>JALAZF010000676.1:0-1303985 GCA_022829125.1 Lathyrus tuberosus
TATGGCTACACAGTACAAGATGAATATCACTGAAAAAACTCATAAAATTCTTAATACTTAAAGAAAACTATTTTACTTTCTTGATCTTTTTCAATAAGAACACAATTAACCAAGCTTGAAGTATATATTCTCTTCGTGAACCTAACTTCACCACCTTCAAATATTTAAGAGAATCAACTTTTTGGAGTAGAAATTTCTTTTTCTTCTTCAGACAGTCGGCACCAAATTTTTAACTATATTAATCTTCCTTGAATAAGTCAGTGAACTCATTAGAACACTAATGATTCCTCTCACAAGCTCACACTTTCTAAGTTTAGCAAACTCATACACAAGATGAATCTTAGATGATTTCAGAAAAAACAAATTTTAGAAGCAAAATCACATTATGAGAAAAATGACATACGAAAGGTTGACTCGAATCGATTCACAAGAGCCCTTGAATCAAGTTACATTTCCATATTCAAAATTGGATTTTCAAAATACATACTTTACTCGATTCATACGAAAGGTTGACTCAAATCGATTTGTGAAAATCAGTGGGTCATAATTCAATTCACACTAATACATGACCCGGTTCATGCTGAACAAAAATCATGATTTGAGTTACGCGATTCTTGATTCGAATAAAGATGTTGACTTTAGTAAAAAAAACATTTTATGCATTAAAACTTTCTTTTTGATCTAGTGCGAGTGTAAGGCATGCGTGAGGAACTCAAATACGATACTTTTAAATCATAACAATGCACCAAAAAAAAATAAACCGATAAATTTACCAAAAAGAAGAAATTTCACACGTATCTAAGATTGAATCCTATGTTTTGACTGACTAGAATCCTCCTCTCATATTCTTCTAGTCTGTCCCAAAATCATAATAGTTTGGGATAATATATATAAATGGATAAGGATATAAATGATATCAAGTCTTGCTTCATGAGACTGAAAAGAAATTGTGTAATATGGAACTATTATGACCAGTGTGTTAACCATGCAATATGATTGGAAAGTCTTTTAAGATAGGATGTATGGAATCATTTGGTAGTTATCAGAATTTGAGAATTATAAATCATATTTGCAGATAATTTTGATTTAGTCTGCGACTAAATTTATTTTATTGAAACAAAATCTCACTCAACCAGTTTGAGCCAAAGGAAAATATAGATGATTTGTTGGTTCGAATATGCGAATTTTCTATTGTACTAGTACTAGTCCATTGATGCAATTGAAATATGTTGGAAAGACGTTAAATTAATGAAGAAGGTGAAAGAATATAACTTATTGTATCATTTGAGAAATTGATACAATGTACATTATATAGGTACAAAGAGATAATCACCAATTAGTCTGATCATAAGGAAATAAGGAAAAACTTTCTAATATATTACAATTTTGATCAATACAATAAATAGAACTAATGTATGCACAGTTATAGCCTTATTATGCTTAATTGCTATTACGCCCTCGTAGATGTTGCTGTGATGTCGTGTAACTAATGTATGCACAATTATAGCCTTATTATGCTTAATTGCTATTATGCCCCCTCCATATGGGATCATAGTCAGTGAGACCAATCTTGTTTCTCAAGTAGGTGAACCTGGGTCTAGACAAAGGCTTTGTGAGAGAAACTGCAGGTTGATCTTTGGTGGCAATTTGAGACACACTAAGTTGACTCAATTGAACAAGTTGACGAACATAATGGTAGTCAGGTGAAATATGTTTCATTCGAGAGTGAAATACTGGATTAGAACACAAATATGTGGCACCAATGTTGTCACAAAACAGATGAGAAATTGGTGTTTTGACATGTAGTTCACTAAGAAGGTTAGCTAACCACGTGATTTCTGTTGCGGCATTGGCTACTGAACGATATTCAACCTCTGTTGATGATTGTGCCACCGTTATTTGCCTTTTGGTCATCCACGACATTAGATTACCTCCTAAATAAATTATGAACGCTAAGGTAGAAGTGTAATAATCTAAGTTACCTCACCTCCCCTAATCTGCACCACTAAAGGCCTGCAATCTTAAATGAGCTGATTTCTTGAATTTCAAGCCATAATTGATGGTGAGTTTGAGATATCTCGTAACTCATTTAAGTTGTTGAAAATGGATTTGCATAGGTGTTAGCTGGAAGTTTCGACGCCAAGGTTTGATTGAGTATGATAAGCAAAAGAAATATTTTAAATATGTTTTGGATTCAATGGGAGTATTATTGAAGATCTTAGTCAAAGAGATCCTTTGTAAAAAGGATATGTTGGGTTAAGACTTAGAAATATTTCTGAGCTTAGACTGCAATTTTGACGGAAGCAATACTGAGGTTGCGTTCAATGAAAGTTTTAAATTTTGAATAAGGATGATAACTGTCTTTTCTCCTTATCCGTTTCTTAAAGGTGACGCGTGTAAAGCTGTGGCGAATTGAAGAAATGCAAGCGAAACGTGTCATTTTATGGAGAAAAGACCGTTGATAGCAGTTATTTTCGAATTAGTATAAATAGGAGTCTTAGAATGTAGAATTTGCCTATGTTCAATCATTGCACAAATACTCACAAATTACTCAAAGTATCTAAGTGTGTTGAGAAAAGAGTTCATTGAGAATGTACGTGTGAATCACCATATTTTAATTTCAATTGAAGTTACTTACAGTTTATCAATTACTTTTTCATTGCAATTTACTTTGAAGTTCTTTATTGCAATTACTTTACAAATTCTGCAATTTATTTTTAAACTTTAAACAACATTCTTCAATTTCTGGCATTGTCGAAGTGTTCATAGACTTTCAAATATAGTTTAATAAAAGCACATGTTCTAGGATTCACTGAACGTTATTTATCCCGACACGGGGAAAGGAAACGATCGAAGAAAACCTCAACAAAAAGAAAGACATGGTCATTGCAACCATAGTCTGGGTTCGAAAGTCGGTTACGCGAGAGGAAGGTATTAGCACCCCCTCAAATCCATCGTGCTCGATGGGATCCACGCTTGTTATTCTGATCAAAGGGTATGTCTATCTAAAGCCTACTGCTAAACAGAAATGGGGAAACGGGAAAAGAAAAGAAAAGGTGACTCGATAGGACATCGCCGTCCTAGGCCTATGTATTCCCTCGTGAGTGGGAAAATCATAGTCAATGTAGTTCGGAGGACTACAGAATTGTTGGGGAAGGTTGCTCGCCAAGACATCGCCGTCTTGTGCCTACGCATCCTCAATCGGATAGGAGAGAGGAAATCAGAGCAAACGTAGTTCGACCTACAAGGGCATTAAGTGTTTTTTATGAGTGACGTTAACTTCGCGTCCGGCAGTTAGGGTCGATGCCTGTTTGCGAAAAAACGGAAGTAACGTGCTCTTTTATGAAAATGATTTGAAACCTAGTTAATCCCGAAGGATAAAATGATTTGAACTTTGTTTGTGTTTTTTAGACAGAAGTGGCTTAAGTTAGTTTGAAACTTGTATTGCACTAAAGTCTATGACATAGGAGCGAATGCCTTGCATGGTCGCCCCAAACGGGACATATGCTAAACACTCTAGAAAAGCGAAGGGAGACCCTCCATTCTTCATTTTCCATGTACTTAAGGCTCATGGCGTACAATACTCGTTGTATTTATTAGGTGTTTTGAATTTGTCTAGAGATGAGAAGAGAAAGGACTCAAGTGTTGCAAAGAAAACCACTAAGGGAAAATAAGTCCTAATGTTGTCATACACGATGTTCCTAAGGTTGAGGTTGAAGGGACTATCTTACTTGTTATCATGCATGGATTTCAAACCTAATGTCTCTCCTATTTCCAATTTAATCGGAAATTAAGTGGAGCTAGGAATCCTAAGGGATCATGTGAATATCACAAGTAAACATTATTCTAATAAATCACAAAAGAGAGAGGTATAGGAGAAGTGAGATGAAGAAGGAATCATTCAAGTGTAAACAACCATATAAAGTAGCACAAATACTTAACATCTCCAAGCCAAACTCAACTATCAAGTCGTTGAAAGCAAAATGTAAAACTAAGTCCTAATGCACAAGCAAGTACCCTAATTCCACTCTAGGAGCAAAATCAAACAATAAGCAATGAGAAGTGAACCTTAAAGGGACATGAACCAAGAGGGGCAGTAGCTAAACCTACTATATCCTATCTATGTTAATGTCCTAAACATTTTTGAAAGATTACAAGTTATGTCCTACATCAACATACAAACATTTGTCATTCACAAGCTATGTCAAAATGACTTATAAAAGTCACACAAATGGAAGTCAAGTTATGTACTCAAGCAACATATGTGATATAAACATGTAGAAAGCAAGCTTGAAGTATTACGAAGTAATCATGGAATGTACATCAATCATGTTCAAGAGGTTTGAAAGTTACACCCAAAGATGTCATATCTTAAGCATGTTTTAATCATTCAAGGTTACACAATGAGAAAACAAGTGTGAGATGAACTCATAAGACTTAGGTCAGAAGTGGAGACATGTATTCAATGCTCAAGATCAATCTCAAATTGTCACAACATTTCATGTCAAACTCAATCTCCAAAGCTAATGTAAGTAAGGGCCAAAACCAAACTCAAACATCTTCTAAAGCATGTAACTTGTCACTCAAGCAAAGAGAAAAGAAATAACATGGTAAGGCAATGTCAAAGCACACACATCAGAGGTAAAAGACCTATACTATTTCAAATTTTAATCCCAAAAGGAATGAGCAAGGATGACACACAAATGATGTTAAGGAAGTAGTCAAAGTTAGTATGCAAATCATGTTCCCATTCATACAAAAGTAGGCACTTAAGGTATACCAAATGACCTATAAATGGGATGAGGAAGTTCCTACTCATGCTTATGAAAATGTATACCTGTTATCCATATTGAAAATGAACATTTAGATCTCACAAAATTATCATGACAACATGTTCTCAAAAGATATCACAAGTAGTGGTCAAAAATCAACTTAATCTTCCACTGGAAGCAAAACAAGTTCAAGTATGTAAAAGCAAGGCCAAGGTCAAGTAAATCAAGTATTCACACACATGATGCAGTGGTAAATGATATGTTGAATATTCCAAAGAGGATTTCATAAATGCATCACCAAACTAAAGCACCTAAGCAAGCATCAAGCATGATCGAGTAAGCAATTTAGGGTTCAAAGAAATCATGTGAGTCATGATCAAAAAGAAACATCTAAGGATTACAAAGGCACGTAAAATGTCATCATGCATAGGCTTAAACATTCCCTCAAAATTGGTCTTAAAGAGCTCACACATTGGCATTAAGTTAACCCTAGTTCTAGCATGTATCAAAATGTTAATCATGAAATGGGATTATCCATGAAAAATAGTTAACGTCTTTGGAAAATTATAAAAAATTACCATATCATGTTAATATCAGTGGGTGATCATGTACAAAAAATTGACTCAAAAATATGCACCAAAGGTGCTTAACAATTGCTAGCATTAGACATGTTACAATTAGGGATCATACAAACACAAGTCACAAAAAGCATTTAAAAAGTGACTCACAAATCATGACCAAAACATCAATTGAACATTTAAGAGTCCTATTATCAAGTTTAAAAATACACACACAAAAGTTGGATCAAAACTATTAAGGGAAAGTCATTTTTCAATGCTTGAATCACAAGGTATGCCAATATAGACACTCTCCAATTAGAAATTGAGAAAAAAAATACCAAATTTAATAAAAAACTGAAAATAAAATTCATCAGAAATTAAGTAAAGCATCATAGAACATCCATGAATTTAGTTATAATTTTTAGGCAAAATTATATATTTTAAATTTTCAATTTGAAAAGTGTATTAAAAAAGAAATGAAAAAGCACACAAGTGAGATAGGAGGAGTATACATAGTAAGAAGCCACGTTCAGAAACCATTGGGCCCAAGAACTGGGGGTGCACTTAGTAAAGCGCTGGGCCCACTTACCAAAAATCCTCCTCTGATTATTGATTATTATGTCAGACAAAAAGGAAAAAAAAAGAAAAGGTTGGAAGCGAAATCATCACGTGTGAAAAAAAAATGGCTTCATTAATGCGTTGGAAGACGTTCATTGGTCGGTTTAAATTATTCACACGCAGGCCAAAGTAATTCCACGCTGGATTAGTAATTAATGACATGGACCAATTGCAGCATCACACGCATGCATTGACCAAGGGCTGGGGTTAGAACTCAGGTGGCCGGAGAAGACCTCCGGTCGTCTTCTCCGGTGGGATGGCCACTGTGAGTTGATGAAATCTTCCAGAAATAAAAGAAAAGACCATCTCCTCACTCGTTTTCTCACGCTGAATCCGAATCTAAGCTCAAAAAATACATATGGTTACTCTATGATGCGATACGAAGCAAATAACTTAAGCCTTAGAAAATCAGAAATTCACATTCTGGCCTAATCTCTATCCACAAACATTGCCTCCATGGAGAAGACTTCAGATGCAGCTTCCTACATGATTCTAACCACCTGAGATGCTATAATATGATGAAGAAAAAATTCAAGAAATGGAACATGTTTGGAGATCCCTTTCCAATGCCAAGAAACCCAAAGACTTTCTGTAAGTCTTCTGATATACCCTTGTGAGCAAAATAAATGCTCAAAGATTATTGGATCCGTGCTTGAAGATTTCCGTTTGATGATGAAGATGATGAAACCATATAGCATCTATGGAAGCTCCCAGATCAAAATCAATGCATAAAGAAGTTAGATGGAAGCTTGGTGATGATGATTATGGAGAGAAAATGGAGAAAACTTCAAGGAGAAATGATATTTAAAGTTATGTAGTGGAGAGCTTCAATGGTGGATTTTTTTGGTGGTTTTGGATCTGTTTTGTGATAATGAATGTGTAACTTAATTTGTTAGGGATTAGTAGCTTATATATCTATGGTTAGTGTGTGGTTAATGAATTAATTAAGTTGGTTAACAGTTGGATGTGTGGTTAATTGTTGGTAAAGCAAGGTTAGTGAAAATGAAAGGTGAGAGGTTTAGTGCATGACACAAGTTAGTTTGCATGACATGATGATGATGATGGTGATGTGTGATAAAAATGGATAGTTAGTACAAATACAAAGCTTGCTGATGAAGTTTATTTCATTTTGTCTTTCATGACCATTTGAAGTAATGTCACATTACGACATGGTTTGTGTAGGTTTTGGTTTGGTTTGAAATGGTAAAGAAAGTGAATCATGAAGTATGTGCATGGCTGAGTAATGGCACCACTTATATTTTGAAAACTAAGTGAATTATAACAATGAAAGGTAATTTCCATGAGGGTGACTTTGGATATGTATATCTTGGTGAGTTTTGGACCATTTTGTCCACTCTTGGTACCATTGGAAAGAGGGTATTTGATAGAACATTTTTGATGTTGGAAATAAGTGGAATGGAGGTCTCTAACATGATGAAATTTAGGGTTAAAAACAAGTGCACCAAGGTAGCCATGGCATGGGCTTCAAAAGGATGATTTTTGGTGATTTTGAGGTGATAGATCTCCATGAATTTTGAACCAAAAGCCATAGTTCTTGTTACCAAATTGAAGGAGAGGTTTGATACTACACTTTTCATGTTGGATGGAAGTGAATTTGGAGCCTCAATCATGATAAAAAGTGAGCTTCAACCTTATCTTCCACGAGCTGCCTAACATTCAAGAAATTTCTAAGCCCTTTTCAATGTTGAACAACTTGAAACCATGATCTTTGAATAAGCATAACTTTTGATCTATAAATCCAAATGAGGCATTCTTTATATGGTTGGAAAGGTGAGAGATCATACTACAACTTTCATGTTCACCAAAAATTGAAATGAAGCTTGTAGCATGGAGAAAACTGGCCTTGAAGTGGACTGCAAATCATGAAAACTTCCAATAAATGGAAAGTTTCCTAAAACCCTAAATTTCCAAAAATGGCAAGTTTCCACAACTTTTGATTTTTCATAATTCCTTTGATTTTTCTTGGTCAAATCTAACCCATTGACCATATTTGACATGATGAGCATGAATTTGACCTCAAAAAGTCAGGAGTTGACTTTTTCCTTGATCAGTTGACTTTATCCCCAATTCTCTTGATTTTCAATCAACTATCCAATTGAAACCCTTGTGAATGACATTGATGGTCCATAATCCAATCTTAGATACTTGAGAACACATAGAATATCATGGAATCAAGTCTTGTCCAAAAAATCATAAATAAACTGACTGTAGGCAAAACCCTAGTTTTGGCCCTGAAAGTCAAGAGATGTTGATAAGTGTTCAAAACCCTAATTCCTTTGGAGATAATGGAAATCCTCTTAACCCAAGATGTTGTAGGTGATGAGATGGTATCAAGGCTCCAAGATCATTGCTTATGAGGGTGTCCTAAGCATGGATATCTAAACCCTAGTTAGAGAATCAAAAGATAGGAGGGTGTGATTCTCTTCAAGTTTCTTGCCAATCTCAATCTCTTGATGAAATGGTGAACAAAATGAGATGTCTTGAGTCTTGAGGGGCCTTTGTGGCTTAAGTGATTGAGTATATCCCATTCTCCTTACTTTGATCAGTCAATGATGGAGCAACCCTTGATACCATGCCTTGGGAAGACCAATGATGCATGTGCAATGTTTATGAGCTAAATGCATATGAAATGTGAAGCATAAGCCACTTATTGAGTATATATAGGAGGGAAAATTTTGGGGTGTTACAACTACCTCTATTTAATCAACTGTGGATCTGAAGGGATGAGAGCGTCGACTTTTAGACATTCGAGGTAAATAGGAATTGAATACCAAAGGAAACAGAAAATTTGCACTCTGTGGGTATAAATAAGGGGTAGAGGACCTGATGGGTGTAAAACTCTATTGGGGATAAAAGGGTAGGCGAGATTGAAAAATATGCTATGGAGAAGAAACGACACAGACCAGTGTCTAAAATCATGAGGTAAGACGTAGATGTAGGGTTGGAACAACGACACGAACGAGTATCGGAAGATAATACTTACCGGTATCAAAATAAAGCTGAACACAGAAAAGTGTCTAGGTTAACGATACATATCGGTATCGAAAGATGGTACTTAACGGTACCGAAAGTAAGATATAAACATGAATGAGTGTACTAGATTGACGATACTTACCGGTGTCGAAAGATGATACTTTCCAGTATCAAAAGGAAGATACAAACACGAATGAGTGGTTTGAAAAGACGATACTTACCGGTATCGATGATACTTTCCGATATCAAAAGGAAGATACATACACGAATGAGTGTACTGAAAAAACGATACTTACCGGTATTGAAAGATGATACTTTCCGGTATCACAGAAAAAATTGAAATACCGATACTTACCAGTATCGAAAGATGATACTTTCTGGTATCACAGGAAACTGGTTAAAAGATACGGACGGGTGTCGAAAGATCAAAGAACATCGAGATGACGATATGGACCGGTATTGAAAGATGATACTTTCCGATATCAAGGAAAATTTGAATGACGATACTTTCCGGTATCAAGAGAATACTGAGATGACGATACTTTCCGGTATCAAGAGAATACTGAGATGACGATACTTACCGGTATCGAAAGATGATACTTTTCAGTATCAAAAGAAACTGAACTAACGACACTTAGCAGCATCGAAAGATGATACTTTCTGGTATCAAGCAAAATTGGAATGACGACACTTATAGGTATCTAAAGATCAAATAAAAATGACGATATTTACTGGTATCGAAAGATAATACTTTTCGGTATCAAAGAAAAATGAACTTACGACACTTACCGGTATCGAGAGATGATACTTTCCGATATCAAAGCAAAATTGAGATAACGGCAATTACCGGTATTGAAAGATGATACTTTCCAGTATCAAAGAAAAATACTGAGGGTATTAATGGACTCCTAGTCAGACGAATCTGCTAGGGAACAAAGATCAAAGGGGGAAGATTGATAGATCTACTACCCTAAGGATTGATTGAGGGGCCTGCTTGGGGCTACAGTTACACCGTTTTCAGCTGGAGAAAAGAGAAGTCTGAACAAACAACTCTGCAGGGGAATATCAGTAAGATGAATAAGTTCATTGACAACTTCACTGGGGATAAAGTAAGATTGGTCATCCTGAGTTAAACCACTTTCTGTTGGGGAACGTCTGGCAACGAGAATATCCAAACCTGGCTTATGCTTCGAATGCAAATGTTTGAATTTTTCTGTGGCGTAATGCTCCATATCAAATGGAAATGCTACGCATTTTGAGGATGCAATGATTACTATATGCAAGATACAAATAGGACCCTCGACCGGGGATGATGATTATCAATTTTTCTGAGGAAGTGATCACTGGTATGATCTTCTGAATTTCTATGGGGAAAAGATTAACAACTCGGCTGGGAAATAATGTTGATACAACCGGACTTTGGATTGCCAAAACTTGCTGTGAAATTCCAGACTCTGCCACTGCGGGGAATGATGACTTTGCTGGGAAGACATCACCTGAATCAATCCTGCTTGAGGAGAACTGATAGCCATTGAATTTTGTTAGGGAAATAACAACCTTCTGACCTTGCTGCTGGGGGATTAAGATCAAACAAGCTTTTGCCCAGGAAGGAAATGCTTGTTGGAGAATAGACTAGACAAGTCTCCTGTTGAGGGAGGAAACGCCTCCTGACTTCATGAGGCAATTATACGCCAGTACTCTGTGGGAAGATAAATGCTACTGGAGAAGAAAGGTCAAACGAGCCTCTTGCTGGGGATGCCAACCTGTTTGGAGAGCAAAACAAACCATCCCATACCCTGTCTGGGGCTTGGACTCTTACTGGAGAAAAGACATATCCAATTCCGACTGGGGAAACCAAATCTCTGGACTCCTACCGGGGAGAATAATAACACTCTGCCGAGGACGATATCACCTTAGCTACTTCTGCTCGGGAGACGTTCATTCTCATATCTAAACAATACCACTAGTGTTGTGGGAGGAGAATGGTCTTTGACTTGCACACTGACCATTGAGTACGGATACATATGCCTGCAAACACAAAAAGATACACATATGTGCCCCGAGGTATTGTACGGTCTGAATTTACCACCCAAGGACACTCAACATTCAAAGCAATTTTAAATGATTTCACGCATGTTCTTGTAGAGCTTTATTGTTTTCCAATGCAATGCTTATCAAAAAATTCGGACGTCTTTTGCAAACAAAATAGTAAAATGAAAACAAGAGAGAAGGCTATTTGAATGAAAATGAATTTTTTGATTGAATTGGCCTGTAAATAGGCATTTACATCAGGAAGTAATTCCTAGAAAGAGGTAATTGCATAAAAAGAAAAGAAACTACACTAGTGGCAATGTAAAAACGGATTAACATTGAGTTTCAATTCTGCTATGACTCATATGTCTTCAAAACGCTCAGAATACTCTGCTTTCTGAGGAAGGTGATTGGACTGATTCCTATCCTTCGAGATTCCCAGATGTTGAAAAGATATGAGGTACGAACTACTCAGATCGCAACCTTTCGCTTTAATCCCTAACTTTTTCCTGGATCGTCCTTTACGGATTTTCAATCCACCGGGATACCCATTTTTGCCTAAGTTGCCTTTTCAGGTTTTCAACTTAGCGGGTTTACTCTTTTTTTATTTTTATCCCTAATTTTTTCCCGAACCTTTTCTTTTTATGGTTCGCCGGGATGCCCTTTTTTGCCTGGACTTATTCTTTTTACTATCCAGCGGGTCTCTTTTATGCGAAGTATTTTTTAACTGCGTCTGAATTCACAGGGGACGTAAAATCTTCACCGTCCATAGTTGAAAGCATCAAGGCTCCTCTAGAGAAAGCCTTCTTAACAATGTATGAGCCTTCATAATTCGGGGTCCATTTGCCCCTGTGATCTGTCTGTGGAGGAAGAATCTATTTCAACACCAAATCACCAGCCTGGAAACAATGAGGATGCACTTTCTGATCAAATGCCTTCTTCATCCTCCTTTGATATAACTGGCCATGACACGTAGCCTCCATTCTTCTTTCTTCAATGAGGCTCATCTCGTTGAATCTTGTTCGGACCCATTCAGCTTCTTCAATGAGCCTCAGAGAAGGAATTTCAACCTCAACTGGAAGGACTGCATCCGTACCATACACGAGTGAGAACGGAGTTGCCTTGATTAACGTACACACTGAAGTACGATACCCATGTAAAGAGAAAGGCAACATCTTGTGCCAATCCTTGTACGTCACAACCATCTTTTGCACAATCTTCTTAATGTTTTTGTTGGCTGCTTCAACGACACCGTTCATCTTTGGAAGATACGGAGAAGAATTGTGATGTTCAATATTAAAGCTCTGGCACAGCTCTTGCATCATCTTGTTATTGAGGTTAGAACCATTATCAGAGATGATTTTTTCCAGAACCCCATAACGACAAATGATCTCTTTCTTAATGAATTGAGCAACCATTTGTTTGGTGACATTTGCAAAGGAAGCTGCCTCCACCCACTTGGTGAAATAATCGATGTCAACTAGAATGAAATGGTGCCCATTGGAAGCAGTGGGCTCGATCTTTCTGATCATATCAATGCCCCACATAGCAAAGGGCCACGGAGAAGTCATAACATTCAAAGGATTCGGGGGCACAATCACTTTGTCAGCATAAATCTGGCATTTATGGAACTTTCGAGCATATTTGAAGCAATCTGATTCCATGTTCATCCTGTAATAACCTGCTTTCAACAACTTCTTCGCCATAACATGTCCGTTGGCATGGGTACCAAAGGAACATTCATGCACTTCTTGCATCAACATGTATGCTTCGTGTCTATCCACGCATTTGAGCAAGACCATGTCAAAATTCCGCTTGTACAACACGTCAACCTCATTCAAGAAGAAACAACTAGCCAATCTTCTCAGAGTCTTCTTATCATTGTTGGATGCCCCGGCCGGATACTCATTACTTTTCAGAAAACACTTGATATCATGATACCAAGGTTTACTATCTACAACTGTCTCGGCTGCAAACACATAAGCGGGCATATCAAGGCGCTTCATATCAATTTTGGGCAAATGATTCCACCAATTCACTTTAATCATGGAGGATAACGTAGCCAGAGCATCTGCCATCTGATTTTTGTCACGAAGTATAAAGTAAAGCTTCACTGTATTGAAGAAAGTCAACAGTCTTCTCGTGTAATCTCTGTACGGAATCAAATTGGGTTGATTGGTCACTAAAGCGGAATCCCTGAATATGTCAAGCGTTTTAATCCTTAGATCAATAGCCTCTTCGATACCCATAATGCAAGCTTCATACTCAACTTCATTGTTGGTGCATTCAAAAGTCAGTCTGGCGGTGAAGGGTATATGAGAACCCTTCGAAGTGACAATAACTTCCCCAACTCCATTACCATTTACATTAACAGTCCCATAAAACATCAGAAACCACTTAGAATCAGGATCTAACCCTTCGTCAACTAACGACTCTTCACAGTTCTTCATTTTCAATTACATGATGTCTTCATCAGGGAATTCAAATTTCATCGGCTGATAATCATCCAATGATTGTTGGGCAAGATAGTTAGACAGAACATACCTTTGATGGCTTTCTGGGAAGTGTATTGAATGTCATATTCTGTCAGGACCATTTGCCAACGAGCAACCCTTCAGGTGAGAGCTGGCTTCTAAAAAATGTACTTGACTGGATCCATCTTGGATATTAACAGAGTTGTGTGGGTCAACATGTATTGTCTCAATCACTTAGCAGCCCATGCAAGGGCATAACATGTCTTCTCAAGCATTGAGTATCTCGACTTGCAATCATTGAACTTCTTGCTCAGGTAGTGGATGGCGTGCTCCTTCCTACCTGTCTCGTCGTGTTGACCGAGTACACAACCCATTGAGTTTTCAAGTACTGTCAAATACATTATTAGTGGTCTACTTGGAACTGGAGGTATAAGGATCGGAGGTTGTTGAAGATACTCTTTTATCTTTTCAAATGCCCTTTGCCAGACATCATTCCACATGATAGCCTGACCTTTTCTCAGCAGCTTGAAAATTGGTTCACAAGTGGCCGTAAGATGAGAGATGAATCTAGCAATGTAGTTCAACCTCCCTAGGAAACCACGAACTTGTTTTTCTGTTCTAGGCTCAGGCATCTCTTGAATTTCTTGTACTTTTGCTGGATCAACCTCGATACCTTTTTCACTGACGATAAAGCCTAATAATTTTCCAGACCGCACCCCGAAAGTGTACTTATTCGGATTCAGCCTCAACTTGAATTTTCTCAATTGTTCAAAGAGTTTCTGCAAATTCACCAAATGCACCTCTTCGGTCTGTGACTTCGCAATCATGTCATCAACGTAGACTTCGATCTCCTTATGAATCATATCATGAAAGAGAGTCACCATTGTGTGTTGGTAGGTTGCCCCCACGTTCTTTAGACCAAAAGGCATCACTTTATAATAGAATGTCCCCCATGGGGTAATGAATGTTATTTTCTCCATGTCCTCTGGTGCCATATTAATCTGATTGTAGCCAGAGAAGCCATCCATGAAAGAAAATACCGAGAACTGAGCCGTGTTGTCAACCAATACATCAATGTGAGGTAATGGGAAGTCATCTTTCAGACTTGATCTGTTTAGATCACGGTAATCAACACACATCCAGACCTTGCCATCGTTCTTAGGTACCGGCACAATATTTGTAACCCATGGTGGATAGTTGGTAACAGCTAAGAAACATACATCTAACTGCTTTTGGACTTCTTCCTTGATCTTGATTGCCATGTCTGGTTTCGTTCTTCTAAGCTTTTTCTTGACGGGAGGACAACCCTCTTTGAGCGGCAATCTGTGCATAACAATATCTGTGTCAAGCCCTGGCATATCTTGATATGACCAAGCGAAGATGTCAACATATTCATACAGCATTTCAATCAACCCCTTCTTTACATTCTCGTTTAAGGCATCCCCGATCTTGACTTCTTTCTTAGCATCCTTGGTTCCCAGATTAATAACTTACAGTGCCTTTTCATGTGGCTGAATGACCCTTTCCTCCTGTTTCAACATCCTGGCTAATTCCTCAGGAAGTTCACAATCTTCTTCACCATCCTCTTCGACTTGGTAAATCAGATTGTCAAAGTCATAATAAGCCATAGCATAATCTTTATCAATGAAATCCGGTGAAATGCATCTGCATGAATGATTATTCATGCTTTATGAGTGCACAAAAAGAAACATTGCCATTTATTATTAAAAAGTAAGAAGATAAAGATAGGGAGCATAATATTTGAATGCAAAAAAACATCCTTTATTAATGATAAAATTGAATGTGTAACAATTTAAGTCCTACAATGAATCCCTACACCTTGGGCGGGACATAGGATTTAATATGAAAACAAAGAAAATTACACTTCGTGAAGAGTGACTTGAACGAAATCTTCAGAAGACCAGTTGTGGAGCTCTTGCCCGGAACAGAGGGGCGTATCCAGTTGCTGATGTCACAATCACTGTCTCCGTCTTCATCGCTCAGTACGAAAATCTGACCAGGCTCAATGATTCCAGCACTGAAGAAAGTAATGGGTCCTTGACGGCCTTGAACCTTTGGTCCTCGATAACCAATTCCAAACCTGTTTTCTTTGACGGGTGCTTCAATTACTCGACCCCAACCTCCAGCGTTTCCTGACTGTACCACCGATTGGGCGTGCTTGTATGATGCAATAGAAACTTTCGACTTCTTCTCTGATGAAGGAGAGACTTCTTGCACATTCACGGTTTCAAATGCTTGACACAATGTCTCATGGATTTCGCCATCCATCTCAACATACTTGAAGGAAGACAGATGGCTTACAAAGATGTCTTCTTCACTGCAGACGGTGAATACTTGTTCATCTACCATAAACTTAACCTCTGGTGAAGGGTCGATGATACAGCTCCAGCGCCATGAATCCAAGGGTACCCTAGTAAGCAATTGTATGCGGGTTGAATATCCATCACGTATAAAGTAGTGTTGAAGATTTAGGGACCCACTTTGATAGGTAATTCCACTTCCCCAAAACCGATCTCTTCGATCCGTCAAACGCTCGAACTACCAGGTCGCTCGGTCTGAGCACCACTCCTTCAATGTCCAGCTTAATAAGTGCCTTTTTGGGAAGCACATTAAGAAGGGAATCAATATCTACTAGCACGTGGGATAGAATATCCCCTTTGCATTCCATAGAAATATGAAGTGCTTTATTGTGATTTCGGCCCTCCGATGTCAAATCAAAGTCAGTAAAACCCAGCCCACGGCTGGTATTAACATTGGATATTAGACCTTCAAGTTGGTTGACTGAGATTTCCTGAGGCACATACGCCGCATTCAGAACTTTCAATAAGGCATTACGGTGTGCTTCAGAACACAACAACAGAGACAAAATGGATATCTTCGATGGAGTCTGGTGGAGGTGATCTACAATCTTGTAGTCACTTTTCTTGATGATCTTCATAAATTCCTCGACATCATTTTCAAAGGACGTACCAGGCTCTGTCCTCTGCAGAGGCTCTTCATTCATCACTTGCTTGCCTTTGGCCTTTGCCAAGGCATCTACATTATCGTTTCGAAGAGTTTGTGGCGCAAACAGCCTGCCACTTCTAGTGAAACCACCAACTCCTACAATATTAACTTTTTGATCAATTACAGTCGGAGTATCAACTTCTTGTTTTTGACCATTATAGTATACCTCAGCACCGTAGTGCCATGGGATTGCCTTCTCACTTTCAAACGGGATCAGTCCGGGCACCAGATGGTTACTGGAACCTGCCTGGATGGCACTGGAATCTGTACCAGTGTAAAAGGGATGGTAATAGTTGAAACATCATTATCAGCACTGGGAACTTGATTGAATTGCAAACACTCATCGTTCATCAAATTATGAATAACATTTCTCAACTTATCACAACCATCATCACAAATCAAACAATCTGAACAGTCCACACCACAACCAGAGAACACGCCCCGTCTCAACAGATGATCTTTCATAACCAGCAATGACATCTTGACAACCCTAACATCAGATACCAACTTCTGACCACCGTCTTCTTCAACAGCATTGACAGTTGCCCCACCTTGGGTAGGCATCGGATTCTGAATAACATTTAGTGTGGCAGAAGGAGCGAAATTAATAGCTTTAGAATCTATCAAATCCTGAAGCTTATGATGAAAGGCTCTACATCTTTCAATAGTGTGTCCAGGGCCACCAGAATGAATGTCGCAACGCGCGTTTGCATCATACCCCGCTGGGAGCTTTGTCGGAGGAGGACCCATTGTGCAGAGCTCTACTAAATTCAATTTCAGTAATTGCGGAAGCAACATAGCATAGGACATTGGTAAGGGATCAAAATGTCGGTCAACCGTTCTCTGTCTCTGTTTGTAGGCCTGTCTTGGGGCCTGTTGTTGTCGTTGTTGTTGATTTTGTTGTTGTGCAGCAACGAGGATGGTTACAGCAGTAGTCTAATGATATGGGGCCTGATACCCTCTGTTTCTGCTCTTCTGAAAAGATGTAACATTAGTCTCGCCTTCACGTTTCTTATTCGCACCCGCGAAAGGTTTTCGCACACCAGAAGATGACCCGACACTGTCTTGAATCTTACCCAGCTTAAGAAAATTCTCAATCCTCTCCCCAGCAACTACAAAATCAGAAAAACGAGTTGAGGACACCCTGCCAGGTGTTCCAGGAATGGACCTTGCAGCGTCCCCATGAACATGTCAGCCATTTCTCTTTCAAGCAATGGTGGTTGCACCCACGCAGCCAACTCACGCCACCGCTGGGCGTACTCCTTAAAGCTTTCTATACTTTTCTGAGTTTAGCTCTACAGCTGAGTACGATTAGGCGCCATATCGATGTTGTACTGATAGTGTTTTAGAAATGCCTCTTCTAACTCCTTCCAGTTCCTGACGTGAGCCCTCTCAAGCTTCATATACCATTCCAGAGATGCCCCAGACAGGTTATCTTGGAAAAAGTACATCCAAAGCTTTTCATCATTGGAGTAAGCAGAAATCTTCCTTGCAAATGAGTTTTTGGGCAAGAGTTGCCGTTGTATTTTTCAAAAGATGGAGCCTTGAGTTTAGGAGGGATCCTTACTCCTTGGACCAACCCTATGTCTGCTACATCAATACCCATAGTATTTTGACATTCTACAACCTTGAGCCTTTCAGCAAGCAATTGATACCTCCGGTCTCCGTCACCATTGTTACTACCCAAATCTACGTTCATCAAAGAAAACTGATCCTCGTGGTTGTCCTCCATATGAGGAACAGGAATATGAATGGGGATAACACCCCTAGCAGCTTCAACAATAGGAATACTAGCATTAACCCTAACACCATTAACTCTAGAAACAGGAATACCACCATTAACTCCACCGACGGGAATGTCACCATTAACCGGAGGATCAAATTGATTGTCAGCGCTTGGAATTTCAACTTCGGGCCTCTGTACCATTGCCCTTAGCTCTTGTTGTCCTTGAGCCACCCCTTGCATTAGGTCCATAAACTAGTTCATCCGGGCCCTCATTTTGGCCATCTCTGCCTGCAGTTGTTCCATGGCTCGTTGTTAGTTTTGACGCGTCGAATAGTGATGGATATGAGAATCAACAATCCTGCCTATTAATCAAATAAGGTTAGGAAATCCAGAAATAAGCACCTGTTATGCAAAAATGACATGTATGAATGCATGTATATGACTAGTGTGAGTATTCCCAGGGTGATCCTGTTGGAGCGGTATAGCGGCAAGCAACAAAAAGATTTGGAAGTATTTTTCCGGGAATTTATCGTGTCCACAGAGATCGGTGCTATTGAACTGCCGTTCGATAATTCAAATGTTAATGAGTTTGGGTTAAAATGGTTTCAAACATAGAAACAGAAAAGTAAATATTAATACAAAAAGAATTCATTAATCAGAGAGAAGAAACTTGCTCGGCATGCACATAATCGACTCCTCACAAACTTAAACCTATCGACCAGTTATACTCAACCTATAATACTCCTCAATACCATCCAGCATCGCTCACAATAGTGTCCATCTCTGACACACTGAGCTGAGAGAACAACCGTGTTACCCTCGTCGACACTCTCGCACCCGACTCAAGATACGGAGGCATTAAGCTTCAACACCCATAAAGGTTGTTAGCTCTAAATCTATCTCTAGCATCTAGAAACTAATAGATAATCATCTTTAATCAAAGTTTGCGATGTTTATCTCTAACACAACTCAAACCCCAAGCATAAAGAAAAAATCAAGGACAATCACCGATAAAGATTTGTAAAGCAGATTTTATACAACACCATGGGCGATAAATATACATGAGATCAAAGTAAATACATATACAAAACCCAAAAAAGGATAAATACACAAAGAAGAAAAGAAATAAACCAAACATCTCGCATTTTGTCAAACGCCGGTCGATGAAAAATCCACCCCTGTAGCGAGCGATTTTGGACGCGGTTCTTAAGCGCTGGTCGCTCTCTGCGGTTTGAGCTTTAAACTACAGGTCGATTCATTTTTTATCCTATTGTGAGCTGAATAAGGAAGGGAAATAGATGTCTCCAATTAACCCTGCCTGCATACTGAGTTTAAACAGCAGTCTGTTAGGTTACGAATGCTATCAATGTGGGGGGGCCTTTGTACTGGTTATTCGTATTTCGCCAATACAGGTTTCTTTCTTTCTAGGGCTTAATGTTTCTGGCGGGGAATAAGGATTAGGATATTAGGACTGGTGCTTTTGAATTACTGCTTTTGATTGATGGACATATGGGATTTGGGTTTTTTGTTGATTGTGCTCGCTAAGATCTTTTCTTTCGATCTTATGCCTACGTATTCCCGTTTATCGAAACAGGGAAATCAGAGCATTCGTAGTTCCTCCTATTCTATGGGAGGAAATTGGTTTTTGGTGTCTTGTTCAAAGCCTAAGACGTGAAGCGAAAGGTAGTTTGTATCTTGTTCAAAGCACAAGATGTGAAGCTAAAAGGTCTATTTGTGTCTTGTTCAAAGCCCAAGACGTGAAGCTGAAAGACCTCGACTTTAGAGAGAATTTGTCATCTCTAAAGAGGGGAGAAGGAGAATTACTTTAACTGGGATACGCGGATCCGAGCAATGCCATAATTTCCAAAGAAAGGGTTTTAACCTGAAGGAGAAGACTTTAACTCAGTGTAGAGCAATGCCATCTTTCCTTAGGAATTTCTCATGCTAAAAGAGGGACATTGGCATGGATGTAGATGATCCAGAGGCTTGCCGCTTACAGTGATTTAGATGAAGGGAAAGGAGTTGTTGATGTTTGTGTACTGTGAACGAGGCACATCTTTGATGCTAAAAGGTCGATTGGATCAACCAGTGGTTTTCTTATAAAAAGCCTATGAGGAGGCTAATTTTCGCTAGGAAAATCATTATACAAAGCCTAAGAGGAGGCTATTTTGTGTCTCGTACAAAGCCCGAGAGAGAGGCTAAAAGTTTTTGACCCAGTGGGGCATATCGTTATACAAAGCCTAAGAGGAGGCTAGCAAAGAGTTGACCCAGTTGGAGAATCTTTTATACTCAGTAAGAGAGTGTTTTTGTATCTCGTACAAAGCCCGAGAGAGAGGCGAAAAGGTTGTTTTGACCCCACTGGGGAGAATTTTGGTATCTCGTACGAAGCCCGAGATGGAGGCTATTGTAACTGTTTCAGTTGAGTGACAGATCCAATATACTGATTTAAAAGAGAAAATTAGTTCTTATATGAGCAACACTGTACTCAGGGATTTGATTTGAGGATCAGGGATATTTCCTTCTCTTTGAGGAAACGGGAAATCCAAAGGGTATTGAGACTATCCGAGTCTGCGGGTTTCCTTCCTATTTAACGAAGGGTGCTTGAGAATGTCTTTGAGACTCAAGGAAGTTAGACTGTCTGTGTCTAGAGTTTTATCTTTCGTACTATGCTTTGAGAAACAGTAGTAGACTCTATGAAAGGACTGTTCTATAAGGATGACTAGGTTCTGTTCCTATACCTCTAGGAGGTCGTCGGGACAATTTGTACGAAGCCCAAGAGGAGGCTAGAGACTTTTAAGAAGCCGACGGGTCCTTGTACGAAGCCCAAGAGGAGGCTATCATTCCCGAAGGAAGAGATCATTATACGAAGCCTAAGAGGAGGCTGTGAATACTTCTAAGCAGCCGTAGGGTCCTTGAATAATGCCCAAGAGGAGGCCGATGCTTTTAAGAAGCCCGTGGGTCTATCATCTCCTTTCCATTAGGAGAGATAACTCTTTTAAAGATGAAAACCACTGGTAAACGTGCGAGGTTTACTATCCAGCGACTTTTAGCTTTTAAAGAGGGTTCCTTAGTTAAGGTCCAAGATTATGACCGTAGTGGGTACCCAAACCCCGAGACATTCAAGGCAAGCTATCCACAAGGAATAGATCAAGTTAGGAAAGTTCGAGAATTTGGAAGAAACTCAAAGATGCCATTCACGGAGAATACATTCATCTTGGGGAGTAGAGCTTCTTGACGATTCCTAAGGAGGACAGCCGAAGAGAAGACTGTATCTGGTGCTCCTATTGGGGATCTAGGTGTTTATTTCTACGAATAAGTGAAACGGCGTCACCTAGTTCTAGACGTAGTTGCCGGGGAAACTCGAAATATCTATACTATTATTACACAGGAGATATGAGTTTATGAAAGGAGACTTACAGTGAGCAGCCCCACAATACAGTTTATAATAGGAAAGCAGTAATGAAAGCGATAACCACTTACTCGGTTGTAGTGCTTCCATGCTGTTTGGTTAGTTGTTCAACAAAGAAAGATTAAAAACAACAGTATATTCAAAATCAAAGGAGAAAGTGCTTTGAAAAAGAAAGATCTGGGGCTTACAGCTCAAGGAGAGGCCCAGGGTTTTATCAATGAGCGCACTGTTTGAATTTGTACAGAGGGACTTATACAAGTGACTGGGGCCCAAAATGGTTTTCTGTACAAAGGGATGGGTCTTACACTCTCTCAAGAGGCCCAAAAAGGTTTAAAGAAAAGAGAAATGGGTCTTACTACTCGAGGGTAGGCCCAGATGGTTTTTTATTTTTAAACGGGCGACGATCGCGCCGTTTACTTGTACAGAGGGAGTTATACAATGAGTGAGGCCCAAAAAGTTTTTGTACAAGGGGGGATGGGTCTTACACTCTCTCAAGAGCCCCAAGGAGTTTTGAAGAAAAATAAATGGGTCTTACTACTCGAGGGTAGGCCCAGATGATTTTTGAAAAGGCGACGATCGCGCCGTTTGTTTTTTGACGGTATCAGGACTTATACAATAAGTGAGACCCAAAGAGTGATTTGGTCAAAAAAAGGATTGGGTATTACACTCTAATAGAGGCCCAAGGTGTTTTGAAAAAGAAAGATTTATGAGGGTTGAATTAATCCAAAACCCTAATTTGTTTTCAAAATGTATTTAATTGAATAAAAATTCAATTAAAATGATCAAAAATTGTTTAACACATGGAAAACAAATTGTGATCTTGGATTAATGCTTCAAAAATTAAGTATTGACCTACAAAATAATTAGAAAGCATTAAAAGTTGCAAAATCAATGTAGAAAAAAATATTTAAAATGTCAAAAACAATCAAAATATTAATTCTTTACAAAAATATCAATTATATGAAATAAATAATATTTTTGGGATTTTTTGATAAAATAAAATATTTTAACATTTTTGTGAATTATTAAAAAAAGAATCAACTCAAAATCATTAAAACTCAGAGAGAAATTAATTTTTGAATCAATTAAACAAAATCACAAAATTCAAATATTTGAATTTGAAAAAAAGGCGCCAAGAACAAGCTGAAGAACACGCGCGTGTTCTTGGTTTCTCAGATTTGCGTTTTCTATCCAATCTCCATGAATACGTAATCATATCATGCAATCCACATATCATTATGCTCGTCTCAACCTCACGATCATGTCTATGTACTTTAATTTCATTTAAATTAAACATACAACATAAATCACGAAGAAACCTCAAGAACCCTAATTTCTGCATGAAGGCTAGGATTTTTTATACACGATTCAAACAATGCAATTAATTGAGGGAAAACATTCCATGCATGATTATGAACATATGGCCAAACTATTGTGCGAGGAAATATGCATAGATTGAGAGATGACCAAGTATGTGCTTACCTCCAAGCCGTGACAGCAAGTTCAGAGTGATTTTTGATTTGGAGGTGTTACAGATGAGTGGTGATGATCTGAACAGCTTCCCTACACCCTATGGATTATGTTTGGATGGTTGGACTTGATTGAAATTGGCTGGATCATTTTGTGGTACCTCAGCTGCACCTTGTTTGAAAATTTGAGCAACCAGCTGGTGATTTCATGAAATTGATGTTTCAGAAGTTATGTGAGTGTTTGATCAGCTCATATGTGATGTATGTGAGGTGTGTGAGTGATTGGTTTGATTGGAATTGCTCTCAAACTCAAAACCCGATAGCTACCTTGCTAAGAAAGGCATTTTTGCCAAGAGAAAGAGATTTTGAGGAAAGCATCTGTTAGATGGCTTTGGTGTACTCAAACTGACCACAATTGAGCTCTATTTATAGTAGAGCAAGTTTGTTTTGCAAGGAATAGTGCATGGCAGCTGGTAAGTAGGTTTGGCCAATGTTGTCCAATGAAAATCCAAGTCTCCTCTAGCCATTGACTAGAGGTTAGGGAACAGAGCTTTGCTCCCCTTGGTCTTGGATAAGTCTTGACTGATTTCAGATGAGAATGGCTCAGTCCATGCCACCTTGATGGTTTCATTGAATGCCTCATTCCAAATTTGAAGTCTTGTCCCTATTTTGGCCATTCTAGGTTCAACATGCTATTTCTTGTTCCTTGGACCTTGGAGGCTTGGCTCAGTGATTGTCCCCTTTAGATTCAATCCTCTGAGGTGTCCAAGTGGATTGGAGCAATTGAAATTGGCTGATTTTGGAAAATCGAGCCAAAATGCAAATTCTGCCTTGCCTCGACAGATTTCAGCAAGGCAACTTGGCAATGTTGTATCTCATGGTGTAGGTTGAATTTGGCAATGTTCTTGGCCATTTTGGAAAGCTCTTACATGATACAACAACTGTTTGAACAAGTTTGGTTTTGATCTCTTTTGATTCCAAGTGAAAAATCCCCCTACATTTGGCAAAAAGTGAGGCAGAATCTGACTTAGTGAAAATTTCACCAAGTGTTGGAAAAAGTGACATTTTCACTTTTCAGCCACTTTGATCACTCCATAACTCAAAATCCTTAATGAATTGGAATGACTTGTAGTTGAATTTTTTGTAGGTGATAATGAGGGCTACAAATCCATCTTTGGATGAGAAAAAATGGCCTTGTGGTTTAGGAGTTATGGTCCTCCAAAGTTGGTACCTTTGCCACTTTATTTTTAACTTAGAAAATTTTCTAAGTTTTATGGTTACCCCTTTTACAAGTTATCTCACTTTTCTTGATTTTTCTTGATGAATGATGATTCAAATCATACATTAACATCATTTTAGGGTTAAAAATCCATTTTGGTGAAAAATCTCAAAAAGTCAAAGTTGACTTTTGTGCACAGTTGACTTTTTATCAGATGAATTCCAAACTGTGCAATTCTTCAGGAAATCATGTCCTTGACCTAAATCAAACTTGATGG
Source organism: Lathyrus tuberosus (assembly GCA_022829125.1). Classification (NCBI taxonomy): domain Eukaryota; kingdom Viridiplantae; phylum Streptophyta; class Magnoliopsida; order Fabales; family Fabaceae; genus Lathyrus; species Lathyrus tuberosus. The sequence continues at coordinate 24,577 of JALAZF010000676.1, forward strand.
ACATGTTCCATGGGTGTCATAGGGTATATTCAATCATGTATTAGGGTTTGGGAGCATGTCCTGGTCAAAAGTCAAAGTTACATTTGACTTTTCCCTTAAAACCCTAATTGTGGTGCAGATGAAAATGAGACTTGTTGCTCAAGATTCTTGGATCAATCAATTGTTCCAAATGGATCAATATGGTATATTAGAGACCCTCAAATCATGTCTTGAGGTCTTGGCTCATGGTTTGTCCCAAAAGTCAACTTAGGGGTGAATTAGGTCAAGAAACCCTAATTCCTGATTTTTGATGAATGCATCCCCTGAGGCAAAATTGACTTGATGCATGGGTTCATGAGGTTCCATGAAGCATATTAGGTCATGTTTTAGATCATTGCCTTGTGCCCAGATGAAAATTTCCATCTGGAAGCCCTGGTCGATCAAAACCCTAATTTGGTGACACTGTCGATCTTGAGACTTGATCCACCTAGAAGGGAGCAGCCTTGTGCTTAATCCTTGAAGTGGGAGTCCTTTTTGATCCATTGTGGATGTTTGAGAGATTAGACAAGTTGAAGATCGTGTCATTTCTTGATTGATCCTTTGTCTAAGCACTCAGAGAGGGCTTGAAACCCTAATTTTGATTGTATTGGATGCTCACCCATCTTTGGGGAGACTGATGAAGCATGATGGTTCATCCATATTGTGATGATGATTTTCACAATGATGGGAAATCTAAGTGGTCAAAATTTGGGGTATTACAGATGCCCCTATTTAATCTTCTTGGACCCGAAGGTGTGAATGACGAAGGTATTCGAGCATTCGGGGTGCAAGAGGATTAAATATCGGAATATCCGAAATTTTGATGGTGGTTATGAATGGTAGCTTACACATTCATCTTCTTTAGCTAAGCAATGATGCTTAGAAAAGGTAAACTTCCCCTCGATCCTGGTCTTCAGCCAAGGAACTGGTCTCAGTTTTCTTTTGAAATAAACCTCCCCTCGTTCTTGGTTTCCTACCAAGAACTGGTCTTAGTTTCTTATTTAAACTTCCCCTCAATCCTGGTTTCCTACCAAGAACTGGTCTTAGTTTCTGATTTAAACTTCCCCTCGATCCTGGTTTCCTACCAAGGAACTGGTCTTAGTTTCTTTTGTCAATAAACTTTACTGACAAGGGACGCTATTCATAGCGGCTTTCCTCAAACTTCTCGCCGAATTTTCCTGGGGAGATGCCATTTGAGTGGAAAAAGTTTTGATGTCAGACTTGCTGGGGAACCCATTCGTCTGAATTGTAGAGTTGTACAAACTTCTCTGTTGGAGACGCCATTTGTCGATTCTACTGGGGAAAGCGAGTCTCTTGAGAGACTGTTTTCACTTGGGATCTTTCATCATACTTTTCTCGGGATCTTCCCGGAGAAACGCCATATGATGGGGTCCAATTTTGTGGGGCCGATGACCTTTTCATCAGCGGTCCTTTCGGAGCAAAACTGGCATGCTGCCGAATCTCTGATCACGAGGCTTTCTCTGTGGATTTTCCTTAATCCGGGAAAGCAAGGATATCATCTTCAATGGCGAAGAGTGATGTTTAGTGAGAGTTTTCTCTGGCTTTTCAGAGGTTCAAGTTATCAAAGTGGCCAAGTGCCGACTCTGATCTAAAGATACACTGGTGGCGAGATTGTGCAGACGCAACACTTCCTGACGAGGAAAGAACTGACAAACTCGATTGAGAAAACTGTTTATCACTAGGGGACAAGACCGACTCAAGTTATAGTGATGCAATACGAAATGCGAACGCAAATAAAATGCATGAAGTATGTATGTATATGCTGACAAAACAGACGCGACATACAGACTAATGGATGAACACAATTGGATACTCGGCCATCGCAGGGCGAAGAAGTACCATTGATTCAAAATAGCAATTCCACCTTGCCTAGGAGAGATAGTCCCGTTGGGAGCTATGTTGATCGGGCTTAGGAGATGAGAACTCGGCCGAGGATGTCAGACGAAACAAGGTCTCTGACATAGTTGATCCCTTCATTCAGGCATACTGGCTTAGAAGGAGTACTTTGATTCTGCAATTTGAAGTTCGCTTACTTCGGGAGAAGCAATCGATGTTCTTCTGATGTTCAACAGTCAAAAGAAATTGCCATCTTTATTTTAAAAGCAGAAAAAGTTTTAACAAGTAAATTCATTTTTGTTTTATTTCAAGAATCGCTGATTAAGTTTAAACAACGTCGTTCTGTAAAGCGAAAACAAATAAAGAGTTACAAACAAAAGCACAAGGGCTCAAATTTTATTGATAAGATGGAGATCAGCCAAACGCGTGATTCCAAAGAGTATATACAAAGTTAGAAAACAGTAATTTACAGGGAAAAGGGCTACTTTGAAACATAACGACCACTATCCTTCTACCAACTTTGAATTCGGGGCATCCTGAGCTTCTGTCGAAGATGACATTGACTGGAGTTTTCCTCCGATAGATGATGTAACTACTGCTGCTGAGGGACTTGCCTCTGTTGAACATAGTTACTTGCCATTATCCCTAACTTTTGCCTGGATTGTACTATGAGATTTCCAATCCATCGGGATGATTCCTTTTTTTTTCATGTCTCTAACTTTTGCCTGGACCGCCCTTTCGGGTTTTCAATCCACCGAGACGTTTTTTTTTAGTTTAGGCGAAGTATTTCTTGACTACATCAACATTCGTGGGGTAGGCAAATTCCTCTCCGTCCATGGTTGCAAGTCTCAAGGCGCCGCCTGAGAAAGCTTTCGTGACCACATAGGGGCCATCATAATTTGGGGTCCATTTGCCCCGAGAGTCAGTGAGAAATGATTGTATCTTCTTGAGCACGAGGTCTCCTTTCCTGAAGACACGAGGTCGGACCTTTTTGTCGAACGCCCTCTTCATTCTTTGTTGATACAACTGACCGTGGCATAGTGCCGTGATTCGCTTCTCTTCGATCAGGTTCAGTTCGTTGTGTCGACTTTGACACCATTCAGCTTCGGTGAGCTGAGCTTCCATCAATACCCGGATTGATGGGATCTCTACTTCTATGGGGAGCACTGCCTCCATGCCATACACTAGAGAGAAAGGGGTAGCCCCTGTTGAAGCGCGGACAGATGTACGATAACCATGAAGAGCAAAGGGTAGCATCTCGTGCCAATCTTTGTAGGTTACAACCATTTTTTGAACGATCTTCTTGATGTTCTTGTTAGCCTCTTCTACCGCTCCGTTCGTCTTGGGTCGGTAGGGAGATGAGTTATGGTGTTCAATCTTGAACTCAGTACACAACTCTTTCATCATCTTATTGTTCAAGTTAGATCCATTATCAGTAATGATTTCGCTTGGAACACCATAACGGCAGATGATATTGTTTTTGATAAATTGGACCACCACTTGTCGGGTTACATTGGCGAATGACGCTGCTTCGACCCACTTGGTGAAATACTCAATGGCTACCAGGATGAACCGATGTCCGTTTGAAGCCTTGGGCTCAATCATACCAATCATGTCGATTCCCCATATGGAAAATGGCCACGGGGAAGAAAGAACTTTGAGATATGATGGCGGTACATGAATTTTGTCGGAGTATATCTGACACTTGTGACACCTCCTCATGTACTTGTAGCAGTCGGATTCCATGGTCAACCAATAATACCCGACCCTGAGAATTTTTCTGGCCATTGTGTGTCCATTGGCATGAGTGCCAAAGGATCCTTCATGAATTTCTTTCATGAGCATGTCTGCTTCTGGTCTGTCGACGCATCGGAGCAAGACCATGTCAAAATTTCTCTTATAAAGAGTGTCACCGCTCAGGAAGGAGTTTCCAGCCAATCTTCTGAGGGTCTTCCTGTCTTTTCTGAGTGCCCCAGATGGGTACTCTTGTTTCTGAAGGAAGCATTTGATATCGTGATACCAAGGTCTGTCGTCTATGACTGCTTCAATCGCGAAGATGTAAGTGGGCCGTTCAAGGCGCATTATGTCGATCTTAGGTATGTCATTCCATTGACCTACACTAATCATGGAAGAGAGAGTGGCTAATGCATCAGCCATGTGATTCTCATCACGAGGGATGTGATGAAAGTCGACTCTGTTGAAGAAGGGTAACAACCTTCTTGCATAGTCTTTGTAAGGAATCAATCCTGATTGGTATATGTTCCAATCTCCTTTTATCTGGTTAATAACCAGGGTTGAGTCGCCGTATACGTCCAAGTTTTTGATCCTTAAATCAATTGCTTCTTCGAGACCCATGATACATGCTTCGTATTCGGCCTCGTTGTTCGTACATTTGAACGTAAGTCTGGCAGTGAAAGGAATGTGGGAACCCTGAGGGGTAACAATGATTGCCCCAATTCCGTTTCCATAATGATTAACTGCTCTGTCAAAGATGAGTCCCCACTAGGAACCTGGTTCAGGCCCTTCACTGGGTAGTGGTTCATCGCAATCTTTCATTTTTAGATACATGACATCTTCGTCTGGGAAGTCAAACCCGATTGATTCTTGATTGTCAATCGGTTGATGAGCCAAATGATCGGCTAAAATACTTCCCTTAAGGGCTTTCTGAGCATGGTACTCTATGTCATATTCTGATAGTAACATCTGCCAACGGGCAATCCTTCCCGTGAGAGCAGGTTTTTCGAAAACGTACTTGATTGGATCCATTTCAGAGACCAACCAAGTAGTATGACGAATCATGTACTGGCGAAGACGTTTGGCTGCCCAAGCCAAAGCGCAACAAGTTTTCTCAAGCATTGTGTACCGAGTCTCGCAGTCGGTGAATTTCTTGCTTAGAAAGTAGATGGCAGACTCTTTTCTTTTAGTTTCGTCTTGTTGGCCAAGTACACATCCCATTGAGTCCTCTAGGACTGTGAGGTAAATGATCAGTGGTCTTCCTTCCACTGGAGGTGATAGAATCGGCGGATTCAACAGATATTCCTTGATACTGTCGAAGGCAGTTTGGCAATCTTCTGACCAAACGCAATCCTGGTTCTTTTTGAGTAATCTGAAAATCGGCGCACACGTCGCGGTCATAAGGAATATGAATCTGGAGATGTAGTTCAAACGTCCCAGGAATCCTCTGACTTGTTTTTCAGTTTTCGGAGAAGGCATTTCTTGAATGGCCTTGACCTTGTCAGGATCAACTTCAATTCCTTTCTGGCTGACGATGAACCCTAGTAGTTTCCCTGAACGGACACCGAAGGTGCACTTGTTGGGATTCAAGCGGAGCTTGAATTTTCTTAGACGTTCGAACAATTTTGACAGATGTTCAACGTGCTCATCCTCTGTTCTTGATTTTGCAATCAAATCATCGACATATACCTCGATTTCTTTGTGTATCATGTCATGAAACAGAGTAGTCATGGCCCTTTGATAGGTTGCCCCGACATTCTTCAAACCGAACGGCATTACCTTGTAACAAAAGGTACCCCATGAGGTAATGAACGAAGTTTTATCCATGTCTTTCGGCGCCATTTTGATCTGGTTATAGCCCGAGAATCCATCCATGAAGGAGAAAACTTTGAACTTTGCTGTGCTGTCAACCAGCATGTCAATGTGTGGTAAAGGAAAGTCGTCCTTTGGACTTGCCTTGTTCAGATCTCTGTAATCAACACACATTCTGACCCTTCCGTCCTTTTTGGGAACGGGTACGATGTTGGCTAACCATTGAGGATATTCAGATGTAGCGAGGAAACCCGCGTCGATCTGTTTCTGTACCTCCTCTTTGATTTTGATGGCCATGTCCGGGTAAGTGCGTCTCAACCTTTGCTTTACTGGCGGACATTCCGATCTCAACGGTAAGTGATGTTCCACGATGCTGGTATCCAACCCTGGCATATCCTGATAGGACCAAGCGAACACATCGGGGAATTCTTTGAGAAGCTTTATCAAACCCTCTCTGGCAGTTGGACTGAGCAATGCTCCGATCCTGATTTCTTTTCTCTCTTTTTCTGAACCCAAGTTTACTGTTTCCAACGGCTCTTTGTGAGGTTCAATGGACCTTTCCTCTTGTCTGAGTAGTCGGGATATCTCTTCTGGAATTTCGTTGTCATTTTCTTCTTTAGCCTCGAATACCGGGAACTCAAAGTTGGGAGAAGGCATCGGATCGTATGTTTCAACGGGGTATAAAACAAGCAATCTGCATGACGTGATGATTCGTGTTTAGAAGAGATAGAGAAAATGTAAGTGTGTGCAGTGTATTTATTTTACTGCTTGTTTTTATTTTTGAATTGTTTTTTAGGATTACCATTTTCTGAAAAAGCAAAAAGAGAAAACAACAATTAATGCGGAAATTACAGAACGACGTTATTTTATTAATGAACAAGTCGACTCTTGAAACTACAGCCCTATAAAACAAAACTCTGTCGCTTTGGGCAAAGCGAAGAGGGAAATTTACAGAAAATGAGCCATATCAAAACATCCGTTTCACCTGGGCAAGGTGAAAGGTTTAAAGATGGCAATTACTTTGTCTGATGAACGACCTTCGGAACCTCGACAACAACCCATTGGCGGCGAACTCCTCGGTGAATCACAAAGTCTGGCACCTTCCTTGATTTGTCTTCAGAAATGATGCTGATTTCTGGTGGAGCAGGATCATTGGAATCTGTCTCCCAAGCAGAATTGTTGTAGGAGGATTCCTCTATTGCATTTTGCATAGCATTGGTGCTCTCCGCTGTATCTCCCCATCCAGTTGGCTGGATATCTTCGAGCCTGATACGAGAGCTTTCGGGAGCGGTGTACTTGACCATATAGTCGTATTTTCCACTTGGTTGTCCCAAAGTGTCCCAAACTTCTTTGGAACTGGAGGAGTCACTTCTCTCGATGACGTTGACCTCAGGAAAAGCATAGTTGATGAATTCTAGTCCTGCAAACGTTGCGAGTTCATCTTCATGTTGAGTAGTTTCTGAATGACCTGAATGTTGATCCCATGACATGGTGGGGACACAGGTATTCTGTTCAATGATGCTCAGCTGAGTTTCATTACTCGGCTGACTTTCTTGCCCCAAGTTTCCTGTGTAAGGCTGCCACATTGGCAGGCCATCCATCGGGCCATAGTAATTATGGTCAAAATTGTCTTTCATCAGAGTGTCCTCCTCTAATGAATTTGGCGGAGCACGGCATCCTTCCGGATCACAATCCTCGTAGATCATTTCGACATCTGATCTTGGTATAAATCTCGGACTTTCTGTAGGAAAGCAGAAAGGCATAGGCACCTCTTCCTGAGACATATAGCCGTCCTCGTTAAGGTAGGACTTCCATTCTTCATCCGTGTCAGAGGGATCTTCCTCATTGATAACATGAACTGTCTGAGATACTGGGTGAAGAAAACCTCCACTGTGGAAGAAGTTTTGAAGGGGATGAAGACTTTCATCGTTGGCGGCTGTCTGGGTACAGGTTGTAGAAAAACCAAGACCTTTCTTTGTTTTATTGTCAATAGGAATGACAAGCCGTCCCCATCCTGTCGTATCGGTACTCTCGACCGCTTTGATAGCATCTTTGTATGAAGAAATTGAAGTTCCTTCTTCGGATTAATCATTCTTGCTCATCGATAGTGCTTGGAACTGAGTTCCAATAACCTCCTCAGATTCTACACAAGCAGATGATGATAGGTTACTCACAAGCAAGGCTTGTTCCCCACAAACCGTGACAAGTTGATCGTTCTTGACGAACTTTAGCTTTTGGTGGAGGGTCGAAGTAACCGCTCCATCCTGATGTATCCAAGGTCTTCCTAATAAACAACTGTATGTTGCCCGGATGTCCATGACCTGGAAAGTGATTTGGAAAGTGTGAGGACCAATAGTTATGGGAAGATCCACTTCGTCGATAACTGTTTTTTTGGATCCGTCGAATGCTTTGATGACGACCTCGCTGACTCTCATCGGAGGGCCCTTGAATGATAATTGCATCAAAGTGTACTTCGGTATAACATTCAGGGCTGACCCTGTGTCTACCAGTACGTTGGCTAAAGCATTGCCCTGGCAGTTAACTGTAATGTTGAGCGCCATGTTATGACGACGACCCTCTTCAGGTAATTCCTCATCACTAAATCCCCAATTATTGCAGGAAGTGATGTTAGAGACAATACTATCGAACTGTCTGATTGTTACATCCTGTTCCACAAAGGCTTGCTCCAAGACTTTCTGTAGAGCCTCTCTGTGTGCTTCTGAACTGAGTAACAGTGATAATACTGAGATCTTTGAAGGAGTCTGTAACAGTTGATCAACAATGTTATATTCACTCCTTTGGATGAGCTTTAGCATCTCATCTTTGTCTTTTGAAAATTCGGGATTACCAGATTGACTGACTGGTGAATCAGGAATTTCTGCCTGAAGTTCCTTTTCTTTGTTAGCTTCCCCAACCCCTCGGTTGAAGATTCTACCACTCCGTGTTACACGACTGACGTCCGTAATATTCACGACGGAGGGTAATGGAATTTCCTTTCCATTCTCGATTATTGTTGCACCGTATTTGTAAGGGATTGCCTTAGCTGATTCATACGGTAGTGGCCTCGGTAGATAGATGACTATGGGAACCTTCTGGTTTTTCTGACCATCATAAGTAACCTCGATCCGTTCCTGGTTGGGAACTTTAGATTCGTCAAGTAGAGGGACGATGGCAAAAACATCCCTGATCTGGTGATGACCAGAGATCGTGACAACATCCTCAACTTGATCGGAAAGGTAGTTCGGCGACCAAATGATGGGTCCTGAACCTGGATATGGATGAATTTCTCCATGATCGATCTGACCCTGAAGAGCTGCTCTCACAAGGTAACACCCTTGGTTACTTTCCGAACAGACGCTACAGCTGTCATAGTTGTGTGGTGGCACATGGCCACGCCCACTTTAAATACAATGTAACCTCACTAGGTCATCTTCCATTGATCGGACATCCTGACTTTGACGACGAGTAGGATTCCTGTTATTGATACTAATCTGTTGAGTATCTTCGTCCATATAGATTGGCATCCACCAGTGATTTAACAAGCGCTGAAGTGCCTCCTGGACAAGGGTACAACCTCGATCGTTTTCGCAACCCGCTTTACAGCTTTGATAATCGTGTGATATTAAGAATCCGAGTCGGACCTGCTCAGTATGTAACTCTACCAGATTGGTATTCATCACGCGGATGTCAAAGATCTGAACCATGTTCATTTGATAGGAGTTCCTATCATGGTAGTCTTGGATCCATCCAAGATCCATCTGACGCTGGAGGACCTCTTGTATGAAAGAGCATCCCTGTTTGTTTACCGAGCAAATCAGACAGGAACTGTAATCGTGTCACGGCAGATTATGATACTGGCTTTGCCTTGAGTGCATCGCCACCAAGTTGACATTCATTGCACGGATATCGTGGTTCTGAATGACGTTAGAATTCGTGTAGACCATGTTAACTCCACAAACTCGGTGCTCTTGGATCCATCCGAGATCCATCTGTTCCTGTAGAGCTGCTTGCACTACAGAACATCCTTGGTTGTCTTTAGAGCAGATATCACACTGGTGATAATTATGAGGTGGCACATGGCCATATCCACTCTGTCTACAATGCATCTTGACCAGGTTGGTTTTCAACAAGAGTACATCGTGAATTTGATAGACATCGTTAGTCTCTCCTTCTATTAAATTGACTGCAGCCTTCTCATGTTGAGGCAGCGGGTTCGTAAGAACATTAGGGTTCGTATCTTTGAAAGATAAGAGCCCGCTCCTAACAAGCTTTTGCACGTCGGATTTGAAATTGAGACAAGTCTCAATGTTATGCCCTGAACCTCCTTGATGATAAGGGCATGTTTGATCCGCTTTAAACCAGAAAGGCGGATTTTCCAGAACTGAAAGGGGAGACTTAGTCTGAATGTGCCCCTTGGCTAGCAGTAATGGAAACAGTTCTGCGTACGTTACGGGTATAGGATCAAATCCTGGTGGCCGTGTTGTACGGTTGTTGTTATATGGAGGACGAGCCTGCTGAAGAGGCTGTTGTGTCCTTTGTTGGTCAGGTTGGCTCTGCGCAACTTGAGGTTGATACATAGGAACAGGCGCGGGGCCGATAGCAGAAGTTACAGCTGCTACTGGCTGATAACGACGCCTTTGCTTTCCGAGAGAGATATTCCCAATATCTTGCTCTTTTTTCTTAGGGAGAGCACTACCGTATTTTTTAGTACCGCTCGTTGATCCAGTGTCTTTTACCAAACGTCCTTCTCGGACGGCTTCCTCAAGACGTACACCCATGCCGACCATTTCGGTGAAATCACTGGGCGCACTGGCAACCATTCGGTCATAGTAAAATGAGCTTAAGGTTTTTAAGAAGATTTTTGTCATCTCTTTTTCCTCAAGAGGTGGACAAATTTGAGCGGCAATTTCACGCCACCTTTGAGCATACTCCTTAAAGGTTTCCTTGTCCTTTTGCGACATTAATCTGAGTTGATCTCTGTCGGGTGCCATGTCCAAATTGTATTTGTATTGTTGGACGAAGGCAGTACCAAGATCTCTGAATGTACTGATCGTAGTACGGTTTAAACCCATGTACCATTTGAGTGCGGCACTGGTTAAACTATCCTGAAAGTAATGAATCAGCAGGTCCTGATTCTCCGTCTGGGCTGACATCCGCCGAGCGTACATCACCAGATGGCTCTGAGGGCAAGAGTTACCCTTGTATTTTTCAAAGTCGGGCACTTGGAACTTGTGCGGGACTTTCACATTTGGGACCAAACAGAGGTCTGCGGCGTCCTTTCCAAATAGATCCTGACCGCGAATGTCTTGCAGCTCTTTCTGCATTTCCAAGAACTGCTCCTGGAATTCATCCATTCTGTCAAACATAGTTTCCTTCTTACCAGAAGGTGTTGGTGGAATCTGTCTTTTCGGGACAGTGTGCACCACAGGGGGTGGTACCGTGACTACTGCAGTAAGTCTTGGCGCCTCCCGAAGTTTGTAACCTTCAGGAGTCTTGAGTATGCCCCTGGCATCATCGCTTTCCCGAAGTTTGTAACCTTCAGGCCCAGCGGCTTCTGTTGCGATTCCCTGATCTTCAGTGATCGGCGGAACATATCCTTCCGGGATATAGTTAACAGGCATGCCCCAAGGACGATCTTTCGGCATTTGATACCTAGGATCATACTTTTCTATGATGGGCGTTGAGGTGATCTCTGAGATCACAGTTCTTTGTAGCTGAGCTTCTGCCATGGCTTGCATGTCGTTACGAAGCTTTCTCATATCCTCTCTCAGAGCGTCGATCTCTTCTTTCAACTCTCTGTTTTCTTCCTCAAGATCATCCATCTTTTTCTGTCGATTGGCCCGAGTATTATATGAATGAGAGAGTTTGACTCTAGAATCGAGACACAAACGTGAGATTCGTAGGGAAGAAGAATACGCGATGTGAGAATGACGAATGCAATGATTATATTAATTGTTGTTTTAGGTTTAATCAAAATATACTTCGACAATTAGATTGAAAATATCAAACAGTGGGGAAAACCCTTTTTATTGAATTCCAAAGGATTACAAAAATGGAAATACAGTAGATTACAAAGTGCAGAAACAGAAACCTAAACTAATGGGTCCCGAGTCCTCTCTGAGGAGAAATCGGGTGCTGATTCTTGTACCTTCCTTTTCTTTGACCGGGGCGCTTGGGCCGTTGACGGGTTGTCATTCCTTTGCCAAGTGAAAGGAGTGAGCAAATTCCTTTGGTCATCTTGATTCTCTACAGCATGCTGCTCCAAAATTTCAATCAGAGCATCTTTCTCTTTTAGTAGTTACTGTATTTGGATACACTCTACGTCGAGGGTGCGGTACTTGTTCTTCCAAGATCTTCTTTCCTTTTGAACCTTGTTGAGAGTAACCTAAAGCCTTTCAGTTTCCGTCATGAAGTACATGACAGTTTCCCTCGGTGGAAGAATTCCGTAACGAGGATAAGACATCTTTAGCTTGAGAGCTCTGGTTTGTACCCAATGGAGATAAGGCTCCACCGAGACACAGTCCGGTTTTCCCAGAGACTCTCGTCCTTTCTTATGAACCTGTTTCCAAGCTTGCACTATTTCCATCTTTAGTGCTCTGTCATTTTCTCCTTCTTTGAAGAAAAGACCTTCCAGATGAACACCCAGTGAGATGTGTCTCATCGGGTATCCAAATTGACGAAGAACTAATATCGGATGATAGTTGATTCCTCCTTTAGTCCCTATGAGGGGTACGCTGGGGAAGTTTCCACAACGGTCAATGATTCTGATTCCCTCATAAATCCTATTACACCAATCTATATCAGAATTGGTGAGAGACATGATCTTCTGCGACCAACGTAAGACACTCTTGCAATCCCAAAAAGCAGCAGACTTGGGCAAGTGAGAGATAAACCATTTGTAAAGCAAAGGTACACAGCATGTGATCTCCCCTCCGCTGTACAAATTTCCTAAGTGTACAGAATGATACGCATCTACGAGCAAAGTCGGCACAGGGTTTCCAATGAGAAAAACCTTAATAGCGTTGATATCGACGAAGTTATTGATGTTGGGAAACAAAAATAATCCGTAGGTGAGCAAGACAAAGATGCTTTCAAAAGCAGTCATGTTCCCTATACTAGCAAAGTACAGAGCTTTCTTGGTCAGGAACTGGGCTGGCAAACCTTGGATGTCACCCTTAGTGGTCATGTGAGTCCTGACCTCAGACTCGTCCAAATGAATTGCTATTGCAATAGTCTGATTCTTTGGAATTTCTTCCAATCCAGAAAATGGAGCTCGATCAGTGATATGTAAATCAGTCAGATGAGAATACTCCTCCAGCATTGGTGATAGCTGGTAATCCGGGAATGTGAAACAATGATAAACCGGATCGTAGAATTGAATGAGCGCGTCCATGATCCCCTTAATCACATGGACTCTTAACAGTGGTAGCAAACCACCGTACTTGGCTCTGAAAGCCTCTGGGTTAACGATCATCCTCGCTGACTTTCTCAAATCCCCTAGTTTTGGAACCTTGAAGGTATACTGGTGAGTTCTCCTTCTACCGAAATCCATTAATGCAATCTTTTTCTCTGATATTTGCAATCACAGTCTTAGTTTAATTTGAAAAACAGAGAGACTAGAAGAGAAATTTTTTGAATGTTTTAATGTTTTATTAAATGAATGCATGAATGCAGCACACAAAAACATAGAAAAAACATGGGGTCAAAGGGTCGTTGTCATGAAGTCAAGGCTCTACCCATCCCCAAAGGTTTGTACTAGGGTGATTTTTGTACCTGTACTCATTATCATCAGCTCCTCCCAGGAAAGCAAAACAACAAGCTGATCGCCAGCGAGTTGTGTGCAATCTTAGAGTAAGTGCCATTCACCGAGAATAGATCACCAGCCTCAAATGAGGGTAGTATCGCGTAACAACTATTTCCGATAGCTTCCGCACTACGAAAAAGGTTGGCTTTTCTTAAGTGTATACTCAATCTCACCACATGCGGCATCACACGCATTCCCAGTAGTAGAAAAATAAACACGTATAGCAATTAGGAAAAGCAGTATATGTATTTGTCCTAATCATCCTAGACTTATAAAGCTATGAATCTTAAGTTCCTGACAGAAATGGGTTCCCCGGCGGTAGCCCCAATCTGTGGTTCCCTGCCTAAGAGATGGACCAGCATAGGTCAATCTTTCTCCTCAGCAGAGTTCCCATTTTCCGTGGAAAACGGGGATGATACCCTAAGGCAGAAAAGGAGACTCCCCAGCAGAGTCGCCATTTTACAAGGAAAACAGACAGAAAGAAAAACAAGGGCCCCACGGTGGGCGCCACTTTTCTGTGAAAAATGGGGACGACCGTGCCTAGATCTAACTTTGAATGGCCCCACGGTGGGCGCCATTTTTCTGTAGCGAGCAATTTTGGACGCGGTTCTTAAGCGCTGGTCGCTCTCTGCGGTTTGAGCTTTAAACTACAGGTCGATTCATTTTTTATCCTATTGTGAGATGAATAAGGAAGGGAAATAGATGTCTCTAATTAACCCTGCTTGCATACTGAGTTTAAACAACGGTCTGTTAGGTTACAGATGCTATCAATGTGGGGGGGGGGCCTTTGTACTGGTTATTCGTATTTCGCCAATACAGGTTTCTTTCTTTCTAGGGCTTAATGTTTCTGGCGGGGAATAAGGATTAGGATATTAGGACTGGTGCTTTTGAATTACTGCTTTTGATTGATGGAGATATGGGATTTGGGTTTTTTGTTGATTGTGCTCGCTAAGATCTTTTCTTTCGATTTTATGCCTACGTATTCCCGTTTACCGAAATAGGGAAATCAGAGCATTCGTAGTTCCTCCTATTCTATGGGAGGAAATTGGTTTTTGGTGTCTTGTTCAAAGCCCAGGACGTGAAGCGAAAGGTAGTTTGTATCTTGTTCAAAGCACAAGATGTGAAGCTAAAAGGTCTATTTGTGTCTTGTTCAAAGCCCAAGACGTGAAGCCGAAAGACCTCGACTTTAGAGAGAATTTGTCATATCTAAAGAGGGGAGAAGGAGAATTACTTTAACTGGGATACGCGGATCTGAGCAATGCCATAATTTCCAAAGAAAGGGTTTTAACCTGAAGGAGAGGACTTTAACTCAGTGTAGAGCAATGCCATCTTTCCTTAGGAGTTTCTCATGCTAAAAGAGGGACATTGGCATGGATGTAGATGATCCAGAGGCTTGCCGCTTACAGCGATTTAGATGAAGGGAAAGGAGTTGTTGATGTTTGTGTACTGTGAACGAGGCACAACTTTGATGCTAAAAGGTCGATTGGATCAACCAGTGGTTTTCTTATACAAAGCCTAAGAGGAGGCTAATTTCCGCTAGGAAAATCATTATACAAAGCCTAAGAGGAGGCTATTTTGTGTCTCGTACAAAGCCCGAGAGAGAGGCTAAAAGTTTTTGACCCAGTGGGGCATATCGTTATACAAAGCCTAAGAGGAGGCTAGCAAAGAGTTGACTCAGTTGGAGAATCTTTTATACTCAGTAAGAGAGTGTTTTTGTATCTCGTACAAAGCCCGAGAGAGAGGCGAAAAGGTTGTTTTGACCCCACTGGGGAGAATTTTGGTATCTCGTACGAAGCCCGAGATGGAGGCTATTGTAACTGTTTCAGTTGAGTGACAGATCCAATATACTGATTTAAAAGAGAAAATCAGTTCTTATATGAGCAACACTGTACTTAGGGATTTGATTTGAGGATCAGGGATATTTCCTTCTCTTTGAGGAAACGGGAAATCCAAAGGGTATTGAGACTATCCGAGTCTGCGGGTTTCCTTCCTATTTAACGAAGGGTGCTTGAGAATGTCTTTGAGACTCAAGGAAGTTAGATTGTCCGTGTCTAGAGTTTTATCTTTCGTACTATGCTTTGAGAAACAGTAGTAGACTCTATGAAAGGACTGTTCTATGAGGATGACTAGGTTCTGTTCCTATACCTCTAGGAGGTCGTCGGGATAATTTGTACGAAGCCCAAGAGGAGGCTAGAGACTTTTAAGAAGCCTACGGGTCCTTATACGAAGCCCAAGAGGAGGCTATCATTCCCGAAGGAAGAGATCATTATACGAAGCCTAAGAGGAGGCTGTGAATACTTCTAAGAAGCCGTAGGGTCCTTGAATAATGCCCAAGAGGAGGCCGATGCTTTTAAGAAGCCCGTGGGTCTATCATCTCCTTTCCATTAGGAAGGATAACTCTTTTAAAGATGAAAACCACTGGTAAACGTGCGAGGTTTACTATCCAGCGACTTTTAGCTTTTAAAGAGGGTTCCTTAGTTAAGGTCCAAGATTATGACCGTAGTGGGTACCGAAACCCCGAGACATTCAAGGCAAGCTATCCACAAGGAATAGATCAAGTCAGGAAAGTTCGAGAATTTGGAAGAAACTCAAAGATGCCATTCACGGAGAATACATTCATCTTGGGGAGTAGAGCTTCTTGACGATTCCTAAGGAGGACAGCCGAAGAGAAGACTGTATCTGGTGCTCCTATTGGGGATCTAGGTGTCTATTTCTACGAATAAGTGAAACGGCGTCACCTAGTTCTAGACGTAGTTGTCGGGGAAACTCGAAATATCTATACTATTATTACACAGGAGATATGAGTTTATGAAAGGAGACTTACAGTGAGCAGCCCCACAATACAGTTTATAATAGGAAAGCAGTAAATGAAAGCGATAACCACTTACTCGGTTGTAGTGCTTCCATGCTGTTTGGTTAGTTGTTCAACAAAGAAAGATTAAAAACAACAGTATATTCAAAATCAAAGGAGAAAGTGCTTTGAAAAAGAAAGATCTGGGGCTTACAGCTCAAGGAGAGGCCCAGGGTTTTATCAGTGAGCGCACTGTTTGAATTTGTACAAAGGGACTTATACAAGTGACTGGGGCCCAAAATGGTTTTCTGTACAAAGGGATGGGTCTTACACTCTCTCAAGAGGCCCAAAAAGGTTTAAAGAAAAGAGAAATGGGTCTTACTACTCGAGGGTAGGCCCAGATGGTTTTTTATTTTTAAACGGGCGACGATCGCGCCGTTTACTTGTACAGAGGGACTTATACAATGAGTAAGGCCCAAAAAGTTTTTGTACAAGGGGGGATGGGTCTTACACTCTCTCAAGAGGCCCAAGGAGTTTTAAAGAAAAATAAATGGGTCTTACTACTCGAGGGTAGGCCCAGATGATTTTTGAAAAGGCGACGATCGCGCCGTTTGTTTTTTGACGGTATCGGGACTTATACAATAAGTGAGGCCCAAAGAGTGATTTGGTCAAAAAAAGGATTGGGTCTTACACTCTAATAGAGGCCCAAGGTGTTTTGAAAAAGAAAGATTTATGAGGGTTGAATTAATCCAAAACCCTAATTTGTTTTCAAAATGTATTTAATTGAATAAAAATTCAATTAAAATGATCAAAAATTGTTTAACACATGGAAAACAAATTGTGATCTTGGATTAATGCTTCAAAAATTAAGTATTGACCTACAAAATAATTAGAAAGCATTAAAAGTTGCAAAATCAATGTAGAAAAAAATATTTAAAATGTCAAAAACAATCAAAATATTAATTCTTTACAAAAATATCAATTATATGAAATAAATAATATTTTTGGGATTTTTTGATAAAATAAAATATTTTAACATTTTTGTGAATTATTAAAAAAAGAATCAACTCAAAATCATTAAAACTCAGAGAGAAATTAATTTTTGAATCAATTAAACAAAATCACAAAATTCAAATATTTGAATTTGAAAAAAAGGCGCCAAGAACAAGCTGAAGAACACGCGCATGTTCTTGGTTTCTCAGATTTGCGTTTTCTATCCAATCTCCATGAATACGTAATCATATCATGCAATCCACATATCATTATGCTCGTCTCAACCTCACGATCATGTCTATGTACTTTAATTTCATTTAAATTAAACATACAACAAGAAATCACGAAGAAACCTCAAGAACCCTAATTTCTGCATGAAGGCTAGGATTTTTTATACACGATTCAAACAATGCAATTAATTGAGGGAAAACATTCCATGCATGAATATGAACATATGGCCAAACTATTGTGTGAGGAAAGATGCATAGATTGAGAGATGACCAAGTATGTGCTTACCTCCAAGCCGTGACAGCATGTTCAGAGTGATTTTTGATTTGGAGGTGTTACAGATGAGTGGTGATGATCTGAACAGCTTCCCTACACCCTATGGATTGTGTTTGGATGGTTGGACTTGATTGAAATTGGCTGGATCATTTTGTGGTACCTCAGCTGCACCTTGTTTGAAAATTTGAGCAACCAGCTGGTGATTTCATGAAATTGATGTTTCAGAAGTTATGTGAGTGTTTGATCAGCTCATATGTGATGTATGTGAGGTGTGTGAGTGATTGGTTTGATTGGAATTGCTCTCAAACTCAAAACCCGATAGCTACCTTGCTAAGAAAGGCATTTTTGCCAAGAGAAAGAGATTTTGAGGAAAGCATCTGTTAGATGGCTTTGGTGTACTCAAACTGACCACAATTGAGCTCTATTTATAGTAGAGCAAGTTTGTTTTGCAAGGAATAGTGCATGGCAGCTGGTAAGTAGGTTTGGCCAATGTTGTCCAATGAAAATCCAAGTCTCCTCTAGCCATTGACTAGAGGTTAGGGCACAGAGCTTTGGTCCCCTTGGTCTTGGATAAGTCTTGACTGATTTCAGATGAGAATGGCTCAGTCCATACCACCTTGATGGTTTCATTGAATGCCTCATTCCAAATTTGAAGTCTTGTCCCTATTTTGGCCATTCTAGGTTCAACATGCTATTTCTTGTTCCTTGGACCTTGGAGGCTTGGCTCAGTGATTGTCCCCTTTAGATTCAATCCTCTGAGGTGTCCAAGTGGATTGGAGCAATTGAAATTGGCTGATTTTGGAAAATCGAGCCAAAATGCAAATACTGCCTTGCCTTGACAGATTTCAGCAAGGCAACTTGGCAATGTTGTATCTCATGGTGTAGGTTGAATTTGGCAATGTTCTTGGCCATTTTGGAAAGCTCTTACATGATACAACAACTGTTTGAACAAGTTTGGTTTTGATCTCTTTTGATTCCAAGTGAAAAATCCCCCTACATTTGGCAAAAAGTGAGGCAGAATCTGACTTAGTGAAAATTTCACTAAGTGTTGGAAAAAGTGACATTTTCACTTTTCAGCCACTTTGATCACTCCATAACTCAAAATCCTTAATGAATTGGAATGACTTGTAGTTGAAGTTTTTGTAGGTGATGATGAGGGCTACAAATCCATCTTTGGATGAGAAAAAATGGCCTTGTGGTTTAGGAGTTATGGTCCTCCAAAGTTGGTACCTTTGCCACTTTATTTTTAACTTAGAAAATTTTCTAAGTTTTATGGTTACCCCTTTTACAAGTTATCTCACTTTTCTTGATTTTTCTTGATGAATGATAATTCAAATCATACATTAACATCATTTTAGGGTTAAAAATCCATTTTGGTGAAAAATCTCAAAAAGTCAAAGTTGACTTTTGTGCACAGTTGACTTTTTATCAGATGAATTCCAAACTGTGCAATTCTTCAGGAAATCATGTCCTTGACCTAAATCAAACTTGATGGACATGTTCCATGGGTGTCATAGGGTATATTCAATCATGTATTAGGGTTTGGGAGCATGTCCTGGTCAAAAGTCAAAGTTACAGTTGACTTTTCCCTTAAAACCCTAATTGTGGTGCAGATGAAAATGAGACTTGTTGCTCAAGCTTCTTGGATCAATCCATTGTTCCAAATGGATCAATATGGTATATTAGAGACCCTCAAATCATGTCTTGAGGTCTTGGCTCATGGTTTGTCCCAAAAGTCAACTTAGGGGTGAATTAGGTCAAGAAACCCTAATTCCTGATTTTTGATGAATGCATCCCCTGAGGCAAAATTGACTTGATGCATGGGTTCATGAGGTTCCATGAAGCATATTAGGTCATGTTTTGGATCATTGCCTTGTGCCCAGATGAAAATTTCCATCTGGAGGCCCTGGTCGATCAAAACCCTAATTTGGTGACACTGTCGATCTTGAGACTTGATCCACCTAGAAGGGAGCAGCCTTGTGCTTAATCCTTGAAGTGGGAGTCCTTTTTGATCCATTGTGGATGTTTGAGAGATTAGACAAGTTGAAGATCGTGTCATTTCTTGATTGATCCTTTGTCTAAGCACTCAGAGAGGGCTTGAAACCCTAATTTTGATTGTATTGGATGCTCACCCATCTTTGGGGAGACTGATGAAGCATGATGGTTCATCCATATTGTGATGATGATTTTCACAATGATGGAAAATCTAAGTGGTCAAAATTTGGGGTATTACAACCCCGGATCATCCGTGTGCAAGCTTCAATGTTGTTTTCTAAGGTAATCTACTAAAAAAGGAATTTGATGGAGTTGGGAGCAAAAAACCCCAAAACCATAACCTAAAAAATGAATGAAATGACTTAAATACAATTTCAAAATCTGTCACGTTCGCAAAGAAAACTTTTATTCGCAAAGCGAACTCCAAAAATTGGCACTTAAGTGCCTCAGAATAGCTAAACTGACTCTGCAATTCAGCAAAAGTTTGCAAAGCGAACTTCTACTCGCAAAACGAATATTCGCTGGAAAGTTCACAAAGTGAACTTTGGTCCCTTTTTGTACTGCCATAATTCTGGGAGCATTTACTGGGAAGTTCGCAAAGCGAACATTTGCTGGAAAGTTAGCAAAGCGAACTTGACAGCAAACCAGCCCTTATTTTGACCACAACTTCTGAACCGTAACTCGGATTGACACACGGTCGGAAGCGCTGGAAAGTTTATTCAATGCTCTTTATGAATATGACAACATATCCTTGCTTGAATACCTATAAAAATGAGAGAAAATCAATTAAACTCAATGATATTTACATGATTCACAAAATATACTCTATAACATAAACTAAACGTATTTAAAAACAAAGTGGGGTTTATTCGAACAATATTGACAAAAAGTATTGATAAGTGCAACAAAACTTATATACAAAAATAACTAAAATTTGCACTTATCAAACTCTCCCCAACTTAAACTTGTTTGTCCCCAAACAAGAATCAAACGTCTCAAAGAAACAGAGTGACAACCAAAGAATCACGAATCAACAGGTTTTGAAAAACAGAAACAAATGAATGGTTCAAATGAAAAATGGTACACACAAAGTAAATACTTACCACTAAACTAAGACGATATCATAGTCACGAAACAAATACAGAATACAAAAATTATGCCAAACATCCTAAAACAACACAAGTTCAAACGTGAATCACACCTAGCAAAAACAATCATCGGCAGATGATAAACACAAAATAAGGTACTTTTCACCCACACAACAATCTTGCAAACAAAAGACTAAATTATGCAACCATCCAAAAATTCACATTGAACATACAAAGGCAAGAATCACAAGGACTTTCAAGGTTGTAGCGTGGTCGGGTAAACAAACAAGGGGCAATTTCTAAAGGTAATTGAAACAAAAACTTGCCTAAACCTAAGGGAGTGATCAACTCACAAAGACTCAAACACAAAATTCCAATCATTTAGCACAATACTTATTTAGCACAATTATTTGAACTCTTTTTATTTCCTTTCTCAAGGATTTTCTTTTTCTTTCTTTTTCTTTTTTCTTTTTTCTTTTCTTTTCTTTTCGTTTTCATATTTTTCTCTTTTTTCTTTTCTTTTTCAACCTCATAGAAACCAACCAATGAGTAAACAATCATCCTCTCCCCAACTTGAATTCAACCACATCATCATGTGAATACTCCATACTTTCTAAGGCATGGTAAAAATTTATACAACAACACAAAGTTTAGGGTTCAAGAAAAAACAACACTCAATCAAAATCCATACAAAAAGTGAATTCAATACTCATAGACAAGCATTAAGTTCAAACAACATGGATAATGATAGAAAGGCACAAAGGGGTTACGAATGATCACACGCTTACAAGGTGAATGACTATTTGGTTAGGTAGTTGTGCTCAAAATGAAACAAAATGCCTTGACCCTTTTCATGCTTTCATATAATCAACACAAACAAAAGATTAAACATAATAAAATCCAGTTAGAACAAGATTGTTAGTACTCCGCGCATATATGAACAATGGAAAGCTACCTCACAAAAAGGTTGGGAACTAAAGTGATTCACATCAAGAACAAGCATACAAAAGAATGAATGGCATGGAAGTTTGTAAAAAGCCTAAGTATCATGAATATGCTAAAGTCTAGAAAGCGATAAACACATACCTTGGACGTGTACAAAACTTAACAATATCATTACCATACATCTGCAAGTTGAAACAATCAAACTTGGAACATCACCTTAAATTTCCTCAAGCTCTTGACAAACGCAAGAATTATTAATATAAACATACTAAAAGACCGGGTGAAATTGGATTAAACAAGTTGTAAAGTAAAGATTTGAGAATTTTACGAAAAATCCAAGTACAACTTGTTTAATGAATGTTCACCACACTACCTAAGCTAGAATGAAAAAGTAATAACGAAACAAAAAATGATAAAACATGCTTGTTTTATGTCGTAAGTTCGACGCCTTTACAGTGCTTAACTAGTAACTTCCTTCCTTCATGCCATGGTGATACCTCACCGCACAAACCAAAAACAAGTGTCCTAACCAAACACTTAAACAAACGTTACGGAAACAAAATGTATACAACACTTGAACAAACATAATGGAAAATAAAAGTAAAACAAGTATTAATATAAACAAGTGAAAATAGACAATATATATGATATCTACAAAACTCAAAAACAAAGAAACTATCGCAATGCGAGTCAATAAAAACACAAATCCTCGGCAACGGCGCCATTTTATTGGAGCGGTATAGCGGCAAGCAATAAAAATATTTGGAAGTATTTTTCCGGGAATTTATCGTGTCCACAGAGATCGGTGTTATTGAAATGTCGTTCGACAATTCAAATGTTAATGAGTTTGGGTTAAAAGTTTTCAAACATAGAAACAGAAAAGTAAATATTAATACAAAAGAATTCATTAATCAGAGAGAAGAAACTTGTCCGACATGCACATAATCGACTCCTCACAAACTTAAACCTATCGACCAGTTATACTCAACCTACAATACTCCTCAATATCATCCAGCATCGATCACAAAAGTGTCCATCTCTAACACACTGAGCTGAGAGAACAACCATGTTACCCTCGTCGACACTCTCACAGCCGACTCAAGATACGGAGGCATTAAGCTTCGACACCCATAAAGGTTGTTAGCTATAAATCTATCTCTAGCATCTAGAAACTAACATATAACCATCCCTAATCAAAGTTTGCGATGTTTATCTCTAACACAACTCAAACCCCGAGCATAAAGCAAAAATCAAGGACAATCACTGATAAAGATTTGTAAAGGGGATTTTATACAATGTCATGGGCGACAAATATACATGAAATCAAAGTAAATACATATACAAAACCCAAAAAATGAGAAATACACAAAGAAGAAAAGAAATAAACCAAACATCTCGCGGTTTGTCAAACGTCGGTCGATGAGAAATCCACCCCGGATCATCCGCGTGCAAGCTTCAATGTTGTTTTCTAAGCTAATCTACTAAAAAATGAATTTGATGGAGTTGGGAGCAAAAAAACCCAAAACCATAACCTAAAAAATGAATGAAATGACTTAAATACAATTTCAAAATCTGTCACGTTCGCAAAGCGAACTCCAAAAATTGGCACTTAAGTGCCTCAGAATAGCTAAACCGACTCTGCAATTCAGCAACAGTTCGCAAAGCGAATATTCGCTGGAAAGTTCGCAAAGAGAACTTTGGTCCCTTTTTCTACTGCCATAATTCTCGGAGTATTTGCTAGGAAGTTCGCAAAGAGAACATTCGCTGGAAAGTTTGCAAAGCGAACTTGACAACAAACCAACCCTTATTTTGACCACAACTTCTAAACCGTAACTCAGATTGACGCACGGTCGGAAGCGCTGGAAAGCTTATTCAATGCTCTTTATGAATATGACAAGATATCCTTGCTTGAATAACTAAAAAAATGAGAGAAAATCAATTAAACTCAATGATATTTACATGATTCGCAAAATATACTCTATAACGTAAACTAAACATATTTACAAACAAAGCGGGGTTTATTCGAACGATATTGACAAAAAGTATCGATAAGTGCAACAAAACTTATATACAAAAATGACTACAATTTGCACCTATTAGATCCACCCCTTGATTCCAGTTTAAAGAATAATCGGCAAGAGAAAACTGAACACCAACAATATCTGCTCATACATATAAGAAAATTGGGGAATGATCACCGGTCAAATCATACAGCCCACAAATGAAGAAAAATATCAGAATACAGAAATCCACGATCCCGACCAACAAGACTAGTGGTGATCGAATACAAAAGAAAACTAAGATACATCATCAAAATCTACCCTAGTCAACCCCTTCCAACCCTCATGGTCTGCACACCATGCCTGAACCTCCTTAAAGAGCTTTATGGTATCTGGGTGCTTTGGCCTCTGGATTATTTCTTAAATAAGATCATCACGCTTGTGCATGACTTCTTCCAAGTACTGATGGAATGTCTCCCAAGCGTCTTCACCGAAAACGTCTTCCAGCTTGGGCCTCTTCACTTCGGCTCAAATCTTGAGCTCTTCCAGGGTTGATAAGGTTTCATTGAGTTGTTCTTCAGTTCTGCGCCTCTGAAATATCTCATTTCTGACCTCTTCCTCTTTCTTTCTGAGCTGTGTCCTCAACTTCTTGACCTGCTCTTGAAGGTGGTCTTCTTTCCTCTTGTATTTGGCCATTGCAGTGTCCCGTTGACTGTTGAATTTATGGATTTTGACGAAGGCTTTATCCAATTCCTCTTTGTGTGACTGGAGCACGCTAAGAGTGCTTTTCTGATCTAGGCCGACCCGCTGTCTGCTCGCGATCTCGTCAGCTAACTCTTTCTCCTTCTTAACCAGTAAATCTGACTTTATTTTAGCTATATGAATAGCTTCATTCTGTTCATATCCTGAATAACTAAGCTCTCTCCTTAGCTCTTCATTCTCCTTACGCAACTCTTCCTTTTCAGCCCATAGCTTGTTGTATTTCTCAACTTCTACGGTAGTAGGCTGTTTAATCATTAGCGGGTACGAAGGCGACTCGACCGAAAAAGGTAGAAACACTTCCTCTACTCTCTTTTGGACCACTCCACGTACTGAGGAAAATATCTGTTGTTACTCTTTCCAAAAACCGTTTTCCCTTTCCTATGCATGTTTCCCCAGGCATCTACGGCTTTCTTCAGCACATAAGGACTAGACTCTCCATTGAAGAAAAGGGATTCCCGAGCTTCCTCCTCTTTTTGTGGCTCTCTTAAGGCGTACCCAAATTGCCTGATAGCTAGAATAGGGTTATAGTTGACCCCCTCTTTTCTTCCTATCAGAGGCACATTGGGGAAATCTCTGCAGCTGATGATGATCTCCTTACCCAACAAACTTTGGTTGACCCACTCCAAATTATCTGCCCGTAGACCCATCAATCTCTTAGACCGTTCTAACGATTTTCGTGTATCCACAAAGGCTCCAAATTGAGGGAGATGATCCACAAACCACTTATAGAAGAGTGGTGCACAGCAAGAAATAGGTCATCCCCTTCTCTTCTCATTCTTGTAATACAGGGAATGATACAAGTCACAGAGTAGAGTAGGCACCATATTTTTCATAACGAATATCCTGACGGCACCCATATCCACGAAGTTTGGAATGTTTGGGAATAAAACAATCCCATAAACACACAACGCCAGAATTGCATTAAAGACGGTCCAACTCCTTGCCTTAGCGTACTCACAAGCTTGACTGGCCAGGAACTCTAGCTGGAATCCTTGGAAACCTCCCTTACTAGCAAAATTCTCTGCCAAAACATACTGACCCAAGTGGAGAGCAGCAGTGACCTCTTCTAGATCAGGATTTTCTTAGGAATAAAAGAATGGTGTTCTTGATTGGATGGGGACCCCCAAGATAAAAGCAAACTCCTCTAGTGTCGGGGCCAAAATCTAGTCAGGAAAAGAGAAGCAGCGTAGTGGAGGATCATAGTTCTGTACCAAAGTATGAATGCCTCTGTACTCGTAGTCGGTAATAGCATGGACGAAGTTCAAAATCTTCCCATAATCTTTCCTGAAATCTGATAGAACCCCAGGGTATGCCAAAGCCATTAGTTTGAGAATAGAATCCACAGTAGGTTTAGGAAACCTATACACAATGATATTCTTCATGCCGACGCTCATCTTTGACGGTCTTCGACAACTGGAATCAAGGATAAGATGCCAACCCTGAAAATAAACACACGTTAGAATGCAAAAAAGATGATTCAGGTGCAAGCATGGGATCAAGGTATAAAGATGCTATGACAGAAAATCAGCAATACAAAATACCAGCAATACAAAATACCGGGATAATTAGAATACCAGGTTGATAAGTTCGCACTGACCAGAAATCCAGAACACCGGGATAATCAGAATACCAGGTCAATAAGTACAGACTGACCACAAATCCGGGTTGGTTGAAGGTCAAGGATTCCTGCAAAAACCCATTCCCTCTCACATGTGGGTTCTAGTCTTGGACGACATCCTAGCAGGTCTTCAGTATCACGAACTCTCAGGTCGAGAAATGATGATACGTTCACCATTTCTGGTTTGGCATCATCACCAATCGAGGAGGTCTCAACTAACTCCCCAATGAACGGTCTCCAGAGTCATAAGCTATCTAAGTCAACATTCTATCGTTTGCCCCAACGCGCAGGATAGACTATCTCTAAAGAAAACCTCGTCTGGATGTGGATTTTTTGTGTCAACTAAACGTGATCAGACACCACGTAAGCCACACTACTTTCCATGCTAATCCTAGGTGTATACTTAAGCCGGGGTATTGGGCTTATCTCTCATAGAACCAACCCACCCAACAGCACAACAACAACAGAGCAATATGATAACAATACTCGAATGCAACGAATGCGGTAAAGTACAATAATATACAAAAAATAATGCACAGAAATAAACACCCAATGAACCAAAAACAGACAAGCACTAGGATTGACTCGCTTAGGGAACCAGCCTCCCCATCAGAGTCGTCAGTTGTCGCATATGCGAAAATCAACCGGCGGAAAAGACAGAAGAGTCGCCATCGAACGTTATTTATCCCGACACGGGGAAAGGGAACGATCGAAGAAAACCTCAAAAAAAGGAAAGACATGGTCATCGCAACCATAGTATGCGTTCGAGAGTCGGTTATGCGAGAGGAAGGTATTAGCACCCCCTCACGTCCATCGTACTCGATGGGATCCACGCTTGTTATTCTGATCAAAGGGTGTGTCTATCTAAAGCCTACTGCTAAATGGAAACGGGGAAATGGGGAAAGAAAAGAAAAGGTAACTCGATATGACATCGTTGTCCTAGGCCTACATATTCCCTCGGGAGTGGGAAAATCAGAGTCAACGTAGTTCGGAGGACTACGGAATTGTGGGGGAAGGTTGCTCGCCAAGTAATCGCCATCTTGTGCCTACGTATCCTCAATCGGATAGGAGAGAGGAAATCAGAGTAGTCGTAGTTCGAACTACAAGGTCATTAAGTGTTTTTTATGAGCGACATTAAGTTTACGTCCAGTAGTTAGGGTCGATGCCTGTTTGCCACAAAACATAAGTAACATGCTCGTTTCTGGAAATGATTTGAAACCTAGTTAATCCCGAAGGATAAAATGATTTGAAGTTTGTTTGTGTTTTTTAGACATAAGTGGCTTAAGTTAGTTTGAAACTTGTATTACACTAAAGTCTATGACATAGGAGCGAATGCGTCGCATGGTCACCCCCAAACGGGACATATGCTAAACACTCTAGAAAAGCGAAGGGAGACCCCTCATTCTTCATTTCTCATGTGCTTAAGGCTCATGGCGTACAATACTCGTTGTATTTATTATGTGTTTTGAATTTGTCTAAAGATGAGAAGAGAAATGACTCAAGTGTTGCAAAGAAAACAACTAAGGGAAAATAAGTCCTAATGTTGTCATACACGATGTTCCTAAGGTTGAGGTAGAAGGGACTATCCTAGAAGCAAAACAAGTTCGAGTATGTAAAAGCAATTCCAAGTTCAAGTAAATCAAGTATTCACACACATGAGGCAGCGGTAAATGATATGTGGAATGGCACATTTGAATATCAAAAGCATTGGACAAATATGGCACATCCAAAGTTCAAGTGAAAACAACAAAGTTAAATGCTCATTCATGTTCAAACTTGTGAAAGCATAACCTCAATTAGGAGCATGTGAAATGACCTATGAATCAATATGGGAAGGCTCTACCTCATGTTAAACCACATGTGAAATGATGCACAAAAATATTCCAAATAGGATTGCATAAATGCATCACCAAACTAAAGCATCTAAGCAAGCATCAAGCATGACCGGGTAAGCAATTTAGGGTTCAAAAAAATCATGTGAGTCATGATAAAAATGAAAAATCTAAGGATTACAAAGGCACATAAAATGTCGTCATGCATAGGCTTAAACATGCCCTCAAAATTGGTCTTAAAGAGCTCACACATTGACATTAAGTTAACCCTAGTTCAAGCATGTATCAAAATGTTAATCATGAAATGGGATTATCCATGAAAAATAGTTAAATTCTTTGGAAAATTATGGAAAATTAACCATGTCATGTTAAGGTCAGTGGGTGATCATGTACAAAAAATTGACTCAAAAATATGCACCAAAGGTGCTCAACAATTGCTAGCATTAGGCATGTTACAATTAGGGATCATACAAACACAAGTCACAAAAAGCATTTAGAAAGTGACTCACAAATCATTACCAAAACACTAATTGAACATGTAAGAGTCCTATTATCAAGTTTCAAAATACACATAAAAAATTGGATCAAAACTATTAAGGGAAAGTCATTTTCAATGCTTAAATCACAAGGTATGCCAATATAGACACTCTCCAATCAGAAATTAAGAAACAAAATCCAAATTTAATAAAAAATGAAAATAAATTTCATCCATAATTAATTAAAGCATCATTGAACATCCATGAATTTATTTGGAATTTTTAGGCAAAAAGGTCTATTTTTAAAGTTGCAATTTCAAATGTGTATTAAAAAAGAAATGAAAAAGCACCCAAAAGAGATGGGAGGTGTATACATAGTAAGAAGCCACGTTCAGAAACCATTGGGCCCAAGAACTGGGGGTGCGCTTAGTAAAGCACTGGGACCACTTACCAAAAATCCTCCTCTGATTATTGATTATTATGTCAGACAAAAAGGAAAAAAAAAGAAAAGGTTGGAAGTGAAATCATCACAAGTGAAAAAAATGGCTTCATTAATGCGTTGGAAGACGATCATTGGTCGGTTTGAATTATTCACATGCGAGCCAAAGGAATTCCACACTGGATTAGTAATTAATGACATGGACCAATTACAGCATCACACACATGCATTGACCAAGGGCTAGGGTTAGAACTCAGGTGGCTGGAGAAGACCTCTGGTCGTCTTCTCCGGTGGGATGGCCACCGTGAGTTGATGAAACCTTCCAGAAATAAAAGAAAATACCATCTCCTCACTCGTTTTCTCGTGCTGAGTCTGAATCTAAGCTCAAAAAATCCATATGGTTACTCTATGATGCGATACGAAGCAAATAACTTAAGCCCTAGAAAATCAGAAATTCACATTCTGGCCTAATCTCTATCCACAAACATTGCCTCCATGGAGAGGACTTCAGATGCAGCTTCCTACATGATTCTAACCACCTGAGATGCTATAATATGATGTAGATAAAATTCAATAAATGGAACTTGTTTGGAGATCCCTTTCCAATGCCAAGAAACCCAAAGACTTCCTACAAGTCTTCTGATCTACCCTTGTGAGCAAAATAAATGCTCAAAGATTCTTGGATTCGTGCTTGAAGATTTCAGTTTGATGATGAAGATGTTGAAACCGTATAGCATCTATGGAAGCTCCCAGATCAAAATCAATGTGTACACAAGTTAGATGGAAGCTTGGTGATGATGATTATGGAGAGAAAATGGAGAAAACTTCAAGGAGAAATGATATTTGAAGCTCTAAAGTGGAGAGCTTCAATGGTGGATTTTTTTGTGTGGTTTTGGATCTGTTTTGTGAGAATGAATGTGTAATTGAATTTGTTAGGGGTTAGTAGCTTATATATCTATGGTTAGTGTGTGGTTAATGAATTAATCAAGTTGGTTAACAGTTAGAAGTGTGGTTAATTGTTGGTTAAGAAAAGTTAGTGAAAATGAAAGGTGAGAGGTTTAGTGAATGACACAGGTTAGTTTGCATGACATGATGATGGTATAAATACAAAGCTTGCTGATGAAGTTTATTTCATTTTGTCTTTCATGACCATTTGAAGTAATGTCACATTATGGCATGGTTTAGTGAATGGATAGTTGGTACAAATACAAAGCTTGCTGATGAAGTTTATTTCATTTTGTCTTTCATGACCATTTGAAGTAATGTCACATTATGGCATGGTTTGTGTTGGTTTTAGTTTGGTTTGAAATGGTAAAGAAAGTGAATCATGAAGTATGCGCATGGCTGAGTAATAGCACCACTTATATTTTGAAACCTAAATGAATTATAACAATGAAAGGTAATTTTCATGAGGGTGACTTTGGATATGTATATCTTGGTGAGTTTTGAACCATTTTGTCCACTCTTGGTACCATTGGAAAGATGGTATTTGATAGAACATTTTTTATGTTGGAAATAAGTTGAATGAAGGACTCTACCATGATGAAATTTAGGGTTAAAAACAAGTGCACCAAGGCTGTCATGGCATGGGACATGATATGAGTTTTACATGGGCTTCAAAAGAATGATTTTTGGTGATTTTGAGGTGATAGATCTCCATGAATTTTGAACCAAAAGCCATAGTTCTTGTTACCAAATTGAAGAAAAGGTTTGATACTACACTTTTCATGTTGGATGGAAGTGAATTTGGAGCCTCAATCATGATGAAAAACGAGCTTGAACGTTGCCTCCCACGAGCTGCCTAACATTCAAGAAATTTCTAAGTCCTTTTCAATGTTGAACAACTTGAAACCATGAACTTTGAATGAGCATAACTTTTGATCTATAAATCTAAATGAGGCATTATTTATATGGTTGGAAAGGTGAGAGATCATACTACAAATTTCATGTTCACCCAAAATTGAAATGAAGCTTGTAGAATGGAGAAAAATGGCCTTGAAGTGGGCTGCAAATCATGAAAACTTTTCATAAATGGAAAGTTTACTAAAACCCTAAATTTCCAAAAATGGCAAGTTTCCACAACTTTTGATTTTTCATTATTCCTTTGATTTTTCTTGGTCAAATCTCACCCATTGACCATATTTGACATGATGAGCATGAATTTGACCTCAAAAAGTCAGGAGTTGGCTTTTTCCTTAGTCAATTGACTTTATCCCCAATTCTCCTGATTTTCAATCAACTATCCAATTGAAACCCCTGTGAATGACATTAATGGTCCATAATCCAATCTTAGATACTCGAGAACACATAAAATATCATGGAATCAAGTCTTGTCCAAAAAATCAGAAATAAACTGACTATAGGAAAAACCCTAGTTTTGGCCCTGAAAGTCAGGAGATGTTGATCAGTGTTCAAAACCCTAATTCCTTTGGAGATAATGGAAATCCTCTTAACCCAAGATGTTGTAGGTTATGAGATGGTATCTAGGCTCCAAGATCCTTGCTTATGAGGGTGTCCTAAGCATGGATATCTAAACCCTAGTTAGAGGATCAAAAGTTAGGAGGGTGTGATCCTCTTCAAGTTTCTTGCCAATCTCAATCTCTTGATGTAATGGTGAACAAAATGAGATGTCTTGAGTATTGAGGGGCCTTTGTGGCTTGGGTGCTTGAGTATATCCCATTCTCCTTCCTTTGATCAGTCAATGATGGAGCACCCCTTGATACCATGCCTTGGGAAGACCAATGATACATATGCAATGTTTATGACCTAAATGCATATGAAATGTGAAGCATAAGCCACTTATTGAGTATAAATAGGAGGGCAAATTTTGGGGTGTTACACATGCCAACTTCAATGGTGACAAGTTTGCATAATACAACATCAGCATTCACAGACCCAGTGGTGAACGCGACTTCGCCACTACAAGGATCTGGTTCAGACATTAACAATATGGGTCGAATTAGCCAGCCCTTAGGGATGGGATTTCCTACCCAAATGCCCAATATCACCAATAATTCAGCGGCAGTGATAAGGAAACAATTGGACGAAAGCAACCACGAAATGATCCAAATGGGCATGATATTTAACCCTTTGATCCAAAACACTACCTAGACAAACCAATAGTTGCCAGCGTAAACTACGCGGATTGCTGATTTCTTTGGTGTTCCACAACCCCCTCGACAGCCTCAAAGGGAATGGATGATAGAAAATCAAGGGGGTAGTCTTGGAAGAGGACCCCACCATTAACCAAATCCAACGAAATGTACCCCAGGAGAACATGGTAAATCAGACATGTGGGGAAAAAGCCAAGGAATTGGCATAAGACATTTGACTAGATTCTATGGGCATGTCGAACCTCCCCTAAAGAGGCTACAAACACTACACCTTTTCGACTGACATATGGTCACAATGCAGTTTTACCAGTCGAAATTTACCTACAGTCAGGTAGAATTCAAAGTCACCATGAAATCCCATCTGAGTCTTATTGGAACATGATGTTGGATGAATTAGTTGATCTAGTCAAAGAAAGATTAAACGCCTTAGAATTATTAAAGAGGCAGAAGAAAATATTAGAGAAATCATACAATAAAAAGGTTAAGGTTAAATTGTTTTCGACTGGAGACCTAGTTTGGAAGGTAATTCTACCCATGGATCGAAAAGATAGAGCATTGGGTAAATAGTCCCCTAAGTGGGAAGGATCTTTTCAAGTTATCCAAGTTTTTTCTAATGGTGCATATAAAATTGAATAATTAGCCTAGGATCGAAGAGTCTTGAGAGTGAATGGGAAATATTTGAAAAAATATAAGCCCGCACTTCAAGAAATAAAAATAACAAAAGAGTAATTCATACACAACAATCGAAGCCAAAATAGTAAATCGAAATGCATAAATTGCCAAAATGGCTGAGTCATTACATAAATTCCACGAAGGGCTTAAAGTCATTACATCAAAGAGCCAAATTCTTCAAAGACAAAAATTCAACAATTACAACCAAGTTAAAAGGGAAAGGAAGCCTTCATCTTTTGGTACTTCAACTTCTGAAGTCTCAAGCGCCGTTCATAAACAGATTTGGTGAAAGTGAGGCCATCAATTTCCTTTTCCAGCTTCTGAGCCCTTTCGACATGATGCATGCCAACTTGGATTTCCTTGGCCAATTCGTCTTGATCAAGCTTTTGGAGTTCATCTTTGCGCTCCTTGGCCTTAGTAATCTTGGCTTGCAATTCCTTTATATGTTGTTCCCAAGCTTTGATGTCCTTGTCACAGGCTTTGACCTCCTTCTTGTTTTGTTTAGATCCCTTCTCCAATTCTGCAACTTTTATAGTAGATTCAGTGGTTGCGTCTCATTCAGCTGCTTAGGTCTCTGATTTGTTTTTGATTTTGTTCGAAGCTTCCCTTCTATGATTAAGGTCCGCAATAACTTGATCAACCAGCAACCCTAAATCCATGATGACATCCGCGACTTCTGGAGAAATGGTTAAGGGATCAACTTGTTTCAGCAGATCTTTGATCCTAAAGCAGGAAGAAGTGTCAGTCTCCAAAAGTTAGAACATATCAGTTTTGAAGGCTTTTTCTTTAATTTTGAGAAGCAAGTCGTCACCAGGTTCGTCTGTAGATTGGCCACCTGAAACGGTTGAAGTTATAGGGCTCTTCTCAGTCGAACTACCCCTTGCACTGATCATGGCCTTCACATATTCCACTGGTTTACTTTGCTTCAGCGGTTCTAGCTCTTCCGGGGAGAGGGCAGCAATAGTGCTGATCAAAGGTGTTGAAGTCTCTTTGGCAGCATCAGGACTTGGTTTAGCTTTGGGCTTGTCATTTGGTTGCTCAATGTCTTCTTCATTATTATTATCATTTTTTTTGTTCTTCATCTTCATCCTCATGAGGTTCCATGTGGAAGTCAAACATAGATTGATCCTCTTCCTCTTCGTCATTTGGGCCACCAGTGCCTTATTTTGCATTAGTTGGAGAGCCATCCTCGGATATGTCTTTGACAATTCCTTCAGCATCTAGCATCTTCGTATCACCTTCCACGTCAATGAAGGCATCATTCTATGGTGGGTTCTTTTCATTTTCAGAATCACTTGTTGGAGAGTGTTCGGTGGTGACCTTTGGTGGCGAATCCTTTTGTTGTTCTTCAGCGAGTTGATTTACCTCATCCGTAGACTCTTTATTGGAATCTCTGGGAGATGTCAGATGATAAGAAGGAGTACTTGTGGGGTGATAGGAAGGATCACTACTGCTTATAGGGATAATTTGTGTGATGGTTGGTTGCTCAGTGCCATCTGCGACACCCTAAAAAATCAAATATGGGTAAGTCGAAAATAAATAAAAATCAATTAGCAACTCAAGAGATTAAGGTAGAATTTTTACCTTAGGACCTTCAGCCCCAGGGCTAGAATTGTCGCGTTCGTCTCGGTCAAGAGTCGTCTTAGTAGCCTGACCCTTAATGGTTGGATCAGGATCAGCTTTGACTACTTTGGGAGTAAAAGGCTTCTTCGCTTGAGGCTCAACAACTTTGGGTTTTGGTTGAGAGCTAGCATCAGAAACCTTTGCCTGCTTCTTCTTCTTCTTAGGTTGTTTTAAGGTGTTCGGAGATAGATCACCATCGTCTGATTCGATCACTTGGACTTGAGGTACTTTTTGCTTTCTTTTCTTGGGTGTTGGTGGTGGTTTTCTACTAGCCTGAAAGGAAAGATACCTCAGATATTAAAATATGAGGACAATATATAAAGAAGAATAGTAATAGCAAACTAAGTATACCTTTGTTATTATTTTAGTGGGTTTTTCTTCGCCCTTCTCTTCGACGACATCTTTGTCTGTGGTAGTAACCTTCTTGGCAGGAATCCTCACAACTAAAAGAAAATCAAGACAATTATCACAAGTAAAAGAGAAATAAGGAATTGATGAAAGAGGTGAGTCGAGAAAACTTCCATTCCACACCTTCATATATTAGAGACTCTACACAAACGTGTTCTATGCCAATATGAAGGTACCCTTTGAAACTGTCTAGAGTATGCTTAGTCGGAACCACCCGCTTGGCACATTTTTTAGATTCTTCTTGAAGGAATCCTCACAGACGAACCAGTCTGGGAATGGAGGACTAAAAGCCACACCAAATTCAGCACTTGGCAGTCGAGGAAATTTTGGGGGATACATGTTAAAAGCTAGTATGTGTCGTTGTTCAGGTTTAACGTACAAAGGCAGTTTTAAATCCTCCAGTTTCTTTGTGAATTTCTATTTTAAGGTAACTGCTGCTTCACGAATGGTTCGGCTAAGATCATCATCTCTATAGGTAGTTTCAAAGTATTTTTGGAATGCTTGGATTTCTTTGATGTGAGTCAAAATACCTTTCTTGACTTTTTCCTGCACAGAGGCAAAAGCATGAGTTAGATGTTGAGTAAAGGCAGGAACGTCGAAAACTGCTGTGGCATAATAATCCTTCCACCAAGTATCAAATTCTGGGGTGCAAAGGAATGATCTCTTAAAGGCAACAGGAGTAAACTGTGTGATACCAGTATATCGAGCCAATTCTTTGTTGCATCTGGCTTCTGTATTTATCATGTTGTAGAGAATCAATGAGTTCTTCTTGGCAACTAGTGGTTGTGGCTTAATTTGAATGAGACCAAACTATCGAGAGACAAGATTGGGTTGATAATTGAGGAGATTGAATTGAAGTCTTGAGGGCCTAAGTCTTGTAGCCAATAGCCTAGGGGTGAGAAACGCTTCCCATATGGCAAGGGATTCTACTTTTTAGTCCTTCGACGAAGCAGTAAATTTTCTTGTGAACCATTCAGGGCCATGCTTTCTGTCAGCAAAAAGGGCCACATTTGATGTGAAGCTATAATGCTTGGCGAACATCATTACATACCAGATGAAGGTTTGTTGAAGATTTAATCCTTCGTCACTAGGGGTTAGCAAAGTAAAGCGCATCCCTTCGACCCTCATATTATTTATTTCATCAGCCTCTACATTTATGGGATTATGAATTGGTAAAGATGCTTCGAAGGTAGCATTCAATCGTAGTTGCAGTAACCAGAAAGGACCAGAAAGTAGCAAATTCCCTTTGGGATGAAAGGTCTTGTAGTTGTGACGCCTTCCCCTAAGGACTCATAGAGATTGGCCAAGATCATTTCGCTGAGACAAAGGTTATATCCAACATGTAGTTGGTTTACCATGGTCAGGTACCTCTTCGTCACTTGAAGAGATCTCGAGCAGAATACACAACGAGATAGCCATAGAGCGAGGAAAGCAATGTGCTCTTGGTCAAAAACTTTGTCAAAGTCCGTGTCATGGTAGTATACAATGTATATGGTGAAAGCAACTTTAGTGGTGTCGAAACCAATAGAGTATTCAGCCATAAAGTTTAGGTCATAAGTTTCCCCAATTGGTTTGCGCCAGTGATGGCAGCAATATCGAAGAGGGTAGGTGTCATTATTCCACAAAGAAGATGGATTGGAAATAGCCAGGTCCAACTTTCGACAGCTGAATCATGTCAAAAATTCCTATATCTTTCCAGATTTGGGATTTTTCTTTTTCTATCTTTGCTAGCCAGGCTAAGTAGTATGAAGGATCCTTAAATAAGGGACATGATCGAAACACCCTAAAACTATTATTCATATATTCTAGATTAATGGGCACTTTAGAGGCCTCAGTCGAAGGCGAGCCTTGATTATCAGCTTTTAGTTTATCATCAGCTTCGATATCTTCGCTAGCCCTAGGTTTTTTCCTATTAGCTATGGGTTTATAACGATAGTATGTGGGGAAAAAAATCCCTAAGTCTATTAGGATTAGCAGAAGGGTTTGATGGGGGACCTAACATAGCATATGTTTTACTAGTAACACAAATGGGAATTAATACATGAGACTGGTAGATTCTTCTTTTTTCTTCTTCAAGTGGAGGCTCAGGCATGTATTGTTGGATACCCACAACTGTTGGGCCCAAGATCTTATGAACCAGAGCAAGTTCAGTTGATTTCTATGATTCTTTTGTGGCCTGGGTTGAATCTTTGGAAGCTTCTGCAGAGGACTCCATTGATGCAACAAAGATTGAAGAAAAAACGGTTTGTGTTTGTGAAAGATGAATAGTTCAGGAGGAAGCTTGTTCTTGCTAAGAAAGATTCAGAAGAGGAAAAAAGTTGGAAAAATGCTAGTGTTCACTATTTATAGGCTAATGAAATGAAGCAGTTCACTTCAAGCATTGATGGTTGAAAAGATAGTGGGACACGTGCTAGTCGGAGAGCAAGCAATGGGACGGTGGCAGTTGAACTAGCCCACGATCTCCTAGGAACTAGGAGCATGATGATTGCAATAAAGATTCTCGCATGGTTTTGAGAATACGTCTGATAAAAAGTGTCATGATGACTATGACGTCATAGCAGACCAAAAGTTTATGGCGTCGAAAGAAAATTTCAAAAAATGCCTTTTTCTCCATTTTAGTCAAAAACGACATTTTTGGGGGCCAATTTGTTAGCCGGAAGTTTCAACGCCAAAGTTTGATTGAGTATGATAAGCAAAAGAAATATTTTAAAGATGTTTTGGATTCGACAGGAGTATTATTGAAGATCTTACACTACTACGAAAAATCCATTTAACGACGCCAGGTTTACAACGGATTCGTATCCCACCGTTGTAATAGGTTAAAAATTTTGCAGCTGATTTATAACGCCATATTTAACGACGGTCGTATTAAAAACCTTTGTAATACATGGTGTGTAACAAGCTTCGATTCCCAACAACTACATTTTTTTCCATATTTTTATATTTTAAACACGCTTGTATTAAAACACAGTTGTAATACATGATGTGTAATAAGCTTCGATTCCCAACAACTATATTTTTTTCCATATTTTTAAATTTTAAACATATATTTTATTTCTTTTGTTGGTGTTACGGGGATTTAACCTCAAAACTCAAAATTCATCTTTGTTTTTCTATTTTTAAGTGCAAGAGAATAGGTTGAAATAGTTTAATCATAACTTCTTTAAAAATAAAAGTGAAAGAGATGAGTATATATAAAAGAAAACTTTATTAAGATTCCAGATAAGAAGAGTACATTGATAATCATATATTACATATATTTATCAATGTCAGCGCCCATAGCTGCAAATGCATCTTCATAATCCAGGACTCGCCTCACTTCCCTCATCGGAATCATAATAAACAGTCCTTCTTTTCTTCTTTTTCTTTTTCTTCTTCAGCTTCTTCTTCTTCTTCTTCTTCTCCTTCCTTACCCTTAACGCATCCCTGACGTTGGTCGCTGGTTGGACCTCCTCATTTGGCGGCTGACGTTGTTCATTTGTGCCCTCATTGGTGATGTTTCTAACATTCTCATTTGTAGAACTCATTCTTACGAAGAATATATTATGAAGAAATGTAAAATTGTCTATTTATAGATGAGGTTGAAGATGAAAAGTCTGATAGTTTAATGCTTGCAATGATGATAACTTGTAAATGGTTGATATTCTGGAACGATATTTTTTGATAAACAGAGAAAATTTTAAATCATTATTATACTTGGCTAGAGTGTTCTCTATTCCGGGAAGAGCAAAGGTTATAATATTACAACGGTTAGTAATAATAACCGTAGCGATACCCCTTATACTTGGTACAAGGTTCAACTCCAGGCAACAACATTTTTCTATTTTACGTAATTATAGAAAAATGTTGTTGCCTGGAGTCGAACCTTGTACCAAGTATAAGGGGTATCGCTACGGTTAATATAACTAACCGTTGTGATATTATTAAAATAATATATATACTTATCATTACGGTTCTTTTAGAAAAGCATTGTGAAATATTTACCTATATAAGGGAATTAACTATCCCTTATTGACAGTAGCGCCGTTTCCTTCACAGCGAAACCCTAGCACCCATTTTTTCTCTACATTTTTGGCAGCAAACTTCATCTTTTTTTAGAATCCGCGAAAAGAAATACAAGAAGTATGAAGCTTTTGATTTAAGCTTCTTCCTCCTTGTATTTCTTCTTGCAAAGTCTAAAACTAGATGAACATGGTGATGATGTTGGCTGTAGCAAGCGTATTGTACATATTGTTTATGGAAAATAAGGTATTCTTCTACTTCAATCTTTTTGTTAGATAGTTCTCATCATCTCGTTTGCTTCATGTTGTTTTTGTTGATTGTTCTCATTTTGTGCAGATTCGACTTCAATGCTTCACAAGCAAGGTGAACTTCATTGTAATGGTACAGTCCCACTTCTTAGGATTTTGTTTCAACTTTTGCTTGTTTTGTTTTGAATACTAACTAATTTTCTTCATTGCTTCCCACTTCTTAGGGTTTGTTTCACATGGTGATGTTGATGGTGGTACATATATATGAATTCATTTTGATAAGGTACATATATATATATGAATTCATTCTGATATTGTATATGAAATTTAGTTTATTATATACTATGTATATTGTTTGTTTCACTATCCTTTTATTGAAAATGCAATCAGTTAAATTGATATAGAAACTTATAATCTGAAAATTAAGATGTATTTAAAAACCAACATTTATCATGTCAATGTTTTCCGAATTGCATCCATTTCATTCAGCACATTTAATGTTCCTTAACATAAAATTTATGGTTCAATGGTCCGTTTGCTTTAATTCATCGATATTTACAATTCTACTTTACCTCATCGTCGTCACTAATCATCGTGGTTGTTAAGATCATGATTGTTATGATGATAAAATCGCGATGATTTGTGGCGATGATGAGGTAAACTATAATAAAATATATCGATGGATTGAAGGAAACCGACCATTGAACCATAAATTTTATGTTAAGGAACATAAAATGTGCGGAATGAAATGGATGTAATTCAGAAAATAGTGGTGTGTTTAAGTTGGTTTTCAAGAACAGTTTAATTTTCAGATTATATAGTTCTTTACCAATTTTAATGGTTGTATTTCTTTAATTAGGTGTATGGTAAAACAAGCAATATACATTTGTATTTAATAAACTAAGGGTACATTCCACTACGGTTGAGACTCATAACTATTGTGATAGTTAATATATATTACAAATTTACAACGGTTGAAATACCTAATCGTTGCAATATAACGCGCGCTTTCCAGAATACAATAACGCCTAGGTCCGTCATAATAGGTAGCGTACTTACGACAACACTCTACTTAACAACGCCCTGATCTACGTCATTATATGTCGTTTCCAACCGTTGTTAAATGAGTTTTTCGTAGTAGTCACTAGTGAAGATATATGAAATTACACCTGATTTTTCTACATTTAACACCCGTTACTGGAGGGTGTGAATTCAAAGGGTGAGAAATGTCTGACAAATTTACACCCGTTTTTAAACGGGTGTAAATTTGATGTTATTTACACTCTTTTTATAGAAATCGGGTGTAAATTTTTACATATATACATTTATAGATGGTATAGTACACCCTTTTTTTTGTTAAAAACGGATATATATACATTCCATTTTACACCCTATTTTAAGAAAACGGGTGTAAATTTGATGTTAAATTACACTCCTTTTTATAGAAATCGGGAGTAAATTTATACATTTTAAATCTGCTTCGTCCTGTGTTTGTTCAAGTAGGATTCTCCTCATGCCATACATACTTAATTGGTTCGTGGTATTCAGAAACTTTAGAAATCAATGTCAAACCTCTCCAAGTTATCTAGTTTGCATGGTGAGTCATGTACGCTACAGATATACACTCCTATTCAGTTTCCAAAACAAGTCAATATGAGTTTCATTACTTTTTAGTTAAGCTAACTCCAATGTCGGGTGTCCTTACTGTACTATCTCTACATTTGAGTCCAAATATTTGTCACTTCTATTGAATAATAAGCATTATATTCTGCAGCAAAAAATGTATCAAATTACTTATTATAAAATTACTGATAGAATTTTCAGTATTACAAGGAGCAAGCATATAGATTTAAGCAACTCCCTAAAATCTTATTCATGAAAGATCAAATAAAGATGGCAATAAAAAAAAAACTATAATCCTTCAAAAATAAAACTTGTGATTCTGCAGGTTATGAAAATCTTTGTAACATGCGAGAATACAAGCCTCCAATTTCAAAATACTGGCCATTTACGTGTGGATGGTTTTTGCCCAATTCGAACCAACAGTGATTGTATCAACTCTCTCACGACATGGTTATTAGAGTGTATCCTGGCAATAATTTGAGGCAGAACAACTAGCCATGTATTGTTATTAACTAGGGAAAATCCTTTCGTTAGGGTCGTTTGAACTTCTGCAGTAGCTCCATGGTTGAACCATAGTTTCAAAAGGCGAAGAATATCCTGCAGTTCACCAATACTTAAGAATCAAAGGAAAAAGACTCACAAGATTCAATAATACTCCTAGCTAGAAGAGTTCACGTAGAAAATCAGATGTAGAATACAGTGCAAAAGACAATTTTCAAAGAATTGCATGGTTGAGCTTGAGCATAAAGATCACTTTTATCCAAACATGCAAATGTTTCTCTAGAAGAGGAAGAAAGAATAAATAGGAAATGCAAAATTTTGACATCCTATTTCTACCTATTATGGTGCTGATTGATCCATGTCGAAAGCCCCACCTAATGGAAAAAGTTTGGTTGTCAATATTGTTGATGTTGTATTGAATGAGCTTGAAAATAGGGGTTTTATAATAAAGTTGTTGGAAATGCTTTCATATCTCAACAATAGCAGAAATAAGAGCTTACCTGTAAACTCCCGTCAACATCTTTCAAATTTGCTGCACATGCTATAGAATGAAAGTATTCGGTGACAGCAGCAACAACAAACTGTGTTGCAATGTCTGGGAAACCTGTTAAAGTATAACGAGACATCACTGCTATATTGAACAATGCCTATTTATGCCAGGCATTGGCCCATTTATTTGCATATTTAGTAGCTTTTGAGAATGCATCGAGTATATCTACAAATATTGAAACAAAATTAAAAATTGATCAAATATTATTTTATGTTAAAAATCCAAATTACGACCACTAAAAACCTTTTATGGATTCCTCAACCAGTCCAGAAGAAAGTCCCCACTGCTAGGAGCCAAGATTCAGATAAACACGAGCAAGGAGAGGAACACTTGGATTTAAACCACTAGTGAAGACTGGGTGCGTAATTGGCTGAATGTTGGGTACATTTGAACATTTCATAGCTAAATCATAGGCAAGATAAAGTAGAAGGATGGTTGATTAATATTCAAGCTCAGGTAAGTGCACAATACACAAGAAAAAAACATATGATACCTGTAGCCTAACAAATGCTTCTCTACGCTTTGAATCCTCACCAATTGACCACTGGAACTTCAAGTATGCAAGCATTACTTGAGGTGGCCCATGACATCACACATTTTCAGGAGTTATTTCAGTGTCATACTATGATCCGGAAATAAATTGAGTTTAGTAAACATGTGAGATTGAACATAAGTTAGAAACCATCATAGACCAGGTGTACATTACAAACCTGTAGAAGTTTAACTAAAGTAGATCTTGCTTGGTTAATGCGCCCACTTTTTCTGCAAAGGGAAGCAAATTTTAGCCACGTTTCAATGTCTTCCCCAGGTGGTAGCACAAGTGTTCTAACAGCCAAAAATGTCTGCCAAACCTGCCAAAAATTCATCACAAAGTCAGAGGAAGGAAATCAAAAACCCAGATTTGTAAAATGTTATTACACAGATAAACGTTGGGTTGCAGAAGCTCAAAACAAACTTAAGTCGTTGCAGATTTGAAACTGAATATGGGATATCGCAGCCCTCTGCTCCATTCCAGAACTACTGCAACATCCCATTTTAGAACCATTCGTGCTATAATGGAGGGATTTCTAAGGTTAATTCCTTAAATCCGAGAAACAATCAGTCACACCAAAATCCCGTTTTTGATTTACTATAACCTTGTATCTGCAATTAATATAGAGAACAAAGGCCACAATGGCTATAGAAATCAACAGAAAAAATGCTGAATTGACAATGAAAATTGATTACAATGATTGTATTCATCTGAACAAATTCTATTTAATATCTGTAAAAGATACACTGACTATTCTGACTTACTACAGTTCAACTTCGATTTATAGTAGACGACCTAAAATGATGCATTGCCGGGTATTGCACTCGTCGAACAAACAACCAAACATTCATTAAAGCTTCTCTCATTTTGTAGTCTCCGTTACTTATAACCTCAACATGACACAGACGGGTCAAAAGTTTTAACTGGAATGATCATATTTGTTGGCTGAAGTATATGATCATAAAGTATCTAGAAGGATTGAAAGCCACTCAAAATCACTGGAAACAAAAAATTGTGTTTAGACTTTGGATGCAATATTAACATATTGTGTACAACAGAAAGGAATGCAATATAACTAAATACTTACATATGGGAGA
Organism: Lathyrus tuberosus; assembly: GCA_022829125.1. Lineage (NCBI taxonomy): Eukaryota > Viridiplantae > Streptophyta > Magnoliopsida > Fabales > Fabaceae > Lathyrus > Lathyrus tuberosus. The sequence goes on from JALAZF010000676.1 coordinate 67,614, forward strand.
AAGAACAATCACTACACCAATTGGATACAGAAAAAAGGTGGTCCTCTCCAAAAAAGGCAAAACTACAGCATGAGATGTCAATCGATTAATTTAATGTTATTCAACAGTTCATACCAACTCAACTAAAACCTTCATCTTCAAAACTATATATATTTGGGAAACAAGTGTAGCAAGAACCTTAACACGCTTTACCATATTCCAAAGATTTTAGAAAAATACCAGAGGATACTCGGTGCTAATATGCAATAAAGCTAAATTACTCATGCTTCAACAGTTTAATTGGCAAAAATTAAAATTGATTCCCAGCAAATGAACAGATTAACCAAGATCAAATCAAAGAAACCCATCCTTTTTAGTCATAAATATTGTTTATGAGATAGTAGGCACACTCAAGGATACAACGATAAGAAGATATTCTAAGATCCAAATGTAATGAGAGAGTTAGTGAAGGTCTTAGTCTTACCATCATAACCTAAGAAATTTAGATAATGGTAGTATGAAGCTCCCATCATGAATAATAGATTTGATAGCAGTTCTGGAATGAAGCCATGAGCCGCCAATAAAGGAGATAAAAAATAATGGATCACTGCCAAAAGATCAGATATGAGTACCATTTTAATTCAAGATACGTTAGCTGCCAGCATCATAACAATTCATACAGGCGATTTGAAACTGAATATACTGAGCTGCAAGGCTTCGAAGATTGAAGTCTATGATGGTTGTAATCTCATCTATGAACATATCAATGAGAATCCAGTTCATTTTTTTCATCATTCAACATCAAATACAGCATAAATTAGTCACCCCTAATGTTCCACCTAAAAGATTAAACCTTAATATTTTACCTAAAAATTTAAACCCTGATTGAAAAAAGAAAGACAAACCAATTAGTCCGGGTTTTTTCGCCGTGCACGTCGTCATCGAGATGTGAGAATGGTCGTGCGATGATGAGAGATGATAAAGGTTCCTCGTATGTGTGACAATGGTCGTGCGATGATGGAGGTTTGTTTCTCGGATGTCCGATGAGATGAAGGAGATGGAGTTCGGCAATGAGAGGAAGGAGATGAAACTCGCGATGAATGAAAGAGGATGAATGGAGGCGATGAACTCGCGATGAATGGAGACGATAAAATCGCGATGATTGAAACGATGAACTTGCGATGAAATGGAAACGATGAACTCAGATGATATGTACAGAAGACGAGAAATGGGGTTTAGAGGAAAAAAGGGTTTAGAGAGAAATGAGTTTGAGTGATATCAGTAATTAAATTTGATATATTGATTTGTGTTTTGTTATTATTTTATTTACAAAATATTAATTAATCAATTTACACCTATTAATTTATTTACTTACCTAAATATATCACTTAATAAAATATAGTTTGGTTTATTAATATATTTAATGATAATATTTAGAGTTATTAAACTAAATAATTATTTTTCAGCCAATCTTAATTTACATCCGTTTTTCCTTTAACGGGAGTTATTGAGATATTATTATAGTAATGATTTTAATTTATTATAATAATATTTTTAATTTACACCTTTTTTTTTTAAATAGGGTGTCTATTGTCACATACTGCAACTTCAAATGATATTTTATTTACAAATTTACCACCGCGTTTATTATTTATACCTATTTTCAGTATAATGGGTGTAAATTTTAAAATTATACCCATTTTCATTTTTTATTTTTTATATTCATAAATCCAGAATTCCTAGCTAATTTGTAGCTAAATCGAAACCAATTCCTAGCTAATTCTGAAAATTGAGACTTTCTAAACCCAGTATTCCTAGCTAATTCGTAGCTAATTCGAAACCAATTCGTAGCTAATTCTGAAAATAATTATCGATTACTAACACCAAATACTTGTAATATATTTAAGAATGGCTATATTATTAATAGATCTTGTTTCTCTGTGCTATGTGAACAGGTATCATGATAGATATAGTTTAGCCTCCTGATGAGGATGAAAAATGAAAATTAGAATAAGTGTAATTGTGTAGGTTATGTAATTGGGTAGTATGTTACTACATAATTTTTCTTCAGACTTAAGGTAGATGAGAGATGAGAAAAAAGCCATTTTGAATGAGAACGTGTTGTTGGTCCTATTTTTCTACATTCTTGTGTTTTTCTCTCTTATTTGTCAGTATGCTATCTAGAAAACATTAAAACCTAATTGACATACAAATTGTACCAATCAACTTGGACTTTTAATTAGGATGCTAAATTAGGCTATCAACCTTGTGCCGCTGTTGGCACGATGGTGTCATGAATATTGACAGATTGTGAACTAGTGTTGAATGATATTTTATTCTTTTTTAAGTCTAAAAATGGATTTCTCTTTTCATGGTTTGGCACAACACAACATGGACATTAATCCTTTATCAAAAACTTACTAAAATCTTTTTTTTAAAAGCGTGACTGACACATAATCAAATAAACACACACAAAAATATAAATATAAATGTTGTGATTGATTTTAAATTTAAAATTTTACATAGAATGTCATTACAGTTAAACCACCAAACAAACAGTTATATTGTATGAGTCTTCTAATTATTGTTTGGCATTGGAGGTACAATATTTAAGGTGGAGGTGCTGGTATTGATTAGTAATTTCTGTTGCTGCATTTAGTTATAAGTGTTTGGATTCCAGTTAGAAAACCAAATCACTTTGAAAAATATTAGAGAATAACTAAAATGAGTTAGTCATAATTGGTTACACTAACTATAAACTAATTATAGTTAGATGAAAACAAATGTTAGTTAAGGTAAAGTCTACATGAATGCTTCATGTACCAAGCATTCATTCATGTAATATTCAAGTAATGAAATGGAATGCATGAAGATCATGCTTTCACTCTATGAGATTCATCTCTTCCATCATAATCATGCATGAACTCTCATCTAATCTCTGCAGATACTGATGGATCACATAGAGTTTCGAGAATCAACTACAAAGAACTTATAAGAAGCAACAATGGCAGAGCTTGATTGATCTCTTCTCGACACACAGTTTGTAGTAAATTCAACTCAAGTTGCTACTTCGACAATGGTGTAACTTCATATTTAACCCTTTGACTCAAAATTAAACAAAATTTATCAGAACTTACCAATTAATCTCTGCAACTCCAAAATCTTCTTCCAAAGTTTTGTTGTAACATGATTACAATCCGAACAACAACATCCGTTTATACCAACAAATGAGCTTCAAAATTCTTTAAAGTTGAGCATTTGAATGATTAAATCTAGAGCATTGAGTCACTGTTTTTGAGAAATGATTATACTTAGAATCCATACATAATTTGGAGTAAGGGTGGACATTAGATTGGTTTGATTTGGGGTAGGGCTCAATCTAACGAACCTAACCAACCCTCGGGTGACATACATAGATTCGAATTTTAACATTTATGATTTCGTTTTTTAATGATTTGAATTACTTTAGTTCAGTTTAAATCAAACTTTTTAATCGGTTTATGCCATAAATGAACTAGCTACGAATTGGTTTCGAATTAGCTACGAATTAGCTACGAATATTGGGTTTAGAAAGTCTCAATTTTCAGAATTAGTTAGGAATTGGTTTCGAATTAGCTACAAATTAGCTACGAATTCTGGATTTATGAATATAAAAAATTAAAAATGGAAGAAATTGTCACGTGGCGCAGCCACATCAGCAGCCGTTACTCTCATTTGACGTCAGAGACTATTCATTGAGACGGAAAATCTTGTAGGGACAAATTCTTAAAGGAAAATTTTTGAAGGACTAAAATTGAAAATCGCTATATTTAGAGGAACCTAAAACTTATTTAACCCTTAAACTAAATAATTATTTTTCAGCCAATCTTAATTTACATCCGTTTTTCCTTTAACGGGAGTAATTGAGATATTATTATAATAATGATTTTAATTTATTATAATAATATTTTTAATTTACACCTTTTTTTTTTAAATAGGGTGTCTATTGTCACATACTGCTACTTCAAATGATATTTTATTTACAAATTTACCACCGCGTTTATTATTTATACCCATTTTCAATATAATGGGTGTAAATTTTAAAATTATATTCGTCACTTTGCACTAGTGAGTGTTAGTCGAAAAGATTCTTTGTAAGAAAGATATGCTGGGTTAAGACTTAGAAATATTTTCGAGTTTAGACTGCAATTTCGACTGAAGCAAAACTAAGGTTGCGTTCAACGAAGGTTTTGAATTTTGAATAAGGATGATAACTGTCTTTTGTCCTTATCCGTTTCTCAAAGGTGACGCGTGTAAAATTGTGGCGAATTGAAGACATGCAAGCGAAACATGTCATTTTTTGGAGAAAAGAGTGTTGATAGCAGTTATTTTCGACTTAGTATAAATAAGAGTTTTAGTGTGTAGCATTTTTGTGTGTTCAATCATTGTACAAATACTCACAAATTACTCAAAGTATCTAAGTGTGTTGAGAAAAGAGTTTGTTGAGAATATACGTGTGAATCACCATATTTTAATTTCAATCGAAGTTACTTACAATTTATCAATTACTTTTTTATTGCAATTTACTTTGAAGTTCTTTATTGCAATTGCTTTACAAATTCTGTAATTTACTTTTAAACTTTAAACAATGTTATTCAATTATGGGCATTGTCGAAGTGTTCTTAGAATTTCAAATATAGTTTAACAAAAGCACATGTCCTAGGATTCATTGGTTGATCGTGTAAAGTAAACTATTTTTGGAGATCAGTGGTTGTTTACCAATTTTCACAATAAACAATTGGTTGGGGCATGAATTATGACAGTTTATTGATGGAAATGAGAGGTCTGGCCTAGTCAAGGTGATATATTACAAAGCTCCAATAATGTTGCGATACGTTTTGGAATCAGCCATTGCATGTTTGTCCACTAGTTGAATGGGAGTGGAAGTGTAAAGTGGATTATGAGTAGGTTTTGCTCTAGCCATGTCAAATTTTTGTAACAAGTTCCTGATATGTCCATGTTGAGAGAGAATCAAACCATCAGCGGTTGGTATAAGTTCAACACTAAGGAAGTAATGTGGATAGCCAAGATACTTGATGAAAAATCAATTTGACAATTCCTTCATAAATAATTTGAGGAATACTTGATAGCTTCCTGTGAGAATTAAGGCATTAACATAGACTAGCAGAAAAGCTTGTATACCTTCTTTGTTGTAGATGAACAATGAGGAGTCACTCAAACTCATGGTAAAGTCGTATGATAGTACAAATTCTTTGAGTGCATCATGCCATGTACGAGGTGCTTGTTTGAGACCATATATTAATTTCTTTAAATTATAAATGTGACTGGAAAAATCAACAAGAATGAAATCAGGTGGTTTTTGCATATAAACCTCTTCACTTAATTGACCTTGTAGGAAGGCATTATTAACATCTAATTGATGCAAAGACCAATTTGAGGCGAGAGCAAGGGTAAGAATAACTTTGTTGGTTTGAGGTTTAACTACAAGAGAAAATGTATCTTTTAAATCTAATCCAGGTGTTTCATTGTAGCCTTTGGAAACCAATCTGGCTTTGTACCTAAATATACTACCAACTGGGTTTCTAGTGCCCTTGGGCACCAAAGTCCATGTGCCATTTTTCATAAGTGCATTGAACTCTTGTGTACAAGCTTGTCTCTAATGAGGGATTTTTAAGGCTTGAGTGATGGTTGAGGTTCTAAAGTTACAAGTAAACTATGCTTGTTGGCAGCATAGATGCGTTTTGGTTTGAAAATATTGCTTTTGGAATGTGTAATAATAGTACTTCCACTAGATGAGGGAACATTATATGATAAAGGCATGGATGGAGACGAAATAGGGTGAGTACCTTGTATTATTGTGTCATCTTGAGCAAGCGAAAGTTCTGATGCAGGGATCAATGGAGAAGCAAGATCATTAATTAGGTGTGGAGTTTGAATAAGATGCATCACTTGTTGGATAGGTTGTAGCTGAATAGATGATGGAATGATTGTATGGAGGGTGGGATCATGAAAGGTATTTTTGTTGATAGGGTGGCTGGACTAGTTAAAGTGGAGTATGGGAATTGATTTTAAATGAACTTGATATGTCTGGAGGTGTATATACAACAAGAAACATGTTCAAGGCAATATAAGGCTTATTGGGATTAGGAGTAACAGAGAAAAATGCAGGGAAATGATTTTTGTGTAGTTAATGTTTGGTATAAGGTCTTAAGCAAGGAAACATATACATCCAAATGTATGTAGTCTATTATAATCAGGTGGTTTGTTAAATAGGATTTCATAAGATGACCATGTGAAGGTGGGATAGGCATTCTATTTATGAGATATGTGGTTGTGTTAAAAGCAAAACTATTTTTATATGAGTTCACAACAACTTAAATTTTTTATTTTTGATAAATAAGAGGGAAGACCACAAACTACCTAATTTTAAATAATCAAAGAAAGACCTTAAAGACACATATTAAACAATCCAAAAATAAATTATAAAAATAATCATTAAAAAATTAAATACACAGCTTTTAAAGTAATAATTTTATATTTATGTTTTTAAAACGAAAGCTAGGGATTTTTTTTTTTAAATTTATATATAGAACTATCACCAAGGAACAACTAAAACAATTATATTTTTCATTATCGTGATTATTTTAAACATTAAGTTACCAACCAACAAATAGTTTAATTAAGAGAACCGAAGTCAACTAATTATTTAATTCTCCCTTGCTCATAAAATAGTTGTCATCTACCTATCAATAATTGAAAATGAAAATTTTCGAAATAAGCCTCGTATATTACGTTCGTACATAATAACTGAATTAATCATTTATTCATTTTATATGGTGAACATCTGCATAGATTAGTATAAATGATACGACTATTTCATTTTACATAAAACAAAAAATAAGATATAAGTTCATTTAATTATTGTAGAACTGGTGACTGGAATGCAGGTGATGCTTTTATAGTTACGCAAATGAAAAATTCAAAAGGAATGCATATTTATTTTTAAAAAAAATTAATATCAAATGATATCCTCCATCCGTTTCAAAATGACAGTTGTTTAAGAGTTTTGTACACAAATTAAAGAATGTAATGATATTGTCATGAAATATTACACTTTTACTAAATTAGTTTTATTAAAATATTGGAAACAGTGTATAGAGTAATAACTATATGACATAATTAGAAAAATAGTAATTATTACTACGTTGAAAAGTGAAAACGACCGTCATTTTGAAATAAAAAAATTTCTTTAAAACGACAGTCATTTTAAAACGGATGGAGTATGTCGGTGTTCTGTCGCCTTTCTAAAATTTAAAATTCACCTCCATGTATACAAACCAATTACGTTAAAAAGACTCGAATTACTTAAACTTAGTCTAAACAAATTAGTATAAATAAAGAACTTGATGATGAGTTACCTCAATTATTTTTAATATTTTTCTATATTCAAAAAATAAAATAAAATAAAAATCTTCTTTCTATAAAGCTCTTGCCGCTATAAAACCCACGTATAGAAAATCAAGTGTGAATGAAATTGAAGTGTGACTTTAGAGTAGTCTATTAAGATTAGATAAAGATGGTAAAAAGAAAACTTTTTTATTTTTTTATGATGATGTGATGTTTATATACGATAACGACATATGCACTTGTATCAAATTGGGAGGCACTTGTATCATTTAAGTTGAATAATTTCTGATTCTGATGAAGTTTATATACGATAACGACAGAGGCATTTGTATCAGGGAATAGGGTTTATATACGATAACGATAGAGGCACTTGTATCATTTCTGATTCTGATCAATTTGTCGCCTTCCAATTTGTTTTGGATAATAAGTTGCTTGCTTGTGCTGCAGTTTATGCCTCCACTGATTTCTCTAAAAGGAGGGAGCTTTGGGATGATCTCACGCAGCTCCTTGCTTCTCATTCTCTTCCGTGGTCATTCGCGGGAGATTTTAATGCTATCATTGGTGCTCATGAACACCGTGGTAAGTGATCTCCGGCCAGAACTCCGATGACAGAATTTAAGAATTGGTCTGACAGCAACAGTCTTATTCACTTTCCAACTGTTGGAGATCTCTACACTTGGTCCAACAAGCGTGTTTCTTCTTACTCTGTTGAGAGGCGCCTTGATAGATGTATTGGTAATCTTCTTTGGATAGATGTCTGCAATCAAATCTCTGTCTCTACTCTTATCAGACATACCTCTGACCACTCTCCGCTGCTTTTTGAATTTCATATTAACACGGCACACGTGGCTTATCAGTTCAAGTTTCTTAAGGCTTGGTCGTTACACAAGGATTGTAGGAAGCTGATTGAATCGGTCTGGTCTACGAAGGTGATTGGTTGTCATATGCATATTCTTACTCGTAAGCTGCAACTGTTGAAATATAAACTTAAGGAGTGGAATAAGAGTGTTTTTGGGAATGTCACCTCTAATGTCAAGAGTGCTGAAGAATTACTAGGGAATATTCATCATAAAATCCAGTCTGAAGGTTTGAATGCCTCTCTTAAGCAACAGGAACTTGACGCGCAGAAATCCCTCTCATTGGCTCTTGATATGGAAGAGTGCTTTTGGAGAGAGAAATCTAGGATCATTTGGCATTTGGAGGGGGATCGAAACACGGCGTATTTCCACCGAGTCACTAAGATTAAATCCAAGCTTAAGGCTAATTCCATGATTAAGCATGATGGTGTTGTGTTGACTGACTCTAAGGACATTGCTGACTACACTGTTAGCTATTACAAAAATCTGTTTTCTGCTAACATTTCTGTTTTGCAGGATATGAGCTTGGTGGATGATACGATTCCTCGCCTCGTTGACGACAACATGAATTCTGTTCTCACGCAGATACCGTCCCTGGCTGAGATTTCTGCAGCTGTTTTCGCGCTTAATAAGGATAGTGCCCCAGGGCCTGATGGTTTTGGAGCTAGCTTTTTCCAAACTTACTGGGATATCGTTAAAGTGGACGTCTCTAATGCAGTTATGAATTTTTTTATCAACGGTTGGATTTTGCCCGGTTATAATTCTAATTCTATCGTCTTAATTCCGAAGGTTAAGGGGGCTGATGCTCTGGATTTGTTTCGTCCCATCGCCTTATCAAATTTCAAGTTCAAGCTCATCACTAAAATCCTTGCTGACCGGCTGGCTTCTTTAATGCCTTTTCTGATTTCTCAGGAGCAACGTGGTTTCATTCAAGGTAGACACATCCAGGATTGTATTGGGCTTGCTTCGGAGGGGGTTAATCTTTTGGATTCCAAATCTTGGTGTGGTAATGTTGCTCTTAAGGTCGACATTAAAAAAGCATTCGACACTATTAATTGGGATTTCTTGCTGAAAGTTCTTCGTAATTTCGGGTTCAGTGATATATTTTGTGGGTGAATCAAATCGATTCTTCACTCTGCTTTATATTATTTTATTCTTGGTTTTTATTTGGTAAATGTGTTATGTTTATCGTTATTATGTTTTATCGCGTTTTGGGAACGTTTGCGGGAAAATTGAGTGTAGGGGTATTTTGGTCTTTTTGGCTTGGTTAGATATTGTTTGTCATTTAAAATAGAAACATAGAAAGAAAAAGAGAGAAAAAGAAGTTAAGAGAAATAGAGAAGGAGAAGAAGAAAAAGAGGAAAACTTGGAGTGTAAGAAACCGATTCAACCGACACTTCGAAGCGCGATTAATCGGGTAAGGGTGTGAAACTCGGTTATGCTATGCTTATGTATGATTGTGTATGTGTGTGTTAGAATGTTTGCTGGTTTTTCCTAGCTTTTCAATTCTAGGTCGAATTGAGAGAAAACGATAGAAATCGATGTTTTCGCGGTTGAAATGCGATATAAATGTTGTAGAATACTTGTTACTATGATTCGGATATGTTCTGGTTATTAGGTTATGGTTTGGAAGTGTTTTGGTGGAGGAAATGTTGGGTTGGAGTGAACAACAGCGCTGCTGAGATTTTCTGGGTTCGTAGGTTTGCACTGCGAATAAGGCAGCGAAGGTTCGCGAGAGGTTCGCATTGCGAACTTTCTGCTGTTTTTTCTCTGCCACGGTTCGCAGGGAATTCGCATTGCGAAGGGGAAAGCGAAGGTTCGCTGGAAGTTCGTCTTGCAAACTTTATGCTATTTTTTCTCTGCCATGGTTCTCTGGGGGTTCGCATTGCGAATATGAAAACGAACATGGCAGATTTTCCCATTTTGTTCTTGTCATAACTTTTGGGTCGTAAGTCGGATTGAGGCGCGGTTGGATGCGTTGGAAAGCTAATGAGATGTTATTTCTTATAAAAATGGTTTTGAGACTAGTGGCTGATTTAATTGTGTCGGGAATTGGAATAGTGTCGTTTTGTCGACTTTTACCGTCGTAATTGTGTGCGATTGATGTGTTATCATGTGGTATGCTTTTAATATATATCGTATAGCTTGTGTGCTGTTGTATGATGTGAATGTATGTGAGGAAATGTTGTGATGATGGTTAGTGGCCTAAGGGCAAGTAAATACATTGTATTGTGTTTGAATGTATATGCATGATTATGGATGTTGGAATGGTTCACATGGTTGTATATGTGTATGCATTTGATTGTCATGAATCATTATATGCCAAGCATCATGATATACATTCTTGTGATGTCGTGTGCCCTAGTGGGTGTGAGCGACGAAACGATTCCAGAGGGAATCTGCTGTAACGGTCGTGTGCCTTATACAAAGAGGACCTAAAGCGACGTTATAGACGATCGTGTGCCTTATACAAAGAGGACCTAAAGCAATCAGATAGTGTGCCTTATACAAAGAGGACCTAAAGCGATCCATAAATGCTGTGTGCCTTATACAAAGAGGACCTAAAGAGACGGGGAACATCGTTTTCCCGACGGGGAGTTACACTAAGTAACAAGCGATGATTCCAATAATTCCTAAGTGAATTAATGATGAGAATGATGGATGGATTGGTACCGCATTGCATTTGCATAGAGTCGTTGTGTCGGTCTCTGTGCATTTGCATAAATCATGAATGGATTGATTATGTGTGGAAAATCATGAATGGATTGATTATGTGTGGAAAATCATGAATGGATTGATTATGTGTGGGATTTGTGAATGGAATTGATGAGTTGATATATATATATATATATATATATATATATATATATATATATATATATATATATATATATATATGTTGGTGATAAATGTATTGAGCATGATTGATACGCCTTAGTGATGGATGCATGAATTATGAATTGTGTTGTTTTGTGTTTGAATTATGGTATATGTTGTGGTGAGAATGTTGTTGTGTGCGTATTTCCTGTTATTACATAATTGTATGCAACTATATTATAATTGTGTTTCTCACCTTTCTGCTGTGGTTTGTTGCTCTATGAGGCAATTGCAGATTTGTAGTCTTGGAGGCTTTTGTGAAGATTAGTCTTTCATCCGTTTGTCGGTCTGTCTGCTCTGATACGTAACACGGGAGTCGGGGAACGCTTTCGTTATATATGTATACATTTGTTGGATCTATTTTGTATTAACTTTGTATGAATATTTTGATGTTATAAAACCATTTATTTTGTAAAACAAGTCAGGTATGGATCTTTCCGCTTTATTCCATAATTGAACTTTCCTTTTGTTGGAAAAAGTTTCCCTTTTATGTTTATTCCATTTGGTGTTATGTATCAAATTTATGAGCAGGGATTGTGTTTTCTTTCTTTAAATGTGGCATCCTTGTTTCTGTCTAAGAATAATAAAATTTTATTTACTCTGATTTATTTGTGTATTATTTATTCGCGATGGGAATTGGGGTGTTATAGTGAGCAAGGCACAACTTTGATTCTAAAAGGTTGATTGATTCAACCAGGGTTTTCTTTATACAAAGCCTAAGAAGAGGCTAGAAGTTGACTTTTCCGGGGAAAATGTTCTTTCTGTCTTGCACAACGCCCAAGATTGAGGCTAAAAGGGATTTTGACTCCATTGGGGAGAATGTATCTTGTATAAAGCCCAAGATGGAGGCTGAAAGGGTTTGACTAAACAAGAGAGTATTTTTATTTGTCCTGTATAAACCCCAAGACGGAGGCTAAAAAGGTTGACTCAACAAGAGAGTCTTGAACAGGTGATTGACTCAACAAGAGAGTCTGAAGGTTGATTAACTCAACAAGAGAGTCTTTTATACTCAACAAGAGAGTGTTTTGCTATCCCATACGAAGCCCGAGATTGAGGCTAAAAGGAGATTGACTCAACAAGAGAGTCTTTTATACTCAACAAGAGAGTATTTTTATGTCTTGTACAAAGCCCAAGGCGGAGGCTAAAAGTGGTTGACTCAACAAAAGAGTCTGGAAAGGTTAGCTCCGCTGGGGAGAATCATTTGTACAAAGCCCAAGAGGAGGCTATCTTAATGCTGAGGATTATTGAGATTCTGAAGCGTGTCCAAGTGTAGGGAACTCTCATGAGAGAGACCGGCTTTCTGCTGGAGATTGATCCAGAGTTTTTTACCTATGTTTGAAAGGAACTTGAGAATGTCTTTGAGACTCAAGGAGGTTTAGTCTGTTCAAGTCTAGAGTTTTATCTTTTGTATGATGCTCAAGAGGAGGCGCGGGCATTAAGGGATGAGTATCAACCCTACAATGGTCGGAGTTTTGACGCTGGAAAGACTGCTCTAGCAAAGGAAGACTAAGTTCTATCTTATACCTTTAAGAGGTCGTCAGGGTCCTTGTATTAAGCCCAAGAGAAGGCATGAGAACTTCTAAGAAGCCGAAGGGTCCTTGTACAACGCCCAAGAGGAGGCCGGGATGCTTTTAGGAAGCCTGTGGGTCCCTAAACCAAGAGAAGTTCAAGAAATGCAATTCACAGAGAAGAGATCTTTCCAGGAAAGTTCGAGAATTTGGAAGAAACTCAAGAGATGCCATTCCGGAGAAAAGATTATCTCTGAGGAATTAGAGTTTCTTTGACAATTTCTAAGGGTGACAGTCTGAGAAAAGGTTCACCGAGAATACTGTCTTTCTCTTTGTTCCATATTGTTTAACCCCAAGAGGAGGGAATACTGTATCTGGAATCCTATGGGAGATCTAGTTTTGTTTGTATTTAAGAGTGACCAACAAGGTTTTACCTAGTACTAGACGTAGTTGTCGGGGAAAAATCTAAATAACTATACTAGTATTACACAGTGGATATGTGACAAGTATATAAAAGGATGTAAAAGAAGACTTACAGTGAAACAGCCCCACAATACAGTTATATACATATGAAAGCGATAAATGAAAGCGGATAAACACTTACCCGTTGTAGAGCTTCCATGCTGTTTTGTTAGTTGTTCAACAAAGAAAGTTTTGATAACAATATATATTAGAATTCATAATCAAAGGAGAAAGTGCTTTGAAGAGATTGTTGGGGCTTACAGCTCAAGGAGAGGCCCAAGTTTTAACGATGATCGCACCGTTGTTTTGAAAACTGTACAGAGGGACTTATACAATATGTGAGGCTCACACCATTTTGGTTTCAAAAAGGGGTTGGGTCTTACACTCTATTAGAGGCCCAAAGAAATTTAAAGAAAAGAAATGGGGCTTATAACACGAGGGTAGGCCCAGATGATTTGATTTTTGAACTGGCGATTGCGCCGAGATTTTTGAAATCGCAGTGGGTCTTATACAATAACTGAGGCCCAAATTATTTTGGTTAAAAGGGGATTGGGTCTTACACTCTATTAGAGGCCCGAAGATTTATTTTAAAATAAAAGATGGGGCTTACAGCTCAAGGAGATGCCCAATGTTATTGTTACAAAGGCGACGACCGCGTCGAACTTTTGAAAATATACAGAGGGACTTATACAATGTCTGAGGCCCAAAATGTTTTATTTACAAAGGGGTTGGGTCTTACACTCTATTAGAGGCCCAGTTTTTTTTGTTTTTGAAAAGGAATGAGACTTATAGCTCGAAGAGATGCCCAATTGGTTTTGTTAAAAAGGCGACGATCGCGCCGTTGTTTTTGAAAATACAGTGGGACTTATACAATGGCTGAGGCCCAAAAAGTGGTGTATTTACAAAGGGGATGGGTCTTACACTTTAATAGAGGCCCAAAATGGTTTTCATATATGAAAGGATGGGACTTACACTCTCTCAAGAGGCCCAAAGAGTTATTTAAAGAAAAGAAATGGGACTTACAACACGAGGGTAGGCCCGATTGGTTTTCGTTTTGAAATGGCGATCGCGCCGAGATTTTTGAAATCGCAGTGGGTCTTATACAATTACTGAGGCCCAAATTATTTTGGTTTCAAAAAGGATTGGGTCTTACACTATATTAGAGGCCCAAAGTTTTTTGAAATATTTGAGTATGATTAAAAATCAAAGAAACCCTAATTTTCATTTTTTTTAAAAGTAATTTTTCAAAGAAAATTAATAAAAAATGATAAAAATACCAAATAGGTTTAAATAAACCACTTGTGATTTTTGGTTAAGGTTTTAAAAATGAGGTTTTAATCACAAGATCATTTAAAACTCATTTGGTTTTGATTTTCAAATTGAATATTCATTTTTTAAATGTTTAAAAACGATTAAAATGAATTTATTTACAAAAATACCAACTATATTAAATAAATAATATAAATTTGATTTTTTTGTGGAATAAAATATTTCAACATTTTTGTGATTTTTTGCAAAAAGAACAAATAAAAAATGATAAAAATTGAGAGAGTTATTAATTTTTCAAATCATTAAAATAAATATGAAAAATAATAAAAATAAAACAAGTGATAAAAAAGAGGTCTGGGGCGAGGGGGATTCGAACCCCAGACCGCTCGCTTTCCAATACTCACAAACCAGCTGATCAACCACTGGGGCGCTATGTCAATTCATTAAACATATGGCAAGGGAAAAATATAAGGCAAACTTGGTTGGAAAACCTGAAGAATGAAGCCATGGCCATCTTCTTCCTTGGCTCAGATGTGTGAAGTTTTGTATCTCACTTGTTTCTCAATCATTTTTCATGATTCAAACACTAATTTCATGCATTTTTTAACAAGGAATATGATGGCAATATTCAATTTTATTGAAATGGATTAAATCAGAACATAACAAGTTAAAACCTGAAGAACCCTAAAATTGGCATGAACTCAATGAAATCCTATATACAAATTGTAAACAATAATTGATTGAGGGGAAAGACTCAATATATGATGACAAGCAATGGGCAAAAGTATCATGCGAGGAAATATGCATGGATCATGTTATGAGAGTTTTGAGGCTTACCTTGATGCAAGCTGAAATGGAACTCTGCACAGATGGTGTTCTAGAAGTGATTTGATGATCCCTACAGCTTCAATGGATGTTGTTGAGTGGATTGCAAGCCTTGGAACACTCTGGAAATCTTTGGATCAGGTTGGAGGAATCCAACTGCAGAATGGATGCATAATGGCTTGGTTTAAGGGTGATTTTGAGCTAGAGGTGTTATAGAGATGATTTAAGTGTTTGAACACCTCATATACATCATATGTGATGTGTTTGAGCAATTGGATTGGATTGTTTAAGGCTGCTACTCAAAATCCGATGGTGGTTGCTCAAAAACAAAGAAATTTGGCACTTAAGAGAGAATGAGAGAAAGCAATGTGGTAAGCTGCTTTGGTGTAGTTTGAATGATCAGTGAGAACCTCTATTTATAGGTGATCAACTCTTGTCTTGGAGGAATAGTGAATGGCTGCTGGATCAGATCACATTCAATAGCTTTGGCTTGGTGGCATTTCTTCTCATGCAAGGCAAACTAGCCTCTCCCAAGAGCAGGGTTATGTCTTGACCAAATCCACATTCTTCAGATGTTTTAATTTTTGTTTAATTAGAGAACTTAACTGAGGAGAGTGGCT
The DNA here is from genome assembly GCA_022829125.1 of Lathyrus tuberosus. Lineage (NCBI taxonomy): Eukaryota > Viridiplantae > Streptophyta > Magnoliopsida > Fabales > Fabaceae > Lathyrus > Lathyrus tuberosus. Next base: position 83,418 of record JALAZF010000676.1, read on the forward strand.
TTGTTGAAAGTTCCCTATTTCACATAAATACCTTTGAATTCAAGGCATAATGTGCCAAAATGCATTAATCTCAAGTTGGAAGATCCCTTAGCTTTTTGACTTAGCTTTATCAGTTGGGTCAGTTGGATTAAGATCAGATTAGATGACTGTGATATAGAGATCCTTGGTCTTTGGCTCAAAATCGTTCAAGACAAGAAATCTCACAAACTGATTTTTCATGACAGCCTTGCCATGGTGTGTTGTAGCAGCCATAACTCTTGGCTCAAGTGGAGTTGTTTCATGCTAGTGAGTTGCTTAGATTGTAGGCAACATGTACAACAACTTTGATGTTTACATCATGAATTGATTCAGCTTGTAACTGTGTGAAAAAATCCCACAAGTTGTACATCAACAACTTTGTTGGAAAAGTTGTACTTTCATGTTTTTAGTGATTTTGATCCAATCATAACTCAGAATCCACAATGAATTGGAGTGAGGTGTAGTTGAAGATTTTGTAGAGTGCCATGAGAGCTACAAATCTAGCTACAAATCAAGCAGTCTCTTAATGAAATTTTGGTTCAAACTTGATCTCAATGTTTTCTACATGATGTCAAGTATCTAAGGAGGGAATATTGCCCTTTGGTTCATTTCAAAAGAGGTTCAATTGATCAGTTGCTTGAGAATCAAGAAATTTGGAGAAAAGTCAACTGTGCAAAGGAAAAAGTCAACTCCTGACTTTTTAAGGTCAAATTCATGAAATTCAAGTTACATATGTTCAATGGACAAGATTTAATCAAGAAATGATGGAGGAATCATCAAAAATCAAGAATTGCACAAAGTTTCCATTTTTAGAAACTTAGGGTTTCCAAAAATGGCAAGTTTGGACCATTTTGCACTACACTTCAGGGCATTCTTTCTTCAATATAAAAGCTTCAAACTTCAGGCCCAAGTTGAGCCAATTAAAGATCGCATTCCAAGCTTCAAATCCATATAAAGAACTCTTCCATTGGATCAAAATTGAGAGAGTTATGATCAATCAAAGTGTAGCAAAATCAAGGCAAATTCCAAGTCATGGCAAGGCAAGTTCAGGCCTCCAGGCCATAATTTCATCAAACACTTGGTGTGCCAAATGTCAAGCTAATTTTCTTCATCAAGAAGGCTTCAAATGAAAAATTTTTGAACATCAAAGTTGTTCATCTCCATGCCCTCTTCAACTTTGATGTTGGACATTTTTTCATTTGAATAAGTTATGAAGGTCATATGAGAGCTCAAACATGGCTACCTCACACTGAAATTCACTAGCCCATGGCCATGCATAACATGCAAGCTGACGCGCCCATGATGCAGTCTCACATCCTTGTGTTTCAAGTCATTTTCAAGCATGTTCCAGGCCTCCATTCAATCTAATTTCAACACCAAACATGTTCTACCATGTTCCCTCTTTCCATAGCCATCAAAAACTCCTCATTCCATCCACTCTACACAAAGAAATATTCCCTCAAACTTCCACATTTCCATTGAATGTGTTGCTGCCAAAAATAGGATGATACTTGGCATTGTTTGTTGTTGTTCCAATCAGTCCACACGCATAAAAACACTTTCCCATTACCTCATTTGGACAAACCACATATTCTTACACATACATGCCATGCTTGCTCCATACATCAAAGAAGAAATGAGATAAAACCTTATTCAACAGGCATGCTGCAATAACATACATCATCACCATCATTCCTTACCATGCTCACATACATAAACAACAACAACACCACACGGTTCTACTCCCTCTTCATTTCAAATTGTTTAGTTCACCTACCCTCACATTGCTACACTCACCACCAACCTAACTCAGGTTCTAACCATCAACTATGATGGTTAACCACTAACCATAGATATAAATATAAATCTCTAACTGTTTTTTGCAACAACACTTCATTTCACACATTTCACAAACTCTCACTCTCAAGTTTCTCTCTGAATTCTCTCTCTCTCTCTCTGCACGATTTCATCATCATCTTTATCCATACTTCTTCACTCTTCATCATCAAGGAATTAGAATCAAGCATAGCATCAACATTGTGGATCTGTTGCAGAGTGAAGCATCAATTTTTCTTTGATTTCATAGCTTTGGAAGCCTTTATTTGGCCACATTAGAGCTCAAGGATTCAAGGCCTCACCTCTGGATTTCTTTTGATCGAAGGATTTCGCTCTTTCAGGTTTGTTTTCATTGAACTGATTCTTGTAGATTTAGTTTGTTTTAAGTTGTTCATGCTAATTATAGCTCAATAAGAGCTCTGGTACTTCCGGCTAGTTGATAGGCATGTTAGATGCGTAGTTGCAGAGTTTAGGGCAAAACTTCTTGGATTCGAATCTGTTTGTGAGTGCTTTGTTTGTAAAATTTGAGCATGGATCTGTGACCTACATGACTTCAAGAACATTTTGATATGCGTTTTGTAGATTTCTGGAGAATGTGATACTTGCAGGTGGCCGGAGATGGCCGGAGAAGATGACCGGAGGTCCTTCTCCGGCCGGTGAAATTTAGTTAGGGTTTTAAATCCAGTTTATATCACAGCCGTACGATTTTGTTTGATCTTGCGTTCCATAATTTTCCAGCACATTAATGAACATGTGCCTCACGCGTGCTCTCTTTTTTCCTCTCAGCTTGGTTGCATGTGTGTGTGTGCGTGTTAATTACCATGTGCATGCTTTGTGAAACGTTGGATTGAATTACTTTTGATGATTGATCTATCTGACTGCATCATGTGGCTGTGAATGAATCAAACTTTTGACTAAAGTGTACCATATTTTCACATACAGACACACGCCTTTGGGCCTAGATCATTGTTGCTATTCACACACCCTGCTTGTTGAGCCCAATTACTTTTGAACGTGATAATTGCTATCTCTGCACCCTCCTTGTTTATTTCTCTTATTTTTTTTTAAATTTCCTTTTGACATTGTTTCATTTTCTTTTATTAAAAATACTAAAATGCATTAAATAATTCTACAAAAATTCATATAGCATCAAAATTCATTAATCTAATTTTCTATAATTTTTATTTCTGATTTTAATTGATTTTCGTCATATTTGCATTTTTTTTCTTTTAATTTCTTTTTAAGTGTTGTTCTTCATTACACATGCCCATTTCACATTTATTTTTGCATAGTTCTAAAATTCTTTTGCACTCATTCTTTTTTTCATGTCTAAACAACATCTTAATGCATTTAAAAACATTTTTCTTATATTTTTAAAGTCATTTTATCATACCTTTTGATACTCATATTTGTGCATTCTTGTGGTGTGTTTCAATGTGACTTTGTTGATTTGTTTGGGTATGTTTCCTTTTGAATTTGCCCATGATATTTTGGAACTTGATTTGCTTCTGGTTTAGGTACTTTTTATCTTATTTTCATATTTTTTCCAACTTGTTTTCTATTTTTTCCTTATTGATTGTTATGGGTCACATTTGTGAATGTTCTCTTAATTTTGCAATCTTGTTTGATTAGGAGGCACTTGTGCCATTGCATTAGGACTTGTGTGATCATTTTATAAGACATTTCTTGAATATTATAGGTCATCCATGTTAGATTATAGGTCATTTTTCTTCATGTTTTTGGTTCATAAATGTTTGTTGCTTATGTGAACTACTTTGACTTAATTGTGTGCATCTTCTCCTACATGTCTCAACTTGTTTTGTGTGCATCTTTGTAACATCATCCTTGCATTCTAATATGATCAAGAATATCATATATTACTGCCTTGCATCCATTCTTATTCATGTTCATGTTTCATTCCTTATTCATAACTTGCATTACAAGTATGTCAAATCTTTTGAACTTGAGCATTGTTTGAACATCTTTTCATCTTGTCTTTTCTTCTTGAATCATTTCATTCATGACTTGTATGATTGTTCATATGCATTATAAGGCATTCATAAGTAATGTATACTTCTAACTTTCACATTTCATCAAGCATAAATACATGTTCATTTTGCATTTTTATTCATCTTGCATCAACTACTTTCATGGTGCATTTCTTTGATGTTTAAGACATTGTTTGTGCAAAATGTGACTTGTGTATGAACTAAACTTGTTCATTTGTGCATTATTATGTCATCTTATAACATGTATGCTACTGATCCATGTTCATTTGCATTCATAATTGCATTTCCCTCTCCTTTGTGACTTGTTTTGTAGGTAAACAACATTGTGCATTCTTGTGTGACATTGTTCTACTTCCTCCCACTTCTTCTTCTTGAGTTTTCTTCTCATATTGTGGATGATAATTCATGGATACTTAATGACATTTATGAAGTGTTTTCCTACTGGCCGTGATGTTTTATATTGAATCATTGCATGTTTTGCATCTCTTAAATGTTCATGATGCATCTTTAGTACATATCATTGCATCCCTTTGATGTTTGGTAGTTTGTTTAGACATAGATTGATATTATAAGCCTTTGTAACCATTGGTAGATTTGAATAGGCTTTGCTACTGCCCTAGGTCAGTACCACCCTTTAGTGATCTTTTCTTTCTAGGTTTAGCCCTTGAGAAGCTTCCTAGAGTTTCCTTTAGAATACTAGGATTTATTTGCTTACATTTTTCAATTATGCTTTCTTATTCCCTTATTGAACTAACCATTTTGTGTAGGGGCTAACGGTAAGTTGAGCGTGTGGATATGATTCCACTCACACTTTCTTCCCTCATCTTTTAAATGTTTTCGCTTCTGTGTTTGTGCAAAGCATTTCATTACTTTCTTTGTTCAATCTCTTTCATCCCCTTTGAGTTCTTAACTCAGCTTCCATCTTTGAAGTAAGTTAGAACTCACTCTTCTTCTCTTTTATTTTAGCTTAGGCTTCTAAACCACACTAAACCATTAGGAACATCCAAGCATGATAACATTAAGGTGAGTCTTAGTCCCCTTTAGTCTTTACCTTTGTTTCCTTTGAGTCTCTCTTCTTCTCATCTCAAAACAACTTCAAAACACCTAATAAAGGTTGAAACATCTTCATGTGTCATGAGCCTTATCCCATTGGGGGGGGGGGGGGGGCTTGTATTCATTCCATCTTGGAATGTGTTGTAGGTTTTCTAGCATGATGTACAAGCCTTTAACATGAAGTGATTTCACAAACAAAATCAAAAAATACTTCTTCATCTAAAAACAAAAGCAAAAACACTTAATAAAGGCATAACATATATTGTATTTGAGCCTTTCATGTGAGAATAAGATAGTGAGGGGTCTTCTCTCACTTTCTTAGAATGTTTAGCATACGTCCTGTCTTGGGTCGATATGCGAGGCATTCGATCCTACGTGAAAGACTTAAATACAATATGCGTTATACACACCAATAATCAAAATACTTCTTTCTAAAATACAAAAACAAACAAATTCTCTTCTCATCTCCTTCATTCTATTCCTTAAGGAATCGTCATGTCCGTTCTACCGCAAACAGGTAACGCCTTAGTCTCCATACAGCGAGCTGCAACACCTAACTACTGGGACGTGCACTCTGACGTTTCCATTAAAAAACACAAACAAAGCAACCCTTGTCGAGGGGAACTACGTCGCTCTGATTCTCATGTTCCCGATGAGATACGTAGGCAGTGGGGTAGGGCTCATTCGAGCACTTCTTTTATTTTCCCTACATTTGTTTCTCGTTATCTCTCAGTTCCTTTTCGTTTACCACCCTTTGAGCAGTACTTCAAGCGTGGATCCCGTCGAGTACGACGGGCGTGAAGGGGTGCGATAACCTTCCCTTCACGTAACCGAATCCCTTACCCGTTCTCTTTGGTTTGCGAGACCTCATTCTTTCCTTCCTCCCGGGTTTGTGCAGCATTACCTTTCCCTTTCTTTGGGATAAAAATGCCTGACTGGCGACTCTCTTTCTTTCTTCCGCGCCACTTTCGCATTTGTACCTGGATGAAAATCCCGGGAGCGACAGCTGGCGACTCTACTGGGGACGCCTTCTCCCTAAACGAGTCAATCCTAGCGGTTGTTTGTTTTTTGTTCATTGGGTGTTTACTATGATGTTGTACTTTGCCGTATTTGCTGTTTACTGTCTTACTTCTTTACCGTACTTTACTGTAATTACCGCATTTTAGCATTTTCATTTCGTATACTGTATTATGCTGGACTGTGTTGTTTCTGTTTGGTGGGACGGGGAATCTGAGAGATAGGCCCAGTACACAGGCCTGAGTGCACTTATGTTTAGTGTGTTTCATATCCTCTCACGCTCCATTTCGGTGCGAGGAGGGAATATGAAACACAATCTGGATGTGGTTCTCTCTAGAGAATTCTGCGTTGTGGGTCTGCCACAATGGTAGAGCTATCTGGAAGAGCTGTTAAGTCTGGATGACCTTTTAGGATGACCCCTCTTTATTTTGAGGTGAATTAGAGGACAATATCTTTGTATGGCGGTAGCATTGTATCCTTCGGGCTGAATGTGCTATTGCCTCTCATTTCGAGATCTGAATTTGAGAATCCTCACTTTCTAGTACATGCATGTGAGATTGGGGGGATTGTTTACAGGTGTGCAGGAACCATTGACCTTTATCATACCTGGTTTTCTTGTTGTTCTGGATTTGTTACTGAACCTTTGATCCTGACTGGTTCCTATTTGTTCGGGATTCGTTACTGAACCTTTGATCCTGACTGGTTCCTATTTGTTCTGGATTTGTTACTGGACCTTTGATCCTGGTTTTGTGTATCTCACCAAATTCAGACAACAGTACAGTGGGTTCAGCAATATATGTTCAACATTGATCACATGCCCTCGCATACATATCATCATTCGCATTTTTGCATTTAACACTCATGTTTATTCATTTGGAGGGTATACTTCCTTTTGATTCCGGTTGACAGTTCCCATTGCAGCTATGGATGTTCCAAGAAAGAATAATGTGCATTACACGTTCTTTGACACCAAGGTGGGTCAGTTACAGAAGATGGTATCTCTTATTACTCCAGATTATGTGGGTATGTTCCGAAAGGCTCATGGAGAGGTTCTGACTATGGTTGATGATTTGAATACTTTAGAGAGGAGTGTTATTCATACTAGCTTGCATTTTTATGACCCATAGTTAAGGTGCTTCACTTTTTCAGACTTTCAGTTGGCTCCGATGCTAGAAGAGTATGCCTTTCTTCTAGGTGTGCCTCTCAAACACCAGATTCCTTTTAATTCTGATATGTGTCCCCCGAAGCATGAGGAGGTAGCTAAGGCTCTCCATCTGAGTGTACCTGTGGTAAAAGATAACCTCGCCACCAAAGGAGGTTTATCCGGTTTTCATCTGGATTTCTTGGTTGCCAAAGCTGAAGAGTGTGCTGCTAAGGCTCAATGGGAAACAGTTTGTGCTATTTTGGCCTTGAGCATTTATGGGATTATGTTGTTTGCTGATGAGTCCAAGTTTGTAGACATGAGAGCCATCCATATCTTTGTGTTGAGGAATCCTATACCTACACTCTTGGGTGATTTGTATTATTCTATGCATTATAAGAATGAGAAGAAACGAGGGGGATTGGTTCGATGCTGTGCACCTTTGTTTCATAAATGGCTCATGAGACACTTACCGAATTCTGAGGCTTTCTTGAATCCTCATCCTTCAATGAATTGGGATAAAAGGCTGATTAAGTTGACGACAAAAGATATTCATTGGTTTGATCAAAGAACGATGGGTGAGAATTTTATCAGTAGTTGTGGAAGACATCCAAATGTACCACTCTTGGGAATAAAGGGTTGCATCAATTATAATCCTGTTATCTTAAGGAGACAGTTGGGATTTGCTTTAATAGATCCTCCGAAGGATAGTGAATTGGAAGAATCCTTCTTTTTCCCTGTGAAAGATAATCTTTTATTGGTAAGGCAGGCGGCCGGAGCCTGGGGCAATTTGCAAACAAAAGGTAAAGTTGTCTTTAGCAAGTGCAATAACGTGTCTTCTCCTCAGTACGATGCATGGTTGAAAAGAAGAGCTCAGATCACTCTTTTGCCGTTCTATATGGAAGGTCCGTCAGATCCAGTTGCTGTTGAACCTGTGACCATGATAAGTGTTATTGAATACAACAAGCTTAAGGCGGAAAAGGACAAGGCAGTTAAGATGAATGAGAAGCTAAGCGAAGGACTCCGAAAGACGCTTTGTGAAAAGCGTAAGGTTGAGCATGAAGTCCAAGAGTTAACCGAGCGTCATGAGAAAAATGAGAAAAGGATTGCTGAGGACATTGTCTATATTCGCAAGATTAAACAAAATGAGATGGCACTAAACGAGGCGTGCAAGCGTATCAACGAACAGTTGGCAAAGTTTGAAAATGCACTTGCCAAAGGGCAGCAGAGATGGGATGAGTTCTCTGAGTGCCGAAGGAAGATTGAAGCAGGAATCAGGGCTAAAAATGATGAGTTGAAAACGAATTTGAAGAGTAAAGAAAGCGAATTTCTCAAGAAACTTAGTTCAGCTAACCGAGAGATTGAAGAGCTGAAAGTCCACGCTGGAGTAAAGAAAGTAAAAGATTTAGCTGTTAAAGATCAAATTAGGAAGTTGGAGGAAGCTGTCAAGATAAGGAGTCAGTTGATCAGGAGTCTTACAGAGCGCCCTAATGATCCGGTTACCGAAGCACTTCTCAAGGAGGTTCGGGAAGACTTGTATGGGCTTAGTGTCTGAAGCATTTTCGTTGTTGTTCCGAGAACTCACCATCAGGATTATTGATGGGTTTTATTTTGTTTATATTCATGCTTTCAGTTGTATTTGTGCAGAACAAATTTGTATTTGACAGTTCCACACCTGGTTGTGGGTTTTCATTTATGCTATGGGTATTTCGTTTTGGTATTCTTGATTCTATGAGGTGGATTCTTTGTCAAATTATACAATGGTTCACATACTCACTGGACCGTATATGATGGATGTTCTGATTCATTACTGTGTACCTCTGATGTTCTATCAATATTAGCAATTGCAGGTGTATGCGTTATTCCATTTCGGTCAAAACTGGAATCGAAGGAAGGAATGCCTCAAAATGAATAAACATGACATTGCATAGCATATATCATTCTGCATTTTGTTGCTTGCTTTTCAGGTACTCGTTGCAGGGTCTCTAACCTTTATTTGGTTTCAGGCACTATAGCTGATATCCACATCCACCGGTACTCAACTCGCAAAAACCAAGCTAAGATCATGGATCAGATGCAAACTGAATTGGCTGAGCTGAGGAACAGGATGGACCAGTTCATGACATTAATGACTGGTATGGCTCAAAATTAGGAAAGACTCAGGGCAATGGTCGAGCGGCCACAGGTAGAGGTGCAGAATGGCAATGGTAATCAGGTTGGCGTTAATGCAGGCGATGACCCTCCTAGAAATACTGGGGTTCGTCAGGTTGTAAAAGATAACCAAGATGATCAGTTCACTCTGTTAGATGCTGAAGATGAGAACACTCGCAGATTCGACGAGCTCGCTGAAAAAATTAGGTCCATTGAATCCCAAAACACTCTTGGTTTTGATGTTTCTGACTTGGGATTGGTACCTGGAGTAAGAATTCCCCATAAGTTCAAGCCACCAACATTTGACAAGTACAATGGCACTACTTGTCCTAAAACTCATCTTCAATCCTATGTGGGGAGGATGGCCGCTCATACTAATGATGAGAAATTATGGATGTATTATTTCCAGGACAGCCTTACTGGGGCATCTCAAGAATGGTATATGAAGTTGAGCAGGACTTCTGTAAGGAACTGGAAGGAGTTAGCTCATGCTTTTGTCAAGCAGTATCAATACAACATGGATATGGCTCCAAACCATACTCAGCTACAGAGTATGGCTCAGAATGTGAAGAAGAGTTTTAATGAATATGCTCAAAGATGGCGCCAATTGGCTGCCATGGTTCAACCTCCACTGCAGGACCGTGAGATGGCCGACATGTTTATGGGTACTCTTCAGGGAACTTATCTTGATAGGTTGGCTGCCTGTCCTTCAACTGGGTTTGCGGACATTGTAATCGTTGGGGAAAGGATTGAAAGTTTGCTGAAGCTCGAAAAAATACAAGATGTCAGTGGTACTAGTTCTTCAGGAACAAAGAAACCTTTTGCTAATGGGCAGAGAAGGAGAGAAGGTGAGACAAGTGCTATGTACAGAGGATGGGGAAAAGGACGTTCTCAGGCTTATCACCAAGTGGATGCAGTGACAATTCCAACACTACCTGTTCAGCAACAGCAGCCACAACAGCAGGTTCAACAACAGCGACCACAGCTCCAACAAAGGTCTAGGCAGAGGGACCGCAAAATTGACCCTCTTCCTATGACTTACTCAGCTTTGTTACCCTAGTTACTCCAACTGAAATTGGTCAAACTTCGTACCATGAGACCTCTTATTGCTGGTAACTTGCCACCCAATTATGATGCTAATGCCCGCTGCGATTTCTATTCAGGTGCTCCGGGGCACACCACTGAAAAGTGATGGGCATTTCAGCATAAGGTACAGGATTTGATTCATGCCAAGGAAATTAATTTCTCAACTCCACCGAATGCGCTTCAGAATCCTATGCCAGATCATAATGTGCCAAAGGTCAACGCCATTAAAGATGGGAAAGTTTTGAATTTGGTAACTGATGTGAACAGGGTGAAGACTCCTTTGAGTTTTGTGAAGTCTCGGTTGTTGAAAGGGCAAGTGTTCCTTGGATGTGAAGAAGGTTGTGTTGATTACAAGAATCAGAGTAATGGTTATGATAAACTGAAGGCCGGCATTCAAAATTTGATTGATGAGGGTTGTCTACAGTTCGATCAGGGGGACAAAAAGGACGATGATGTGTCAGCTGTTACCATTTATTTTACGCCAGCTGAAATTCAAGTGCCAACGCCTACTGCAACCATTGTGCCTGCTGTAGTGAGTCCTATTACTATTACAGTACCAGGACCACTTCCTTATACTAGTGAGCGGGCTATCCCATGGCACTACGGTGCATATGTTTACTACCAAGTGGAAAAACAAGAAGTGGAAACTCCAGCTGGGGGTAGTTCCAGTATTGATAATGTTGGAGGTCTTGGTGGCTTCACAGAAGTGGACGCTTGTTTTCTCCAAAGAATTTGAGAACTAATGCTGAAGCTGAGGCAACAGCCAAAGCCAAGGGTAAACAGGTGGCTACAGAGGAGGTTGTTGTTCCTGAATCTGTGTATAAAGGTACTTTTGAGAAAGAAGTCGAGGAGTTCATGATACTTATCAAAAAGAGTGATTATAAAGTGGTAGATCAGTTGAACCAAACGCCATCAAAAATTTCTATCTTGTCGTTGCTTATGTGTTCTGCAGCTCATCGAGAGGCACTTTTGAAGGTCTTGAATATGGCCTATGTACCTCAAGAGATTACTGTGAATCAATTGGAGTCGGTTGTTTCTAATGTCAATGCTAGTCATGGGTTAGGTTTTACAGATTTTGATTTGACTACGGAGGGTCGCAATCACAACAGGGCATTACACATCACCCTGGAGTATAAAGAGGCAGTATTATCTCATGTGTTGGTGGACACGGGGTCTTCCCTGAACGTGTTACCAAAGAAGGCCTTAATGAAGTTAGACACTGACAGAATTATTCTAAGACCAAGTGATTTGGTAGTGAGGGCTTTCGATGGTTCGAAACGTTCTGTATTCGGAGAGGTAGAGCTCCCAGTAAAGATCGGTCCTCAAGTGTTTAAGCGCGTGTTCTACGTGATGGACATTCAGCCCGCATATATTGCTTGTTAAGCAGACCGTGGATTCATGCCGCTGGGGCAGTGACATCTACGTTGCAACAAAAGTTGAAATATGTGGTTGATGGTCAAGTGGTGACTGTATGTGGAGAGGAAGACATCTTCGTAAGTCAGCTGTCTACCTTTAAGTACATGGAAATGGATGGAGAGATCCATGAGATGCTGAGTCAAGCATTTGAGGCAGTCAATATTGGTGATTCGTCTTCATAGGCAGTATCTTCTCAGGGCGAAGAACAGGTGGGTACTTCTATTGCTTCTTACAGACAGGTAGTGGAAGTAGTCAAAGTAGGTAATGCCCAAGGCTGGGGCCAATTGATTGAAGTCTCTGCAAAGGAAGATAAGTTCGGTATAGGCTATAATCCGTATCAGGCTGCTGCAACAGAGCGCAAGGGGCCGATTACTTTCTACAGCGGGGGAATCATTAATCCAAATCAGATGTGCGCTGCAAGTGAAGATGGCGTCGATAGTGATTGTGATCTCGACAACCGGGTCAAGAGCTTTGCAATTGGTCTTTTGAAGAAATTGTTCAAGTTACTCTTCAAACAGAGTAATTTTCTTTGTTCTTCTTTGTTGCATGTTAAAATCTCGCGCTCTGCCCAAGGCATGTAGATCCATTTGTAGGGCCTCATAATTGCATTTGCAAGGTTTTTTATCATTAATAAAGGACGTTTTGCATTCAAATTTTGTGTTCATTGTCTTTCATTTTTTTATTTTTGCAGAAAAAACAATAAAATGGCAATGTTTTATTTTTGTTGTTTATTTTTTCAAAAGTCTCATTCTAAAATAAAGCATGACCCTCAATCATGCAGACTTAATCACCCGGATTTCATTGATAACGATTCTGCTATGGCCAAGTATGACTTTGATAATCCAATCTATCAAGCCGAAGAGGGGGATGAAGAAGACTGTGAAGTTCCCGAGGAATTGGCCAGATTGTTGAAGCAGGAGGAGAGGGTCATTCAACCTCACCAAGAGACAATTGAGGTTATCAACATTGGTTTCGAGGACGGCAAGAAAGAGATTAAGATTGGAGCCAGTCTGCAGGCCGAGGTGAAGAAAGAGCTGATCAGTATGTTGCGGGAATATGTTGACATCTTTGCCTGGTCGTATCAAGATATGTCGGGGTTAGATACAGACATTGTTGTGCACAGGTTACCGTTGAAAGAGGGTTGTCCTCCTGTCAAACAAAAGCTCTGGAGAACTAAACCAGAAATGGCTCTCAAAATCAAGGAGGAGGTACAAAAACAGTTAGATGCGGGATTTCTGGCCGTCACCAATTACCCACCATGGGTTGCAAATATTGTTCCTGTGCCGAAGAAAGATGGTAAGGTCAGAATGTGCGTTGATTACCGGGATCTAAACAGAGCAAGTCCGAAAGATGCCTTTCTTTTACCTCATATTGATGTACTGGTTGACAACACCGCTCAGTTCTCGGTATTCTCCTTCATGGATGGCTTCTTCGGGTACAACCAAATCAAGATGGCGCTGGAAGACATGGAGAAGACAACGTTCATTACCCCGTGGGGTACCTTCTGTTACAAGGTGATGCCTTTTGGGTTGAAGAATGCTGGGGCAACGTATCAGCGAGCTATGGTAACACTATTCCACGATTTGATTCACAAAGAGATTGAATGTTATGTGGATGATATGATTGCCAAGTCTCGAACAGAAGAAGAGCATCTGGTCAATCTGTAGAAACTGTTTGAAAGATTGAGGAAGTTTCGACTCAGGCTGAATCTGAACAAGTGCACTTTCGGAGTGCGGTCCGGTAAATTGCTGGGTTTCATCGTAAGCAAAAAAGGAATTGAGGTTGATCCTGCCAAAATAAAAGCGATACAAGAAATGCCTGTACCAAGAACAGAAAAAGAAGTACGTGGTTTCCTGGGTAGATTGAACTACATTGCACGGTTCATATCTCACCTCACAGCCACTTGTGAACCAATATTTAAGCTGTTAAGAAAGGAACAAGCGGTCAGGTGGAATGACGATTGCCAAAGGGCTTTCGAGAAAATAAGAGAATATTTGCGGGAACCTCCAATTCTCATGCCTCCAGTTCCAGGGAGACCTTTGATCATGTATTTGATTATGCTTGAAGGGTCCATGGGTTATGTTCTTGGTCAACATGACGAGACGGGCAAGAAGGAGCACGCCATCTACTACTTAAGCAAAAAATTCAATGATTGTGAATCCCGATACTCATTGCTTGAGGGGACCTGCTGTGCACTTGCATGGGCTGTTAAGCGAATGAGGCAATATATGCTCACTCATACAACCTTGTTAATTTCAAAGATGGACCCTGTCAAGTACATATTTGAGAAACCAGCATTGACCGAACGAGTTGCACGTTGGCAGATGGTGTTGACTGAATATGATATCCAGTATACTTCTCAGAAAGCCATCAAAGGAAGTATCCTGTCAGACTATCTTGCGCAGCAGCCTATTGATGATTACCAACCCATGAAATTTGATTTCCCTGATGAGGACATCATGTTTCTCAAAGTTAAAGACTACGAGGAACCACTCCCGGAGGAGGGGCCAGACCCTGAATCCAAATGGAGTTTGATGTTTGATGGGGCCGTCAACATGAATGGATGCGGAGTTGGAGCAGTTCTTATCACTCCAAAAGGTGTTCATATGCCCTTCACTGCCTAAGTAACTTTCGGATGCACCAATAATGAAGCAGAATATGAAGCTTGTATAATGGGGATTGAGGAGGCGATTAATTTGTGAATTAAGACTCTCGATATCTTCGGTGATTCAGATTTGGTGATCAATCAAGTGAATGGGAACTGGTACACACACTAGACACATCTGATTCCGTATAGAGATTATACGAGAAGACTGCTGACGTTTTTCACAACAGTAAAGCTGTACCATATTCCTCGAGATGAGAATAAGTTTGATGATGCCTTGGCCATATTGTCTTCTATGATCAAAGTGCAAAGGTGGAACCATGTACCCAAGATTGAGGTGTCTCGTCTTGACAGGCCTGTACATGTATTTGTCGTTGACGTAGTGTCTGATGACAAGCCGTGGTTTCATGATATCAAATGCTTCTTGAAGAGTCAAGAGTACCCTCCTGGGGCATCTACCAAAGATAAGAAGACTTTGAGGAGATTGGCTGGTAGTTTCTTCTTGAATGAGGATGTGTTGTACAAACGAAAATTTGACATGGTTCTGCTCAGATGCGTGATAGACACGAGGCAAACATGTTGATGCAAGAAGTGCACGAAGGCTCTTACGGTACCTATGCCGGAGGACATGCAATGGCAAAGAAACTATTAAGGTCGGGGTATTATTGGTTGACTATGGATGCAGATTGTTGTTCATACGTCCGCAAATGCCACAAATGTCAGATTTATACAGATAAAGTGCATGTACCTCCAAATCTGTTGAATGTCATGTCTTCTCCTTGGCCCTTTGCAATGTAGGCATTGATATGATCGGAAAAATTGAGCCTACTACTTCAAACGCCCATCGCTTCATCTTGGTCGCTATTGATTACTTTACCAAGTGGGTGGAAGCAGAGTCCCACGCTAATGTCACCAAGCAGGTGGTAGCCAGATTTCTGAAGAGAGATATCATTTGTCGCTATGGAGTGCCCGAAAGAATCATTACCGATAATGGTTCTAATCTCAACAACAAAATGATGGCAGAATTATGTCGGGACTTCAAAATTGAGCATCACAATTCTTCGCCGTACCGTCCAAAGATGAATGGCGCTGTTGAAACGGCCAACAAGAATATCAAGAAGATTGTGCAAAAGATGGTGGTGACCTACAAAGATTGGCATGAGATGTTACCATTTGCCTTGCATGGGTACCGAACATCAGTAAGGACATCTACTGGGGAAACACCATTCTCACTTATGTATGGTATGGAGGCAGTCCTACCAGTTGAAGTTGAGATTCCCTCACTGAGAGTTATGATGGATGTCAAACTGGATGAGGCAGAATGGGTTCACACCCGATTCAATGAGCTGAGCCTAGTTGAGGAAAAGAGACTAGCAGCTATTTGTCATGGTCAATTATATCAGAGAAGAATGAAGCGAGCATTTGATCAGAAAGTGCGACCTCGGGAGTATCAAGTTGGTGAATTGGTACTTAGAAAGATCCATCCTCCAAACACAGATCACAGGGGAAAAGGGACACCAAACTATGAAGGTCCATTCATGGTTAAAAAGGTTTTCTCTGGCGGAGCCTTAATGCTTGCAACCATGGATGGTGAAGATTTTCCATCCCCTGTCAACTCAGACGCAGTCAAAAAATACTTCGCATAAATAGACCCGCTGGACAAAAAAAAAAGTCCAGGCAAAAAAGGGCATCCCGGCGAGCCATAAAAACAGAATAAAAAGGTTCGGGCAAAAATGAGGGATATAAAATAATAAAAAAATTGTACACCCGGTGAGTTGAAAATCCGCATGGACAACTCAGGCATGAAAGGGTATCCCGGTGGATTGAAAACCCGAAAAGGGTGGTCCACGCAAAAGAGGGATTAAGCGAAGACTGCGATCTGAGTCATCTGTACTACCTCATCATTTCACTCAAACTGGCAATCTCCAAAGGATAGGAATCTGTCCAATCATTCTCTTCAGAAAGTGAAGATAATCGGAAAGTCTTGAGGACATAGTGGTCATAGCAGAATTGAAACTCATTGAAATGCTGTTTTCGCGTTGCCATTAGGATAGTTTCTTTTCTCAATTTTCAGCAATCACCTCTTTCCAGGGATTGCTTCCTGATGTATTTACTTATTCTGGGCATTTCAATCAATAAAGTTGGTTATTCAGTCAAAAAGTTTCGTATTTGTTTTCATTTTATTGTTTTGTTTGCAAAAAACGTCTGAATTTTTTATAAAGAACATTGCATTGTTGAAAACATTGAGGCTTTATAATAACATGCGCAGGGAAAACATTTAAAATTGCTTTGAATGTTGATTAACCCTGGACAGTGGATTCAAACCATACAGTCTCTGGGACATATGTGTGCATTTCTCTTGTTGCAGGTTTACATTCAGAAGCCTAACATGATGTCATCTACAACGCCGAGAATTGTTGGGTGCTCTCCCCTACCAGTGGTGGTTTAGAGTCGGATTTCCTCAGCACGGCGCATATGTGCCTATCTTTTGCTTGCAGAACACCGGGGAAATCATGTTCAGGAAAGGGTTCACATGTCACCCTTTTGTCACAACGTTTACTGATTGAGTCCATCATTCGGCTGACGGTCGCTCACGACAATTCGATATTGACAAGTTAATGGCCACTGGGTATCGTGGTATCTTATTAAGTCGATTCTCCCATTCACTCCCATTCAGTACTTCCAGCAGCTACAAGCTTTTGTGTCGATAATGGTTGCAAATTCCCCAGTAGAGATGCTTCATATACCTCGCAGTTAATGTTTAAAACTCAGTGGGTATCCAGGAGTTTGAAGACGCCAAATCTTCTGTAAAATCCTCTTGGGACGATTTCTTCAGATCAGCCTTGTAGTCTGGAGCAAAAGTGAGTTGGTGACCCTCCCAAGCATGGGGCATCGTGAAATCTCTTCGGCAGGATCTGTTCCAGATCTATTATCTCCAGTAGAGTGACCTCTCAATTATTGTATTCTTAGCTCAAGTCTTGGCATTTGCTTAAGAGTTTGAAGATGCTCGTTCTTCTATAAAATCCTCTTAAGAGACATTCCCCAGCACGAGACGCTTTGAAGCGTTTTCCCCAGCAGAGTTAGTTGTAAACTCATTATCCCCAGTGGAGTCGTCAAGTGGAAGGTTTTCCTAGCATGGGACATTGTGGTACTTATCCTAAGCTCGCCAGTTTTGTTCCTCAACAGATTACCGTGGATTTGCTTTGTGTTTTCCCAGCAGATCTCTAGGGACTCTTTCTCAGCATGTTGCAACGGAATGTCTTCCAACCAGGATTTGCGTACCCCCGATGGAGTAGTTTCGATCCTCAGCAAGATCGTATTTCCGGAAGTTGTATCCCCACAGAGTTCAGCATTGAATCTTGTCAGCAATACTCCCCAGCTGAGTTGTTTTTTCTCCCCACAGAGGTTTATCAGATCAACAGAATCTCTTCCTCAGCAGAGTGTTAATACATTCTTTCCCCAGCCAAGTCGAAAAGTTGTCATTCTTCCAATGGAGTTGCTATGATCAGAATTCATCCTCAGGCAGATGAAATAATTCCTGGAAGAGTCATCACTTCCCTAAATCTCAAAGTCCAATTTATTTTTGGCGAGCGTGTCAATTTGGAGTAGACGGATTGTTCAGTCATTCTCCGGTAGAGATATTATCCTTTCAGGAGCTTTTGAGGTCAAATCATTGATCATTGTTCCTCAACAAAGTCGGCATGGATGTCTGATATGTATGCAGAGCGTAATCCAGTGTTGAATTTTTGTAAAAGTCCACCCGCAGTGTGGCCAATCAGTAAGTCAACTGACTTCATCCAAAAGGCATCTTTCACAAGTCCACCTGCAGCGTGGCCCGTCGGCATGTGTCCGGTTTTATTCGAAAGACAAAGCAAAGTCCAACCGCAAATTGGCAAAAGTCCATCTTAGGGTGGCGAATCAGCAAAGTCCAACCGTAGATTGGCGAAAGTCCATCTTAGGGTGGCAAAGCAGGGTAAAATCCAACCGTAGATTGGCGAAAGTCCATCTTAGGTTGGCAAAGCAGGGTAAAATCCAACCGTAGATTGGCAAAAGTCCACCCGTAGTGTGGCAAGTCAGTAATCGTCTGACTCCATTTAAAAGACAGTTTCAAGACCAACCGCAGATTGGCGAAAGTCCACCCGCAGTGTGGCAAGCCAGTAGTCATCTGGCGTCGTACAAAAGACATTCTTAAAGTCCACCCGTAGTGTGGCAAGCCAGTAGTCATCTGGCGTCGTACAAAAGACATTCTTAAAGTCCACCCGGAGTGTGGCAAGCCAGTAGTCGTCTGGCGTCGTACAAAAGACGTTCTTAAAGTCCACCCGCAGTATGGCAAGCCAGTAGTCGTCTGGCGTCGTACAAAAGACATTGTTAAAGTCCACCCGCAGTGTGGCAAGCCAGTAGTCGTCTGGCGTCGTTCTAAAATACGTTCTTAAAGTCCACCCGCAGCATGGCAAGCCAGTAGTCGTCTAGCGTCATACAAAAGACATTGTTAAAGTCCACCCGCAGTGTGGCAAGCCAGTAATCGTCTGGCGTCGTTCTAAAAGACGTTCTTAAAGTCCACCCGCAGCGTGGCAAGCCAGTAGTCGTCTGGCATCGTACAAAAGACGTTCTTAAAGTCCATCTGCAGTATGGCAAGCCAGTAGTCGTCTGGCGTCGTTCAAAAGACATCTCTCCAGTGTTATTCTTCCTATCAGAGTTTTATCTGAGCAGAGTTCATTTGGTTGGGTTTATATCCATTTTCTTCTTCTCCACAGAGTGCAAATTTTCTGGTTATTCTTGGTATTCAATCCCTCCATACCTTGAAAGTCTGAAAAACAACTGTTATCATCCATTCAGGTCTATAGTGATTGAATAGGGGCAGCTGTAACACCCCAAAATTTGCCCTCTCATTTTTCATATCATTTAGCATGTGCTTTCATTACATTACATTGCATTCAAGTCATAGAAAAATAAAGCATTCATCTTTGCATTCAGCATAGGGCATGTGATCAGTGGTTTTCAGAGTATTGATTATCCAAGGCAAGAGAGCTAGAGTCAAGGGTCCCCCAACAAGCCTCCAAGGTCTCTTATATCATATATCATCTCATTTGATCCCATATGTCATTGGAAGATGGGAATTCATCAAGAAGATTGAGCAGTCATCATCTCCTATCAAAAGCAGTCAAAATTAGGGTTTATGATTCAAGCAGTCTCTTGATGAAATTTTGGTTCAAACTTGATCTCAATGTTTTCTACATGATGTCAAGTATCTAAGGAGGGAAAATTTCCCTTTGGTTCATTTCAAAAGAGGTTCAATTGATCAGTTGCTTGAGAATCAAGAAATTTGGGGAAAAGTCAACTGTGCAAAGGAAAAAGTCAACTCCTGACTTTTTAAGGTCAAATTCATGAAATTCAAGTTACATATGTTCAATGGACAAGATTTGATCTAGAAATGATGGAGGAATCATCAAAAATCAAGAATTGCACAAAGTTTCCATTTTTAGAAACTTAGGGTTTCCAAAAATGGCAAGTTTGGACCATTTTGCACTACACTTCAGGGCATTCTTTCTTCAAGATAAAAGCTTCAAACTTCAAGCCCAAGTTGAGCCAATTAAAGATCACATTCCAAGCTTCAAATCCATATAAAGAACTCTTCCATTGGATCAAAATTGAGAGAGTTATGATCAATCAAAGTGGAGCAAAATCATGGCAAATTCCAAGTCATGGCAAGGCAAGTTCAGGCCTCCAGGCCATAATTTCATCAAACACTTGGTGTGCCAAATGTCAAGCTAATTTTCTCCATCAAGAAGGCTTCAAATGAAACATTGTTGAACATCAAAGTTGTTCATCTCCATGTCCTCTTTAACTTTGATGTTTGACATTTTTTCATTTGAACAAGTTATAGAGGTCATATGAGAGCTCAAACATGGCTACCTCACACTGAAATTCACTAGCCCATGGTAGTGCATACCATGCAAGCTGACGCGCCCATGATGCAGTCTCACATCCTTGTGTTTTAAGTCATTTTCAAGCATGTTCCAACCCTCCATTCAATCTAATTTCAAGACCAAACATGTTCTACCATGTTCCCTCTTTCCATAGCCATCAAAAACTCCTCATTCCATCCACTCTTCACAAAAAATATTCCCTCAAACTTCCACATTTCCATTGAATGTGTTGCTGCCAAAAATAGGATGATACTTGGCATTGTTTGTTGTTGTTCCAATCAGTTCACACGCATACAAACACTTTCCCATTACCTCATTTGGACAAACCACATATTCTTACACATACATGCCATGCTTGCTCCATACATCAAAGAAGAAATGAGATAAAAACTTATTCAACAAGCATGTTGCAATAACATACATCATCACCATCATTCCTTACCATGCTCACATACATAAACAACAACAACACCACACGGTTCTACTCCCTCTTCATTTCAAATTATTTAGTTCACCCACCCTCTCATTGCTACACTCACCACCAACCTAACTCAGGTTCTAACCATCAACTGTGATGGTTAACCACTAACCATAGATATAAATAGAAATCTCTAACTGTTTTTTGCAACAACACTTCATTTCACACATTTCACAAACTCTCACTCTCAAGTTTCTCTCTGAATTCTCTCTCTCTCTCTGCACGATTTCATCATCATCTTCATCCATACTTCTTCACTCTTCATCATCAAGGAATTAGAATTAATCATAGCATCAACATTGTGGATCTGTTGCAGAGTGTGTAGCGAGCGGTTTTGGATGCGGTTCTTAAGCGCTGGTCACTCTCACTGCGGTTGAGTTTACTACAGGTCGATTCATTTTTTATCCTATTAAAGCTGATGAAGGAAGGGAAATAGATGTCTCCAATTAACCATGCTTGCATACTGAGTTTAAATAGCAGTCTGTTAGGTTACGGATGCGATCAATGTGGTAGGGGCCTTTGTATTGGTTATTTGTATTTTCGCCAATACTGATTTCTTTCTGGGATTTTGTTAGGATAGTGCTTCAGATTATGATATAGGGGATTTAGGGTTTTGTTTAGTGTGCTCGCTAAGATCTTTTCTTTCAATCTTATGCCTACGTATTCCCGTTTACCGAAACAGGGAAATCAGAGAGTTCGTAGTTCCTCCTATTCTATGGGAGGAAATGGTTATTTTGGTGTCTTATTCAAAGCCCAAGACGTGAAGCTAAAGGTAGTATGTATCTTGTTCAAAGCCCAAGATGTGAAGCTGAAAGTGTTGACCTTAGAGAGAATTTGTCATCTCTAAAGAGGTCTGTTTGTCACAACTGTTGGGTGACTGACTGTAAAGGAGGATTACTTTAACCGGGATACGCGGATCCGGCAATGCCATAATTTCCTTTATAGGGGGTTTTAACCTGAAGGAGAAGACTTTAATTCAGTTTAGAGCAATGCTATCTTTCCTTAGGAATTTCTCATGCTAAAAGAGGGACAGTGGCATGGATGTAGATGATCCAGAGGCTTGCCGCTTCCAGTGATTAGATGAAAGGAGTTGTTGATGTTTGTGTACTGTGAACGAGGCACAGCTTTGATGCTAAAAGGTTGATTGGACCAACCAGTGGTTTTCTTATACAAAGCCTAAGAGGAGGCTAATATGTGTCTCGTACAAAGCCCGAGAGCGAGGCTAAAAAGTTTGACTCGATGATGGAGTCTTTTGGTATCTCGTATAAAGCCCGAGATGGAGGCTACTTGACTCAACAAGAGAGTTTTTTGTATCTCGTACGAAGCCTGAGATGGAGGCTGAAATTTGTTTGGCTCAATAAGAACCTTTTTGTATCTTGTATAAAGCCCGAGATGGAGGCGAAAGGGGTGATTGACTCAACAAGGGAGTCTCTTATGTGTCTTGTATAAAGCCCGAGAGAGAGGCTAAACGTTGTAACTGGAGAAGGATCATTATACAAAGCCTAAGAGGAGGCTATGGTTACTGTTTCAGTTGAGTGACAGGTCCAATATACTGATTTTGAAAGAGAAAATCAGTTCTTATATGAGCAACACTGTACTCAAGGATTTGATTCGAGGATCCGGGCCATTCTTGTTCTTTAAGGAATTAGGAAATCCGAAGGGTATTGAGATTGTTCGAGTCTACGGGGTTCCTTCCTATTCTTGAAGGGTGCTTGAGAATGTCTTTGAGACTCAAGGAAATTAGACTGTCCAAGTCTAGAGTTTCATCTTTTGTACCATGCTTTGAGAAACAGTAGTAGACTCTATGAAAGGACTGTTCTATGCAGATGACTAATTTCTGTTCCTATACCTCTAGGAGGTCGTCGAGACAATTTGTACGAAGCCCAAGAGGAGGCTGGAAACTTTTAAGAAGCCGACCGGTCCTTGTACGAAGCCCAAGAGTAGCCTATCATTCCTGGAGGAAGAGATCATTATACGAAGCCTAAGAGGAGGCTGTGAATACTTCTAAGAAGCCGTAGGGTCCTTGTACTAAGCCCAAGAGGAGGCGGGGTTGCTTTTAGGAAGCCTGTGGGTCATTGTACGATGCCCAAGAGGAGGCCGATGCTTTTAAGAAGCCAGTGGGTCCCCAAACCCCGAGAAATTCAAGGAAAGCTATTCACAAGGAATAGATCAAGTCAGGAAAGTTCGAGAATTTGGAAGAAACTCAAAGATGCCATTCACGGAGAATACATTCATCTCTGGGAGTAGAGTTTCTTGATAATTCCTAATGAGGACAGCCGAAGAGAAGACTGTATCTGGTGATCCTATTGGGAATCTAGTTGTCTATTTCTACGAATAAACGAAACGGTGTCACCTAGTTCTAGACGTAATTGCCGGGGAAACTCTAAATATCTATACTATTATTACACAGTTGATATGAGTTTATGAAAGAAGACTTACAGCGAAACAGCCCCACAATACAATTATATGTATATGAAAACGGTAAATGAAAGCAATAACCACTTACTCGGTTGTAGAGCTTCCATGTTGTTTGGTTAGTTGTTCAACAAAGAAAGATTGAAAACAACAGTATATTCAAAATCAAAGGAGAAAGTGCTTTGAAAAAGAAAGATTTGGGGCTTACAGCTCAAGGAGAGGCCCAGGGTTTTATCAGTGAGCGCACTGTTTGAATTTGTACAGAGGGACTTATACAAGTGACTGAGGCCCAAAAAGGTTTTCTGTACAAAGGGATGGGTCTTACACTCTCTCAAGAGGCCCAAAAGATTTAAAGAAAAAGAGTGGAGCTTATAACACGAGGGTAGACCCAATTGATTTTTCTGTTTAAAATGGCGATCGCGCCGAGATTTTCTTTTAACGCAAAGGGACTTATACAATAAGTGAGGCCCAAAATTGTTTTGGTTAAAAGGGGGTTGGGTCTTACACTCTAATAAAGGCCCAAGAGTTTTGAATGGGTCTTATAGCTCAAGGAGAGGCCCAAATGTTTTATTTTTCAAAAGGCGACGATCGCACCGTTTGTTTTTTACGGTATCAGGACTTATACAATACACTGAGGCCCAAAAATGATTTGGTCAAAAAAGGATTGGGTCTTACACTCTATTAGAGGCCCACAAGTTTTGAAAATGATTTATGAGGGTTGAAAGTCAAAGAAACCCTAATTTTAATCTTTAAAAGTAAATATTTTAAAGAAAATCAATGAAAAATACCAAATAGGCTTGAATAAACCACTTGTGATTTTTGTTTAAGGTTTGAAAAATGAGGTATAAATCACAAGAGATATTTAAACTCATTAGGTCTTGATTTTCAAAGTAAATATTCACTTTTAAAATGTTTAAAAAACAATTAAAAATGAATTTATTCACAAAAATATTAAATAAATAATATAAATCTAATTTTTTGTGGAATAAAATATTTCAACATTTTTATGATTTTTTGCAAAAGAATCAGTAAAAAATAATTAAAATTGAGTGAGTTATTTATTTTTCAAATCATTAACAAAATAATATGAAAAATAAGAAAATAGGAAAAAGTGATAAAAAAAAGGTCTGGGGCGAGGGGGATTCGAACCCCAGACCTTTCGCTCGCTAGTACACACAAACCAGTTGATCAACCACTGGGGCGCAATGCCAATTCATTAATAACATGGCAAGCGAAAAATATATATCAAACTAGTTGGATTTTCTGAAAATGGCGCCATGGTCATCTTCTTCCTCAAGCTCTGATGCGTGAAGCCCTCTATCTCACTCATCTCTAAACCATTTGACATGATTCAAACACCAAACTCATGCGTTTTTTCACAAGGAAGAAGATGTCAATACCCAATTTCATTCATTTTCAGTGTATAACAAATTATATCATTGTGGCTGTATGAACCCTAATTTTGCAAAAGCAATCGTGCAGACATGATTATGAGTCCCATGATCAAATTTTCTGAGGGAAAACAATCAACACATGATGGCAAGCAATTGGCAAAAATATCATGCGAGGAAATATGCATGGATCATGGAGTTGGAGTTTTGAGGCTTACCTTGATGCAAGCTGAAATGGAACTCTGCACAAACTTTGTTCCAGTTGTGAATTAATGATCCCTACAGCTTCAATGGATGTTATGGAGTGTGTGGCAAGCTTTGGATCACCTTGAAACTCTTTGGATCAAGCTGGAGACCTCCACCTGCATAATTGTGGCATAATAGCTTGGTTGAAGGATGATTTTGAGCCTGAGGTGTTACAGTCAGTGTTTAAGTATTTGGACACCTCAAATACATCATATGTGATGTGTTTGAGCAATTGGAATTGATTGCTTAAGGCCACAACTCAAAACCCGATAGTGGTTACTCAAAAACCAAGAAACTTGAGGTTTAAGGAAGAATGAGAGAAAGCAGTGTTGTAACTGGCTTTGGTGTGAGTTGAATGGTCCATTAGAACCTCTATTTATAGGTGATCAACTTTTGTCTTGGAGGAATAGTGAATGGCTGCTGGATCAGATCACATTCGCATGGATTGGTTTGGAGGATTTCTTCTCAAGCAAGGCAAACTAGCCACCCCCAAGAGCAGGGCTATGCCTTGACCAAAATCACATTCTTCAGATGTTTTTATTGTTGTTTAATCAGAGAACTTGACTGAGTAGAGTGGCTTTGTTGAAAATGCACTATTCCACATTAATGCCCTTTGAATTCAAGGCAAAATGTGCCAAAGTGGATGAATTTCAAGTTGGAATATTCCTTGGCTTTTTTACTCAACCCTATCAGTTGGATCAGTTGGTTCATGATCAGGTTGAAGGCAGGTGGCATAGTGACCATTTCTTTTGACTCAGAAATCGTGGATGGCACAAAACTCCCAAACTGATTTTTCATAGCTTCCTTGACATGGTGTGTTGTGGCAGCCATAATTCTTGGCACAAGTGGATTGGTTTCATGCTATTGAGTTGCTTGGATTCTTGGCAACATTTGCAACAACATTGATGTTTATCTTTGGAACTGATTCAGCTTGTAACTGTGTGAAAAAACCTCACAAGTTTTGGTGTTTCCAACAAAATTTGTCTTGGACAGAATTTTTTCTAAGTGTTGGAAAAGTGGTACTTTCATGTTTTCAGCCATTTTGGCTCACTCATAGCTCAAAATCCACAATGATTTGGAGTTAGGTCTAGTTGAAGTTTTTGTAGAGGGCAATGAGATCTACAAATCAAGCCTTGGATGGGAGAAAATGGCTTTGTGGTTTAGGAGTTATGACCCTCCAAAGTTGGTACCCTAGCCACTTTATTTTTAACTTAGAAAATTTTCTAAGTTTTTATGGTTACCCCTTTTACAAGTTATCCAACTTTTCTTGATTTTTCTTGATGAATGATGATTCAAATCATACATTAACATCATTTTAGGGTTAAAAATCCATTTTTGTGAAAAATCTCAAAAAGTCAAAGTTGACTTTTGTGCACAGTTGACTTTTTATCAAATGAATTCCAAAATGTGCAATTCTTTAGGAAATCATGTCCTTAACCTAAATCAAACTTGATGGACATGTTCCATGGGTGGTATAGAGTGTATTGAATCATGTCTTAGGGCTTGAGAGCATGTCTTGGTCAAAAGTCAAAGTTACAGTTGACTTTTCCCGTGAAACCCTAACTTTGGTTCAGATGAAATTGAAACTTGTTGCTCAAGCTTCTTGGATCAATCCATTGTTCCAAATGGATCAATATAGTATATTAGAGACCCTCAAGTCCTCCTTTGAGGTCTTGGTTCATGAATTGCCCTAAAAGTCAACTTAGGGGGGAATTAGGTCAAGAAACCCTAATTCCTGATTTTTTATGAATGCATCCCCTGAGGCAAAATTGACTTGATGATTGGGTCCATGAGGTTCCATGGAGTATATTAGGTTACGTTTTGGATCATTGGCTTGTGCCCAGATGAAAATTTCCATCTGGAGGCCCTGGTCGACCAAAACCCTAATTTGGTGCCACTGGCGATCTTGAGGCATGATCCACCTAAAAGGGAGCATCCTGGTGCTTAATCCTTGAAGTGGGAGTCCTTTTTATCCTTTGTGTATGTTTGAGAGGTTAGACAAGTTGAAGATCATGTAATTCCTTGATTGATCCTTTGTCTAAGGTTCTGAGAGGGCTTGAAACCCTAATTTTGATTGCAGTGGATGGTCAACCATCTCTGGGGAGACTGATGAGGCATAAAGATACATCCATATTGTGATGATGATTTGCACAATGATGGGAAATCTAAGTGGTCAAAATTTGGGGTATGACAGATGCCCCTAATTAATCTTCTTGGACCCGAAGGTGTGAATGACGAAGGTATTCGGGCATTCGGGGTGCAAGAGGATTAAATAACGGAATACCCGAAATTTTGATGGTGGTTATGAATGGTAGCTTACGCATTCATCTTCTTTAGATAAGCGATGATGCTTAGAAAAGGTAAACTTCCCCTCGATCCTGGTCTTCAGCCAAGGAACTGGTCTCAGTTTCTGATTTAAACTTCCCCTCGATCCTGGTTTCCTACCGAGGAACTGGTCTTTGTTTCTGATGTAAACTTCCCCTCGATCCGGTTTCCTACCAAGGAACTGGTCTTAGTTTCTGATGTAAACTTCCCCTCGATCCTGGTTTCCTACCAAGGAACTGGTCTTAGTTTCTTATGTCAATAAACTTTAATGACAAGGGACGTTATTCGTAGCGGCTTTCCTTCAAACTTCTCGCCGAATTTTTCTGGGGAGATGCTATTTGAGTGGAAAAAGTTTTGATGTCAGACTTACTGGGGAACCCAGTCGTCCGAGTTGTAGAGGTGCACAAACTTCTCTGTTTGGAGACGCCATTTGTTGAATCTACTGAGGAAAACGAGTCTCTTGAGAGACTGCTTTCGTTCGGGGTCTTTACATAATACTTTTCTCGGAGATCTTCTCGGGGAAATGCCATATGATGTGATCCGATTTTGAGGTGCCGATGACCTTTTCATCAGTGGGTTTTTCGGAGAAAAACTGCCGTACTGCCGAATCTCCGATTTAGGAGGCTTTCTCTCGGGATTTTCTTTAATCCTGGAAAACAAGGATATCACCTTCAATGGCGAAGAGTGATGTTACCTGAGGGCTCTCTGGTCTTTCAGAGGTTCAAGTTATCAAAGTGGTCGAGGACCCAACTTCAATCCAAAAACTGGAGGAGAGAGATTGTTCAGACGTAACATTTCCTGACGAGGGAAGGGCTGACAACTCGATTGAGAGGACTTTTATCACTAGGGGACAAGACCGACTAGAGTGATAGTGATGCAATATGACTGTGAATGCAAATCAATAATGCATGATGCATGTATGTCTATGCTGACAAAACTGATGCGACATACAAACTAAAAGATGAACACGACTGGATACTCGGCCATTACGGGGCGAAGAAGTACAGCTGGTTCAAGATAGCAATTCTGCCTTTCTTAGGAGAGATAGTCCCTGTTGGGAGCTATGCTGATCGGGCTTAGGAAATGAGAACTCGGCCGAGGTGTGTCAGACGAAACAAGGTCTCTGACACAGTTGATCCCTTCATTCAGGCGTACTGGCGTAGAAGGAGTACTTTGATTCCGTACTTTGAGGTTCGATTACTTCTGGAGAAGCGACCGGTGTTCTTTTGATGTTCAACAGTCAAAAGAAATTGCCGTCTTTATTTTAAAGCAGAAAAAGTTTTAACAAGTAAATTCATTTTTGTTTCATTTCAAGAATCATTAATCATGTTAACAACGTCGTTCTGTAAAGCTAAAACAAATAAGAATTACAAACAAAAGCACAAGGGCTCAAATTTTATTGATAAGATGGAGATCAGCCAAACGCGTGATTCCAAAGAGTATATACAAAGTTTGAAAATGGTAATTTACAGGGAAAAGGGCTACGTTGAAACATAACGACCACTATCCTTCTACCAACTTTGAATTCGGGGCATCCTGAGCTTCTGTCGAAGATGACCTTGACTGAAGTTTTCCTCCGATGGATGGTGTAACTGCTGCTACTGAGGGATTTGCCTCTGTTGAACATAGTTACTTGCCATTATCCCTAACTTTTGCCTGGATTGTACTATGAGATTTCTAATCCATCGGGATATTTTTTTTTATGTCTCTAACTTTTTCCTGGACCGCCCTTTCGGGTTTTCAATCCACCGAGACGTTTTTTTTAGGCGAAGTATTTCTTGACTACATCAACATTCGTGGGGTAGGCAAATTCCTCTCCGTCCATGGTTGCAAGTCTCAAGGCGCCGCCTGAGAAAGCTTTCGTGACCACATAGGGGCCGTCATAATTCGGAGTCCACTTGCCTCGCGAATCAGTGAGAAATGATTGTATCTTCTTGAGCACGAGGTCTCCTTTCATAAAAACACGAGGTCGGACCTTTTTGTCAAACGCCCTCTTCATTATCTGTTGATACAACTGACCGTGGCATAGTGCCGTGATTCTCTTTTCTTCGATCAGATTCAGTTCGTCGTGTCGGCTTTGACACCATTCAGCTTCGGTGAGCTTAGCTTCCATCAATACTCAGATTGACGGGATCTCTACTTCTATGGGGAGCACTGCTTCCATTCCATATACTAGAGAGAAAGGGGTTGCCCCTGTTGAAGTGCGGACAGATGTGCGATAACTGTGAAGAGCAAAGGGTAGCATCTCATGCCAATCTTTGTAGGTTACAACCATCTTTTGAACAATCTTCTTGATGTTCTTGTTAGCCGCTTCTACCGCTCTGTTCATCTTTGGTCGGTAGGGAGATGAGTTATGATGTTCGATCTTGAACTCTGCACACAACTCTTTCATCATCTTGTTGTTCAAGTTAGATCCATTATCAGTAATGATCTTGCTTGGAACACCATAACGGCAGATGATATTGTTTTTGATAAATCGGACCACCACTTGTCGGGTTACATTGGCGAATGACACTGCTTCGACCCACTTGGTGAAGTAATCAACGGCTACTAGGATGAACTGATGTCCGTTTGAAGCCTTGGGCTCAATCATGCCAATCATGTCGATTCCCCATATGGAAAAAGGCCATGGGGAAGAGAGAACTTTGAGATGTGATGGCGGTACATGAATTTTGTCAGAGTATATCTGACACTTGTGACACCTCCTCATGTACTTGTAGCAGTCGGATTCCATTGTCAACCAATAGTACCCTGCTCTGAGAATTTTTCTTGCCATTGTGTGTTCGTTGGCATGAGTGCCAAAGGATCCTTCATGAATTTCTTTCATAAGCATGTCTGCTTCTGGTCTGTCCACGCATCGGAGCAAGAACATGTCAAAATTTCTCTTATAGAGAGTGTCACCGCTCAGGAAGAAGTTTCCAGCCAGTCTTCTGAGGGTCTTTCTATCTTTCCTAAGTGCCCTAGGTGGGTACTCTTGTTTCTGAAAGAAGCATTTGATATCGTGATACCAAGGTCTGTCGTCTAGGACTGCTTCAATCGTGAAGATGTAAGCGGGCCGTTCAAGGCGCATTATGTCGATCTTAGGTAGGTTGTTCCATTGACCTACACTAATCATGGAAGAGAGAGTGGCTAATGCATCAGCCATGTGATTCTCCTCACGAGGGATATGATGAAACTCAACTCTGTTGAAGAAAGGTAGCAACCTTCTCGCGTAGTCTTTGTAAGGAATCAATCCTGATTGGTATGTGTTCCAATCTCCTTTTATCTGATTGATAACCAAGGCTGAGTCGCCATATACGTCCAAGTTTTTGATCCTTAAATCAATTACTTCTTCGAGACCCATAATACAAGCTTCGTATTCGGCCTCGTTGTTCGTACATTTGAACGTAAGTCTGGCAGTGAAAGGAATGTGGGTACCCTGAGGGGTAACAATGATTTCCCCAATTCCATTTCCATAATGATTAACTGCTCCGTCAAAGATAAGTCCCCATTGGGAACCTGGTTCTGGCCCTTCACTAGGTAGCGGTTCGTCGCAGTCTTTCATTTTTAGATACATGACATCTTCGTCTGGGAAGTCAAACCCGATTGATTCTTGATTGTCAATCGGTTGATAAGCCAAATGATCAGCTAAAATAATTCCTTTAACGGCTTTCTGAGCGTGGTACTCTATGTCATATTCTGATAATAACATCTGCCAACGGGCAATTCTTCCCGTGAGAGCAGGTTTTTCGAAAACATACTTGATTGGATCCATTTCTGAGATTAACCAAGTAGTATGGCGAATCATTTATTGGCGAAGACGTTTGGCTGCCCATGCCAAAGCGCAACAAGTTTTCTCAAGCATCGTGTACCGAGTTTCGCAGTCGGTGAATTTCTTTCTCAGATAGTATATGGCAGACTCTTTCCTTTTGGTTTCGTCTTGTTGGCCAAGTACACACCCCATTGAGTCCTTTAGGACCGTGAGGTAAATGATCAGTGGTCTTCCTTCCACTGGAGGTGATAGAATCGGCGGATTCAACAGGTATTCCTTGATACTGTCGAAGGCAGTTTGGCAATCTTCTGACCAAACGCAATCCTGGTTCTTTTTGAGTAATTTGAAAATCGGCGCACATGTGGCGGTCATAAGGAATATGAATCTGGAGATGTAGTTTAAACGTCCCAAGAATCCTCTGACTTGTTTCTCAGTTTTCGTTGAAGGCATTTCTCGAATGGCCTTGACCTTATCAGGATCAACCTCAATTCCTTTCTGGCTGACGATGAACCCTAGTAATTTCCCTGAACGGACACCGAAGGTGCACTTGTTGGGATTCAAGCGAAGTTTGTACTTTCTCAAACGCTCGAATAGTTTTGACAGGTGGGTCACATGCTCCTCTTCTGTCTTAGATTTTACAATCATATCATCGACATATACCTCGATTTCTTTATGTATCATGTCATGAAAAAGAGTTGTCATGGCCCTTTGATAGGTTGCCCCGGCGTTCTTCAAACCGAACGGCATTACCTTGTAACAAAAGGTACCCCATGGGGTAATGAACGAAGTTTTCTCCATGTCTTTCGGCACCATTTTGATCTGGTTATAGCCCGAGAATCCAACCATGAAGGAGAAAATTTTGAACTTTGCTGTGCTGTCTACCAGCATGTCAATGTGTGGTAAAGGAAAGTCGTCCTTTGGACTTGCCTTGTTCAGATCCCTGTAATCAACACACATTCTGACCTTTCCATCCTTTTTCGGAACAGGTACGATGTTGGCTAACCATTGAGGATATTCAGATGTAGCGAGGAAACCTGCGTCAATCTGTTTCTGTACCTCCTCTTTGATTTTGATGGCCATGTCCGGGTGAGTCCGTCTCAACCTTTCCTTTACTGGCGGACATTCTGACCTTAACGGTAAGTGATGTTCCACGATGCTGCTATCCAACCCTGGCATATCCTGATAGGACCAAGCGAATACATCGGAAAATTCTCTGAGAAGCTTTATCAAACCTTCTCTGGCAGTTGGACTGAGCAGTGCCCCAATCCTGATTTCTTTTCTCTCTTTTTCTGAACCCAAGTTTACCGTTTCCAACGGCTCTTTGTGAGGTTCAATGGATCTTTCCTCTTGTCTGAGTAGTCGGGAGATCTCTTCTGGAATTTCGTTGTCAACTTCTTCTTCAGCCCCAAATACCGAGAACTCAAAGTTGGGAGAAGGCATCGGATCGTATGTTTCAACAGGGTTTAAAACAAGCAATCTGCATAACGTGATGATTCGTGTTTAGAAGAGATAGAGAAAATGCAAGTGTGTGCAGTGTTTTATTTTACTGCTTGTTTTTATTATTGATTTGTTTTTTAAGATTACCATTTTCTGAAAAACGAAAAGAGAAAACAGCAATTAATGTAGAAATTTCATAACGACGTTATTTTATTAATGAACAAGTCGATTCTTGAAACTACAGCCCTATAAAACAAAACTCTGTCGCTTTGGGCAGAGCGAAGAGGGAAAATTTACAGAAAGCGAGCCCTATCAAAACATCCGTTTCACCTGGGCAGGGTGAAAGGTTAAAGATGGCAATTAATTTGACTGACGAACGACCTTCGAAACCTCGATGGCAACCCATTGGCGGCGAACTCCTCGGTGAATCACAAAGTCTGGCACCTTCCTTGATTTGTCTTCAGAAATGACGCTGATTTCTGGTGGAGCAGGATCATTGAAATCTGTCTCCCAGGCAGAATTGTCGTAGGAGAATTCCTCAGTTGTATTTTGCATAGTATTTGTGCTCTCAGCTGTATCTCCCCATCCCGTAGGCTGGATGTCTTCGAGCCTGATACGAGAGCTTTCGGGAGTGGTGTACATGACCACGAAGTCGTACTTTCCACTTGGTTGTCCCAAGGTGTCCCACACTTCTTTCGAACTGGAGGAGTCATCTCTCTCGATGACGTTGACCTCGGGAAAATCATAGTTGATGAATTCAAGTCCTGCAAACATTGCGAATTCATCTTCATGTTGAGTAGTTTCTGAATGACCTGAGTGTTGATCCCATGACATGGTGGGGACACAGGTATTCTGTTCAATGATGCTCAACCGATTTCCGTTGTTCGGCTGACTTTCTTGGCCCAAGTTTCCTAGGTAAGGTTGCCACATTGGCAGACCATCCATTGGGCCATAATAGTTGTAGTCAAAGTTGTCTTTCATCAGAGTGTCCTCCTCTAATGAGTTTGGCGGAGCACGACATCCTTCCGGATCACAATCCCCGTATGTCATTTCGACATCTGACCTGGGTATAAATCTCAGACTCTGTGCGGGATAGCAAAATGGTATAAGCACCTCTTCTTGAGACATATAACCGTCCTCGTTAAGGTAGGACTTCCATTCTTCATCCATGTCGGAGGGATCTTCCTCATTGATAGCATGTACTGCTTGAGACACTGGGTGAAGGAAACCTCCACTGTGGAAGAAGTTTTGAAGGGGATAAAGACTTTCATCGTTGGCAGCTGTCCGGGTACAGGTTGCAGAAAAACCAAGACCCTTCTTTGTTATATTGCCAGTAGGAATGACAAGTCGTCCCCATCCTGTCGTATCGGTACTCTCGATCGCTTTGATAGCATCGTTGTATGAAGAAATGGAAGTTTCTTCTTTGAACTGATTGTTCTTGCTCACCGACAGTGTTTGGAACTGAGTTCCAATAACCTCCTCGGGTTCTATACCAGTAGATGATGACAAGTTACTTACGAGCAAGGCCTGTTCTCCACAGAATGTGACAAGTTGATCATTCTGAACGAACTTTAGCTTTTGGTGGAGGGTTGAAGTGACCGCTCCAGCCTGATGTATCCAAGGTCTTCCTAATAAACAACTGTACGTTGCCCGGATGTCCATGACCTAGAAAGTGACTTGGAAAGTGTGAGGACCGATAGTTATGGGAAGGTTGACTTCTCCGATAACCGTTTTTCTGGATCCGTCGAACGCTTTGACGACGACCTCGCTGATTCTCATCGGAGGGCCTTTGAATGATAATTGCATCAAAGTGCACTTCGGCATAACATTCAGGGCTGACCCTGTGTCTACCAGTACGCTGGCTAAAGCATCGTCCTGGCAGTTAACTGTAATGTTGAGCGCCATGTTATGACGGCGACCCACTTCGGGTAATTCCTCATCACTAAATCCCAAATTGTTGCAGGAAGTGATGTTAGAGACAATATTATCAAACTGTCTGATGGTTACATCCTGTTCCACAAAGGCTTGCTCCAAGACTTTCTGTAGCGCCTCCCTGTGGGCTTCTGAACTGAGTAACAGTGATAATACCGAGATCTTTGAAGGAGTCTGTAACAGCTGATCCACAATGTTATATTCACTCCTTTGGATGAGCTTCAGCATCTCATCATTGTTTTTTGAAAGGTCGGGATTACTGGATTGACTGACTGGTGGATCAGGAGCTTCCGTCTGAAGTTCCTTTTCTTTGTTAGGTTCTCCAACTCCTCGGTTGAAGATTCGACCGCTCCGTGTTACATCACTGATGTCTGCAATATTCACGACGGAGGGTAATGGAGTTTCCTTTCCATTCTTAATTGTTGTTGCACCGTATTTGTAAGGGATATCCTTAGTTGATTCATACGGTGTTGGTCCCGGCAGATAGATGACTATGGGAACCTTCTGATTTTTCTGACCATCATAAGTAATCTCGATCCGTTCCTGGTTAGGAACTTTAGATTTGTCAAGTAGAGGGATGATGGCAAAAACATCCCTGGTCTGGTGACGACCAGAGATTGTGACAATATCCTCGACTTGATTAACAAGGTAGTTCAGTGACCAATTGATGGGTCCAGAACCCGGATATGGGCGAATCTCTCCACGATCCACCTGACCCTGAAGAGCTGCTCTCACAAGGTAACACCCTTGGTTACTTTCCGAACAGACGCTACAACGGTCATAATTGTGTGGTGGCACTTAGCCACGCCCACTTTGAATACAATGTAACCTCACTAGGTTAGCTTCCACAGATCAGACGTCCTGACTTTGACGCCGAGTGGGGTTTCTGTTATTCATACTAATCTGCTGAGTATCTTCATCCATTAGATTGGCATCCACCAGTGATTTAACAAGTGCTGAAGTGCCTCCTGGACAAGGGTACAACCTCGATTATTTTCGTAACCCGCTTTACAGCTTTGATAGTTATGTGATATTAAGAATCTGAGTCGGACCTGTTCAGCATGTAACTCTACTAGGTTGGTATTCATCACGCGAATATCGAAGATCTGAACCATGTTGATCTGATAGGAATTCCTATCATGGTAGTCTTGGATCCATCCAAGATCCATCTGACGCTGGAGGGCCTCTTGTACTAAAGAGCATCCCTGTTTGTTTACCGAGCAAGTCAGACAGGAATTATAATCGTGTCGCGGCAGATTATGATACTGGCTTTGCCTTGAGTGCATCGCCACCAAGTTGGCATTCATCGTATAGATGTCGTGGTTCTGAATGACGTTGGAATTCGAATAGACCATTTTAACTCCACGAACTCGGTGCTCTTGGATCCATCCGAGATCCATCTGTTCCTGCAGAGCTGCTTGCACCACAGAACATCCTTGATTGTTTTTAGAGCAGACATCACATTGATGATAATTATGAGGTGGCACATGGCCATATCCACTCTGTCTACAATGTATCTTGACCAGATTGGTTTTCACCAAGAGTACATCGTGAATTTGATAGACATCATTAGTCTCTCCTTCTATCAAATTGACTGCAACTTTCTCATGTTGAGGCAGCGGGTTCGTGAGAACATTAGGATTTGTATCCTTGAAGGATAAGACCCCGCTCCTAACAAGTTTTTGCACATCGGACTTGAAATTGAGACAAGTCTCTATGTTATGCCCTGATCCTCCTTGGTGGTAAGGGCAAGTTTGATCCACCTTAAACCAAAAAGGCAGATTTTCCGGTACTGTAAGAGGAGACTTAGTCTGAATGTGCCTCTTAGCCAGTAGTAACGGAAATAGTTCTACGTATAACATGGGTATAGGATCAAACCCTGATGGTCGTGTTGTACGGTTGTTGTTATATGGAGGATGAGCCTGTTGAAGAGGCTGTTGTGTCCTTTGCTGATTAGGTTGGCTCTACGCAACCTGAGGTTGATATGTAGGAATAGACGCAGGGTTGATAGCAGGAGTCACAGCTACCACCGGTTGATAACGTCGTCTTTGCTTTCCGAGAGAGATATTCCTAATATCTTGCTCTTTTTTCTTAGGGAGAGCACTACCGTATTTTTTAGTACCGCTCGTCGATCCAGTGTCTTTTACCAAACGTCCTTCTCGGATGACTTCCTCAAGATGTACGCCTATGCCCACCATCTCGGTGAAATCACTGGGTGCACTGGCAACCATTCGGTCATAGTAGAATGAGCTTAAGGTCTTTAAGAAGATCTTTGTCATCTCTTTTTCCTCAAGAGGTGGACAAATTTGAGCGGCAATCTTACGCCACCTTTGAGCATACTCCTTAAAGGTTTCCTTGTCCTTTTGTGACATTGATCTGAGTTGATCTCTGTCCGGTGCCATGTCCAAATTGTATTTGTATTGTTGGACGAAGGCAGTACCAAGATCTCTGAATGTACTGATCGTAGTACGGTTTAAACCCATGTACCATTTTAATGCGGCACCGGTTAAACTATCCTGAAAGTAGTGAATCAGTAGGTCCTGATTCTTTGTCTGAGCTGACATCCGCCGAGCGTACATCACCAGATGGCTCTGAGGGCAAGAGTTACCCTTGTACTTTTCAAAGTCGGGCACTTGAAACTTGTGCGGGACCTTCACATTGGGGACCAAGCAAAGGTCTGCGGCGTCCTTTCCAAATAGATCCTGACCACGAATGGCTTGCAGTTCCTTCTGCATTTCCAGGAATTGCTCTCGGAATTCATCCATTCTGTCGAACATGGTTTCCTTTTTACCAGAAGGTATCGGTGGAATCTGTCCTTCCGGGACAGTGTGCACCGCAGGGGGTGGGACCGTGACTACGGTAGTGAGTCTTGGCATTTCCCGAAGTTTGTAACCTTTAGGAGTCTTCAGTATGCCCCTGGCATCTTCGATTTCCCGAAGTTTGTAACCTTCAGGCCCAGCGGCTTCTGTTATGATTCCCTGATCTTCAGTGATCGGCGGAACATATCCTTCCGGGATATAGTTAACAGGCATGCCCCAAGGACGATCTTTCGGCATCTAATACCTAGGATCATACTTCTCCACTATGGGCGTTGAGGTGATCTCTAAGATCACAGTTCTTTGTAGCTGAGCTTCTGCCATGGCTTGCATGTCGTTACGAAGCTTTCTCATATCCTCTCTCAGAGCGTCGATCTCTTCTTTCAACTCTCTGTTCTCTTCCTCAAGATCATCCATCTTTTTCTGACGATTGACCCGAGTATTATACGAATGAGACAGTTTGACTCTAGAATCGAGACACAAATGTGAGATTCGTAGGTAAGAAGAATACGCGATGTGAGAATGATGAATACAATGATTATATTAATTAGTTTTTGGTTTAATCAAAATAAACTTCGACAATTAGATTGCAAATATCAAACAGTGGGGAAACCCCTTTTTATTGAATTCAAAGGATTACAGAAATGGAAATACAGTAGATTACAAGGTGCGGAAATAGAAACCTAAGCTAATGGGTCCCGAGTCCTCTCTGAAGAGAAATCGGGTGCTGATTCTGGTATCTTCCTTTTCTTTGACCGGGGCTCTTGAGCCGTTGTCGGGTTGTCATTCCTTTGCCAGGTGAAAGGAGTGAGAAAATTCCTTTGGTCATCTTGATTCTCTACAGCATGTTGCTCTAAAATTTCAATCAGAGCATCTTTCTCTTTCAGTAATTGCTGTATTTTGATGCACTCTACGTCGAGGGTGCGGTACTTGTTCTTCCAAGACCTTCTCTCCCGTTGAACTTTGCTGAGAGTAACCTGAAGCTTTTCAGTCTCAGTCATGAAGTACATGACAGACTCCCTCGGTGGAATAATTTCGTAACGAGGATAAGGCATTTTTAGCTTGAGAGCTCTAGTTTGTACCCAGTGGAGATAAGGCTCCACCGAGACACAGTTCGGTTTTCCTAGAGACTCTCGTCCTTTCTTATGAACGTGTTTCCAAGCGTGCACTATTTCCATCTTTAGTGCTCTGTGATTTTCTCCTTCCTTGAAGAAAAGACCTTCCAGATGAGCATTCCGTGGGACGTGTCTCATCGGGTATCCAAATTGACGAAGAACCAATACCGGATGGTAGTTGATTCCTCCTTTAGTTCCTATAAGGGGTACGTTGGGGAAATTTCCACAACGGTCAATGATCCTAATTCCCTCATAAATCCTATTGCACCAATCTATATCAGAGTTGGTAAGAGACATGATCTTCTGCGACCAGCGCAAGGCACTCTTGCAATCCCAAAAAGCAGCAGACTTGGGCAAGTGGGAGATAAACCATTTATAAAGCAGTGGTACACAGCATGTGATCTCCCCTCCACTGTACAAATTCTCTAAGTGTACAGAATGATACGCATCTGCGAGCAAAGTCGGCACAGGGTTTCCAATGAGAAAAACCTTAATGGGGTTGATATCGACGAAGTTATTGATGTTGGGAAACAAAAATAACCCGTAGGTGAGCAAGACAAAGACGCTTTCAAAAGCAGTCACGTTTCCTATACTGGCAAAATACAGGGCCTTCTTTGTCAAGAACTGGGCTGGAAAACCTTGGATGCTACCCTTAGTGGTTAGGTGAGTCCTAACCTCAGACTCGTCCAAATGAATTGCTCTTGCAATGGTCTGATCCTTTGGAATTTCTTCCAGTCCAGAAAAAGGAGCTCGATCAGTGATGTGTAAATCGATCAGATGAGAATACTCCTCCAGCGTTGGTGCGAGCTGGTAATCCGGGAATGTGAAACAGTGATAAACTGGATCATAGAATTGAACGAGCGCATCCATGATTCCCTCAATCACATGGACTCTTAGCAGAGATAGCAAACTTCCGTGCTTGGCTCTGAAAGCCTCAGGGTTAGTGATCATCCTCGCTAACCTTCTCAAATCCTCTAGGTTTGGAACCTTGAAGGTATACCTATGGGTTCTCCTTCTACCGAAATCCATTAGCGCAATCCTTTTTCTGATATTTGCAATCACAGTCTTAGTTTAATTCGAAAAACAGAGAGACTAGAAGAGAAAAAAAATTTTGTTTTAATGTTTTTTAAATGAATGCATGAATGCAGCACACAAAAACATAGGAAAAACATGGGGTCAAAGGGTCGTTGTCATGAAGTCAGGGCTCTACCCATCCCCAAAGGTTTATACTAGGGTGATTTTTGTACCTGTACTCATTATCATCAGCTCCTCCCAGGAAAGCAAAACAACAAGCGGATCGCCAGCGAGTTGTAGAGCGATCTTAGAGTAAGTGCCATTCACCGAGAATAGATCACCAGCCTCAAATGAGGGTAGTATCGCGTAACAACTATTCCCGATAGTTTCCGCACTACAAAAGGGTTTGGCTCCTCAGCTTCTCAGACATTACAATCGGCCCATTGTCTAGGTGAGAGAATGGATTGCATTGGTCAGCCTCCACTGAGGTTGATGGTCGACCTCGTCGCCATCACTTATCTTAAGTGTATACTCAATCTTTCCACATGCGGCATCACACGCATTCCCATTAGCAGAAAAATAAACATGTATAGCAATTAGGAAAAGCAGTATATATATTCGTCCTAATCATCCTAGACCTTTAAAGCTATGAATCCTAAGTTCCTGACAGAAATGGGTTCCCCAGCGGAAGCCCCAATCTGTGGTTTTCACATAAGTGAAGAGAAAAATGAAATCGGGCCCCAATCTGTGGTTTTCTGTAGCGAGCGGTTTTGGACGCGGTTCTTAAGCGCTGGTCACTCTCACTGCGGTTGAGTTTACTACAGGTCGATTCATTTTTTATCCTATTAAAGCTGATGAAGGAAGGGAAATAGATGTCTCCAATTAACCCTGCTTGCATACTGAGTTTAAACAACGGTCTGTTAGGTTACGGATGCGATCAATGTGGTGGGGGCCTTTGTATTGGTTATTTGTATTTTCGCCAATACTGATTTCTCTCTGGGATTTTGTTAGGATACTGCTTCAGATTATGATATAGGGGATTTAGGGTTTTGTTTAGTGTGCTCGCTAAGATCTTTTCTTTCAATCTTATGCCTACGTATTCCCGTTTACCGAAACAGGGAAATCAGAGTGTTCGTAGTTCCTCCTATTCTATGGGAGGAAATGGTTATTTTGGTGTCTTGTTCAAAGCCCAAGACGTGAAGCTAAAGGTAGTTTGTATCTTGTTCAAAGCCCAAGATGTGAAGCTAAAAGTGTTGACCTTAGACAGAATTTGTCATCTCTAAAGAGGTTTGTTTGTCACAACTGTTGGGTGACTGACTGTAAAAGGAGGATTACTTTAACCGGGATACGCGGATCCGGCAATGCCATAATTTCCTTTATAGGGGGTTTTAACCTGAAGGAGAAGACTTTAACTCAGTTTAGAGAAATGCTATCTTTCCTTAGGAATTTCTCATGCTAAAAGAGGGACAGTGGCAAGGATATAGATGATCTAGAGGCTTGCTGCTTACAGCGATTAGATGAAAAGAGTTGTTGATGTTTGTGTACTGTGAACGAGGCACAACTTTGATGCTAAAAGGTTGATTGGACCAACCAGTGGTTTTCTTATACAAAGCCTAAGAGGAGGCTAATATGTGTCTCGTACAAAGCCCGAGAGATAGGCTAAAAAGTTTTTACTCGATGATGGAGTCTTTTGGTATTTCCTATAAAGCCCGAGATGGAGGCTACTTGACTCAACAAGAGAGTTTTTTGTATCTTGTACGAAGCCCGAGATGGAGGCTGAAATTTGTTTGGCTCAATAAGAACCTTTTTATATCTCGTATAAAGCCCGAGATGGAGGCGAAAGGGGTGATTGACTCAACGAGGGAGTCTCTTATGTGTCTCATATAAAGCTCGAGAGAGAGGCTAAACGTTGTAACTGGAGAAGGATCATTATACAAAGCCTAAGAGGAGGCTATGGTTACTGTTTCAGTTGAGTGACAGGTCCAATATACTGATTTTGAAAGAGAAAATCAATTCTTATATGAGCAACATTGTACTCAAGGATTTGATTCGAGGATCCGGGCCATTCCTGTTCTTTAAGGAATTGGGAAATCCGAAGGGTATTGAGATTGTCCGAGTCTACGGGG
The DNA here is from genome assembly GCA_022829125.1 of Lathyrus tuberosus. Lineage (NCBI taxonomy): Eukaryota > Viridiplantae > Streptophyta > Magnoliopsida > Fabales > Fabaceae > Lathyrus > Lathyrus tuberosus. Next base: position 124,723 of record JALAZF010000676.1, read on the forward strand.
TTCCTTCCTATTCTTGAAGGGTGCTTGAGAATGTCTTTGAGACTCAAGGAAATTAGACTGTCCAAGTCTAGAGTTTCATCTTTTGTACCATGCTTTGAGAAACAGTAGTAGACTCTATGAAAGGACTGTTCTATGCAGATGACTAATTTCTATTCCTATACCTCTAGGAGGTCGTCGGGACAATTTGTACGAAGCCCAAGAGGAGGCTGGAAACTTTTAAGAAGCCGACCGGTCCTTGTAAGAAGCCCAAGAGTAGGCTATCATTCCCGAAGGAAGAGATCATTATACGAAGCCTAAGAGGAGGCTGTGAATACTTCTAAGAAGCCGTAGGGTCCTTGTACTAAGCCCAAGAGGAGGCGAGGTTGCTTTTAGGAAGCCTGTGGGTCCTTGTACGATGCCCAAGAGGAGGCCGATGCTTTTAAGAAGCCCGTGGGTCCCCAAACCCCGAGAAATTCAAGGCAAGCTATTCACAAGGAATAGATCAAGTCAGGAAAGTTCGAGAATTTGGAAAAAACTCAAAGATGCCATTCACGGAGAATACATTCATCTCTGGGAGTAGAGTTTCTTGATAATTCCTAATGAGGACAGCCGAAGAGAAGACTGTATCTGGTGATCCTATTGGGGATCTAGTTGTCTATTTCTACGAATAAACGAAACGGCGTCACCTAGTTCTAGACGTAATTGCCGAGGAAACTCTAAATATCTATACTATAATTACACAGTTGATATGAGTTTATGAAAGAAGACTTACAATGAAACAGCCCTACAATACAGTTATATGTATATGAAAACGGTAAATGAAAGCAATAACCACTTACTCGGTTGTAGAGCTTCCATGCTGTTTGGTTAGTTTTTCAACAAAGAAAGATTGAAAACAATAGTATATTCAAAATCAAAGGAGAAAGTGCTTTGAAAAAGAAAGATTTGGGGCATACAGCTCAAGGAGAGGCCCAGGGTTTTATCAGTGAGCGCACTGTTTGAATTTGTACAGAGGGACTTATACAAGTGACTGAGGCCCAAAAAGGTTTTCTGTACAAAGGGATGGGTCTTACACTCTCTCAAGAGGCCCAAAAGATTTAAAGAAAAAGAGTGGGGCTTATAACACGAGGGTAAGCCCAATTGATTTTTCCGTTTAAAATGGCGATCGCGTCGAGATTTTCTTTTAACGCAAAGGGACTTATACAATAAGTGAGGCCCAAAATTGTTTTGGTTAAAAGGGGGTTGGGTCTTACACTCTAATAAAGGCCCAAGAGTTTTGAATGGGTCTTATAGCTCAAGGAGAGGCCCAGATGTTTTATTTTTCAAAAGGCGACGATCGCGCCGTTTATTTTTGACGGTATTGGGACTTATACAATACACTGAGGCCCAAAAATGATTTGGTCAAAAAAGGATTGGGTCTTACACTCTATTAGAGGCCCATAAGTTTTGAAAATGATTTATGAGGGTTGAAAGTCAAAGAAACCCTAATTTTAATCTTTAAAAGTAAATATTTTAAAGAAAATCAATGAAAAATACCAAATAGGCTTGAATAAACCACTTGTGATTTTTGTTTAAGGTTTGAAAAATGAGGTATAAATCACAAGAGATATTTAAACTCATTAGGTCTTGATTTTAAAAGTAAATATTCACTTTTAAAATGTTTAAAAAACAATTAAAAATGAATTTATTCACAAAAATATTAAATAAATAATATAAATCTAATTTTTTTGTGGAATAAAATATTTCAACATTTTTATGATTTTTTGCAAAAAGAATCAGTAAAAAATAATTAAAATTGAGTGAGTTATTAATTTTTCAAATCATTAACAAAATAATATGAAAAATAAGAAAATAGGAAAAAGTGATAAAAAAAGGTCTGGGGCGAGGGGGATTCGAACCCCAGACCTTTCGCTCGCTAGTACACACAAACCAGTTGATCAACCACTGGGGCGCAATGCCAATTCATTAATAACATGGCAAGCGAAAAATATATATCAAACTAGTTGGATTTTCTGAAAATGGCGCCATGGCCATCTTCTTCCTCAAGCTCTGATGCGTGAAGCCTTTTATCTCACTCATCTCTCAACCATTTGACATGATTCAAACACCAAACTCATGCGTTTTTTCACAAGGAAGAAGATGGCAATACCCAATTTCATTCATTTTCAGTGTATAACAAATTATATCATTGTGGTCGTATGAACCCTAATTTTGCAAAAGCAATCGTGCAGACATGATTATGAGTCCCATGATCAAATTTTCTAAGGAAAAACAATCAACACATGATGGCAAGCAATTGGCAAAAATATCATGCGAGGAAATATGCATGGATCATGGAGTTGGATTTTTGAGGCTTACCTTGATGCAAGCTGAAATGGAACTCTGCACAAACTTTGTTCCAGTTGTGAATTAATGATCCCTACAGCTTCAATGGATGTTATGGAGTGTGTGGCAAGCTTTGGATCACCTTGAAACTCTTTGGATTAAGCTGGAGACCTCCACCTGCATAATTGAGGCATAATGGCTTGGTTGAAGGGTGATTTTGAGCCTGAGGTGTTACAGTCAGTGTTTAAGTGTTTGGACACCTCAAATACATCATATGTGATGTGTTTGAGCAATTGGAATTGATTGCTTAAGGCCACAACTCAAAACCCGATAGTGGTTACTCAAAAACCAAGAAACTTGAGGTTTAAGGAAGAATGAGAGAAAGCAGTGCTGTAACTGGCTTTGGTGTGAGTTGAATGGTCCATTAGAACCTCTATTTATAGGTGATCAACTTTTGTCTTGGAGGAATAGTGAATGGCTGCTGGATCAGATCACATTCGCATGGATTGGCTTGGAGGATTTCTTCTCAAGCAAGGCAAACTAGCCACCCCCAAGAGCAGGGCTATGCCTTGACCAAAATCACATTCTTCAGATGTTTTTATTGTTGTTTAATCAGAGAACTTGACTGAGTAGAGTGGCTTTGTTGAAAATCCACTATTCCACATTAATGCCCTTTGAATTCAAGGCAAAATGTGCCAAAGTGGATGAATTTCAAGTTGGAATATTCCTTGGCTTTTTGACTCAACCCTATCAGTTGGATCAGTTGGTTCATGATCAGGTTGAAGGTAGGTGGCATAGTGACCATTTATTTTGACTCAGAAATCGTGGATGGCACAAAACTCCCAAACTGATTTTTCATAGCTGCCTTGACATGGTGTGTTGTGGCAGCCATAATTCTTGGCACAAGTGGATTGGTTTCATGCTATTGAGTTGCTTGGATTCTTGGCAACATTTGCAACAACATTGATGTTCATCTTTGGAACTGATTCAGCTTGTAACTGTGTGAAAAAACCTCACAAGTTTTGGTGTTTCCAACAAAATTTGTCTTGGACAGAATTTTTTCTAAGTGTTGGAAAAGTGGTACTTTCATGTTTTCAGCCATTTTGGCTCACTCATAGCTCAAAATCCACAATGAATTGGAGTTAGGTCTAGTTGAAGTTTTTGTAGAGGGCAATGAGATCTACAAATCAAGCCTTGGATGGGAGAAAATGGCTTTGTGGTTTAGGAGTTATGACCCTCCAAAGTTGGTACCCTAGCCACTTTATTTTTAACTTAGAAAATTTTCGAAGTTTTTATGGTTACCCCTTTTACAAGTTATCCAACTTTTCTTGATTTTTATTGATGAATGATGATTCAAATCATACATTAACATCATTTTAGGGTTAAAAATCCATTTTTGTGAAAAATCTCAAAAAGTCAAAGTTGACTTTTGTGCACAGTTGACTTTTTATCAAATGAATTCTAAACTGTGCAATTCTTTAGGAAATCATGTCCTTAACCTAAATCAAACTTGATGGACATGTTCCATGGGTGGTATAGAGTGTATTGAATCATGTCTTAGGGCTTGAGAGCATGTCTTGGTCAAAAGTCAAAGTTACAGTTGACTTTTCCCGTGAAACCCTAACTTTGGTTCAGATGAAATTGAAACTTGTTGCTCAAGCTTCTTGGATCAATCCATTGTTCCAAATGGATCAATATAGTATAGTAGAGACCCTCAAGTCCTCCTTTGAGGTCTTGGTTCATGAATTGCCCTAAAAGTCAACTTAGGGGGGAATTAGGTCAAGAAACCCTAATTCCTGATTTTTGATTAATGCATCCCCTGAGGAAAAATTGACTTGATGATTGGGTCCATGAGGTTCCATGGAGTATATTAGGTTATGTTTTGGATCATTGACTTGTGCCCAGATGAAAATTTCCATCTGGAGGCCCTGGTCGACCAAAACACTAATTTGGTGACACTGGCGATCTTGAGGCATGATCCAACTAAAAGGGAGCATCCTGGTGCTTAATCCTTGAAGTGGGAGTCCTTTTGCTCCTTTATGTATGTTTGAGAGGTTAGACAAGTTGAAGATCATGTCATTCCTTGATTGATCCTTTGTCTAAGGTTCTGAGAGGGCTTGAAACCCTAATTTTGATTGCAGCGGATGCTCAACCATCTCTGGGGAGACTGATGAGGCATAAAGATACATCCATATTGTGATGATGATTTGCACAATGATGGGAAATCTAAGTGGTCAAAATTTGGGGTATGACAAAGTGAAGCATCAAGTTTTCTTTGATTTCATAGGTTTGGAAGCCTTTATTTGGCCACTTTAGAGCTCAAGGATTCAAGGCCTCACCTCTAGATTTCTTTTGATCGAAGGATTTCGCTCTTTCAGGTTTGTTTTCATTGAACTGATTCTTGTAGATTTAGTTTGTTTTAAGTTTTTCATGCTGATTATAGCTCAATAGGAGCTTTGGTACTTCCGGCTAGTTGATAGGCATGGTAGATGCGTAGTTGCAGAGTTTAGGGCAAAACTTCTTGGATTCGAATCTGTTTGTGAGTGCTTTGTTTGTAAAATTTGAGCATGGATCTGTGACCTACATGACTTCATAAACATTTTGATATGTGTTTTGTAGATTTCTAGAGAATTTGATACTTGCAGGTGGCCGGAGATGGCCGGAGAAGATGACCGGAGGTCCTTCTCCGGCCGGTGAAGTTTAGTTAGGGTTTTAAATCCAGTTTATATCATAGCCGTACGATTTTGTTTGATCTTGTGTTCCATAATTTGCCAGCACATTAATGAACATGTGCCTCACGCGTGCTCTCTTTTTTCCTCTCAGCTTGGTTGCATGTGTGTGCGTGCGTGTTAATTACCATGTGCATGCTTTGTGAAACGTTGGATTGAATTACTTTTAATGATTGATCTATCTGACTGCATCATGTGGCTGTGAATGAATCAAACTTTTGACTAAAGTGTACCATGTTTTCACATACACACACGCGCCTTTGGGCCTGGATCATTGTTGCTATTCACACACCCTGCTTGTTGAGCCCAATTACTTTTGAACGTGATAATTGCTATCTCTGCACCCTCCTTGTTTATTTCTCTTTTTTTTTTTTAAATTTCCTTTTGACATTGTTTCATTTTCTTTTATTAAAAATACTAAAATGCATTAAATAATTCTAAAAAAATTCATATAGCATCATAATTCATTAAACTAATTTTATATAATTTTTATTTCTGATTTTAATTTATTTTGGTCATATTTGCATTTTTTTCTTTTAATTTCTTTTTAAGTGTTGTTCTTCATTACACATGCCCATTTCACATTTATTTTTGCATAGTTCTAAAATTTTTTTGCACTAATTCTTTTTGTCATGTCTAAACAACATCTTAATTCATTTAAAAACATTTTTATTATATTTTTAAAGTCATTTTATCATAACTTTTGATACTCATCTTTGTGCATTCTTGTGGTGTGTTTCAATGTGACTTTGTTGATTTGTTTGGGTATGTTTCCTTTTGAATTTGGCCATGATATTTTTAAACTTGATTTACTTCTGGTTTAGGTACTTTCTATCTTATTTTCATATTTTTTCCAACTTGTTTTCTATTTTTTCCTTGTTGATTGTTATGGGTCACATTTGTGAATGTTCTCTTAATTTTGCAATCTTGTTTGATTAGGAGGCACTTGTGCCATTGCATTAGGACTTGTGTGATCATTTTATAATACATTTCTTGAATATTATAGGTCATCCATGTTATATTATAGGTCATTTGTCTTCATGTTTTTGGTTCATAAATGTTTGTTGCTTATGTGAACTACTTTGACCTAATTGTGTGCATCTTCTCCTACATGTCTCAACTTGTTTTGTGTGCATCTTTGTAACATCATCCTTGCATTCTAATATGATCAAGCATATCATATATTACTGCCTTGCATCCATTCTTATTAATGTTCATGTTTCATTCCTTATTCATAACTTGCATTACAAGTATGTCAAATCTTTTGAACTTGAGCATTGTTTGAACATCTTTTCATCTTGTCTTTTCTTCTTGAATCATTTCATCCATGACTTGTATGATTGTTCATATGGATTATAAGGCATTCATAAGTAATGTATACTTATGACTTTCACATTTCATCAAGCATAAATACATGTTCATTTTGCATTTTTATTCATCTTGCATCAACTACTTTCATGGTGCATTTCTTTGATGTTTAAGACATTGTTTGTGCAAAATGTGACTTGTGTATGAACTAAACTTGTTCATTTGTGCATTCTTATGTCATATTATAACATGTATGCTACTGATCCATGTTCATTTGCATTCATAATTGCATTTCCCTCTCCTTTGTGACTTGTTTTGTAGGTAAACAACATTGTACATTCTTGTGTGACATTGTTCTACTTCCTCCCACTTATTCTTCTTGAGTTTTCTTCTCATATTGTGGATGATAATTCATGGATACTTAATGACATTTATGAAGTATTTTCCTACTGGTTGTGGTGTTTTATATTGAATCATTGCATGTTTTACATCTCTTAAATGTTCATGATGCATCTTTAGTACATATCATTGCATCCCTTTGATGTTTGGTAGTTTGTTTAGACATAGATTGATATTATAAGCCTTTGTAACCATTGGTAGATGTGAATGGGCTTTGCTAATTCCCTAGGTCAGTACCACCCTTTAGTGATCTTTTCTTTCCAGGTTTAACCCTTGAGAAGCTTCCTAGAGTTTCCTTTAGAATACTAGGATTTATTTGCTTACATTTTTCAATTATGCTTTCTTATTCCCTTATTGAACTATCCATTTTGTGGAGGGGCTAACGGTAAGTTGAGTGTGTGGATATGATTCCACTCACACTTTCTTCCCTCATCTTTTTAATGCTTTCGCTTCTGTGTTTGTGCAAAGCATTTCATTGCTTTCTTTGTTCAATCTCTTTCATCCCCTTTGAGTTCTTAACTTAGCTTCCATCTTTGAAGTAAGTTAGAACTCACTCTTCTTTTCTTTTCTTTTAGGTTAGGCTTCTAAAACACACTAAACCATTAGGAACATCCAAGCATGATAACATTAGGGTGAGTCTTAGTCCCCTTTAGTCTTTACCTTTGTTTCCTTTGAGTCTCTCTTCTTCTCATCTCAAAACAACTTCAAAACACCTAATAAAGGTTGAAACATCTTCATGTGTCATGAGCCTTATTCCATTGGGGGGGGGGGGGCTTGCATACATTCCATCTTGGAATATGTTGTAGGTTTTCTAGCATGATGTACAAGTCTTTAACATGAAGTGATTTCACAAACAAAATCAAAAAATACTTCTTCATCTAAAAACAAAAGCAAAAACACTTAATAAAGGCATAACATATATTGTATTTGAGCCTTTCATGTGAGAATAAGATAGTGAGGGGTCTTCTCTCACTTTCTTAGAATGTTATCATACGTCCTGTCTTGGGTCGATATGCGAGGCATTCGATCCTACGTGAAAGACTTAAATACAATATACGTTATACACACCAATAATCAAAATACTTCTTTCTAAAATACAAAAACAAACAAATTCTCTTCTCATCTCCTTCATTCTATTCCTTAAGGACTCCTCATGTTCGTTCTACCGCAAACAGGTAACGCTTAAGTCTCCATACAGCGAGCTGCAACACCTAACTGCTGGGACGTGCACTCTGACATTTCCATTAAAAAACACAAACAAAGCAACCCTTGTTGAGGGGAACTACGTCGCTCTGATTCTCATGTTCCCGATGAGATACGTAGGCAGTGGGGTAAGGCCCATTCGAGCACTTCTTTTATTTTCCCTACATTTGTTTCTCGTTCTCTCTCAGTTCTTTTTCGTTTATCACCCTTTGAGCAGTACTTCAAGCGTGGATCCCGTCGAGTACGACGGGCGTGAAGGGGTGTGATAACCTTCCCTTCACGTAACCGACTCCCTTACCCATTCTCTTTGGTTCGCGAGACCTCAGTCTTTCCTTCCTCCCGGGTTTGTGCAGCATTACCTTTCCCTTTCTTTGGGATAAAAATGCCTGGCTGGCGACTCTCTTTCTTTCTTCAGCGCCACTTTCGCGTTTGTACCTGGACGAAAATCCCGGGAGCGACAGTACCCTAGCCACTTTGTTCCATAACTTAGAAAATTTCTAAGTTTTTTATGGTTATCCCTTTTTCATGTTATCCCACTTTTCTTGATTTTTCTTGATGAATGATGATTTCAATCACACATTAACATCATTTTAGGGTTAGGGAACCATAATTGATCAAAAAAATAAAAAAGTCAAACTTTGACTTTTGGGCACAATTGACTTTTTATCAAATGAATTCCAAACTGTGCGATCCTCTATGAAATCAAGTCCTTGACTTAAATCAAACTTGATGGATTGATTCCATAGGTGTTATAGGTTGTATTGAATCATGTCCCAAGGTTTGGGAGCATGTCCTGGTCAAAAGTCAAAGACACAGTTGATTTTTCTCGCGAAACCCTAATTGTGGTCCTGATGAACTTGAAACTTGTGAATCAAGCTTCTTGGATTAATATATTATTCCAAATGGATCAATGTAGTGTATTAGGGGCCCTCAGAACATGTCTTGAGGTTTTGGCTCATGCTTTGTCCCAAAAGTCAACTTAGGGGTGAATTAGGTCAAGAAACCCTAATTCCTGATTTTTTTATGGATGCATCCCCTGAGGCCAAATTGACTTGATGATTGGGTTTATGATGTCCCTTAGAGTGTATTGGGTTATTCTTTGAAGCATTGGCTCATGCCCAGAGGAAAAAATTCCATCTGGAGGCCCTGGTCGACCAAAAACCCTAATTTGGTGACACTAGCGATCTTGAGACTTGATCCACTTGGAATGTTGCAGCCTTGTGCTTGATCCTTGATGTGGGAGTCCTCTTGATCCATTGTGGATGTTTGAGAGGCTTAGACAAGTTGAATATCATGTCATTCCTTGATTGATCCTTTGTCTAAGAGCTCTGAGAGGGCTTCAAACCCTAAGTATGATTGCAGTGAGTGCTCAACAACCCTTGAGGAGATTGATGAGGCACAAAGGTACATCCATATTATGCTGATGATTTGCACAATGATGGGAAATCTTAGTGGTCAAATTTTTAGGTATGACAGATGCCCCTATTTAATCTTCTTGGACCCAAAGGTGTGAATGGAGAAGGTATTCAGGCATTCGGGGTGCAAGAGGATTAAATATCGGAATACCCGAAATTTTGATGGTGGTTAGGAATGGTAGTTCACGCATCCTTCTTCTTTTGCTAAGCAATGATGCTTAGAAAAGGTAATACTTCCCCTCGATCCTGGTTTCCTACCAAGGAACTGGTCTAAGTTTTTGATGTAAACTTCCCCTCGATCCTGGTTTCCTACCAAGGAACTGGTCTCAGTTTCTGATATAAACTTCCCCTCGATCCTGGTTTCTTACCAACGAACTGGTCTCAGTTTCTTTTGTCAATAAACTTTCTTGACAAGGGACGCTATTCGTAGCGGTTTTCCTCAAACTTCTCGCCGAATATTCCTGGTGAGATGCCATTTGATAGAAAAAAATTTGATGTCAGAGTTACTGGGGAACCTAGTCGTCTGAGTTGTAGAGGTGTACAAACTTCTCTATTGGAGATGCCATTCGTTGACTCTACTGGGGGAAACGAGTCTCTTGAGAGACTGATTTCTGCTTGGGGATATTACATCATACTTTTCCTCGAGATCTTCTCAAAGAAATGCCATATGATGTGATCCAATTTTGAGGTGCCGATGACCTTTTCGTCAGCGAATTTTTCAGGGAAAAACTGTTGTATTGCCGAATCTTTGATTAAGAGGCTTTCTCTAGGGATTTTCCTTAATCCGGGAAAGCAAAGATATCATTTTCAACGGCGAAGAGTGACGTTCGTCGAAAGTTTTCTTGCTTTTCAGAGGTTCAAGTTATCAAAGTGGTCAAAGAACCACCTTCAATCCAGAAATAAACTGGAGGAGAGGTTGTTCAGACACGACGTTCCCTGACAAGGAAAGAACTGACAACTCGATTGAGAGGACTTTTATCACTTGGGGATAAGACTGGCCAGAGTGATAGTGGTGCAATATGAATGTGAATGTAAATCAATAATTCATGATGTATATATGTACATGCTGACAAAACTGACGCGATATACAGACTAGTAGTTGAACACGACTGGATACTCGGCCACTGTGGGGGACGAAGAGGTACCACTGGGTTCAAAATAGCAATTCTGCCTTACTTAGGAGAGATAGTCCCCATGGGGAACACCGTTGGTCGGGCTTAGGAGATAAGAACTCTGCCGGGGGGTGTCAGATGGAATATTCGCATCTGACACAGCTGATCCTTCATTCAGGTGCACTGGTTTAGAAGGAGTACTTTGATTCTGCACTTTGAGGTTCGATTACTTCTGGAGAAGCGATCGATGTTCTTTCGATGTTCAACAGTCAAAAGAATTGCCATCTTTATTTTAAAAGCAGAAATATTTTTACAAGTAAATTCATTTTTGTTTTATTTCAAGAATCGTTAATCATATTAAAATGTCGTTCTATAAAGCTAAAACAAATGAGAATTGCAAACAAAAGCACTAGGGCTCAAATTTTATTGACAGGACGGAGATCAGCCAAGCGTGTGATTCCATAGAGTATTTACAAAGTTTAGAAAATGGTAATTTAAGGGAAAAGGGCTACATCGAAACATAACGACCGTTATCCTTCTACCAACTTTGAATTCTGGGCATCCTGAGCTTCCGTCGAAGATGACCTTGACTGTAGTTTTCTTGACGGATGGTGTAACTCCTACTGAGGGATTTGCCCTTTTGTTGGACTTAGTTACTTGCCATTAATCCCTAACTTTTGCCTGGATTGTACTTTGAGGTTTCCAGTCCATTGGGATGATTTTTGCTTATGTCTCTAATTTTTGTCTGGACCGCCCTTTCGGGTTTTCAATCCACTGAGATGATTTATTTTTTATTTTTTTTTATTTAGGCGAAGTATTTCTTGACTACGTCAACATTTGTGGGGTAGGCAAATTCCTTTTCGTCCATGGTTGCAAGTCTCAGGGCACCGCCTGAGAAAGCTTTCTTGACCACGTATGGGCCGTCATAATTCGGGGTCCATTTGCCCCGGGAATCAGTGAGGAACAATTGTATCTTTTTGAGCACAAGGTCTCCTTTTCTGAAGATGCGAGGTCAGACCTTTTTGTCAAACGCCTTCTTCATCCTTTGCTGATACAACTGACCATGGCATAGTGCCGTTATTCGCTTCTCTTTGATCAGATTCAGCTCATCGTGTCGACTTTGACACCATTCAGCCTCTGTTAACTTAGCTTCCATCAATACCCAGATTGATGTGATCTCTACTTCTATCGGAAGCACTGCTTCCATGCCATATACTAGAGAGAAAGGGGTTGCCCCTGTTAAAGTGCAGACTGATGTGCGATAACCGTGAAGAGCAAAGGGTAGCATCTCGTGCCAATCTTTGTAAGTTACGACCATATTTTGAACAATCTTCTTGATGTTCTTGTTAGCCGCCTCTACCGCTCCGTTCATCTTAGGTCTGTAGGGAGATGAGTTAATGTGTTCGATCTTGAACTCTGCGCACAACTCTTTCATCATCTTGTTGTTCAAGTTGGATCCATTATCGGTAATGTTCTAGCTTGGAACACCATAACGACAGATGATATTGTTTTTGATAAATCGGACCACCACTTGTCGGGTTACATTGGCGTATGACGCTGCTTCGACCCACTTGGTGAAGTAATCAATGGCTACCAGGATAAACCGATGTCCGTTCGAAGCCTTGGGTTCAATCATGCCAATCATGTCAATTCCCCATATGGAAAAAGGCCATGGGGAAGAAAGAACTTTGAGATGCATTGGCGGTACATGGATTTTGTCTGAGTATATCTAACACTTGTGACACTTCTTCATGTACTTGTAGCAGTCGGATTCAATGGTCAACCAGTAGTACCCTGCTCTTAGAATTTTTCTTGCCATTGTGTGTCCGTTAGCATGAGTGCCAAAGGATCCTTCATGAATTTCCTTTATCAGCATGTTTGCTTCTGGTATGTCTACGCAGTGGAGCAAGACCATGTCAAAATTTCTTTTATAGAGTGTATCACCGCTCAGGAAGAAGATGCCTGTTAGCCTCTTGAGGGTCTTTCGGTCCTTTCTGGATGCCCCAGGAGGGTACTCTTGTTTCTGAAGGAAGCATTTGATATCGTGATACCAAGGTTTGTCGTCTATAACTACTTCAATCGTGAAGATGTAAGCGGGCCGTTCAAGGCGCATTATGTCAATCTTAGGTAAGTCGTTCCATTAACCTACATTAATCATGGAAGAGAGTATGGCTAATGCATCAGCCATGTGATTCTCTTCACGAGGGATATGATGAAACTCGATTCTGTTGAAGAATGGTAACAACCTTCTCGCGTAATCTTTGTAAGGAATCAGTCCTGATTGGTATGTGTTCCAATCTCCTTTGATCTGATTCATAACCAGGGCTAAATCTCCATATACGTCCAAGTTCTTGATCCTTAAGTCGATTGCTTCTTCGAGACCCATGATACAAGCTTCGTATTCGGCCTCGTTGTTTGTGCACTTGAATGTCAGTCTGGCAGTGAAAGGAATGTGGGTACCCTGAGGTGTTATGATGATTGCCCCAATTCCATTTCCATAATGATTGACAGCTCTGTCAAAAATTATTCCCCATTGGGAACCTGGTTCTGGCCCTTCACTGGGTAGCGGTTCGTTGCAATCTTTCATCTTTAAGTTCATGACATCTTCGTCTGGGAAGTCAAACCCGATTGATTCCTGATCGTCAATCGGTTGATGAGCCAAATGATCGGCTAATACACTTCCTTTAACGGCTTTCTGAGCGTGGTACTCGATGTCGTATTCTGATAACAACATCTGCCAAGGGGCAATCCTTCCTCTGAGAGCAGGTTTTTCAAAGACGTACTTGATTGGATCCATTTCGAAGATTAAACAAGTAGTGTGACAAATCATGTACTGGCGAAGATGTTTAGGTGCCCAAGCCAGAGCGCAACAAGTTTTCTCAAGCATAGTGTACCGAGTCTCGCAGTCGGTGAATTTCTTGCTCAAATAGTAGATGACAGACTCTTTCCTTTTTGTTTTGTCTTGTTGGTCAAGTACACAACCCATCGAGTCTTCCAAGGCTGTTAAGTAGATGATCAGTGGCCTTCCTTCGACTGGAGGTGATAGAATCGGTGGGTTCAACAGATACTCTTTGATACTGTCGAAGGCGGTTTGGCAATCTTCTCTCCAAACACAGTCCTGATTCTTTTTGAGTAATTTGAGGATTGGCGCGCATGTCGCGGTCTTGAGGAATATAAATCTAGAAATGCAGTTCAAACGTCCCAGGAATCCCCTGACTTGTCTTTCAGTCTTTTGAGAAGGCATTTCTTGAATGGCCTTGACCTTGTCAGGATCAACCTCAATTCCTTTCTGGCTGACGATGGACCCTAAAATTTTCCCTGAACGGACACCGAATGTGCACTTGTTGGGATTCAAGCAGAGTCTATATTTTCTTAACCGCTCGAATAGTTTTGACAAGTGGGTCACATGCCCCTCTTCTGTTTTAGATTTGGCAATCATATCATCGACATATACCTCGATTTATTTGTGTATCATGTCATGAAACAGAGTAGTCATGACCCTTTGATAGGTTGCCCCGACATTCTTTAAACCGAACGGCATTACCTTGTAACAAAAGGTACCCCACAGGGTTATGAACGAAGTTTTCTCCATGTCTTTCGGCGCCATTTTGATTTGATTATAGCCCAAGAATCCATCCATGAAGGAGAATACTTTGAACTTTGTTGTACTATCTACCAGCATGTCAATGTGTGGTAAGGGAAAGTCGTCCTTTGGGCTTGCTTTGTTCAGATCCCTGTAGTCTACACACATTCTCACCTTTCCGTCCTTTTTCGGAACAGGTACTATGTTGGCTAGCCATTGAGGATATTCTGATGTGGCAAGAAAAACTGCGTCAATTTGTTTCTGTACTTCCTCTTTGATTTTGATGGCCATGTCTGGATGAGTCCGTCTCAACCTCTGTTTTACTGGCAGACATTCCGATCTCAACGGTAAATGATGTTCCACGATGCTGGTATCCAACCCTGGCATGTCCAGATAGGACCAAGCAAATACATCGGGAAACTCTTTGAGAAGCTTTATCAAATTTTCTTTGACAGTCGGACTGAGAAGTGACCCAATCTTGACTTCTTTTCTCTCTTCCTCTGAACCCAAGTTAACTATTTCCAACGGCTCTTTGTGAGGTTTAATGGACCTTTCCTCTTGTCTGAGTAATCGGGAGATCTCCTCTGGAATTTCTTCGTCATCTTCTTCTTCAGCCTCAAATACCGGGAATTCAAAGTTGGGAGAAGGCATCGGATCGTACGTTTCAATGGGGTTTAAAACAAGCAATCTGCATGATGTGATGATTGTTTTTTAGAAGAGATAGAGAGAAATGCAAGAGTGTGTGCAGTGTATTTTTTTTACTGCTTGTTTTTATTATTTGAATTGTCTTTTAGGATTACCATTTTCTAAAAAAACGAAAAGAGAAAACAGCAATTAATGCAGAAATTACATAACGACTTTATTTTATTTATGAACTTGTCGATTCTTGAAACTACAGCCCTATAAAACAAAACTCTGTCGCTTTGGGCGAAGCGAAGAGGTATATTTACAGAAAGTGAGCCCTATCAAAACATTCGTTTCACCTGGGAAGGGTGAAAGGTTAAGATAAAGACGACAATTACTTAGACTTATGAACAATCTTCAGAACATCGACTGCAACCCATTGGCGGCGAACTCCTCGGTGAATCACAAAGTCTGGTACCTTCCTTGATTTGTCTTCAGAAATAACGCTGATTTCTGGTGGAGCAGGATCATTGGAATCTGTCTCCCAAGCAGAGTTGTCGTAGGAGGATTCCTCTGATGTATTTTGCATAGTGTTTGTGCTCTCAGGTATATCTCCCCATCCAGTTGGGTGGATGTCTTCGAGCCTAATACGAGAGCTCTCAAGAGCGTTGTATTTGACCATGACGTCGTACTTTTCACTCGGTTGTCCTAAGGTGTCCCACACTTCTTTGGAACTGGAGGAGTCATCCCTTTCGATGACGTTGACCTCGGGAAAAGCATAGTTAGTGAATTCTAGTCCTGCAAACTTTGCAAATTCATCGTCGTGCTGGATATTTTCTGAATGACCTGAGTGTTGATCCCATGACATGGTGGGGACGCAGGTATTGTTTTCAATGATGCTCAGCTGATTTTCATTGTTTGGATGATTTTCTTGCCCTAAGTCTCATGGGTAAGGCTGCCACATCGGCAGGTCATTCATCGGGCCATAATAGTCATGGTCAAAGTTGTCTTTCATCAGAGTGTCATCCTCTAATGAGTTTGGTGGAGCACGACATCCTTCCGGATCACAATCTCCGTATATCATTTTGACGTATGACCTTGGTATAAATCTCAGACTCTGTGCGGGATAGCAAAATGGCGTAGGAACCTCTTCCTGATACATATGACCATCCTCGTTAAGATATGATTTCTACTCTTCATCTGTATTGGAGGAATCTCCCCCGTTGATGGTATGTACTTCTTGAGACACTGGGTGAAGGAAACCTCCACTATGGAAGACGTTCTGAATGGGATGAAAACTTTCATCTTTAGTAGTCTGGGTACAGGTTGAAGAAAAACCAAGACCATTCTTCGCTTTGTTATCAGTAGGAATGACAAGTTGTCCCCATCCCTTTGCATTTTTATTTTTTATTACTTCGAGAGCATCTCTGTACAAGGAAATCAATGTTCCTTTTTCTGATTGATTCTCATTGCTCACCGAAAGCGCTTGAAACTGGGTTCCCACGACCTCCTCGGGTTCTACACAAGTGGACAATGAAAGGTTACTCACGATCAAGGCTTATTCTCCACAGACCGTGACGAGTTGGTCATTCTTGACGAACTTCAGCTTCTGGTGAAGTGTCGAAGTGATTTCCCCAGCCTGGTGTATCCAAGGTCTTCCCAACAAACAGCTGTATGTTACTCGGATGTCCATGACCTGGAAAGTGACTAGGAAAGTGTGAGGACTAATAGTTATGGGAAGGTCGATTTCGCCGATAACTATTTTTCTGGACCCGTCAAATGCTTTGACGACGACCTCACTGCCTCTCATCGGAGACCCTTTGAATGATAGTCACATTAGAGTGGACTTCGACATAACGTTGAGAGCCGATCCGGTGTCTACCAATACGCTGGCTAAAGCATCGCCCTGGCAGTTAACTGTGATATTGAGCGCCATGTTGTGACTTGGGCCCTCTTCCGGCAATTCCTCATCACTGAACCCTAAGTTATTGTAGGAAGTGATGTTAGAGACGATGCCATCGAACTGTCGTATCGACACATCCTGTTCCACATAGGCCTGCTCTAAGACTTTCTGTAGAGCTTCTTGGTGAGCTTCGGAACTGAGTAAAAGAGACAGCACCGAGATCTTTGAAGGAGTTTGTAACAGCTGATCAACAATGTTGTATTCACTCCTTTGGATGAGCTTCAGCATCTCATCATCGTTCTTTGAAAGGTTGGGATCACTGGATTGACCGACCGGTTGATTGGGAACTTCCGTTTGAGGTTCCTTTTCTATGGTAGGTTCTCCAACTCCTCGGTTGAAGATTCGACCGCTACGTGTTACTCGACTGATGTCTGCAATATTTACGACGGAGGGTAATGGAGTTTCCTTTCCATTCTCAATTGTTGTGGCACCGTATTTGTAAGGAATAACCTTAGTTGATTCATACGGTAGTGGTCCTGATAGATAGATAACTACAGGAGCCTTCTGATTTTTTTGACCATTGTATGTAATTTCAATCAGTTCCTGGTTAAGAACCTTCGATTCGTTAAGTAGAGGGATGATGGTACAAACATCTTTGGTCCTCTCATGATCAGAGATTACGACAATGTCCTTGATTTGATCGGCGAAATAGTCTGGCATCTAGTTGATTAACCCAGAACTTGGACATGGTCGAATATCTTTATGGTCCAACTGACTCTGAAGGGCTGCTCGCACGAGGTAACATCCTTGATTATTTTCCGAGCAGACTCTACAGTGCTCGTAGTTGTGTGGTGGCACCCGACCACGTCCACTTTGAATGCAGTGTAACCTTACCATGTCTATTTCCATAGATCGGACGTCCTGACTTCGATGCCTAGTAGGGTTTCCGTTAACCACACTGATTTGTTGCGTGTCTTCATCCATATAGATCGGAAGCCACCAGTGGTTTAACAAGTGTTGTAAAGTTCTTTACACGAGAGGGCACCCTTGGTTACTCTCACGAAATACTTTACAGTTCAGATAATCATGTGAAGTGAGAAAACTGAGTTGGACTTGTCTGGCGTGTAACTCCGCCAAGCTGGTATTCATCAAACGAATATCAAAGATTTGAATCATATTCACTTGATATTGATTTCCATCGCGGTAATCCTGAATCCATTCAAGATCCATCTGACGCTGGAAGGCCTCTTGTACAAAAGAGCATCCCTGTTTGTTTATCGAGCAAGTCAGACAGAAATTGTAATCATGCTGTGGTAGATTATGATATTGGCTTTGCCTTGAGTGCATTGCCACCAAGTTGACATTCATTGCACGGATGTCGTGGTTCTGAATGATGTTGGGATTCGTATAAGTCATGTTAACTCCACGAACTTGATGCTCTTGGATCCACTCGAGATCCAACTATTCCTGTAGAGCTGATTGCACCACAGAACATCCTTGATTGTTTTTAGAGCAGATATCACACTGGTGATAATTATGAGGTGGCACATGGCCGTATCCACTTTGTCTATAATGCATCTTGACCAAGTTGGCCCTCAATAAGAGTACATCATGAATTTGATAGCTGTTGTTAGACTCTCCTTCTATCCAATTTACCGCAGCTTTCTCATGTTGAGGCGGCGGGTTCGTGAGAACTTTCAGATTCGTATCTTTGAAAGATAAGACCCCGCTCCTAACAAGCTTTTGCACATCGAATTTGAAACTGAGACAGTTTTCTATGTTATGCCCTGGTCCTCCTTGATGGTAAGGGCAAGTATGATCCGCTTTGAACCAAAAAGGAGGATTTTTCGGTACTGTAAGAGGAGACCTTGTTTGGACGTGCCCCTTGACTAGTAAGAGTGGAAACAATTTTGCATACAACATTGGTATAGGGTCGAACCCTGGAGGTCGAGTTATACGGTTATTGTTATATGGAGGACGAGCCTACTGAAGAGGTTGTTGTGTCCTTTGCTGATATTGTTGTTGATTCGGTTGGCTTTGAGCAACCTGAGGTTGATACGTAGGAACAGGCGCAGGGTTGATAGCAGGAGTTACAGCTGCTACTGGTTGCTACCGTCGCCTTTGCTTCCCGAGAGAGATATTCCCAATATCCTGCTCTTTTTTCTTAGGGAGAGCACTACCGTATCATTTTGTACTACTTGATGATCCAGCGTCTTTAACTAAACGTCCTTCCCTGACTGATTCCTCAAGACGAACTCCCATGCCTACCATTTCAGTAAAGTCACTGGGCGCACTGGCGACCATTCGGTCGTAGTAAAATGAGCTCAAGATCTTTAAGAAGATCTTTGTCATCTCTTTTTCCTTAAGAGGTGGACAAATCTGGGCGGCAATTTCACGCCATCTCTGAGCGTACTCCTTAAAGGTTTCCTTGTCCTTCTGCGACATGGCTCTGAGTTGATCTCTGTCCGGTGCCATATCCAGGTTATACTTATATTGTTGAACGAAGGCAGCGCCAAGATCTCTGAAAGTGCCGATCTTAGTGCGGTTTAAACCCATGTACCATTTGAGTGCGGCACCAGTTTAACTATCCTGAAAGTAGTGAATCAATAGCTCTTGGTTCTTTGTCTGAGTTGACATTCGCCGAGCGTACATCACCAAATGGCTTTGAGGCCAAGAGTTACCCTTGTACTTTTCAAATTCGGGCACCTTGAATTTGTGCGGAACTTTCACATTGGGGACCAAAGAAAGGTCTATGGCGTCTTTTCCAAATAGATCCTGACCGCGAAGGGCTTGCAGCTCTTTCTGCATTTCCAGGAACTATTCCTGGAACTCATTCATTCTGTCAAACATACTTTCATTTCCACCAGAAGGTATATGTGGAATCTGTCCTTCCGGGACAGTGTGTACCACGGGTGGTGGTATAGCCATCATGGCAGTGACCCTCGGTCCTTCCCTCTCCAGAAGTTTGTAACCTTCAGGAGTTGCTATCATGCCCCGGGCATCTTTGCTTTCCCAAAGTTTGTAACCTTCAGGCCCAGCGGCTCCTGCTGCGGTTCCCTGATCCTCAGTGATCGGCGAAACATATCCTTCTGAGATATAGTTAATAGGCATGCCCCAGGGACGATCTTTCGGCATTTTGTACCTAGGATCAACTTTTCCATTATGGACGTCGATGTGATCTCTAAGATCACCGTCCTTTGTTGTTGCATCTGAGCTTCTGCTAGAGCTTGCATATCGTTATGAAGCTTTCTCGTATCCTCTTTCAGAGTGTCGATCTCTTTCCTCAACTCTCTGTTCTCTTCCTCGAGATCATCCATCTTTTTCTGTCGATTGGCCCGAGTATTGTACGAATGAGACAGTTTGACTCTAGAATCGAGACACAAACGTGAGATTTGTAGGTAAGAAGAATGTGTTACGTGTGAATGATGAATGCAAAATTTTAATTAATTTTTGTTTAATCAAAATAAACTTCAACAATTGGATTGTGTCATACCCCAAATTTTGACCACTAAGATTTCCCATCATTGTGCAAATCATCATCACAATATGGGTGTATCATTATGCCTCATTAGTCTCCCCAAAGATGGGTGAGCATCCATTACAATCAAAATTAGGGTCAAGCCCTCTCAGAGTTCTTAGACAAAGGATCAATCAAGGAATGACATGATCTTCAACTTGTCTAGCCTCTCAAACATCCCCAATGGATCAAGAGGACTCCCACAGCAAGAATCAAGCACAAAGTTGCAGCATTCTGAGTGGATAAAGCCTCAAAATCAACAGTGTCACCAAATTAGGGTTTTGGTCGACCAGGGCCTCCAGATGGAAATTTTCCTCTGGGCATGAGCCAATGCTTCAAAGCATAACCTATGATGCTCCAAGGGACATCATGAACCCAATCATCAAGTCAATTTTTGCCTTAGGGGACGCATTCATAAAAAAAAGCAAGAATTAGGGTTTCTTGACCTAATTCATCCCTAAGTTGACTTTTGGGACAAAATATGAGCCAAGACCTCAAAGGAGGATTTGAGGGTCAACTGTGCACAAAAGTCAACTTTAACTTTTTGAGATTTTTCACAATTTTGGTTCTTTGACCCTAAAATGATGTTAATGTGTGGTTGGAATCATCATTCATCAAGAAAAATCAAGAAAAGTGGGATAACTTGTAAAAGGGGTAACCATAAAAACTTAGAAATTTTTCTAAGTTATGGAACAAAGTGGCTAGGTTACCAACTTTGGAGGATCATAACTCCTAAACCACAAGGCCATTTTTCCCCATCCAAAGCTAGATTTGTAGCTCTCATGGCCCTCTACAAAAGCTTCAAACACAACTCATTCCAATTCCTCATGGATTTTAAGTTATGGAATGATCACAATCACAAAAAGTGAAAATGTCACTTTTTTCCAACACTTAGTGAAATTTTCACTAAGTCAGAATCTGTCTTACTTTTTTCAAAATGTAGGGGCATTTTTCACTTGGATCCAAAAAGTATCAAAACCAATTATGATCAAACAGTTGTTGTATCATATGAGGGCTTTCCAAAATGGCCAAGAACCCCTATCAAATTCCACTTCGGCCATGAGATATGACCATGCCAATATGCCTTACTGCAAACTGTCATGGCAAGGCAGATTTGGGAGTTTTGCTCGATTTCCTCAAATTTTGCAAATGACAAACACACTTATCCATCTGAACACCTCAGGGGGAGACCAAGGAGGGACCAACACTAATCCATAAGCCTCCCAAGTCTTTGGAACCAAAAGTAGCATGCCAAACCTAGAAATGCCTAAAAGAGGGACAAGACTCCAATTTTGGTTTGGAGCATTTAATGGATGTACCAAGGTGGCATGGACTGAGCCATTTCCAACTGAATTCAATCAAGACTTATCCAAGACCAAGGGAACCAGCAGCCTGTGCCTTAACCTCTAGTCAATGGCTAGAGGAGACTTGGATTCTCATTGAGCAACATTGGCCAAACCTCTGCAGCAGTTACCATTTACTATTGATGCCAAAACAAACTTGTTGCACTATAAATAGAGCTCATTTGTGATCAGTTTGAGTACACCAAAGCCATCAAACTGATGCTTTCCTCAAAATATCTTTCTCTAGGCAAAAATACCTTCTTTAGCAAGGTGATTCTGAATTTTTGAGTTTGAGAGCAATTCCAACTAAACCAATCATACACACACCTCATAAATATCATATAGAGGTGATCCAAACACTCACAAGTGACCTGTAACACCAAAATCACAAAGTCACATCTCAAAACCTCAAAATAGGACTTTTGTGCATTTTTCAAGCCATGTCTTGATTCAGTCACTTTCCAAACCAGATAAAACCTCAAACATACTCCAAATATCATCCTTGAACTGTCCCAAATGGTTCCCCCCATCTGGAACACCATTTGAGAGAGTTACTATTTTGGCCACTTTTGCCCCTTTTGCAAGAAAGAGCTCAAACTTGTTCCTGAGGTTTCCAGCCGATTCCAACCATCCTAAAAGCTTCTAAGAGGTCATTTTAGTGTGTCCAAAGCATCAAATTATTTCTGGAACAAGGCACTTGGCAGATTGCACAAAAGCTCCAAAAAGAGGTAAGCATCTCAACTTGAACTCTTTGAAATATGCATTGCTTTGAGGTCCACTGATCATGCACATCTTGTACATGTTATATGTGTTGTGTTTGAACCAATTCATCATGTAATTCATGTATGTACCAAGAGATAGCACAGAAAATGCAAATCATGGTCTATTTCAAAATCACTATCGGGTTTTTCAATAGGAGCATGATCTGAAAAAAAACACCACCACCATTGGATTCCTTGTGAAATTATAGGCAGGATAAACCTAAAGTTTGTCCCAATCCATGGAGAAATGAGAAAGTTATGGCCTTCACGTTTCTAACCAAAATCTTGCCTTGCCTTGCCTTGGGCCAGGCCAAAAACAAGGCAAGCCTTGTATATTTGTGGTTATGTTTCAATCAACGGATGTATCACCATCCCAGTGGTAAGGCGCGTGCCCTATACACAAGAGGTCTAGGGTTCGAATCCACCTCGCCCCAGACCCTCTTTTTGCTATTTTTTCCACTTTTATATTATTTTTCATATTATTTTTAATAGTTTGGAAAATTAATAACTCTCTCAAATTTAATTATTTTTTATTGGTTCTTTTTTCAAAAAATCACAAAAATGTTGAAATATTTTATTCCACAAAAAAATCAAGTTTATATTATTTATTTAATATAATTAGTATTTTTGTGAATAAATTCCTTTTTAATTGTTTTTAAACATTTTAAAAGTGAATATTTACCTTGAAAATCAAAACCAAATGAATTTTAATTCATCTTGTAATTAAAACCTCATTTTTCAAACCTTAAACAAAAATCACAAGTGGTTTATTCAAACTCATTTGGTATTTTTCTCATTTTTATTGATTTTCTTTAAATATTTACTTTTAAAGGAAAATAAAATTAGGGTTTCTTTGATTTTAAACCTCATTAATCATTTTCAAAACTCTTTGGGCCTCTTGTCAGAGTGTAAGACCCAATCCTTTGTAAATACAAACCTTTTTGGGCCTCAGTGTATTGTATAAGTCCCGACACCATCAAAAAGTTCGGCGCGATCGTCGCCTTTTTAACAAAAACTTTGGGCCTCTCCTTGAGCTGTAAGCCCCACCACTTGTACAAAAATAAACCTTTGGGCCTCTAATAGAGTGTAAGACTCAACCCCCTTTTAACCAAAACTATTTTGGGCCTCAGATATTGTATAAGTCCCTCTGCGTTAAAAGAAACCTCGGCGCGATCGCCAGTTCAAAAATCAAATCATTTGGGCCTACCCTCGTGTTATAAGCCCCATTCCTTTTTCTTTAAATACCTTTGGGCCTCTTGAGAGAGTGTAAGACCCATCCCTTTGTACATAAAACCTTTTTGGGCCTCAGTCACTTGTATAAGTCCCTGTACAAAACAACAGTGCAATCACTGATAAAACCTTGGGCCTCTCCTTGAGCTGTAAGCCCCAACAATCTTTTCAAAGCACTTTCTCCCTTGATTTAGAATATAATATTGTTATCAAAGCTTTATTTGTTGAACAACTAACAAAACAGCATGGAAGCTCTACAACCGAGTAAGTGTGTACCCGCTTTCTTTATCCGCTTTCATATATATATATAACTGTATTGTGGGGCTGTTCACTGTAAGTCTTCTTTCATAAAATTTTATATACTTGCTATATATCCACTGCGTAATACTAGTATAGTTATTTAGAGTTTTCCCCGGCAACTACGTCTAGTACTAGGTAAAGCCCTGTTGGTCACTCTTAAATATAGTCAAAACTAGATCCCCATAGGATTACCAGACACAGTCTTCCCTCCTCTTGGGGTTAAACAATATGGAGACGTGAAAGGCAGCATTCTCAATGAACCCTTTCTCAGACTGTCACCCTTAGACATTGTCAAAGAAACTCTAACTCCCCAGAGATGATATTTTCTCCTTGAATGGTATCTCTTGAGTTTCTTCCAAATTCTCGGACTTTCCTGGCTTGATCTATTCTCGGTGAATGACACGTCTTGAACTTCTCGGGGTTTGGGGACCCACATGCTTCTTAAAATCATCCCCGCCTCCTCTTGGGCGTTGTACAAGGACCCTTCGGCTTCTTAAAAGCTCTCATGCCTTCTCTTGGGCTTAGTACAAGGACCCAGAGACCTCTACATGTATAGGAATAGAACCTAGTCATCAATTTGCTAGAGCTGTCTTTCTGAGTCAAGTGTCAGACCAGTTAATGGGTTGACCTTCATCCCTTAACATACCAGCCTTCTCTTGGGCATCATACAAAGATCATTCACTATCTGAGAATCAATTTATCACAACACCAGTAGACTTGGACAGTCTCAATACCCTTTGGATTTCCTATTTCCTTAAAGAACAGGAAATAACCCTAATCCTCTGATCAGTACCAAGGCCCAACCATACCTTTAATCTTTCCTTCATAAGAACTGATTTTCTCTTATCCAACATACTGGACCTGTCACTAAACTAAAACAGTCACCAGCATAAATAGCCTCCTCTTGGGCTTTGTACAATGATTCTCCCCAGCGAAGCTAACCTTTTCACACTCTCTTATTGAGTATAAAAGACTCTCTTGTTGAGTCAAGTCCCCTTTAACCTCCATCTCGGGCTTCGTACGAGATATAAAACACTCTCTTGTTGAGTATAAAAGACTCTTTCGTTGAGTCAAACACCTTTAGCCTCCATCTCGGGCTTCGTACGAGATATAAAACACTCTCTTGTTGAGTATAAAAGACTCTCTCGTTGAGTCAAGCACCTGTCAAACAAACTCTCTTGTTGAGTCAAAACCTTTTAGCCTCCGTCTTGGGCTTTGTACAAGACACATAAAAGCACTCTCTTGTTGAGTCAGTCACTTGTTAGCACCCTCTTGTTGGGTCAATCGCCTCCTCTTAGGCTTTGTATAAAGAAAACCCCGGTTGAGTCGATCAACCTTTTAGCATCAGAGTTATGCCTTGCTCACAGAATACAAACATCAACAACTCCTCTTTAGAGATGACAAATTCTCTCTAAAGTCAAAACCCTTCACCTTCACATCTTGGGCTTTGAACAAGATACAAACCACCTTTAGTTTTATGTCTTGGGCTTTGAACAAGACACCAAAACAACCTTTTTCCTCCCATAGAATAGGAGGGACTACGATCGCTCTGATTTCCCTATTTCGTTAAACGGGAATACGTAGGCATAAGATTGAAAAATCTTAGAGAGCATACTAATCAAAAAGACCAAAATCCAGTATCTCCACCGAATCAACCCAAAAGCAAAAAATTTAAACACATCATCGAAAACCTCACAAATAATCCAGACACTATGTTCTTAGCAAAATAACCGAAGATTGGGCCCCACATCCACATAGCATCTGTAACCTAACAGGCCGTTATTCTAACTTAGTATGCAAGCAGGGTTAATTAGAGACATTTATTCCCCTTCCTTAGTCAGCTCAATAGGATAAAAAATGAATCGAACTGTAGTGCCCAAGCAATAGTGACTTAGGACCACAAAAATCGCGCTACAGATTGCAAATATCAAACAGTGGGGAAACACCGTTTTATTGAATTCAAAGATTGCGGAATGGAAATACAGTAATTACAAAGTGCTATAAAAGGAAATACAGTAATTACAAAGTGCTCTAAAGCGAGCTCAGGTGCGGGTTCTGGTATTTTCCTTTTCTTTGACCGGGGCTCTTGAGCCGTTGTCGGGTCGTCATTCCTTTGCCAAGTGAAAGGAGCGGGCAAATTCCTTTGGTCATCTTGATTTTCTACAGCATGTTGCTCTAAAATCTCGATCAGAGCATCTTTATCTTTCAATAGTTGTTGTATTTTCTTACACTCCACATTGAGAATACGGTACTTGTTCCTCCAAGACCTCTTCTCCTGTTGAACTTTGTTGAGAGTAACCTGAAGTTTTTCTGTATCAGACATAAAGTAAAGGACGGGGTCCCTTAAGGGAAGAACTTTCTGATGAGGGTAAGGTACCTCAGCTTGAGAGTTCTAGTTTGTACCCAGTGGAGATAAGGCTCCACCGAGACACAATTTGGTTTTCCTAGAGACTCTCTTCCTTTCCTATGAACGTGTTTCCAGGCATGCACTATTTCTGTCTTTAGTGCCCTGTCATTTTTTCCTTTCTTGAAGAAAAGACCTTCCAGATGAGCATTACACAGGACATACCTCGTCGGGTATCCAAATTGACGACGAACTAAAACTGGATTATAGTTGATTCCTCCCTTAGTTCCTATGAGGGGTACATTTGGGAAATTTCCACAACGGTCAATGATTCTGATCCCGTCATAGATTCGATTGTACCAATCGATGTCAGAGTTGGTAAGAGACATGATTCTCTGTGACCAACGTAAAGTATTCTTTTGATCCCAAAATGCAGCAGACTTGGGTAAGTGGGAAGTGAACCATTTGTACAGCAGGGGTACACAACATGTGATCATTCCTCCGCTATACAAATTCCTTAAGTGTACCGAATGATAAGCATCGGCGAGCAAGGTCGGTACAGGGTTTCCAATCAGAACAATCTTAATGGCGTTGATATCTACAAAGTTATCGATGTTGGGAAACAAAAATAACCCGTAGGTAAGCAAAACAAAGATGCTTTCGAAAGCGGCCACGTTCCCTATACTAGCAAAGTACAGGGCTTTCTGTATTAAGAACTGGGCTGGCAAACCCTGGATTCCACCCTTAGTGGTCATGTGAGTCCTGACTTCTGACTCGTCCAAATAGATTGCTCTTACAATGGTTTGATCCTTTGGAATCTCTTCCAGTCCAGAAAATGGAGCTTGATCAGTAATATGTAAATCAATCAGGTGAGAGTACTCCTCCAGTGTTGGTGCTAGTTAATAATCCGGGAATGTGAAACAGTGATAGATCGGATCGTAGAACTGGATTAGTGTGGACAGGATTCCTTCGATTACATGGACCCTTAACAGGGACAGCAGTCCTCCATACTTAGCTCTGAAAGCCTCAGGGTTGGTTATCATCCTTGCCAACCCTCTTAAATCCTCTAGTTTTGGAACCTTGAAGGTGTACTTGTGAGTTTTCCTTCTACTGAAATCCATTAGCAATCTCTTTATCTGACATTTGCAATCATTGTCTTAGTTTAATTTGAAAAAGAGAGACTAGAAGAGAAGATTTTTTAATGTTTTTTAACGTTTTTTAATGAAATGAATGCATGAATGCATCACACAAAAACATAGAAAAAACATGGGGTCAAAGGGTCGGTGTCATGAAGTTAAGGCTCTACCCATCCCCAAAGGTTTATACTGGTGATTTTTTGTACCTGTTCTCAAAATCACTGATCCCTCATCGGATGACGATAGCAAGCGGATCACCAAGCGAGCTGGTTCATCTTAGAGTAATCTCAAATGAGGGTAGTATCGTGTGACAACTATTTCCGATAGCTTCCGCACTACAAAATGGTTTAAGTCTCCTAAAATCCTCAGCTTCTCAGATAACCCAATGGAATAATCTGCTTTCAACAACCGAAGTCGTATAGGCATTGAATCCGCAAAGGGCATCTCCACTGATTTGATGGTTGACCGGGACCTCTTATCTGGGATTCACTCCCCGTAAGATTACCCGTATATTTCCATCACTTATCTTAGGTGTATACTCAATCTTTCCAGATGCGGCATCACACGCATTCCCATTAGTAGAAAAATAAACACGGATATCAATTAGGAAAAGCAGTATATATATATATATATATATATATATATATATATATATATATATATATATATATATATTTGTCCTAACATCCTAGACCTCTAGTCTTATGATCCTATACAGACAATGACTTCCCCAACAAAGTAGCCATTTCTGTGGTATTTGGTGAATTTAAGGCCTTCACCCTAAAAGAGGCTAGAAAGAATACCTCCCACTGTGGTCGCCATTTTTCTGTAGCGCGATTTTTGTGGTTTTGAATCACTATCGCTTTGGTACTACAATTCGATTCATTTTTTATCCTGTGAAGTTGATTAAGGAAGGGAAATAGATGTCTCCAATTAACCCTGCTTGCATACTGAGGTTAAGCAGTCAAAATTGTTGGTTTACAGATGCTATCAAAATAGGGGGTTCTTCTTTAGGGTTATTTGTTTAAATACACAGTGTCTGGACTATTTGTGAGGTCTAAGATGTTAGGTCTGATGCTTCTTGATTGATGTATGAAGGTACGGGATTTTGGGTTTTTGATTAGTATGCTCGCTAAGATTTTTACAATCTTATGCCTACGTATTCCCGAAACAGGGAAATCAGAGCGATCGTAGTTCCTCCTATTCTATGGGAGGAAAGAGATTGTTTTGGTGTCTTGTTCAAAGCCTAAGACATGAAGCCAAAGGTGGTTTGTATCTTGTTCAAAGCCCAAGATGTAGAGCTACAAGGTTTTGGATGAGAGAGAATTTGTCATCTCTAAAGAGGAGTGGTTGATGTTTGTATGTTGTGAGCAAGGCACAACTTTGATGCTAAAATGTTGATTGACTCAACCGGGGTTTTCTTTATACAAAGCCTAAGAGGAGGCTAGAAATTGAATTTTCTAGGGAAAATGTTCTTTCTGTCTTGCACAACGTCCAAGATTGAGGCTAAAAGGGATTTTGACTCCATTGGGGAGAATGTATCTCGTATAAAGCCCAAGATGGAGGCTGAAAGGGTTTGACTCAACAAGAGAGTATTTTTATCTGTCTTATATAAAGCCCAAGATGGAGGCTAAAAAGGTTGACTCAACAAGAGAGTCTTGAATAGGTGATTGACTCAACAAGAGAGTCTTTTATACTCAACAAGAGAGTGTTTTGCTATCCCGTACAAAGCCCGAGATTGAGGCTAAAAGGATATTGACTCAACAAGAGAGTCTTTTATACTCAACAAGATAGTGTTTTTATATGTCTTGTACAAAGCCCAAGACGGAGGCTAAAAGTGGTTGACTCAACAAAAGAGTCTGGAAAGGTTAGCTCCGCTGGGGAGAATCATTTGTACAAAGCCCAAGAGGAGGCTGTCTTAATGCTGGGGATTATTGAGATACTGAAGCGTGTCCAACTGTGGGGAACTCTCATGAGAGAGACTGGGTTTCTGCTGGAGATTGATCCAGAGTGATCGGTGTTTTTTCTTATGTTTGAAAGGAACTTAAGAATTTCTTTGAGACTCAATGAGGTTTAGACTGTCCAAGTATAGAGTTTTATCTTTTGTATGATGCCCAAGAGGAGGCGCGGGCATTAAGGGATGAGTATCAACCCTACAATGGGCGGAGTTTTGACGCGGGAAAGACTGCTCTAGCAAAGGATGACTAAGTTCTATCTTATACCTTTAAGAGGTCGTCAGGGTCCTTGTATTAAGCCCAAGAGAAGGCATGAGAACTTCTAAGAAGCCGAAGGGTCCTTGTACAACGCCCAAGAGGAGGCGGGGATGCTTTTAGGAAGCCTGTGGGTCCCCAAACCAAGAGAAGTTCAAGAAATGCAATTCACAGAGAAGAGATCATTCCAGGAAAGTTCGAGAATTTGGAAGAAACTCAAGACATGCCATTCACGGAGAAAAGATCATCTCTGGGAAATTAGAGTTTCTTTGACAATTTCTAAGGGTGACAGTCTGAGAAAAGGTTCACCGAGAATACTGCCTTTCTCTTTGTTCCATATTGTTTAACCCCAAGAGGAGGGAAAACTGTATCTGGAATCCAATGGGAGATCTAGTTTTGTTTGTATTTAAGAGTGACCAACAAGGCTTTACCTAGTGCTAGACATAGATGCCAGGGAAAACTCTAAATAACTATACTAGTATTACACAGTGGATATGTGACAAGTATATAAAAGGATGTGAAAGAAGACTTACAGTGAAACAGCCCCACAATACAGTTATATACATATGAGAGCAATAAATGAAAGTGGATAAACACTTACCCATTGTAGAGCTTCCATGCTGTTTTGTTAGTTGTTCAACAAAGAAAGTTTTGATAACAACATATATTTGAATTTATAATCAAAGGAGAAAGTGCTTTGAAGAGATTGTTGGGGCTTACAGCTCAAGGAGAGGCCCAAGTTTTAACGATGATCGCACCGTTGTTTTGAAAACTGTACAGAGGGACTTATACAATATATGAGGCCCACACCATTTTGGTTTCAAAAAGGGGTTGGGTATTACACTCTATTAGAGGCCCAAAGAAATTTAAAGAAAAGAAATGGGGCTTATAACACGAGGGTAGGCCCAGATGATTTGATTTTTGAACTGGCGATTGCGCCGAGATTTTTGAAATCGCAGTGGGTCTTATACAATAACTGAGGCCCAAATTATTTTGGTTAAAAGGAGATTGGGTCTTACACTCTATTAGAGGCCCGAAGATTTATTTTAAAATAAAAGATGGGGCTTACATCTCAAGGAGATGCCCAATGTTATTATTACAAAGGCGACGATCGCGTCGAACTTTTGAAAATATACAGAGGGACTTATATAATGTCTGAGGCCCAAAAGGTTTTATTTACAAAGGGGTTGGGTCTTACACTCTATTAGAGGCCCAAAGTTTTTTGTTTTTGAAAAGGAATGGGACTTATAGCTCGAGGAGAGGCCCAATTGGTTTTGTTAAAAAGGCGACGATCGCGCCGTTGCTTTTGAAAATACAGTGGGACTTATACAATGGCTGAGGCCCAAAAAGTGGTGTATTTACAAAGGGGATGGGTCTTACACTCTAATAGAGGCCCAAAATGGTTTTCATTTATGAAAGGATGGGACTTACACTCTCTCAAGAGGCACAAAGAGTTATTTAAAGAAAAGAAATGGGACTTACAACACGAGGGTAGGCCCGATTGGTTTTCGTTTTGAAATGGCGATCGCACCGAGATTTTTGAAATCGCAATGAGTCTTATACAATAACTGAGGCCCAAATTATTTTGGTTTCAAAAAAGATTGGGTCTTACACTCTATTAGAGGCCCAAAGTTTTTTGAAATATTTGAGTATGATTAAAAATCAAAGAAACTCTAATTTTCATTTTTTTTTAAGTAATTTTTCAAAGAAAATTAATAAAAAATGATAAAAATACCAAATAGGTTTAAATACATATTAGTGGGGATTACAAATTAATTATATTTTAATAAAATTTCGATTAACTTAAAGACATAATGTTATACTTACACATTCGTCATAAACATGTTGAACATCTTCCCTAACAACTCCATCCTTACCCACACGAGCTTCCTTCCACAAAACATGTACCGGAAGTGATGATTCTTCACTTTTCGTCTCTTCTAACTACACATTTAGTTAAATAATAAATTCATCAAGTATAACACAATAATACAATTAATAAAATCATAGCATTAATATATACTTACCAATTTTTGATGTAACCGTGCATATCCCAAACGCCCTTTTCTGTATGGATACGCGGGTTTTGATGCTCTTTGGCGATTAATGCCACTCAAATCCTGGATAAACAAGTTTAAGTCATATCATAACAAACTAATGCAACAAGTATATAATACAATTAATATACATGACAAGATAACATGACATTGAATTTTTCGGTTTTCCGTTTGGCTACAAACGTGCTCCATTCTTCGGGTTCAATCACGTCCGCATACAACTGTGGAAGTTCTGCTTCAACAAAATTTTTATCCGCATCCCTAAGATATTTGTTTGATAATAAGGCTCGGAACCCTCCGTGTCTCTTTCCGGCCAACTGAAGACAATATTTTTTCCGGCTTTCATCAATATTAAAGGACCTCTACAAAAAACATACACATATAAACATAAAGTGTGTTAGTATAAGTAAATTAAAGACTTATCTTATCTTATAAACATATAAACATAAAGTGTGTTAGTATAAGTAAATTAAAGTACCTGTATCTCAGTCCATATCTTATCTTTACCAACTTTCAACTTTGGATTCCTCCAATTATCACTGGTAATTGGAATATGCTGACGGACAAGTGAACCAATGTATGAAGACAACATTGAACCGTTAGGCTTAATTAGTTGGTTCTCATCACTCCAATGTACATCAAACTTGATCCCTTTATCTCTAGCACGGATGATTGACTTCATAACAGTTATTCCACATTTTATTTCACTTTCTACATTCGAAGGTTCATTCTGAGCTTCATTTTCATCATGTGTCTCGTGTGTGTCGTCCTGGTTACTAGCCATTTGACCTGTAAGAAAGAAAAAAACAAAAATTAAATGACAAATATAAAAATCCATAATCCATAATCCATTGAATGATATAAGCTATATATAACATGACAACTAATTAATATTAATGAATGATATAAGCTATAATTTTATAACTAGTACCTTTTTCACTAACGTCTCTTTCTTTTCTTGGTTGGAATATGTTCTACCCGTCTCTTAACAACACAGACGGTTGGATTGATCCAAATACCCTCATTATGATCATTTCTTGTATATTATTCATTCGCTATAATATTTTCATCTTGATCATTTCTAGTAAATGATTCAATATCAACATCAATATCACCTTGATCTCCAATGTTTTCATCAATTACTTTGTTAGCTAAAAGCACTATAGACCATTTTGTACTTTTCGGATCAGTGACATAGAACACTTATTTAGCTTGAGAGGCTAGAATAAAAGGCTCATCTTTGTACCCCACCCTATTAAGATCCACTTGCAAAAATCCTGACTTATCCATTCGTACGCCATTATTATTTTCAACCCACTTGCAACGAAATATAGGAATCTGAAACTTCTCATAATCAAACACCCAAATGCGCTCGATAACCCCAAAATATGACATATTTACAAATTTGGAGTTTAAATCTTTCACACTTGAAATGTGCATTGCTTCAGCTACCACGGTGACACCACTATTTTGCATAGTACTTTTATCATCTTGTTCTTTGGTATAAAATGTGTATCCATTAATTGCGTATGCGCTATAAGAAAACACAACCAAACTTGGACCATATGCTAAACATCTTAACCTTTCTGTTATTGAAGCGGGATCTGAATAATACTTTGAATAAATATGATTCTTAAACCAAGGTATGAAACTTCGATTGTGCTCTCGTACTATCCAATTCTCATTTCTATTCGGATTTAAACCTCGGAGAACATCCTTGTGCATTTCAACATATGGCTCAACCTCATTCTCATTGTGCAGAACATATAAATGCACTTGATCCCGTTCGACCCTTGATACTGTCACAACTTCATTTCCAATTAACTTTTTTCCTTCTTTTTTTTTCCGACAATATGAGATTTGGGGAGTCCAATTGATTGTACATTGGACAGATATTCAGTACAAAACTCAATCGCTTCTTCAACAATGTATCGTTCGGCAATACAACCCTCTGGTCGACTTCGGTTTTTCACATACCCTTTTAATATTTTCATATAACGTTCAGCAGGGTACATCCATCTCATATAAGCCGGTCCACACAATTGTGTCTCTTTCACCAGATGAACAACTAGATGAACCATTATGTCAAAAAACAAGGGAGGAAAAATCATTTCAAGATCACACAAAGTAATAACTATTTCTTTTTGTAATGTTGGTAAGATCGCAGGATCGATCACCTTACTGCAAATTGACTTGAAGAAAAAACACAATTTAGTTATTGCGCTTCTTACTTTTTCTGGCAGAATAGAACGTATACCTATTGGTAGAAAATGTTCCATTATAACATGGCAGTCATGCGTCTTTAAACTCTTTAACTTGAGGTCTTTCATAGACACAAGTCTTCTAATATCTGAAGAGTATCCTTCTGGAAATTTAACTTCACTTAGAAATTTACACAATACTTTTTTCTCCTTTCTAGAAAGAGTATACGCAGCAGGTGGTAGATATGTTCGTTTTCCTTTCTTCAATGGTCCTAATTCAGTTCTTATCCCCATCGCTATCAAGTCCTTTCTTGCTTTAAGGCCATCCTTAGACTTTCCTTGTATATTGAGTAACGTACCAATAACACTGTCAAATACATTTTTTTCAATATGCATAACATCGAGAAAATGTCTTACATACAACGACTTCCAATATGGCAGTTCAAAAAAAAATTGACCTCTTCTTCCACCCACTCTTGACAAGTGTATGTGCAAAAGGCTTTCCAAACTGAGTACTCACATCTTTCACCTTTTCAAAAATTTGATCACCTGTCAATATAGTTGGAGCTCTACCTTGTTCTGGCTCTCCATTGAATGCTTTTCTCCACCCACGATAGTGATGATTAGAATTTAAGAATCTACGATGACCGAGAAAGACATTCTTCTGACCAAACTCCAATCGCGTCCAATCTGTTTTATCTTCACAAATAGGACACGCGCATTGACCTTTTATGATGTACCCTGATAGATTTCCGTATGCTGGAAAATCATTAATTGTGCCAAACAACATCGCCCTCAAGTTGAAACTTTCTTTCCTATACCCATCATAAACCTCCACACCGTTCTCCCACAAAAAATTTAAATCTTCGATTAAGGGTGCCAAGTATACGTCTATGTCATTCCCTGGTTGTCTAGGTCCAAAAATTAACATAGATAACATCATGTACTTACGCTTCATACATAGCCATGGAGGTAGGTTATAAATCATTATGATCACAGGCCAAGCGCTATGTGAGATACTTTGAAGACCGTGTGGATTCATTCCATCAGTAGATAATGCCAAGCGAAGGTTTCTTGCTTCTTTTCCAAATTCAGGATAATCATCATCAATTTTCATCCACTGTGGTGAATCTGCCGGATGTCGAAACTTTCCATCAATAATTCTTTCATCTGCATGCCAAGTCAAGTGTCTTGAATCGGTCTCACTACGAAACATGCGTCTAAATCTCGGAATTATAGGAAAATACCATAAGACTTTTGCTGGAGACAATTTTTTCTTATATCAAGAGACACCGGATTTAGGACACTCATTTAACGATGCATACTCATTTTGAAACAAAACGCAATCGTTTGGACAGGCATGTATCTTATCATAGCTCATGCCAATAGAGCACAACATCTTTTTGGCCTCATATGTTCGATTGGGAAGAACATTATCCTCTGGAAGCATATCTTTCATAAGGGCCAATAACTCTGTGAAACTTTTATCCGACCATGCATTGCCCGCCTTTAAGTTGTACAACTTTAATACCATAGACAATCTTGTGAATTTGGTGCAACCATTATATAACGGTTTCTCTGCATCGCTTACCAACCTCTCAAACATTTTGGGATAATCCTTAAGATCTTCTTCAAGTGCTTCTGCAATCTCTTCGACTCGATCAGAATCGTATGTATCTGTGCCATTGTCGTTTGAAGCATAGGTCATATTATCCCCCGGTTCAACATTCCCATTAATTTCTCACCATGCAAATTCCAACATGTATAACTTCTATCAATTCCACTCCTCATTAAATGCGATGCCAACTGAACCGCGTCAACCCGACTCCCAAAACAACAACCCAAGAAAGGACATCTTATTCGACTGGGCTCTTTGGCATGCACAACAACAAACTTAACGAATTCCGATACCCTATTCTCGTACTCTTTTGACAATCGACTTGAAGACATCCATTTCTTATCCATAGTTATACTAATTAAACTAAACAAAAACAAAAATAAAAAATATTTACCTGTAGGGAAACGATCCGACTTTCACACTTTGATCACAAGTAACCCCTATATATAGCAAATTCAATAAGTTAGTAACTCCATCATATCAATTCATTCAAAGCACTACTAATTACAGTGGCAAGAGAGAACAACTAATTACCTTTAGAGATGTAAACAACTTCTAGACCCACACAGTGTCCAAATAGGTTAGAATTACCAAGATCCCCCTGTACACGTATCATAAAATGAAATATCATTAATTGACCAATTATGAGTCATAACTTGATAAGTGGCAACATGTAATCACAAACAAGCAACAATTAGAGGTAAACACCTACATAGTGGCCTCAAAAGTAAGTACTCTTTCTCAATATATATAGTTAGTCACTATATAATAGCAATGTTGTGATTGGTTATGGCCATATATTTATGTTACAGGAACTTAATTTGGATGGTTTCATATACCATAACTAATTCACCATTTATTCTTTTTTCTATATAACCTACTAACTTCTAATTTCAAGCTAATGTCATAACAGTCCAATTCATCAACAGCAAACTCTTTAGTGTTTTATCAAACTAACTATAACTAGTTTCACAATAAAAGAAAATTTTAACATAACAAATTTCTAAAAGAAACTAACTATAACAAATTTTAACATAACAAACTTCTATAACTATAACTACTAACTTCTATAACTATAACTACTAACTTCTGTGAAGAAACTAACTAACTTCTATAAGAAAATTTTAACATAACAAATTTCTAAAAGAAACTAACTATAGAAAATTTTAACATAACAAATTTCTATAACTATAACTACTAACTTCTAAAAGAAACTTTTAACTAATTTCTAACAATTTAACATCAAACTAACTTTCACAATAATACATTAACATAACAATTAGCTTACTAATCATCTCAAATTTCACTAGTAGCTCTAACATCAGTCCATAACAGTTTGGCCTACTCATTGAAATTCCCCAACTCTCACAATTCAACTAATCTACACCATTTATGCTATACATAAATAATAAAGTTTTTATTTCACAAACAATATATCAGAAGATAACAGAAGCAACAGAAGCAACATAAGCAACAACAACAACATCCTGATACATTTATGCTAACATTCATTCTGAACGGCAACAACAACAACAACAGAACGATAAAAAAACTGAAGCAACAACAATGAACGGCAACAACAACAGCAGCAAAAAATAACATTCATTCTTGAATGGTTTACGATAAAAATATATTCATTCTGATAAAAAAATAACAGAAGCAACAACAACAGCAACAGAACGACAACAACAACAACAGAACGACGACAATGCTGACGGAAAGAATGAACGACAACAACAACAACGACGGCAAAAACAATTATGAAGCAAGAACAACAACAACAACGTACCTCTTCTTTTCATTTTCGTCTTCTCCTTCACGAATGCAAGAATGAACGATGGCAACGGTGACGGCAACGGTTTCAGAACGACGGCAACGGTGACGGTAAAGGTTTCAGAACGATGGCAATGAAAGTAAGGGTTTTAGAAAGCATGCAAGAACGATTGAACGCAAGGGTTTCAGCAGAAAGAAACGGTCGAGAGCTGAAAATGAAAAGAAGTTTCTGAAAATGATATGAAATGTGTTTTATATTTTAATTCATAAATGACCTTAGAGGGCACTTTTCAAAAAGCGCTTTCTTAAGTGCTACCTATGAGAGTGCTTTCCTTAGAAAGCGCTTTCTAAAGTGAGGAGAATTTAAGACCTATAGCAGCACTTTCTGAAAGCGCATTCTAAAGTGAAGAGAATTTAAGACCTATAGCAGCGCTTTCTGAAAGCGCGTTCTAAGGTTAACCTATAAGAGCGCTTTTCAAAAAGCGCTTTCTAAGGTGGCTTCCATTTAGGGAATTTAACAGCGCTTTTAAAAAGCACTCTCTAAAGGTTGTCTTTTACAGCGCTTTTTTTTAGCGAAATTTTTTAAAGACCTATAGCAGCGCTTTGTCCAAAAAGCGCTGTCTTTGGTGCGATGTGAAAAGCCAATTTTGGCGTAGTGAACCACTTGTGATTTTTGGTTAAGGTTTGAAAAATGAGGTTTTAATCACAAGATCATTTAAAACTCATTTGGTTTTGATTTTCAAGATGAATATTCATTTTTTAAATGTTTAAAAACGATTAAAATGAATTTATTTACAAAAATACCAACTATATTAAATAAATAATATAAATTTGATTTTTTTGTGGAATAAAATATTTCAACATTTTTGTGATTTTTTGCAAAAAGAACCAATCAAAAATGATAAAATTGAGAGAGTTATTAATTTTTCAAATCATTAAAATAAATATGAAAAATAATAAAAATAAAACAAGTGATAAAAAAGAGGTCTGGGGCGAGGGGGATTCGAACCCCAGACCCCTCGCTTGCCAATACTCACAAACCAGCTGATCAACCACTGGGGCGCAATGCCAATTCATTAAAAATATGGCAAGGGAGAAATATAAGGCAAACTTGGTTGGAAAACCTGAAGAATAACGCCATGGCCATCTTCTTCCTTGGCTTAGATGCGTGAAGCTTTCTATATCACTCGTTTCTCAACCATTTGTCATGATTCAAACACCAATTTCATGTGTTTTTTAACAAGGAATATGATGGCAATATTCAATTTTGTTGAAATGGATTAAATCAGAACATAACAAGTTAAAACCCGAAGAACCCTAAAATTGGCGTGGACTCAATGAAATCCTATATACGAATTGTAAACAACAATTGATTGAGGGGAAACACTCAACATATGAGGACAAGCAATTGGCAAAAGTATCATGCGAGGTAATATGCATGGATCGTGTTATGAGAGTTTTGAGGCTTACCTTGATGCAAGCTGAAATTGAACTCTGCACAAATGGTGTTCTAGGAGTGATTTGATGATCCCTACAGCTTCAATGGATGTTGTTGAGTGGATTGCAAGCCTTGGAACACTCTGGAAATCTTTGGATCAGGTTGGAGGAATCCAACTGCAGAATGGATGCATAATGGCTTGGTTGAAGGGTGATTTTGAGCTAGAGGTGTTACAGAGATGATTTAAGTGTTTGAACACCTCATATACATCATATGTGATGTGTTTGAGCAATTGGATTGGATTGTTTAAGGCTGCAACTCAAAACCCGATGGTGGTTGCTCAAAAACAAAGAAATTTGGCACTTAAGCGAGAATGAGAGAAAGCAATGTGGTAAGCTGCTTTGGTGTAGTTTGAATGATCAGTGAGAACCTCTATTTATAGGTGATCAACTCTTGTCTTGGAGGAATAGTGAATGGCTGCTGGATCATATCACATTCAATGGCTTTGGCTTGGTGGCATTTCTTCTCATGCAAGGCAAACTAGCCTCTTCCAAGAGCAGGGCTATGTCTTGACCAAATCCACATTCCTCAGATGTTTTAATTGTTTTTAATCAGAGAACTTGACTGAGGAGAGTGGCTTTGTTGAAAGTGCCTTATTTCACATAAATGCCTTTGAATTCAAGGCATAATGTGCCAAAATGCATTAATCTCAAGTTGGAAGATCCCTTGGCTTTTTGACTTAGCTTTATCAGTTGGATCAGTTGGATTAGGATCATATTAGATGACTGTGACATAGAGATCCTTGGTCTTTGGCTCAAAATCGTGCAAGACAAGAAATTTCACAAACTGATTTTTCATGACAGCCTTGCCATGGTGTGTTGTAGCAGCCATAACTCTTGGCTCAAGTGGGGTTGTTTCTTGCTAGTGAGTTGCTTGGATTGTAGGCAACATGTACAACAACTTTGATGTTTACATCATGAATTAATTCAGCTTGTAACTGTGTGAAAAAATCCCACAAGTTTTGGTGTTTTCAACAAAATCTGTCTTGGATAGAATTTTGTCTAAGTGTTGGAAAAGTTGTACTTTCATGTTTTTGGTGATTTTGATCCAATCATAACTCAGAATCCACAATGAATTGGAGTGAGGTGTAGTTGAAGCTTTTGTAGAGTGCTATGAGAGCTACAAATCCAGATTTGGACCAACCAAAATGGTTGCTTGGATCACAAGTTATGATCCTTGGAAGTTGGTACCCTAGCCACTTTGTTCCATAACTTAGAAAATTTCTAAGTTTTTTATGGTTACCCCTTTTTCAAGTTATCCCAATTTTCTTGATTTTTCTTGATGAATGATGATTCCAATCACACATTAACATCATTTTAGGGTTAGGGAACCATAATTGATCAAAAAAATCAAAAAGTCAAACTTTGACTTTTGGGTACAGTTGACTTTTTATCAAATGAATTCCAAACCGTGCGATCCTCTATGAAATCAAGTCCTTGACCTAAATCAAACTTGTTGGATTGATTCCATAGGTGTTATAGGGTGTATTGAATCATGTCCCAAGGTTTGGGAGCATGTCATGGTCAAAAGTCAAAGGCACAGTTGACTTTTCTCGCGAAACCCTAATTGTGGTCCTGATGAACTTGAAACTTGTGAATCAAGCTTCTTGGATCAATCCATTGTTGCAAATGGATCAATGTAGTGTATTAGGGGCCCTCAGATCATGTCTTGAGTTTTTGGCTCATGCTTTGTCCCAAAAGTCAACTTAGGGGTGAATTAGGTCAAGAAACCCTAATTCCTGATTTTTTATGGATGAATCCCCTGAGGCCAAATTGAATTGATGATTGGGTTTATGATGTCCCTTAGAGTGTATTGGGTTATGCTTTGAAGCATTGGCTCATGCCAAGAGGAAAAAATTCCATCTGGAGGTCCTGGTCGACCAAAAACCCTAATTTGGTGACACTGGCGATCTTGAGACTTGATCCACTTGGAATGTTGCAGCCTTATGCTTGATCCTTGATGTGGGAGTCCTCTTGATCCATTGTGGACGTTTGAAAGGCTTATACAAGTTAAAGATCATGTCATTCCTTGATTGATCATTTGTCTAAGAGCTCTGAGAGGGCTTGAAACCCTAAGTCTGATTGCAGTGAGTGCTCAACAACCCTTGAGGAGATTGATGAGGCACAAAGGTACATCCATATTGTGCTGATGATTTGCACAATGATGGGAAATCTTAGTGGTAAAAATTTGGGGTATGACAGGAATACAAGTGCATCCTCTGTCATTCATACGGTGTGGTAATATCATTTCAATCCTCGTTTTGTAAGTAATTATTTCTTTTACATGTTTATTTCTCGAAGGTATATGATGTATTATGTGTTCACTTCCAAAAATTTAAAATATGGACATTGTGTGTTTGCATTTTACATGTTTATAGTGGATCTATTCTAAGTATCTTCATATTTGATCTATATTTTTCACCATTTCATGCCTATATTTACATGTTTGCATGTTATTAGCAAACAAACCATGAAAAAAAATCATATGAATGTGTCTCTCATTAATTAGTTATGAACAAGTCAAGTTGATTCCTTCAAAGTAATTAAAAATCCATATGTTTCAAAGGTTTTTAGATTTTGGACCTTATAGGTCAACTCATAAGAGTTATAGGTCAGCACATAAAAAATATTTTTTGGTATTTTTCAAAATTGTTACAGTATGTGTCGACACATGCTCGTATAGGTCAACACATAAAACAATTTTCTAAATTTTTTTGTGTTTTCTTCAGTATGTGTCGACTCATAGCATTCATAGGTCAACTCATAACATTCAAAGGTCAGCTCGATGCATTGAATAGGTTTTCACATGTTTTTGCGTACATTTCTCATTCATACACTTATCTCCTCATCTTTCCGAATTCTCTTGTCTCTTGTAACTCTTCAAAGTGTTTAAATTGCTCCATTATTTCTCTTAGATTCATCCAATCAACTTATTCAACTCTACACTTTCCAAATTTTCATTAAAACTCATCATTCTTCATCTTCTAAAAATGTCTCTCTATCCTCATATTTCATATCACACCCAAGTCTCAAAGATATCGAATTTCTACTCATTCTTAGCATTCATAGTAATTTGTGTGTGCATTAGAATCTATATTCTTGATTTTGGTTTGTGGGTAATCAAATATTCCTCAAGCTTTCTTCATTTCTCATTTGCACATTCCTTCAAACACCTAGTGTGCAAACTCTGCTTGAACAATTATCAATGGCACCTAAACTTACAAAAACTATAGGTGATTCCAAAGATAAGGGTAAGGCTACCACATTCTCTATTGCCCCATAAAATCCTTTTTCATTGGTCTCGTCTGATTATGTTAAAGAGTTTGAAGAAAAACACCAACATCGTTTTGTCATGAAGCAACACGTCTGGAAACCAGTGGTTGTTGGTTGTTTAGATACTAATGATGTTTTTCGACTTGTCGAGCATCATAAAATCAACTATTTCTTGCAGCTCTCACAGGAATACAATAAAGACCTCATTCAGGTGTTCTACTTTGGGCTGCACGATCGGCGTGGCTCTGCTTTCAAATTCTCAATAAGTAATAACGTTTATGATTTTACCGATGAACTGTGGAAGTCGTTATTTGATATTACGGTTGTTGATGTCGGTGAGATGCTTAAGGCTCTCAGATTAGATGACTACTATGACACCTTAGCTGTAAGCCAATTGAAGATGGTTCTAAGGATTCTACTATGGCTAGTCTCTCATGTCTTGTGCCTGAAGAAATATAGGTTCTCAATAATTGAAAATGCGGAAGTTCATCTTGTTTACATTCTCTTGCACAAGATTCAAATCAATTGGGTAAATTATTTTGTTTACCGAATGTTTGTTATCAAAAAATGCAACAAAGGAGCATCTTTTTGTTACCTGTCCATGATTTCTAAAATCCTCAACTATTTCAACATAGGAGTGCCAAATCTTTTGTTTATATCTCCTGGGCCAGTTCAAGAGTTCTCCAAATGCACCCTAACTAATTTGGGTTACTTTTGGGATAAGAAATGTGAAGTGTATTACTTCGAGATGGGCAAACATAGGAAGAAAATATACAACTTTGATGACCCCTATGAGTTTGTTGATAAAACTACTGAGTCAAGTGTGATGGGTGATCAACCTATGTAAGATGTTGATCATGAGGATGGTTAAAAGGGTGATAAATATGGAGATCAATCCTCCATTATAACTATGCTTCAAAATATGCAGATTAAATAAGATGAACGCTATAAAGAGGAGTGTCAGAGGCCAGAAGTTTTTGAAGCAACCCAAGTGGAACAACTCTGTATTTTCAAGAGCACATGAAGTCTCAAGATGTCAAATTTGACGCCTTCGCTTCATATCTGAGTAAAAGGTTGGTCGGTGTCTATGCAGAGTGAAACAGTTACTAATCATGCCGCTACACTTGCCAGAGTTAATCACATGATTGTTGCTTAAAATAAGAATCACCAGCACTATGCTTAATTCTATCAAGAGATGTGTGACTTTTTGGATCATCGGTTTGGGAATGATGGACAAGGATGGTTCCGTGGAGTAAGGCCTAGAGGTTGTGGGGGATGTCGAAGTGATGAGTTTTTGAGTCGTGTATGTCAAATGTCTTAGGAATTTCTCTGTCATGCATTTTGTTTTTTAAGTCTTCATGCATTTTATTTTCTTTGGTTTGTGTTTACTTTTGGTTTAAGTGTTGACAATATTACTACTAATGTTAATGAAAGACAGAGGGCTTTACTTTGTTATTTTATTGGTTGATTATTGTGAAATATTGTTCTATTGCTTCATTTATGTTGTGTTTATTAATCATGTGTGTTTTCATGTATGTTGTGAATATGTGAGTGCACGTCTTATCTTTGCAGATTGCCTCTGTATAATATATTATATATGTGAACTATGTATCTGTGTGATACTCCTAATAACTTGCATTGTCTCTTTTTGACGTTGTTAAAGGGGGAGAATAAGCACTTGTAGATATGAAGTTATGATGCACATATTTAGGGGGAGCCTTCATGAACAAGAAATGCAACATCTCAAGTTTTTCCATCATAAAAAAGGGGGAGTATGTGAGCGAAACTTTCTGTTAGATGTATTTTGAATGATGTCAAAACTAAGATTCTTTAGTGTTTATGTACGTTTGACGGTATTATCTAAGTCTAGCTGTGCATTTTAGCATTAGGAAGCATGTTAACATGTTAGAAACGATTTAGAAAACATTCAAGCATCAAGAAATGGTTGTATGCATCAAAAACTTTGTTTTATGTGTGAAAAGTACTGTATAGGTCGACACATACGATTATAGGTCGACCTAAAGAAGAATTTTGTCAGCTTAGGTCGACACATAG
Organism: Lathyrus tuberosus; assembly: GCA_022829125.1. Taxonomy (NCBI): domain Eukaryota; kingdom Viridiplantae; phylum Streptophyta; class Magnoliopsida; order Fabales; family Fabaceae; genus Lathyrus; species Lathyrus tuberosus. The sequence continues at coordinate 168,618 of JALAZF010000676.1, forward strand.
AATACATAGATCGACACACATGATTCAATATTGAAGCTTGTAGGCTCTGTCCATGTGCTGACTCCCATAGGTCAACTCAAGACCTTTATAGGTCGACCTATAGACCAAAAATCTTAATTTTTTGCATTATTTTCTATTCATTTTGCACTCCTTTTGCTTAATACTTGCATATATATATATATATATATACACTTGATACATGCATAATTTCTAGCAAGGTTCTAGGGTAAACCTATACGAAATCGGGATTTCAAAGCATTCTCATCATCTTCAACCTCTCTTCTATGCATACACATAATCAAACTACACATAATTATTTTTTGATTGGGTGACCATCTAGATTAGAGTTGATAACATCCAATTAGGTTGTTGTACCATTGATATTGGGTTGAGAACTTTGAGGATTTCAAATAAGAAAAGTTAGGGTTTTCCTTCAAGATTGTTGAGGATTTGAATGTTTTGGACAAGATAACGCATTTCGGATCCGATCGAGTGAAAGCCTTGGGACAAAGGGTACCTTGCAAGGGAGTAGCGTTAGACGGTGGATTGTGTTGGTAAATCTTAGATATCAACAAGTGTGTGCGTGGATTAATTCGACCAAGTGAAAACCTTGAGACAAGAAGTGTCTTGTAAGGTAGTAGCAAGAACTAGTGAATTGAAGCGACATTATTGGTTACTTGATCAATCTTTGATCATGGGTTTTGGAGGTGGTAGAATCAACAACAAACCTAGGGTTTGTAGGGTTAGACTTGTGGGGGCCTTTCTCCACTATTTCCATGTCAGGACACAAATACTTTCTCACCTTGGTAGATGATTATACCATATATACTTGGGTGATCTTTCTCAAAACTAAAGACTAAACTAAAAAAGCCTTATCCAATTTATAGCCTACATTAAGAACCAGTTCCAAACATCTTTAAAATGCCTCGGGTCTGACAATGGAATAAAGTTTGTTGCCTTGTTTGAATTCTTTTTTACCAAAGGTATTCTTCATCAAAAATCTTGTGTAGAGACACCCCAACAAAATAGGGTGATAGAGAGGAAACATCAACATATTCTTAATGTTGCTAGATCCTTGTTTTTCCATTCTAACATCCCCTTAAACATGTGGAATTTATGTGTCCAACATGCTATACACCTCATCAATAGGCTGCCAACTCCCTTGTTAAAATCAGAATGCCCTTATGAACTCTTCTTCAACAAACCTCCCTCATTACTACACTTAAATGTCTTTGGGTGCTTGTGTTATGCGACAACACTACAAGCACAAAGGACAAAGTTTGATCTTATAGCTAGAAAAAACATATTTCTTGGCTATCAAGAGGGAACCAAGGGCTATATTATGTATGACTTACAAAATCACTATGTCTTGTCTCTAGAAATGTAATTTTCTACGAAACAGAGTTCCCTTACCAAAATAGCCCTACACCTCACTCCTCTACTCAATCTCGAAATGAGTACACTTTATTTGATAACCTTCCTTCTACTTCCCAATCTAACTTTCCCACCCAATAGACTAGCATTGATATGTCTTTATCTACCATTCCTACTTCTTCCATTAGCTCTTCTTTATTACCCTTCTCTCATACCTTTATCTAAACCGAACAACAACTTTCCAATGACAAGACTACTTAGTCTACTTTTCCTAGTATAAACACCCTCCAACATGTCTTATACATGACAATGACCAGTCCACTGATAGTAAAAACTATATAACTATACCTGAACAAACCCCTGTTTGTAGGACTGCTTTACCAAGTACATCCAACCCTACACATATTCCATCATCACCTATACCTGACCAGCCTCGTGTTTGTAGGACAGTTGTACCAATTAAATTCAGCCCTACATACATTCCATCATCTAGCCAACCTTTACCTAATGGTTCAAGCCTTGATTCAAATGGCACAAATGTACCTTTTTCTATTTCCTACTAGACACTCCACACGAATCTCTTAGTCCCTAGTTATTTAGCAGAATACCACTGCTATTCTATTTCAAATGGCTCATCTCTATTGTCCAAAAACATTACCTATCCTTTGTCCTCTGTCCTCTCTTATACTCAATGTTCTCCCACTTACAAGCACTATTTTTGCTCTATTTCCTCAACAATTGAACCAAAAACATTTAACCAAGCCATCAAACTTGATTGTTTGAAAAACGCTATGGATATTGAACTACAAGCTCTTGTAGAAAACCAAACATGGCTTGTAGTTTATCTACCTCCTGGAAAAAATCTTATTGGTTGAAAATGGGTTTACAAAATCAAATACAATAATAATGGTTCCATTAAGAGATATAATGCTAGATTGGTTGCAAAAAGGTACACCTAAATAGAAGGCATTGACTATTTTGACACTTTCTATCATGTAGCCAAAATTACCATAGTAAGAGTGTTACTCTCTATTACTGCTATCAAAGGTTAGAATTTGGAACAATTAGATGTTAATAACGCTTTTCTCCATGGTGATTTGAATGAAGAGGTCTATATGACTCTTCCTCCTGGCCTAGCTCATACCAATTTCTCCCAGGTTTGTAAGCTTCAAAAGTCATTGTGTGGTTTAAAATAGGCTAGCAGGCAGTGGTATTCTAAGCTTTCCTCTTTTTTTATTTCCTTGGGGTATTCTCAATCACAAGCAGGTTATTCTTTGTATGTCAAATCTAGTCAGCACAATTTGACTTCCCTCTTGGTCTATGTTGATGATGTTGTACTAGCTGGGAAATCTATACAGGAAATAAAGTTTGTCAAGCAACTTTTGGATCAAATATTCAGAATTTGGTCAATTGAGGTATTTTCTAGGTCTTGAGATTTCCAGGTATGATAAAGGCATCTTCATGAATCAAATAAAGTACACACTTGAACTTCTTGAAGACACGGGTTATCTTGCAGCCAAGCCTTCATCTATTCCCTTTGATCCCATAACCAAGCTAATCATTACAGATGGTCAACCACTTGAAGATCCTTCTTCATACATGAAGCTCATTGGTCAGCTTATTTACTTGACCAACACCAGACCTGACATATCTTATAATGTTCAGCATTTGAGTCAGTATGTGTCTAAGCTCTTATTACCATATTATCAAGCTGCCACAAGAATTCTGAGGTACCTAAAGTCTTTTCCTACTCAAGGCATTTTACTTTTAGCATTTAGTTCTTTGAAATTTTATGGTTTTCCTGATTCTGATTGGGATAAGAAAATCAACCACTAGTTATTGTGTCATCGTTGGATCTTCTCTTCTATGATGGAAATCCAAGAAACAAAGCATTATTTCCAAGTCTTCTAGAGAAGCTGAGTATAGGGCTTTGGCATCTCTGACTTGTGCACTACAATGGTTATAATACTTATTCAAAGACCTTCTGATTACTTTCTCTCCACCAACTTCTGTGTACTCTGACAGTGAATTTGCAATTTATCTCGTTCATAATCCAACTTTTCATGAAAGAAGCAAACATATAGAGCTAGACTGTCATGTCATTCTGGAGAAACTACACTTTAAGCTTCTTCATTTGCTTCCTATTTTTACCAATGCTCAACTTGGTGACATATTCAAAAAACTATTACATTCTCCTGTTTTATCTTCTATTTCGATCAAGTTAGGACTTTTCTCTATCCATAGTCCAACTTGAGGGGAGATATTAGTTTAAACGTATTAATTTAAGCCCATATATGTACAGGCCCAGACCCAATTATGCTTATATGGTTATTCTTGTTAGGAGATAGGTTCAATTTATTTAAGCTGTTAGTTATTAAACTGAATTATATATAGCACTTGCATGCTCATTTTCAATGAATGAAAAAATATTCCATTTATCATTAAAACGATTTCTTCCTTCTTCTATTTGAGATCTTCATCATCTACACCTACATGTCAAGGGGATGTAATTTGGCATAGCGAAAATATGAGAAGGAAGAAAAAAAGGATCCCCCAACAGCACATGTATTAAAACCGAAATGGATACGACTAACAAATTGAAAAGAAAGTGTGGTATATGTCGTCAGACTGGACACACACGGAAATATTATCCCAATGTTGGGACAAGCCTGAATGATAATTTATCACGTTGTTAAACATTTCGTTACCTTGGAATTTAATATATACAACAATTTTTTATTACAACAAAAAGAAAACAAACACGCCTAAAACAACAACACAAATAACAAATAAAAAGATTTAACACTACAACATACCTAAGAGTATACATTAATCAAAACAATATCATCGGATACATACATCATATCTCCAACATCATTGTCATCTTTAACTGGCACACACATACGCTGGATATAGTCATTGTCATCTGCAATAGAGATGTACGAAACAAGTATGTCAATTCTTCTAACCCTTTCACCATCATTAATCTCTCCGTATAACCAAATGATCAAGTTGCTTAAAACTCCAGCTAACCTAAAAACGCATCTTCATCAGAGACTTAGTTCTCGAATAAAAAACATGTTCGTATGAATCTTTTACTAGTCGTGTTAGAACAAATGAAGAAAATGAGAAGAGGTGTAAAAAAAATGGTTCACATGACACCCTTATTTATTAAAAAAAACGGTATCTATTAAAATATCTATTATCTATTATAATATATTAAACTGGAAGCATGTACTCTAATGCTGACATTTCAACATAATTTGTGCCACATCACCCATATTCATATGTGGTATTTTTCAAATTTCATCTCCACTTCTCAAAAGACGCAATCACATAGTATTAGAGGTTATGGGTTCAAATCTTGAGAAATGCAAAAAAATAAAATAAATAAATAGACAAATGCAAAAAATATATTAACTTAACAATTGTTTTTTAAATTTGATACATCTTATTTTCATAAAACTTATAGAATATTATTTTTAATTTTCTTGAAATTATTTTTAATTATTAAAATTAATGAAAGAGATAATTTTAATATATATTTTTATTGTATATTCTACATATTATGCATACAAATAGAAAAATAACTTTAAAAAAATTTATTATTCATATAACTTTTTTTCATAAAATTTATAAAATTATATTTATATTTTCTTGCAATTACTTTTAAATTATAAAAATGAAAGAAAAAAGTTTAGATGTATCATGTAAATAAAATGTCTCTAAAATTTTAGATTCTTTCTATTTTACATTCTTCATATTATGTCGAACAAATAAACTAAAGACAAACAATAAGATTTTTTATTTTTCACATATATGAAAATAGATTTTATAGTTTGCTTAATTTCTTTTATTAATATAATCTATTATAATATATTAAATCGAAAGCACACACTCTAATGCTAACATTTCAACATAATTTGTGTCACATCGCCATATTCCTATGTGGCATCTTCCAAATTTTACTTTCACTTCTCAAAAAATCCAATCACTCTGTGTTAGAGGTTAAATATTCAAATCTCGACAAATTTTACTTCCTCCCTCAGAGGTGTTTGGTGTGGTTTCTTTCTAGCTTGCATGTTTAATGGTATAGTTTAAGCATCAAGTTATGGGAAAAGAAGATAGCATGTGGGTTGAAGTGGGAAGAAGAAATACGCAGTCCAACAAGTTAAGGAGTTCTATTTAGACAGATAAAAGAGGGAAGCATTTGGAGGTAAACGAGGACATATCATTTTTCTTTTTCACTGAGATTCCTGATGACTTTGGGGCAAAAGAGATGTTTGGAGTATTCAAGGAGTTTGGACTGGTGTGGGAGATTTTCGTGCCGGCTAGGTTGGATAAGAGAGGAAAAAGATTTGGCTTTGTTAGGTTCAAAAAGGTAAAGGATGTGAGAATAATGGTTGTTAAACTTGATAGCATCCACATCAGGGGCAGGAAGATTTTTGCAAACTTGCCTAAGTTCAATAGACCAAAGACTTCACAGAACTCCATTCCTTATGTTGATATGGCCGTGAATAGGGAGAATAGAGGAATGGATGGGAGATTGAGAGGCAACATGAAGGGGTTTAACAATTTTGGTCAAGTTGGAAGGTCATACGCTTAAGTTGTGGGAGAATCAAGAAATAGGAATCAGACTAAGGCGAAACCTTCTTTTGCCTATCTTAAGTTCAATATTGAGGATGAAGACTTGGTGAGATTTAAAAAGGCTTTCATTGGGGTTGTCAGTAAAACTAGGAACACATATTATATTCATGAAGCTTTGAACATGGAGGGTTATTTCACGATAAAGGCTACACCGTTAGGAGCAAATATTTGCCTCTTAGAAGAATCATCATCTGGAGAAATACAGAACTTGGCTGTGATAGATGAGAAGTGGTGCAAAAGGTGGTTTGATGACATACATCCATGGTCTCCAGAAAATGTAGACAAAGAAAGATTAACATGGGTAAAATGCTTTGGGTTTCCGTGTCATGCCTGGACCTCCAAGTTCTTCAAATTTATCACGGGTCGTGTAGGATAATTTATTACATTGGATGAAGATACATAAAAACATAATCGCCTTGATGTTGTAAGATTCCTTATCAAAACAAAGTTTTCTATTAACTTGAGTGAGGTTTTCAATGTAGATATCAATGGAAGCATTTTTCGTATTAAGCTTTTAGAGGATTTCCATGGCCCAAAACAGATAACCATTCATAATGGGGGTAGCTGGGGTAACTCGTCTAAGGATTTCAATGGGTCGGGGACGGAGCAAGATGAGGAAAGCAACGACGAAGAGAACTACGATGAAGGTGTGGCGGAGACAGCTCCGTTGGAGGAGGAAGATGAGGTTCAAAGTGGGCGTGAAAACCAAGGCTAAATTTTGTTGAAGCTAGAATAGCAGCAAGCAAAAATATATAAGTAACCCAATTTTATCGTTCTCCATAGGGATCAGTGCGAGGGAAAGAATGCCATTCGACGGTATCTACATTTCTAAGTTTATGGATCAAAAGTTTTGGTTTAAGACGGAACCAAAAGCAAATGCGGAAAATGTAAAGACTGAAAATATAAAATAAAGACTGAATTATAAACGGAGCCTTGTTGGAATTAGATCTCGTCAATTGATAACACATGCATTCTTCTAATCATATTATACATAACTCAATCATTCGCCTAATATCCTCACGTATCACCCACGACAGAGGTTATGTCTAACGCAACGTCGAGAGAATGGCCGTATTGCCTCAATGGTGATGTCCTACGCAACAAAAACCAACACATAGCATTAAGAGTTGATACTCACGCAAGTGTTAAGCCTAAATCTATCTCTAGAGTTTAGAATAAAATAGATAATCATCTTAGATCCAGATCTGAAGAGTACATGTCTATAGCGGTTCAAATCAAAGATAAACAGGTAAACAAAGATGACACCAAAATCAGATAAATGACTGCTTCATATACAATGCCAACGATCAGAATACGTACATACGCTTAACCCTTTTTACATGTATTCAACTAATTTGTCAAATGAATGTGAATATCATTCTTCATCACTATTATCACGTATCCTCGCAATACCGTATCGATCCTACTCATGCTAGCCATGCTACTTAATCAACACAATACAACAAAAGATAAAATGAATATCAACTCACAAAACCATGTCAAAAGTTTGGTTCATTGATAGTTGAAAATCTAAGATCAAGGATTTGTAAAGGTTTTGTCAAGACCACAAATAATCAATCAAAGACAACAACAACAGAGAATCAAAACATATTCACAAACATACATTAGATGAAATACAAAAGGTATCAAGAGATTACATCCTCATCCAACAAGAGATTGAAGATCCTACCTTTTCTCCCTTGGAATGAATAAATATCAAGTTCTGGTCTTTAATTACAAGCTGTATCAAAATTCCAAAAGCTCAATCTAAAAAGTATGAAAGTTCTATTTATAGTGAAATTAGACAATTACATGTTCGCAAAGAGAACGACTTATTCTCACAGGGAATGAAGAAAAAAGGCACTTCAGGTGCCTCTGAATAGTTAAACCGCCCCAGAAATTCTCGTGAGTTCACAATGCGAGGGAATGTTCGCAAAGTGAATACTCGCTTCCAAGCTTGCAAAGCGAATTTTTTCTCCTTTTTCCTCTGTCCAATTCTGGGACCATCCGCTGGGACCTCGCCAGTGGTTCGCAAAGCGAACCTTCGCTGGCAATTCGCCAGAGTTCGCAAAGCGAACCAGCTGTTGTTTTCCTCTTTTCTTTGGCAGCTTGCACCATTTCTTGTGTCTTACCACTTTGATTAATTTATGCCTTTTCCTGCACAATAACACACACATTACAAGCACCAAAGGTATATTCTCAATGTTTAGAAGAACAACAACAATCATTATCAAAACCAATGAAAACATGAGAAAAGAGTGGAAAAAGTGCAAAGAAAGATATGTCAGTTTTAGGTCAAATCTGCACCTAACAACTCTCCCCAACTAGATTTTTGCTTGTCCTCAAGCAAAGTATGCCCCTCATTGAAAACAAGAGGATTTTCTCAAGCATAAGATTCAACCAAAGTCAAACATGAAAATGCGCACAAGCAACGTTCACTACTCAATATAATCGAACAATGACAAAGAATTGAGTTCTTAAACAAATATCATGGAATGGTTCAAAGAACAACTAAATTTTCATACTTGAATCACTCTAACACTCCTCTTCAAAAATAAGAATGAAGAAATTGACACGTTTGCAACCGCGGGGAAATTTCACTCACCTGACAAACAATGTTAATAGTAATCCAATTCATACAGCATCTAACAATAAAAAATGAAAATATGGAAGCAAAAAGATCACTAAGGGCTTCAAAGGTTGTAGCTTGGTCGGGTTTACAACAAAGGGACATTTCTAAAGGCCATTGAATCGAAATTGTAGATGCAAAAAGAAACATTCACTATACATGATATTTACACATCACAACTTCATTCACCATTCTCATTCCTTTAACACAAACCTTCTCAAACTTCCTTATGCACAATTATTTCATTCTCTATTTTTCTCATTCAAACAAGCATTCTTTTTCTTTTGTTTTTCACATTCATATTCACACTTTTTCTTTTCATGCTTGTTTGAACTTTTTCAAAAGTTTTAGCAACTTACCAATCTTCTTTTTCATTCTCCCCAACTTGAATTCAACCAAACCTCAAGTGAATGCTCCTTGCTGTTTAAGGCAAGGAAATCAAATTATAACAATGTTCAAAGGTTCAAGAAGAAATTTTGAGAACCTTACAAAATTCAATGATGAACTTAACTTTCAAATTATTTACATAAACCAAGTTCATCACTAAAATGAGATCTAAACTGTTTAGGCTCAAAGGGGTTAACGAATTCTCTCTACTCATGGGTAAGATACTTTTGGATACGGTTGTGCTCAATATAAACAAATGCCTTGATCATTTCTAATGCTTCCACAAAATCACAATAATCATAAGATAAATCATGAATCAAACGAATTAAACAAAGTTATCAGTCATCCTAGCATATAGTAAACAATGGAGGTTTCTCACAACTTGTGGCTTTTGGACCTAAGTGAAACAAGCATTCAAACAAGTTGCAAAATGAAACAAGAATACACATTTGCACAAAGAACAAAATTCTTAAATCAATCTAACATTCTATAAAGCGGTACAATTTACCTCGCATACATTCAAATCTCACCATCCAGACTCGGTTGAAGCTCCATTGAATACTTTTATACAAATAACAACCAATCTAGAAGGAGTTCTCATCATTCCTGATCACACTAGAGAAAACATAAAAGAAAACAAATATACACAATATAAACAAATGTACAAAGCTCAAAAATATAGAAACTATCACGATGCGATTCAATATCTAAACACCGATCCCCGACAACGGCGCCATTTTGTTGAAGCTAGAATAGCAGCAAGCAAAAATATATAAGTAACCCAATTTTATCGTTCTCCATAGGGATCAGTGCGAGGGAAAGAATTCCATTTGACGGTATCTACATTTCTAAGCTTATGGATCAAAAGTTATTTATACATAACCAAAAGCAAATGCGGAAAATGTAAAGACTGAAAATATAAAATAAAGACTGAATTATAAACAGAGCCTTGATGGAATTGGATCTCATCAATTGATAACACATGCATTCTTCTAATCATATTATACATAACTCAATCATTCGCCTAATATCCTCATGTATCACCCACGACAGAGGTTATGTCTAACGCAACGTCGAGAGAACGACTATATTGCCTCATTGGTGATGTCTCACGCAACAAAAACCAACACAGAGCATTAAGAGCTGATACTCACGCAAGTGTTAAGCCTAAATATATCTCTAGAGTTTAGAACAAAACAGATAATTATCTTAGATCCAGATCTGAAGAGTATATGTCTATAGCGGTTCAAATCAAAGATAAACAGGTAAACAAAGATGACACCAAAATCAGATAAATGACTGCTTCATATACAATGCCAACGATCAGAATACGTACATACGCTTAAACCTTTTTACATGTATTCAACTAATTTGTCAAATAATGTGAATATCATTCTTCATCACTATTATCACGCATCCTCGCAATACCGTATCGATCCTACTCATGCTAGCCATGCTACTTAATCAACACAATACAACAAAAGATAAAATGAATATCAACTCACAAAACCATGTCAAAAGTTTGGTTCATTGATAGTTGAAAATCTAAGATCAAGGATTTGTAAAGGTTTTGTCAAGACCACAAATAATCAATCAAAGACAATAACAATAGAGAATCAAAATATATTCACAAACATACATTAGATGAAATACATAAGGTATCAAGAGATTACATCCTCATCCAACAAGAGATTGAAGATCCTACCTTTTCTCCCTTGGAATGAATAAATATCAAGTTCTGATCTTTAATTACAAGTTGTATCAAAATTCCAAAAGCTCAATCTAAAAAGTGTGAAAGTTCTATTTATAATGCAATAAAAAAATTACATGTTCGCAAAGCGAAAGACTTATTCGCACAGCGAATGAAGAAAAATGGCACTTCAGGTGCCTATGAATAGTTAAACCGCCCCAGAAATTCTCGTGAGTTCGCAATGCGAAGGAATGTTAGCAAAGCGAACACTCACTTCCAAGCTCGCAGAGCGACTTTTTGCTACTTTTTCCTCTGTCCAATTCTGGGACCATTCGTTGGGACCTCGCCAGTGGTTCGCAAAGCGAACCTTCGCTGGTAATTCACCAGAGTTCGCATAGCAAACCAGCTGTTGTTTCCTCTTCTCTTTGGCAGCTTGAACCATTTCTTGTGTCTTACCACTTTGATCAATTTATGCCTTTCCTGCACAATAACACACACATTACAAGCACCAAAGGTATATTCTCACTATTTAGAAGAACAACAATAATCATTAGCAAAACCAATGAAAACATGAGAAAAGAGTGGAAAAAATGCAAAGAAAGATATGTCATTTTTAGGTCAAATCTGCACCTAACACTAAGGTGATAGGGGGAGGCGGAACCTAGCAACCATAATGATAACAATAGGGATCAAGTGGTACACTGCAATAGTGCAGCAGAAAAGCAACTAGCACACGCTTCAAAAGGATACGGGGATAATCAGACGGAGGTGTCACTTTCAGTAGGGGAGAAGGTGATGTTTGGTGGGAATGAAAATGTAATATCATTGAGTAGGGCCCTTTTGACTTCTGGAGTTGTTGGTAGAACGTCTTGTGAAAAGGGAAGCAAGAATAACGTAGGTCCGAACATTGGGATTGGGTATGGGCCTGTTGGTAGTGATCACTTAAGCCCATCAAAGAGAAAAGGAAATATGGGTGGCCCAACCAAAAATACCAATTTTTCTGGTTTCACTACTTTGGGACACGGTACAAAAAAATCAAAATCTTTGCTGGAAATCTATGATAACATAAAGATACCATTTGCCCCGTCGTATTACTCTTCACTGATTCAGGGTGGAAACAAGCCATACGTAGATAAGGAGAATTTTATCTTATCTAAGTCCAATTCTAATGTGGGGAGTGGGACAAACGATTCAAGTTCCTGTTTCACTGGAGGATTAGTTTTATGTTGTGAGTCGATCAGTGACGGAGACGTGAACCGGAGTAATGCAAGAATTTGAAAGTCAATGGAGGATTTGCCTGTAAAGGTATGGAAAATGATTAAAGTTATGGTTGTGGAAGGTCAACAAGACGATGAGTATTTTGAAAGTGTTATCAGAGATCTGGTGGTTAGGGACCGCAAGGTGTTCGAAGAAAAGAAGGGGGCTAAAATTTTGGTGCCATGAATGTAATGTCGTTCAACATCAGAGGGTATAGATCATCGGTAAAGAAAAGAAGATTGCGACAATTGATAGCATAAGGTAATATAGATGTATGCTTTATTCAGGAATCAAAATTGCAAGTGGCAAACGACTTAGTGGTGAGGAAGTTATGGGGGAGAAATAAATGTGGTTGGTCTGCTATTAACTCAGTAGAGCAAGTGGGAGGTGTTGCGGTGAGAATCGGATAACAAGCTATTAATTAACTTGCATCACAAGACTTTGAAATTCACCACCGACTTTGATTTATCCAAAGGAAAGGTTCAAGATCGAGAAAACCTAAAAGGGGGAGATCTGAGGTTCGGGGGTTGGTTATACTAAGGGAAGGTATTAGCACCCTTAATATCTGTAGTACTCTACAGGAACCTCTTGTTTAGGTTTGTGTTATGCTATGTTTGCTTACTAAGAGTAAGGTAAAGACCTAAGGGTATATATGCTAAGTTTGCTCGCCAAGACGTCGCATCTTGTGCCTACGTATCTGGCTAAAGAATCAGAGCAACCGTAGTTCACCTAACTAAGGGTGGATTCGAGGAACCATTGACTATGGCCAAAGTTCCAAGGGGAAATGAGTATGAGCTTATTTAGAGTTTAAGAAACTCTCTAAGTCTAGTTGTAAGGGGGAAGTGAATACTCAAAGTGATGAGTCTCACATAGAGTCCAAGAACTTCAATTTAATTCTAAGTTATAAGGTTGAATGGCTATGAGGCCAAAGGGGAAGATGGCTATGAGGCCAAGATGATAATGAGCTATCTATGACTATGAGGTCAATAGAGAGACTTTGACTATGAGGTCAAAGGGGGATGAGCCATGACTATGAGGTCAAAGCTTTACCTATGAATATGAGGTCAAGGTTGAAGAGATTACTCTATGACTATGAGGTCAAGAGGGGATCCTATGACTATGAGGTCAAGGAGGGATGGATGCCTAAGACTATGAGGTCAAAAGTAGTAATGAGCTTTCTATGACTTTGAGGTCAATAGAAAAACTTTTCCTTTGGAAGGAAGGGGAAGAGTAACATCTTGTAAACAAGAGTTACAGTAGGGTTGAAATACAATGAAACATATGAGTTCAAGAACTCCAAAATAGTAAGCATTAACCCACACATGAAATAAACTTTCAAGTAGGTGCATGGAAAATAACAAGAATAAATGGTCATATAAATTTGCCAAGTATGGCAGAGAGAGCATTCTCACGGTTTGGAACAAATACATTTGAATTTGAAATCATACAACTTAGCAACAGAGGCCAGGAAAATACAGACAACATTCTCATTGATGAGGTTTTGTTCAAAGTCAGGAAACAAAGTTCCACAAGTCACAGCATATTCCAAAGACAACCCTTCCTTTTTTTTATAAAAAAACAATAGATTTTATTTACAGAAATGTCTGAGAATAAAAAGAAATTGTGCATATGTTCTCAGTGTGGCCCTCGCCACGCAATATGGCTTGCGCCATGAAGGCCTACAGGTGGCTTGCGCCACTCAAGGTGGCTTGCGCCATGAGGGCCTGTGGCTTGTGTAATACCCCAAATTTTGACCACTTAGATTTCCCATCATTGTGAAAATCATCATCACAATATGGATGAACCATCATGCTTCATCAGTCTCCCCAAAGATGGGTGAGCATCCAATACAATCAAAATTAGGGTTTCAAGCCCTCTCTGAGTGCTTAGACAAAGGATCAATCAAGAAATGACATGATCTTCAGCTTGTCTAATCTCTCAAACATCCTCAAAGGATCAAAAGGACTCCTACTTCAAGGATTAAGCACAAAGCTGCTCCCTTCTAGGTGGATCAAGTCTCAAGATCGACAGTGTCACCAAATTAGGGTTTTGGTCGACCAGGGCCTCCAGATGGAAATTTTCATCTGGGCACAAGGCAATGATCCAAAACATAACCTAATATACTTCATGGAACCTCATGAACCCATGCATCAAGTCAATTTTGCCTCAAGGGATGCATTCATCAAAAATCAGGAATTAGGGTTTCTTGACCTAATTCACCCCTAAGTTGACTTTTGGGACAAACCATGAGCCAAGACCTCAAGACATGATTTGAGGGTCTCTAATATACCATATTGATCCATTTGGAACAATGGATTGATCCAAGAAGCTTGAGCAACAAGTCTCAATTTCATCTGCACCACAATTAGGGTTTTAAGAGAAAAGTCAATTGTAACTTTGACTTTTGACCAGGACATGCTCCCAAACCCTAATACATGATTGAATATACCCTATGACACCCATGGAATATGTCCATCAAGTTTGATTTAGGTCAAGGACATGATTTCTTGAAGAATTGCACAGTTTGGAATTCATCTGATAAAAAGTCAACTGTGCACAAAAGTCAACTTTGACTTTTTGAGATTTTTCACCAAAATGGATTTTTAACCCTAAAATGATGTTAATGTATGATTTGAATCATCATTCATCAAGAAAAGTGAGATAACTTGTAAAGGGGGTAACCATAAAACTTAGAAATTTTTCTAAGTTAAAAATAAAGTGACAAAGGTACCAACTTTGGAGGACCATAACTCCTAAACCACAAGGCCATTTTTTCTCATCCAAAGATGGATTTGTAGCCCTCATTATCACCTACAAAAACTTCAACTACAAGTCATTCCAATTCATTAAGTATTTTGAGTTATGGAGTGATCAAAGTGGCTGAAAAGTGAAAATGTCACTTTTTCCAACACTTAGTGAAATTTTCACTAAGTCAGATTCTGCCTCACTTTTTGTCAAATGTAGGGGGATTTTTCACTTGGAATCAAAAGAGATCAAAACCAAACTTGTTCAAACAGTTGTTGTATCATGTAAGAGCTTTCCAAAATGGCCAAGAACATTGCCAAATTCAACCTACACCATGAGATACAACATTGCCAAGTTGCCTTGCTGAAATCTGTCAAGGCAAGGCAGAATTTGCAACTTTGGTCGATTTGCCAAAATCAACCAAATTCAATTGCTCCTATCCACTTGGACACCTCAGAGGATTGAATCTAAAGGGGATAATCACTGAGCCAAGCCTCCAAAGTCCATGGAACAAGAAATAGCATGTTGAACCTAGAATGGCCAAAATAGGGACAAGACTTCAAATTTGGAATGAGGCATTCAATGGAACCATCAAGGTGGCATGGACTGAGCCATTCTCATCTGAAATCAGTTAAGACTTATCCAAGACCAAGGGAACCAAAGCTCTGTGCCCTAACCTCTAGTCAATGGCTAGAGGAGACTTGGATTTTCATTTGCCAACATTGGCCAAACCTACTTACCAGCTGCCATGCACTATTCCTTGCAAAACAAACTTGCTCTACTATAAATAGAGCTCAATTGTGGTCAGTTTGAGTACACCAAAGCCATCTAACAGATGCTTTCCTCAAAATCTCTTATTTCACTCCAATTTTGCCTTCTAAGGCAAGTCACTATCGGGTTTTGAGTTTGAGAGCAATTCCAATCAAACCAATCACTCACACAACTCACATACATCACATATGAGCTGATCAAACACTTAGATTACTTCTGAAACATCAATTTCACAAAATCACCAGCTGGTTGCTCAAGGTTTTAACCAAAGTGCAGCTTGTCGCTCCCGGGATTTTCATCCAAGTACAAACGCGAAAGTGGCACCAAAACAGAGTCGCCAGCAATGTGTATTTATCCCAAGAGAGGGAAAGGAAACACTGCATAAACCTGAAGGAAAGGATAGAGCATGGTCTTGCGACCAAGAGAAATGGGTTCGGGAGTCGGTTACGCGAGAGGAAGGTATTAGCACCCTCTCACGTCCATCGTACCCGATGGGATCCACGCTTGCTTGTCCGATCAAAGGGTGTAAGAAAAGAATGCTGGAAAAGGAACGAAAAGAGAACTGGAAAAAGAGAGAGAAAAAGGAACAAATGTAGGGAAAATAAAAGAAGTGCTCGCATGGGCCCTACCCCACTGCCTACGTATCTCATCGGGAACATGAGAATCAGAGCGACGTAGTTCCCCTCACTAGGGATGGATTGTGTTTTTTAGAGAACGGCTTACGTTCTAGCTCAGGTGTTGCAGGCTCGCTGGTCCGAGTGCGTTACCATCTTGCAAGAGAACGAGTAGAAGCGCGTTCGTGCGTTGAGAATGAATGAGATGAGGAAAGAATTCCCGAAGGAAAGACGTTATTGTTTGTTTTTGTCTTTTAGAAGGAAGTGTTTTGGATTTGTTTGCATACGTCAGTGTATCTGGATCTTAGTCATTGGAATGTGTACATTCTCACATTCCAAGATGGAATGAGTAAGAAAGCACACTAAGGGTGAAGAAAACCCCCACACTTAGTTCCAATTGTCAAGGTTCAAACACACTAGCATACTTGTATTTATTAAGTGTTTTTGTAAATTAAGAAATGAAGAAGTGTTTTTTATTATTTGCACCTTCAACAAGTATTGCATTTAAGTCCCTCATACAAGATCAAATGTTTAACACATTGACCCAAGATGGGCTATATGCTACACATTCTAAGATTACAAGAGAAGACCCCTTATAATCTTTTCTTTATATGAAAGGCCTAAATGCAATAAATGCCTACCTTTATTATATGTTTTGAATTTTCTTTGAGATGAGAAGATGAAAGACTCAAGAGAGGGTAAAGGTAAAAATCTATATGGACTAAGACTCAATCCTAATTGATTAGTTAAGGGAGTGATCCTAAAGTTTGTGAGGTTTCAACCTAAAGTCTAAAGGAAGAATGAATTAAACAATTCACTTCTAAAATAGAAGATGAATTGTAATTCACAAGGGGAAAGTGATGAGTTATTAAAAGAAAGCACATAAGTGCTTAACAAAACACAAAATGGAATTGTAAAAAAGAAAGGATAGAAGTTGAATGTGGATTCCTTATCCACACTCAATTGAAACTTACCAAAGCCCCTACATGGTTAGTAAACATGTATAAGAAGTATAAGAAGTAAGAGAACATGTAATGCATCATAAACCTCAAAAGAATTAAATGAGAAACCAAATCCTAGAGCCACAATCAGAATGTACATCATATGGACAACCAATGGTTATTATCATACAAGTGCAAGTGAATAAGCAACAATCATCACCCATTAGCATTTAAACATGTTACAAGAAGAAGGGGTAGATGAAAGATGGAAAGAAATGAAGAGGACATGCATAAATGGAACATGTAAATCAACAACCAGAATTGAAAATAAATGAAAAATGGTTTATAAACATCTCAAAAGTATTTATGAATCAACCATCAAGACTTTCAAGAAGTAATAGAAGAAGAAGTGAGATGAAAACTCAAAAAGAAAGTGCAAACAATACATGTTAATGATGCACAAAGTTCAAATTGAAATGAACATGTAAAGATGACCTATAATGTGTATCAAAGACCTATAATATCATATGAATGGCTCCCACAACTATGCAAATGCTCATACAAATATGCACAAAAGAATTCATGCAAACATGCACTAAAGATTACAATGATATAACATGTTATAATGCTTTAAATGAAATGCATCAAACAAAAATCAAATGGCCTCATGAAAATTATGAAAACATGGTATTGGAGTTCACTAATCAGAGATGAATCACATACCAAAATAGCATATCAAAATTCAAAGCAAAATGACTTCAAACAAAGCAATTAGGTCAAGTTGAAATGTCATGCAAAGTGGTACAAATATAGGCATCAAGACATGTGATAAAGTGACCTAAAAAATCAAACAAAAATCATCTAACATACTTCAATGTATTAGTGAATCAATTCAAAAAGAATCATGTCAAAACAGTTGGTAATGAGCAAGCACAAAATTAAACAAATTCATGTATCATGCTTAGAATGCATCTAAGTGGAAATTCAAAGAAAATTATGGAACAGGGGCAAAAAGGTCATAAAATCAGAAAATAAAATCATGAAAAATTTCCTAAATGTTTTAAGAATACACATGAATTTTTGTAGAATTTTCCAATATGTTTTGGTATTTTTAATAATTAATTATGAAACGTGTAGAAAGAAATAAAAATGAAAAATAAATGCAAAATGCAGGGGGTATGAACATAGCAATTGGACAGTGCAAATTCATTGGGCTTCCAAACAGAGGGGGTGTGATTATCAATTTGGCTAAGTCCATCAGAAATGTGCACATGACTTGCACGAGTTTTTTAATGCGCTGTCACCATTATCACCACACGATCATGCCAAAATGGACGCACAAGATTAGAACATGCTAAACCCTAACATCAACTCACCGGCCGGAGAGGGACCTCCGGTCACCTTCTCCGGCCACTCTCCGGCGCTGCAATCAACCAAACATTCCAGAAATTTATGTAATGCACATCAAAATGTTCAGGAAGTCACGTAGAGCATGAATCTAGGATTAGTTTTCACAAACAACACACAAACTGAGAGAATCGAAGCAATGAAATTAGCCCTAGATTTTGGATCTAAGCTTCTAAGAAGCTCTATCAACTAGCCAGATGGAGGAGTGCTCTTAGTGAGCTCAAATCAACACAACACGAGCTAGACAGAATGTAAATCGTGCCAAGAAAGTTTGAGATATTGAAACCTGAAAATGTAGGAAACTGGAGTTGAAAGAGAACCAGAGAAATGTTCTTCCTCTTTGATCTTCAACTGGCCAAATAAAGGCTCACAAATCCTTGCAAATGTTGATGAAATTCAATATGCAGTGGAAGACACTTCAATCTCTTCAATGCTACCAAGCTTCAATGTGTTCCAATGCTGTGTGATGTTGAAGCTTGAAGATGGATTCAGATGTAGATGATGATGAAATCGTGTGAGAGGAAGAGAAGCTTCAGAGAGAGAGCTTGCGAATTTCAGAGGAAAAATGAGAGTGAAGTGTAGTTGAGAGTGAAACAATGAGAATCTCCCTTTCCAAATCTGTTAGAATTGTTTATATAGGCGTGGTTATGATTTGACCCTGGTGGTTGATGGTTAGAACTACAGTTAACTGAGTTAGTTAACTGAGTTTGAGTTAACAGAATGAGTCATGACAGTTAGTGACACGAGTTGGAGAGGTTTTGTTTTAGTGTGGAAGAGCTCATGGTCACTTATGGTGAGGATAATGGTGAGGTGAAAGTGAAATGAATGGCATGGTTGTGTATTAGAAAACTTTCTCAGCAAGTTTTCTCTTTCCATTTTCATGCAAGGCACGTGCTATAGCAGTGTATGTGATGTTCATGGTGTGCTCAAATAAGGGAAAGAATTGTTTGATGGATGTCTGAACCAAGTTATGCAGCAAAGCCATCAATGTATCAGTGAAACATAGGGAGGTTTGGTGATGTTTTTCTCTCTACTCAATGAATAGTTTGGTGAATTTTTGGGTTCATTTGAAAGAGGGAGTATAATGCAACAAGTTTGGTTTGAGATTGGAGTTGATATGATACTTCAAACATGCTCCAAAATGACTATAAACTTAAGCACACAAGACTGGATGATGGGCGCATCAGGTGGTCGGTTGGCAAGGCTGGCATGGCACAAAATTTCAGCACAAACAACATGACTTTGAACCCTCCAAACTATCTCATAACTTGGTTAAATCAAAATTTTCACAACATCAACATTGAAGATGACACTACAAGGAACAACTTTGATGTTGAAAAGTTTTTCATTTGAGGCCTTTAACCATGAGAAAAATGAGTGGACATTTGGCCCACCAACTGTTTGTTAAAATGATTGCGCGCGTGACCTGAAAATCTTGGTCATGACCTAGTTTTGAACCTACTTTCCTCCAACTTTGATCAATCATATCTCTCTCAATTTTTATCCAATGGAGATGTTCTACACATGGATTTGAAGCTTAAAACAAGATCTTTCATTGAGGCAGAGTGGAATTTTCATTTGGTGCTCCAATTTTGAATGGCCTTGGTTCCAATTATGATGCAAAATGGCCAAAACTTGCTATTTTTAGTAACCCTACTTCATCCAAAAATGGCAACTTTCCACATCTTGATTTTTTCATGATTCCTTTGGAGTTTCTTGACCAAATTTTGTACATTGGACATATGTAACATGAATTTCATGAATTTGGCCTCAAAAAGTCAAGAGTTGACTTTTTCCTCTGATTATTTGACTTGGCCCCAAATTTCTCTGATTCTTGATCTTTCTTCCAATTGAACCACTTCTAAAACCAATTGAGATGCAATCTTCCACATACATACACTTAAGGACATATGGAATACCATGACATCAAGTTTTGTCCAAAAAATCAGAGATATCCTGATTTTATTAGAAACCCTAATTTTGACCCTCTCTGGTTAAGAGGAAATTGCACATCTTCCAAATCCAAATTCCTCAGAGTATGTTGTGTATCCTCTTAAAGGATGATGAGAAATGCCACTTGAGAATGATTTTGAATCAATGAGCTATCTCTTTTGAGGGTTTTCCTTCAATTTTTGAACCTCTTGCATAGTGAAAGATGTAGTGCTTCAATCTCCCATTGTATCTCTTATCCTTGAGGTTGTGGAAGATCAATTGAGATGGGATGAGACATGAAAGACCTCTTGGCTTGCCTTGAGGGCACTTGATTGACCTTTTGTGCTTTGAATGATCTCTTGATTGCCCACCTTCCACCTGATCACCTGCCCTGATGGTAAGAAGGATGCCATGCTTCATTTTTCTATGTTAAATGCAATGTAATGTTAATGAGGTGGATATGATATGATAAATGATAATGCCATGCTATGATGCCAAAAGAGGAGAGCAAATTTTGGGGTATTACAGCTGCCCCTATTCAAGCGCTGTAGACCTGAATGCCTGAAAGCAATTGCTTTCGGACTTTCAAGGTATATAGTGATTGAATACCAAATATAACCAAAAATTTGCTCTGGATAGTGAGGAAGAAACCCCCCGACATTGCTGGATTGAATCTTCAATGAAACACTGTCGGAGAAATCTGTCTTTTGAATGACGCCAGACGACTACTGGCTTGCCACACTGCTGGTGGACTTTAATACTGTCTTTTATGCAACTCCAGAAGACTACTGGCCTGCCACGCTACTGGTGGACTTTGGAAATGTCTTTTTGAACGACGCCAGACGACTACTGGCTTGCCACACTACTGGTGGACTTTAATAATGTCTTTTATGCAATTCCAGACGACTACTGGCCTGCCACACTACTGGTGGACTTTAGAAATGTCTTTTTGAACGACGCCAGACGACTACTGGCTTGCCACACTACTGGTGGACTTTACAGCTTCGTGCCACCCGAAGATGGACTTTTGCCAATCCACTGTTGGATTTTTGCCACCCGAAGACGGACTTTTGCCAATCCACTGCTGGACTTTGAGAATATGCCACCCTTAGATGGACCTTTCGCCAATCCACTGTTGGACTTTTAGCTGCTTTGCCACCCGAAGATGGACTTTTGCCAATCCACTGTTGGACTTTTGCCACCCGAAGACGGACTTTTGCCAATCCACTGTTGGACTTTTGCCACCCGAAGACGGACTTTTGCCAATCCACTGTTGGACTTTTAGCTGCTTTGCCACCCGAAGATGGACTTTTTCCAATCCACTGTTGGACTTTTGCCACCCGAAGACGGACTTTTGCCAATCCACTGTTGGACTTTTGCCACCCGAAGACGGACTTTTGCCAATCCACTGTTGGACTTTTGCCACCCGAAGACGGACTTTTGCCAATCCACTGTTGGACTTTTGCCACCCGAAGACGGACTTTTGCCAATCCACTGTTGGACTTTAAGAATTTTAAAATCGAATTACTCTCTGCCTCTGCGCCAGACATCTCTGCCGACTCTGCTGAGGAACCACAATCAATGATTTAATCTCGGAGACTCCTAAAAGGATAATATCTCTGCTGGCGAATGGATGAACAATCCGTCTGCTTCGAATTGTCAAGCTTGCCAAAAATAAATTGGACTTTAAGATATGAGGGAATGACGACTCTGCCAGGAATTATTCCATCTGTTTGGGGGAATGAATTCTGGTCACAGCAACTCCGCTGGGGATGAGAATTTTTAATGACGTCCTGCTGGGGAAATGAGCCATTAAAACTCTACTTGGGGATTTATTCAACCCAAGATCCTTTATAGGGATTATCAACCTTCTGACCCGGCTGGGGAAAGGCTGTACCATCCTTGTTGAGGAATAGATTCTGTCGATCTGATAAACCTCTGCGGGGAGAACGACAACTCAGCTGGGGAGTATTGCTGACAAGATTCGATGCTGACCTTTGTGGGGATACCATGACCAGAGATACGATCTTGCTGGATATCAGGGCTACTCTGCCAGGGATATGCAAATCCTGGTTAGAACATTCCCCTGCAACTTGCTAGGAAAGAGTCCTTTGGGGAAACTCAAAGCAAATCAACAGTAGTCTGCTGAAGAATATGACTGTCAAGCTTAGGATAAGTACTAAAATGCCCCATGTTAGGCGAGCTTCCCTTTAGACAATTCCGTTAGGGATGACGGGTTTATAACAAACTCTGCTGGAGAAAACTGCTTTAAAGCGTCTCGTGTTGGGGAATGCCTTCTGAGAGGATTTTACAGAAGACCAACTGTCCTCAAACTCTACTGGGGATGATCAACACTTCATGCTGGGGAACCAAACAATTTGTCCCCGAAGAGGATGTCATAAGAGGATCTTACAGAAGATTTAGCTTCTTCAAACTCCTGCGACTTCGCTGGGGATAATGACCATCAAACTCTAATGGGGGGTGATCAACACTTCATGCTGGGGAAACAACATGCCCCATGCTTAAGAAAACCAACAATTTGTCCCCGAAGCGGATGTCATAAGAGGATTTTACAGAAGATCTAGCCTCTTCCAACTCTTGTGACTTCGCTGGGGATAATGACCATCAGTTTCGGTGTCGACGAGACCCTTCTTTTGGGGAACCTGTGACCGTTACCGACATAGAAAAGCTTGTAGCCGTTGGAAGGACTGTATGAGAGAATCGACTTAATAAGATACAACGGTACCCAGTTGAACTTAATTCACTGAGGTGATTTATTGCCCCATAATTGCCCATAATTGCCCCAGTCTTTTGCGTGGGGTGATTTATTGCTAGTCTTGTGCTTAAAATCATCTGCACCTGCTACCTGCAACAAAAGAATATGCCCACATGCCCCGAATATTGCGTGGCTAGAATCCACCATCCGGGAGTATTCAACATTCGAAGTAATTTCAAATATTTTTTCTGCGCATGTTATTGCAAGGCTGCCATGTTTTCAAATGCAATGTTTTATCAACAATTAGGACGTTTTTGCAAACAAAGCAATAAAACAAAAATAGAAAGCTTTTTATTGAAATCCAATTTATTGACTGAGAGCCCAGAATAGGCAATTACATCTGGAAGCAATCCCTGGAAAGAGGTGATCGCTGAAAATTGAGAAAAGAAACTATCCTAATGGCAATGTGAAAACGGAATTCCACTGAGTTTCCATTCTGTTATGACCAGTATGTCTTCAAAACTCCCCGACCTTGCCTTCTGAGGAATGATCAGACCGATTCCTATTCTTCAGAACGTCAGTTGTTCAAACGATAATGGGTACAGATAACTCAGACTGTAGTCATTCGCTTAAATCCCTCTTTTGTGTGGACCGCCCTTTCAGGTTTTCGATCCACCAGGATACCCTTTTTTGCCTAAGTTGCCCTTTCGGGTTTTCAACTTACCGGGTGTACAATTTTTTTTCAATTATATCCCTAATTTTTGCCCGAACCTTATTCTATTTTTGGTTCGCCGGGATGCCCTTTTTTGCCTGGATTTTTTTTCTTATTATCCAGCGGGTCTATTCATGCGAAGTATTTTTTGACTACGTCTGAGTTGACAGGGGATGAAAAGTCTTCGCCATCCATGGTTGTAAGCAATAAAGCTCCGCCCGAAAAGACCTTTTTAACCACGAATGGACCTTCATAATTAGGAGTCCATTTGCCCCTGTGATCTGTATTGGGAGGAAGGATCCTTTTGAGTACCACATCTCCGACTTTATAAACCCGAGGACGCACCTTCTGGTCAAATGCCTGCTTCATTCTGCGCTGATATAGTTGCCCATGGCATACAGCCGCCAATCGCTTTTCCTCAATAAGGCTCAACTGATCAAATCTGGCTCGTACCCATTCAGCTTCATCTAGCTTAACATCCATCATAACTCTGAGGGACGGAATCTCCACTTCAACTGGTAGTACTGCCTCCATACCATATACAAGTGAGAATGGGGTTGCCCCAGTGGACGTGCGTACCGACGTTCGATACCCATGCAAAGCAAATGGTAACATCTCATGCCAATCTTTGTACGTGACAACCATCTTCTGTACAATCTTCTTGATATTTTTGTTGGCCGCTTCGACCGCGCCATTCATCTTTGGGCGGTACGGAGAAGAATTGTGATGTTCGACTTTGAAGTCCCGGCATAACTCAGCCATCATCTTATTGTTCAAATTAGAACCATTATCAGTAATGATTCTTTCGGGAACTCCATATCGGCAAATGATATCCCGTTTTAAGAAACGAGCGACCACTTGTTTTGTAACATTGGCATAGGATGAGGCTTCAACCCATTTGGTGAAGTAATCAATTGCCACCAAGATGAAACGATGACCATTGGAAGCTGTAGGCTCAATCTTTCCGATCATATCAATGCCCCACATGGCAAACGGCCAAGGCGACGACATGATACTCAACGGATTTGGAGGCACATGCACCTTGTCTGCATAGATCTGGCATTTATGGCATTTGCGGGCATATTTGCAACAATCTGACTCCATAGTCAACCAATAATATCCCGACCTTAACAACTTTTTAGCCATTGCCTGCCCTCCGGCGTGGGTACCGAAAGAGCCTTCGTGCACTTCAATCATCAACAAGTCTGCTTCATGTCTATCCACACATCTAAGCAGGACCGTGTCAAAATTTCTTTTATACAGCACGCCATCTTTGTTCAGGAAGAAACTACCAGCTAACCTTCTCAACGTCTTCCTGTCTTTGGACGATGCCCCGGACGGGTACTCTTGACTTTTCAAGAAACACTTAATGTCATGAAACCATGGCTTGTCATCAGACGTTGCATCTACCGCAAACACAAATGCTGGTCTGTCAAGGCGGGATACCTCAATCTTAGGTACATGGTTCCATCCTTGCACTTTGATCATGGAAGACAAAGTGGCCAAGGCATCAGCGAACCTATTCTCATCTCGAGGAATATGATACAGTTTCACTGTTGTGAAAAATGTCAGCAATCTCCTCCTATAATCTCTATACGGCATTAGATTTGCTTGGTGCGTGTACCAACTCCCTTTCACTTGATTGATTACCAAGGCTGAATCACCAAATATATCAAGGGTCTTAATCCGTAGATTAATCGCCTCCTCGATCCCCATTATACAAGCTTCGTACTCTGCTTCATTGTTGGTGCATCCGAAAGTTATTCGTGCAGTGAAAGGCATATGAACACCTTCCGGCGTGATAAGAACTGCTCCAACTCCGCACCCATTCATATTGACAGCCCCATCAAACATCAAACTCCATTTGGATTCAGGGTCTGGCCCCTCCTCCGGAAGTGGTTCCTCGCAGTCTTTAGCTTTGAGAAACATGATGTCTTCATCAGGGAAGTCAAACTTCATGGGTTGGTAATCATCAATCGGCTGTTGCGCAAGATAGTCAGACAAGATACTTCCTTTGATGGCCTTTTGTGAAGTGTACTGAATGTCATACTCTGTCAAGACCATTTGCCACCGTGCAACTCTGCCTGTCAATGCTGGTTTCTCGAAAATGTACTTGATAGGATCCATTTTTGAAATCAACAAGGTCGTGTGCCTAACCATATATTGCCTCAATCGCTTAGCGGCCCATGCAAGCGCACAGCATGTCTTTTCAAGCATTGAGTATCGGGACTCACAATCATTGAACTTTTTGCTCAGGTAGTAAATAGCATGCTCCTTCCTACCTGTCTCGTCATGTTGACCGAGAACACAACCCATGGAACCTTCAAGCACTGTCAGATACATTATCAGCGGTCTCCCTTCAACTGGAGGCATTAAAATCGGAGGTTCCTGCAAGTATTCTTTTATCTTATCGAATGCCAATTGGCAATCGTCATTCCACCTGACCGTTTGATCTTTCCTCAACAATTTAAATATTGGTTCACACGTGGCTGTTAGGTGAGATATGAACCTCGCAATGTAGTTCAATCTACCCAAGAAACCACGAACCTCTTTTTCTGTTCTCGGTTCAGGCATTTCTTGTATTGCTTTCACCTTGGCAGGATCAACCTCGATTCCTCTTTCGCTCACAATGAAACCCAGCAACTTTCCAGAACGCACCCCAAACGTGCACTTGTTTGGATTTAATCTCAGACGAAACTTTCTCAACCTTTCAAATAGCTTTTTCAGGTTAATCAGATGTTCCTCTTCTGTTCTCGACTTGGCAATCATATCATCTACATAACATTCGATCTCCTTATGAATCAAGTCATGAAACAATGTCACCATCGCCCGCTGGTACGTTGCCCCTGCGTTTTTCAACCCAAAAGGCATTACTTTATAACAATAAGTACCCCACGGAGTAATGAACGTGGTCTTTTCCATATCTTCAGGTGCCATCTTGATCTGGTTGTACCCGGAGAAACCGTCCATAAATGAGAACACTGAAAACTGAGCTGTATTATCGACCAGCACATCAATATGAGGTAGTGGAAAATCATCTTTCGGGCTAGCTTTATTAAGATCTCGATAATCCACACACATTCTCACTTTTCCATCTTTCTTCGGTACTGGCACGATGTTGGCTACCCATGGCGGATACTTTGTCACAGCAAGAAAACCAGCGTCCCACTGCTTCTGGACTTCCTCCTTAATCTTTAAAGCCATGTCGGGGTGAGTCCGACGAAGTTTCTGCTTGACTGGCGGACATTCTTCTCTCAATGGTAGCCTGTGCACGACAATATCCGTATCCAACCCCGGCATGTCTTGATACGACCAGGCGAAGATGTCAACATACTCGCGCAACATTTCCGTCAAAGTTTGCTTCACATCTGCTTGCAAGCTGGCACCAATCCTGATCTCTTTCTTGGCGTCCTTGGTACCAATATTGATGATTTCTACAGTCTCCTGATGAGGCTGGATGACCCTTTCCTCTTGTTTCAACAGTCTGGCCAGTTCTTCAGAAAGTTCACAATCTTTCTCATCCCCTTCTTCGGCTTGATAAATCGGATTGTCAAAGTCATACATAGCCATATCAAAATCGTTATCAGTGGTATCCGGAGGATCAAGTCTGCATGAACGGGTTCATGCCTTATTTTAGAATTTATTTTTAAGCGAAACAAGAGAAAATGAAACATTGCCATTTTATATTTTTTGTGCAAAAATAAAAACTGAAAGACAGAGAACAAAATTTGATTGCAAAACGTCCTTTATTAATGATTAAACATTGCAAATGCAACCATGGTGGCCCTACAAATGAATCTATACGCCTTGGGCAGAGCGCAAAATTTTGACATGCATTATGGTTAGAAAAAAACAAAGAAAAATTACTCTGTCTGAAGAGTAACCCGGATGACTTCTTCAACGAACCAGTTCTGCACTTGTTGTCCCGAAGCATGAGGGCGTACCCAGTTGTCCAGGTCACAATTACTGTCAACACTATCCTCTGTGGCTGCACAAGACTGGTCCATGTAGATAATTCCCCCACTATTGAAAGTAATGGGTCCCCTGCTCCCCGCATCTGAAGTTGTAGAAGGATGATAACCAATACCAAATTTGTCTTCCTTCATTGGGGTCTCTATCAACCTGCCCCAACCTTGGGCGTTGCCTGCCCTGACGACTTCGACAGCTTGTTTGTACGATGAAATGGAGGTACCAGCCCCAACTGGTACAGAAGAAGGCTCAGGTGCATCGTCAATATTGACTGCTTCAAATGATTGGCACAGCATCTCATGAATTTCCCCATCCATTTCAATGTACTTGAATGTGGACAAGTGACTCACAAAGATGTCTTCCTCCCCACACACTGTCACAACCTGCCCTTCAAACTCATACTTCAGCTTTTGATGTAGAGTAGAAGTAACAGCCCCGGCTCCGTGAATCCAAGGGCGTCCCAATAGGCAGCTATATGCAGGTTGTATGTCCATTACATGGAACGTGGATTTGAATACCTGTGGTCCAATTTGTACGGGCAATTCCACCTCACCAAACACAGATCGTCTGGTCCCATCGAATGCTCTGACCACCAATTCACTAGGCCTTAAGATCAAACCATCAACTTCCAGCTTCATTAATGCCTTCTTGGGCAAGACATTAAGTGATGAACCAGTGTCTACCAGTACATGAGATAACACTGCGCCCTTACACTCCATCGTGATATGCAAAGCCTTATTATGGTTTCTTCCTTCAACCGTCAGATCTCTACTTGTAAAGCCCAAGCCATGGCTAACATTAACATTGGAGATTACGCCCTCGAGCTGATTAACAGTAATTTCTTGTGGCACGTACGCACTCTTCAACACTTTCAACAACGCCTGTCGGTGCGCATCAGAGCACATCAATAGTGACAAGATTGAAATCTTTGAAGGGGTCTGATTCAGTTGGTCCACAATCTTATAATCGCTTTTCTTGATTATCTTCATAAATTCTTCCATTTCCTTATCAAAAGTAATCTTTGTCTCTGCTTCAGGTGTAGGCGCACTTTCAACCACCTGTTTACCTTTAGCCTTTGCTGCATCTTCTACCTCCTTATCACTTCTCAAGGTCTGGGGAGCGAACAACCTTCCACTCCTTGTAAAGCCCCCTACACCCCCTACG
The DNA here is from genome assembly GCA_022829125.1 of Lathyrus tuberosus. NCBI lineage: Eukaryota > Viridiplantae > Streptophyta > Magnoliopsida > Fabales > Fabaceae > Lathyrus > Lathyrus tuberosus. The sequence continues at coordinate 197,573 of JALAZF010000676.1, forward strand.
TTATCAACATTTGGGCTGACTGATGACTCAACTTCCTGCTTTTTACCTTCGTAATATACATCTGCCCCATAGTGCCATGGGATAGCCTTCGTAGACGTGAACGGAATTGGTCCTGGCACCGTGATAGTGACAGGACTGGGCCCTTCTGGCGCAACACTCGCCACGGGAACTGCATTGACCGGCATTTGAATCTCAGCGGGAGTGTAATAGATGGTCACGGTTGATATCTCATCAGTGTCTTTCACGACTCTGTCGAACTGTAGACATCCTTCATCGATCAGATTCTGTAAACCCATCTTCAACTTATCACAGCCGTTCTCCTGATTCACACATTCAGAGCAATCTTGATTACAGCCCGGGAACACCTGTCCCTTCAATAAACGATCTTTTACAACCAACAAAGAAGTTTTCACTTGATGAACGTCTAACACCAAATTCAATCTCCTCCCATCTTCAATAGCGTACACATTTGCTGCGCTATGATCAGTCATGGGATGCTGAGTAATATTCGGAGCGGGAGAGAAATTGATGGCTTTAGCATCAATCAAATCTTGTACTTTATGATGGAAAGCCCAGCATTTTTCAATGGAGTGCCCCTGAGCACCTGAGTGGAACTCACAACGAGCATTAGCATCGAAGTTAGGTGGCAGGTTTCCAGCAACCGGAGCTTTCATAGTACGGAGTTCTACCAACTTTAACTCGAGTAGCCGGGGCAACAGCGCGGCATAAGTCATAGGGAGAGGATCCATCTTACGATCCCTCTGTCTAGACCTTTGCTGGAAAAAAGGTTGTTGCTGTTGAACTTGTTGTTGGGGTTGTTGTTTCTGAACGGACGGTGTGGGGATTGTTACAGCATCTACCTGATAATAAGCTCGAGAACGCCCTCTGCCTCGTCCTCTAAACACAGCATTCGTATCACCTTCTCTTCTTTTCTGGTTACTAGCAAACGGTTTCTTCGTCCCCGAAGAGCCAGCCCCACTCACATCCTGGATCTTTCCAAGCTTTAACAGACTTTCTATTCTTTCCCCCGCAATCACAATATCAGCAAATCCAGTTGACGGACAAGCAGCTAATCTATCCAGATAGGCCCCTTGCAAGGTGCCCATGAACATATCTGCCATTTCTCTGTCTGACAAGGGAGGTTGAACCTGGGCAGCCATTTCCCTCCACCTCTGTGCATATTCTTTGAAACTCTCCTTGGCATTCTGGGACAATCCCTGCAATTGGGTGCGGTTGGGCGCCATGTCGATATTATACTGGTATTGCTTCAGGAACGCTTCTGCCAGATCTTTCCAATTCTTCACAGCAGCCCTATTCAACTTCATGTACCAGGTCAAAGACGCCCCCGCCAGACTGTCCTGAAAATAGTGCATCCATAGCTTCTCGTCATCCGTATGGGCTGAAATCTTCCCAAAGTAAGCTTGAAGATGCGTTTGGGGACACGCATTGCCGTGATACTTATCAAAAGTGGGAGGTTTGAATTTAGGGGGAATTCTGACTCCTGAGACCAGCCCCAAGCTGGTAACATCAATACCCATAGAGTTCTTGCATTCTATGGCCCTGATCTTTTCTGCTAACTCCTCATACCTTCGATCACCTTGATTACCCACATCAGCATCTAGTAGAGTAAATTGGTCTTCCAGAGTATCTTCAAGAGTAACACCAGCCTGCCTACCATTTCCATTACCCCGATTGTTACCACCAGGAGGAGGGTTGCCACCGGGAGGAGGAATGCCATGTCCCTGTGAATTGTCATGTTGATCACCTTCGGGCCCATTGTCGGGACGCTCTACCAGAAGCCTCAGTCTCTCCTGATTTTGCGCCACGCCAGTCATGAGGGTCATGAACTGGTCCATACGCGCCCTCATTTCCGCCAAATCACTTTGCACTTGATCCATGATTCTTACTTGATTCCTTCGCGTCGAATATCGGTGAATATGACTCTCCGCTATACTGCCTGAAACCAAATAAAGGTTAGAGACCCCGCAACGAGTACCTGAAAAGCAAGTAACAAAAAATGCAAAATGATATGCAATGCCATGCAATGCCATGTTTGTCATTTCCGAGGTGCTTTATACCCTGATTCCAATCCCACCACAGAAATCTGAAGACCAGAAATTGTGATATAAAGAGACGTGTCGTGGTCATGTGCTTGTGTGCAGCTATCTGATAAGGAATAATTCTGAATAAAACTGTTCATACTCATTCAACAAAGTATTCAAGTACATTTAAGAAAGGCTCATCCGCAAATGCAATACAAGGAAAAATGGATCCATCAACAAGCCTGATGGTAACCATTAATAACAAAATATAAGGAAAAGAACATCAGTCTGACAATTCCACACCCTTCAGCTTATCACTTGAGTATTTGATCTCCTCAAAAAGTATACGGGTACGCTGGTGATTCGGCTTTTCAATCATTTCTTTGATCAAGACATCCCTTTTCTCAAGAGCTTCAGTTAAAGAACCCATGTGCAGCATCAGAGCCTCGTCATCACACACTCCTTTGTGTCTCTTTATGCCGGCTTGCGTCTTGAGTATCTCCCTTTCTATCATGACTTCTTCAAGCTCTTTCTTGGTATTCCTCAGCTCACCTCTAGCTTCTTCTAGCTGTTCTTGACTCTTACCGAGGCTTTCCCGATACTTTCTCCTCTGCTCATGCGCCTTTTCAAGCTCTTCGTCCTTAATCTGCAACCGTTCCTGTAATTCAGCATTCTCTATCCTAACTTCGTCCCAAGCGTGCTGAAACTTTGTTAACTTTTCTTTGGTCTGTGCTAACGCCTGTGTGGTTTGCTTGTGGGCTTGAGTAGCATCATCAGCACCTTTACTAATCTTCCGGAAATGTTGGGCTCTTCCAGCAAAGTCTTTTTCTTTTGCAGTTAGGATTTGTTCAGCATCTTGGGCTTTCCGCTCCAGCTCTTTGTTGGCATGTAGAGCATTCTGAAGACGGCTACTCAACTCGGAATTCTCTCCTTGGAGCTTTTTCACCAAGGCTTGCAACTTGTCAACTTCTTCCACCGTAGCAGTGCTTCTTGCTTTCTCATTCTCCGGATACAAAAGGGGTGCCTTACCAAAAGGCAAGAGAAAATCTTCAAATCTTTTCTTCACCCACTCTTCATATGCTGGATAAACCCGGTTGTTAGGCTTTCCTAGAGTAACTTTCCCCTTTTTCAGTATGCTACCCCAGCTTTCAGAAGCTTTCTGTGCTGCTTCCCATCCTTCTGATGTATGAAAATAGAGGGACTCCTCCACATCTCTCTTAATAGGCGGACCTGTCAGGGCATACCCAAATTGTCGAATGGCCAAAGAAGGATTGTAGTTAATCCCACCCATTCTTCCTATCAGTGGAACGTTAGGGAACTTACCACAGCTGTGGATAATATTCTTACCAATCAGCCCATGATCTACCCATACGATGTCCTTGGCCACCAATCCCATTAAACGCTGTTTCCACTCTAGGGAATCTTTGGGATCCACAAAAGCCCCTGATTGTGGTAAACGGCCCGCAAACCACTTATAGAACAAGGGTGCACAACAACGAATTATCCCTCCTCTTTTCTTTTCATTTCGGTTGTACAATGAGTAGTGAAGATCTCCCAGTAGCGTTGGCACCGGATTCTTCATCATGAATATTCGTATAGCGTCCGTATCAATAAAATCCGGCTCGTTGGGAAACAACACTATGCCGTATATACAAAGGGCTAGCAAAGCATTAAAAACAAGCCAATTCTCGCCTTTAGCTGCTTCCTGGGCCTTCTTAATCAGATATTCCAGCTTGTAACCACGAACCTTTCCTTTGTTGGAGACATTGTCACTTAGCTCTGATTTGCTCAAATAAAGAGCACCAGCCAACTTCCCAAAGTCAAGATCCCCCACCGATCCAAAGAAAGGGGGCTCCTCCTTGATAGCAATCCCCAACATGTTGGAATACTCCTCCAAGGTAGGAACCAACACATAGTCTGGAAATACAAAACATCTCAGAGGCGGATCATAGAACTGCATCAACGTATGGAGACCTCTGGCTTCATAATCACTGACATTACGGACCATAGATAAAATCCACCCATATTTCTCTTCAAAAGCTTCTCGTACTGCAGGACTCGCCATTCCCTTCAGCATAACAATAGGGCCTAAAGTTGGCGTAAGGAACTTATAGCTGATGATATTCTTCCTCTCTTTAGTGTTCATCTTTGCAGGGACCTGATGACTGGAATCAAGGGTAATATATGCACCTGGAAATGAATAAACATGTATGTTAAAATATGATAATGCAATGCAAAGGGCAATGTGATCAGGTAATCAGGTGTCTGTGCTGAACTGTGAACGGTGTCAGTGTAGCTCTGAGACTAATATAGAACCATAGATAAGAACCATCTGAATACAATAGGATGAAACTTCCTTTCGGTGCAATGATGATAGAAAACCGGGTATGTAGGAGGTCATGGTTACCTGCAAACCTGTAAACAACCCGCCCTTCTCACATGTGGGTACTAGGATGTTCAGTATCCCGGGCTCTCAGGTCGAGAAATGATGATACGTTCACCATTTCTGGTTTGGCATCATCATCAATCGAGGAGGCCTCAACTGATTCTCCAAAACAAAAAGGTCCTCAGCTTCTGGCACTGAGGTCGAGAAGCAATAGTACATTCATCCCTCAGGGTACAGTACTATCGCCAATCGAGGAGTGCCTCCGCTGATTCTCTTTCAAAAAGGGATGTCCTATAGCAAGTTCCCAGCATTGGGTCCTCGGATCGAAAATGTGCAATGGGTTTGCCACGAAATGTGGTCTGCCACTGTCACACCTCGGGAGGAGTGCCGCAACTGAGTCCTCGGGAATGGTCACCAGAGTCGACAGTTCCTCAAGAGAATAACCACTGGCCTGCATAACATGCAGTAGCAGAAAGCTCCTGATAGAACCTCGTCTGGTTGTGGGTCTCATGAACAACAATACGTGGTCACCACCACGCAAGCGTCATGACTATCCACTCTAATACCTATGTATGTACTCAAGCCTTGGTAGTGAGCTTATCTCTCAGAACACCCATCTCGCCAAACAGACAAAACAGTGCAGCACAATATAATATATGATATGTAATGCTAAAATGCGGTAAATACAGTAAAATAAATAAACAACAACATATAGCACAACAGTAAACACCCAATGAAAGAAAAACAGACAAGCGCTAGGATTGACTCGCTAAGGAAACCAGAGATTCTGGGTTTGGTCCCCAGCAGAGTCGCCAGCTGTCGCTCCCGGGATTTTCATCCAAGTACAAACGCGAAAGTGGCACCAAAACAGAGTCGCCAGCAATGTGTATTTATCCCAAGAGAGGGAAAGGAAACACTGCATAAACCTGAAGGAAAGGATAGAGCATGGTCTTGCGACCAAGAGAAATGGGTTCGGGAGTCGGTTACGCGAGAGGAAGGTATTAGCACCCTCTCACGTCCATCGTACCCGATGGGATCCACGCTTGCTTGTCCGATCAAAGGGTGTAAGAAAAGAATGCTGGAAAAGGAACGAAAAGAGAACTGGAAAAAGAGAGAGAAAAAGGAACAAATGTAGGGAAAATAAAAGAAGTGCTCGCATGGGCCCTACCCCACTGCCTACGTATCTCATCGGGAACATGAGAATCAGAGCGACGTAGTTCCCCTCACTAGGGATGGATTGTGTTTTTTAGAGAACGGCTTACGTTCTAGCTCAGGTGTTGCAGGCTCGCTGGTCCGAGTGCGTTACCATCTTGCAAGAGAACGAGTAGAAGCGCGTTCGTGCGTTGAGAATGAATGAGATGAGGAAAGAATTCCCGAAGGAAAGACGTTATTGTTTGTTTTTGTCTTTTAGAAGGAAGTGTTTTGGATTTGTTTGCATACGTCAGTGTATCTGGATCTTAGTCATTGGAATGTGTACATTCTCACATTCCAAGATGGAATGAGTAAGAAAGCACACTAAGGGTGAAGAAAACCCCCACACTTAGTTCCAATTGTCAAGGTTCAAACACACTAGCATACTTGTATTTATTAAGTGTTTTTGTAAATTAAGAAATGAAGAAGTGTTTTTTATTATTTGCACCTTCAACAAGTATTGCATTTAAGTCCCTCATACAAGATCAAATGTTTAACACATTGACCTAAGATGGGCTATATGCTACACATTCTAAGATTACAAGAGAAGACCCCTTATAATCTTTTCTTTATATGAAAGGCCTAAATGCAATAAATGCCTACCTTTATTATATGTTTTGAATTTTCTTTGAGATGAGAAGATGAAAGACTCAAGAGAGGGTAAAGGTAAAAATCTATATGGACTAAGACTCAATCCTAATTGATTAGTTAAGGGAGTGATCCTAAAGTTTGTGAGGTTTCAACCTAAAGTCTAAAGGAAGAATGAATTAAACAATTCACTTCTAAAATAGAAGATGAATTGTAATTCACAAGGGGAAAGTGATGAGTTATTAAAAGAAAGCACATAAGTGCTTAACAAAACACAAAATGGAATTGTAAAAAAGAAAGGATAGAAGTTGAATGTGGATTCCTTATCCACACTCAATTGAAACTTACCAAAGCCCCTACATGGTTAGTAAACATGTATAAGAAGTATAAGAAGTAAGAGAACATGTAATGCATCATAAACCTCAAAAGAATTAAATGAGAAACCAAATCCTAGAGCCACAATCAGAATGTACATCATATGGACAACCAATGGTTATTATCATACAAGTGCAAGTGAATAAGCAACAATCATCACCCATTAGCATTTAAACATGTTACAAGAAGAAGGGGTAGATGAAAGATGGAAAGAAATGAAGAGGACATGCATAAATGGAACATGTAAATCAACAACCAGAATTGAAAATAAATGAAAAATGGTTTATAAACATCTCAAAAGTATTTATGAATCAACCATCAAGACTTTCAAGAAGTAATAGAAGAAGAAGTGAGATGAAAACTCAAAAAGAAAGTGCAAACAATACATGTTAATGATGCACAAAGTTCAAATTGAAATGAACATGTAAAGATGACCTATAATGTGTATCAAAGACCTATAATATCATATGAATGGCTCCCACAACTATGCAAATGCTCATACAAATATGCACAAAAGAATTCATGCAAACATGCACTAAAGATTACAATGATATAACATGTTATAATGCTTTAAATGAAATGCATCAAACAAAAATCAAATGGCCTCATGAAAATTATGAAAACATGGTATTGGAGTTCACTAATCAGAGATGAATCACATACCAAAATAGCATATCAAAATTCAAAGCAAAATGACTTCAAACAAAGCAATTAGGTCAAGTTGAAATGTCATGCAAAGTGGTACAAATATAGGCATCAAGACATGTGATAAAGTGACCTAAAAAATCAAACAAAAATCATCTAACATACTTCAATGTATTAGTGAATCAATGCAAAAAGAATCATGTCAAAACAGTTGGTAATGAGCAAGCACAAAATTAAACAAATTCATGTATCATGCTTAGAATGCATCTAAGTGGAAATTCAAAGAAAATTATGGAACAGGGGCAAAAAGGTCATAAAATCAGAAAATAAAATCATGAAAAATTTCCTAAATGTTTTAAGAATACACATGAACTTTTGTAGAATTTTCCAATATGTTTTGGTATTTTTAATAATTAATTATGAAACGTGTAGAAAGAAATAAAAATGAAAAATAAATGCAAAATGCAGGGGGTATGAACATAGCAATTGGACAGTGCAAATTCATTGGGCTTCCAAACAGAGGGGGTGTGATTATCAATTTGGCTAAGTCCATCAGAAATGTGCACATGACTTGCATGAGTTTTTTAATGCGCTGTCACCATTATCACCACACGATCATGCCAAAATGGACGCACAAGATTAGAACATGCTAAACCCTAACATCAACTCACCGGCCGGAGAGGGACCTCCGGTCACCTTCTCCGGCCACTCTCCGGCGCTGCAATCAACCAAACATTCCAGAAATTTATGCAATGCACATCAAAATGTTCAGGAAGTCACGTAGAGCATGAATCTAGGATTAGTTTTCACAAACAACACACAAACTGAGAGAATCGAAGCAATGAAATTAGCCCTAGATTTTGGATCTAAGCTTCTAAGAAGCTCTATCAACTAGCCAGATGGAGGAGTGCTCTTAGTGAGCTCAAATCAACACAACACGAGCTAGACAGAATGTAAATCGTGCCAAGAAAGTTTGAGATATTGAAACCTGAAAATGTAGGAAACTGGAGTTGAAAGAGAACCAGAGAAATGTTCTTCCTCTTTGATCTTCAACTGGCCAAATAAAGGCTCACAAATCCTTGCAAATGTTGATGAAATTCAATATGCAGTGGAAGACACTTCAATCTCTTCAATGCTACCAAGCTTCAATGTGTTCCAATGCTGTGTGATGTTGAAGCTTGAAGATGGATTCAGATGTAGATGATGATGAAATCGTGTGAGAGGAAGAGAAGCTTCAGAGAGAGAGCTTGCGAATTTCAGAGGAAAAATGAGAGTGAAGTGTAGTTGAGAGTGAAACAATGAGAATCTCCCTTTCCAAATCTGTTAGAATTGTTTATATAGGCGTGGTTATGATTTGACCCCGGTGGTTGATGGTTAGAACTACAGTTAACTGAGTTAGTTAACTGAGTTTGAGTTAACAGAATGAGTCATGACAGTTAGTGACACGAGTTGGAGAGGTTTTGTTTTAGTGTGGAAGAGCTCATGGTCACTTATGGTGAGGATAATGGTGAGGTGAAAGTGAAATGAATGGCATGGTTGTGTATTAGAAAACTTTCTCAGCAAGTTTTCTCTTTCCATTTTCATGCAAGGCACGTGCTATAGCAGTGTATGTGATGTTCATGGTGTGCTCAAATAAGGGAAAGAATTGTTTGATGGATGTCTGAACCAAGTTATGCAGCAAAGCCATCAATGTATCAGTGAAACATAGGGAGGTTTGGTGATGTTTTTCTCTCTACTCAATGAATAGTTTGGTGAATTTTTGGGTTCATTTGAAAGAGGGAGTATAATGCAACAAGTTTGGTTTGAGATTGGAGTTGATATGATACTTCAAACATGCTCCAAAATGACTATAAACTTAAGCACACAAGACTGGATGATGGGCGCATCAGGTGGTCGGTTGGCAAGGCTGGCATGGCACAAAATTTCAGCACAAACAACATGACTTTGAACCCTCCAAACTATCTCATAACTTGGTTAAATCAAAATTTTCACAACATCAACATTGAAGATGACACTACAAGGAACAACTTTGATGTTGAAAAGTTTTTCATTTGAGGCCTTTAACCATGAGAAAAATGAGTGGACATTTGGCCCACCAACTGTTTGTTAAAATGATTGCGCGCGTGACCTGAAAATCTTGGTCATGACCTAGTTTTGAACCTACTTTCCTCCAACTTTGATCAATCATATCTCTCTCAATTTTTATCCAATGGAGATGTTCTACACATGGATTTGAAGCTTAAAACAAGATCTTTCATTGAGGCAGAGTGGAATTTTCATTTGGTGCTCCAATTTTGAATGGCCTTGGTTCCAATTATGATGCAAAATGGCCAAAACTTGCTATTTTTAGTAACCCTACTTCATCCAAAAATGGCAACTTTCCACATCTTGATTTTTTCATGATTCCTTTGGAGTTTCTTGACCAAATTTTGTACATTGGACATATGTAACATGAATTTCATGAATTTGGCCTCAAAAAGTCAAGAGTTGACTTTTTCCTCTGATTATTTGACTTGGCCCCAAATTTCTCTGATTCTTGATCTTTCTTCCAATTGAACCACTTCTAAAACCAATTGAGATGCAATCTTCCACATACATACACTTAAGGACATATGGAATACCATGACATCAAGTTTTGTCCAAAAAATCAGAGATATCCTGATTTTATTAGAAACCCTAATTTTGACCCTCTCTGGTTAGGAGGAAATTGCACATCTTCCAAATCCAAATTCCTCAGAGTATGTTGTGTATCCTCTTAAAGGATGATGAGAAATGCCACTTGAGAATGATTTTGAATCAATGAGCTATCTCTTTTGAGGGTTTTCCTTCAATTTTTGAACCTCTTGCATAGTGAAAGATGTAGTGCTTCAATCTCCCATTGTATCTCTTATCCTTGAGGTTGTGGAAGATCAATTGAGATGGGATGAGACATGAAAGACCTCTTGGCTTGCCTTGAGGGCACTTGATTGACCTTTTGTGCTTTGAATGATCTCTTGATTGCCCACCTTCCACCTGATCACCTGCCCTGATGGTAAGAAGGATGCCATGCTTCATTTTTCTATGTTAAATGCAATGTAATGTTAATGAGGTGGATATGATATGATAAATGATAATGCCATGCTATGATGCCAAAAGAGGAGAGCAAATTTTGGGGTATTACACAGCTGAGGTGCTGCAAAATTATCCATAGGGTGTAGGGAAGCTGTTCAGATCATCACCACTCATCTGTAACACCTCCAAATCAAAAATCACTTTGAACTTGCTGTCACGACTTGGAGGTAAGCACATACTTGGTCATCTCTCTGTCTATGCATATTTCCTCGCACAATAATTTGGCTATATGTTCATAATCATGCATGGAATGTTTTCCCTCAATTAATTGCATTGTTTGAATCGTGTATCAAAAATCCTAGCCTTCATGCAGAAATTAGGGTTCTTGAGGTCTCTTCGTGATTTCTTGTTGTATGTTTAATTTAAATGAAATTAAAGTACATAGACATGATCGTGAGGTTGAGGCGAGCATAATGATATGTGGATTGCATGATATGATTACGTATTCATGAAGATTGGATAGAAAATGCAAATCTGAGAAACCAAGAACACGCGCGTGTTCTTCAGCTTGTTCTTGGCGCCATTTTTAGAAATTCAAATATTTGAATTTTGTGATTTTGTTTAATTGATTCAAAAATTAATTTCTCTCTGAGTTTTAATGATTTTGAGTTGATTCTTTTTTTAATAATTCACAAAAATGTTAAAATATTTTATTTTCACAAAAAATCCCAAAAATATTATTTATTTCATATAATTGATATTTTTGTAAAGAATTAATATTTTGATTGTTTTTGGCATTTTAAATATTTTTTCTACATTGATTTTACAACTTTTAATGCTTTCTAATTATTTTGTAGGTCAATACTTAATTTTTGAAGCATTAATCCAAGATCACAATTTGTTTTCCATATGTTAAACAATTTTTTATCATTTTAATTGAATTTTTTATTCAATTAAATACATTTTGAAAACAAATTAGGGTTTTGGATTAATTCAACCCTCATAAATCATTTTCAAAACCCTTTGGGCCTCTTGAGAGAGTGTAAGACCCATCCCCCCCCCCCTTGTACAAAAACCTTTTGGGCCTCACTCATTGTATAAGTCCCTCTGTACAAGTAAACGGCACGATCGTCGCCCGTTTAAAAATAAAAATCATCTGGGCCTCTCCTTGAGCTATAAGACCCATTCAAAACACTTTGGGCCTCTATTAGAGTGTAAGATCCAATCCCCCTTTTAACCAAACATCTTGGGCCTCACTTATTGTATAAGTCCCTCTGCGTTAAAAGAAAACCTCGGCGCGATCGCCATTTTTAAACAAAAAATCATTTGGGCCTACCCTCGTGTTATAAGCCCCACTCTTTTCTTTAAACCTTTTTGGGCCTCTTGAGAGAGTGTAAGACCCATCCCTTTGTACAGAAAACCTTTTTCGGGCCTCAGTCACTTGTATAAGTCCCTCTGTACAAATTCAAACAATGCGCTCACTGATAAAACCCTGGGCCTCTCCTTGAGCTGTAAGCCCCAAATCTTTCTTTTTCAAAGCACTTTCTCCTTTGATTTTGAATATACTGTTGTTTTCAATCTTTCTTTGTTGAACAACTAACCAAACAGCATGGAAGCACTCCAACCGAGTAAGTGGTTATCGCTTTCGTTTACTGCTTTCATATTATAAACTGTACTGTGGGGCTGCTCACTATAAGTCTCCTTTCATAAACTCATATCTACTGTGTAATAATAGTATAGATATTTCGAGTTTCCCCGGCAACTACGTCTAGAACTAGGTGACGCCGTTTCATTTATTCGTAGAAATAGACGCCTAGATCCCCAATAGGAGCACCAGATACAGTCTTCTCTTCGGCTGTCCTCCTTAGGAATCGTCAAGAAGCTCAACTCCCCAAGATGAATGTATTCTCCGTGAATGGCATCTTTGAGTTTCTTCCAACTTCTCGAACTTTCCTGACTTGATCTATTCCTTGTGGATAGCTTGCCTTGAATGTCTCGGGGTTTGGGCACCCACTACGGTCATAATCTTGGACCTTAACTAAGGAACCCTCTTTAAAGGTTAAAGGTCGTTGGATAGTAAACCTCGCACGTTTACCAGTGGTTTTTATCTTTAAAAGAGTTATCTCTCCTAATGGAAAGGAGATGATAGACCCACGGGCTTCTTAAAAGTATCGGCCTCCTCTTGGGCATTATTCAAGGACACTACGGCTTCTTAGAAGTATTCACAGCCTCCTCTTAGGCTTCGTATAATGATCTCTTCCTCCGGGAATGATAGCCTCCTCTTGGGCTTCGTACAAGGACCCGTCGGCTTCTTAAAAGTTTCCAGCCTCCTCTTGGGCTTCGTACAAATTGTCCCGACGACCTCCTAGAGGTATAGGAACAGAACCTAGTCATCCTCATAGAACAGTCCTTTCATAGAGTCTACTACTGTTTCTCAAAACATAGTACAAAAGATAAAACTCTAGACACGGACAGTCTAACTTCCTTGAGTCTCAAAAGACATTCTCAAGTGACCCCTTCGTTAAATAGGAAGGAAACCCGCAGACTCGGACTGTCTCAATACCCTTTGGATTTCCAGTTTCCCCAAAGAATATGAAACAACCCCGATCATCAGATCTAACCCACGAGTACAATGATGCTCATATAAGAACTGATTTTTTCTTTCAAAATCAGTATACTGGACCTGTCACTTAACTGACATAGCCTCCTCTTGGGCTTTGTACAATGACTCTCCCTAGCGGAGTCAAACAACATTTTAGCCTCTCTCTCGGGCTTTGTACGAGACACACAAAGACTCCCTCGTTGAGTCAAACAAACAATAGCCTCCATCTCGGGCTTCGTACGAGACACAAAGACTCTATTGTCAGGTCAAAAACTTTTAGCCTCTCCCTCGGACTTTGTACGAGACACAAAATAGCCTCCTCTTAGGCTTTGTATAATGATTTTCCTAGCGGAAATTAGCCTCCTCTTAGGCTTTGTATAAGAAAACCACTGGTTGATCCAATCAACCTTTTAGCATCAAAGCTGTGCCTCGTTCACAGTACACAAACATCAATAACTCCTTTCCCTTCATCTAATTGCTGTAAGCGGCAAACCTCTGGATCATCTATATCCACGCCACTGTCCCTCTTTTAGCATGAGAAATTCCTAAGGAAAGATGGCATTACTCTACACTGAGTTAAAGTCTTCTCCTTCAGGTTAAAACCCTTTCTTCGGAAATTATGGCATTGCTCGGATCCGCGTATCCCAGTTAAAGTAATTCTCCTTCTCCCCTCTTTAGAGATGACAAATTCTCTCTAAAGCCGAGATCTTTCAGCTTCACGTCTTGGGCTTTGAACAAGACACAAATAGACCTTTCAGCTTCACATCTTGGGCTTTGAACAAGATACAAACCACCTTTCGCTTCACGTCTTGGGCTTTGAACAAGACACCAAAACAACCATTTCCTCCCATAGAATAGGAGGAACTACGAACACTCTGATTTCCCTGTTTCGGTAAACGGGAATACGTAGGCATAAGATCGAAAGAAAAGATCTTAGCGAGCGCAATCAACAAAAAAAACCAAATCCCATATCTCCATCAATCAAAAGCAGTAATTCAAAAGCATCAGTCCTAACATCCTAATCCTTGTTCCCCGCCCGAAACCTTCTGCCCAGGTAAAAAAGAAAGAAAACAGTATTGGCGAAAATACAAATAACCAGTACAAAGGCCCCCCACATTGATAGCATTCGTAACTTAACAGACCGCTGTTTAAACTCAGTATGCAAAGCAGGGTTAATTGGAGACATCTATTTCCCTTCCTTATTCAGCTCACAATAGGATAAAAAATGAATCGATCTGTAGTCAAAGCTCAAACCGCAGAGAGTGACCAGCGCTTAAGAACCGCATCCAAAATCGCTCGCTACAGCTTGCGCCAATGGTGTGTGTGTGTGTGTGTGTGATTTTTTTATTTTTTTTATTTTTTGGGTTAATGGTGTGGCGGACGCCACTTAAGAATGCTGGCGAGTGCCACTACAAACTCTTTAATTTTTGTTCAATTTTCTTTTAAACAAACACGAATCCAGTTCACGATTTTTTTAAAAACCAAAACCACATGTTAATGATTTAAGATATTCATCACAGAATCAACATTCATCACAGCATCAGGCATTAACAAGATAGAAAATATGATAACAATATGAGATAAATATGATCATGGTATTATAAACAGAGTGAAACAGAGTGTGATACCTAGTGGAGAAAGTCCACTGCTTCTTCACAGGTACAAATTTCTGGAAATGGTGGATGAGCTTCTCCTCCTTCCAAGATCAACTGCTACTGAGTTTCCCAGAAGAATCAAGTCACTGATGGTTAGGATGTTGTGTGTTTGATGGTTTGAAGTGTTTACAGAGGGAATGAAAGTGGTAAATTCCTTGCAAGTTTTTGGAGGTTACTTGCAAGATTATGGAATGGGGAAGTGGAGAGATTTTGAGAGAGTTTTCTCGTATCTTTTCTCTATGTTTTTGTTGTGTCTCTCTGTGTTGAACAAAGGAGAAATGGTCTCCTTTTATAGGCAAAATCAAATGGTCCGGGTATTGGAGGCATAGTGGACAAAAGCTTTATCCGCAGGGGAAAAAATTAGGGTTTGCATTTCAGTCAACCTTGGAGATCACCATGCTGAACCATGCAGCGGAGGATATGGTGCAGGTCTGTAACTTTCATCGTTCAATATCCACTTCAAAAACTCGTTTTATTGTGTCATGAGAAAGAAAGTGAAAAGAGGTAATGGTTGGAATTGAGGGTTATGGATTCCCTGAGCATGAAGACTGATCCCTTATACTGAGCCTTTTTATTTCATTAATCCAATATGGTGTCTCAGAAATCTTTTGGCTCTGTCAGGAGAGAGTGAGCTCAAAGAGGCATTATTTAGTGACTTCACACAATTTCCTTACAAGCAAGGTATCTTCAGATTTTTTTCAAATAATACAAGAGGCACATGGAATGGATTAAGTGCTTAATGCCTTATTGCTTAACCATACGGGAACACCATTTTCAATTCTCATAACTTTATGGCCTTTGATCAAATGACAACATTTTGGGCCCAATGGAATTTTGAGATAAATCACATGTCCATGAAAAAAAGAAAATGCCACGGGAACAAACTTAGGAAATTCCAAGTTTACAAAATCAAATCCTCTCATGGCACCAATTTGAGATGCTGCACCTTGGTGAATATCTATCCAAATGAAAAAATTCTTGTACTTAAGAGAAAAATCTTTAAGGCCCATAGGAGGATTCCAAGGATGTTCATTAACACATGGAATAATTTCTCAAGACTTGGGATCACACTTTGCTTGACATGAAAGGCATTTGATTTCATGTTGAAAAAGACTTCTTGGATGCATGTAGATTCCAATGGTTGCATTTAGGGCCAAGAGAGGTCTTAGGGATACCTTGTCCTCTTTATGTGAACCCCATCTTCCACAATAAAAATAAACAACTAAAAAAGAAAAGGTTAGTTAACAATGCACACATGATTGAAGTCTAAATGTAAGTGCGAGACGATATGACATCTAAGGGGTAAAATTTGGGGTACAACAGTTGTCCCTATTTAAATAGCTTTACCGGATGGCACGAGGAATGGAAATCCTCGGGATATCAAGGTGAAAGGTATTTAAATATAGCAAACCGAAAATTTTGCCCTTAGATGGAATGCTGATGCTAAGGACAGGCAACAGACATGTATATGCTGACATGCTATGAACTCTAGTATGATGATATGATGTCATGATAGTGTAAAAATGCAGACAAAACAGGACACCAGAGATAAAGAGCAAACCACCAAAGGCGGGCATTACCGGGGAAGGATGAAGGTTAGTATCCATGAGGAAAACTCACTGGGGATAGAGGCTAACCGACAACAAATACTCACTGGGAAGACTTTGGGGATAGAAAGGTAAAAGAGGGAAACCCTTACGGGTCTTTACTGAAGATAGGAGCCAGAGAGGAGCTCTCCACTGGGAAAAGATCCAGGGAGATGGACGACAGGTTCATACGTGATCGGACGACACTGGGGAAAAGACACACTCTTACTGAGCATGAAATGAGAAAGAAGACATGATCTCCACTGGGGATCAAATTGAGACAAAAGGATAGACATCAACAAAGGATTTTCTGGGGATTTCTTATACTGAAGAGTTCAAACGGGATCTTCAAGAAAGGCCAGAAAAGACAAAGACAAACTCTTGCGTGTCAGATGGAAAGATGACTGGACTTTAGCTAGGAATAAGGGTAATGAACCATTAATGATTGGACCCGGGTACCAATATGAGTTGGACAGGACACCAATGTGGGGCTAATAGTTTTGGACACCAATATGAGCTGGATTTTGACTACCAGCATGAGCTGGATTTTGATTACCAGTATGAGCTGGATTTTGGTTACCAGTATGAGATGGATTTTTAGGTACCAGTATGAGCTGGATTTTTAGGTACCAGTATGAGCTGGATTTTGAATGCCAGTATAAGCTGGGGTTTGACTACCAGTATGAGCTGGATTTTGGTTACCAATATGAGCTGGATTTTTAGGTACCAGTATGAGCTAGATTTTGAGTGACAGTATGAGCTGGACTTGGATTACCAGTATGAGCTGGATTTTGGTTACTAGTATGAGCTGGATTTTTAGGTACCAGTATGAGCTGGATTTTGAGTGCCAGTAGGAGCTGGACTTGGATTACCAGTATGAGCTGGATTTGGAATTTAGGTTCGTCTATGACCAAGGTTCATATCTGACCAAGGAAAACAATGCCAGCAATTACTGGACTTTAAGTATCCATATAAGGCGGTTAAATGTCCGATAGGTCAATACCGAGGTTTGTAGGTTAGACTTTCTGGGGAAAAGAGTCAAAAATCTGGCGCACGCATGTAAAGACCGGACGCAAACAAGACACAGACAAAAAGTCTACAAACCAGCAAAATAGAGGTCTCGGGAGATAAGGACCCAACAAGCAAAACACACAAATGCAACGATGTACAATGTTATGATATGATGCGAATGTTGAATGATATGCAAGAGACGACTCTAACGAGAGACGGCAGACTGGGGAAAAGTGAGTGGAAGGATGACACGTCCACTGTAAGGAGTCACACTAAAATCTGAAGATAATCGGTCTTGGAGCCAATCCAGGAATGTCCTTACTTCACTGGGGAAATGAAATTTCACATTTTCAACAAACATCCGTGAAGATACTGGGGTGAATCCCTTTATATCGTGGCATCTAGTCATTACTGAGATGTTCTAATTCAGGGTAGTATTTGTCAATCTTTCTTCAATGACGAGCTTGGATGATTTATCAGTGTTTTCGTCATAACCAGAGTTTTGAGGGAAGCAATTGATTTCACTGAATCGTCCCTAACGCCAAAGCAAAAATTTATATTTTCATTGTGTTTTCTCAAAAGATTTTTTTCAAAACATTTTCCGCTTTCAAAACCATTATTAATGATTAAGTGAAGTTTTGCATAACAAGGAAAATAACAGAGCAGTGATAAACATCAAACAAAGAATGGCTCAAAAATCTGATTTCATTAGAATGGTAACTTGCCAATAGTGAAGTTCCATGGAACGTTACAATTGAAAAATGGCAATTTGGGAAAAGGTTACATCGTACCCAACGACCACTACCCTCCTTAATGACTAAGACTCCTAAAATCTTTGCTGATGGTGCGGACAAATGAAACTTGAATTTCTTCATGAATTCCTGGATGTAGGTGACGACCCTTTTTGACACATTGAAACGCCTTTGTCCCTAACTTTTGCCTGGACCACCCTTTCGGGTTTTCAGTCCACCGGGACGCTCTTTTTTGCCTAGGCCGCCCTTTCGGGTTTTCAACCTAGCGAGCTCTTTATTATTATTTTTTTTGTTTGATCCCTAACTTTTGCCTGAGTCTCCTTTATAGGCTATGACCCACCGGGATACCCTTTTCTTGCCTAAGTCGCCATTTCTGGTTTTCGACTTAGCGGGCTTTTTAGGCGTAATATTTTTGTACTGAGTCAGCATTCACAGGGTGCGCGAGTTGTTCACCATCCATCGTTGTGAGGAATAAAGAGCCTCCTGAGAACACAGTTTTTACCACAAACGGACCCTCATAGTTAGGTGCCCATTTTTCGCGAGAATCCCTTTGAGATGGCAGAATCTTCTTGAGTACAAGCTCTCCTACTCGAAATTCTCGAACACGGACCTTCTTGTCGAATGCCCTCTTCTTTCTCTTCTGATACAAATACCCGTGACACATGGCGGTCAGTCGCTTTTCGTCAATGAGGTTCAGTTGGTCATATCTCTCTCTGACCCATTCTGCTTCATCAAGCTTGGTTTCCATCAGGATTCTCAACGATGGTATCTCTACCTCAATGGGAAGGACGGCCTCCATTCCATATACCATAGAAAAGGGAGTTGCCCCTGTCGAAGTTCGAAATGAAGTTATGTATCCGTGCAAGGTAAATGGTAACATTTCATGCCAATCCTTATAAGTCTTGACCATTTTCTGCAGGATCTTTTTGATGTTCTTGTTGGCAGCTTCGACAGCTCCATTCATCTTGGGACGATAGGGTGAAGAATTGTGATGCTCAATCTTGAAATTGTCACATAACTCTTTCATTGTCTTGTTATTTAGATTTGTCCCATTTTCGGTTATGATTCTGTTAGGGATTCCATAACGACAGATGATATTGTTTTTTATGAAACGGGCAACCACTTGCTTGGTCACATTGGCATAAGAAGCATCTTCAACCCACTTGGTAAAATAATCGATGGCCACTAGAATGAAATGATGACCATTAGAAGCTTTTGGCTCAATAGCTCAAATCATGTCAATGCCCCGCATAGAGAAAGACCAAGGAGACGACAATATATTCAGCAAGGTCGGAGGAACATGCATCTTATCAGTGTAGATCTGGCACTTATGAAACTTTCTGGCGTATTGGATACACTCAGCTTCCATAGTCAACCAATAACACCCAGCCCTTAAGATCTTCTTAACCATAACATGCCCATTGGCGTGAGTACCAAAGGCTCCTTCATGAATATCGTGCATCAACAGGTCTGCTTCTCGTTTATCAACACATCTTAGCAGGACCATGTCGTGATTTCTCTTGTAAAGCACATCATTGCTGAGGAAGAATTTGGATGACAACCTCTGCAAAGTTTTCTTATCAAGACTGGAAGCATTGGCAGGATACTCTTAAGTCATCAGATAATTCATGATGTCATGAAACCACAGTTTTCCATCTATCTCTTCTTCAACTGACTGGCAGTAAGCTGGTTCGGTCTTACGCTCGATGCTGATGAGTGGAGCTTCATTAACAAAGTTAACTCTCCACATTGAAGCTAACATGGCTAATGAGTCGGCTATGTGGTTCTCTGAGCGAGGAACATGACGGAAGGTAATCTCATCAAAGTATTCGATCATTTCTACAATATAAGCACAGTATGGGATCAGTTTCTCATCTTTAGTTTCCCATTCACCCTTGACTTGATAGATAACCAAAGCAGAATCACCTAAGACTTCTAAAATTTTGATTCTGAGATTAATTGCAGCTTCTAAACCCAAGATACATGCTTCATACTCAGCAACATTATTTGTGCATCCAAAGTCTAATCTTGCTGTGAAAGGAGTGTAACCACCATCAGGGTTTATCAACACAACACCCACACCATGTCCTTTGTAATTGGAAGAACCATCAAACATCATTTTCCATCTAGATCCGGGCTCAGGACCTTTGTCAGGGCCTGGCTCTTCGCAATCCTTTACCACCATGGTGTCTTCATCCAGGAAATCAAACTTGAGAGGTTCATAATTTTCAACAGGATGCTCTGCAAGGTACTCTGATAAAATACTCCCCTTGATAGCCTTCTAAGCAACATATTGGATATCATATTCTGACAGTAACATGTGCCAACGAGCAAGTCTTCCTGTTTGAGCAGGCTTCTCAAAGATATACTTTATTGGATCCATTTTCGAGATCAAAAAAGTAGTATGACATATCAAATACTGCCTCAAACATCTGGCGGCCTATGCTAAAGCACAACAGGTCTTCTCAAGCAATGAATAACGGCTTTTGCTATCAGAGAACTTTTTGCTTAAGTAATAGATTGCATGCTCTTTGCGACCGGTTTCATCATGTTGGCCCAAGGCACAGCCCATGGATCCTTCTAAAACAGTCATGTACATGAAGAGAGGCCTTCCAGGAATGGGAGGAACCAAGATTGGTGGTTCCTGCAGATAATTCTTGAGTTTCTCAAAGGCTTATTGGCAATCAGAATTCCATTCTACGGTCTGATCTTTACGGAGCAATTTGAAAATTGGTTCACAAGTAGGAGTCATGTTGGAGATGAATCTGGAGATATAGTTCTAACGGCCCAGAAATCCTCTTACTTGCGACTCAGTCTGCGGGGCTGGTATCTCTTGAATAGCTCGCACCTTGTCAGGATCTACTTCGATTCCTCGTTGGCTGACGATGAAGCCGAGCAGCTTTCCTGATCTAACACCGAAAGTACATTTGGCAGGATTCAACTTTAGCTGGTATTTCCGAAGCCTCTTGAATAACTTCAGAAGATGGTCCAAATGTTCCTCCTCACTCTGAGATTTAGCAATCATGTCATCCACATATACTTCAATCTCTTTATGGATCATGTCATGGAATAAAGTCACCATAGCTCTTTGATAAGTTGCCCCTGCGTTTTTCAACCCGAAAGTCATGACTTTATAGCAATAGGTTCCCCATGGGGTAATGAATATAGTTTTATCCATGTCTGCCGGATCCATTCTGATCTGATTATAGCCTGAGAAGCCATTCATAAATGAGAAGACTGCAAACCGAGTTGTATTATCTACCAGAGTATCGATATGTGGTAGAGGGAAATCATCCTTAGGACTGGCTTTATTGAGATCCCTAAAATCTACGCACATTTGCACTTTACCATTTTTCTTCATTACTGGCACGATGTTGGCTACACATTCAGGATATTTTGAAACTGCCAAGAAACCTGCATCTAGTTGCCTTTTAACCTCATCTCTGATCTTGAGAGCCATGTCAGGTCTACTTCTATGAAGCT
Organism: Lathyrus tuberosus; assembly: GCA_022829125.1. NCBI lineage: Eukaryota > Viridiplantae > Streptophyta > Magnoliopsida > Fabales > Fabaceae > Lathyrus > Lathyrus tuberosus. The sequence goes on from JALAZF010000676.1 coordinate 218,940, forward strand.
TCTGTTTCACCGGAGGACAATCGGGTTTGAGCGGTAGCTTATGAACCACTATGTCTGTATCCAAGCCAGGCATATCCTGATACGACCAAGCAAACACATCCACATATTCCTTCAAAAGCAGTACTAACCGTTGTCTGATTTCTGCCCCAAGGGTTGCCCCAAACTTGACCTCTTTCTTCTTCTCTTCGGTACCAAGATTGATGATATCAACTTGTTCCTCATGCGGTTGAAGATCCGTGTACTGATACTCACACATTTCTGCCAAATCGTCGGGGACCTCATAATCCTCCTTATCCTCAACTTGATAAATAGGTGAATCAAAGTCAATAGTGAGAGTAGGGTCATTGAGTACAACGGGTTTGGGACTTATTCTGCATGATGGAGGGATTTGTTTTATTAAAATGCACAAAACTCAAATGCAAGAAGAAAATGTTTTTGTAGTTTTGAAAAGATTGTCATTTTTTCTTAAAAGCAGAAATAGTAAAATAAAGACAAAGAATCTAACAAAACAATCACTTTCATTGATTAATATGATTTAAAAGCGGTGGTCCATACAAAATAATTCGATAGCCTCGGGCAAGGCTAAAAAATTGAAAACATCAACAAAAGCAAACAAATTGCTCTGGCATAGGGTACAAAGTAGGGATCTCAATAGCCTCCCAATTACTCAAAGTGGCGTCACACTGAAAAACCAAGTGGCTGATGTCTTCGTCTTCAGCGTCTTCAATGATGGCATGGACTTGATGTCCTCCGCTGACAAACATCTCTTGAATTGTCTTCGGCCTTCCCACAGTTGGAGCAGCTTTTTCCTCAAGATTCGGTTTGTAACCCAACCCTTGGTACTTCTCTCTTTCTTGAACTTCTACAACTTTTCCCCAGCCTTCTGGTATACCTTTTTGCAGGGCAGAGTGGATGCTTTTGAAAGAAGCAAAAGATGGACCATTGGAGGCCACTGGCTTGTTATCATCAATCATAACAGCATTTGTTATCTCAAGAGCTTGGAAAGAAGTTTCCAAAGCATCTTCATCAGCCTCGATATATCGAAAAGAGGACAAGTTGCTGACCATTAGGTCTTCCTCACCGTGTATAATAACCAATTTCTCTTTAACCACAAACTTCATTTTTTGATGCAAAGTTGATGTCACGGCACCGGCCCCATGGATCCAAGGTCTACCCAACAAACAACTGTAAGCAGGATTGATGTCCAAGACTTGGAAAAGGATGTTGAACACTTGAGGACCAATCAAAACAGGCAACTCGATCTCTCCCATCACTGATCTTCTCGAGCCATCGAAAGCTTTAACAACAAACGAAGTGGGTCTCATTACAGCTCCTTGGTAAGTCAGCTTTTCAAGGGTTCTTTTTGGTAGCACATTCAAAGATGAACCGGTATCCACAAGAACTCTAGCCAATGTATCCTCTTGACATTTTATGGACACATGCAAAGCAAGGTTATGATTCCTACCTGCTCGAGGCAGCTCCTCATCACTGAAACTGAGTGTATTATAGGTTGTAATGTTAGCAATGACATGGTCGAATTGTCCAGCAGTAATATCTTGAGCTACATGTGCTTGGGCTAGAACTTTCTGTAAGGCTGCTATGTGGACAGGTGAATTCACCAGTAAAGACAAGATGGAAATCTTGGACGGGGTCTGATGAAGCTGGTCTACCACCTTGTAATCACTCCTCTTAATGATTCTCAGGAACTCACCATCCTCTTCCTTATTAATTATCTCCTTTCCTTTGTCCTTAGGGGGTACAGAAACAACAGTCTCCTTGGGCATAGTTTCTTTGTATAAAGGGGTGTAAACTCTGCCGCTTCGGGTTATCTTTCCCGTTCTAACTAAGTTTGTCACATCTTCAGTAGCTCCCATCTCATTCCTTGGAACTACTTCTTCAACAACGGTTCCCACCTCATTCCTTGGAACCACTTCTTCGCGTGTCTTGTTACCCATAATGTTCTCGTAGATCCACGGTACGGCCTTTGGGCCTCTGAACCTGAATGGAATAGGTTGTTGGATGTTGTATGGCTTTGGGTGATTGACAGCGGAAGCCAAAATAGACTCAGAATCGTTGAAAACTGGTATAGGCTTATTGAATACAGGAACCACAGAAATAGACTCAGGCATATTGAACACAGGTACCTTCTCTCTTGGCTTTGGTAGGTTAAACACAGGCTCAATTACAGCAATTTCATCCTTCTTTCCTTTACTGAACACTTGTAGAAAACCTTCATTAATCAAACCCTGGATGTCATCCCGGATTAATTGGCAACCTTTGAAGTTGATGTTACACCCCTCACAATTACTATGACAGGCTTTGACCAACCCAACTTCGAACAACTTAGCATGGAAGATCTTCATAGGAGTCTGTATCTTTGACGCATCCATTAATACCACCTCATTATTCTCGTCTTCAATGGCATTGGTGGCCCCATGTGTGGGCAATGGATTGCTTTTCACATTTGGCTGATTATCCGCAAAAGACAATATCTTCTTCTCCACCAAACCTTTTACCACATATTTCAAAGCAAGGCAACCCTCCAAATCATGACCAGCTGCCCCTTGATGAAAGGCACAAGTAACATTCGGATTATGGAACATCATAGATCTCTCTGAGGGTGGACCCGTAGGTCTAGTGACAACCAAACCTTGTTGCACCAGAGAAGGATACAACTCAGTGTAAGTCATAGGTATGGATGGGAATGAAGGTTTTCCTCCCTGTCTTCTGTAAAAAGTGTTCTGCTGAGGATCTTTCTGTCTCTGTTGATATTGTTGGGTATTTTGCATCTGCTGATAAGCTGGTTGTTGATAAGTCGGCGCCTGCTGCGCTACTGGGTGATTGAAGGTAGGTGTTACAACTGCTATATAAGGTTGCTGAGCATACTGCATAGGGTAGGTCGGTTGTTGAGTGAAGTTTGGAATCGACTATTGTTGTTATATCGGTTGTTTCCACTTAGGATTCTTTTTCTTTCCTGCCATGATGGCATTAGTTTCTCCCTCTTTCTTCTTGTGGAAGTGGCTAGGAGCTTTCTTGGTATTGAGGCCAGTTGAATTGCTCGAAGAACTGATCACCTTTCCACTCTTCAATCCTGCCTCCACCTTTACACCAACTGCAACAATATCAGCGAAATTAGCACTGACGCTGCTGATCATTCTCTCATAAAATTCTGGCTTCACCGTGTCTACAAACCAATCAGCCAACTCCTTCTCGGTCAAGGGTGGTTCAACTTGAGATGCTGTCTCTCTCCATCGCTGTGCATATTCCTTAAAAGACTCAGTATTGCTCTGGGTCATGCTCAATAACTGCCTACGATCGGGTGCCAGATCCATGTTGTACTTGTAATGCTTTACGAAAGCATCAGTCAGATCCTGGAAACAACGGATCTGGGACTGGTCTAGGCTTAAGTACCATTTAGCGGCAGCCCCTTTTAAGCTGTCTTGAAAGCAATGGATCATTAATTTGTCATTCTTCATGTAGGCAGTCATTCTTCGATAATACATAACCAAATGCGACTTGAGGCATGTTGCACCTGAGTATAAGTCAAAATTTGGCAGCTTGAACTTGGGTGGAATCACCAAGTCGGAGACCAAACACATGTCTTTAATAATAGTGCTGAAGGCATTGCTTACTTCCATCGCTTTCATCTTTCTCTGAATTGTCTCGACACTTTCTCTCAACCTTTCATGCTGATCATCCCCTTCCTCTGACATATCAATGTAATCATAAGCCGGATGAGGGTTCTGAAAAATCGGGTGTACCTGTGTTTGTACCGCTGTTGGAGCAAAGGTGGGAACGGCCTGCAGAGTTTCATTAACCATAGGAACCGTTTGCTGAGTAGAAAAGGGGACTGTAGCCCGTATGAAATCAAAAGTCATGCCCAAAGTGGGGTTCACAGTAGGGATAACGGGAGGCTCCAAAGTTGTAGTGATAATTTCGGAGACCACAGTGGCCTGGGTGTCCATCTTTGCTTTCATGATGTTAATATCCTCTAAGATTTGCCCCATCCCTCCGCGTATCTCATTCAATTATTTGTTTACTCTATCCATTTCTCCGTACACTTCTGACATCTTTAGTCGAGCTTGGGCCCGAGTGTTGTAGTTGTGTCTGGGATTCAGTGTGACGATTTTGGAGAGAACACGGTGATATGAGATAAAGACAAGGAAAAATGCACATGTTATGATGTAAATACAAATGCAAGCTAAACTATCAAGAAACCAAAGAGATTTTGCAAATAATGTAGACAATAGAATCTTCAACAAAATAAACTTCATTATTCAAAAATCTGGTGAACATTACATCAGGAGCAGTGCATCTTCATACTCCAAGTACATAAGTAGAAATACAGCAATAACAAAAGGGAACATTAACAACAAAGTAAATAACAACAGTAACATCAAGGAAACTAAGGATTGGATCCACTAGTTGATGACCCTTCTCCATTAATCATTCTCATCAATTTACTGATACGTTCCCTAGTCTCCTCCCTTGCAAGAACCAGTTCTCCTAAAGCTTCCACCATCCTCTGCTTTGCCTTCGTGGGTGATTTGTGGCGAGGAAATGGCTTCCTCATCACACGAGCTATGTTACGAGACCATTGTAAGTGGGCCTCAGTGACAGGGCATTCAGCAGTCCATAGTTGCCTGTTAATTTGGCGCCAGGCGGGCTCAAATCGCATCTTCATCTCAAACCCTTCCTCTTTCTCATAATACATCATCTGCATATCCTTATTATCTGGAATTCCTTTCTTCAGATGGCCCAGCTGGCGGCGAGCAAGGACAGGGTTGTAATTGATACAACCATTCCTCCCCATAAGGGGTACATTGGGGCAGTCCCCACAGCTATGGATTACAATAATTCCTTTGTCAGTCGGATCATACCATTTAATGTCGGTATGCTTCAGTTCCATCAACTTTTTGGACCAGAGCTTACTGTCCTCAAACTCCCAAAATGCTGGTGTCTTTGGCAAGTAGGTTTTGAACCATTTGTAGAAAAGAGCCACACAGCAGACGATTTGTCCACAACCTCTTGTATACCTGGTCTGAAGGGCGTGGTAGACATCTACTAGTAGTGTTGGAACCGGGTTGTTGATTGCAAATATCTGGATAGCTTGGACATCCACAAAGTTCTTTGCATTTGGGAACAAGAATAAACCATAAAGCAGTAGAGCGAAGGTTGACTCAAACAGTGCAGTATTTCCTCTGTTCTTGAAGTAAAGAGCCTTTTCCAGCAAGAATTGGGCGGGCAGTCCGCACCTTCCTCCTTTGTTAGTCAGATTAGCCTGGATGTCATACAATCTGATCCTTGTTGTTCTGGCGATGTCTTTGGTGGAGGGCATTTCCTTGATCCCAGAAAAGATGGGAGTTCCCCTGACAGGAATCCTTATCATGGCAGAGAACTCTTCTAAAGTTGGAACCAACAGTAATTTAGGGAACACGAAGCAACGATATGTCGGATGATATAGCTGTACCAGAACCTCAAGGGGCCCTTCAGTCACCGGGACTCTCATCAGTGGAATGATACACCCGTATCTATCAGCGAAGGCTGACTGGTCTTCAACCATGTCTCCCAACCACAACAACTGCTCTAATTCTGGGAGTTCAAAGAAGTAAGGCCAAACTCTCTTTCCTGCAGCGTCCATTTCTACAAGATCTGCAAAACAAAATTAGTATCTTGATAGCTTAGCAAAGAATGCAAGATGCAATGCAATGTTTCATGGGATTCAGACACTTGTGGAACATCAAAGGATATCAAAGACCTCCTTCTCATTAATAAAAGATGAATTACAAAAGTTAATACAATTTTCAAGAGTTATAAATAATAGTTAAAAATCCTAAGGAAGTTCTCCTAAGAGTCTCATGTTGAGTCTTCTGATTTCCTTCTCCATCTGGTCTCTTTCCATGACGAGGTTGTCGACGATGGACTTCCATGCAGTAGGCTGAGTGCTGGGACCTTCATGGGCTTTTCTTTTCTTGCATGAAATAAATTCTTCGTCCTTGGCCTGTAGTTGTTTTTGGAGCTCTAAGTTCTCCTCAACAACCACCTGGTATTTGAGTTTCCAAGCTTCTCCTGACTGCTGGGCTTGGCTCAAGAGAATCTTCAGCTCTTCCTCCTTTGACATGAAATATAGAATAGGCTCTTCCCTCAAAGTGATTGGTTCTTGCCTAGTGTACGGCATCTTCAGCTCAATGTCTCTTTTTCGGACCCATTGGAGATAGGGCTTCAAAGAAACACAATTAGGTTTTCCCAAAGAACTCCTTCCTCTCTTGCACCTGCTACCCCAAGCACTCAAGATCAACTTCTTATGTTCTTCATTTTTGTCATATTCTTCAAAAAATATGCTTTCCAGATGAATACCCAAAGGTTTTTCTTTCAGAGGGTACCCCAATTGGCGTCGAGCCAACATAGGGTTATAGTTGATTCCTCCTTTGATACCAAGAAGAGGTACGTTACCAAAGTTTCCACAGCTGTCGGTAATCAAAATTCCATCATACACATGGTTATACCAGTCGATGTCTGAATGAGAAAGAGCCATAATCTTTTTAGACCACCATCCCTTCTTAGGATCCCAAAATGCGCCCGCCTTCGGTAGATGCGACACGAACCATTTATACAACACAAGAGCACAACAAGTGATTTGTCCTCCACCATGGACACTCCTTGAATGGACTGAGTGGTAAGCCTCAGCAAGCAAAGTTGGTACAGGATTTCTCTTCAAGAAGATCTTAATTGCATTCATGTCCACAAAGTTGTCAATGTTTGGGAATAAGAAAAGTCCATAGATGAGCAATGCGAAGACGGCTTCGAATGCATCCCTATTCGAGTGCTTAGCATAATACTGAGCTTTTCCAAATAAGAACTTGGCAGTCAACCCAGAAATTCCTCCCTTGGAAGTCAAGTTGCTTTTGATGTCAACTAACTACAAGTGAGTTTTCTTAGCTATCTCTTCCTCTTTGGGGTTTCTCTCAAAGATAGGAAACGGGGACTCGTCCTTAATGGGCAAACCGATTATCTGAGAATAATCTTCGAGGGTAGGCAAGAGTTGATAATCAGGGAAAGTGAAGCAATGATACTTTGGGTCGTAGAACTGAAGTAATGTAGAGAGGAGTCATTCATCAACATATTTCTTTAACAAGGTCCACAACTTCCCATATCTGTCTTTGAATCCCTCAGGGTCTGTCAGCAAATCACCCAACCTCCTTAGGTCACTTAGTTTAGAGCTCTTGAAAGTATATTTCACAGTATTCCTTCTTAAGTTGTCCATGATATCCCTATGATGTTCACACAAGAAGGTCTGAGTTCCATGAAACTGATATGAAATGATGTTTATGATGTATGAATGCAAAGTAAGCACACACAAAGATGCACACATATTCTCAAATGTACACAAGCAAAAGGGTCTTAGGCTTAGGTTATGAGCATAGAGCCATGGTTTACCCATCCCATTTGGTATGTACTATTGGTTTATCAACTGTAGAACAGCGTTCTAAAAGTTCCCTGAGTCGACAACCCATCTTTTGGATTTTATCGATTTCCCGAATGACTTGGTAATCAATAAAATTCTCAAGAGAATCTTGTCTGAGTGTAGTATCGCGTGACAACCATTTCAGAAATAGACTCCCTCATGGTCACCACACTACATTCTAAAAGGCCAAGTGGGGTTTGGAAATAACTACGGTTCTCAGTTTTAACGGCACCTATGTCGAGAGTAGCACGTTTTCACTAATAGACTCGTTCAACATTACTAGACTCTCAAGAGGGCCTCAACTGAGTGATGGTGTCTCAAGTTAACTTCTTTGGGAATCGACTCCCTCAAAGCCTCCTTGAATATTCGTCCTATCATAAGTGCACTCAAGTACGGGTTAGGACTTATCTCACCACTCAAAAGCACCATGCCCACAGAAGAAACCAAGTAAATGTACAAATATAGCAACCAAGCATAATATGCCTACGTTTAGCATAATAACCCTTAATATCTGTAGTACTCTACAGGAACCTCTTGTTTAGGTTTGTGTTATGCTATGTTTGATTACTAAGAGTAAGGTAAAGACCTAAGGGTATATATGCTAGGTTTGCTCGCCAAGACGTTGCATCTTATGCCTACGTATCTGACTAAAGAATCAGAGCAACTGTAGTTCACCTAACTAAGGGTGGATTTGAGGAACCATTGACTATGGCCAAAGTTCCAAGGGGAAATGAGTATGAGCTTATTTAGAGTTTAAGAAACTCTCTAAGTCTAGTTGTAAGGGGGAAGTGAATACTCAAAGTGATGAGTCTCACATAGAGTCCAAGAACTTCAATTTAATTCTAAGTTATAAGGTTGAATGGCTATGAGGCCAAAGGGGAAGATGGCTATGAGGCCAAGATGATAATGAGCTATCTATGACTATGAGGTCAATAGAGAGACTTTGACTATGAGGTCAAAGGGGGATGAGCCATGACTATGAGGTCAAAGCTTTACCTATGACTATGAGGTCAAGGTTGAAGAGATTACTCTATGACTATGAGGTCAAGAGGGGATCCTATGACTATGAGGTCAAGGAGGGATGGATGCCTAAGACTATGAGGTCAAAAGTAGTAATGAGCTTTCTATGACTTTGAGGTCAATAGAAAAACTTTTCCTTTGGAAGGAAGGGGAAGAGTAACATCTTGTAAACAAGAGTTACAGTGGGGTTGAAATACAATGAAACATATGAGTTCAAGAACTCCAAAACAGTAAGCATTAACCCACACATGAAATAATCTTTCAAGTAGGTGCATGGAAAATAACAAGAATAAATGGTCATATAAATTTGCCAAGTATGACAGAGAGAGCATTCTCACGGTTTGGAACAAATACATTTGAATTTGAAATCATACAACTTAGCAACAGAGACCAGGAAAATACAGACAACATTCTCATTGATGAGGTTTTGTTCAAAGTCAGGAAACAAAGTTCAACAAGTCACGGCATATTCCAAAGACAACCCACTTTAAAGTTTTCTTTTTTTTTTTATAAAAAAAAAGTAGATTTTATTTACAGAAATGTCTGAGAATAAAAAGAAATTGTGCATATGTTTTAGTGTTTTATTTTTTTTTTTAAAGTATTTTTGACAAGAAAAAAAATGAAATGAGGTGTAAAACAAATAAAAGATAAAAAAAAATCTCAGTGTGGCCCTCGTCACTCAATATGGCTTGCGCCATGAAGGCCTAGAGGTGGCTTGCGCCATGAGGGCCTGTGGCTTGCGCCATTGGTGTGTGTGTGATTTTTTTTATTTTTTTATTTTGTGGGTTAATGGTGTGGCGGACGCCACTTAAACATGCTGGCGAGTGCCACTACAAACTCTTTTTATTTTTTGTTCAATTTTCTTTTAAACAAACACGAATCCAGTTCACGATTTTTTTTAAAACAAAAACCACATGTTAATGATTTAAGATATTCATCTCAGAATCAACATTCATCACAACATCAGGCATTAACAAGATAGAAAATATGATAACAGTATGAGATAAATATGATCATGGTATTATAAACTGAGTGAAACAGAGTGTGATACCTAGTGGAGAAAGTCCACTGCTTCTTCACAGGTACAAGTTTCTAGAAATGGTGGATGAGCTTCTCCTTCTTCCAAGATCAACTTCTACTGAGTTTCCCAGAAAGAATCAAGTCACTGATGGTTAGGATGTTGTGTGTTTGATGGTTTGAAGTGTTTACAGAGGGAATGAAAGTGGTAAATTCCTTGCAAGTTTTTGGAGGTTACTTGCAAGATTATGGAATGGGGAAGTGGAGAGATTTTGGGAGAGTTTTCTCGTATCTTTTCTCTATGTTTTTGTTGTGTCTCTCTGTGTTGAACAAAGGAGAAATGGTCTCCTTTTATAGGCAAAATAAATGGTCAAGATATTGGAGGCACAGTGGACAAAAGCTTTATCAGCAGGGGAAAAAATTAGGGTTTGCATTTCGGTCAACCTTGGAGATCACCATGCTGAACCATGCAGCGGAGGATATGGTGCAGGTCTGTAACTTTCATCGTTCAATATCCACTTCAAAAACTCTTTTTATTGTGTCATGAGGGAGAAAGTGAAAAGAGGTAATGGTTGGAATTGAGGGTTACGGATTCCCTAAGCATGAAGACTGATCCCTTATGCTGAGCCTTTTTATTTCATTAATCCAATATGATGTCTCAGAAATCTTTTGGCTCTGTCAGGAGAGAGTGAGCTCAAAGAGGCATTATTTAGTGACTTCACACAATTGCCTTACAAGCAAGGTATCTTCAGATTTTTTTTCAAATAATACAAGAGGCACATGGAATGGATTAAGTGCTTAATGCCTTGTTGCTTAACCATACGGGAACACCATTTTCAATTCTCATAACTTTATAGCCTTTGATCAAATGACAACATTTTGGGCCCAATGGAATTTTGAGATAAATCACATGTCCATGAAAAAAAGAAAATGCCACGGGAACAAACTTAAGAAATTCTAAGTTTACAAAATCAAATCCTCTCATGGCACCAATTTGAGATACTGCACCTTGGTGAATATTTATCCAAATGAAAAAATTCTTGCACTTAAGATAAAAATCTTTAAGGCCCATAGGAGGATTCCAAGGATGTTCATTAACACATGGAATAATTTCTCAAGACTTGGGATCACACTTTGCTTGACATGAAAGGCATTTGATTTCTTGTTGAAAAAGACTTATTGGATGCATGTAGATTCCAATGGTTGCATTTAGGGCCAAGAGAGGTCTTAGGGATACCTTGTCCTCTTTATGTGAACCCCATCTTCCACAATAAAAATAAACAACTAAAAAAGAAAAGGTTAGTTAACAATGCACGCATGATTGAAGTCTAAATGTAAGTGCGAGACGATATGACATCTAAGGGGTAAAATTTGGGGTACAATAGGAGGAATTATCTCAATGTGGAATTTAGAGTCAATGCAGATGGAGTTCAGTTTTAGAGGAGATGGTTTCTTAGGGATTAATTGCTGGTGGAAAGGCTGTAATTACTATCTGGTAAATGTTTATTCCTCTTGTAGAATTGTAGACAAAAGAAGGCTGTGGGCTGATTTTATCAAAACCAAGGGAAATTTTTCTAGAGTGAGTGGCTTGTTGGGGGCAATTTTAACGCTGTCAAGGTGGAGGAAGAAAGAAGAAGGTCAGGAAAGGTAAACCTGGCAGAGCTGAACGACTTCTCCATATTTATTGAAGCTATGGAGTTGATTGATTTATCGGCAATTGGGAATAAGTACTCATGGTTCAATTCGAACGGGAAATGCAGCAGTAGGTGGGAAAGAATGTTATTATCAGAAGGGTTGATAAGAAATTGGAAGGTGGTAGCACAGTTTGTTGGAAACCACGATATATCTAACCATAGGCCAATATGGTTGAAATGCAACAATGATAATTGGGGTCCCAAACCTTTTAAAATCTTCTTGTGTTGGATTGAACACCCTGATTTCTTGGTATATATCAAGACATCATGGAATACAATGTCTGTTTAGGGAAGTAAAGGGCAGATATTGGCTCAGAAGTTCAGAACCATGCGTGAAAAGATTAGGTGGTGGAACAAAAACATCTTCGGTTGGGTGGACCTTAAAATCGAGAATGATGTCGTTTCTCTAAACTGTATTGAAGAGGAATTAATGCATATCAATGGAAGTGCGCAACAAGACCAGATGCAGTTAAGACGTGAAGCTATATCAGAGATTTGGAGCAATTTGAGGATAAAGAAAAGCATGTTATGGTAGAAGTCTAGAGCAAAATGGTTAAAGGAGGGAGATATTAATTCTAAATACTTTCATGCCGTGTTGAATTTGAGATCAAGAACCAACTTTATTCCATCTGTTAAGGTTGGCTCGTGCATTGTAGAGGACGTACCATCTTTGAAACAAGCCATTATGGATACTTTTTCTTCTGGGTTCAGGAAAACTGAAAGTTCAATGATGACCTTGTTGATTGTGCTAAGCTTTTATCAATGGATCGCGAGATGCTACATGATGTGTTCTCTGAAGAAGATATTTTTGAGGCAGTTTCTCACTCTGATGGTTCCAAAAGCCCAAGCCCTGATGGGTTTAATTTGGAGTTCCTAAAACGTTGTTGGAATATTGATAGGAAGGATGTGGTCAATTGTATTCATGAGTTTCAAGGTACAACGGTCTTGCCTAAGGCTTTATTATCTTCATTCATCGCCTTGATACCAAAGAATATCAATCTGCAAGGGTTAGAGGAGTTTCTTCCAATTAGCCTCGTGGGATGCATCTACAAGGTCATTTCCAAGATTTTGGCTGCAAAGCTAGGAAAGGTTATTGGCAAGTTGGTTTCACGAACTCAAACGGCATTTATATCGGGAAGACAGATATTAGATGGTGTTTTGGCAATTAACGAGATTATAGATTTAGCCTAGCGAAGGAAAAGAAGTTGTATGATGTTCAAAGCAGATTTTGCGCAAGCCTACGATTATGTGGAGTGGGAGTTTTTGGAAAGAATATTGGAAGTCGTGAATTTCAGTGCGAAGTGGTTGAGTTGGATGAAAGAAGGTGTGTGCAAAAACTTTATGTTTGTTATCGTTAATGGCAGAACTACAAAAGACTTCAAAGGTACAAGGAGGTTAAGACAAGGTGACCCCTTTCCCTCTTTCTTTTTCGCAATTGTGGCTGGGGGATTAGCATGTCTAGTACGGAGGGCTGGTGTACAAGGTATTTTTTTTCTGGTTATAAATTGAATGAGGTTGATGATTTTAGCCTTGTTCAATTTGCTTACGACATTATTCTCGTGTGCGAAGCTGACTGGGATAGTTTTTGGGGCGTGAAACCCATACTTAGAGCTTTCGAACTTGTGTCTGGATTACGCATAAATTTCTGGAAGAGCTATATTTATGGAGTATGCGTTGAAGATGTTTTTCTAGATGCTGCTGCACAATTCCTACATAGTAGGAAATGGAGCTTACCTTTAAAATTTCTTGGTTTACAGGTCGGAGGGAATCATATGAAGTATAAATTCTGGAAACCAGTAATCATTTCTTTCAAATCAAGGTTATCATTGTGGCACGGAAGGTTGTTATCTATGGGTGGTCGTGTTATGTTAATTAATCTCGTTCTTTCTAAACTTCCAATTCATCATATGTCTTTCTATCAAGCTCCGGTTAAAGTAATTAAGGAACTCAAATCGATTCAACGACAGTTCTTATGGTCTGGTTCAAGAGAGGCTTCGTCGATGCCATAGGTCAGTTGGAAAGATATATGCAAATCAAAGGATTCATAAGGTCTAGGAATAAAAGACATTGCAATATTTAATAGGGTGTTGTTGACGAAATGGGTTTGGAGAATCCTAAGTCACGGTGATACAATTTAGAAACCAATTCTACTGAACAAATACGGTTGTAGTTAAAAAAATTGTCTGTTGCAGGATGATGGTCCGAATAGGAGAAAATCACTGTGGTGGCGAGATATTTTGAAGATTGGTTTGTCTGATAATAATGACTCTTTTTTAAACCAAGTATCCTGGAGGCTGGGAGATGGCTCCCTTGTGTCTTTTTGGCACGCAAAGTGGATCGATGTTGTTCCCCTCCGTATCAGTTTTAGAAAACAGTCTGTCAAAGAGATATTATTTTATATTTTGATTTAATTCATGGAAAAGTGTTATATTTTTTAATTGGGTCACGATCAATGTCAAATTTAATATGTAACATATTTAATATTTTTTTAATCTAATATTTATATTATAAAATTTAGCGTTCATTTGAAAAGTATAATGTTATAGATTATATTTATAAAATAAATAAAACAATGACATTTCCATTAATAAAATAATAATCAAAATCAATTAATTAAAAAATAAATATTATATTTAAAAGAGTGGGGATCAACTTACTCCAAGAGTAAGTTTTTTTAACTTATATTAAATCATAGCCTTAGAATTGAATGTAATCTAATGGTTAAATTAGCCTTTTATTTAATTAACCATTAGATTGGATTCAATCCAAAGGCTATGATTTGGAGTAACCTAAAAAAAACTTACTCTTGAAGTAAGTTGATCCTCACTCATATACCGAATCTCCAGCGGAGTAGGCAACATTGTATTGGTTCCAATCCCCTTCTTTCATTGGTTAACCACTACCTATCAGTTAAAAGACCAACCAGTCCCTTTTTATTCGGTTAATCACAGTCCGTCTGTTAAAATATCGAACCTTTGTTGGGTTAATCACCTCCTTGGTTAAAACACTCTTTTCTCTCTGGGTTAATCACTGTCTGCCAGTTAACAAACCAACCTCTCATTTTCCTCAGTTAATCACAGTCCGTCTGTTAACATACTGAGTCTCCTTTTTGGGTTAACACCTTCCCTTGGTTCAACACCCATTTTCTTTGGTTAATCATCCTCCGTTGGTTAAATACGAATTTCTTACTCTCCCCTTTACCGAAAGAGTCAACCCTTTTTCTTGGTTAACCAATGCTTGTCAGTTAAAAGGCCAATTCTCCTCTTCTTCAGCAAAGACCATTTATTCTACTACTCTCAAGTGGAGTCAACTCTTTTTCTTGGTTAATCATTGCCTGTCAATTAATATACCAAGTTCTTTTATCCCCAGCCGAGTCAATTCTTTTCTTTTCCCCAACCAGGGTAAAGATCCTTTTCCTTCTTTCCCTAGTGGAGTGATTACTTTCCTTTCCCAACAAGTCAAACACCAAGTATCGGTTACGACACCCTTGCTCCTGCTCCATGCTCCTTCTTTTATTCCCATCTCTTATCCCTCTCGCTTGGTTTCAACACCACTTTTTTGCTTTTTCGCTCTTGGTTTTGACACCATTTCCCTTTCTTTCTCTGTCTTTCTTCTCCTAACTATGTAGGCTTTGAATTCCTCATTGCACTATGGGGATACGTAGGCACAAGATTGAGAAATCTTGGCGATCCACCTTCCCCCCTTTTTTCCTTCCCTGGTTCCATGAACTACGAAGCTCTGAATTCCTCATTACACTATGAGGATATGTATGCATGAGGGCCCCAACCCTCCATGAGCACTTTCTTCGTCTCTTGTCCTTCCATCTTTAGCAGGTAGCCTTTAGATAGATAACCCATCCGACCCTAGAAACAAGCAGAATGGTTCTTGTCGAGTACGATAGATGCGCGAGGTGCTAATACCTTCTTCTCGCATAACTGACTCCCTTACCGGTTTCTCTTCCCCTTGGGTTTTATCGATATTTTCCCTGTCCTTTGGGACTAAATAAAGTTCCGTGGCGACTCTGTTGTACCGCCGAGTGTACGATGCGCTCAGGTATAATCTTGCTAGCTTCACTCACCAATAGGCTGCCAACTCCCTTGTTAAAATCAAAATGCCCTTATGAACTCTTATTCAACAAACCTCCTTCATTACTACATTTAAGGGTCTTTGGTTGCTTATGTTTTGCAACAACACCATAAGCACATAGGACAAAGTTTAATCCTAGAGCTAGAAAAATCACATTTCTTGGCTATCAAGAGGGAACCCATGGCTATATTTTGTATGACTTACAAAATCACTCTGTCTTTGTCTCTAGAAATATAATTTTCTATGAAAAAAAGTTCCCTTTCAAAACTAGCCCTACACCCCATTCTTCTACTCAATCTCAAAAATAGTACACTTTATTTGATGACCCTCCTTCTACTTCCGAATCATACTTTCCCACCCAACAAACTAGCATTGATATGTCTTTATCTGCCAGTCCTAGCTCTTCCATTAGCACTCATTTATTACCCTTCCCTCCTACCTTTATCCAAACTGGACAACAACTTTCCAATGACAGGACTGCTCAGTCTACTTTTCCTAGTACAAACACACTCCAACATGTCCTATACATGACAATGACCAGTCCCTTGATAGTACAAACTCTATAACTATACCTGACCAGTCCCCTGTTTGTAGGACTCCTTTACCAAGTACATCCAACCCTACACATATTCCATCATCACTTATACTTGACCAATCCCGTGTTTGTAGGACTTTTGTACCAAGTATATCCAGCCCTACATATATTCCATCATCTAGCGAAACTTAACCCAATGGTTTAAGCCTTGATTTAAATGGCACAAATGTACCTTTTAATATTGCCTACTAGACACTCCACACGAATTTCTCAGCCCACTAGTTATTTAGAAGAATACGACTGCTATTCTATTTCAAATTGCTCATCTTCATTTTCCAAAAATATTACCTATCCTTTGTCCTCTGTCCTTTATTATACTCAATGTTTTCCCACTTACAGGCACTATTGTTGCTCTATTTCCTCAACAATTGAACCAAAAACATTTAACCAAGCCATCAAACTTGACTGTTGGAAAAATGCTATGGATATTGAACTACAAGCTTTTGCTGATCAGTGCATTTTGATGCAGATTCTTCTACTATTGTACTTAGGCAACTCTATAGTTTATTTTATTATTTTTACTATTTAGTGTGTTTTTATATTTAAGTATATTTCAGACTTTATTTTATTTTAGTACTTTATTTTCAACTTAAATTGTTAATTGATACCTTTTTACTATGCAAACTATAACTTGAGCTACGAGAATCATATTGAAGCGTTCTAAATAATTTGGAAAGCTAAGAGAAAGGGCTACAAGTTTTATGTTGAAGTGAAATGCTAATTCGGAGTGAAGGAGTGTCTAATAATTCATTGAAGTTCCATACTTATTTAAAATAGTTAGTTTGGGCCGGTTTTTGTAATTTTCTGGTCGGTTTCCATAAGGGCCCGACTTTTCCTTTTGTTATATTAGAAAAATCGTTGCAACAGTACATCATTCTGAATTTTCATGATAGAATACACTTTGTACTGATTCATGTTTCCGCCAATACTTTGAGGTTTTATATTTTCAATCCAAATTCTCTTCCCTTTCAATATTCTTCTATATATTTTGTATGCTTAATTAGAATTATATATATTTATGTTGATTTATTCTGATTGGTTTATGTTCCTTGATTTGTATCACGTTTTAGCGTTGCTTTACCGTTAAATTGCGTATGTTGAATCATGTTTGCTTAATTCGGGAGTGTTGAATTTGTTTGCTTCATTCGGATAATAGGAGTGTAAACTGCATAATATCAATTTTGCTTTTTAATTGATACTGTAATCGAAAGGGGATTAGAGTCCACTTAGGGTTTTGGATTTATAATTACCAATGATAAGTTGGGAACTTGAACACTAGGTTGACTTGTTTTACCTTATTTCATAATCACTTATTTTCTCTCTATTCTCAATCGAATATAAAACCCCTATATCGTTTCTTATTTGGTTAATCATACAAGAGTCATTGCGATATGATACTCGAGTGCCGTTTCCCTACACTACCGTTCTTAATTACTCATTTTTACCTATGTGCAACAGCGGATCAAATTGACGTCGTTGCCAGAGACTCTCTTTTGATTTTAGCTAATTTTAGAATCATATTTTAGAGTCTTGTTAGCAATTTTTTTTTTGTTGATTTTCAGGATTGCAGTTAGTGGTATGTATCTTTGCCTATCAGGTAAATACTATGTAAGCTACTGTTTCAAATTGTTCCAAATTTTTTCCATAAATTCAAAAATAATTCAACAAACTTTTAGGTGAATTTAACCCTCAAAATCGCAAAATCCTCTCTTTTCTATTTTATTTGAATTTTTTCTATTTTCATATTTTCAAAAAAATCCAAAAAAAATTGTAGCTTCGTTATTTTGTTTTATTTGATTTTTATACATTTTTACATAATTTTTAGATTTTATTTTAACCACGTTTCTATTTTTCCATTCTTTTTCTCAATATGGACATTGTTGGCACTTTCGTAATTGTTGCATTGGAGTGCTTCTTGATTTTATTTGATTCTGTGTTGATTTGATTTTCATTATTGATAGTGATTTTATTTGATTATGTGTTAATTTGATAATTATATCATGACTGATCAAATTAGAACCTTAAGAGAATTTGCTTCACCTGATTCACTTTTTGTTTATTTCCCTTCATTGTCTTATTTTGATGACACTTATACTTGTGATGTTTGTATTGATAGTCACTTATGTTCAGTTTGTTCTGAAATTGAAGTAGCTTTACAATGTGATATTTCTAACCATATTTATTATGATATTTTAACTGACAAAGTTAATGTTGTAGATGTAAATGTAGCTCTTGCTGCCAAAACTTTACCATTCATTGAGAAACTACTTGCTTTAGAGCTAAAGTCACTCCATGTGATTTTAGAATTTAATGAAAATTTGTTGGTAATAATTTCAGCTAAACTTGAATTTGAACAGGAACAAAATTTGTTACAGTTATTGCAGAAACATAAGAAGGAAATTTGGTGGACCTTGGTTGACATTTATGATATTAGGCAGTCCATGTGTATGCATAGGGTCTTACTTGAAAATGGAGAAAAAGCAGTGAGGCAGCCCCAAAGTTGGTCTAACCCCTTGATTTTTTATGTTATTAAAAATGAGATCTATATTGCACCAAAGGACAAAGAGAATACCACTTTCACTTGCCCGTTCGACACATTTACCTATAGAAGAATGTTCTTTGATCCTGCAATAAAAAGTGAAGACACTAATAAAAATTTCAAATTCAATGGACACTACCTCAAGCTATTCCATCAGATCCCCACATTGGAAGAAGAAACTATAGAAAAGATCTCATTGGTAAAGGATATTTATTCAGTCATATATCCGCCTTGACTTCTCAGGTGTGTTCTTTCATCTCTCTTCTCTCTTATTTTATACTTGTTTCTTTTATTAAGGACAATGTGTGTTTTAAGTATGGGGGAGGGATGTCATTTACTTTTCTTGTTTTGTTTTCTTCATTTACTTTTGTTGATTTGTTTTCATATAAAAAATTTATTAAAAAAATGCACGCTTTTTCATTGGTTTTGTTGCAAGTGTGAGTAATTTATTTGTTCTCTTGACTAAAGACTCGTGGTGTGATGTGAGTGATTTGTTGTGTATTTTTAATATGTTAAGTAGGACTAAACTCTAAATTGTACATCATTTGTGCTAGATTATTAACCTTCGTATTTGAGCCTTTTAATGGATAACATTCAAAAATCCATCTTTTTCTTTCTTGTGTGTTTCACTCATGTCTGTTAGTCTCTAGAACTTGAATTGACTCTTGTTGAAACTGTTTGTTTACTTGTGCACACTAATATGGTAAAGACAACTTATTTTAGTTTTATTTTTAGCCACTTAGCCAAAAAGTCAACCCTGAATAATATCATCCCTTGTTTGAAACCCCCTTGAGCCTATTTATCCCTTTCTTTAATTAAAACTCATTACAAACCGAAAAGTAAAAAACAATGTTATCATCCTATTCAAAGGGTTGAAAGAGTATTGTTTGGAGTTGTGTGCGGTTGAATAACTATAGTTGTGATATTTCATTCAAAAGTTGGCAGAAAAAGAAAAAATATAGGTAGAAAAAGAAAAAAAATTAAAAATAAATATAAAAAAAATAGAAAAAGAAAATAAGGATGTCATTACATATTCCTTCTGAAAAAGAAAAAAAAATAGAATAAAAAGATAAAAGAGAAGAAAAATAGCGAAAAAATTGTTGTTTGAAAGAGGATGAATGTAGTTCAACTCCCGCAGGTTTTTTCATGTCTCTTTTCTCCCTTTGAATATTAGCCTAGTTCCCATTAGATTTATCGCACCCTTAGCTTGGCCAAGTTACAACCCGAATAAAAGTCCTTTTGATCTTTGTGTGCATGTATTTCATTTGTGGATGTTAGAGTCTTTTCAAGCTTATGGTAATATTAATTTTTATGATGTGCTTTGAGTGTAAACAGTATCTTAAACACTTGAGAGTAGAGTGAATTTTATCTTGTGAGGATCTTGCTGCTTTTGATGTACTATTTGGTAATCTGTTTTCGTATTTGCTTTGAATATCACAAAAGAGTTGCTTACTAATGTCATTTTCTTTAAGCTTAGACTTAAAATTTTGCTTGCACTTTGTATCCTGAGAACTTTTGAAATTGCATGTTTTGTTTTGCTCTTGTTTTTCTTTTATAAATTTTGAATTTTTAGTTTTGCTCGGAGTGCAAAAGTTCAAGTGTGGGGGAATTTGATCATTGCATTTTGATGTACATTCTTCTACTATTGTATTTAGACAACTCTATAATTTATTTTATTATTTTTACTATTTCAGTGTATTTTTATATTTAAGTTTATTTCTGCCTTTATTTTACTTTCTTACTTTATTTTCAACTTAAACAGTTAATTGTTACCTTTTCAATATGCATACCATAACTTGAGCTACGAGAATCGGATTGATTCATTCTAATATGAGTTGGAAAGCTAAGAGAAAGAGCTACAAGTTTTGTATTGAAGTCAAAAGTTGATTCTGAGTAAAAGAATGTCTAATAATTCATTGAAGTTTTAGACTTATTTAAAATAATTAGTTTGGGCCGGTTTTTGTAATCATACAAGAGTCCTTGCAATATGATACTCGAGTGTCGCTTCCCTAGACTATCATTCTTAGTTACTCGTTTTTGACCCATGTGCGACAACGGTTCACTTACAGAAAACCAAACATGGCTTGTAGTTTATCTACCTCCTGGAAAAAATCATATTGGTTGCGAATGGGTTTACAAAACAAAATTCAATGATAATGGTTCCATTGAGAGATATAAAGATAGATTGGTTGCAAAAGGGTACACCCAAATAGAAGACATTGAATATTTTGATACTTTCTCTCCTGTAGCCAAAATTATCATAGTAAGAGTGTTACTCTCTATTGCTGCTATCAAAGGTTAGCATTTGGAACAATTAAATGTTAATAATGATTTTCTCCATATTGATTTGAATGAAGAGGTCTATATGACTCTTCCTACTGGCCTAGCTCATACTAATTCCTCCCAAGTTTGTAAGCTTCAAAAGTCATTGTATGGTTTAAAACAGGCTAGTAGGCAATGGTATTCTAAGTTTTCCTCTTTCTTTCTTTCCTTGGGGTATTCTCAATCATAAGCAGGTCATTCTTTGTATGTCAAATCTAGTCAGCACAGTTTGATTGCCCTCTTGGTCTATGTTGATGATATTTTATTAGCTAGGAATTCTATATAGGAAAAAAAAGTTTGTCAAGCAACTTTTGGATCAAAAATTCAGAATTAAGGATCTTGGTTAATTGAAGTATTATCTAGGTTTTGAGATTGCCAGGTCTGATAAAGGCATCTTCATGAATCAAAGAAAGTACACACTTGAACTTCTTGAAGACACAGGTTATCTTGCAGCCAAGCCTTCATATATTCCCTTTGATCCCACAACCAAGCTAACCATTACAGATGGTCAACCACTTGAAGATCCTTCTTCATACATGAAGCTCATTGGTTGGCTTATTTACTTGACCAACACCGGACCTGACATATCTTATGTTGTTCAGCATTTGAGTCAGTATGTGTCTTAGCTATTATTACCATATTATCAAGCTACCACAAGAATTCTGAGGTACCTAAAGTCTTTTCCTACTCGAGGCATTTTACTTTCAGCATTTAGTTCTTTGAAACTTTATGGTTTTGCTGATTCTGAATGGGACAAGAAAATCAACCACTGGTTATTGTGTCATCCTTGGATTTTCTCTTCTATGTTGCAAATGCAAGAAACAAAACATTGTTTCTAAGTCCTCTAGAGAAGCTGAATATAGGGCTTTGGCATCTCTGACTTGCGAACTACAGTGGTTACAATACTTATTCAAAGATCTTATGATTATGTTCTCTCAACCATTTTTTGTGTACTGTGACAGTAAATCTGCCATTTATCTCGCTCATAATCCAACTTTTCATGAAAGAAGCAAACTTATAGAGTTGAATTGTCATGTCATTCGGGAGAAACTACACTCAAAGCTCCTTCATTTGCTTCCTGTTTTTACCAATGCTCAACTTGCTGACATGTTCACAAAACCATTGCATTCTCCTGCTTTATCTTCTATTTTTATCAAGTTAGGACTTTACTCTATCCATTGTCCAACTCGAGGGGAGATACTAGTTTAAGCATATCAATTTAAGCCCATATATACAAGCCCAGGCCCAATTATGCTTATGTGGTTATTCTTGTTAGGAGATAGGTTCAATTTATTTGAGGAGTTAGTTATTAAACTGATTTATATATGGCACTTGCATGCCCGTTTTCAATAAATGAAACAATATTCCATTTATCATTACAACTATTTTTTTCCTTCTTTTATTTGAGATCTTCATCATCTACACCTATATGTCAAGGGGATGTAATTTGGCATAGCGAAAATGTGAGAAGGAAGAAAAAATGGTCCCCCAGCAGCACACATATTAGAATCTAATGGATATGGCTAACAAATTGGAAAGAAAGTGTGGTATATGTCGTCAGACCGGACACACACGAAAATATTGTCCCAATGTTGGAACAAGCCTAAATGATAATTTATCATGTTGTTAAACATTTTGTAACCTTGGAATTTAATATAGACAACAATTTTTTGTTACAACAAAATGAAAACAAGCACGCCTAAAACAACAATACAAATAACAAATAAAAACACTTAACACTACAACATATCTAAGAGCATATATGAATCAAAACAATATCATCGGATGCAGTCATCATATCCCTAACATCATTGTCATCTTTAACTGGCACACACATACGTTGGATATAGTCTTAGTCATCCGCAATAGAGATGTACGAAACAAGTATGTCAATTCTTCTAACCCTTTCACCATCATTAATCTCTCTGTCTAACCAAACGATCAAGTTGCTCGAAACTCCAGTTAACCCAAAAATGCATCTTCATCAGAGACTTAGTTCTCGAATAAAAAATATGTTTTTATGATTATTTTACTAATCGTGTTAGAACAAATGAAAAAAAGAGAAGAGGTGTAAAAAAATGGTTCACAACACACCTTTATTCATACAAAAAATGGTATCTATTATAATATATTAAATCATAAACACATACTCTAACATTTCAACATAATTTGTGCCACATCACCCATATTCCTATGTGGTCTTTTTTTTAAATTTCATGTTCACATCTCAAAAGACACAATCACATAATATTAGAGGTCACAAGTTCAAATATTGACAAATTAAAAAAAAATAGACAAATGCAAAAAAATATTAACTTAACAATTGTTTTTTTAAATTTGATACATATTATTTTCATAAAACTTACTGAATATCATTTTTATTTTTATTGCAATTAATTTTAATTATTAAAATTAATGAAAGAGATAATTTTAATATATATTTTCAATATAATTTTCTTTTTTATATTCTTCATATCATACAACTAAGATAATTCTTTTTAGAAAAATAACCTAAAAAATATTTATTATTCATATAATTTATTTTCATAAGATTTATAAAATAATATTTATATTGCAATTATTTTTAAACTACTAAAATGAAAATAAAAATTAGATGTACCATGTAAATAAAATGTCTCTAAAATTTTAGATTCTTCCTATTCTACATTCTTCATATTGTGTCGAACAAATAAACTAAAGACAAACAGAATTTTTTTGATTTTTCATATATATGAAAATTGAGTTTATAGTTTGCTCAATTTTTTTTATAATATAGGGCCCGTTTGTTTTGGCTTTTTTTAAAAATGTTTTTTATAGTGTAACATAATTTTGTAGAAAAAAATTTTACAAAGAAATTTTTTATAAATGCTTCAAATGAAAATTTGGTTTGAATAGTTATTCTTAAAATGTTATTTTAGGTATTTCATCATTTTATCGAAAAAAAATTTGGATATCAAAATTTCAAAAAATCACTTTTTTTTTTTTTGGAAATAAAATACTTTATTAACCAAAAGGAAGAAGAACACAAAGCGATCCCAAAGGGGATCCAGCTGAACCAACAGACAACAAAACCAAGGAAACTATCCTAAGGCATAAGTAACCTACTTAAGGATTTCCTAAGATTAGCCTCCATCCAACATCTATAGACAATGATGTCTATGATTCTATCACCAATTTTTTCCCTGTTACAATCATTCCCAAAATAACTATCATTTCTAAAATGCCATAACTCATAAAGAGTTTCAGCAAAGGCACATTTTATGATTCTACATCTAGGGCTCTTAGACTTACTTAACCTATTGATCCAAATTATCTCCTCAAACCAAGGACCAGGAGAATGCATGATTTGGAGCCAGTCAAGAATGTACTTCCACACTTCCTTCATAGGCTTGCACATGAAAAAAAGATGATTGAGGGTCTCTCTTTCTTTACAAAAGCAGCAAACCAAATCTCAGCATCCTATCCTTAGTAGCCAATCTCTTTTGACAAGCCATCCACAAGGCGAACTTAGCTCTAGGGCGGGCAGGGTTGTTGTATAACAACTTTCTCCACTCCACAATGTAATTTCTGTCATTCAACACATGATACAGCTTCCTCGAATAAAATCGATCCTCCTGCACAAATTGCTTCCACAAGTTCAACTCATTAACAATAGGCCTCATCTTAAGAATAGATTTCATAATCCATGATGAGTTGTTCTTGATGCCCATTGTCATCACATTTTGATCCTTAATGTAGTAAGAATGAATCCATTTTATCCACAAACAGTCAGTTTTCCTGTTGATGTTCCATAACAGCTTGGCTAAACACATTTGATTCCAATTAGATAAGTCTATGATGTTCAGACCCCCTTGCTTCTTTGGAGCACAAGTCTTCTTCCAAGAAATAGGAACTTTCCTGGAGACTTTATCAGTACCTGTCCATAAAAAAGATCTACAAAGAGAGTCAATTCTAGCCAAGACAGCCTTTGGCAAAGGCAAGCATTGAAGCTAGAAATTGGAGAGGGCAAACAGGACACTATTTATCAACTGAGTTCTTCCAGCCATAGAGAGGAGTTTAGAGCTCCAATGATTAATTCTGCAGCAAATCCTATCTATGAGGGGAATGTAATGACAAATGTTAAGTTTCTTACTAGTCAAAGGGATGCCAAGATACCTAAAAGGCAGATGACCTTCAGAAAACTGAGTGTTACTCTGAATTTTAGCTCTAACTTCCTCCTCAACATTTCCATAATAAGCCTTGCATTTAGCAGGGTTTATCTTAAGACCTGTGGCTTGAGAAAAAGAATTAAAAGCTTCCATCAGCATCTCAACAGACCTGAAATCCCCTCTAGCAAACAATAATAGGTCATCAGCAAAACTCAAGTTAATAATCCCCATCTTCTCACATTTGGAATGAAAGTTAAAATCAGGCTTTCCTTTAAGTTTCTGCATCAACCTATGTAAATACTCCATAACAATCACAAAAAGCAAGGGGGGAGAGGATCCCCTTGCCTGAGCCCTCTCTTGGCTTCCACAACACCAAAAATATTGCCATTCACCTGAAATCTATAAGACACAGTTGTAACAGTTAACATAATCCATCTAATAAATTGATGAGGAAAGATAAGCTCCTTCAAAATAGTCTCAAGAGCAGACCATTCAACAGAGTCATAAGCCTTTTGCAAGTCCATCTGTAACATACACTTAGGAGCTCCCTGCTTAGTACTGTACCCTCTGATCAACTCAAAAGCAAGCAGAATATGATCATGTATCTTCTTCCCAGGCACAAAAGCAGCTTGACTACTATGAATGATACTATTCAGAACCGTCCCAAGTCTTTTAGCCATAATTCTAGATATCACCTTATAAAGGACAGTGCAACAAGAAATTGGCCTAAAATCCTTAACCATATTAGCTCCACTAGTCTTAGGGATCAAAGTAACCAATGTGCAATTGATAGCTCTGTACAATCTCTCCTTAACAAAGAAGTCTTTAATAGCACTATTGAAATCCTGTTTAATACAAGACCAAGAACTTTTGAAAACCTTTGCATTAAATCCATCAATTCCATGGGCAGATAAATCCTTAATACCCTTTAAACTCTGCCAGATCTCATCCTCAGTTACAGGTCTAGTGAGCAGCTCACATTGGTCCCTGCCCAATTGAGGCCCCTCCCTCATTGCCATAATGTCAATGCTAGCCAAATTATTATGAGATTTACCTATAAGGTTACCATAGAAGTTCACTATCATAGCCTCAATCTCCTCCTGACTCTGAATATCATTCCCATTGGCATCTTTCAACTTACTCAAATGGTTCTGGCTCTGTCTAGACTTCAAGGCAGCATGGAAGTACCTATTGTTACCATCACCAAGCTTGATCCATTCAATCTTAGCTTTTCGTTGAATTATGCTCTCCTCCAAGTTGCTCAATCTCAGCATCTCCTTAGTACAATTACTAACAGCATCAATGCATTGAGGATTCATTCTATTCTTCACTAAATCATCTTGAGCCCTGACTAGCATATCTCTAGCTTCTTTAAGTTGTAAACTAATGCCCTTGAGGGACCTGCTCAATCTTTTGATTTCAAACTGCAGTCTCTGTAGTTTCTTCCAAATGACAAACATTGGTTGACCCATTAAAGGCTGTAGCCAATTGCTCCTCACAATATCATTATATTCAGCCTTTTGTATGACTGCATTTTGGAACTTGAAGGGAGTTCTATGAGGCCCTGTAACATTGGAATCTTGAAGGCAAAGAAGAGCATGGTCAAAAACACCTTGGTTCATAATGATAAGGTTTGTATCAATGTTCTGCTGCTGCCAATCAATATTGCCCAACACCCTATCAATCCTAGAGTAAATCATGTTCTCCCTCTGATTGTTGCACCAAGTATAATGATCCCCCTGACTGTCTTTTTCAAACAACTCAGCTTGTATCATCATATCTTTCAGGTCTCTATATTCTTTCTCAGTAACCATATTGCCTCCAACTCTGTCTTGGACTCTAAGAACATTGTTGAAGTCTCCCATTAAGCACCAAGGGCCACTGATATTATCCTGCAGTCTACCAATAGTCTTCCACAAATCTTTCCTCTGCTCTAGGGTATTATAGGCATAGATAGAAGTAAGCCAATAGCTTTTATTCTCCTTCTGATAAGACATCTTGCAGTGTATAAACTGAGCTTCTGTAGAATGAACTTCTAGCTTAATTTTATTCTCATCCCATAACAGCCATATTCTCCCATTATTATGCTTAGTGTAATTATCAACTATTTTCCACTTAGTACCAAATTTTTTCCTAACTTTCAGAGCTTTCTGAGGCTTAACTCTAGTTTCAAGGAGCATAACTATATCAGGGCACATTTGATTGAGGCGAGAGGTAACCTCATGGCACTTCCCTGAATTATTGATCCCTTTCACATTCCAAGAAACCATCATGTTGCTTCACCTTGTGACCTATCAGGCATTCCAACCCTCAAGGCCTCAAAGCCATTCTTGCATGTGATATCCTCTTGACTGCTTGTAATGTTTTTACCTTTGTTTCTTCCACCACTTCTCACATTTTCCCACCCTTTGTTCTCTAGGATCTCACTTCCCCCTGTGTTAGCAGATTTTGCTTCAGAGCTTTCAGGAATTTCCATTTCAACATTATCTTGCTTCACATTATTGTCTATAGGGGGCTTAGGTTTCCATTGCTTCTTAATTTTCACCTTGCATCGGTGCCCTACCTTTTGACAGGTTTCACAATACAAAGGTCTTCATTCATACTCTATAACCTGTTTCCTCTTGTTCCATTCATTATCTTTGATGAGGATAAAATCCTTCTGCTTCTGAGTTACATCTATCTCAACCAGAATTCTAGCATAAGACACTCTCAACTTGTTAGCAGTGCACTCATTAGTAAACAGGGGTACACCCAAAGCACTTCCAATTTTCCCTAGGCTTCTAGTTCCCCAAAGATGCAACAGTAGATTGGGGAGTTTCACCCAAACTGGTAATGCTCTCAACATATCTCTCTTGAAATCAAAGTTAGGAGTCCAATCCTTAAGCACCATAGGCATGTTTTGAATTTTATATGGCCCCTTCATTACCACCATATCTTTCTCCTGATTAGACTTAAACCTCATAATTAAATATCCTTCCTCATGGAAGAATAGGTCAGGCAACTTGATAAAATTCCAGAATTTAGTCATATACTGCTTAACAGCATTTAAACTCAAATCTCTTCCTATAACATACATGATTAGGGATGACCCCTAAAAACGTACCTCAGATTCAATGTCTTCTTCTGCGATTTCAACTTCAACCTCCCCCTCCACTAAGTTGGGAGCAACAAATTCAATCATAGCACCATTGGAGGCAATTATGTTCCCACTAATAACGTCCACCCATAGCTTTGGGTTAGGTTCTTCCACCTTATGCTCAATGTTCTCCATCACCTAGGTAATAGGCGTCTTTACTTCTGGTGTCTCATTTTCCACTTCGCAGCTCTTCACAGAGTCGTTTTCCGTATTAGCAGATGAAACTCTCTCAGAATCTTCATTGCTTGTTCTATTTTGCAAGAGGGTGGTTAAGATCGACGGAGACAGCACCTTGTTCCTCTTAGGTCTCCCCCTTCCTCGACCCATATTCCTCTGATATCCTGATACAAACCACACCTGGGGAGGTCCCTAGTCCAAGAACTAGGAATTTAAACCATCCAGAAGTGATTTCCACCAGGCAACCACTGCTTGAGACTCTAGGGCAAGTTCGTCGGAAATCGCACAGCTCGCCGGAAATCGTTAGAGGATGTAAGAGAGAGAAGTGAAAATCACTTAATTTTGAAGCTATTTCAAATAGCTTTTCATGAAAATCATTTTTAAAATACAACTTTTTTTAAAAATTGTGATTTTGACTATGTTTTGGTCTTCAATAATGTATATTAATGTTATAGAATGTCAAAATTAGTCTATTAATTTATAAAAAATAAATTTAAAAAAACTTGTAATATTTTAAAAGTAGAATGCATTTTCAAAAATACAAAGAAAAAATTCATTTTTTTAAAGCTGAAACAACCTGGCTCATAATCAATTATAATATATTAAATAAAAAACGCACACTCTAATGCTAATATTTCAACATAATTTGTGTCACATCCCCCACATTTCTATGTGGCATCTTCTAAATTTTACTTTCACTTCTTAAAAGATTCAATCACATTGTGTTAGAGGTCATGGATTCAAATCCCGACAAATTCAAAATATATATTAACTTAACAATTGCTTATTAACTTTGATATATATTATTTTCATAAATTTTATAGAATTTCATTTTTTTTTAATATTTTTAAATCATAAAAATTAAAGAAATAGATAATTTTGATGTATATTTTTAATATAATTTTCTATTCTATATACGTCATATCATGTCAGACAAATAAATTAAAGACAACTAATAATATTCTTGATTTCTCACCTATAAAAAAAATATAGAGTTTACCAAAATTGATTTATAGTTTGCTCACTTTTTTTTTATAGTAACCATAGGAAGTATAATAAATAAATAAAAAACAGATATAGTAATTTCTAGAATAAGAACTATAATATTTCAACTAATATCAACAATAAAATCAAATAAAATTTCTATAATATCATTAATAACAAATTAAGATATTTATTTTTAGAAAAATAATATTAAAAATATTTATTATTTATATAAGTTATCTTCATAAAATTTATAAAATAATTTTTATATTTTCTTTCAATTATTTTTAAATTATAAAAATTAAGAGAAGAAATTTTGATGTATCAAATAAATTATAATTTAGAGAAGAAATTTTAAATTAAGATTTATCATGTAAATAAATTTTGATGTCTCTAAAATAATTTTAGATTTTTTATATTCTACATTCTTCATATTATGTCAAATAAATAAACTAAAACCAAACAATAAGATTTTTAATTTTTCACATAAAAGGAAGTAGAGTTTATAGTTTTCTCATATTTTTTTTATAATAATGATAATAACGAGTATATTAAAAATAAAAATAATATTTTCTAAATAACTCTCATATTAAAATGGTTATTTTTCTTAAAAAATTACATTAATCAAATAACTAGCATTTAAAACGATTTTATTCATCATATAACTAATACTATTTGACAATATAGATATAAATTTTTAAAACTTTCAAAACTTTTATTTAATAATAATTTCAAATAAAATTTAAACTTTATTCAGAACTAAAAACAAATACATATTTTTTTTTTTGGAAATAAAGATAACTTTATTCAACCAAAGAAGAGAAAATACAAGGTGGCTAAAAGCACACCCACCACACAAACCCACCAAACAACTAATCTATAAGTAGATTAGCTACATGTTTCCTGATTCTAGTATGCATCCAACCTCTATTGACAAGGGTGGCAATAACTATTTCTCTTATCTTTCTATTATTCACACTGTCACCAAATATTTTGTTGTTCCTATACTTCCATATCTCATAAACCGTTTCAGCCGCAGCACTACGAATAAGACACGCCCTATATAAATTATATGTGATATTTTATTAAATTATTTAAATTTTCAAAATTAAAAAATTCAATAAATCTCAACTATAATCTATAATAAATCAATAATAATAATATAAAGTTACTGATCATATTTATCAAAAAAAATTCATAACATAATTAAAATTTAATTAAAAAAATTAGAATATAATTAAATTTTAATTAAAATTTGAAAAAAAAAATTAATAATAATAAGTAAATATAAAGAATATAATTTATATTTAAAAAAAAATAGAATCAATACCCGCGAACATCGGTTGGTATTTTTCATAAAAATATTTATACAATAATTTAGATTTATAAATATCAAATAATATCATAGGATTTATAAATATTATTTTAACTGATTAAATAAATATTATTAACATAAATAAATAAATTTTATTTAAGTATTATTACAAATATCTATTTCGTATGATACTCATATCAGTACCCGAGCACTGGTGTGTTACGCGCATGTGTTTTTTTATTTAAAAATATGATTAATAAAAATTAGTAAATATAAAAATATAATTAATACTTTAAAAAAAGAATGATATAATCAATACCCGCAGGCATCCGTTGGCATTTTTTATTATAAGTATCAAATAATATCATAGTATTTGTAAATATTATTTTAATTTTATAAATAATTATTATTAACATAAATAATAAAGTATTATTACAAATATCTATATCGTTGAATAATCATATCAGTACCCGTGTGTTCGCCCGAGTACAAGTGTGCTACGCGCTTTTTAAAAAAAAATAGGATTAATATATATTAGTAAATATAAAAAATATAATTTATATTAAAAAAAAAAAAGATAGAATCAATACCCGCGGGCATCAGTTGGTATTTGTTATAAAAATATTTATGCAATGATTTAGATTTATAAATATCAAATAATAATATAGTATTTGTAAATTTTATTTTAATTGTATCAATAAATATTATTAACATAAATAAATACATTTTATGTAAGTATTATTACAAATATTTATTTTGTGGGATAACAATATTAGTACCCGTGTGTTCTTTCGAGTACTGTTGTGTTATGCGCATTTGTTTTTTTTAAATATGATTAATAAAAATTGGTAAATATAAAAAATAGAATTTATATTTAAAAAAATAGAATCAATATCCGCGGGCTTCGGTTGGTATTTTTTATAAAAGTATTTATGCAATAATTGTTAGATATATGGTATGATAATCCTGGATAGCTTCGAAGAATCGTGTTCGTACACTTTCCGAACAAAGTATTTCGACCCTATTCTTGCCTGGGTTCACGAAATCTTTGTGGGGATAATTCTTGAAGAACAATCTGTTTCTTGGCAAAAGAATACTGATTAAGAATGTAGAAAGAAGTATTGTTATTTCGTTTTTGAAACCGAGGCCAATGATTCCTTATATATAGGATTAACCACAGAAACCGAAAAGACATACCTTTTCGTTTGAACTGTTATGTTCGTTTGGAAACGGTTTTGTTGGTTGGAAAGGGTGCAACGGTTCAAACAGAAACCGAAAAATTTTGCTCGGGGCGCTGCCCCTTGGACCCCAGCCAGGGGCTCTGCCCCTTGGACCCCACGGGGCGCTGCCCCGCACCCCGCCAGGGGCTTCGCCCCTCGGAACCCCAACGGGGCGCTGCCCCGTACCCCGCCAGGGGCTTCGCCCCTTGGAACCCCGTTTCAATTATTCGCATTCAATTATACGTTGGCTTGACGAGCGTGCACTCCGCACTACCCTAACTCGTTTCCAAGCTTTAACGCATAATTGCATCGGCCTATAGTAAATCACATTACTACTAAAATACATTGATGATACTAAAATCACCAACAATAATCTAGTTTTATAAATGAGAAAAGGAATGGTGCACTGACAGTTTAAATTATTTATAATTTAAATTACTTATATGATGGCACTTTAAAATATTTTGATTGAATGTATGTATAATACTTTTTTACACTGACAGTGCATTACCATTAAACTCTTTATAAATATCAAATAATATCATAGTATTTGTAAATATTATTTTAACTGTATGAATAAATATTATTATCATAAATAAATATATTTTATTTAAGTATTATTACAAATATCTCTTTCGTGGTATACTCATACCAGTACCCGTGTGTTCGTGGGATATCCATTATTATTTATTATTTAAATCAATAGCTTAATATCAGTACCATATGCATGTCCATATCAATACCTGTGTTTTTGTACGAATACTGATGTGTGGTACACAAGTTTCCGTTTATAAAAATATTTGAATCAATATTAAACTTATTCTCGTATATAAATTTTATTTGTATTTTTTATTATTTATTTTAATCTATTTTAAAAAATAATAAAAAACATAAAAATCAATTATACAACTTTAATAACATATATTAATGAAATGATTACATCAATAATTTATACCTCACTTTTTCATATATTATCTTAAAAAAATATTGTTTTTAAAATTAAAAGTAACTTTAAAATAAAAATATTTGTAACATCAATAATTTAAAAACAACACATTTTTTCCGTGTTGGTATTCATACATTATATTAAATATATATACTTTTATTTTTTTAATTGTACAAAAACATATAATAATATGTGGGTTTGCACAAATTTTGATTATATATATACTCCCTCCGGTCACAATTATAAGCCAAAATAACTACTTTCACACGTATTAAGAAAGTTAGTTAAGTGTAATTAATTTTTTCGATTTCATGTATAATCAAAGTAAAATTTACGATAACATCCTTAGTTTATTTGATGAATCAACTTTCAGCATTAAATGCTTTTGAATTAAATTAAGGGTATAATAATAATACAAGTATTAATTAGTCTAAAATTTAATGACTT
This sequence comes from Lathyrus tuberosus, assembly GCA_022829125.1. NCBI lineage: Eukaryota > Viridiplantae > Streptophyta > Magnoliopsida > Fabales > Fabaceae > Lathyrus > Lathyrus tuberosus. Next base: position 252,051 of record JALAZF010000676.1, read on the forward strand.
TTGCTTATAATAGTGATCAAGATTTAAGGTGTTTTTTTTGCTTATAATAGTGACCGGAGGGAGTATATATATATATGGGAGGGGATCATTTGACACCGTATAAAAATATTAACTTTGACATCAAATCTTACCCCTTTATAATTATCCATTCAATGGTTAAGATATATTCACTTAAAACTAACACATGAGTGTTTTAAGAGAAATACCGGTGTCAAATGATTTGTTCCATATATATATATATATATATATATATATATATATATATATATATATATATATATATATATATATATATATATATTCTCACATGTTGTAACCTGCTCTACTTTTTTTACTACATTCTACAAACCAAATATTTGCAAATCAATTTTCTAACTTATAGTCAAATCAATTTCTTCTGTTTTTCTTATCTCTACTTTCCTTCTCTCTCTATCTTCTTTCCTTATCAGTACTTTTTTCCTGCATTTTACAAACAAATCTTTGCAAATCAATTTAGTATATATATATATATATATATATATATATATATATATATATATATATATATATATACCATTAACAATTTTGCGGTATTTACATCATTGACAAATATTTATTCAATTATTATTTTAGTTGTATACATAAATTTCAATAATTAACATATATTTTTGTCGTATTTGGATCAATAATATTTTTTCCCCATAATTATACTAATGAGACGAATTTATTTAACTATTTTATTAATTGCATAAAGTTAAATAAATAAGACATATTTTTAATTGTATTAATTTTAATAAGTTACTTATATTTTTTTGTGTTTGTTTCAATATTATTTTTAAGTATTATAATCAAAAACTTTTCCGCAGATAAAGATTATTTTAGTTTTTGTTTTTGTTATGGTTGTTTTGGTTGTATCAAATCAAATTATTGTACTTGTATTTGTATATAATTATGGTTGTATCAAATCAAATTATAGTTGTTTTATATGAAATTTCAAGGTTTTTGAAATATATATTTTTTCTATGTATTTTTTAATTGTTTTTTTGTTGAAAAATAATATATTTAAATATCTATCAATTTTAGAGTTTAAGCAACAATAATTATTATTTATAAATAACGCTCCTAATTATTTGTTGGAATAAAAAGAATAAATGTAATTTAATTATGAATAATGAATCATATTAAAAAAAGATAACTAATATTATAAAGAATAATAAAGTTTATTAATATTATAAAAAACAACTTTATGGTATAAATAAAACGAAATAATAGTAACATAAATTTAAATTTTAATACTACTAATTTTGATTTTGTTTCTTTTTAATTTATATTTTTATTCAATGTTCAAGTTTTAAAATTGATTTTATAATTATGACCGGATATAAATTATATACGAATTATATTTTTTTGTATTTTTTATGCAAGTTGATGTGATGTTAATGATGGAAGTAATTTGGACACTCTAGAAAAGTGGACAGGAATGCATACAGGAACAATAATAATTTGTACTTGTGAACTTCACCATTACAATAAAGTATTAACACTTTCCACATATTAGTAACATTTCAATTTACTACTTATAATCTTTTATGTAAAAAATACTCCCTCCGTCCCAAATTATAAATCATTTTGCCAAAAAAATTTGTCCCAAATTATAAGTCACCTTACATTCCCAATGCAATATAAATGACATCTTTTCCAATATACCCTCAAATATTTATTATTATTTATTCTTTCAACTCTTTTAATTTCTCTCTCCTATATAATTATGATGGACATTACTGTAAAGTTATACATAATTTGGGACGGAGGGAGTATTAGTCAATTTCATGGATATTGTAACATAGTCTGAAACAACAATAAAAAACTACATCAAATAGAAGAACATTCAAATACTCCCCAAGAGTAATAACTCAGTTATTACTCATACTCATATTTTTCATGGATAAATAAATACATTTTATAAAATGTATTTGAATCAGTAATATGTATTTTTCTCATATATACATTAATAACAAATATTAATTAATTAATTAATTAATTTTAAAACCTATAAATAAGATAATAAATTGATTTAAATTACTATAAATAAATTGATAATGATATAATGATAATAGTGATAATAATGATCATAACGATATAATAATTTAAATTACTATAAATATATATATATATATATATATATATATATATATATATATATAAATATATTCATTAAACATTAAATGTTATAATGATAATAAATTAAATAATTAATTAATTTCAAAACCTTTTTTAAAAAAGTCAACCGGTTGTACATATATTTAAAAATAATTTTGAAAATAATTATAATAGTATATTAAACGAACTAACATTTTACAGTAAGTAAAAAGTTTGCAATGCCCACGGCAACATCATTATTACAGTGTAAGAATAATCTGTTCCAATTCTATTTTAAAAAAATAATTAAACACATTAAAATCAATTATACATCTTTAAAATTATTTAAAATTTTTGTAAAATAAAAATTCAATATATACTTATCAAAATTTTAAAATATAAATATTTTATAATCATTCATTATTATGATAGTTACATGTAACCAATTGCTTCATGGTCATAGCTAAGTTCTTTGTGATATTTATATCTATAGTGTTGTACGAAATAAAAATAAAAATCAAAAGTTGATTAATGATAGTATGAGAAAGTGATAGAAAATTGACTTGTTGAAACACTACATTAATTATGCTACAAGCTATTAAAATGGGGCAGTCTTAGTCCTATTGTCTAATGTAGTGTAGGAGTTGACATGATTTATTATATATAAACAATATGAGATATTTGATAGTTGTCTATATCTCTACTTCTCTATTTTATTTTTAAAACATAAAATTAAAATTTTCTTATATATTAATTGAGATGATAAATTTATTAAAACTACTATAAATAAAAATAGTATAAAACAATTTGTTTAATTCATGGAAAGTTGTGATATGACATAGTCACCCTATATTATTTTTAAAGTTGTATATAGTATATAGCCATCTTTTTTACCTGCTATGAGATGACAACGCAGGATATTGTCATCATATTTCAAATTTTCTTCGGTTCCCAATGTGTATTTCTCCAACTACTTTTTCCCCAATGTCGTATCAAGGACATAAACAATACTTTTATGTCCAAATAAAATAATATTTTCCACTAATACAATATGCCAAAATACAAACATTGTTCACTATTACATAAAATCAAATCAAATTAAATATTAATAATTAAATAAATAAAAGCAAAATCGATAAAGTAATTAAATCAAATCAAATAAAATCAATAATTAATAGAAATTGGTTGTATCAAATCAAATTATTATATTTGTATTTGTATATAATTATGGTTGTATCAAATCAAATTATGGTTGTTTTATATGAAATTTCAAAGTTTATAAAATATATATTTTGTCTATTTATTTTTAATTGTTTTTTTGTTGAAAATAAAATATTTAAATACCTATCAATTTTATAGTAAGCAACACACTTATTACTTTATTACATAAAACATGAAAAAATTATTTTAGTATTGTATTTTTTATTTTTGAACAAAAGCATAGTTTGAATGTCATTGTTTCTTATAATTTATGCTATCCATTTTAAAATGCATATGGAAAGGGCTCTTGATAAATTGTTCTTTCAACCCTATAATAGGATTAAAAGCATCGATTAACTCTGTATTTTATTTTGGAAAAAAAAATCAAAATGCATTCATAAAATTAAAGTACAAATAGTGATATATATCAATACACACCAATAAATAATACATTGGTACTAAAAATGTAAGGTGAACATTATAGAGAGTATTGTCAAATCATTCTGTCACATTCAATGCATTGGTATTGAAACAGTTTTTTTAATTATTTTTAATTGAAAATTGATTCAAAATAGGAAGTGAGATTGAATATTAAAATATATTCTTAGTATTGTTGAATATTATCATCATTATCTAAATTGTGTTGTGAAAATTGATTTGACAAAAGATTGAAAAATTGATTTGCAGAGATTTGATTTGTAGAAAACAACAACAGGTCACATCTATCACTTTTTATAAACTCTATAGTTTTATATAGTATAATATAATATAATTAGTTTTATTATAATAAAAAATTATTACTTTTAATATTTTTTACTAATTAAACAAATATTTTAAAATAAAGATTACAATTTTAAAATATATATTCTACTGTATCATAAGCATCACTTAACTATTTTTACATATTTGTTTTTAAAAAAGTATGTTCAATAAATTTATTATATTTATTTTAATTTAAGTATGTTTAATAAATTTACTTCACATCACATCTGAACAGTTTTACTTCTACTACACTATTGATAAAAAGAGTGAAACTATATTTTAATAGCATCTAACACAGTTCCTCTCAATCATGTCATTAATTCAAATTTACACTACACTCATTAATTTGACATATAATTGATATTTGGAAAAAAATCAATTATGGAAAAGATGATAGTCAGTAGTCAATTTCATTTGTACAATTCAGATCTATCACTCAAAAAATTAATAGCATATCAAATCAATTTAGAACTCTTTTCCATTCAATATAAAATAAAAAAATAATACACAATGAATAACCACTTTGTATAACTTATTGCATTGCCCAAAATATCTATAAATTGATCAAATACTGCATCACAGCTCAAGAGATTACAAATTGAAAGTGTTCTGGACTGGACCAATGGCTAGACATGGCTCAATCCGCTTCTGCTCCAGAGCGGCCCAAATTGCCTAAGTACAATCCACAGAGGGGGCAAAAGTTATCTTTATGCCCCTCTAACCGGGCAAGGAATGTAACGTTTCTCCCCGGAATTACTGCCCGTCACGCACGGCTTCATTGCTCCCCGAACAGCTATGGGCAGGTGCCCGGAACTATGCCTATGCCCGACATAACGGCTAGTTTTGGGCACCCTGCCCGACATAACGGCTAGTTTGGGTAGTTACCTATTCTTTGGGGAAAACGGTTATTTCGCCCCGAAAATAGGACCGTTGGCCACGCGCTGGGGGCTCTATATAAACCCTCTCGCTTGAGAGGTCAGGTATTCAATATTCACCCTAAGAATTCATACTTTGTACTTGCCCCTTTTCTCTGACCCTTTCTTACTTGAGCGTCGGAGTACCTTACAGGTACACCCCCTCCTCTCCATACGACTAGCATCTCTGACGCACTTGGCGGCCCAATTCTACAGGATCTGATCCAGCCTTCACGATGAGTGGCGCCGTCTGTGGGAATCATTGTTCTCCCCATCTTTCTTTCCTCAGAAACCGAAGATCAAAACAATTCTCAAACATCATCACGATCATGGCCTCCCAAGATCGCACCAAGGATGCTCTCCAGACTACCATCCTCCTCGTCAACAAATCTGACGTTGACGGCCAGTCATCTCTCCTCCGAGATACCCGTTTCCTCAGGGACTGAGCCACTGCTTCTCCTTCCCCTACCCCTGCTGATCGCAATAACGATCAACCTCCACTTGACGTCCAGCCCGTTCCTGTTCCGCCTAACGCCGAACCGACCGTGGCAGCCCTCCTGGAGGCGATCAACAAAACCAACACCCTGATCCTGCAGTAAAACGAGAGGATCGGGGCATTAGAAGAGTTCAACCGTCCAAGATCCCCTCCCACGCGGAGGAACCAAAGATGATCAAGGAGCCCGCATCCCCGGAGAGACATCGACCGAAGACTGCGCCAAGAGCCTGATCCTCGCGCAGCCCGGAAGCGCGACTAAATCTCCCCGCGTGACCAGCCCGCTCACGACCGCAAGAGGACTCGAAGGAACGAGCAATCTCCGTCGGTCAAGTCTAAAGGACGGGCCCGCTCACCTTCTCCTCGAAGGAACCGCTCACCTTCCCCTCGAAGGAACCGATCGCCTTCTCCTCGAAGGAACCGCTCACCTTCTCTGCGAAGGAACCGCTCCTCTTCTCCCCGGAGGAACCGCCACCACGAGCATCCTATTCGGTCCCCATCATACACCAGTTCTAGCAGCGACGACGAGCCTCGCGGCCTGTTGTCCCAGGAGATCTTGGCTACCCGTCTCCCAAAAGGCTTGGAGAAACCCCCGTCACTTGGTACGTATGACGGAACCACTGACCCCGACGAGCACATCGAGAACATCGATGCCCTGTTAGACTACCGCGGCGTACGAGGCGCCATCAAATTCTGATTGTTCCCAACCACACTCCGAAAGGGAGCAATGACATGGTACAAGCAACTGCCCGAGGAGTCCATTACCTCGTGGAGACAGCTGGGCAGGATGTTCTCGCGGCACTTCACAGCATCTCTCCGCCACCCCAAAACTGAGGCCTCCCTTGGAGCCATAATCCAAGGAAAATATGAACCTCTCCGCGCATATATCGAGTGGTTCAACAAGGAAGCTATACAAGTCCCTACAACGGACGAAATGAAGAAGTTTCTGCTCGAGCAAAGGCTCCGCCCAGGCTCCGAGTTTTCTAAAGCCATTGGCCTTGCACCACCGAGGAACTTAGACGCCCTCCTCCTCAAAGCCCAATCACACATTCAGTACGAAGAGAAGGTTGCGGCCAGCAACGTCCGAGCATCACGCCATCAGGAGAATGCTCGGGCATCCAGTGGAGAGGAAGCCTCGACATCTCGTCGGGGCGAACGGAGGCGCGAGGATCTTCCTCGTGACTCCCATGACAACAAGGTGCCCTCCGGGCGGTTCCATGACTACACTCCCCTGACCGTCTCTAGGGAAAAGATCTTGTCCGAATGTGCCAATTCGGAGTTTAAGCAGGCAGGGGTCCACTTCCCCAAGCAGCTGCCGAACAGACCAAACGTAGACAAATCAAAATACTACCGTTTCCACAAGAGTCACGGCCACATTACGGAGGACTGCATCCATCTGAAGGATGCCATTGAGATACTGATCAGGGACGGGCACCTAAAAAAATTCGCGAAGAAGAAGGAAACTCCTCGGCAGGACGCCCAGGAGTCCAAGAAGATAGAGGAGGAAGTACCCTCCTCGGAAGACGCTAACATACAGGTCGCTATGTCTATATCGCGACCGGAGGACTTCTACGTCCCGGACGGGCTCAGGGCCCCTGCTTATTTCGCGGCCCACAGCCCGTGGGAGACTTTTCCCTCCGCCATGGTCATCTCTGGCGGGGGCTTCAACAAAGTCACTGTGGGCTCCTTGAAACGCAAGTTCGAGCATCTGATCAACACGAGCTCCAATAAAGTGACCACGCTCGATCAGGCCCAGAAAGGCTCCGTACCCATCTCCTTATACCGGGAAGAACTCCTCGGCGGATCCCCGAACTCGAGCATACCTTTGCTCGTCAGAGCCCAAATGGCGAACTTCGACGTTCGCAGAATCCTAGTCGACCAGGGCAGCTCGGTCGACATCATGTACTCCCAACTATTCTCAATGCTTCAGCTGGACGAATCGCACCTTATCCCCTATGTAGGGTCCGATTTACAGGGATTCAACGGATCAGTGACCAAGCTGTGGGGCTACGTAGAACTGATCGTGACCTTCGGATCAGCTGAGATGGCCAGATCCATCAAGGTGCAATTCCTGGTGATCGACTGCCCGTCGCTATACCAGGGCATTTTCGGAAGGCAAACTCTGGCCGAGTTGGTAGCGGTACCCTCAACAGTCCACCTGAAGATGAAGTATTACACTTCGAAAGGAATGGTCGCCACCCTGCACGGCGATATCGAAGTTGCACGTAAGTGTTTCGAGGCAGCTACAAAGGGGCTCAACACCATTGCGTTCAAGCCAAAAGCATCGTGAAATTCTGGTACCAGACGTGTGATGTTAAGGTGCGATGTCACAACAACACACTCTGCAAATAGACAACAATAAATCAACACAAAGAATTGTTCACCCAGTTCGGTCTAACTACCTACGTCTGGGGGCTACCAAGCCAGGGATGAATTTCACTACTTGTAGAATTAATTTACAGACTCAACAACCCAGTTGACAATCTCCTAAACTTAATTCCTACTAGTGACTTTCTACCTAAGAAACCACTTAGATATGAGAACACTACTCAATCCCTAAAATGATACTCAAGGAACAACCTCTTTGAGCAACGTTGATCTTACTTCACAGCTTTGATCAAGTAAAAACTCTCTATTGCTTCACAGCTTCTAAGAGAGGACAGAAAACGACTCAGCAATTCAACCTAGAATTCTGTAAATAAAGCTCGTACAAAATACTCAAGACACTCAGCCTATGCTCTTGATCTTCTCTCTGTATTTCTGTACTTTTTCCTTTGGTTTTGTGCGCTTTATATAGCCACCTGAATTGGGCTTTGGACTGCTACAATATCTGACTTGATTTGTTATTTAAAACTGAATCTTCAAAACAGATTTTCTCCTAAAATCTTTTTAAATCTTCAACCTTTTAAATCTCCTACAAATCTGCACCAGATCTCCTATGCAGCAGGAAATATCTATCCCAAGATATTCGCATCCAATGAGACAGCTTTGCTCTCCATAATTCTAGCTAACACGCGAACCCTAACAACATCACAACCTGATGTTATTAATACTGCAGATCTAATGTCACAACATCGCAGTGTGACATCAGACATCCAAGCTTCAGTAATTTAAATACTTAACACAACCCAGTGTTAAGACTCAATGTTGCAACATCAGCACTTTGACATCAACATTGAACATACTTTGTTTTACCAAAATTCCAGCCAATCCAAGAACTAACAATCTCCCCCTTTGGCTAATTTTGGCTAAAACAAACTCTGCACTCAGCACCTTCAGAGACTTCAGTAGCGGAAAAAACATCAAACAATGATTTTTAAACTCCAAGCAGCAGTATCTTCAATAAAGACTTCACAAAACTCTGCTGCAGCAGCTGCACATATTTCAACATTAGCAGCAATAAGCACTCCCCCTCAATGTAACAACCAGCATAGCAGCTATTCAGCAATTACTCCCCCTCAAATTCTGCACTTTGTACTCTTTGATACTCTAGGCTCTCTTGGCTACTTCTCCCCCTTTTTAGCCACAATTAGACAATCTTCAATCAGGAGCCCTATTAACTACAATTAGTACTACCCTAGCTCTCCTTGTTAGCCTCACAGTTAATAACCAGGCAAAACAAATCATAGAACAGAAAAATAATATAACGGGTGCATATAACAACACAATATTCAAATTACATAACCAACATAACAAGTGCAAAACAAAAAAACTAAACTATTATCTAATAACAGCAGATGGAAGTTAGTCTTCATCCGAGCTGGTACCATCAGCATCTTCATCACCTTCTTCTGACCCGGAATCCTCAGTATCGCCATTCACATTATCTTCCCCCTGTTCCAAGTCTTTGATCATCTGCTCAATCTTTCCTTTTCTAGCCAGACTAGTATTAATCACAACATCCAAGTCTTTGCGGGTTGCCTTCAGCTCTGCTAGCAAACCAGCCTTGGAAGTTTTTTTCTTGATACCCCTGACGGTAACTCTTCTGAAGGTTAAGCTTTTGCTGTCATTAATAGACTCAGGGATATTCACTATAAATTCTCTGACCAGTCTATCATAGCAACTAATCAATCCTGACACAGTCCTTATGAGACTAGCAAACTTAATTAGATCTACAATTTCAGTAGACTCTAAGTCATCTGTAACTAGCTCTCTTTCCAGAGCTATCCTTCTTTGGCTCACACAATTCCACATGGATGCACTTCTGACACAGTGAAATGAGATCTTATCAGGCACTTGATCAGCAGCTCTGTTCCTCACAGGGTTGATGTCTTGAACATCACACTCTGAATCTGATTCTTCCCTGATTCTCCTCTTCTTCCCAGATATGGTAACTTTGCTCCATGACTTGGGAGAGTCTGCAACTGAAGTCCTTTTCTTATCCTTGACCATATTTTCATTAGGAAGTGACTCCACTCCTTTCCCTTTCCTATCCTCATTTCTTCTTGCTATCGTATTACCTATGATATCGCTATCAGATGAGTCCTCAACATCTATAACCTCAACCTGATCCTTCCCTTTATAACTGTGACTATCATCCCTAGGGAACGATGTTCTGACATCAGGGATGACATTAGTATCTTCAAGATCTTCTTCTTTACTACCACCTTCAGCGTCTTGAATCACAGACAAGGCCAGTCTGTGAAGATTTGTGTCCTCACTCTGAGAGTCCACCTGTTCAGCAGGCATTTGCCTTAAAGGGACAGAAATCCCTTTCACACGTATTCCCTTCTCAAGAATTTTGGCGGCAATCTGCTCCAAATGCATGTCCACATCATACTTCTCCTCAACAGCTTGAGAAGACGATGACCTAGTTTCAGTTTTATTTAACTTGGTTGAAGGTTTAGAGATACCTGAATCTGGGAGTGCCATAGGAATGTGATCTTTGTCAGCAAGTTCTTTTTCCGAAGAAACCGCAGGTCTTTGAGAATCAGAGTTCTTGGATGGGGAAGACATCGTTCCTTTGTAATAGACTAGGTTTAGAGAAGATTTTTCTATTCTGTTGAGATTAAGGGAGATGAACCGTTGAGAAGAGAACGCTTTGATGAATCTTGATATAGAATGGTAAGGCGCCTGATTTTGAGTACCTCTTAAAGACCAATTACTAATTTTCTCCCTCCATAGAGACTTTCCTTTTAAAAATTTAAAATGATTCACACTAGAACTCATTAACTCTGAGTGACCTTTCAGCATCCTTTCACACCTAATGTCATGGTCTGATGTTATAACATCAACTTGAACATCATTAACTTCAAGAGGAATCCACTGATAGTAGTTATTTGTGGATCTGGCACCCTTCATAACAACTTGATTATGTTCACCAGATACCACACACTCATCTTTGGTGTAGTTAACTTTGTACCCTTCATCACATAACTGACTTATGCTGATCAGATTAGTCTTCAACCCTTGGACAAGGATCACACTATCAAGAGCAAGACCGTCAAGATTCTTTACTCTTCCACTTCCTTCTACAACTCCTTTTTCTCCATTGCCAAACACAACCTTAATTGCATGGCAAGGATTGAACTCCACCAGCTGCTCCTTGGATCCAGTCATGTGCATTGAACATCCACTGTCAAAGTACCATGCATCCATGGCAAAATGTCCATCTGAGGTATAAGCCAATAGACATGTGACCTAAGCTTTAGGAACCCATTATTTCACCACCTTGGGCCTGACCTCCTTCTGTATGGGTTGAGGAGTAGAATTTGGATAGCCATGAAGCTTGAAGCACGAGGACTGCATATGTCCAGACCTGTCACAATAGAAGCATCTGACTCTGTCATCTCTGAAGTGGTTAAATCTTCTGCCACTTTGATGATAATGCTGTGGCTGCCACCCATAATGTTGTCTCCTTCTTCCATAGTTGGATTGTCTTCTTCTGTACTGAGGACGCTGTCTCCTAGGTTGTCTCCTATGGTGATGAGGCTTCCTTCTTCCATAGTGATGAGGCACAGCATTGTTGTATCCATATCCATATCATACCAGTCTCTCTGAAGTTGAGACATCTGATGGGACATGTTCTGTTTGAACCTGGCAGCTTGCATACTCTTATGATATTGGGGAGGCATATACTGACTAGCTCCTAGAAGCTACATCTTCCTCTGATGGGGACCATTCTTTTTCTCAACATCTGAGGCTGAACAATCCTCTTAGGGGTAGGATCCTGTCTTTTTGTTTGAGACATTGGTTGGGATACCTCCTCCTTTGTTCCTGAAGTGCTTGCCACATATCCTATACCTGATTTATCTCCAGCCACTTTTTCTGTCTGAAGGATCTTATCAAGTGTGTCTGTACCACAGCTCAGCATTCTAACAGACTTGGTCATTTGATCAAGATGAGCTTTAACTAGTACAACTTCATTTTCCAGATCAACTTTTTCATTCTCAAGCTGAGCAATCTGTTGCTTGTGGCACTTATTTTCTTGACAAATCTCAACACTTTTTAAACACAGCTCTTGATAAGTAGATGCTAACTCCTCATACGTTATTTCTCCATCACTAGAATCATCATCAGAAACAACAGTTCATGTTAAAGCTCTAACATGCTTTGCTGACTCACCTTCACTTTCACTATCAGAGTCAGACCAGGAAACTGTCATGCCCTTCTTCTGCTTTTTCAAGAAGGTGGGACACTCTTTCTTGACATGTCCATACCCTTCACACTCAAAGCACTGAACTCCTTTATCTTGGGTAATTTTCTCTTCATCCTTCTCTTTTGACTTGCTGATGTCAGAAGATATGTTCTTGACATTAGGCCTGGAGTTATTATTCATTCTCTTGAACACTTTGTTGAACTGTCTTCCCAACATAACTATGGCCTGAGATAGATCCTCCTGGGATTCAAAACTCTTTCCTTTTTCTTCTTGATCATTTGACACCAAGGCTATACTCTTTGGCTTCTTTTCTGGTTCTTCCTCATTCAACCCAAGCTCAAAAGTTTGAAGAGATCCAATGAGCTCATCAACTCTCATCTTGCTGATGTCTTGTGATTCTTCAATGGCAGTTACCTTCATCTTGTACTTCTTAGGAATGGACCTAAGGATCTTCCTTAAAAGCTTTTCATCTGACATTTTTTTCACCAAGAGCATTGGATGCATTAGCCAGCTCAAGAACACTCATGTGGAAGTCATGAATAGTCTCATCTTCCTTCATCTTCAAGCTTTCAAATTTTGATGTTAGAATCTGAAGTCTTGACATTTTAACTCTAGATGTACCTTCATGAGTGGCCTTCAAAATATCCCACGCTTCCTTAGCAACTTCACAGGTATTGATTAACCTGAAAATATTCTTATCTACTCCATTGAAGATGGCATTTAGAGCTTTGGAATTACCAAGGGCAAGCTCATCTTCTTCCTTGGTCCATTCTTCTTCAGGTTTTGGCTTTGAGGTGCCTTCTTTGTCTTTGCCTGCATCATCTTTCTCACACACAACAGGTGTTTTCCACTCTTTAATAATAGCCTTCCATGCCCTGCTGTCCAAGGATTTTAAGAAAGTAGTCATCCTTGGCTTCCAATAGTCATAATTGGATCCATCCAAAATAGGGGGTCTGTTGACGAATCCTCCAACTTCTTTGTCCATCTTTACACCAGAAAGTAACTTCCCTAGATCTCACCCAGAGACAGACAGGATGCCTGCTCTGATACCAATTTAAATTCTGGTACCAGACGTGTGATGTTAAGGTGCGATGTCACAACAACACACTCTGCAAATGGACAGCAATAAATCAACACAAAGAATTGTTCACCCAGTTCGGTCTAACTACCTACGTCTGGGGGCTACCAAGCCAGGAATGAATTTCACTAATTGTAGAATTAATTTACAGACTCAACAACCCAGTTGACAATCTCCTAAACTTAATTCCTACTAGTGACTTTCTACCTAAGAAACCACTTAGATATGAGAACACTACTCAATCCCTAAAACGATACTCAAGGAACAACCTCTTTGAGCAACCTTGATCTTACTTCACAGCTTTGATCAAGTAAAAACTCTCTATTGCTTCACAGTTTCTAAGAGAGGACAGAAAACGACTCAGCAATTCAACCTAGAACTCTGTAAATAAAGCTCGTACAAAATACTCAAGACACTCAGCCTATGCTCTTGATCTTCTCTCTGTATTTCTATACTTTTTCCTTTGGTTTTGTGCGCTTTATATAACCACCTGAATTGGGCTTTGGACTGCTACAATATCTGACTTGATTTGTTATTTAAAACTGAATCTTCAAAACAGATTTTCTCCTAAAATCTTTTTAAATCTTCAACCTTTTAAATCTCCTACAAATCTGCACCAGATCTCCTATGCAGCAGGAAATATCTATCCCAAGATATTCGCATCCAATGAGATAGCTTTGCTCTCCACAATTCTAGCTAACACGCGAACCCTAACAACATCACAACCTGATGTTATTAATTCTGTAGATCTAATGTCACACATCGCAGTGTGACATCAGACATCCAAGCTTCAGTAATTTAAATACTTAACACAGCCCAGTGTTAAGACTCAATGTTGCAACATCAGCACTTTTACATCAACATTGAACATACTTTATTTTACCAAAATTCCAGCCAATCCCAGAACTAACACATCGGGCAAGCCAGCATTGCCAAGCAGCTTCGAGGAAACCAAGCCTCTTCCCCAGGTCGACTCCATCGACCTCGACAGTCGCTTCCAGGAAGAAGACCAGTAGGAGGAACGAGCAGCTTCAGCCAACCCGTCCACATCGTTCAGCAGCGGCTCCCATCCAATGCGCCCAATATCGGATGGCAACTTCGAGATCGTTCTGTTTGGCGATGACCCTCAGCAGGGAGTGAAGATTGGAGCACATCTGCCCAACATCGCGAGGAAGTAGCTCAAGACATGCCTCCGCGAGAATGCCGACCTCTTCGCATGAAGCGCCGCCGAAATTCCCAGCTTGGATCCATCTGTCGCATGCCACCAGCTGACAATTGACCCGGTCGTCAAGGTCGTAGCACAACGTAGGAGAAAGCAGTCTCCGGAGAAGACGGAGGCTGCTGAAAAGGATGTAAAGGACCTCCTCGAGGCTAAATTTATTTCGGAAGCCAAGTACACCACTTGGTTGTCCAACGTTGTATTAGTTAAAAAATCTAATGGAAAATGGCGCATGTGCATTGATTACACCGATCTCAATAAGGCATGCCCGAAGGATGCCTACCCCCTCCCCAATATTGATAAACTTGTTGATAATTCTGCTGGTTTTAAATTTTTATCGTTCATGGACGCCTACTCGGACTATAATCAAATTTCGATGGCAATGTCTGACAAAAAATATACGACCTTCATGACCGAATCGGGCAACTATTACTACAACGTAATGCCCTTCGGCCTGAAGAACGCCGGAGCAACGTACCAACGAATGATGAACAAGGTATTCCGGGGAGAAATAGGCGACATGCTCGAAGTCTACATGGACGACATGATCGTGAAATCCCACGAGGAAACCGATCATACTGCCCATTTGAGAAAGGTCTTCGAACAGGCCAGAAAATACAAAATGCGTTTTAATCCGGAGAAGTGCACGTTCGGAGAAAGGTCCTCGGCTTCTACTTAACGAAACGAGGAATCCCGACAAATGCCGAGCATTCTCCGAGTTTCCTACGCCCAAGTCCAAAAAATCCATCCAGTCCCTCAATGGGGTGCTCGCATCACTATCCCGCTTCGTGGCTAAGTCCGCCCAGCACGCCCTACCATTCTTCAAACTCCTCCGCAAGGAGGCAGAATTTGAATGGACCGAGGAGTGTGACAAGGCCCTTATCCATCTGAAACATGCACTTTCAGAGCCACCAGTCCTCTCTCGCCCGGACAATGGCAAAACGTTGTACCTGTACCTCGCCGTGGCAACCGAAGCAGTGAGCGCCGCTCTCATCCTCGAGACACCTGACGGGCAGAAGCCCATTTACTTCACGAGCAAAGCGCTGCAAGGACCAGAGTTAAGATAGCAACAGATAGAGAAGGTGGCGCTGACCCTCATCAACGCAGCCAGGAGATTAAGACACTACTTCCTGGCTCACACGATCGTGATTCGAACAGATCAACCCATAAAGCAGCTGCTCGGATGACCAGACATGGCCGGTCGGATGCTCAAATGGTCGTTGGAACTGTCTGAATTCGACGTCCAATACGAAAGCAGGAAAGATCTCAAAGCCCAGGCTCTGGCTGACTTCGTCGCAGAAATGACATTCGCATACTCCCCCGCGAGCGAAGCACGCAAATGGACCATTTTTGCAACGAGGGCATTATCGTTGAAGTATCACTCACCCTGTCCTTCCCAACCTCCAACAACCAGGCTGAATACAAAGCCTTCCTCACTGAGCTACGCCTGGCCGAGGACCTGGGCGCAGAGGAAGTCGTCATCTGTACAGACTCACAACTCGTGGCCCTCCAGGTCCGGGGAGAATATCAGGCCAAAAACGACAACCTACCCCGAATACTTGGCCCCGGTCAAGAAGGAGATGGCGAAGTTCACAACAGTGGAAGTGAAACATGTCCCCCGCGAACATAACGTGCGAGCAAACGTACTATCCAAACTAGCCAGCACAAAGAAGAAAGGCGGAAACAAATCCGTCATACAGGTGTCATACCCCAAATTTTGACCACTAAGATTTCCCATCATTGTGCAAATCATCAGCACAATATGGATGTACCTTTGTACCTCATTAGTCTCCCCAAAGGTGGGTGAGTATTCACTACAAACAGGATTTAGGGTTTCAAGCCCTCGCAGAGCTCTTAGACAAAGGATCAATCAAGGAATGACATGATCTTCAACTTGTCTAGCCTCTCAAATATCCACAATGGATCAAGAGGACTCCCACTTCAAGGATTAAGCATAAGTTTGCTCCCTTCTAGGTGGATCAAGCCTCAGGATCGCCAGTGTCACCAAATTAGGGTTTGGTCGACTAGGGCCTCCAGATGGAAATTTTCCTCTGGGCATGAGCCAATGCTTCAAAGCATAACCTAAAATGCTCCATGGAACATCATAAACCCCATCATCAAGTCAATTTAGCCTCAGGGGATGCATACATCAAAAATCAGGAATTAGGGTTTCTTGGCCTAATTCACCCCTAAGTTGACTTTTGGGACAAAACACGAGCCAAGACCTCAAGAGAGGATTTGAGGATCCCTAACACACCACATTGATCCATTTGCAACAATGGATTAATCCAAGAAGCTTGAGCAACAAGTTTCAATTTCATCTGAACCACAGTTAGGGTTTCGCGAGAAAAGTCAACTGTAGCTTTGACTTTTGACCAGGACATGCTCCCAAACCCTAGGACATGATTCAATACACCCTATAACACCCATGGAACATGTCCATCAATTTTGATTTAGGTCAAGGACATGATTTCCTAAAGGATCGCACAGTTTGGAATTCATCTGATAAAAAGTCAACTGGGCACAAAAGTCAAACTTTGACTTTTTGAGATTTTTCATAAAAATGGTTTTTTAACCCTAAAATGATGTTAATGTGTGATTGGAATCATCATTCATCAAGAAAAATCAAAGAAAGTGGGATAACTTGTAAAAGGGGTAACCATAAAAACTTAGAAAATTTTCTAAGTTATGAAAAAAAGTGGCAAGGGTACCAACTTTGGAGGATCATAACTCCTAAAACACAAAGCCATTTTTCCCCATCCAAAGATGGATTTGTAGCCCTCATGGCCCTCTACAAAAGTGTCAACTACACTTCATCCCAATTCATCATGGATTTTGAGTTATGGTTGGATCAAAATGGCTAAAAACCTAAAATTGACATTTTTCAGCACTTAGCCAAAAATCTGCCTTGTAATTTCAGCACAATGTCCCAACTTCAAGGCTGTTTTTCTCCATGATCCAAGTTGAACCAGGTCTAATGTTAAACATCAAAGTTGAATTACGTCATCTAAGCTTTCCGAAAAGTCCTAGAACGTCCATGTAGCATACTCGAGCAGGGAGTTATGGATCTTACAAAAGGTCTTGCTGAAGCTGAATTTTTCAGGGCAGATTTGCACTTTTTTTGTGCCACACGAATTTTCAAGCCTTGTCATCAGTTTGGACACATCTAAGGATCAAATCCAAGTGGGATGATCTGATCCATGAACCTCCCAAGTCCAAGGAACAAAAAAAAGCATGCCAAAACCTAGAAATCCCTAAAAGAGGGACAAAACTCCAATTTTGGTTTGGAGCATTTAATGGATGCTTAGAGGTGGCATGGACTGAGCCATTCTCATCTGAAATCAGTCAAGACTTATCCAAGACCAAGGGAACCACAACCCTGTGCCCTAACCTCTAGTCAATGGCTAGAGGAGACTTGCATTTCCATTGGCCAACATGGAACAAACACCTGCTGCAGTTGTCATTCACTGTGGATCCCAAAACAAACTTGCTCCACTATAAATAGAGCTCATTTGTGTTCAGTTTGAGTACACCAAAGCCATCAAACAGATGCTTTCCTCAAAATCTCTTCTTTCACCTCAAATTTGCCTTCCAAACCAAGTAATTCTGAGTTTTTGAGCTAGAGAGCAATTCCACTCAAACTAATCACACACACACCTCATATATATCATATGTAAGCTGTGTAAACCATCAAAAGTGACCTGTAATCACAACATCACAAAGTCACCTCTCAAAACCTCAAAATGACACTTTTTTGCATTTTTCAAGCCATGTCTTGATTCAGTCACTTTCCAAACCAGATAAAACCTCAAACATACTCTAAATATCATCCTTGAACTGTCCCAAATGGTGCCACACATCTGGAACACCATTTGAGAGAGTTGGCATTTTGGTCGTTTTTGACCATTTTGCGAGAAAGTGCTCAAACTTGCTCCAGAGGTTTCCAGCCGATTCCAACCATCCTAAAAGCTTCTAAGAGGTCATTTGAGGTTTTCCAAAGCATCGAATCATTTCTGAAACAAAGCACTTGGTAGGTTGCCCAAAATCTCCAAAAAAGAGGTAAAATCCACAACTTGAATTCTTTGAATCATGTTTTCCTTTGTTGTCCACATACATGCATCATATTGAACAATTCTTGAGGCAAAAATGTAATCCTTAATGTGTATGTTGTGATCCTCCCATTGTTTGCATTTTAACATGTTTATATGTGGAATTTTGGTTGTTTTAGAATCATGTCCAGTTCTGGTTGTTTTGATTCGTGTGTTCAATACATTAAGTTTTAGTGTGCATGAGTAACACCATTGGATTCCTTGCGAAAAATCGGTCAAGATAGGTTTTTACGGATTTTAATTCCGGTGAAAATTGAGAGAGTTACGCGCGTTGGAAATTTGACGCGAAACGACGTCGAATTAACGATAGCGGTTCTGGTTTTTTTTGCTTTGTGTGTTCTGTACAGTGAGTTTCCGAGTGCATGAATAATACCATTGGATTCCTCGCAAAAAATCGGTCAAGATAGGTTTTTACGGATTTCAATTCCGATGAAAATTGAGAGAGTTACGCGCATTGGAAATTTGACGCGAAACGACGTCGAATTAACGATAACAGTTTTGTTTTTTTAATTTCTGCATTTTGTGTGTTGATTTTCCATTTACGTGAGTAATACCATTGGATTCCTTGCGAAAAATAGGTCAAGATAGGTTTTAACGGATTTCAATTCGGTTAAAAATCGAGAGAGTTACGCGTGTTGGAAATTCGACGCGAAACGACGTTTTCACAACGTAGCAACTCTGGTTTTTTTATTGCTGCGTTTTGTACGTTGAGTTTCAGCATGCATGTGCAATACCATTGGATTCCTTG
Organism: Lathyrus tuberosus; assembly: GCA_022829125.1. NCBI lineage: Eukaryota > Viridiplantae > Streptophyta > Magnoliopsida > Fabales > Fabaceae > Lathyrus > Lathyrus tuberosus. The sequence goes on from JALAZF010000676.1 coordinate 271,290, forward strand.
CGAAAAATCGATCGAGATAGGTCTTTTCGGATTTCAATTCGGATAAAAATCGAGAGAGTTACGCGTGTTGGAAATTCGACGCGGAACGACGTTTTCACAACGTAGCAGCTCTAGTTTTTTATTGCTGCGTTTTGTACGTTGAGTTTCAGCATGCATGTGTGATACCATTGGATTCCTTGCGAAAAACTGGTCGAGATAGGTTTTTTCGGATTTCAATTCGGATAAAAATCGAAAGAGTTACGCGTGTTGGAAATTCGACGCGGAACGATGTTTTCAAAGCGATAGCAGTTTTGGTTTTAATTTCTGCGTTTTGTGTGTTGATTTTCCGTGTGCGTGAATAATACCATTGGATTCCTTGCGAAAAATCGGTCGAGATAGGTTTTTTCGGGTTTCAATTCGGATAAAAATCGAGAGAGTTACGCGTGTTGGAAATTCGACGCGGAACGATGTTTTCAAAACGATAGCAGTTTTGGTTTTAATTTCTGCGTTTTGTGTGTTGATTTTCCGTGTGCGTGAGTAGTACCATCGGATTCCTTGCAAAAAATCGATCAAGATAGGTACTTCCGAATTTTGATTCCGATAAAAATTGAGAGAGTTATGAGTGTTTGAAATTTGATAAAAAACGTGTTGAAAATTAAAGTTTCGGTACTCGTTTTTACCCCAAAAGAAATGTCGAAGATGATATTTTGATATCTTTCCTCTTTTTCTTACTTTTTATTTTCAAAACTTAACCAATTTTTTTTACATAGCAAAAAATCATCATTTTCCAATTCATACCCCATAATATTTTAATCCACAAAAAATCACAAAAAAAGTATTATTTTTAATATATTTAAAAATAGTGTTTTAAATTGTTTTAAATGCTTTTAAAATGATTTCTTTTTTTTTTTCTTGATTTTTTAAAACTAAAATGATTTTAAATATTTATGTGGATAAAATATTTTTTCCATAAACTTTAATCATTATTTAATGATTTTATTTGATATTTTTATCATTTTTTACTTAATTTTTCTTGGAAAAATGCCTAAAAAAATGAAATTGGGGTTTTCTTTGATTTTCACCCTAACAAATCTTTTTCAAACACTTTGGGCCTCTATTAGAGTGTAAGACCCAATCCCCTTTTAACCAAAACAATTTTGGGCCTCACTTATTGTATAAGTCCCTCTGCGTTAAAAGAAAACCTCGGCGTGATCGTCATTTTCAAACGAAAATTAACTGGGCTTCTCTTTGAGCTGTAAGTCCCATTTCTTTTCATTTGTAAACTCTTTGGGCCTCTAATAGAGTGTAAGACCCAACCCTTTTTTAACGAAACAATTTTGGGCCTCAATTATTGTATAAGTCCCGATACGTTAAAAATCTCGGCGCGGTCGCCATTTTCAAACTGAAAATATTTTGGGCCTCTCCCTGAGTTGTAAGCCCCATCTTTTGTACAAAAATACACTTTGGGCCTCTAATAGAGTGTAAGACCCAACCCCTCTTTTTTATATTTTCTCATTTTATTTTATAATAATTTGGAAAATTAATAACTCCTTCAATTTTGATTATTTTTTATTGGTTCTTTTTCTGAAAAATCACAAAAATAGTAAAATATTTTATTCTACAAAAAAATCAAATTTATATTATTTATTTAATATAGTTGGTATTTTTGTGAATAAATTCATTTTTAATTGTTTTTAAGCATTTTAAAAGTGAATATTCATCTTGAAAATAAAGACCTTGGGTCTCCCCTCGTGTTGTAAGTCCCATTTCTTTTCTTTAAATTCTTTGGGCCACTATTAGAGTGTAAGACCCAACCCCTTGTGTACAGAAAACTTTTTGGGCCTCATTCGTTGTATAAGTCCCTCTGTACATTTTCAAATAAACGACGCGATCGTCGCCAGTTTAAAATTAACCAACTGGGCCTACCCTCGTGTTATAAGCCCCACTCTTTTTCTTTAAACTCCTTGGGCCTCTTGAGAGAGTGTAAGACCCATCCCTTTGTACAGAAAACCTTTTTTGGGCCACAGTCACTTGTATAAGTCCCTCTGTACAAATTCAACAGTACGCTCACTGATAAAACCCTAGGCCTCTCCTTGAGCTGTAAGCCCCAAATCTTTTTATTTCAAAGCACTTTCTCCTTTGATTTTGAATATACTGTTGCTTTCAATCTTTCTTTGTTGAACAACTAACCAAACAGCATGGAAGCTCTACAACCGAGTAAGTGTTTACCCGCTTTCATTTACCGCTTTCATATGTATATAACTGTATTGTGGGGCTGTTTCACTATAAGTCTCCTTTCATAAACTCATATATATATATAACTGTATTGTGGGGCTATTTCACTGTAAGTCTCCTTTCACAAACTCATATATATATATAACTGTATTGTGGGGCTGTTTCGCTGTAAGTCTCCTTTCATAAACTCATATCAACTGTGTAATAATAGTATAGATATTTAGAGTTTCCCCGGCAACTACGTCTAGAACTAGGTGACGCCGTTTCATTTATTCATAGAAATAGACACCTAGATCCCCAAATAGGATCACCAGATACAGTCTTCTCTTCGGCTGTCCTCATTAGGAATTGTCAAGAAACTCTACTCCCAGAGATGAATGTATTCTCCGTGAATGGCATCTTTGAGTTTCTTCCAAATTTTCGAACTTTCCTGACTTGATCTATTCCTTGTGAATAGCTTGCCTTGAATTTCTCGGGGTTTGGGGACCCACGGGCTTCTTAAAAGCATCGGCCTCCTCTTGGGCATCGTACAAGGACCCACAGGCTTCCTAAAAGCAACCCCGCCTCCTCTTGGGCTTAGTACAAGGACCCTACGGCTTCTTAGAAGTATTCACAGCCTCCTCTTAGGCTTCGTATAATGATCTCTTCCTCCGGGAATGATAGCCTTCTCTTGGGCTTCGTACAAGGACCCGTCGACTTCTTAAAAGTTTCCAGCCTCCTCTTGGGCTTCGTACAAATTGTCCCGACGACCTCCTAGAGGTATAGGAACAGAACTTAATCATCTGCATAGAACAGTCCTTTCAAAGAGTCTACTACTGTTTCTCAAAGCATAGTACAAAAGATGAAACTCTAGACTTGGACAGTCTAACTTCCTTGAGTCTCAAAGACATTCTCAAGTGACCCCTTCGTTAAATAGGAAGGAAACCCGCAGACTCGGACAGTCTCAATACCCTTCGAATTTCCCGTTTCCTTAAAGAACAGGAATAACCCGGATCCTTGAATCAAATCCTTGAGTACAGTGTTGCTCATATAAGAACTGATTTTCTCTTTCAAAATTAGTATACTGGACCTGTCACTCAACTGAAACAGTCACCATAGCCTCCTCTTGGGCTTTGTACAATGATTTTCCCCAGCGGTGTCAAACAACGTTTAGCCTCTCTCTCGGGCTTTGTACGAGACACATAAGAGACTCCCTCGTTGAGTCAATCTCCCTTTTTGCCTCCATCTCGGGCTTTATACGAGATACAAAAAGGTTCTTATTAAGCCAAACAAACAACAGCCTCCATCTCGGGCTTTGTACGAGATACAAAAACTCTCTTGTTGAGTCAAATAGCCTCCATCTCGGTCTTTATACGAGATACCAAAAGATTCCCTCGTTGAGTCAAAACCTTTTAGCCTCTCTCTCGGGCTTTGTACGAGACACATATTAGCCTCCTCTTAGGCTTTGTATAAGAAAACCACTGGTTGATCCAATCAACCTTTTAACATCAAAGTTGTGCCTCGTTCACAGTACACAAACATCAACAACTCTTGTCCCCTTCATCTAATTGCTGTAAGCGGCAAGCCTCTGGATTATCTACATCCATGTCACTGTCCCTCTTTTAGCATGAGAAATTCCTAAGGAAAGATGGCATTGCTCTACACTGAGTTAAAGTCTTCTCCTTTAGGTTAAAATCCCCTATAAAGGAAATTATGGCATTACTCGGATCCGTGTATCCCGGTTAAAGTAATCCTCCTTTATAAACCAGTCACCCAACAGTTGTGACAGACAAACCCTTCTTTAGAGATGACAAATTCTCTCTAAAGTCGAGGTCCTTCAGCTTCACATCTTGGGCTTTGAACAAGACACAAATAGACTTTTTAGCTTCACATCTTGGGCTTTGAACAAGATACAAATCACCTTTCGCTTCACGTCTTGGGCTTTGAACAAGACACCAAAAACCAATTTCCTCCCATAGAATAGGAGGAACTACGAACGTTCTGATTTCCCTGTTTCGGTAAACGGGAATACGTAGGCATAAGATCGAAAGAAAAGATCTTAGCGAGCACACTAAACAAAAAAACCAAATCCCATATCTCCATCAATCAAAAGCAGTAATTCAAAAGCATCAGTCCTAACATCCTAACCCTTGTTCCCCGCCAGAAACCTTTTGCCAAGGTAAAAAGAAAGAAAATAGTATTGGCGAAAATACAAATAACCAGTACAAGGGCCCCCCCCCCCCCCACGTTGATAGCATTCGTAACCTAACAGACCGATGTTTAAACTCAGTATGCAAAGCAGGGTTAATTGGAGACATCTATTTCCCTTCCTTATTTAGCTCACAATAGGATAAAAAATGAATCGACCTGTAGTTTAAGCTCAACCGCAGAGAGCGACCAGCGCTTAAGAACCGCGTCCAAAATCGCTCGCTACAGAAAAATGGCGCCCATCGTGGGGCCGGGTCTTTCTAAAACTTTTTTTTTCCTTTTTTCTCTTCACTTATGTGAAAACCACAGATTGGGGCTTTCGCCGGGGAACCCATTTCTGTCAGGAACTTAGGATTCATAGCTTTAAAGGTCTAGGATGTTTAGGACAAATATATATACTGCTTTTCCTAATTGCTATACGTGTTTATTTTTCTGCTAATGGGAATGCGTGTGATGTCGCATGTGGTGAGATTGAGTATACACTTAAGATAAGTGATGGCGACAAGGTCGACCATCAACCTCAGTGGAGGCATCCTAATGCAACCATTCTCTCACCTAGACAATGGGTCGCTTGTGATGCCTGAGAAGCTGAGGAGCCAAACCCTTTCGTAGTGCGGAAACTATCAGAAATAGTTGTCATGCGATACTACCCTCATTTGAGGCTGGTGATCTATTCTCGGTGAATGGCACTTACTCTAAGATTGCTCTACAACTCACTGGCGATCCGCTTGTTGTTTTGCTTTCCTGGGAGGAGCTGATGATAATGAGTACAGGTACAAAAATCACCTTAGTATAAACCTTTGGGGATGGGTAGAGCCTTGACTTCATGACAACGACCCTTTGACCCCATGTTTTTTCTATGTTTTTGTGTGCTGCATTCATGCATTCATTTAAAAAAACATTAAAACATTCAAAAAACTTCTCTTCTAGTCTCTTTGTTTTTCAAATTAAACTAAGATTGTGATTGCAAATATCAGAGAAGAGGATTACGCTAATGGATTTCGGTAGAAGGAGGACTCATACGTACACCTTCAAGGTTCCAAAACTAGGGGATTTGAGAAGGTTAGCAAGGATGATCACTAGCCCTGAGGCTTTCAGAGCCAAGTACGGAGGTCTGCTACCACTGTTAAGAGTCCATGTGATTGAGGGAATCATGGACGCGCTCGTTCAATTCTACGATCCAGTTTATCACTGTTTCACATTCCCGGATTACCAGCTTACACCAACGTCGGAGGAGTATTCTCATCTGATCGATCTACACATTACAGATCGAGCTCCATTTTCTGGACTGGAAGAAATTCCAAAGAATCATATCATTGCAAGAGCAATTCATTTGGACGAGTCTGAGGTCAGGACTCACATGACCGCTAAGGGTGGCATCCAAGGTTTGCCAGCCCAGTTCTTGACAAAGAAGGCCCTATATTTTGCCAGTATAGGAAACGTGACTGCTTTTGAAAGCATCTTTGTCTTGCTCACCTACGGGTTATTTTTGTTTCCCAACATTAATAACTTCGTCGATATTAACTCCATTAAGGTTTTTCTCATTGGAAACCCTGTGCCGACTTTGCTCGCAGATGCGTATCATTCTGTACACTTGGGGAATTTGTACAGCGGAGGGGAGATCACATGTTGTGTACCTCTGCTTTACAAATGGTTTATCTCTCACTTGCCCAAGTCTGCTGCTTTTTGGGATTGCAAGAGTACCTTACGTTGGTCGCAGAAGATCATGTCCCTTACCAACTCTGATATAGATTGGTGCAATGGGATCTATGATGGAATCAAAATCATTGACCGTTGTGGAAACTTCCCCAACGTATCCCTCATAGGAACTAAAGGAGGAATCAACTATCATCCGGTATTGGTTCGCCGTCAATTTGGATACTCGATGAGACACATCCCACTAGGTGTTCATCTGGAAGGTCTTTTCTTCAAGGAAGGAGAAAGTGACAGAGCACTAAAGATGGAAATAGTGCGCGCTTGGAAACACGTTCATAAGAAAGGACGAGAGTCTCTGGGAAAACCGGACTGTGTCTCGGTGGAGCCTTATCTCCATTGGGTACAAACTAGAGCTCTCAAGCTAAAGATGCCTTATCCTCGTTATGGAATTCTTCCGCCGAGGGAATCTGTTATGTACTTCATGATGGAAACTGAAAAGCTTCAGGTTACTCTCAACAAAGTTCAACGGGAGAGAAGGTCTTGGAAGAACAAGTACCGCACCCTCGACGTAAAGTGTATCCAAATACAGCAATTACTGAAAGAGAAAGATGCTCTGATTGAAATTTTGGAGCAACATGCTGTGGAGAATCAAGATGACCAAAGGAATTTGCTCACTCATTTCACTTGGAAAAGGAACGACAACCCGACAACGGCCCAAGAGCCCCGGTCAAAGAAAAGGAAGATATCAGAATCAGCACCCGATTTCTCTTCAGAGAGGACTCGGGACCCATTAGCTTAGGCTTCTGTTTCTGCACTTTGTAATCTACTGTATTTCCATTTCTGTAATCCTTTGAATTTAAATAAAAAGGGGTTTCCCCACTGTTTGATATTTGCAATCTAATTGTCGAATTTTATTTTGATTAAACCAAAAAAACAATTAATATAATCATTGTATTCATCATTCTCACATCGCGTATTCTTCTTACCTACGAATCTCACGTTTGTGTCTCGGTTCTAGAGTCAAACTGTCTCATTCCTATAATACTCTGGCCAATCGTCAGAAAAAGATGGATGATCTTGAGGAAGAAAACAGAGAGTTGAAGGAAGAGATCAACGCTCTGAGAGAGGATATGAGAAAGCTTCGTAACGACATGCAAGCCATGGCAGAAGCTCAGCTACAAAGAACTGTGATCTCAGAGATCACCTCAGCACCCATAGTGGAGAAGTATAATCCTAGGTATCAGATACCGAAAGATCGCCCTTGGGGCATGCCTGTCAACTATATCCCGGGAGGATATGTTCCGCCGATCACTGAGGATCAGGGAATCACAACAGAAGCCGCTGGGCTTGAAGGTTACAAACTTCGGGAAAGCGAAGATGCCAGGGGCATACTGAAGACTCCTGAAGGTTACAAACTTCGGGAAACGCCAAAATTCGCTGCCGTAGTCACGGTACCACCCCCTGTGGTGCACACTGTCCCAGAAGGACAGATTCCACCAATACCTGCTGGTAAAAAGGAAACTATGTTTGACCGAATGGAGGAATTCCAGGAGCAGTTCTTGGAAATGCAGAAGGAACTGCAAGCCATTCGCGGTCAGGATTTATTCGGAAAGGACGCCGCAGACCTCTGCTTGGTCCCCAATGTGAAAGTCCCGCACAAATTCCAAGTGCCCGACTTTGAAAAATACAAGGGTAACTCTTGCCCTCAGAGCCATCTGGTGATGTACGCTCAGCGGATGTCAGCTCAGACGGAGAATCAGAACCTACTGATTCACTACTTCCAGGATAGTTTAATCGGTGCCGCATTAAAATGGTACATGGGTTTAAACCGTACTACGATCAGCACATTCAGAGATCTTGGTACTGCCTTCGTCCAACAATACAAATACAATTTGGACATGGCACCCGACAGAGATCAACTCAGATCAATGTCGCAAAAGGAAAAGGAAACCTTTAAGGAGTATGCTCACAGGTGGCGTGAAATTGCCGCTCAAATTTGTCCACCTCTTGAGGAAAAAGAGATGACAAAGATCTTCTTAAAGACCTTAAGCTCATTTTACTATGACCGAATGGTTGCCAGTGCGCCCAGTGATTTCACCAAGATGGTCGGCATGGGCGTACGTCTTGAGGAAGCCGTCCGAGAAGGACGTTTGGTAAAAGACACTGGATCGACGAGCGGTACTAAAAAATACGGTAGTGCTCTCTCTAAGAAAAAAGAGCAAGATATTGGGAATATCTCTCTCGGAAAGCAAAGGCGACGTTATCAACCAGTAGCGGCTGTGACTCCTGCTATCAACCTTGCGCCTATTCCTACGTATTAACCTCAAGTTGCGCAGAGCCAACCTGATCAGCAAAGGACACAACAGCCTTTTCAGCAGGCTCGTCCCCAATACAACAACAACCGTACAACACGGCCACCAGGATTTGATCCTATACCCATGTTGTACGCAGAATTATTTCCGTTACTACTGGCTAAGGGGCACATTCAGACTAAGTCTCCGCTTACAGTACCGGAAAATCCGCCTTTTTGGTTTAAGGTGGATCAGACATGCCCTTATCATCAAGGAGGTTCAGGGCATAACATTGAGACTTGTCTCAATTTCAAGTCTGACGTGTAAAAGCTTGTTAGGAGCGGGCTCTTATCTTTCAAAGATACGAATCCCAATGTTCTCACGAACCCGCTGCCTCAACACGAGAAAGCTGCAGTCAATCTGATTGAGAGAGAATCTAACGATGTCTATCAAATTCACGATGTACTCTTGTTGAAAACCAATCTGGTCAGGATACATTGTAGATAGAGTGGATATGGCCATGTGCCACCTCATAATTATCACCAGTGTGATATCTGCTTTAAAGACAATCAGGGATGTTCTGTGGTGCAAGCAGCTCTACAGGAACAAATGGATCTCGGATGGATCCAAGAGCACCGAGTTCGTGGAGTTAACATGGTCTATACGAATTCTAACATCATTCAAAACCACGACATCCGTGCGATGAATGCCAACTTGGTGGCGATGCACTCAAGGCAAAGCCAGTATCATAATCTGCCACGACACGATTACAGTTCCTGTCTGACTTGCTCGGTAAACAAACAGGGATGCTCTTTCATACAAGAGGCCCTCCAGCGTCAGATGGATCTTGGATGGATCCAAGACTACCATGATAGGAATTCCTATCAGATCAACATCGTTCAGATCTTTGACATTCGCGTGATGAATACCAGCCTGGTAGAGTTACATGCTGAGCAGGTCCGACTCGGATTCTTAATATCACATGACTATCAAAACTGTAAAGCGGGTTGCAAAAACGATCGAGGTTGTACCCTTGTCCAGGAGGCACTTCAGCACTTGTTAAATCACTGGTGGATGCCAATCTATATGGATGAAGATACTCAGCAAATTAGTATCAGTAACAGGAATCCTACTCGGCGTCAGAGTCAGGATGTCCGATCAGGATGTCCGATCAGGGGAAGGTAACCTAGTGAGGTTACATTGTATTCAAAGTGGGCGTGGCCAGGTGCCACCACACAATTACGACCGTTGTAGCGTCTGTTCGGAAAGTAACCAAGGGTGTTACCTTGTGAGAGCAACTCTTCAGGGTCAGGTGGATCGTGGAGAAATTCGTCCATATCCGGGTTCTGGACCCATCAACTGGACGCCGAACTACCTTGCCGATCAAGTTGAGGATGTTGTCACCATCTCTGGTCGTCACCGGACAAGGGATGTTTTTGCCATCATCCCTCTACTTGACGAATCTAAAGTTCCCAACCGGGAACGGATCGAGATTACTTACGATGGTCAGAAAAATCAGAAGGTTCCCATAGTCATCTATTTGCCGGGACCATTACTGTATGAATCAACTAAGGCTATCCCTTACAAATACGGTGCAACAACCATTGAAAATGGAAAGGAAATTCCATTACCCTCCGTCGTGAACATTGCGGACATCAGTCGTGTAACACGGAGTGGTAGAATCTTCAACAGAGGAGTTGGAGAACTCAGCAAAGAAAAGGAACTTCAGACGGAAGCTCCCGATATACAAGTCGGTCAATCCAATAATCCCGACCTTTTAAAAAATGACGATGAGATGCTCAAGCTCATCCAAAGGAGTGAATACAACATTGTTGATCAACTGTTACAAACTCCTTCAAAGATCTCGGTGCTATCACTTTTACTCAATTCAGAAGCGCATAGGGAGGCTCTACAGAAAGTCTTGGAGCAAGCCTTTATGGAACAGGATGTAACAATCAGACAGTTTGATAGCATTGTCTCTAACATCACTTCCTGCAATAATTTGGGATTTAGTGATGAGGAATTACCCCAAGAGGGTTGCCGTCATAACATGGAGCTCAATATCACAGTCAACTGCCAGGACGATGCTTTAGCTAGCGTACTGGTAGACACAGGGTCAGCCCTGAATGTTATGCCGAAGTCCACTTTGATGCAATTATCATTCAAAGGCCCTCCGATGAGAATCAGCGAGGTTATCGTCAAAGCATTTGACGGATCCAGAAAAATGGTTATCGGCGAAGCTGATCTTCCCATAACTATTGGTCCTCACACTTTCCAAGTCACTTTCCAGGTCATGGATATCCGGGCAACATACAGTTGTTTATTAGGAAGACCTTGGATACATCAGGCTGGGGCGGTTACTTCAACCCTCCACCAAAAGCTAAAGTTCGTCAAGAACGATCAACTTGTCACGGTTTGTGGGGAACAAGCCTTGCTTGTGAGTAACCTATCATCATCTACTTGTGTAGAACCCGAGGAGATTATTGGAACGCAGTTCCAAGCACTGTCGGTAAGCAAAGACAATCAGTTCAAAGGAGGAACCTCGATTTCCTCATACAACGATGCTATCAAAGCGGTCGAGAGTACCGATACAACCGGATAGGGACAGCTTGTCATTCCTATTGACAATAAAACAAAGAAGGGTCTTGGTTTTTCTGTAACCTGTACCCAGACAGCTGTCAACGATGAAAGGCTTCACCCCCTTCAAAACTTCTTCCACAGTGGAGGTTTCCTTCAAGCAGTGTCTCAAGCAGTTCATGCTATCAATGAGGAAGATCCCTCTGACACAGATGAAGAATGGAAGTCCTACCTTAACGAGGACGGTTATATGTCTCAGGAAGAGGTGCCTACGCCATTTTTCTATCCCGTACAGAGTCCGAGGTTTATACCACGGTCAGATGTCGAAATGATATATGGAGATTGTGATCCTGAAGGATGTCGTGCTCCACCAAATTCATTAGAGGAAGACACTCTGATGAAACACAACTTTGACCACAATGGCCCGATGGATGGCCTGCCAATGTGGCAGCCTTACCCAGGAAACTTGGGGCAAGAAAGTCAGTCGAGTAATGAAAATCAACTGACCGTCATTGAACAGAATACCTGCGTCCCCACCATGTCATGGGATCCACACTCAGGTCATTCGGAAACTACTCAACATGAAGATGAATTCGCAATGTTCGCAGGACTTGAATTCATCAACTATGCTTTTCCTGAGGTCAACGTCATCGAGAGAGATGACTCCTCCAGTTCCAAAGAAGTATGGGACACCCTGGGACAACCAAGTGGAAAATTTGATTATATGGTCAAGTACACCGCTCCCAAAAGCCCTCATATCAAGCTCGAAGATATCCAGCCAACTGGATGGGGAGATACAGCTGAGAGCACAAATACTCTGCAAAATACAACTGAGGAATCCTCCTACGACAACTCTGCCTGGGAGACAGATTCCAATGATCCTGCTCCATCAGAAATCAGCGTCATTTCTGAAGACAAATCAAGGAAGGTGCCAGACTTTGTGATTCACCGAGGAATTCGCCGCCAATGGGTTGTTGTCGATGTTCCGAAGGCCATTCACCAGTCAAAGTAATTGCCATCTTTAAACTTTCACCCTGCCCAGGTGAAACGGATGTTTTGATAGGGCTCGCTTTCTGTAAATTTCCCTCTTCGCTTTGCCCAAAGCGACAGAGTTTTGTTTTATAGGGCTGTAGTTTCAAGAATCGACTTGTTCATTAATAAAATAACGTCGTTCTGTAATTTCCGCATTATTTACTGTTTTCTCTTTTTGCTTCTTCAGAAAATGGTAATCCTAAAAAACAATTCAAAAATAAAAACAAGCAGTAAAATAAAACACTGCACACACTCTTGCATTTTCTCTATCTCTTCTAAACACGAATCATCACGTCATGCAGATTGCTTGTTTTACACCGTTGAAACATACTATCCGATGCCTTCTCCCGACTTTGAGTTCCCGGTATTTGGGGCTGAAGAAGAAGTTGACGACGAAATTCCAGAAGAGATCTCCCGATTACTCAGACAAGAGGAAAGGTCCATTGAACCTCACAAAGAGCCGTTGGAAACGATAAACTTGGGTTTAGAGCAAGAGAGAAAAGAAATCAGGATTGGGGCACTGCTCAGTCCAACTGCCAAAGAGAGTTTTATAAAGCTTCTCAAAGAATTCCCCGATGTATTCGCTTGGTCCTGTCAGGATATGCCAGGGTTGGATACCAGCATCGCGGAACATCACTTACCGTTAAGATCGGAATGTCCGCCAGTAAAGTAAAGGTTGAGACGGACTCACCCGGACATGGCCATCAAAATCAAAGAGGAGGTACAGAAACAGATTGACGCAGGTTTCCTCGCCACATCAGAATATCCTCAATGGTTAGCCAACATCGTACCCGTTCCCAAAAAGGACGGAAAGGTTAGACTGTGTGTCGACTACAGGGACCTGAACAAGGCAAGTCCAAAGGACGACTTTCCTTTACCACACATTGACATGCTGGTAGACAGTACAACAAAGTTCAAAGTTTTCTCCTTCATGGATGGATTCTCGGGCTATAATCAAATCAAAATGGCGCCGAAATACATGGAGAAAACTTCGTTCATTACCCCATGGGGTACCTTTTGTTACAAGGTAATGTCGTTCGGTTTGAAGAACGCCGGGGCAACCTATCAAAGGGCCATGACTACTCTGTTTCATGACATGATACATAAAGAAATCGAGGTATATGTAGATGATATGATTGCCAAATCAAAAACAGAGAGTGAGCACGTTGAACATCTGTCAAAATTGTTCGAACGTTTAAGAAAGTTCAAGCTCCGCTTGAATTCCAACAAGTGCACCTTCGGTGTCCGTTCAGGGAAACTACTAGGGTTCATCGTCAGCCAAAAAGGAATTGAAGTTGATCCTGACAAGGTCAAGGCCATTCAAGAAATGCCTTCTCCGAAAACTGAAAAACAAGTCAGAGGATTCCTGGGACGTTTGAACTACATCTCCAGATTCATATTCCTTATGACCGCGACCTGTGCGCCGATCTTCAAGTTACTCAAAAAGAATTAGCACTGCATTTGGACAGAGGACTGTCAAACTGCCTTCAACAGTATTAAGGAATATCTGTTGAATCTTCTTATTCTATCACCTCCAGTGGAAGGAAGGCCACTGATCATTTACCTCACAGTTCTAGAGGACTCAATGGGATGTGTACTTGGCCAACAAGACGAAACTAAACGGAAAGAGTCTGCCATTTACTATCTAAGCAAGAAATTCACCGACTGTGAAAATCGGTACACGATGCTTGAGAAAACTTGTTGTGCTTTGGCTTGGACAGCCAAACGTCTTCGCCAATACATGATTCGTCATACTACTTGGTTGGTCTCCGAAATGGATCCAATCAAGTACGTTTTCGAAAAACCTGCTCTTACGGGAAGGATTGCCTGTTGGCAGATGCTGTTATCAGAATATGACATAGAGTACCACGCTCAAAAAGCCGTTAAGGGAAGTATTTTAGCCGATCATTTGGCTCATCAACCGATTGACGATCAAGAATCAATCGGGTTTGACTTCCTAGACGAAGATGTCATGTATTTAAAAATGAAAGATTGCGATGAACTGTTACCCAGTGAAGGGCCAGAACCAGGGTCCCAATGGGGACTTATCTTTGACGGAGCAGTTAATCATTACGGAAACGGAATTGGGGCAATCATTGTTACCCCTCAGGGTACCCACATTCCTTTCACTGCCAGACTTACGTTCAAATGTACGAACAACGAGGTCGAATACGAAGCTTGTATCATGGGTCTCGAGGAAGCAATTGATTTAAGGATCAAAAACTTGGATGTATACGGCGACTCAGCCTTGGTTATCAATCAGATAAAAGGAGATTGGAACACATACCAATCAAGATTGATTCCTTACAAAGACTACGCAAGAAGGTTGTTACCTTTCTTCAACAGAGTTGAGTTTCATCATATCCCTCGTGATGAGAATCACATGGCTGATGCTTTAGCCACTCTCTCTTCCATGATTAGCGTAGGTCGATGGAATGACATACCTAAGATTGACATCATACGCCTTGAAAGGCCCGCTTACATCTTCACGATCGAAGCAGTCATAGACAACAAACCTTGGTATCACGATATCAAATGCTTCCTTCAGAGACAAGAGTACCCATCTGGGGCACTCAGAAAAGACAGGAAAACCCTCAGAAGATTGGCTGGAAACTTCTTCCTGAGCGGTGACACTCTCTATAAGAGAAATTTTGACATGGTCTTGCTCCGATGCGTAGACAGACCAGAAGTAAATATACTGATGAAAGAAATTCATGAAGAATCCTTTGGCACACATGCCAATGGACACACAATGGCGAGAAAAATTCTGAGAGCAGGGTACTATTGGTTGACAATGGAATCCGACTGCTACAAGTACATGAGGAGGTGTCACAAGTGTCAAATATACTCCGACAAAATTCATGTACCGCCATCACATCTCAAAGTTCTCTCTTCCCCATGGCCTTTCTCGATATGGGGAATCGACATGATTGAGCCCAAGGCTTCAAACGGACATCGGTTCATCCTAGTAGCCATTGACTACTTCACCAAGTGGGTCGAAGCAGCGTCGTATGCTAATGTAACCCGACAAGTGGTGGTCCGATTTATCAAAAACAATATCATCTACCGTTATGGTGTTCCAAGCGAGATCATTACTGATAATGGATCTAACTTGAACAATAAGATGATGAAAGAGTTGTGCGCTGAGTTCAAGATCGAACACCATAACTCATCTCCCTACCGACCCAAGATGAACGGAGCGGTAGAAGCGGCTAACAAGAACATCAAGAAGATCGTTCAAAAGATGGTTGTAACCTACAAAGACTGGCACGAGATGCTACCCTTTGCTCTTCACGGTTATCGAACATCTGTCCGCACTTCAACAGGGGCTACCCCTTTCTCTCTAGTGTATGGCATGGAAGCAGTGCTCCCCATAGAAATAGAGATCCCATCAATCAGGGTATTGATGGAAGCTAATCTCACCGAAGCTGAATGGTGTCAAAGCCGACACGACGAACTGAATCTGATCGAAGAAAAGAGAATCACGGCACTATGCCATGGTCAACTGTATCAACAAAGAATGAAGAGGGCGTTTGACAAAAAGGTCCGACCTCGTGTCTTCAGAAAAGGAGACCTTGTGCTCAAAAAGATACAATCTTTTCTCACTGATTCTCGGGGCAAATGGACCCCGAACTATGATGGCCCCTATGTGGTCAAGAAAGCTTTCTCAGGTGGCGCCTTGAGACTTGCAACCATGGACGGAGAGGAATTTGCCTACCCCACGAATGTCGACGTATTCAAGAAATACTTCGCCTAAAAAAAACGTCTCGGTGGATTGAAAACCCGAAAGGGCGGTCCAGGCAAAAATTAGAGACATGAAAAAATCATCCCGGTGGATTGGAAATCTCATAGTACAATCCAGGCAAAAATTAGGGATAATGGAAGGTAACTATGTTCAACAGAGGCAAGTCCCTCAGCAGCAGCAGCAGGTACATCGTCCATCGGAGGAAAACTCCAGTCAAGGTCATCTTTGACAGAAGCTCAGGATGTCCCAAATTCAAAGTTGGTAGAAGGATAGTGGTCGTTATGTTTCAACGTAGCCCTTTTCCCTGTAAATTACCATTTTCAAACTTTGTAAATACTCTTTGGAATCACGCGTTTAGCTGATCTCCATCCTATCAATAAAATTTGAGCCCTTGTGCTTTTGTTTGTAATTCTTACTTGTTTTAGCTTTACGGAATGACGTTTTTAATATGATTAACGATTCTTGAAATAAAACAAAAATGAATTTACTTGATAAAACTTTTTCTGCTTTTAAAATAAAGACGGCAATTTCTTTTGACTGTTGAACATCAAAGGAACATCAACCGCTTCTCCAGAAGTAAACGAACTTCAAAGTGCAGAATCAAAGTACTCCTTCTACGCCAGTGCGCCTGATTGAAGGATCAATAGTGTCAGATGCGACTAATCCATCTGACATCTTCGGCCGAGTTCTCATCTCCTAAGCCCGACCAACATAGCTCCCAACAGGGACTATCTTTCCTAAGCAAGGTGGAATTGCTATTTTGAACCAACGGTATTTCTTCGCCCCGCGATGGCCGAGTATCCAGTCATGTTCATCTTTTAGTTTGTATGTTGCGTCAGTTTTGTCCGCATATACATACATACATCATGCATTATTGATTTGCATTCACATTCATATTGCATCGCTATCACTCTAGTCGGTCTTATCCCCTAGTGATAAAAGTCCTCTCAATCGAGTTGTCAGACCTTTCCTCGTTAGGAAGTGAATCATCTAAGCAATCTCTCTCAAGTTTATCTCTGGATTAGAGACGGTCCTTGACCACTTTGATAATTTGAACCTCTGAGAAACAAGAAAACTTTTAACAAATATCACTCTTCGCCATTGAAGATGATATCCTTGCTTTCCCGGATTAAGGAAAATCCCCAGAGAAAGCCTCTTAATCAGAGATTCGGCGGTATGGAAGTTTTTCTCCGAAAAAACCACTGATGAAAAGGTCATCGGCACCTCAAAATTGGATCCCATCATATGGCATTTCTCCGGAAAGATCCCGAGAAAAGTATGTTGTAAGCCCCCAAACGAAAACAGTCTCTCAAGAGACTCGCTTTCCCCAGTAGAATCGACAAATGGCGTCTCCAAAACAGAGAAGTTTGTGTACCTCTACAATTCAGACGAATGGGTTCCCCAGCAAGTCTGACATCAAAACTTTTTTCGTCAAATGGCATCTCTCCAGGAAAATTCGGCGAGAAGTTTGAAGGAAAACCGCTACTAACAGCGTTCCTTGTCAAGAAAGTTTATTGACAAAAGAAACTGAGACCAGATCCTTGGTAGGAAACCAGGATCGAGGGGAAGTTTACTTTAGAAACTGAGACCAGTTCCTTGGTAGGAAACCGGGATCGAGGGGAAGTTTATATCAGAAACTGAGACCAGATCCTTGGTAGGAAACCAGGATCGAGGGGAAGTTTAAATCAGAAACTAAGACCAGTTCCTTGGTAGGAAACCAGGATCGAGGGGAAGTTTACAAAAGAAACTAAGACCAGTTCCTTGGTTGGAAACCAGGATCGAGGGGAAGTTTATTTCAAAAGAAAACTGAGACCAGCTCCTTGGTTGAAGACCAGGATCGAGGGGAAGTTTACCTTTTCTAAGCATCTTCGCTTAGCTAAAGAAGATGAATGCGTAAGCTACTATTCATAACCACCATCAAAATTTCGGGTATTCCGATATTTAATCCTCTTGCACCCGGAATGCCCGAATACCTTCGTCATTCACACCTTCGGGTCCAAGAAGATTAAATAGGGGCATCTGTCATACCCCAAATTTTGCCCACTAAGATTTCCCATCATTGTGCAAATCATCAGCACAATATGGATGTACCTTTGTACCTCATTAGTCTCCCCAAAGGTGGGCGAGCATTCACTACAAACAGGATTTAGGGTTTCAAGCCCTCGCAGAGCTCTTAGACAAAGGATCAATCAAGGAATGACATGATCTTCAACTTGTCTAGCCTCTCAAATATCCACAATGGATCAAGAGGACTCCCACTTCAAGGATTAAGCACAAGTTTGCTCCCTTCTAGGTGGATCAAGCCTCAGGATCGCCAGTGTCACCAAATTAGGGTTTGGTCGACTAGGGCCTCCAGATGGAAATTTTCCTCTGGGCATGAGCCAATGCTTCAAAGCATAACCTAAAATGCTCCATGGAACATCATAAACCCCATCATCAAGTCAATTTAGTCTCAGGGGATGGATACATCAAAAATCAGGAATTAGGGTTTCTTGACCTAATTCACCCCTAAGTTGACTTTTGGGACAAAACACGAGCCAAGACCTCAAGAGAGGATTTGAGGATCCCTAACACACCACATTGATCCATTTGCAACAATGGATTAATCCAAGAAGCTTGAGCAACAAGCTTCAATTTCATCTGAACCACAGTTAGGGTTTCGCGAGAAAAGTCAACTGTAGCTTTGACTTTTGACCAGAACATGCTCCCAAACCCTAGGACATGATTCAATACACCCTATAACACCCATGGAACATGTCCATCAATTTTGATTTAGGTCAAGGACATGATTTCCTAAAGGATCGCACAGTTTGGAATTCATCTGATAAAAAGTCAACTGTGCACAAAAGTCAAACTTTGACTTTTTGAGATTTTTCATAAAAATGGTTTTTTAACCCTAAAATGATGTGTTAATGTGTGATTGGAATCATCAATCATCAATAAAAATCAAAGAAAGTGGGATAACTTGTAAAAGGGGTAACCATAAACACTTAGAAAATTTTCTAAGTTATGAAAAAAAAGTGGCAAGGGTACTAACTTTGGAGGATCATAACTCCTAAACCACAAAGCCATTTTTCCCCATCCAAAGATGGATTTGTAGCCCTCATGGCCCTCTACAAAAGTGTCAACTACACTTCATCCCAATTCATCATGGATTTTGAGTTATGGTTGGATCAAAATGGCTAAAAACCTAAAATTGACATTTTTCAGCACTTAGCCAAAAATCTGCCTTGTAATTTCAGCACAATGTCCCAACTTCAAGGCTGTTTTTCTCCATGATCCAAGTTGAACCAGGTCTAATGTCAAACATCAAAGTTGAAGTACGTCATCTAAGCTTTCCGAAAAGTCCTAGAACGTCCATGTAGCATACTCGAGCAGGGAGTTATGGATCTTACAAAAGGCCTTGCTGAAGCTGAATTTTTCAGGGCAGATTTGCACTTTTTTTGTGCCACACGAATTTTCAAGCCTTGTCATCAGTTTGGACACATCTAAGGATCAAATCCAAGTGGGATGATCTGATCCATGAACCTCCCAAGTCCAAGGAACAAAAAAAAGCATGCCAAAACCTAGAAATCCCTAAAAGAGGGACAAAACTCCAATTTTGGTTTGGAGCATTTAATGGATGCTTAGAGGTGGCATGGACTGAGCCATTCTCATCTGAAATCAGTCAAGACTTATCCAAGACCAAGGGAACCACAACCCTGTGCCCTAACCTCTAGTCAATGGCTAGAGGAGACTTGCATTTCCATTGGCCAACATGGAACAAACACCTGCTGCAGTTGGCATTCACTATGGATCCCAAAACAAACTTGCTCCACTATAAATAGAGCTCATTTGTGTTCAGTTTGAGTACACCAAAGCCATCAAACATATGCTTTCCTCAAAATCTCTTCTTTCACCTCAAATTTGCCTTCCAAAGCAAGTAATTCTGAGTTTTTGAGCTAGAGAGCAATTCCACTCAAACTAATCACACACACAAACACCTTATATATATCATATGTAAGCTGTGCAAACCATCAAAAGTGACCTGTAATCACAACATCACAAAGTCACCTCTCAAAACCTCAAAATGACACTTTTTTGCATTTTTCAAGCCATGTCTTGATTCAGTCACTTTCCAAACCAGATAAAACCTCAAACACACTCTAAATATCATCCTTGAACTGTCCCAAATGGTGCCACACATCTGGAACACCATTTGAGAGAGTTGGCATTTTGGCCGTTTTTGACCATTTTGCGAGAAAGTGCTCAAACTTGCTCCAGAGGTTTCCAGCCGATTCCAACCATCCTAAAAGCTTCTAAGAGGTCATTTGAGGTTGTCCAAAGCATCAAATCATTTCTGGAACAAAGCACTTGGTAGGTTGCCCAAAATCTCCAAAAAAGAGGTAAAATCCACAACTTGAATTCTTTGAATCATGCTTTCCTTTGTTGTCCACATACATGCATCATATTGAACAATTCTTGAGGCAAAAATGTAGTCCTTAATGGGTATGTTGTGATCCTCCCACTGTTTGCATTTTAACATGTTTATATGTGGAATTTTGGTTGTTTTAGAATCATGTCCAGTTCTGGTTGTTTTGATTCGTGTGTTCTATACATTAAGTTTTAGTGTACATGAGTAACACCATTAGATTCCTTGCGAAAAATCGGTCAAGATAGGTTTTTACGGATTTCAATTCCGATGAAAATTGAGAGAGTTACGCGCGTTGGAAATTTAACGCGAAACGACGTCGAAATAACGATAGCGGTTCTGTTTTTTTTTTCTTTGTGTGTTCTGTACAGTGAGTTTCCGAGTGCGTGAATAATACCATTGGATTCCTCGCGAAAAATCGGTCAAGATAGGTTTTTACGGATTTCAATTCTGATGAAAATTGAGAGAGTTACGCGCGTTGGAAATTTGACGCGAAACGACGTCGAATTAACGATAACAGTTTTGTTTTTTTAATTTCTGCATTTTGTGTGTTGATTTTCCATGTTCGTGAGTAATACCATTGGATTCCTTGCGAAAAATTGGTCAAGATAGGTTTTTACGGATTTCAATTCGGTTAAAAATCGAGAGAGTTACGCGTGTTGGAAATTCGACGCGGAACGACGTTTTCACAACATAGCAGCTCTGGTTTTTTTATTACTGCGTTTTGTACATTGAGTTTCAGCATGCATGTGTGATACCATTGGATTCCTTGCGAAAAATTGGTCGAGATAGGTTTTTTCGGATTTCAATTCGGATAAAAATCGAGAGAGTTACGCGTGTTGGAAATTTGACGCGGAACGACGTTTTCACAACGTAGCAGCTCTGGTTTTTTTATTGCTGCGTTTTGTACATTGAGTTTCAGCATACATGTGGAATACCATTGGATTCTTTGCGAAAAATCGGTCGAGATAGGTTTTTTCGGATTTCAATTCGGATAAAAATCGAGAGAGTTACGCGTGTTGGAAATTCGACGCGGAACGATGTTTTCAAAACGATAGCAGTTTTGGTTTTAATTTCTGCATTTTGTGTGTTAATTTTCCGTGTGCGTGAGTAATACCATTGGATTCCTTGCGAAAAATAGGTCGAGATAGGTTTTTTCGGATTTCAATTCGGATAAAAATCGAGAGAGTTACGCGTGTTGGAAATTCGACGCGGAACGATGTTTTCAAAACGATAGCAGTTTTGGTTTTAATTTATGCGTTTTGTGTGTTGATTTTCCGTGTGCGTGAGTAATACCATCGGATTCCTTACGAAAAATCGATCAAGATAGGTACTTCCGGATTTTGATTCCGATAAAAATTGAGAGAGTTATGAGTGTTTGAAATTTGATAAAAAACGTGTTGAAAATTAAAGTTTCGGTACTCGTTTTTACCCCAAAAGAAATGTCGGAGATGATATTTTGATATCTTTCCTCTTTTTCTTACTTTTTACTTTCAAAACTCAACCAATTTTTTTTACATAGCAAAAAATCATCATTTTCCAATTCATACCCCATAATATTTTAATCCACAAAAAATCACAAAAAAAGTATTATTTTTAATATATTTAAAAATAGTGTTTTAAATTGTTTTAAATGCTTTTAAAATGATTTCTTTTTTTTTTTCTTAATTTTTTAAAACCAAAATTATTTTAAATATTTATGTGGATAAAATATTTTTTTCATAAACTTTAATCATTATTTAATGATTTTATTTGATATTTTTATCATTTTTTACTTAATTTTTTTTGGAAAAATGCCTAAAAAAATGAAATTGGGGTTTTCTTTGATTTTCACCCTAACAAATCTTTTTCAAACACCTTGGACCTCTATTAGAGTGTAAGACCCAATCCCCTTTTAACCAAAACAATTTTGGGCCTCACTTTTTTGTATAAGTCCCTCTGCGTTAAAAGAAAACCTCGACGCGATCGCCATTTTCAAACGAAAATCAACTGGGCTTCTTTTTGAGCTGTAAGTCCCATTTCTTTTCATTTTTAAACTCTTTGGGCCTCTAATAGAGTGTAAGACCCAACCCTTTTTTAACGAAACAATTTTGGGCCTCAGTTATTGTATAAGTCCCGATACGTTAAAAATCTCGGCGCGATCGCCATTTTCAAACTGAAAATATTTTTGGCCTCTCCCTGAGTTGTAAGCCCCATCTTTTGTACAAAAATACACTTTGGGCCTCTAATAGAGTGTAAGACCCAACCCCTATTTTTTATATTTTCTCATTTTATTTTATAATAATTTGAAAAATTAACAACTCCTTCAATTTTGATTATTTTTATTGGTTCTTTTTCTGAAAAATCACAAAAATAGTAAAATATTTTATTCTACAAAAAAATCAAATTTATATTATTTATTTAATATAGTTGGTATTTTTGTGAATAAATTCATTTTTAATTGTTTTTAAGCATTTTAAAAGTGAATATTCATCTTGAAAATAAAGACCTTGGGCCTCCCCTCGTGTTGTAAGTCCCATTTCTTTTCTTTAAATTCTTTGGGCCTCTATTAGAGTGTAAGACCCAACCCCTTGTGTACAGAAAACTTTTTGGGTCTCATTCGTTGTATAAGTTCCTCTGTACATTTTCAAATAAACGAGGCGATCGTCGCCAGTTTAAAATTAACCAACTGGGCCTACCCTCGTGTTATAAGCCCCACTCTTTTTCTTTAAACTCCTTGGGCCTCTTGAGAGAGTGTAAGACCCATCCCTTTGTACAGAAAACCTTTTTTGGGCCACAGTCACTTGTATAAGTCCCTCTGTACAAATTTAACAGTGCGCTCACTGATAAAACCCTGGGCCTCTCCTTGAGCTGTAAGCCCCAAATCTTTTTATTTCAAAGCACTTTCTCCTTTGATTTTGAATATACTGTTGCTTTCAATCTTTCTTTGTTGAACAACTAACCAAACAGCATGGAAGCTCTACAACCGAGTAAGTGTTTACCCGCTTTCATTTACCGCTTTCATATGTATATAACTGTATTGTGGGGCTGTTTCACTATAAGTCTCCTGTCATAAACTCATATATATATATATATATATAACTGTATTGTGGGGTTGTTTCACTGTAAGTCTCCTTTCACAAACTCATATATATATAACTATATTGTGGGGCTGTTTCGCTGTAAGTCTCCTTTCATAAACTCATATCAACTGTGTAATAATAGTATAGATATTTAGAGTTTACCCGGCAACTACGTCTAGAACTAGGTGACGCCGTTTCGTTTATTCATAGAAATAGACACCTAGATCCCCAAATAGGATCACCAGATACAGTCTTCTCTTCGGCTGTCCTCATTAGGAATTGTCAAGAAACTCTACTCCCAGAGATGAATGTATTTTCCGTGAATGGCATCTTTGAGTTTCTTCCAAATTCTCAAACTTTCCTGACTTGATCTATTCCTTGTGAATAGCTTGCCTTGAATTTCTCGGGGTTTGGGGACCCACGGGCTTCTTAAAAGCATCGGCCTCCTCTTGGGCATCGTACAAGGACCCACAGGCTTCCTAAAAGCAACCCCGCCTCCTCTTGGGCTTAGTACAAGGACCCTACGGCTTCTTAGAAGTATTCACAGCCTCCTCTTAGGCTTCGTATAATGATCTCTTCCTCCGGGAATGATAGCCTTCTCTTGGGCTTCGTACAAGGACCCGTCGGCTTCTTAAAAGTTTCTAGCCTCCTCTTGGGCTTCGTACAAATTGTCCCGACGACCTCCTAGAGGTATAGGAACAGAACTTAATCATCTGCATAGAATAGTCCTTTCAAAGAGTCTACTACTGTTTCTCAAAGCATAGTACAAAAGATGAAACTCTAGACTTGGACAGTCTAACTTCCTTGAGTCTCAAAGACATTCTCAAGTGACCCCTTCGTTAAATAGGAAGGAAACCCGCAGACTCGGACAGTCTCAATACCCTTCGGATTTCCCGTTTCCTTAAAGAACAGGAATAACCCGGATCCTTGAATCAAATCCTTAAGTACAGTGTTGCTCATATAAGAACTGATTTTCTCTTTCAAAATTAGTATACTGGACCTGTCACTTAACTGAAACAGTCACCATAGCCTCCTCTTGGGCTTTGTACAATGATTCTCCCCAGCGGTGTCAAACAACGTTTAGCCTATCTCTCGGGCTTTGTACGAGACACATAAGAGACTCCCTCGTTGAGTCAATCTCCCTTTTTGCCTCCATCTCGGGCTTTATACGAGATACAAAAAGGTTCTTATTGAGCCAAACAAACAACAGCCTCCATCTCGGGCTTTGTACGAGATACAAAAACTCTCTTGTTGAGTCAAATAGCCTCCATCTCGGGCTTTATACGAGATACCAAAAGATTCCCTCGTTGAGTCAAAACCTTTTAGCCTCTCTCTCGGGCTTTGTACGAGACACATATTAGCCTCCTCTTAGGCTTTGTATAAGAAAACCACTGGTTGATCCAATCAACCTTTTAGCATCAAAGTTGTGCCTCGTTCACAGTACACAAACATCAACAACTCTTTTCCCCTTCATCTAATTGCTGTAAGCGGCAAGCCTCTGGATTATCTACATCCATGTCACTGTCCCTCTTTTAGCATGAGAAATTCCTAAGGAAAGATGGCATTGCTCTACACTGAGTTAAAGTCTTCTCCTTTAGGTTAAAATCCCCTATAAAGGAAATTATGGCATTACTAGGATCCGCGTATCCCGGTTAAAGTAATCCTCCTTTATAAACCAGTCACCCAACAGTTGTGACATACAAACCCTTCTTTAGAGATGACAAATTCTCTCTAAAGTCGAGGTCCTTCAGCTTCACATCTTGGGCTTTGAACAAGACACAAATAGACTTTTTAGCTTCACATCTTGGGCTTTGAACAAGATACAAATCACCTTTCACTTCACGTCTTGGGCTTTAAACAAGACACCAAAAACCAATTTCCTCCCATAGAATAGGAGGAACTACGAACGCTCTGATTTCCCTGTTTCCGTAAACGGGAATACGTAGGCATAAGATCGAAAGAAAAGATCTTAGCGAGCACACTAAACAAAAAAACCAAATCCCATATCTCCATCAATCAAAAGCAGTAATTCAAAAGCATCAGTCCTAACATCCTAACCCTTGTTCCCCGCCAGAAACCTTCTGCCAAGGTAAAAAGAAAGAAAACAGTATTGGCGAAAATACAAATAACCAGTACAAGGGCCCCCCCACATTGATAGCATCCGTAACCTAACAGACCGCTGTTTAAACTCAGTATGCAAAGCAGGGTTAATTGGAGACATCTATTTCCCTTCCTTATTTAGCTCACAATAGGATAAAAAATGAATCGACCTGCAGTTTAAGCTCAACCGCAGAGAGCGACCAGCGCTTAAGAACCGCGTCCAAAATCGCTTGCTACAACAGGAAGTACTTCCTCGACCCAGCATCGAGAAGGCTTCCCCGACACTCGACGTGCAGGTGATCGGCGACAACAACTGCTGGATGACCCCTGTCTACAATTATCTCGCCAAAGACGAACTTCCGTCCGACCCAAAGGAGGCCAGCACAGTCAGGCGAAGAGCCTGCTCTTACGTCTTGGTCGAAGATAAACTCTACAGGCGGGGATTCTCCATTCCGCTGCTCAAGTGTGTCGAGGAAGAAATGGTCGCGCACATCCTGCGTGAAATCCACGAAGAAATTAACGCCCAACATCTCGGTGGAAGGTCGCTTGCCCGAAAGGCCCTCCGAGCAGGGTACTATTGGCCGACCATGCAGCACGACGCAAAAGAACACGTGAAAAAATGCGATAAATGCCAACGACACGGGGACTTGCACCTAGCTCCGCCTAACGAGCTCAAGGCTATGTCCTCCCCGTGGCCATTCTCCTGGTGGGGCCTAGACATCCTAGGACCCTTTGTGGTAGGATCAAGCCAGAATAAGTACCTAATAGTGGGCGTAGACTATTTCACAAAGTGGATAGAAGCGGAAGCTCTAGCCAAAATAACTGCCCTCAAGATCCTGCACTTCTACAAACGAAACATCCTTGCACGTTTCGGTATCCCCCAAGCTATAGTAATGGACAATGGGACGTAATTCACGGACAGGAAGTTCCAAGACTTCGTCGCCAAACTGGGCACGAAGCAGCACTTCGCATCCGTAGAGTACCCTCAAACAAACAGACAGGCTGAAGCAGCCAACCGAGTCATCCTTCGAGGCCTCAAGCTAAGGCTGGATGAAACAAAGAAGGCATGGGTCGAGGAACTGCACAGCGTAATCTGGGCATACCGCACAACTCCACACTCAACGACTGCGGAAACACCTTTCTGTCTAGCATATGGGACCGAGGTTGTAATTCCCGTCGAAGTTCACGTGCCCTCTAGGCGGACAGAGTCGCCCCTAGACGAGGAGATGAACGACGAGTCATTGCGAGAAGAACTCGACCTTGTCGAGGAAATTCGAACTGGAGCAGCCCTCCGCGAAGCCTCACTGAAACAAAAAATTACCATCAGGCACAACGCCAAGGTGATACGATGAGAGTTCGACGTGGGAAGCCTTGTTCTAAGAAAAAACCACAAAGACTCTCGAGAAGGCAAACTAGCAGCCAACTGGGAGGGGCCCTATCGCGTCCGAGCAAAAACAGAAAATGGGGCCTACTACCTGGAACATCTCACCGGGGAAGAACTTGCTCGACCATGGAACGCTGAAAAGCTAAAACAATACTACAGCTAAATTCTCGGTTCGACCCGTCACAACGACGGACGTCAGCTACCGACCACTATGCACGTCTAGGTACAAGCGTCGCATACGAATAAAGCAGAACCTCGCTCAGTAACGAGTCGGGTAACTGTTCGACAGTGGTCCTCGATCGAGCATCGTTGTCGTCAAAGTACCATGACTGGTAGAACCCCAGCTCGCGATGGGACGTTCACGCCGCGAACTCAGGCCTCAAACTCGACCTGAGCTCCGTACCCCCGCCAGGATATTCCTCGGCCGTTCTACCAGTTCCCCTCACTGCCAAACACATCTACAACGAGCAATCCCCCCAAATTATTCGCACAAGTCAAATACCCCCTATCACGGGCGGACATACATTCACAACGAGCATGAGTACAACATTTAGCCAAAAAATAAAAGCAAGTAAATTCATGCAAATAACAGAATCGAACATATAATAACTTAACATGATAAGTGGCCACAAGAACCACGATTGTACTGGGTTACATCAAACAGGGGCCACGCCCCCCAAGAAATAAATTACAACAGTTACACGGCACGCAGGCCGGACAAATTACAACATCAAAAATACAAACTCCTCACTCATCCACATGCTCGGCAGGCTCGAACTGAGGCCCCTGGTCCTCCGCGGGCTGATCCTCGTTATTCCCTTCAAGGAGAGCATCAGGCATGATGACCCGGCTGTTGCTCCCGAAAGGATTCGCATCCAATGGTACAAACGCGAGAGTAGCGCCGAAACAGAGTCGCCAGCAATGTGTATTTATCCCAAGAGAGTGAAAGGAAACACTGCGTAAACCTGAAAGAAGGAAGGAAAGGAAAGAGCTTGGTCTTGCGACCAAGAGAACTGGGTTCGGGAGTCGGTTACGCGTGAGGAAGGTATCAGCACCCCCACACGTCCATCGTACCCGATGGGATCCACGCTTGCTTGTCTTGATCAAAGGGTGTCGTCAACTGGAGCTCCGCTACTGCTGGAAAGGAAAAGGAACGAGAAAAAGGAAAAAGAAAGGAGAGAGAGAGAGAGAGAGCAAGAAACAAATGTAGGGAAAATAAAAGAAGTGCTCGCATGGGCCCTACCCCACTGCCTACGTATCTCATCGGGAGCATGAGAATCAGAGCGACGTAGTTCCCCTCACTAGGGGTGGATTGTGTTTTTTTAGGGAACGGCTTACGTTCTAGCTCAGGTGTTGCAGCTCGCTGAATCGAGACTTAGGCGTTACCGTCTTGCAAGAGAACGAGTAGGAGCGCGTTCATACGCTGAGAGCGAGTGAGATGAGAAAATAATTCCCGAAGGAAAGACGTTATTGTTTGTTTTTGTGTTTTTTAGAAAGAAGTGTTTTGATTGTTTTGTGTTTTGTAACGCACATTGTATTTAAGTCCCTCATGTAAGATCGATTGCCTCGCATAACGACCCGAGATGGGACGCACGCTAAACATTCTAAGAAAATGAGAGAAGATCCCTCACTATCTTATTCTTACATGAAAGGCCTAAATACAATATTTGTTTTGCCTTTATTAAGTATTTTTTACTTTCGTTATAAGATGAGAAAGAGAGACGACGCAAGGGAAACTCTAAAGGGAAAAGACCAACTAACACCTAATGCATGGATGTCCTATGGTTAGTGAGGTTTAGGAGAAAAGACCAACTAACACCTAATGCTAATCCTACTCCAAGCTTAATCAAAAAATAAGTTAGACTAGGTAGCTCTAAGGGGAAAAGAATCCAAGACTTGAACAAGTCTTGAGATTCATGGGATGAGAAAGAGTGAAAGAGAAGAAAAGAGAAAAGAAGAATGAGAAAAGAGATGGGGCAGCAAGCACACCATAATCATCATATCCAAATCATAACATAAAACATGCTTCAAAGATCATACAAGCACATATCAAGTATACAAATGAAGGCACACAAGAAAGGATGCAAGTAAACTTGCATAAGATTCACAATTTCACACACTAAGAGTTCATACAAAGATGACATGAACAAAATAAGATGAAAGTGAAACCAAGTCAGAATTCAATTCATATCATGATCATCTAATCCAAACATGCAAGAATGTTTTACATTATGATGCATTATGAGCCAAAGAAACCACAAAACCAATGATGATGATATGCATCATACAAATCAAACCATGATGATCAAGTGAGATGAAAACCAAGTAATGAACTCAAGGGGCAGTAGCATATGTATCAACATCATACCAAAATCAAACTCAAGTCATGCAAGATGAATCCTTAAGCAACACATTCAAAACATGCATCAAAGTTAATCAAAACATCCACAAAACTCAAGTCAAAATAACATCAACTTAGAAAATCAAGAACAAATTGAAAAATGATCAAATGAGGATGATTCCAAAGCCACAAGTAAGCTCAAACAGAACATGATCATACCATAAAAACATCTCAAGCATCACTCCATTACAAGTAAGCAAATGCATTCAAACTATTTCATGTATCAAAGTATACCTCAATCAAACTTGCATCACAAACAAAACTCAACCAAAAAATAGCAAAGTGGATCAATAAAATCCAAAAAAATAATCAAACAGAAGTTAACTCAGTCAAGTAACATATGCAAAAAGATCAAACCAAAATTCACAAACTAAGTACCTCAAACAAATGGGCAAAGATCACATAAGAACAATGATTCAACATGCAAAAGAAAGGGACCAAAATGCAATATGGAAAAGCTTTAAAAATGAAACAAAAATGTTTTTATGCAATTTAAAATGTCACCTAATAAATGCAAAAAGAATGGATTAAAAATGTATTGTGGATGAAAAGAAATAAAATTTGCAAGTTGGAGTGTGCAAATGAAACAATTAAGAAAGGAAAATAAAGCAATTAATTAAATCAGACGCCAAAATAAAAATAAAAATGAGAAAATAAAATATGGAAATATTTGAGAAAACTAAGAAGAGGTTTCATGATTTTTTGTATGATTTTTAGATACATAAAAATGATTTTAGAAATTAAAAAGCAAAACAAACAAATAATAAAAATAAAAAAATAAGTGAAAGAAGCAAGGGGGTGCAAACAGTAAGGAATTCACGTTGAAATAATGGAAATGGGCTTAAGGGGGGGTGGAAAAAGCAAGGCCCAGACCAAAGGAGTCCAAAGCGAAGTCAAAGGGAGCATAAGGACCAGTCAACACGTTCAGAATTAATCCACACCATACAAATGATCCAACGCGTGAAAACACATCAAACCACATCCACACGATCCAAGTTAATTAATATACACGATCACGATTCAAAGACACACCACAATTCACATGGACACGCAACCACACAAACAGACAGTAACACCATACACCATCCACACGCCTTGCACATGACTTCATTTATTTGTTGTCAAAAAACCAACCGTATGATGAATCAGATGGACAAGATTAGATCACACGTTCAAGAATTAATTAAAATCAAAGGCTATGATGAGGATGCACGGTAACATATGTGGAATGGCAAGCATGTAATCAATAAACTAAAACACAAAAATAAAAACACGTGGCGTGATAATGGACGCATGATCAAGGGAATCAACGGTCACTGCTTCATCTTCTCCACTTGGCCTCCTCGCCGGACTGGTCTTCAGGCAGCCGCCGGAGCTAGGGCTCCGGCCACCCTCTCCGGTGAGCTGTGGTCCAAAAGTTTCCAGAAAATGCATATAGGTACACTATTTTGACCAGAAAAACGCAAGGATCTCAAATATGTAGTCCATTTTAACAAACAATCAACCAATAAGGAGAATCGAACAAAAACAAAAATAGATCTAACACTTTAAATCAACATATCACACAAACCACACGTCCAAACTTCAAATAAAATATATCATCATGCTCAGGGAAGTTCACAGATCATTATGCATATCAAAAATTCAAGTTCTGTGAGTATGAAAAATTCACCAACCTGAACCTTGTAGAACTTGAAAACCTCCAAGAAATCCCTCCAAAAACTGCAGATCCACTCCTTAGAACCTCTAGATGCAAAATAAATGCAACTAGAGCTTGAAATCGTGCTAGATCTTGAGATTTAAGTTTGAACCCTCTTGAATGGTACTTGATGAAATCTTCAGTATGAGCTCAAAACAACAATGGATTCTTGCTCTATTCTCTTCACTGATCGAGAATGTGAAGAGAAAACTCAGAGAAGCTCCAAGAAGAATGAGATTCAATGAGAGGAAGTGTGAGAGCAAAAAACCACAACTGTGCAAATGAGAGTCTCTACCCTAGCTGTGAGGGCATGAGTAAGCATATACACCCTTCATTAGTTCACTGATTAGGATTAGGAAGTGATTAGAACTCTTATTAATGACATTTGGGTGAAATTGCAAAAATGCATTTTACACCACCACCACCACTTTACACGTGGGAAACCCTTGTACCCAGCAAAATTCACCTCCAATTTACTCATGTATCACTTCTGAATTGATTTTGGGCCTTGTACTTTCTTGGTTTGCAAGTTTTGAATTAATTTGGCATTTTTGCACTTTGTGAGAATAATGAGAAATATGGCATGGCATGAATTGATTCAAAAGCCACAAATGATCTTCTTGGCTTGTATTTTGATGTTGTAATATGGCATGAAACAATTGGGAACACTACAAGTCCATTTGTGCAAAAATGCAAAAGGTGGAAAATTTGACTTATAAGGAATCCATGAAAAGCACCTTGCATTGTTTTGGCCATAACTAGAGTTCCACAAATGATATGGAAATGTTCTAGTAATTTTTGGAAATGGGAGAGAAAGATCTTCAACTTTCATGTTGGAGGAAAATTCATTTGGAGCTTCCTTGATGATGAAAAGTCAAGTTGAATGTGGAAGAAAAGTTGCCAAAAATGGAAAGTTTTCATTATAGGTCATTTTCCAAATTTAGTAACTTTTGCATAACCTCTTGATTCTTGATGAATGGTATGAATCTTGACCATTGAAGACCATATGAGGATGTGAGACCTTGAAAACCATGAAAAGACCCTCAAAATTCCACAGTTGACTTTCTCCTTTACAGTTGACTTTTCCTCATTTCACCAGCAACCGATCCATTGAACAGTCTTCATCATGAACCATCAACCAAATCTCCATCCATGGACACTTGTGAGCATATGGAAACCATAAAACATGCTTGAACCCCCAAAGTCTTCAAGAAACTCTCTTGACACCAAAAACCCTGATTGGTCTCTCTGGTTATGAGGGAGAGATCCACTTGCAACCTTTTGTCATGCTTGATTTTGAGAAGATATGATGAACCCCATGAGCCACCTTGAAGCTTGAGACTTGAGAATATGGACCAAGTGCCTTGATCCCATGCCCTATGCTGAATGCCATGCTATGCAATCTATGACCTACTATGGAATGCAAATGAGTAAAGGATAGACCAAATATTGAGAAAACATGAAGGTAAATTTTGAGGTATTACACTGGCCATCCTCAACGTGTGCCAGATAGTGGGTGCCCTCGAAAGAAAAGTCAAGCTCAGGGTTCACCACCCGCAGTTGAGCCACGGCGTTCTCGAAAGACTCCTCCGCGATGACAATACCATCATCCTCGGCCGTCAGCAAACGGGCAACCAGCTCGGATCTCGTCTTCAATGCCTTCACATCTTCCGGCTCATCATCACCCGCGGCATTGGCCGTCCTAAGCCGCTGGACCAGCTCCTCGGCAACCTTCTTCTCCGCCGCCAGCGTGGAGTTCTCCTTCTTCAACCGAACCACCTCCTCCTCAGCCTTCTTCCGAGCATCTTCGGCAACCTTAGCTTCTTCTCTGAGGGACGTCATGGAAGCCCGAGCAGCGGTAAGTTTGGCCTCTGTTGCAGAGTCCCCTTCGGCGTAAACGACCGTCATCTCCAGCATCCTGACCAAGGCGGAAGCATCTTGAGCCACCAACGCCCTCTTGCTCGGGCGGTCCATGTTTTCCAAGCAAAGAGACTCCGCCCAAGGCACGATCAGAGAGTTCCCCTCGAAGAATTTCCTGTCATGGACGCAAGGAGGAAGCTCGAACTTCCCCTTCTCCAACGCCCGAGTGAGATCCACAGCGTCAGTGATTCTTGGCCGCTTGGATCGACCGGTCAAGGGAAGAGGAGACCCCCGGGGAGCAAGAGTAGGAGAGGAAGAGGTCCCCACAGCAGACTGCACCGGAGGAGGAGCACGAGCACCAGCAAACCGAGACTTCAGAGGAGCCGCACCGGCCTTGTTCCTCGCGAGAGAATTCCTCACAACCCGGTCATGAGCCTGAGACATCTCACCTGCACAAACAAAATATGAGCACGTTAGATACGAGGAAAAGAAATAAAGCAAACAAATTTAAACAACTAAGACTACCAAGTAGCCTCCCGGCATCCTCGGGGGTCTTGCACTCCAACAGTGCCTTAATACTGATAAATCGACGCTCAACCCTCTGACTCCCATCTTCCTCGAAGATCGGATTACCCTTGCTCGTCCAGCACTCAGCAAGCCGGAAGGAGTTGACCCACTTCACCAACTCCTCATATGCCACGGCATCCTGCCCGTAGAGCTCGTTCGGCTGGAGGACATAGTCGTTGGGCTTCTTGGCGAAATGATCGGGCGCCCAATGGATGGGGAACTTATAGATTCTCTGTCCAATAAATTTCCCCTCCTCGTCACGCAAGTCGTTCCCATCCTCGTCCACCTCAATCTCCCAGACGTATGTACTGTCCTGGGCAGCTTCAGACAGGGACTCAACAACGTAATATCGCTCCTTGAACGTCCGTATCGATTCGGAGAAAGGCTTGAACAGCTTACGTGGCTGCTTCAAAGAAACCCAACTGTACTTCCTCCCCGATAGCTGCCTTTGAAGATGGAAGACAGTGAAGAACAGAGGGAGAGTAGCCCCTATGGAAAGATGCTCACATACCAGCTCGAACGCCCGGATAAAGGCCAACGAGTTGGGATGCAGTTGCGTAGGGGCCAATCTCAAATGAACGAACACTGACTGCTGAAATTCAGTGAACGGCAACCTCAGGCCCAATTCCTTAAAGGCATATTCATACATCGTAAAACGGTCCCTGAAGTTCGTGCAGACCCGCTCTTCCTCAGTAGGGAAGTGCACCTTCCACTCCCCCTCCGGTCCAAACTCCGTGAAGACATCGCCCAAATATGTTGCGAAAGTGGACACATGTTCGGAAGGCTCGGCCACCTCCCATTCTTCATCAGGACCTTCAGCGGCGTCCTCGTCCATAACTTCCAAGTCTTCTTCCTCCCCGACATCACTGGAGGTGCTCGACGCCGTCGAGCTACTATTTTCTGAAGAGCCTGTTTCTTCCTCGGATGTATCTAGGATAACCTCTCTATCTGGCCCCGTCGCCATTACAATCACCTGAAAAGCAGAGAAGAAAGTGAATTCGACAACAAATCAAATCCACCCTTCCACTGCTAAGTCAAGTGAAAGGACGCGCAAAGGGCTGAGGACAACGTCCCCGGCCTAAGCCCTAACATCAAAGGAAAAGCTGACACCTCCCCGCGAGGAGACGCTCGAAGCTAATCATCCCCGAGCAAGGAGCTTCCCCGCACTCACACCCAGTTTTTGTTTGAAGCTTCGCTGGAAATCGCAAAGCTTCACCGGGATTTGGGAATGTTTTGCCGGAAAACTCATCACCCACTCAGAGGATAAACAGACACGGCGGTCACACATGCAAAGCTGCCGCAACAGCGCCGCGAACCACCCTCCTTGCTGAAACGCACCACTAATTTCGGCGACATGTCAGAGGTAGAAAAATGGCACAGCCACCGTCCACCACCAACAATCGCCGAAAACTCACTCATTTCGTCCTCTAAACCTAGCCCTAACCACATGCAACGTACCATTGACAACAAAAAGGAGTAAAACAAGCAAAGGATCAGAAAACTTACTTGATTTAAGTAGACGAAAGTAGCTACTCGAAGCTTGAAGCGGTGATCGGAGTAGGCAGACGGCGGTTACGGGCAAGAATGTTGAAGGAAACGGAGAGAAATCAGAGCAAAAAGTTCCAAATGAAACGATTTTCCCCTTTTTATACAAAGGGGCACGTGCGAACACGCGCTCGTAGGCCATGATGGCTATCCACTAGCCATCATTGCCTACTAACTGCTACACGGAGCTCTAGGCACACGTGGCATCCCATCGTTTCCAATTCTGTCTGACCGTTACTCTCCCCGAACACCGGGCAACAAGGTCACGACCACGAATTTTACGAACACCAGGGGTCACGGGCGCATTAAGACAATCCTCCTCGTCTTCAAATGACGACTCCATGCTAGCTCCCCGGAGCAACGAACTGTCCTTAAGTCATCACTCACATGCTCAGGAGCAACGACTTGGGGGTCTCCTGTTCTGGACTGGACCAATGGCTAGACATAGCCCAATCCGCTTCTGCTCCAGAGCGGCCGAAATTGCCTAAGTCCAATCCACAGAGGGGCAAAAGTTACCTTTCTGCCCCTCCAACCGGGCAAGGAATGCAATGTTCCTCCCCAGAATTACTGCCCGTCACGCACGGCTTCATTGCTCCCCGAACAGCTATAGGCAGGTGCCCGGAACTATGCCTATGCCCGACATAATGGCTAGTTTTGGGCACCCTGCCCGACATAACGGCTAGTTTGGGTAGTTACCTATTCTTTGGGGAAAACGGTTATTTCGCCCCGAAAATAGGACCGTTGGCCATGCGTTGGGGGCTCTATATAAACCCTCTCGCTTGAGAGGGTCAGGTATTCAATATTCACCCTAAGAATTCATACTTTGTACTTGCCCCTTTTCTCTGACCCTTTCTTACTTGAGCGTCGGAGTACCTTGCAGGTACACCTCTCTCCTCTCCATACGACCAGCATCCCTGACGCACTTGGCGGCCCAATTCTACAGGATCTGATCTAGCCTTCACGATCAGAAAGGAAATATTAAAATAAAATCATATTATCATCCTGAAAATAATTACGATTCTCTCAGATTTTCTTCTTCCTCTTTTGATATGCAAGTTTTTTCTTCTTCCCTGTTGAATTAGAACATTTTAATTAGAATGATCTTTTTTTCAATTAGTTAATCAATGACAAATCAAAATAAATATTACATGTATATTATAACATGAACACGTTTAAACAATAAAAACATTTAATTATTGATAATTATTAATCATAAAAACATTTAATAGTGAAGAACAATTGAAAATTTTGAATTCAATTATATATATATATATATATATATATATATATATATATATATATATATATATATATATATATCACAACTCAATAAAAAAATCACATCACTAAAAAGAAATATTGAAAAAAAAAAGTAATATTGAAATATACATATCCAAAGCCTTTAAATCTTCCGTTGCAATTTGGGTTGTATTGAAATCATCAAATTTACTACAATCTTTGAAGATATCTGCATATTAATAACAAATTAAGTCAATATTAACCAATATTGTTAGTTCCTGGATTGGCTGGAATTTTGGTAAAACAAAGTATATTCAATGTTGATGTCAAGGAGTTGATGTTGCAACATTGAAGTCTTAACACTGGGCTGTGTTAAGTATTTAATTGCTGAAGTTGGATGTCTGATGTCACATAGGTGATGTTGTAACATCAGATCTGCAGAATTAACAACAGCAGGTTGTGATGTTGTTAGGGTTGCGTATTAGCTGGAATTGTGGAGAGCAAGTTGTCTCATTGGATGCGAATATCTTGGGATAGATATTTGTTGCTGCATAGGAGATCTGCTGCAGATTTGTAGGATATTTAAAAGGTTGAAGATTTAAAAAGATTTTAGGAGAAAATCTGTTTTAATATTCAGTTTTAAATAACAAATCTGGGAGATATTGTAGCAAGTCCAAGACCAATTCAAGGAGCTATATAAAGCGCACAAGACCAAAGGAAAAAGGTACAGAAAACATTCAGAAGATCAGAAGCAGGAGGCTTAGTGTCTAGAGTTTGTTTAGAGTGCTTATATTTACACTATTCTAGGGTTTGAATAGGTGTTGTATTTATGTCCTCTCTAGAAGCTGTGAAGCAATAGAGAGTAGTTGCTTGATCGAAGCTGTGAAGTAAGATCAAGGGTACTCAAAGTGGGTTCTTTGAGTGTTTGTAAGGGATTGAGTGGTGTTCTCATACCTAAGTGGTTTCTTAGGTAGGAAGTCATTAGTAGAGTATAAGTTTAGGAGATTGTCAACGGGTTGTTGAGTCTGTAAATTATATCTACAAGTAGTGAATTCCATCCCTGGCTTGGTAGCCCCCAGAGTAGGTTGGTTGTAACCGAACTAGGTCAACAATTCTTGGTGTTATTTTACTGTTATTGCTGTCCATTGTGCAGAGTGTGTTGTTGTGACATCACACGTCTGATACCAGAATTTCAATTGGTATCAGAGCAGGCATCCTGTCTGTCTCTGGGTGAGATCTAGGGAAGTTACTTTCTGGTGTAAAGATGGACAAAGAAGTTGGAGGATTCGTCAACAGACCCCCTATTTTGGATGGATCCAATTATGATTATTGGAAGCCAAGGATGACCACCTTCTTAAAATCCTTGGACAGCAGGGCTTGGAAGGCTGTTATTAAAGAATGGAAAGCACCTGTCACGTGTGAGAAAGATGATGCCGGCAAAGATAAAGAAGGCACCTCTAAGCCTAAGCCTGAAGAAGAGTGGACCAAGGAGGAAGATAAGCTTGCCCTTGGAAATTCCAAAGCTCTAAATGCCATCTTCAATGGAGTGGATAAGAATATCTTCAGGTTGATCAATACCTGTGAAGTTGCTAAGGAAGCGTGGGATATCTTGCAGGCTACACATGAAGGAACGTCTAGAGTTAAGATGTCGAGACTTCAGATCTTAACATCAAAATTTGAAAGCCTGAAGATGAAGGAAGATGAGACTATTCATGATTTCCACATGAGTGTTCTTGAGCTGGCCAATGCATCTAGTGCTCTTGGAGAGAGAATGTCTGAAGAAAAGCTTGTAAGGAAGATTCTTAGGTCCCTTCCTAAGAGGTACAAGATGAAGGTGACTGCTATTGAAGAAGCTCAAGACATCAGCAAGATGAGAGTAGATGAGCTCATTGGATCTCTTCAGACTTTTGAACTTGGTTTAAATGAAGAAGAACCAGAAAAGAAGCCCAAGGGTATTGCTTTGGTCTCCACTCCTACAGAAGATAAGGTAGTCAAAGATTCTCCGGAAGATTTGTCACAAGCCATTGCAATGTTGGGAAGGCAGTTCAACAAAGTGTTAAAAAGATGGAACAATAATTGCAAGCCTAGTGTCAAGAACAGTTCTTCTGACATCAACAAGCCAAAAGAGAAAGATGAAGAGAAAACTACCCAAGATAAAGGAGTTCACTGCTTTGAGTGTGAAGGGTATGGACATGTCAAGAAAGAATGTCCCACCTTCTTGAAAAAGTAGAAAAAAGGCATGACAGTTTCATGGTCTGACTCTGAAAGTGAAGGTGAGTCAGCAAAGCATGTGAGAGCTTTAACAGGAGCTGTGGTTTCTGATGATGATTCTAGTGATGGAGAAGTAACTTATGAGGAGTTAGCATCTACCTATCAAGAGTTGTGTTTAAAAAGTGTTGAGATCTGTCAAGAAAACAAGTGCCACAAGCAACAGATTACTCAGCTAGATAATGAAAAGACAGATCTGGAAAATGAAGTGGTGCTTGTTAGAGCTCACCTTGATCAAATGACCAAGTTTGTTAGGATGCTGAGTTGTGGTACAGACACACATGACAAGATTCTTCAGTCAGAAAAAGCTGCTGGAGATAAAGCTGGGATAGGTTATGTGGCTGAGAACAAGGGAACTTCAGAAGGAAGCACTTCAGGTTCAAAGAAGGAAGTGTCACAACTTTCATCTCAACATCAGCCAGAGAAGCAGGATTCTACCCCTAAGAAAGCTGATGTTTCACAACCTAAGAAGATTGATAAGAAGACTGGTCCCTATCAGAAGAGAAAGCAGCCACAGGGAGCTAGTCAGTATATGCCCCCACGATACCACGAGAGCATGCAAGCTGCTCAGTTCAAACAGCACATGTCTCATCAGGTGTCTCAACATCAGCACAACTGGTATGGTTATGGATATGGATACACCAATGTTGTTCCTTATAGATATGGAAGAAGAAAGCCACACCATCATGGGAGAAAATCCAGGAAACAGCATTCTCAGCCGTCTTATGGGAGAAGATATCAACATAATAGATGGCAGAGCAGTTATGGTAGACCACATTATGGATGGCAGCATAAGCAATCTCATCATGGCAGAAGATTCAGAGATGAAAGGGTGAGATGCTATTACTGTGGAAGGTTTGGACATATGCAGTACTCTTGCTACAAGCTGCATGGATACCCTCAACCTCAAAACAGATGGAGAGAGCACAGGCCCAAAGTTGTTAAACAATGGGTACCTAAGGAGAAGGTGAAGTGCTTATTGGCTCACATGGGTGACAGAGAGTTTAAAGAAGGAACATGGTATTTTGACAGTGGGTGTTCCAAACACATGTCTGGATGTACATCCATGTTTGCTGAACTTATTCCTTGCCCCTCTCATGAAGTTATATTTGGCAATGGAGAAAAAGGTGTTGTTGCGGGAGTTGGGAAAGTGCAAGGTGATGGTAGACCTGAACTTGACAATGTTCTGTTTGTCAGTGGCTTAAGCGCAAATTTGATCAGCATAAGCCAGTTGTGTGATGAAGGTTACAAGGTAAACTACACTAAGCATGAGTGTGTGGTTTCTGATGAGCATAATCAGATTGTTATGAAGGGTGCCAGAACCAAGGATAACTGCTATCAGTGGATTTCTCTTGAAGGAAATTCAACTATTGATGCTCAAGTTGATGTTACAACATCAGACTATGACATCAGGATGCTGAAAGATCACTCAGAGTTAGTGAGTTCTGATGTGAATTCTTTTAAATGTTTAAAAGGAAAGTTTTTATGGAGGGAGAAAATTAGTAATTGGTCTTTAAAAAATACTGAAAAGCTGGCGCCATACCTCAGACCATCATTCTCTAGTGTAACAAGATCACGGTTCATCAAAGAGCATATCTTCCGTCCATTCGTCTTCTTCAACAAGAAGAATCATCTGAACTCATACTGCCTCAAGGGAACCATGTCAAACCAGACGCCGTCTCCATCAAAGAAATCTGTCGCTCAAAGCTCTTCGCGAGATAAGGCTAGGGTTTCTTCAAAAGAGGGATTTGCAGAAGAAGCTTTGAATATAGAACCTATCTCAATGATGCTCCCAGAATCAGGTACTTCGAGACCCACTAAACTAACTCCTAAGAGACCTGTTACTATCTTCAAGAATCCTGAAACAAAGAAGGTTGTTACTAGTGTGTTATTTGGGGACAAAACTGTGGCGAAATCATATACGTCTCAGACTATTGAAGAGAAGTTTGATAGGATGGGTAATCTTGCCTCAAAGATTCTGGACAAAGGCATCCCTGTCAAAGGAATTTCAATCCCACTGAATCGGATGCCAGCTGAGAAAGACAACATGCAGGAAGGTAAGTCAAATCTTTAACAACTTGCAATGACAGCTATTGAAGATGCTGATCAGAGTGAAGACATGCATGAAGAAACAAATGTTGAAGAGAATGTTAGGTCATCTGCTGAACCCACTTCTGTTGGTGGAAAAGATGATATTCATGGTGAAGCAGATGTTGAAGAGGAGGTTAGAACATCGCTTAGTAGGGACGCTGAGACTACTGATGTAATTGATGTTGATGACTTATCTGATGATGAAGCCATTGGAAGAGCAGTGCCTAGTCTATCCAAGAGACTAAGAACAAGAAACGGAAAGATGGTTGAATCGTCGTCAAAGAAAGCTTCTGATGAGAAGAGAAAAAAGACTGTTGTTGGGCCAACAAAAGCATGGAGTAAGGTTGATGTAAATCCCAGAAAAAGGAAGCTAATGGAAGAATCTGAATCAGAGTATGACGTTGAGGATGATGTTCAAGACATCACTCCTGTCAGAAAGACAATCTTGAAGAGAATTGCTGACAAGATACCTGAGGTTCCGGTTGATAACATTTCATTCCATTATGCAAGCAGTGCGTCGATGTGGAAGTTCATCTGTCAAAGAAGACTTGCTCTTGAAAGAGAGATTGGGAAAGAAATTATGGAGATTAAAGAAATCATAGAGGTGATTAAGGCTGCTGGTCTGATGAAGACGGTTCATGGGTTCTCCAGGTGCTATGACAGCCTGGTTAAGGAATTTGTCGTCAATATTCCTGTGAAGATTTCAGACAAAAGCAGTGTGGACTACATGAAAGTGTTTGTGAGAGGAAAATGTGTTGAATTCTCTTCTGAGGTTATAAACAAGTATCTAGGAAGAAAAGATGAAGAATTTGCTGAGCTAGTAGCCACAGAGAACCAGCTAGCTGACATATTCACTAAAGCCTTAGATGCAAACCAATTTGAAAGGTTAAGAAGCAAATTGGGAATCTGCATTTATGAAGACTAAATCTGTTAGAGGGGTTGTGGGCAGTTGGAGTGTTTCTGAAATTGTGTAGTCAACTGTCAGGTGAAGATTGCCTAATTGTGCCTAAAAAGGGGGGGGGGGAATAGCCAAGATAGTCAAGAGTATTATTGCCATAGGCTGCTAATGTGATGCAGTTATTGAGGGGGAGTTTTGACTAAGCTAGTGAAGATTTCATAGCATTTGAAGAGTGCAGCCAAGCAGACATCAAGGGGGAGAGAAGTGTTGCACATTGTGAACTACTGAACAGCTGTGATGCTGGTTCATGTTTTTGAGGGGGAGCACCAATTGGCTGTTGTCAATAATGAAGATGGTGCTGCAGCAGATCAAGTAATGAAGACTATGTAAAGTGTCAAACTGTTGTTGATGGGAGTTTCAAATTTTTGAAGATTATTCCGCTGCTGAAATCTCTGAAGGTGCAGAGTGCAGAAGTTGATTGCAGAGTGCAGAGATTGTTTTAGCCAAAATTAGCCAAAGGGGGAGATTGTTAGTTCCTGGATTGGCTGGAATTTTGGTAAAACAAAGTATATTCAATGTTGATGTCAAGGTGTTGATGTTGCAACATTGAAGTCTTAACACTGGGCTGTGTTAAGTATTTAATTGCTGAAGTTGGATGTCTGGTGTCACACAGGTGATGTTGTAACATCAGATCTGCAGAATTAACAACAGCAGGTTGTGATGTTGTTAGGGTTGCGTATTAGCTGGAATTGTGGAGAGCAAGCTGTCTCATTGGATGCGAATATCTTGGGATAGATATTTGCTGCTGCATAGGAGATCTGCTGCAGATTTGTAGGAGATTTAAAAGGTTGAAGATTTAAAAAGATTTTAGGAGAAAATTTGTTTTAATATTCAGTTTTAAATAAAAAATCTGGGAGATATTGTAGCAAGTCCAAGACAAATTCAAGGAGCTATATAAAGCGCACAAGACCAAAGGAAAAAGGTACAGAAAACATTCAGAAGATCAGAAGCAGGAGGCTTAGTGTCTAGAGTTTGTTTAGAGTGCTTGTATTTACACTATTCTAGGGTTTGAATAGGTGTTGTATTTCTGTCCTCTCTAGAAGTTGTGAAGCAATAGAGAGTAGTTGCTTGATCGAAGCTGTGAAGTAAGATCATGGGTACTCAAAGTGGGTTCTTTGAGTGTTTGTAAGGGATTGAGTGGTGTTCTCATACCTAAGTGGTTTCTTAGGTAGGAAGTCATTAGTAGAGTATAAGTTTAGGAGATTGTCAACAGGTTGTTGAGTCTGTAAATTATATCTACAAGTAGTGAATTCCATCCCTGGCTTGGTAGCCCCCAGAGTAGGTTGGTTGTAACCGAACTGGGTCAACAATTCTTGGTGTTATTTTACTGTTATTGCAGTCCATTGTGCAGAGTGTGTTGTTGTGACATCACACCTTAACATCACACGTCTGATACCAGAATTTCAAATATGATAAATTACAATTGAATGATATCAGATCTATTTCAGACAATAATTATTCTAAAGATCTGCAACTAATATTTGAAGGCAAAAAAATTATAACCAAAATCAGTAAATAATAGTAAATAACAAACTAATAAATTAAAAGAAGGAGATTTACCAATTTTCGATGTTAAATTTGTATTATCACATACCTACAAAAAAATGAGGAAAAATCAGAATAAATGTATTAAAAAATCATTTTTCAACATTTTGTGGTACCATGAACTTGCGTAAATAAACAAAATAAAAATATGAATTCGACTAATAAATAGAAGAAAACATAAAACCCAAAATCCTATTTACAA
Source organism: Lathyrus tuberosus (assembly GCA_022829125.1). Classification (NCBI taxonomy): domain Eukaryota; kingdom Viridiplantae; phylum Streptophyta; class Magnoliopsida; order Fabales; family Fabaceae; genus Lathyrus; species Lathyrus tuberosus. Next base: position 314,324 of record JALAZF010000676.1, read on the forward strand.
CTTACAAGTTTATCTACAACGATCATTTCTCCGTGTTGTTTATTGTTGGATAGAACCAACCATTTGTGATGCACCCTAACAGCCACCTTCCATAGTTCCTTAGTGTCATTGATGTCGGAGATCTTCTCAAAGGGTCTTGCCATGAGTAAAGATCGTTCAACGTTGTCGTAAAAACCAGCGACGCAAGTTGGAAAAGTTGGGAGGTAGAAATAAAGGTTGGGAGATGCAACGTTGAGAGGAGAGAATGGGATGCAAATTTCTGAGGAAAAAAATGTATGGATTAATAGTGCAATGCTCAAAAATATGAGGTGACATTGCTGATGGGAAATAACCCAGACGACATTGAATGCGGTGCAGTGCATTGGAAAAGAAAGGACTTGCATAAATGAATAAAAAATATTGTAGTGTAGGTTATTGGAAAAGAAAGGACATGAATAAATGAATAAAAAATATTGTAGCGTAGGTTAATCTTTTATGAGAAATAGTGTAATGGGTGACTTTCAAACCCACTTGTTTGCTTTTATGCTGAGGTAGCGATATAAGAATCAAGGAAATATAAAGAGTAGTGCCACTTGGCAGAATAAGAGCAAGGAAAATAGCCACATGGCCGAATTAGGAGGAGGCAAAGGTGTTTTGGGTGTTTCCAGAACATCCAATCTTCTTATATGGTAGATAAAGAGTAGTGCCACTTGGCAGAATAAGAGCAAGGAAAATAGCCACATGGCCGAATTAGGAGGAGGCAAAGGTATTTTGGGTGTTTCCAGAACACCCAATCATCTTATATGGTAGATAATATACTTTAATTTGATTGATAATTTACTTGATTTTTCTTCCAAAATATTAAATAGAGACGTCAATCTAATTGGTTTGAGTTGTGCACATAACTGTTTTATATTTATTTGTTTTTTTTTTATCCTCTAATTCTTAAGGAAAATAGACTATAATAATTCAGAATTCGGCCTCAGAGGTACGTAGTCTGGTCAATCATTATTTTTGTCGAAAATTGAACTTGGTATTTCTTGAATTTTCATTATTTATTACGAGCTCGTTTACCACTCAAGTCCAAATACTTAATTATAATTTTTTTATATTTAAAACACGGGCATTTGAAAAAATATGAAAAATAGTTATTTTAATATTATTGTTGAAAATCATGATTATTAAAAAACAAATCTTTTTTTACGGCAAATAATCTTCAATTTGTTAATGAATTTAATTTAAATAAATGACCGACTAACCTTACAAAATATCATCAAATTAAATATTCCTAAAAATATTTTAGAAAACAATCTGTGAATATTATTTTATATTTTAATTTTTTTAGTACAAAAAGAGATATATTTTATTTAATTCATGGAAAATTGTTATATTTTTTTAATTGGATCATGAATGTCAAATTTAATATATAACATATTTAATATTGTTTAATCTAATATTTATATTTTAAAATTTAGCGTTCATTTGAAAAATATAATGTTATAGATTATTTTTATAAAATAATAATTAAAATTAATTAATTAAAACATAAATATTATATATATATATATATATATATATATATATATAAAAGAATAAAATAAATTTATGTTTCATAAGAAAATGATAAATTGAGTAATTTAACAACTTTTATATTTCAGATATATATATTAAGGAAAATTAAATTATTTTAGAAATTAAATTATTTTAAAACTATTTAACAACTTTTAAAAAAAATATCTATATTTTAGATTTAATAGAGATGCACTCACATCCAAGAAATATATCATTCTACTATGTCATATACAAGTAATTTAAAATTTGAATTGGTCAAATACATATCTAATTTATATTATTAATGCATAACCTCTTTTCATTTATATTTATTGTTTAATACTCTCTTAGTCCTATTTATAAAAAACCATTTTTTTCAATTTATTGAATAATCAATTCATCTAATCTATTATTAAATAGTATACATTGATTATTCAATTAATCTAAAATATAAATTAAAACTTATTGAGAATAACAAATTTAAGATTTTTAAGGACTAAAATTATGATTCATTTGACCCTGTCGCATGCCATTATATAAACAAGTAAAAACCTTAATCTCAAACTCGATTGTTTTTTCTTAAAAGCATTGGACTTTCTTCGCTTAACAATAGTCGGTGGTTTTTTCTTATTCGAAGGTTAGTGCGATAATGCTAATTCTACCATATTTTCTTTAAGCCTACTCCTTAGTTTAAAAAATAGTTCTATACATGAAATAATTTTCATTAGGGTACAGTTTCTTAATGTTATTGAGTTATTAATGAAGAATGTTCTATATATGAAACTTGATTATCGTTAGTTATTTTAAACCATCAGTTTTTTTTGTTTTACTTTTGCAGTTAATCGATTATCATCTATTCTCAGTTCAATATGGTATGTTATTTGTCTTTTTTATTTTAGTTTTTATGTTCTTGATTCAGAATATATATTAATGCTGAGTTCTTTAATGTGGTTGCATTAACTGTTTTTTTCTTGTAGAATTCGGATGAAAATCAGTTGAATGAGGATTTACAAGAGGTGAATAATGTTTCACTTGAAAACAATTTGTCTGAAGATCAAATAAGTAATCACTCATATGAATCTGATGATGAGTCGGATGAGGATTTTTACGAGGATCTAGATCAGTTTGCTGAGGATATTCTTGAGCCTCCGAGGAATCTGCGCCAAAATGCGCGTCTAAATCGCTCGAATGAGGATATTCATGAGTATGCGAGAAATCTGCAGCAGAATGCAACTTTTGAGCATGCTTACAGTTGTTTTTCAGTCTCATCTCTTGATAGGGTATGTCATCCGATGCTTAGTCCAAAATATGAGTATCGATCATCTTTCTTGAATAACATTGATTCTTTCTTTTCTGATTTTTTGCAGCCGATTCTGGAACACGGCGATAAAAGTAAGTGCACTATCATCTTACTTTGGTATCAGACATTGTGATAATTTCGATATCTAACGCGAATTCTTTTGTCTTTCAGTTATCATGCCTGCTTCAGCTCTAGATCGACTCGGTAAGCTTTATATTTGTCATCCAAGTGTCAAGAATTTGATTATTTTTCCTCTTGTTCTAAATTCATACTCATATTCTTGTTAAAATCTTGCAGCGCGTATGAACATAGAATATCCAATGTTATTTGAACTGAAAAATTCTTCTGCTGATAGAACAACACACTGCGGAGTTTTAGAATTCACCGCTGACGAAGGGACCGTGTCCTTACCAAATTGGGTATATAAGTATATCTGTTTTCCTTTCATTGTTCGTATTGAGTAACCATTTTTATTTACATAAGATGCGATGTTTCTATGTTGTAATTTTTAGATGATGGAAGATATGCTCCTACAGAATGGAGGCATTGTAACACTGAAAAACACAAGTCTTGTCAAAGGAAAGTTTGTGAAACTTCAGCCTCACTCGAAAGATTTTTTAGATATCTCGAATCCAAAAGCCATGTATGAATGAATGATAATTAAATATCATCCTATCTAGTTACGTGTTTCTTAAGTATCGTAAACTAATATCTTGTTTCTTTCGCTGATCATTTTCAGGTTAGAAACATCGTTGAGGAGTTATTCGTGTTTAACAACTGGCCGCACTATAATGATTCCGTATAACAACCAAAAGTATTACATTGATGTCATTGAGACGAAACCTTCTCGCGCAATTTCTATAATTGAAACAGACTGTGAAGTTGATTTTGCCCCGCCTCTTGATTACAAAGAACCTGAAAAGAATTTGCCATCTCATTTGTCTGATAAGGAAACTTCACTAGAGGCAGCAACAAAGACTCCTGAAGTGATTCCGTTCAGTGGTTCGGGGCGGCGCTTGGATGGAAAACCGGCGACACAGTCAGTTGAACCAAGCTCCACTCCAATTCTAAAGCAGCAACAAACTGAAAATAAAACCAAGAGTTCCCTTAAAACTTCTGGAAAGCTTGTTTTTGGGTCAAATGCAAAAAGTGAAAGTCAAGAGTCACCTAAGAAGAAGACAAAAACCCAAGAATTTCAAGCTTTCACAGGAAAAAAGTATTCATTAAGAGATTGATCCATTTGATCATCATCCAAATAAAACTCACTCTTTCAAAATATCATTCCTTTGGAAAATAATTGATGTTCAAAAGTGGAAAACAAATAAAATACAAATGATTTATGTGAAAAACTCTATAGTGTGGAACACTAATTATAATACTTAAATTGAAGTGCTCAAACAAAATGCATATACTATTTTTTCATTTGTCATAATTAACTATTAGGGGGTTTCAATAGATTATAAGGCAATCTCCCATGCACAGAACTATTTAACACACAAAATAGTAGGTCAATAATATAAAATATATAATAAAAAGGGCAAAAAAAAAACTCAATGAAAAATTACTTATGAAAGTCATTATAGTCAAAGTCATAACCAATTGTCTAACAAGACGACAAGAGGCAATTTCATTGAAAAAAATGTGTTTTCCTTTTCCTACAACTCATTAAAAGGTTGAGATAAAACAAAATAGTACCCTAAGACCAGCCATTGTTGTTCCATAAGTCTTGCATAATGAATTGCACAAACTTTATCAACCTCCATTCCAAGCTTTTGAAGCATATACTTTATGCAATACAGCAATTTTAAATAAATAACTAGCTTCATACTACTTTTTTGAATTACATAGCCCCTCCTCTAATTCCACAAATAGATTCGATCCATTAGATTATTCTTTACTCTTTCTTCTATAGATTGCACGAGTTTTTTGAGCCTTAGTTGTTTGCAGTTTTTGTTGAGTCTACCTACCTTTCTTTCTTTCATTTTTTGTTCGCTTGCAATGAGGGATATCTATTACAGGTCGTAAGGGGCGGGATATCTGATTTAACAGTAGATCCTAATTACCCTTCTGGTGACTAATAAGCAGGAGCGGAGCGGGATATCTGATTTAACAGTAGATCCTAATTACCCTTCTGGTGACTAATAAGCAGGAGCGGATAGTGACTTATGCAGATTTATGGTCAATTTGTTCTCGTCCCCGCGTAAAGAGAAACAAAGTGAGCAGTACCATTTGGTGTTCTCTACCATGATTCAAGGGTTAGGAATCCACTGAATAGTAAGACAGATTGTGTCTAACAAGCTAAGAATCTCCAGGTCGTAAGCCTTTATGCCAAGCTCTAGCCTTTTCTAATTCTATATTTCTTTACTTTATTATATCGTTCTCAATTTAATTTCCTTCGAAAGATATGGCTTCTGGTTGTTGTGTCTGATAATATAAATAGTCTTTACGAATATTAATGATTCTACAGTGGCATAGCTCCAAACATGGGCTTCTTCCCTTCAAAGGGTAGTCGGATGTTTAGCAATAGGATATCCTTACTTAAGTAAGTCCGCACTTGGGCATAATATAGGTTTGCCACTTAATCCATTATCAATGTATCAATGGTGGTGGTCCTTCTGTGTAAAGTTAGCTAGTGTGGATTTGTCAAACAACCTCTTGACAAGAGCCTATTCATTTAATTCTTGCTATTTTGGCACCCCTGTCCGGTCTGGTTTTTTGAGAAAGAAGGTCGAGAAATTCACAAAGAGAGTTATGATATTTCTACGATTAGAATACGTTCCTATTAATTTAATATTTATGCTTGGCACAGAACTCTTGTTTCGAGTGAAAGGGAGAGTTGTGGCCCGCACCACGTTCACATGTAAATTTCCCTCTACGGGGTGGGGCGTGGAAAGCACTATATGTTAGTTGACCTCCCAACTTCTTACCAGTATTCCTTCTCTTACTAGCCTAGCTTGATTCTTTATAAAAGACTAACGGCGAAGATTTTTTACCTCCTTTAAGCTCGTTACACTTAACGTCCACTTACTTAAAGACTCGTTGGTTTACGACTTTATAAATTTTAATAGTAATTTGGGTCGTTACCTACATAAGCATTTGCTTTTCTCCGGATTTACCCGGTGAGGGTGGCGCTTGTGAGTCAAAGTTGAGACTTTCCATGTATGTTTGGCATCCTGGAAGAGTAGTCCTAGGTACTGAAGTTACTCTCGGGTAGAGAAAGAAAGTGCTGGCAGAAAGAAACTCTCAAAGCATGGGGTTTCCCCGGGCGAAGCTCCTATCCCCAAAGGTGGTTGTCGCATTCCCGTTATTTGCATGCTAGCATTTTTACGTGACCCTTTGTCACTACTTTTTGATCATGTGGATGCCTCTCTTAGAGAATCCGCGAAAGGACATTATGAGGGGGATGAGGCCTAGCTACTTCTTTCATACCAAGAAAGATAAGAAAGGATGCTTGTTATTATTCCAGTGCCATTGTCCAATTTGTGAGTCCATTTTTTGGAATATAATTCCAAAGCAAAGGATTAGAAGGTAAGGTGCCAAGTTCAAGGCAAAGCTTGATCAAATTTTTCACATACCCTAGGTTAACTACTTTTATCTTTCGATAAGACAGTTCAAACAGAAGACTAGCTTGAGGATGTCACGTGGAAGCTTTTCTAAATCCATTTGACCGGATTCGGGATAAAACTACTTATATGTGTAAGGATATACCACCAAACCTGTGAGCCTTCCCAAATTCAATAGATTCCACTATAGCAAACTCTTCAGATCAGGAATCATCTTTATTTTTTATTTTCTTTCACTCCTTGAGCCTGAGCTAACTCATTTATCTTTCGGTCTAGTCCAATTCGGCGTATCTTCAAGCAAAAACATCAAAGAATTCTCTGATTAAATCCATGTACTGTCAAATCTCTTTCATTTAAGAAGCTTGCACTTAGGAATACAGGGCGAGGATTGTCAACAGTCCCGAGATCCATTTACTTTGTTAGATGATGGCTATGGATCTAGAAGGGGGTTGAATAGATCCCTTGAGTTTTACACGCAAATGGTTACCAAAAATTGGTTTTTAAAATGTTTAACGGAAGCAACCACTGAATCACACGTCTACAACGAACCTTCTACTAAAAGGATCGGATATGCACGACAATATTGGGAATGAATTATGGATGAGAAAAATTCAGTTTGATTAAGACAATTTAAAACGTAATCAACAAAGTATCACTTGCTTGATGTTTAATCCAATCCAACGAGATCAATTGATAAACAGTAAATTGCAAATGCGTTCGATTTTGCGTTGAAACAAATTATCGAACACTTGGTATGCGTTAGCACAAAAAGTGAAGATTTCAAAGTAATGTGATGTTGAGCTGCTCCTAAAACACAATTCAAAGGATTGTATCAGATTTACAAAACAATTTGACAGCTCAATATAACACCAGCTCAGAAATTTCGATCAATTTAGACTTCGCAAATTCGAATGATATCAAACGTAAAGAGTTAAGGGAAAGAGAGAACAAACGAGATTTTATTAGGCAGTTCCCCAATCGTCCTCGCTTTGGGTACCTCTGCCCCCAATTCCACAATTGGAATTGATATATATATATATATATATATATATATATATATATATATATATATGTAGCTGTTGCAAATTGTTTATTACAAGAGAAGAACTATGAACATCTAAACTCCCAAACGTCTTTGATCGTTGATGCAGAGCCTTCTCTTTCCTTGATTCAAGACGAATCAAGTGTCACGAATTCGGTTGAACAAGTCACCGTCCCACGCTACTAGACTGCAAGAAACCACCTTTCTTCAGTCACCTTCACTCGGCCGACTTCAATTCTCCGCAATTCGATCCCCAAACCTTTCTTCTACGATCCTCCGACTGTAGCTACTAAATCGAAAGAAAACTTTGTTCTTCGGTTACCTTCGCACGGCTGAATCCCTGTAGAACGAAACGGTTTGTGCCAAAAAAAACCCCCAAAAATCATTGTCCCACGCTACTAGATTGCAAGAGCTCGCAGCTCTTCAATCACCTTCACTCGGCCGATTCTTGGAGGATAATACCTAAGGTTTTATTCAAGAAACACCTACCAATTCTCAACCCAGAAATAAAGATCACACACTTCCTAATTCTGAACGTTATCACTTCAAAACAATGGACAACACAAGCAAAAATGATTATGTGTAATTGTTGGTTGGCTCAAGGATGAAGATGAAGATGAAGAGAAAGATTGGTATAAATTTTCACGTTTCTTGTTATGTTTAGAAAATGAGATGACCAGACTATTTATAGAGAATGATTTGACCTACTAAAACTTGTAACAGAAATAACAGAAAAATTTAAGTGAAAAAATTCAGTTCAGGCGTGTTTGGGTCGACCCATACTTTAATGAGGGTCGACGTGTGCTGACCCGTGGTAATCACTATGCAAGTTTCACAATCATGCATCGACCTATTGGCATCTTGCGTCGACGCAAGTATGCAGTTTTTGCATATTTTCAAATTCCCATAATCAATCGTCGACCCACAACCTGCAGGGGTCAGCGTGCACTTTCCCGACCTTTCCACAAACTTTATTCCAACAAGCATGAGTCGACTCACGCTTAGGTTGAGTCGGCGCATCACTTGCATTTTTCAAGAAATGTATTTTTCTGCACATATTAACTGACCAAGACCCGGACAAACATACTAGACACCAATATAATGATCATGCACATGTATTTATGGGTAAGACAAAGTCCTATATGTTTAGACGCATGAACAACGATGATTAGATGCAATTTGCTCGACAAATGAAGCGATATCGCTCAAATTACAATCTAATACTTAGCTTATTTGTTGACATCATTAAAACCAAAATAGATGAAAGACCTTAGCCCTCACATACTTGACCTCGTCCTCTTTAGGGGGAACAGGCTCTACATCCAATTATTGTACTTACTCTCGTTTATTTGCTATTTGTTTTACGTTTATAGATAATTGGAATAGATCTGAAAGAAATATTTCCTGAACTTTCAGCGTATGACAAAGTTTTCGGTGCAGGGAGCGGAGTTGGTAGGTAGCCCAAGCATATGTTTTCTGAGATTAATGTACTGGCCGGCTAACCAAGCTTCCCTTTCTTGTTCACTTAGATTTGGCTCGAGGGGTACTTTTCTGCCTCAATCGTTCTTCACTTCCGCTCGACAGGCTCCTCAAGGCCATAGCCTATGTCCTTCGTTTTTATTGCAATTAGACTGTACTTTCTCTTTCTTATCTCACCATCGGTGACGATTCTTTCCAGCACAAAATAAGACTTTTTGACTACCCTATGAAAGATGAGGAAAAAAACCCTTCATTGAGAGGATGAATGTCGCTCCACTTCATTAGGGTCCTCTGCCTAAGAAGGTTGTTGTAATGCATGAAGTTGCATCTTTACCGAGAGTTGAAGTGATTCCCTCATCCCTTGTTTAGAGATTTTGTCAACGGGGTCATTCTCATTAAGATAGAATTAACCGTAAATCCCTTAGCTTTCGAGGGATTTGGAGAGGTCTATGAACCTGTGCTTCATCTTTCACTAACGATCTTTCATCATCCATCATTGTCTGGGCTGTCATTGTAAAGACGTGCATCTATACAGACAGTGTGCGTAGACTCCATTAAAAAAGGGATTATTGTTGGCTAATACCCAGTTTCTCCCTTCTCGTCAATGTATTTGAAGCATTGATGAAGGGTGGAAGGTACCATATTATGGATCCAAGCAGGAAGTTTAGGAGTTGTCATCGTCAATTGTCGCACCTTGAAAAATGATATGATACGACCTTCGCGATGGACGCGGAAAACACAGACAAAGTTGCCACCGAATTTTATTTATCCCAAAAAGGGAAAGGGAAATATCAATAGAACCTTTAGGGAAAGAACATGGTCATCGCAACCACATTCTGGGTTTGGGAGTCAGTTACGTGAGGGGAAGGTATTAGTGTAATACCCCCAATCTATACCCCCAAATAATTAAAGCGACAAAAATTTACAAAATTTCATCAGAGTATATTTAAAACATTCACGGCATAGACCGAGGGGTCACATCAATTTGAAAAAAAATACACATAAACCTGCCCATACAGATATGCAACAATCAGGTAGCAATTAACAGAGGAACTTAGTTCCTACTACCCACAATTCAGATACAGAATAAAAGCGGAAAATTTGTACTGAAATCTCATATATATATATATATATATATATATATATATATATATATATATATATATATATATCATGAAAAGTTTATCTGACAAATACAATCATACATGTAGACTCTCAAAATAAACATATACATATATACACAAATCACCAACGGTCTCCCTAACTACCCGGTGCCACATATCAGAGCCGACCGATAAAAGAATGAAGACCTAAGCTTCACAAAAAGACCTCCAGCAATCTAACCTACAATGCCTCATAGAGTATTAAAACAGCAGAAGGGTGAGAAACACAATCATAATGTAATTGCATATAATTATATAATAACACAACATTACACACGTAAAATATTCTCACCACAACGTACAACAGAATCCAAATACAACACAACACAATACATATCTCAACTCATCAATTCCAATCACAATTCCACACAAAATCAATCCATTCATGAATTATGCAAATGCACAGAGACCGACACAACGACTCTATGCAATGCATATGCGGTACCATCCATCCATCATCTCAACACTAGTTCACTCAGGAACTATTAGAACCATCGCTTGTTACTTAATGTAACTCTCCGTCGGGCAAACGATGTTCCCCGTCGCTTTAGGTCCTCTTATTTTTTTTAAGGCACACGATGTTTATGGATCGCTTTAGGTCCTCATTGTATAAGGCACACGATCCGATCGCTTTAGGTCCTCTTTGTATAAGGCACACGGTCGTCTATAATTATCACTTTAGGTCCTCTTTGTATAAGGCACACGATGTTATAGCGGATTCCCTCTGGAATCGATTCGTCGCTCACACCCACTAGGGCACACGACATCTCAAGAATTCATATCATGATGCTTGGCATACAATGACTCATGACATTCAAATGCACACATATATGCAATCATCTCACTCAACATTAATCATGCTTTGCAATTCAAGCCCAAAACAATGCATTTATTTGCCATACGGCCATAAACCATCATCACACCATCTAAACACATGCATTTACACCATACAACTGCCCATAAGTCATACCATATCCATATCAACAGCACATTGCATGATACACATCAGTTACACACAATTATAACGACAAAAGTCGACAAAGCGACACTATTCCAAATTCCCGACATAATTAAATCAGCTAACAATCTCAAAATTATTATAATAAGAAAATACAGCTCAATAGCTTTCCAACGATACCATGAATGCTCAAAACGGATAATCGGAACACAAGTTACGGACTAAAACAGAAAAGGCATCGCGAAAAAAACAACATTTTGCACTCATGCTGGCCATACGCGTATTGCCCTGAGCCATACGTGTATTGCCCAAAATCATACACGTACCATTACGCGTTTCAGCAGATGGTCGAGAAAAATGAAACTCCATACGCGTATTACCCTCCCCCCTTCAATGCCATACGCGTATTGCCTTAACCAATACGCGTATTGCCTTGGGTGATACGCGTATGGGCAGTGGAAAACCAGAATTTTTCTGCGTTTTTCCACTCCAAAATCCATCCAATTTCAACTAAACATCATAAAATTGCCAATAGATTGCATAACAACATATATTCAACATGTATCATCAATAAGGAACACCAAAACATGATTTTTTACACAATCGGAATCAATTCTTACAATTTCAACACATAATGGTTTTTACTCTACAATCCAATTTCAATCCAAAATCAACCAAAAACATACATACATAATCATATACAAGTATATAATAATCAAGTTTCGCACCCTTACCCGATTTAATCGTGTTTGGAAAGTCGGTTGTTTCAATTTCTAGATTTCCCAAGTTTTTCTCTCTTTCTCCTTTCTTTCTCTTTTCTTCCCCTTTTCCTTCTTCTCTTTTTCTTTCTCTCTATTTTTCTCTCTTTCTATTTTCTATTTTACTAACTTAAGGAAAATAAAGTGAAATGCCCAAAATACCCCTACACTCAAATATCTCGCAAACGTTCCCAAAACGCGATAAAATATCACAACATTGAAAAATAACATATTTCCAAATAAAATTCGAAAATAAAATAATATAATAATAAAATAATTCAAACGACTCGATTAAATAAAACGGACAAAACTGGGGCGTTACAACTCTCCCCCACTTAGAAATTTTCGTCCCCGAAAATATACCTGAGATGAACAACTCTGGATACGACTCCCACATCCGACTCTCCAACTCCCAAGTCAAATTGCCCTCAGCAGCGCCTCCCCACGCTACCTTCACAAGTGCAATATCCTTGCCCCTTAACCGCTTCAACTCACGATCCAAAATTCCCACTGGTAATGCCTCCGCCGTAAGGTTCTCCCTTACCTCAACCTCGTCCATCGGAATCACATGCGACGGATCCGGAACATACTTCCGAAGCTGTGAAACATGGAACACATCGTGCAAATTCGACAGACTCGGCGGCAACGCCACCCTATAAGCCATATCACCCACTCTCGCAGATATCTGGTAAGGACCAATAAACCGAGAAGTAAGTTTCTTCGACTTCAATGCACGACCAACACCCATTACCGGTGTAACTCTCAAAAATACATGATCGCCCTCTTGAAACTCTAGATCCTTCCTTCTACGATCATGATAACTCTTTTGCCTACTCTGAGAAGCCTTCATTTTCTCACGGATAAGCTTCACCTTGTCTGTAGTCTGTTGAATCAATTCGGGTCCAACCACCGAACTCTCACCAGATTCGTGCCAACACAACGGTGTTCGACATCTTCGTCCATACAGTGCTTTAAAAGGTGTCATTCCAATACTAGAATGGAAACTGTTATTATACGTGAATTCCACCAACGCAAGATAACTATCCCACGCACCACCTTGTTCAAGAACACAAGCCCTCAACAAATCCTCCAACGACTGAATCGTTCTCTCGGTCTAACCATCCGTTTGAGTATGATAAGCAGAACTCAACCTCAATTTAGATCCCAAAGCCTTTTACAAACTTTCCCAAAATCTCGAGGAAAACCCAGGATCTCGATCAGAAACAATGCTCAACAGAACACCATGCAATTTCACAATCACACTGATATAAATCTTAGCTAGCCTCTCCAAAGAAAAACTGATGTCAATCGGAATAAAGTGGGCCGATTTAGTCAGTCTGTCTACCACCACCCAAATAGCATTATGCCCTCGCTGAGTATTTGGCAACCCTGTCACAAAATCCATAGAAATGTTGTCCCATTTCCACTCAGGAATATCCAACGGTTGCAACAAACCACTAGGCCTTAGATGTTCTACCTTTGATTTCTGACAAGTCAAACATGCATAAACAAACTGAGCCACGTCTCTTTTCAATCCAGGCCACCAGAAAATCTTCTTCAAATCTTGGTACATTTTATTAGCCCCCGGATGTATACTCAAATTACTCCGGTGTCCTTCCTCTAAAACCATCCTTTTGAACTCCGCATCATCAGGAATACAAATTCGACCTCGGAACCTCAAAACACCATTAACATGCACTTTAAAATCACTATTCGCATCTTTTTCTCCCACCAACATCAAATCCACAAATTTCACATCCAGCTTCTGTTTCTCACTAACAGTCATCAGAAAATCATTAGTAACCTTTAGCATTCCAAGCCTCACGTTGTCGGACGCCACCTCACACACCAAACTCAAGTCCCTAAAAGCTTCCAAAAGCTCCCACTCCTTAACCATTAAAGCGGGCATATGTAACGATTTCCGACTCAACGCATCGACTAGCACATTCGCTTTACCAGGATGGTAATTCAAGCCAAAGTCGTAGTCCTTCAAAAATTCAAACCATCTCCGCTGCCTCATATTTAACTCTTTCTGATCAAACAAATATTTCAAACTTTTATGATCACTAAAAACTTTGAATCTTGCACCATAGAGATAATGCCTCCAAATCTTCAACACAAAAACCACAGCCACTAATTCCAAATCATGAGTAGGGTAATTTTTCTCATGCACTCTCAACTGCCTGGAAGCATAAGCCACGACCTTACCTTCTTGCGTTAGCACCCCACCTAGACCAATCAAAGATGCATCACAATACACTACAAATGGTTCAGTAGGATTCGGAAAAATCAAAATCGGAGTTATCGTCAATCTTCTCTTCAGCTCATTAAAACTTTCCTCGCACCGAATATCCCAAATGAACGCTTGCCCTTTACAAGTCAACTGGGTCAAAGGAAGTGCTAGCTTAGAAAAACCTTCAATAAACCTTCGATAATATCCGGCCAAACCCAAAAAGCTTCGAATTTCAGTAACGGATCTCGGAGCCTCCCATTGTAGAACTGCTTCTACTTTAGATGGATCCACAGAAATACCATTACCTGAAATCACGTGCCCAAGAAAACTCACCTCCGACAACCAGAATTCACACTTGGACAATTTGGCAAAAAGCTTTCTTTCTTTCAAAACCTGCAAAATAATACGCAAATGCTCTGCGTGCTCCTCCCGAGACTTAGAATAAATTAAGATATCATCAATAAACACAACCATAAAACGATCCAAATGCTCGTGGAAAATACGATTCATGTACTCCATAAACACACCTGGCGCATTAGAAACCCCGAACGGCATCACAGAATATTCATAATGACCATAACGTGTCCTAAAAGCCGTCTTCTGAATATCTTCCTCTTTCACCCTAATCTGATGATACCCTAACCTCAAGTCAATCTTACTAAACACACAAGCACCTACCAACTGGTCCATCAAATCATCAATCCTTGGAAGAGGATACTTATTCTTAATCGTCACCTTATTCAACTGGCGGTAATCAATACACAATCGCATACTCCCATCTTTCTTTTTCACCAATAAAACTGGAGCACCCCAATGAGAAACCCTTGGTCTCACAAACCTCTTTTCTAGCAATTCATTCAACTGCTTCTTTAACTCAACCAACTCAGATGCCGACATTCGATAAGGTGCCATAGAAACAGGTCTAGTACCGGGAACTAGATCTATAGAAAACTCCACCTCTCTCTCTGGTGGCAAGTCTGAAATATCCTCAGGAAACACTTCCGGAAAATCACACACAACAGGAGACACATCAAGTGAAACTTGACTATCCACAGTCAACGATGCAAACAACCCAAACAATTGAGCTTCATCCGCCAAAAGTTTCTTCAACTCTTTGGTAGATAAGAAACTCGAGTCTTCGTCTTCCTCAAGAGAAGGAAATCTTACTAACTTATGATAACAATCAATATGAACCCTATTGAACTGAAACAATTCATTCCCAAAACCACATCTAAACCCTCCAATGGTAAATACACCAAATCCATCTCAAAGTCTTTGCCATAAATGGTCAAAGGACAACTTAAACAAACCAAAGAAGTAGTTACTAACCCTGTTGCTAGAGTATCAATAACCATTGCACCCTCCATCGAAGACAACACAAGATTCAAACGCTTCGCGCACTCAAACGAAATAAATGAATGAGTCACTCCAGTATCAATAATAGCAACTAAAGGAGTACTATTAATAAAACAAGTACCTCTGATCAGACGATCTGCACTTGAAATCTGAGTTCCTGCCAATGCAAAAACCTTCCCACCAGCTGGAGCTTGTTTCGGTTTCGGACACTTCGTACTAACATGCCCAGGTTCACCATAATTGAAACACTTCACCACGCTCCTCTTACAATCAGCTGCAATATGTCCTAAGCCTCCACAATTAGAACACTTTCTCATATCTTTCCTACATTCAAACTGACGATGTCCTAGGTCACCACACCTAAAACATCTTGGAGGATTAGACATTCCTCCCCCACTTGGCCTTTTCTCAAAATTCCCCCTTCACTTACCCTTATCAGCTGGTGTTACATAAGGACCACTACGAAATGGTTGCTTCCCTTTCCTCTCGTTCACACTCTTATAGTAAGTAGAACGAACTTTGTTATCTTCTTCAAAAATCCTATAGTAATCTACCAAATCAAAAAACCTTCTAATCCTTTGGTAACCGATTGCCTGCTTTATCTCAGGACGCAATCCGTTCTCAAACTTTACACACTTAGAAAATTCCGCAGTCGCTTCGGCATAATGTGGATAAAACTGCACAAGCTCCACAAACTTAGCAGTATAATCAACAACAGACATATTACCTTGTTTCAATTCCAAGAACTTAATTTCCTTCTTTCCTCTTACATCCTCGGGAAAATACTTCCTCAGAAACTCAATGCTAAACACAGCCCAAGTGACCTCTTCCTTTGCAGCTTCCAACACATGACGTGTACTAACCCACCAATCATCAGCTTCTTCTAGTAACATGTGAGTACCCAGTCTCACCTTCTGATCCTCAGCACAATCCATCACTCGGAAGATTCTTTCAATCTCTTTAAGCCATATCTGAGCACCATCAGGATCATATCTTCCTTTGAAGACAGACGGTTTGTTCTTCCTGAACTCATCATTACCTGCAGCATTAGGTGCACCCTGCACAGCCTGAGCCATAGCTTACATCGCAGCAGCTAAAGCAGCGTCATTCCTGCCAGCCATATTCTGTTAATTACCAATAATAGCAACTATGGTTAAACAAACAACTCACCCAACCACAACGACCAACAAGGACTGACACAAACCGACACGGACTGGCTCTAATACCACTTAATGTAACACCCCCAGTCTATACCCCCAAATAATTAAAGCGATAAAAATTTACAAAATTTCATCAGAGTATATTTAAAACATTCACGGCATAAACCGAGGGGTCACATCAATTTGAAACAAAATACACATAAACCTGCCCATACAGATATGCAACAATCAGGTAGCAATTAATAGAGGAACTTAGTTCCTACTACCCACAATTTAGATACAGAATAAAAGCGGGAAATCTGTACTGAAATCTCATATATATATATATATATATATATATATATATATATATATATATCATGAAAAGTTTGCCTGCCAAATACAATCATACATGTACACTCTCAAAAGAAACATATACATATACACACAAATCACCAACGGTCTCCCTAACTACCTGGTGCCACATATCAGAGTCGACCGACAAAAGAATGAAGACCTAAGCTTCACAAAAAGACCTCCGGCAATCTAATCTGCAATGCCTCATAGAGCATTAAAATAGCAGAAGGGTGAGAAACACAATCATAATATAATTGCATATAATTATATAATAACACAACATTACACACGTAAAATATTCTCACCACAACGTACAACAGAATCCAAATACAACACAACACAATACATATCTCAACTCATCAATTCCAATCACAATTCCATA
Organism: Lathyrus tuberosus; assembly: GCA_022829125.1. Lineage (NCBI taxonomy): Eukaryota > Viridiplantae > Streptophyta > Magnoliopsida > Fabales > Fabaceae > Lathyrus > Lathyrus tuberosus. The sequence goes on from JALAZF010000676.1 coordinate 331,584, forward strand.
CAAAATCAATCCATTCATGAATTATGCAAATGCACAGAGACCTGCACAACGACTCTATGCAATACATATGCGGTACCATCCATCCATCATCTCAACACTAGTTCACTCAGGAACTATTGGAACCATCGCTTGTTACTTAATGTAACTCCCCGTCGGGCAAACGATGTTCCCCGTCGCTTTAGGTCCTCTTATTTTTTTTAAGGCACGCGACGTTTATGGATCGCTTTAGGTCCTCTTTGTATAAGGTACACGATCTGATCGCTTTAGGTCCTCTTTGTATAAGGCACACGATCGTCTATAATCATCGCTTTAGGTCCTCTTTGTATAAGGCACACGATGTTATAGCGGATTCCCTCTGGAATCGATTCGTCGCTCACACCCACTAGGGCACACGATAGCTCAAGAATGCATATCATGATGCTTGGCATACAATGACTCATGACATTCAAATGCACACATATATGCAATCATCTCACTCAACATTAATCATGCTTTGCAATTCAAGCCCAAAACAATGCATTTATTTTCCATACGGCCACAAATCATCATCACACCATCTAAACACATGCATTTACACCATACAACTGCCCATAAGTCATACCATATCCATATCAACAGCACATTGCATGATACACATCAGTTACACACATTTATAACGACAAAAGTCGACAAAACGACACTATTCAAAATTCCCGATATAATTAAATCAGCTAACAATCTCAAAATTATTATAATAATAAAATACAGCTCAATAGCTTTCCAACGATACCAAGAATGCTCAAAACGGATAATCGAAACACAAGTTACGGACTAAAACAGAAAAGACATCGCGAAAAAAACAACATTTTGCACTCATGCTGGCCATACGCGTATTGCCCTGAGCCATACGCGTATTGCCCAAAATCATACGCGTACCATTACGCGTTTTAGCAGATGGTCGAGAAAAATGAAACTCCATACGCGTATTGCCCTCCCTTCATCAATGCCATACGCGTATTACCTTAACCAATACGCGTATTGCCTTGGGTGATACGCGTATGGGCAGTGGAAAACCAGAATTTTTCTGCAGAATTTTTTTGCGTTTTTCCACCCCAAAATCCATCCAATTTCACCTAAACATCAGAAAATTGCCAATAGATTGCATAACATCATATATTTGACATGTATCATCAATAAGGAACACCAAAACATATTTTTTACACAATCAGAATCAATTCTAACAATTTCAACACATAATGGTTTTTACTCTACAATCCAATTTCAATCCAAAATCAACCAAAAACATACATACATAATCATATACAAGTATATAATAATCAAGTTTCGCACCCTTACCCGATTTAATCGTGTTTGGAAAGTCGGTTGTTTCGATTTCTAGATTTCCCAAGTTTTTCTCTCTGTCTCCTTTCTTTCTCTTTTCTTCCCCTTTTCCTTCTTCTCTTTTTCTTTCTCTCTATTTTTCTCTCTTACTATTTTCTATTTTACTAACTTAAGGAAAATAAAGTGAAATGCCCAAAATACCCCTACACTCAAATATCTCGCAAACGTTCCCAAAACGCGATAAAATATCACAACATTGAAAAATAACATATTTCCAAATAAAAGTCGAAAATAAAATAATATAATAATAAAATAATAAAAACGACACGATTAAATAAAACGGACAATACTGGGGCGTTACAACTCTCCCCCACTTAGAAATTTTCGTCCTCGAAAATATACCTGAGACGAACAACTCTGGATACGACTCCCACATCCGACTCTCCAACTCCCAAGTCAAATTGCCCTCAGCAGCGCCTCCCCACGCTACCTTCACAAGTACAATATCCTTGCCCCTTAACCGCTTCAACTCACGATCCAAAATTTTCAATTGGTAATGCCTCCGTCGTAAGGTTCTCCCTTACCTCAACCTCGTCCATCGGAATCACATGCGAAGGATCCGAAACATACTTCTGAAGCTGTGAAACATGGAACACATCGTGCAAATTCGACAGACTCGGCGGCAACGCCACCCTATAAGCCACAGCACCCACTCTCGCAGATATCTGGTAAGGACCAATAAACCGAGAAGTAAGTTTCTTCGACTTCAATGCACGACCAACACCCGTTACCGGTGTAACTCTCAAAAATACATGATCGCCCTCTTGAAACTCTAGATCCTTCCTTCTACGATCATGATAACTCTTTTGCCTACTCTGAGAAGCCTTCATTTTCTCACGGATAAGCTTTACCTTGTTGTAGCGAGCGATTTTGGACGCGGTTCTTAAGCTCGGTCGCTCTCTGCGGTTTGAGCTTACTACAGGTCGATTCATTTTTTATCCTATTAAAGCTAATGAAGGAAGGGAAATAGATGTCTCCAATTAACCCTGCTTTTCATACTGAGTTTAAACAGCGGTCTGTTAGGTTACGGATGCTATCAATGTGGGGGGCCTTTGTACTGGTTATTTGTATTTTCGCTAATACTGGTTTCTTTCTTTTTATTTTGACAGAAGGTTTCTGGCGGGGAAGAAGGATTAGGATGTTAGGACTGATGATTTTTTATAGATATGTGAGAGTATGGGATTTTGGGTTTTTTGTTGATTGCGCTCGCTAAGATTTTTCTTTCAATCTTATGCCTACGTATTCCCGTTTACAGAAACAGGGAAATCAGAGCGTTCGTAGTTCCTCCTATTCTATGGGAGGAAATGGTTGTTTTGGTGTCTTGTTCAAAGCCCAAGACGTGAAGCGAAAGGTGTTTGTATCTTGTTCAAAGCCCAAGATATGAAGCTAAAAGGTCTATTTGTATCTTGATCAAAGCCCAAGATATGAAGCTGAAAAGGGTTTGACTTTAGAGAGAATTTGTCATCTCTAAAGAGGGGGTTGTATGTCACAACTGTTTATAAAGGAGAATTACTTTAACCGAGATGTGTGAATCCGGCAATGCCATAATTTCCTTTAAAGGGGATTTCCAACCTGAAGGAGAAGACTTTAACTCAGTGTAGAGCAATGCTATCTTTCCTTAGGAATTTCTCATGCTAAAAGAGGGACAGTGGCATAGATGTAGATGATCCAGAGGCTTGCCGCTTACAGCAATTAGATGAAGGGGAAAGAGTTGTTGATGTTTGTGTACTGTGAACGAGGCATAGCTTTGATGCTAAAAGGTTGATTGGATCAACCAGTGGTTTTCTTATACAAAGCCTAAGAGGAGGCTAATATGTGTCTCGTACAAAGCCCGAGAGAGAAGCTAAAAGGTTTTTGACTCAACGATGGAGTCTTTTGGTATCTCGTATAAAGCCCGAGATGGAGGCTATTTGACTCAACAAGAGAGTTTTTGTATCTCGTACGAAGCCCGAGATGGAGGCTATTTGACTCAACAAGAGAGTTTTTTTTTTGTATCTCGTACGAAGCCCGAGATGGAGGCAAAAGGTGATTAACTCAAAGAGGGAGTCTCTTATGTGTCTCGTACAAAGCCCGAGAGAGAGGCTAAACGTTGTTTGACTCAATGAGGGAGTCTTTTGTATCTTGTACGAAGCCCGAGATGGAGGCTAAAATCGTTAGCTCCGCTGGGGAGAATCATTGTACAAAGCCCAAGAGGAGGCTATTGTAACTGTTTCAGTTAAGTGACAGGTCCAGTATACTGATTTTAAAGAGAAAATCAGTTCTTATATGTGCAACACTGTACTCAGGGATTTGATTTGAGGATCAGGGATATTTCCTTTTCTTTGAGGAAACGGGAAATCCAAAGGGTATTGAGACTGTCCGAGTCTGCGGGTTTCCTTCCTATTTAACGAAGGGGTCACTTGAGAATGTCTTTGAGACTCGAGGAAGTTAGACTGTCCAAGTCTAGAGTTTTATCTTTTGTACTATGCTTTGAGAAACAGTAGTAGACTCTTTGAAAGGATTGTTCTATGAAGATGACTAAGTTCTATTCCTATACCTCTAGGAGGTCATCGGGACAATTTGTACGAAGCCCAAGAGGAGGCTAGAAGCTTTTAAGAAGCCGACGGGTCCTTGTACTAAGCCCAAGAGGAGGCTATCATTCCCGGAGGAAGAGATCATTATACGAAGCCTAAGAGGAGGCTGTGAATACTTCTAAGAAGCCGGCGGGTCCTTGTACTAAGCCCAAGAGGAGGCGGGGTTGCTTTTAGGAAGCATGTGGGTCCTTGTACGATGCCCAAGAGGAGGCCGATGCTTTTAAGAAGCCCGTGGGTCCCCAAACCCCGAGAAATTCAAGGAAATGCTATTCACCGAGAATAGATCAAAGTCAGGAAAGTCCGAGAATTTGGAAGAAACTCAAAGATGCCATTCACGGAGAATACATTCATCTCTGGGAGTAGAGTTTCTTGACGACTCCTAATGAGGACAGCCGGAGAGAAGATTGTATCTGGTGATCCTATTGGGGATCTAGTTGTCTATTTCTATAAATAAATGAAACGGCGTCACCTAGTTCTAGACGTAGTTGCCGGGGAAACTCTAAATATCTATACTATTATTACACAGTTGATATGAGTTTATGAAAGAAGACTTACAGCGAGACAGCCCCACAATACAGTTATATGTATATGAAAGCGGTAAATGAAAGCGTATAAACACTTACTCGGTTGTAGAGCTTCCATGCTGTTTGGTTAGTTGTTCAACAAAGAAAGATTGAAAACAACAGTATATTCAAAATCAAAGGAGAAAGTGCTTTGAAAAAGAAAGATTTGGGGCTTACAGCTCAAGGAGAGGCCCAGGGTTTTATCAGTGAGCGCACTGTTGGATTTTGTACAGAGGGACTTATACAAGTGACTGAGGCCCAAAAAGGTCTTCTGTACAAAGGGATGGGTCTTACACTCTCTCAAGAGGCCCAAAAAGTTTTAAAGAAAAAGAGTGGGGCTTATAACACGAGGGTAGGCCCAGATGACTTTTCGTTAAAAATGGCGATCGTGCCGAGGTTTTCTTTTAACGCAGAGGGACTTATACAATAAGTGAGGCCCAACAAAGTTTTGGTTAAAAGGGGATTAGGTCTTACACTCTAATAGAGGCCCAAAGAGTTTTGAATGGGTCTTATAGCTCAAGGAGAGGCCCAGTTGATTTTTTGAAAAGGCGACGATCGCGCCGTTTATTTGAAAATGTACAGAGGGACTTATACAACGAATGAGGCCCAAAATATTTTTGTACAAGTGGGTTGGGTCTTACACTCTAATAGAGGCCCAAAGAGTTTTGAATGGGTCTTATAGCTCAAGGAGAAGCCCAAAGTTGTTTGCTTTTCAACGGATGATGATCGCGTCAAACTTTTTGAAATACAACGGGACTTATACAATAAGTGAGGCCCAAAAATGGGTTGTATTTACAAAGGGTTGGGTCTTACACTCTATTAGAGGCCCAAAAAGTTTTGAAAATGATTTATGAGGGTTGAATTAATCCAAAAACCCTAATTTGTTTTTCAAAAATGTATTTAATTGAATAAAAATTCAATTAAAATGATCAAAATTATTTAACATAAGAAAAACAAATTGTAATCTTGGATTAATGCTTCAAAAATTAAGTATTTACCTACAAAATAATTAGAAAGCATTAAAAGTTGCAAAATCAAGGTGGAAAAAATATTTTAAATGTCAAAAACAATTAAAACATTAATTATTTGCAAAAATATCAATTATATGAAATAAATAATATTTTTGGGATTTTTTGGGAAAATAAAATATTTTAACATTTTTGTGAATTATTAAAAAAAGAATCAACTCAAAATCATTAAAACTCAGAGAGAAATTAATTTTTGAATCAATTAAACAAAATCACAAAATTCAAATATTTGAATTTGTGAAAAATGGCGCCAAGAACAGCTGAAGAACACGCGCGTGTTTCAGCTTGGCCCAGATTTGCATTTTCTCTCCAATCTCACTGAATACTTGATCATATCATGTAATCCACATACCAATCAACTCGTTTCAACCTCACGATCATGTCTATGGTATTTAATTTCATTTAAATTAAACATATAACAAGAAATCATGAAAAATCCTCAAGAACCCTAATTTATGCATGAAGGCTAGGATTTTTGATACATGATTCAAACAATGTAATTAATTGAGGGGAAACATTCCATGCATGATTATGAACATATGGCCAAATTATTGTGCAGCAAAAATTGCATGGATCATAGAGTTAGAAGAGCTCATGCTTACCACTTGCAGCTGGTGATCGTGATTTGTGTTGGAGGTGTTACAGCTAGGTTTCAATGATCTGGATAGCTTCCCTAGGTGCCATGGAGTATGTATGAATGCTTGGAATGGATTGAAATGGTTTGGAGTTGAAGATGGCACCTCAACTGCAAATCTGTCAAGAACTTGAGCAATTGGCTGGTGATTTTGTGAAATCAGTGTTCGAGATGTTGTTTAAGTGTTTGGATCACTTCTATATGATGTATGTGAGGTGTGTGTGTGTGATTGGTTTGATTGGAAAAGCTCTCAAACTCAAAACCCGATGGTGACTTGCCTTAGAAGGCAAAATTGGAGTGAAAGAGGAGATTTTGAGGAAAGCATCTATTAGATGGCTTTGGTGTACTCAAACTGATCACAATTGAGCTCTATTTATAGTAGAGCAAGTTTGTTTTGGGATCCACAGTGAATGGCAACTGCAGCAGAGGTTTGGCCAATGTTGTCCAATGGAAATCCAAGTCTCCTCTAGCCATTGACTATAGGTTAGGGTACAGAGCTGTTGTTCCCTTGGTCTTGGATAAGTCTTGACTGAATTCAGTTGAGAATGGCTCAGTCCATGCCACCTTGATGCTTCCATTGAATGCTCCATTCCAAAATTGGAGTCTTGTCCCTATTTTGGCAATTCTAGGTTCAACATGCTATTTCTTGTTCCAAAGACTTTGGAGGCTTGGCTCAGTGATTGTCCCCTTTAGATTCAATCCTCTGAGGTGTCCAAGTGGATAGGAGCATTTATATTTGGCTTATTTTGGCAAATCGGCCAAAAGTGCAAAATCTGCCTTGCCTTGGCAGATTTCAGCAAGGTAACTTGCCAATGTCATATCTCATGGCTCAAATTGAATTTGTTAATGTTCTTGGCCATTTTGGAAAACCCTTACATGATACAACAACTATTTGAACATGTTTTGTTTTGATCTCTTTTGAATCCAAGTGAAAAATCCCCCTACATTTGGCAAAAAGTAAGGCAAAATTTGACTTAGTGAAATTTTCACCAAGTGTTGGAACAAAGTGACTTTTCTTGATTTTGATCACTCCATAACTCAAAATCCATGAGGAATTTGGAAATAACTTAGTATGAAGCTTTTGTAGAGGGCAATGTGATCTACAAATCAAGCTTTTAATGGGGACCAATGGCCTTGTGGTTTAGGAGTTATGGTCCTCCAAAGTTGGCACATTAGTGGTACTTTTTCCATAACTTAGAAATTTTTCTAAGTTTTTATGGTTACCCCTTTTACAAGTTATTCCACTTTCTTTGATTTTTCTTGATGAATGATGATTCAAATCATACATAAACATCATTTTAGGGTTAAAAATCCATTTTGGTGAAAAATCTCAAAAAGTCAAAGTTGACTTTTGTGCACAGTTGATTTTTTATCAGATGAATTCTAAACTGTGCAATTCTTCAGGAAATCATGTCCTTGACCTAAATCAAACTTGATGGACATGTTCCATGGGTGTCATAGGGTATATTGAATCATGTCTTAGGGTTTGGGAGCATGTCCTGGTCAAAAGTCAAAGTTACAGTTGACTTTCCTTGTGAAACCCTAATTGTGGTGCAGATGAAATTGAGACTTGTTGCTCAAGCTTCTTGGATTAATCCATTGTTCCAAATGGATCAATATGGTATATTAGAGACGCTCAAATCATGTCTTGAGGTCTTGGTTCATGATTTGTCCCAAAGGTCAACTTAGGGGTGAATTAGGTCAAGAAACCCTAATTCCTGATTTTTTATGTATGCATCCCCTGAGGTCAAATTGACTTGATGATTGGGTCCATGAGGTTCCATGGAGTATATTAGGTTGTGTTTTGGATCCTTGGCTTGTGCCCAGATGAAATTTTTCATCTGGAGGCCCTGGTCGACCAAAACCCTAATTTGGTGACATTGGCGATCTTGAGACTTGATCCACCTAGAAGGGAGCAGCCTTGTGCTTAATCCTTGAAGTGGGAGTCCTTTTTTATCCTTTGTGGATGTTTGAGGGGTTAGACAAGTTGAATATCAAGTCATTCCTTGATTGATCCTTTGTCTAAGCACTCTGAGAGGGCTTGAAACCCTGATTTTGATTGTAGTGAATGCTCAACAAGCCTTGAGGCATTTGATGAGGCATGATGGTTCATCCATATTGTGATGATGATTTGCACAATGATGGGAAATCTTAGTGGTCAAAATTTGGGGTATGACAGATGCCCCTATTTAATCTTTTTGGACCCGAAGGTGTGAATGACGAAGGTATTCGGGCATTTAGAGTGCAAGAGGATTAAATATCGGAATACCCAAAATTTTGATGGTGGTCATGAATGGTAGCGCACGCATTCATCTTCTTTTACTAAGCAATGATGCTTAGAAGAGGTAAAACTTCCCCTCGACCCTGGTCTTCGGCCAAGGAACTGGTCTCAGTTTCTGATTTAAACTTCCCCTCGATCCTGGTTTCCTACCAAGGAACTGGTCTCAGTTTCTAATTTAAACTTCCCCTCGATCCTGGTTTCCTACCAAGGAACTGGTCTCAGTTTCTAATTTAAACTTCCCCTCGATCCTGGTTTCCTACCAAGGAAGTGGTCTCAGTTTCTGATTTAAACTTCCCCTCGATCCTGGTTTCCTACCAAGGAACTGGTCTCAGTTTCTGATTTAAACTTCCCCTCGATCCTGGTTTTCTACCAAGGAACTGGTCTCAGTTTCTTTTGTCAATAAACTTTATTGACAAGGGACGTTATTCGTAGCGGTTTTGCTCAAACTTTTCGCCGAATTTTCCTAGGGAGATGCCATTTGGGTGGAAAAAGTTTTGATGTCAGACTTGCTGGGGAACCCATTTGTCTGAGTTGTAGAGGTGCACAAACTTCTCTACTGGAGACGCCATTTGTCGACTCTATCTGGGGAAACTGAGTCTCTTGAGAGACTGCTTCCGCTTGGGGTCTTACATCATACTTTTCTCGGGATCTTCCCGGAGAAATTCCATATGATGGGATCCAATTTTGAGGTGCCGATGACCTTTTCATCAGCGGGCCTTCGGAGAAAGGCAGCTGCCGAATCTCTGATTACGAGGCTTTCTCTGTGGACTTTTCTTTAATCCGGGAAAGCAAGGATATCATCTTCGATGGCGAAGAGTGACATTTGTTGAAAGTTTTCTCTGGCTTTTCAGAGGTTCAAGTTATCAAAGTGGTCGAGTGCCGACTCTAATCCAGCAATACACTGGAGGCGAGATTGTTCAAACACAGCATTTCCTGACGAGGCGAGAACTGATAACTCGATTGAGAAGACTGTTATCACTAGGGGACAAGACCAACTAGAGTGATAGTGATGCAATATGAAATGTGAATGCAAATCGATAATGCATGATGTATGTATGTATATGCTGACAAAACTGACGCAACATACAGACTGACGAGTGAACACGACTGGATACTCGGCCATCGCGGGGCGAAGAAGTACCGTTGTTCAAAAAAGTAGCAATTCTACCTTGCTTAGGAGAGATAGTCCCTGCGGGGAATACCGTTGATCGGGCTTAGGAGATAAGAACTCGGCCGAGGGTATCAGATGGGAGAGTCGTATCTGACACTGTTGATCCTTCATTCAGGCGTACTGGCCTAGAAGGAGTACTTTGATTCTGCACTTTGAAGTTCAAACGCCTTTGGAGACACAATCGACGCTCTTCCGATGTTCAACAGTCAAAAGCAATTGACATCTTTAATTTAAAAGAAGAAAAGAGTTTTAACGAGTAAATTCATTTTTATTTCATTTCAAGAATCGTTGATCATGTTAAAATGTCGTTCTGTAAAGCTAAAACAAATAAGAATTACAAACAAAAGCACAAGGGCTCAAATTTTATTGATAAGATGGAGATCAGCCAAACGCGTGATTCCAAAGAGTATGAAGGACTTGCCTCTATTGAACATAGTTACTTGCCATTATCCCTAATTTTTCCTGGATTGTACTATGAGATTTCCAATCCATCAGGATGATTTTTTCTCATGTCTCTAACTTTTGCCTAGACCTCCCTTTCGGGTTTTCAATCCACCGAGACGTTTTTTTTTTTAGTTTAGGCTAAGTATTTCTTGACTACATCAACATTCGTGGGGTAGGAAAATTCCTCTCCGTCCATGGTTGCAAGTCTCAAGGCGCCGCCTGAGAAAGCTTTCGCGACCACATAGGGGACATCATAATTCGGAGTCCACTTGCCCCGAGAGTCAGTGAGAAACGATTGTATCTTCTTGAGCACGAGGTCTCATTTTCTGAAGACACGAGGTCGGACCTTTTTGTCGAACGCCCTCTTCATTCTCTGTTGATACAGCTGGCCGTGGCATAGTGCCGTTATTCTCTTTTCTTCGATCAGATTCAGTTCGTCGTGTCGACTTTGACACCATTCAGCTTCGGTGAGCTTAGCTTCCATCAATACCCGGATTGACGGGATCTCTACTTCTATGGGGAGCACTACTTCCATGCCATATACTAGAGAGAAAGAGGTTGCCCCAGTTGAAGTGCGGACAGATGTTCGATAACCGTGAAGAGCAAAGGGTAGCATCTTGTGCCAGTCTTTGTAAGTTACAACCATTTTCTGAATGATCCTCTTGATGTTCTTGTTAGCCGCTTCTACCGCTCCGTTCATCTTTGGTCGGTAAGGAGATGAGTTATGGTGTTCGATCTTGAACTCTGTGCACAACTCTTTCATCATCTTATTGTTCAAGTTAGATCCATTATCTGTAATGATCTGGCTCAGAACACCATAACGACAGATGATATTGTTTTTGATAAATCGGACCACCACTTGTCGGGTTACATTAGCGTACGACGCTGCTTCGACCCACTTGGTGAAGTAGTCAATGGCTACCAGGATGAACCGATGTCCGTTTGAAGCCTTAGGTTCAATCATGCCAATCATGTCGATTCCCCATATGGAAAAAGGCCACGGGGAAGAAAGAACTTTGAGATGTGATGGCGGTACATGAATTTTGTCGGAGTATATCTGACACTTGTGACACCTCCTCATGTACTTGTAGCAGTCGGATTCCATGGTCAACCAGTAATACCTTGCTCTCAGAATTTTTCTCACCATTGTGTGTCCGTTGGCATGAGTGCCAAATGATCCTTCATGAATTTCTTTCATAAGCATGTCTGCTTCTGGTCTGTCTACGCATCGGAGCAAGACCATGTCAAAATTTCTCTTATAAAGAGTGTCACCGCTCAGGACGAAGTTTCCAGCCAACCTTCTGAGGGTTTTCCTGTCTTTTCTGAGTGCCCCAGATGGGTACTCTTGTTTCTGAAGGAAGCACTTGATGTCGTGATACCAAGGTTTGTCGTCTAGGACTGCTTCAATCGTGAAGATGTAAGCGGGCCGTTCAAGGCGCATTATGTCGATCTTAGGTAGGTCATTCCATTGACCTACACTAGTCATGGAAGAGAGAGTGGCTAAGGCGTCAGCCATGTGATTCTCATCACGAGGGATGTGATGAAACTCGACTCTGTTAAATAAGGGTAACAATCTTCTTGCGTAGTCTTTGTAAGGAATCAATCCTGATTGGTATGTGTTCCAATCTCCTTTTATCTGATTGATAACCAAGGCTGAGTCGCCGTATACGTCCAAGTTTTTGATCCTTAAATCAATCGCTTCTTCGAGACCCATAATACAAGCTTTGTATTCGGCCTCGTTATTCGTACATTTGAACGTAAGTCTGGCAGTGAAAGGAATGTGGGTACCCTGAGGGGTAACAATGATTGCCCCAATTCTGTTTCCATAATGATTAACTGCTCCGTCAAAGATAAGTCCCCATTGGGAACCCGATTCTGGCCCTTCACTGGGTAACGGTTCATCGCAATCTTTTATTTTTAGATACATGACATCTTCATCTGGGAAGTCAAACCCGATTGATTCTTGATCGTCAATCGGTTGATGAGCCAAATGATCGGCTAAAATACTTCCCTTAACAGCTTTCTGAGTGTGGTACTCTATGTCATATTCTGATAACAGCATCTGCCAACGGGCAATTCTTTCCGTGAGAGCAGGTTTTTCGAAAACGTACTTGATTGGATCCATTTCGGAGACCAGCCAGGTAGTATGACGAATCATGTACTGGCGAAGGCGTTTGGCTGCCCAAGCCAAAGCACCACAAGTTTTTTCAAGCATCGTAGGACTGTGAGGTAAATAATCAGTGGTCTTCCTTCCACTAGAGGTGATAGAATCGGAGGATTCAACAGATATTCCTTAATACTGTCGAAGGCGGTTTGGCAATCTTCTGACCAAATGCAATCCTGGTTCTTTTTAAGTAACTTGAAGATCGGCGCGCATGTCGCGGTCATGAGGAATATGAATCTGGAGATGTAGTTCAAACATCCCAGGAATCCTCTGACTTGTTTTTCAGTTTTCGGAGAAGGCATTTCTCGAATGGCCTTGACCTTGTCAGGATCAACCTCAATTCCTTTCTGGCTGACGATGAACCCTAGTAGTTTCCCTGAACGGACACCGAAGGTGCACTTGTTAGGATTCAAGCGGAGCTTGAATTTTCTTAGATGTTCGAACAATTTTGACAGATGTTCAACGTGCTCACTCTCTGTTTTTGATTTTTCAATCATATCATCGACATATACCTCGATTTCTTTGTGTATCATGTCATGAAACAGAGTAGTCATGGCCCTTTGATAGGTTACCCCGGCATTCTTCAAACCGAACGACATTACCTTGTAACAAAAGGTACCCCATGGGGTAATGAACGAAGTTTTCTCCATGTCTTTCGGCGCCATTTTGATCTGGTTATAGCCCGAGAATCCATCCATGAAGGAGAAAACTTTGAACTTTGTTATGCTATCTACCAGCATGTCAATGTGTGGTAAAGGAAAGTCGTCCTTTGGACTAGCCTTGTTCAGATCCCTGTAATCAACACACATTCTAACCTTTTCGTCCTTTTTGGGAACAGGTACGATGTTGGCTAACCATTGAGGATATTCTGATGTGGTGAGGAAACCCGCGTCAATCTGTTTCTGTACTTCCTCTTTGATTTTTATGGCCATGTTCGGGTGAGTCCATCTCAACCTTTGCTTTACTGGCGGACATTCCGATCTTAACGGTAAGTGATGTTCCACGATGCTGGTATCCAACCCTGGCATATCCTGATAGGACCAAGCGAATACATCGGGAAATTCTCTGAGAAGCTTTATCAAACCCTCTCTGGCAGTTGGACTGAGCAGTGCCCCAATCTTGATTTCTTTTCTCTCTTTTTCTGAACCCAAGTTTACCGTTTCCAACGGCTCTTTGTGAGGTTCAATGGACCTTTCCTCTTGTCTGAGTAATCGGGAGATCTCTTCTGGAATTTCGTTGTCATCTTTTTCTTTAGCCTCAAATACCAGGAATCCAAAGTTAGGAGAAGGCATCGGATCGTATGTTTCAACAGGGTTTAAAACAAGTAATCTGCATGACGTGATGATTAGTGTTTAAAAGAGATAGAGAAAATGCAAGTGCGTGCAGTATATTTATTTTACTGCTTGTTTTTTTTTATTGTCTTTTAGGATTACCATTTTCTGAAAAAGTGAAAAGAGAAAACAGCAATTAATGCAGAAATTACAGAACGACGTTATTTTATTAATGAACAAGTCGACTCTTGAAACTACAGCCCTATAAAACAAAACTCTGTCGCTTCGGGCAAAGCGAAGAGGGAAAATTTACAGAAAGTGAGCCTTATCAAAACACCCGTTTCACCTGGGCAGGGTGAAAGGTTAAAGATGGCAATTACTTTGACTGATGAATGACCTTTGGAACATTGACAGCAACCCACTGGCGGCGAACTCCTCGGTGAATCACAAAGTCTGGCACCTTCCTTGATTTGTCTTCAGAAATGACGCTGATTTCTAGTGGAGCATGATCATTGGAATCTGTCTCCTAGGCAGAGTTGTCGTAGGAGAATTCCTCAGTTGTATTTTGCATAGCATTTGTGCTCTCAGCTATATCTCCCCATCCAGTTGACTGGATATCTTCGAGCCTGATACGAGAGCTTTCGGGAGCGGTGTACTTGACCATATAGTCGTATTTTCCACTCGGTTGTCCCAAGGTGTCCCACACTTCTCTGGAACTGGAGGAGTCATCCCTCTCGATGACGTTGACCTCGGGAAAAGCATAGTTGATGAATTCAAGTCCTGCGAACGTTGCAAATTCATCGTCGTGTCGAGTAGTTTCTGAATGACCTGAGTGTTGATCCCATGACATGGTGGGGACACAGGTATTCTGTTCAATGACGGTCAGCTGGTTTTCATTGTTCGGCTGATTCTCTTGCCCCAAGTCTCCTGGATAAGGTTGCCACATTGGCAGACCATCCATTGGGCCATAGTAGTCGTAGTCAAAATTGTCTTTCATCGGAGTATCTTCCTCTAATGAATTTGGTGGAGCACGGCATCCTTCCAGATCACAATCCCCGTATATCATTTCGATGTCTGACCTGGGTATAAATCTCGGACTCTCTGTAGGAAAGCAAAAAGGAGTTTGCATTTCATCCTGAGACATATAACCGTCCTTGTTAAAATAGGACTTTCACTCTTCCTCTGTGTTAGAGGGGTCCTCCTCATTGATAGCATGGACTGCTTGAGGGACTGGGTGAAGAAAACCTCCACTATGGAAGAAGTTTTGAATAGGATGAAGACTTCCATCGCTGGCAGCTGTCTGGGTGCAGGTTGGAGAAAAACCAAGACCCTTCTTTGTTTTATTGTCAATAGGAATGACAAGCTGTCCCCATCCGGTCGTATCGGTACTCTCGACCGCTTTAATAGCATCTTTGTATGATGAAATCGAGGTTCCTCCTCGGTATTGATCGTCCTTGCTTACCGACAGTGCTTGGAACTGCGTTCCAATAACCTCCTCAGGTTCTACACAGGCAGATGATGATAAGTTACTCACGAGCAAGGCCTGTTCTCCACAGACTATGACAAGTTGATCGTTCTGAACGAACTTTAGCTTTTGGTGGAGGGTTGAAGTGACCGCTCCAGCCTGGTGTATCCAAGGTCTTCCTAATAAACAACTGTATGTTTCCCGGATGTCCATGACCTGGAAAGTGACTTGGAAAGTGTGAGGACCGATAGTTATGGGAAGATCAACTTCGCCGATAACTATTTTTCTGGATCCGTCGAACGCCTTGACAACGACCTCGCTGATTCTCATTGGAGGGCCTTTGAATGATAATTGCATCAAAGTGGACTTTGGCATAACATTCAAGGCTGACCCTGTGTCTACCAGTACGTTGGCTAAAGCATCGTCCTGGCAGTTGACTGTAATGTTGAGTGCCATGTTATGACGGCGACCCTCTTCGGGTAATTCCTCATCACTAAATCCCAAATTATTGCAGGAAGTGATGTTAGAGACAATACTATCAAACTGTCTGATTGTTACATCCTGTTCCACAAAGGCTTGCTCCAAGACTTTCTGTAGAGCCTCCCTGTGGGCTTCTGAACTTAGCAACAGTGATAATACCGAGATCTTTGAAGGAGTCTGTAACAGCTGATCAACAATGTTATATTCACTCCTTTGGATGAGCTTTAGCATCTCATCATTATTTTTCAAAAGGTCGGGATTACTGGATTGACCGACTGATGGATTGGGAGCTTCTGTCTGAAGTTCCTTTTCCTTGTTAGGTTCTTCAACTCCTCGGTTGAAGATTCGACCGCTCCGTGTTACACGACTGATGTCTTCAATATTCACGACGGAGGGTAATGGAATTTCCTTTCCATTTTCAATCATCGTTGCACCGTATTTGTAAGGGATAGCCTTAGTTGATTCATACGGTAGTGGTCCCGGTAGATAGATGACTATGGGAACCTTCTGATTTTTTTGACCATCATAAGTAATCTTGATCCGTTCCCGGTTGGGAGCTTTAGATTTGTCAAGTAGAGGGATGATGGCAAAAACATCCCTGGTCTAGTGACCACCAGAGATTGTGACAACATCCTCGACTTGATCGGCAAGGTAGCTCGGCGTCCAGTTGATGGGTCCAGAACCCGGATATGGGCGAATCTCTCCACGATCCACCTGACCCTGAAGAGCTGCTCTCACAAGGTAACACCCTTGGTTACTTTCTGAACAGACACTACAACGGTCATAATTGTGTGGCGGCACCTGACCACGCCCACTTTGAATACAATGTGACCTCACTAGGTTAGCTTCCACAAATCGGACATCCTGACTTTGACGCCGAGTGGGATTCCTGTTATTGATACTAATCTGCTGAGTATCTTCATCCATATAGATTGGCATCCACCAGTGATTTAACAAGTACTGTAGCGCTTCCTGGACAAGGGTACAACCTCGATCGTTTTCGCAACCTGCTTTACAGCTTTGATAGTCGTGTGATATTAAGAATCCGAGTCGGACCTGCTCAGCATGTAACTCTACCAGGTTGGTATTCATCACGCGAATATCGAAGATCTGAACCATGTTGATCTGATAAGGGTTCCTATCATGGTATTCTTGGATCCATCCAAGATCCATCTGACGCTGGAGGGCCTCTTGTATGAAAGAGCATCCCTGTTTGTTTACCGAACAAGTCAGACAGGAACTGTAATCGTGTCGTGGCAGATTATGATACTGGCTTTGCCTTGAGTGCATTGCCACCAAGTTGACATTCACTGCACGGATGTTGTGGTTCTTAATGACGTTGGAGTTCGTATAGACTATGTTAACTCCACGAACTCGATGTTCCTGGATCCATCCGAGATCCGTCTGTTCCTGTAGAGCTGCTTTCACTACAGAACATCCTTGATTGTTTTTAGAGCAGATATCACACTGGTGATAGTTATGAGGTGGCACATGGCCATATCCACTCTGTCTACAATGCATCTTGACCAAATTGGTCCTCAATAAGAGTACATCATGAATTTGATAGACATCGTTAGTCTCTCCTTCTATCAAGTTGACTGCAGCCTTGTCATGTTGAGGCAGCGGGTTCGTGAGAACATTAGGATTGGTATCCTTGAAAGACAAGAGCCCCCTCCTAACAAGCTTTTGTACATCAGGTTTAAAATTGAGACCATTCTCAATGTTATGCCCTGGAACTCCTTGGTGGTAAGGGCATGTCTGATCCTTAAACCAAAAAGGCGGATTTTCCAGTACTGTAAGAGGAGACTTAGTCTGGATGTGCCCCTTAGCAAGTAGTAACGAAAATAGTTCTGCGTACAACATGGGTATAGGATCAAACCCTGATGGTCGTGTTATACAGTTGTTGTTATATGGAGGACGAGCCTGCTGAAGAGGCCGTTGTGTCCTTTGCTGGTCAAGTTGGCTCTGCGCAACCTGAGGTTGGTACGTAGGAATAGGCGCAGGGCTGATAGCAGGAATTACAGCCGCTACCGGCTGATAACGTCGCCTTTGCTTTCCGAGAGAGATATTCCCAATATCCTGCTCTTTTTTCTTAGGGAGAGCACTACCGTATTTTTTAGTACCGCTCGTCGATCCAGTGTCTTTTACCAAACGTCCTTCTCGGACGGCTTCCTCAAGACGTACGCCCATGCCGACCATCTCGGTGAAATCACTAGGCGCACTGGCAACCATTCGGTCATAGTAAAATGAGCTTAAGGTCTTTAAGAAGATCTTTTTCATCTCTTTTTCCTCAAGAGGCGGACAAATTTGAGCGGCAATTTCACGCCACCTTTGAGCATACTCCTTAAAGGTTTCCTTGTCCTTTTGCGACATTGATCTGAGTTGATCTCTGTCGGGTGCCATGTCCAAATTGTATTTGTGTTGTTGGACGAAGGCAGTACCAAGATCTCTGAATGTACTGATCATAGTACGGTTTAAACCCATGTACCATTTTAATGTGGCACCGGTTAAACTATCCTGAAAGTAGTGAATCAGTAGGTCCTGATTCTCCGTCTGAGCTGACATTCGCCAAGCGTACATCACCAGATGGGTTTGAGGGCAAGAGTTACCCTTGTATTTTTCAAAGTCGGGCACTTGGAACTTGTGCGGGACTTTCACATTGGGGACCAAGCAGAGGTCTGCGGCGTCCTTTCCAAATAGATCCTGACCGCGAATGGCTTGCAGTTCCTTCTGCATTTCCAGGAACTGCTCCTGGAATTCATCCATTCTGTCAAACAAAGTTTCCATTTTACCAGCAGGTATTGGCAGAATCTGTCCTTCCGGGATAGTGTACACCACAGGGGGTGGTACCATGACTACGGCAGTGAGTCTTGGCGTTTCCCAAAGTTTGTAACCTTCAGGAGTCTTCAGTATGCCTCTGGCATCTTCGCTTTCCCGAAGTTTGTAACCTTCAGGACCAGCGGCTTCTGTTGTGATTCCCTGATCTTCAGTGATCGGCAGAACATATCCTTCCGGGATATAGTTAACAGGCATGCCCCAAGGGCGATCTTTCGGTATCTGATACCTAGGATCATACTTCTCCACTATGGGCGTTGAGGTGATCTCTGAGATCACAGTTCTTTGTAGTTGAGCTTCTGCCATGGCTTGCATGTCGTTATGAAGCTTTCTCATATCCTCTCTCAGAGCGTCGATCTCTTCTTTCAACTCTCTGTTTTCTTCCTCAAGATCATCCATCTTTTTCTGACGATTGGCCCGAGTATTGTACGAATGAGACAGTTTGACTCTAAAATCGAGACACAAACGTGAGATTCG
This sequence comes from Lathyrus tuberosus, assembly GCA_022829125.1. Lineage (NCBI taxonomy): Eukaryota > Viridiplantae > Streptophyta > Magnoliopsida > Fabales > Fabaceae > Lathyrus > Lathyrus tuberosus. Next base: position 350,350 of record JALAZF010000676.1, read on the forward strand.
TAGGTAAGAAGAATACGCGGTGTGAGAATGATGAATGCAATGATTATATTAATTGTTTTTTGGTTTAATCAAAATAAACTTCGACATCAAACAGTGGGGAAACCCCTTTTTATTGAATTCAAAGGATTACAGAAACGGAAATACAGTAGATTACAAAGTGCAGAAACAGAAACCTAAGCTAATGGGTCCCGAGTCCTCTTTGAAGAGAAATCGGGTGCTGATTCTGGTATCTTCCTTTTCTTTGACCGGGGCTCTTGGGCCGTTGTCGGGTTGTCATTCCTTTGCCAAGTGAAAGGAGCGAGCAAATTCCTTTGGTCATCCTGATTATCCACAGCATGTTGCTCTAAAATTTCGATCAGAGCATCCTTCTCTTTCAGTAATTGCTGTATTTTGATGCACTCTACGTCGAGGGTGCAATACTCGTTCTTCCAAGACCTTCTCTCCCGTTGAACTTTGTTGAGAGTAACCTGAAGCTTTTCAGTTTCCGTCATGAAATACATGACAGATTCCCTCGGCGGAAGAATTCCGTAACGAGGATAAGGCATCTTTAGCTTGAGAGCTCTAGTTTGTACCCAATGGAGATAAGGCTCCACCGAGACACAGTCCGGTTTTCCCAGAGACTCTCGTTATTTCTTATGAACTTGCATCCAAGCGTGCACTATTTCCATCTTCAGTGCTCTGTCACTTTCTCCTTCCTTGAAGAAAAGACCTTCCAGATGAACACCCCGTGGGATGTGTCTCATCGGGTATCCAAATTGACGAAGAACCAATATCGGATGGTAGTTTATTCCTCCCTTAGTTCCTATAAGGGGTACGTTGGGGAAGTTTCCACAACGATCAATGATCCTGATTCCATCATAAATCCAATTACACCACTCTATATCAGAGTGGGTGAGGGACATGATCTTCTGCGACCAACGTAAGGCACTCTTGCAATCCCAAAAAGCAGCAGACTTGGGCAAGTGGGAGATGAACCATTTGTAAAGCAGAGGGACACAGCATGTGATTTCCCCTCCGCTATACAAATTTCCCAAGTGTACAGAATGATACGCATCTACGAGCAAAGTCGGCACAGGGTTTCCAATGAGAAAAACCTTAATGGAGTTAATATCGACGAAGTTATTGATGTTGGGAAACAAAAATAACCCGTAGGTGAGTAAGACAAAGATACTTTCAGAAGTAGTCACGTTCCCTATACTGGCAAAATACAGGGCTTTCTTCGTCAAGAACTGGGCTGGCAAACCTTGGATGCCACCCTTAGCGGTCATGTGAGTCCTGACCTCAGACTCGTCCAAATGAATTGCTCTTGCAATGGTCTGATTCTTTGGAATTTCTTCCAGTCCAGAAAATGGAGTTCAGTCTGTAATGTGTAGATCGATCAGATGAGAATACTCCTCCAGTGTTGGTGCTAGCTGGTAATCCGGGAATATGAAACAGTGATAAACCGGATCGTAGAATTGGATGAGTGCATCCATGATTCCCTCAATCACATGGACTCTTAACAGTGGTAGCAAACCTCTGCGTTTGGCTCTGAAAGCCTTAGGGTTAGTGATCATCCTTGCTAACCTTCTCAAATCCTCTAGTTTTGGAACCTTGAAGGTGTACGTATGAGTTCTCCTTCTACTGAAATCCATTAGCGCAATCCTTTTCTCTGATATTTGTAATCACAGTCTTAGTTTAATTTGAAAAACAGAGAGACTAGAAGAGAAGTTTTTTGAATGTTTTAATGTTTTTTAGATGAATGCATGAATGCAGCACACAAAAACATAGAAAAAACATGGGGCCAAAGGGTCGTTGTCATGAAGTCAAGGCTCTACCCATCCCCAAAGGTTTATACTAGGGTGATTTTTGTACCTGTACTCATTATCATCAGCTCCTCCCAGGAAAGCAAAACAACAAGCGGATCACCAGCGAGTTGTAGATCAATCTTAGAGTAAGTGCCATTCACCGAGAATAGATCACCAGCCTCAAATGAGGGTAGTATCGCGTAACAACTATTCCCGATAGTTTCCGCACTACGAAAGGGTTTGGCTCCTCAGCTTCTCATACTTAACAATCGGCCCATTGTCTAGGTGAGAGAATGAGTTGCATTGGTCAGCCTCCACTGAGGTTGATGGTCGATCTCGTCGCCATCACTTATCTTAAGTGTATACTCAATCTTTCCACATGCGGCATCACACGCATTCCCATTAGCAGAAAAATAAACACGTATAGCAATTAGGAAAAGCAGTATATATATTTGTCCTAATCATCCTAGACCTTTAAAGCTATGAATCCTAAGTTCCTGACAGAAAATGGGTTCCCCGGCGGAAGCCCCAATCTGTGGTTTTCACACAAGTGAAGAGAAAAAAGGTTTGTCCAAGGTTTTCACCTTAAACGTTTAAGAAAGAATTTAAGGCCCCACGGTGGGCGCCACTTTTCTGTAGCGAGCGATTTTGGACGCAGTTCTTAAGCGCGGTCGCTCTCTGCGGTTTGAGCTTACTACAGGTCGATTCGTTTTTTATCCTATTAAAGCTGATGAAGGAAGGGAAATAGATGTCTCCAATTAACCCTGCTTTGCATACTGAGTTTAAACAGCGGTCTGTTAGGTTACGGATGCTATCAATGTGGGGGGCCTTTGTACTAGTTATTTGTATTTTCGTCAATACTGGTTTCTTTCTTTTTATTTTGACAGAAGGTTTCTGGCGGGGAACAAGGATTAGGATGTTAGGACTGATGCTTATTGATAGATATGTGAGAGGATGGGATTTTGGGTTTTTTGTTGATTGCGCTCGCTGAGATTTTTCTTTCAATCTTATGCCTACGTATACCCGTTTACCGAAACAGGGAAATCAGAGCGCTCGCTAAGATTAATTACTAATAAAAGTTTAAATTTTTAATTAGAAAAAGTTTGATTTTAATCATTATCATAAAAAAGAGTTTTCGATTAATTATTGAAAGGAAGGTTTTAAATTTATTATAAAAGAAAATTAGGTTAATTATTATTATAAAATGTTTAAATTAATTATTATTAAAAAAGGTTTAAATTAAATTATTATTATAAAAGTCTTAAATTAAATTATTAATAAAAGGTTTTAATCTTAATTATAGAAAAAGATTTTTTAATTATAAAAGTTTTATTTTGATCATAATAAAAAAGTTTTAATTTTTAAAATAAAAAAAAAAAGAAACTAACGAAAGAAGAAGGTCGTCTCTCCCGTTCTCATCTCTCACTTTCGCGAAGATGAAAAGAAAATAGGGTTTTGACCCCAATCCGCCGCCGCCACTCGTTCTCTCGATCGCCTCTCTTTTCTTCTCTCATGCCCTATTTCTCTTTTTTCTCTCTCGATCAAACAACTGAAATCCTAAATCTACCCTAATCCCCCATCGAACCCTATACCCCATTCTCATTAACTTTCATGGTGATTACATATACATGATGCTGCAATTTAAAGTAAGGGAAATAAAGAAAAAAATCGGTGATGGTCATGGCGGCTCCTCCGATCAGGGAAGTTTCTCTTCTCCTTCCTTTTTTTACCTTTTGCGAGCTTGGTTGAAATGCTTGGCCTGCTGGCTGTTGTTGCTTCCTTATCTTCTGAGTGTTAATCGTCGGCGGGTTTGGGAACGGTGATGATTTTTTTTGTGTTGCGCTTTGTTATCTGTCTCTTCTCTCTGATTTTTGATGTCGTGAGTGTATTTTTCGGTGGGATTGTTTGGTAGGACGAGTTTCTAGTGTGAGATTTTTTCGTTGTCTTTGATGCAAGAATGACCCCGTATTTATAAGGCCAATGATGAATCCGTTTTGGGAAATCGCTTCAATATTGATTGATTTGTGTTAATGATTTGATCCGATTTGGTTGGATTTGGAAAGGTTTTGAAGGGTTTGAAAGGCTTGATACGATCTGATTATGATTTGAATTTTGGTGTGATTTTCAGTCATTGAGCTTTAATTCCCTGATGCGATCTGTTTTCTATTTGGAAAGTTTTGCTGCTGCTTTGAAATCGTGATTTCAAATTGATAGTTTTGAATCTTGTCCAATTTCGGTTTTTTTGGGAAATTTTGCTGGTAGCGTCTATTTACGATATTGCCCATAATTTCCTTTTGAAAATGAGGAGACAACAACTCTGATTCAAAATAATCTGAGGCCTAAAATATAAAAGATTGAAAGATTTGGACGTGTTTGGGTCTGTTTGTTCTTTTTCAAATCAAATCGCTTGAGTATGTCTTCTTTTCTAATTGAGTAAGCTCCTATATGTTTGGAAAGAAAAACAAACTCAGCTTCGAAGATGTTTTTTTTTTAGCATTAATAGTGAGTGTTGGTCGCTTTTCTTGAATAGATCAGAATTTCCATTGCAAATAACTGATGTTTTGATATTTGATGGTGTTTTGGAATGCAGGAACTTATGAGGATGAATTGAGAGATGTCGTTCTTCTAGGGTTTTTGCAAATAAGCGAGGTCTTCCAAATACTGTGAACGCTACTGAGACAATTAAGAGCTCGGTCTTCGTTCTCTTTGTCAACGTCACTGGTACATCCAGAGCACAAGAGCCACGCCTGGTGAAGGACTCTGTAAAGGACTACCACATACATTAACCAAAGGTGCAAATTGCATTATACTTCAATTATTCAATGTTGAATCAATATCACTTTTAGTTCCAACCCTCTATTCTTCACACTTAGATAACTTCCCATTGCCTTGCAATGTTTTTGTTAACGTGATTTTAACTGTACTGCTAATCTAAGGTGTCAAACGAATTATTGACTAATTCAAATTTCGAATTTTCCTCCAAGGATTGTGGTTTTTTGGCTGAAGGAGTCCTTTGTTTGCCTTTATAGGGACCTGTGGACTTTTGTGATTGTTTCCCTCTTAATTGAACAGCAACATTGTCAGTTTGCATTGCACCAAGCTTGTGCAAGTATTCACGTAGCACTTTCTCTTTAATATCTTTAGCCTTTTCCAAAAAATTATCAACTAGAAGACACAATATTTTGTCCAATTCAAATAACACGAGCAAGAACCCGTAGTGTAGCTTGGGAAGTTTTGTAGCATGTTTTCATCGATATTGGAAATGTTGGGTTGACATAACTGCATTTTGCTTCTGCTTACAGGATATGATCAGAGAGGATGATGGAGCTTGGAGTGTACAGCGCTATCAAGCTTACCCTGCCTTGTTTTCAAATTCCCTCTAATGACCAACCTAGCATCAATTTGCTGTTGTTAAATAGCCAGCGACTTTTCCAACGATCCACATAAGTCCATGTAAGTGTGTTTCTCATCCTTGAAAAATCTAGAATTGACATGTGAATTTGCTAACCAGAGTTTCACCTTACTGCATTCCTTGGGCTCCCTTTTTGCAGAGACATCAGATGGAATCTCCATGGTTGTACATCCTTTAGATGACGAAGCATTATACCATCCATCACGGGTTTGGAGGAAGAAAATGGCGTGTAAATGCTTGGTGATTGGTAACATGTTCCTGAATTCGGTTTGCCATGTACTTCATGATCCCTTCTCGAATGAAATAGGTTGGAGATTTTGAATTTGCATTTTTGAACTGTTATTGGATGCTGCATGAACTTATGAGCTCGTTTTCCTTTGGGATGCAGGTACTTGACGAGAAGGCTTCGGCTGCACATAGCAGCAGGTATAGCACCATGTTTTGAGGAATGTGACTAGCTTCTAATAGTTGTTCGTTTCTTCTAATTGCAGTATCTATGCTTGCTGATTCTTCCACTTCTCTTTTCAATTCAGCAGGTCTGTAGGTGTGGGAAAACATTGGTGATCCTTGTATTGAAAGGTGACCAAGGGCACTAACACACATTCTAGCTTAGGAGATGATGCTACTAACATGTTTTGTAATAGCAAATTGGGAATCATGACTCTGAACTTCCACCGTCCACGATTCTGACTTCTTTTAGATTGATCATCATAAGAATTCATTGAAGTTGGAATTACCTCCTCCTTTATATTACAGTTATCGTGTTCACTTTCTTTTCCGCAACTGTATGCTTTAATTCACTACAGCCACTTATTTTCAGTTCTTCTATTATTTGCAGCCTTTGGACGATAGATACTCGTCAGCGGATACGCGAGGGGAGCTCTTTCGACTTCGTATGCGAGTTTTTGACACTATTTCAAACTTAACCTCCTTTACTTGTAATTTTCAAATGATTTGGCGATTTACAGTGATGAATAGTTTCTGTTTCGGCTTTGTTTCTATGATTTAAGGCATACGCATTTTGGATTGGTTTAGGGGTTTTGATGTTAGACTGTAATTAGTAAAGGTTTGCGCAATCCTTAAGAAATATTTCGTACTTGTTTGTACTATTAACCTTTATAGTAATGGTATTCTTGCAGGTCCATTATCAATTGCAATCTTATGGGGACTCCTGTTGGCCTTAGGAGTAAAGATCAATGCGGTCTGTAGCGGTAGATCGTAGGTAGGAAACAAATTCTAATTGCTGCGTGGAATTGTAATCTGCGTCATGGTTGTGCTGCAAGCAGGTGGTGGTAGCTTTTGGCCAAATGCAAACACTTAAGACGTTGCTGTTAGAATTGACGAGGTTTACCCCTAACTTGGTCGCACCGCTGTTGCCGACAGAAGCTTCAAAGATGCTTGTTGGAAAATTGATTGTAACTTTCTTGTAATATTTGTAACTTAGGATTAAAATAGTAGGAACCTTTTTTTAGAGCATCCCAGCGTGTTCATTCTTATGACACAAAAATTCTATGCTTGACGTTCCGTCTGTAATTTACACGCTTGAAGATGTTTAATTGATAAGTGTTGCCGAACTGAACATGACCGCCGACACGTGTGTTTGAAAACTCAACTGTATGCTGGAAAATCATCTGGGGCAGTTGGTACTTGGTACACTAGTTGCTGTATCGGCTCATGTTAGAAACCATTCCTTAATTTGAAATTTTGGACTTTGAAGCATGGAAATAATGTTGAACTCTTTTAATTTATGGAATTGGTTTTGAACTTGGCATTGTTCTTCCGAACCACCTAATAACTTGACATAAACCTCTTGTAGTGAAATCTTCATGACCCAAATTTTGAAAGACCAATTCTTGATGAAACTTAATCCTCTCGGTCCTTAACCACATGAAAATCTCTTTGCACTTGTAACTTGAATGACTGGATGGTGAACTCTTTAACCTTCAAAATAAGAAACTAACGCCCAAGCTTGACTGTAAATCTAAACTTGAAAGTATTGCACCTGCATAAACTGGTTAGTCACAATAACGATGCACACAAAACCCATGACCTAAAGATGCTATGCAAGAAGGAGAGGGATCTTAGGGTCAAAAATTAGGGTGCGATAGATGCCCCTATTTAAGTTTCTCCTATTCGGAGATATGGAGATTGAAAATCTTTGTCTCGACGAGATAGGAGAGACTTAAATACAAACATGCACAAATTTTTTTGCCCTAAGATGCCGCCAAATGCACATGATATGCTATGCAAGACAAGGAATCTGTAAGGGATAACGTCACAGGGGATAGCCGATGTTAAGACACAACGAAAGAAAAGATCCAACGAGGACGACTCAGCGAGACAAGACACCACGGGGAAAGATCTAACTCCACTGAGGGGAAAAGAGACTACCAACTGACAATCACAGGGTAGCTTAAACATAAGGCAAAAACTTGAAAAGAGGGATAACTTACTACCAACAGCTGGTAGCTTAAGCAAAGGTATCCAGTTGAAATAAAAGGATGTATATTACCTACTATCACACATGATAGCCTAAGCAGAGGTAATAAACAATGGAGGAGAGATCACCTACTACCAAACACGGTAGCCTAAGCATAAGTGTCCGACCAAAAGGTGTGTTACCTACTATCAAGCATATGATAGCCTAAGCCAGGTAAACACAAGAAGGAAAGATGACCTACTACCACCACGGTAGCCTAAGTGAGGCATCTGACCAAAATACAGACCTATTACCTACTATCACACGATAGCCTAAGCAGAGGTAATAGACTGAAGAAGAAGGATCACCTACTGCCAACTTGTGGCAGCCTGAGCAAAGGCGTCCGACCAAAAGGTGTGTTACCTACTATCAAGCATATGATAGCCAAAGCCAGGTAAACACAAGAAGGAAAGATGACCTACTACCACCACGGTAGCCTAAGCGAGGCATCTGACCAAAAAGGGGTGTGTTACCTACTATCAAGCATATGATAGTCTAAGCCAGGTAAACACAAGAAGGGAAGATGACCTACTACCACCACAGTAGTCTAAGCAAGGCATCTGACCAAAATACAGACATATTACCTACTATCACACGATAGCCTAAGCAGAGGTAATAGACTGAAATAAGCTTCAACAATCAAGGTGATGATTCAACTTCCTTAAATGTTCCGCTTAGGAAGAGTAAATACTTTCCCACGCCCCAAGGTTGTATGCCACGGGCAAGTCTAGAAAATAAGTGTTGTGGGATTCTCTGCCTCGAGCAAAGTCTTGAATTTCCCACCCTCTTCAAAGAGATATTGTCTGGCAGGAGTAACTTGAATAATGGATTCACTGGAGATAGCCATTGTAGAGCGATATTGTTGTAGTTGAAATTTCAGTGAAGTAAATAGAATTCTTGTAACTGGAGTTCTCAAATAAAGAGAATGTCTGCAAAGTCTTCAATAAGTCTCCCTGACGGATTTCCGGCGAGATAACATCTGTCGGAGAATAAATGTAAAATCTTGATAACTTGCTGGGGACAGACAAACTGTCCTGGGGAGACGTTCATTTGTCGTAGAAATCTTGATAAACAAACTGCTCAAATAAAGAGCTGCTACTTGTTGTCTGGGTGTAACTCCCTTGAAAATGTAGTAATCATTGTCGGAGAAATAATTTATGTCTTCCATAGAGATCTTCAAGCAAACTCTTCTTGGGGAGACAAAGTGCAAAATAAATGCACGCTTAGTCCAGGTTCAACAGTCCAGAAATATCTAAAATTTATGATTGTCAGGGACCAAAGTTCGATCCAGGGAATAACTGGAAAGAAACGGTCAAACAAGACTTCATCCGTTGAGGATTGAACTCAACGGGTTTATCCTTATCCAAAAAATGGAAAAGAAAACTAAAGCAACCATCTTCCACGAGGATCGAACTCAGTGGGGAATTAGAAAGGGTGTGCTTTTTCTGCTTAGGGCTGATGACTCTACTTGGAGGGAGCAGACAAAACCCATCCACTTGGGGATAAACACGACCAAAGTGACAGAACAAAACAAACAACACAAAACGCAAGATGCAAAATGCGCACATGCCATGAATCTACATGCAAGGAATGCCATGCTATGCTTATGCTTATGTTGACAAAACAACGACAAGAAGCAAACTGGAGATGAAGACAAGCATCTAGATACGGGTACTCGGCCAATCTTTGCAATATAAGATGCATCGCTGGGGATGAATGGAAAGCCATATATGGAAACATCTCTTGCTTTAAGGTTTCAAACTTCTCTGGGGAAAAGAGAGCACTCCACTTGGAGATGAACATCGTGACTTCACTTAGGATTGTCAGGATGAACCTTGTGATTCTGCTGGGGGATGAGAAAGATTCACTGGGAACGAATCAAACTCATGATCGAAAAGACTTCACGGGGGATAAAATAAATATCCACTGCGAACTGAAGTAATATGAATGGAAGTTGTAGTTGGATAAAATAAATATCCATTTCATCGAGGAAGCTTGATAACGCGAAATTATATCGTGTATTTGACTTGACATGCATGAATTTATATTGTGTTTTTAATTGGTTTTTCCCGATTTATGTTTTATTCTACCCATATTTGTTTATGTTTTCAGGCACTCGAGTCGAACCGGGATTTAATGAAAAATAAATAATTATTGAAGAAATTTAGAGAAAAGAAATGAAGAGGAAAGAAAATGATTGGAAGAAGTGAAATGGAAAGAAAATGCAAGGAAAGAAAAAGAAAGAGGAAAGAAAATAAAAAAAAAAATATAGGGTGGGCCCACCACTCAACAAAGGGTGGCGCAAGCCACACCTAAGGAGTGGCGCCCACCACATGCTGAAGAAGTGGCGCAAGCCACATTTTGGTGAAGGGAAGAGGTGGCGCCCGCCACCTATTTTTGAGGAGAAAAAGAAAAAAAATAGTTTCACCACCTTCCTATTATTTCTAGGTTTTCAACCGTCCATTGCATAATTTTCTCAGCAACTTCCACACGATTCACACGATATTTTCTCAACTGCCAAGCCCTATAAATTGAACTGAAGACCTCCATTGAAAGGGTCGGCGAATTTGTGAGAAAGCGAATTAGTTTTTCTGCATCCTTTCAATTAAACAGTTATTAGCTTTTGTTATTTTCCCTGCACTTCTGCATTTCCGTTTTTCATTATTTCTTCTTGTGAGCACTGTGTTGGATTACTGCAAGTTTCTATCAAGGATTCGTTTGCAAGTTATTTCAATTCCAGGTTTTAATATATGCTTCGTTCTGTTTTTATTTACAGCATGATTAATAGTAGTTATATACGTATCGCTAGTGTGTTTTTCATTCAAATCATGTCTTGCTAAATTATTTGGTATCAGTATGTAAACAAATTACTCGCCTGGGATTAAATAATAATCGGTGCCATATTTCTACAAATTAGGTTTTAGGCCGAGGTTGCTTATTTTTAATCAAGTAGTTTTTCTTACGAAAGTAAAAAGACATTTAAGGTTGAGGTCAAGATAAACGAGAGTTTGAGAGTTTAACCAGATAGCTGAAACTAGGCATTGATTTTAAACACAACGGAAGCACTTTAGAATCGATTAGGACTTATTTATTTTCAAAAAGTATTTTTAAATGCAAATGATACAGCGAGAGCGCTCATTCTGATTTAACGGTATAGTCTGAATCAACAAACACGAGAGTGTGAGATGAGGTCTTTTAAATGAATATTTTCTACTGAAAAGTAATTTGACATTTAAACCTGCACCGATGACTTATTAAATTCCAGACGATTAATGCGTTACATACTGATATCTAGTTATTGATTATTTTTACTAAAAGTTAGTACTCTTAGATTTATTTTCTGTCGCCTTACTTCCCTTAGAAATATTAGTCTTAGCTAAACATAGTAACATTCTGATAGCACTAGTTTGATTATCAGTCCTTGTGGGATCGATATCTTTTTAAAACTACGCGATAGACTGTGCGCTTGCAGTTAGTAACCCCATTCGACTCATAAAGTCGCGATCAAGTTTTTGGCGCCGTTGCCGGGGACTTTGATTTAGTCATTAGTGCGATTCATTTGTTGCGCAGTATAGACTAAGGCAACAAATTTTATTTTCCTTTTTTCTCGATTGTATGCCAAGTACTCGCTCACAAAGCGAAGACTTGCAACCCCCAATCGCCGAACTAGAGCGTTTCTTACATTTAAGACGCAGACTACTTGAGTATCAACGCAAGTATAATATTCCTGATCTCCCTGCTTACCCCCCTGAACCAGTCAAGGAACAAAACATGGGTGAGAGACCACAAAACCGTCCTCTTAAGTTCTATGCCACCCCATCTGAGCAAGAACCACATAGTAGCATTGTTGCCCCTGCTATCAACCGAAATGATTTTGAGTTGAAACCTTCATTGCTGTCAGCCGTACAACAACATCAGTTTTCTGGAAACCCTACAGAAGATCCCAACGAACATCTGACCAAATTTGTGCAGTACGCAGACACAGTAAAGGCAAATGGTGTAACTGCAGACGCAATAAGACTACGTCTTTTTCCTTTCTCATTAAGAGACAGAGCTTGGGCTTGGTTGCAATCCTTGCCATCAAACTCTGTTACTACGTGGGATGAGTTGAAAAAGGTATTCTTAGCACGATATTTCCCCCCGAGCAAAACAGCTATGTTGAGAGCCCAAATTAATAGTTTTCGACAGAAGGATAACGAATATCTTTACGATGCATGGGAAAGATATAAAGACATGATGAGGATGGGCCCACATCACGGTCTTGAAGATTGGTTAATCATCCATACATTTTACAATGGTCTCTTGTACAATACAAGATTGACAATAGATGTCGCCGCTGGTGGTACGCTTATGGATAAACCATATGAAGAAGCCCACCAACTGATCGAGAGCATGGCTCAAAACCACTACCAATGGGGAGGGGAAAGAACTGCAGTGGAAAAATCCCAAACAAACGGTGGAATGTACGAGGTAAGTAGCCTTGATCATGTCAATGCTAAGGTAGATGCCCTTGCCCAAAAGATTGATAACTTGACCATAACACCTGCAGCCACCGTGGCTGCTGTAGCTCAAAACTGCGAACTATGCGGAAACCCTGGACATGCTGCCACTGAATGTCAAATTCTGGCAGGAGTCTCCAGTGACCAAGTAAATTATGCTCAAGGAAACCCTTATGCAAATACCTATAATCCGGGATGGAAGAACCACCCAAACTTCTCTTATAAAAACAACAATGCATTATATGCACCTGGTCAAGCACCTGCTGCGCCACCAGGCTACCAAAAGGCTGCTGCAACTGCCCCTAATGTTCCTAGGAAGTCCAACCTTGAACTACTGATGGAAAACTTTATAGCTACCCAGGCTCAAACAAACAAAGACTTCCTGAATCAAAATATACACACTAGTGAGCAAATTAAGCAATTAGCAAACAAAGTAGACGCTTTAGCCACCCACAACAAAATGCTTGAAACCCAAATTTCGCAAGTGGCACAACAACAAGCACCTACTGCCGCCCCTGCAGGAACATTTCCTGGACAGCCACAACCTAACCCGAAAGGACATGCAAATGCCGTTATATTGAGAAGTGGTAAAGAACTAGAAGGACCCGTTGATCCAAGACTTCAGAATCCGCCCATGTACCAAAAGCCTAATATTGAGAAGGAGAATGAATCCAAGGAAAAGGAAGATAATGACCAAGAGACCGTGGAGAAGCCTTATGTGCCTCCACCACCATATAAACCACCGATTCCGTATCCTCAAAGATTCTCAAATTCTAAAACTGCAGGGCAATTTAAGAAATTTGTTGAACTTCTGAAACAATTAAACATCACAATACCTTTTACAGAAGCTATCACTCAGATGCCCTCATATGCTAAGTTCCTTAAAGAAATCCTATCTAATAAGAAAAAGATTGAGGATAACGAAACAGTTACACTTACTGCTGAGTGTAGCGCAATAATCCAAAACAACATGCCTCCTAAGCTGAAAGACCCAGGTAGTTTCTCCATACCCTGTGTAATTGGAAAGTTCGTCATAGACAAGGCTCTATGCGACTTAGGTGCCAGTATCAGTGTAATGCCCTTATCCATATGCAAAAAGCTTGATATGGGAGAATTAAGACCAACTAAGATGTCAGTTCAATTAGCCGACCGCTCTATTAAATATCCCGTTGGTATACTAGAGAATGTTCCAATTCGAATCGGACAATTCTATATTCCTACCGATTTTATAATCATGGACATTAAAGAAGACTCCACTACGCCTATCATATTAGGGAGACCATTCTTAGCTACCGCCGGAGCTATTATAGACGTAAAAAGAGGTAAGCTAACCTTTGAAGTCGGTGAGGAAAAGGTTGAATTTATCCTGACACAATTCTTACAAGCACCAGCTATAGAGGACACATGTTATCTATTAGATGTCATAGATGAGTGCGTAAGAGAAATGGAAATGGAACCGACCATATACTCAGATATTATAAAAATTCCAATACCTCCGATTTTTGAAGATGATAATTGGCGTGAACCATACCAAGATGATAGCCTAAGCGAATGTTTAGCACTTACACCCGATCATCTTCCTTGCCCAAAGAAACCAGCGTTAGAACTGAAAACATTACCCGATAGTTTGAGGTACGAATTTCTAGACACAGAACTCGAACGACCTGTGATAGTCAATGCAGACTTAGGACAACCCGAAACCAAGAAACGTTTAGATGTCTTAAGAAAATATCCAACTGCGTTGGGCTACAACATCGCTGACCTTAAAGGAATAAGTCCTTCTATCTGTATGCATCGCATTATCCTAGAGGAAGACTGTAAGACCTCTAGAGAACACCAGAGAAGGATTAATCCAATCCTAAGTACTGTAGTTAAGGATGAAGTGAAAAAGCTTTTAGATGCGGGAATTATATACCCAATATCAGACAGTAAATGGGTTAGCCCAGTACATGTCGTACCTAAGAAAGGGGGTGTTACAGTTGTTAAGAACTCAAAAGGTGAATCTATAACGCAAAGAGTTGTAACTGGCAGTAGAATGTGTATCGATTATAGAAAATTGAACAAAGCTACTCGTAAAGATCATTTCCCATTACCATTCATTGACCAAATGTTGGAACGATTGGCAAAACACTCTTACTTCTGCTATTTAGATTGTTACTCAGGATTTTTCCAAATCCCTATTCATCCTGATGACCAAGAAAAGACAACTTTCACATGTCCCTATGGTACATTTGCTTACCGACGAATGTCGTTTGGACTATGTAACGCTCCCGCAACATTCCAAAGATGCATGATGTCGATTTTCGCTGACTTTATAGACGACATTATGGAAGTGTTTATGGACGATTTTTCTGTTTGTGGGCAGAGTTTTGAAGGATGTCTATCGAACCTAGAAATGGTACTTGAAAGATGTGTAAAAGTCAATCTCGTACTAAACTGGGAGAAATGCCATTTTATGGTCAATCAAGGAATCGTGCTTGGACACGTAGTATCTGATAGAGGGATTGAAGTTGATAAAGCAAAGATAGAGATTATAGAAAACCTTCAACCTCCAAAATCCGTACGAGATATAAGAAGTTTCTTAGGACACGCGGGTTTCTACCGACGATTCATTAAAGATTTCTCGAAAATTACCAAACCACTGACAGGTTTATTAATGAAAGACGCTGAATTTATCTTCGATGAGAAATGCCTAAAAGTGTTTGAGCAATTAAAAACGGCTCTCGTTACCGCACCTATCATGCAACCACCTGATTGGAGATTACCATTTGAAATCATGTGTGATGCGAGTGACTATGCCGTAGGCGCGGTCTTAGGACAAAGAAAGGACAGAAAGCTCCATGCAATTTACTACGCAAGTAGAACCTTAGATCCTGCCCAAATGAACTACGCCACCACTGAAAAGGAACTCCTAGCGGTCGTGTTCGCTCTGGATAAATTCCGATCCTACTTGGTAGGAGCGAAAATCATTATCTATACCGATCATGCTGCGATAAGATACCTATTAAGTAAGAAAGATGCCAAACCTAGACTTTTAAGATGGATCCTACTCTTACAAGAATTCGACCTAGAGATAAAGGATAAAAAGGGCACCGAAAATGTAGTCGCAGACCATTTATCAAGAATTGAAGGTATTAAGCCTGAGCAAGTGCCTATTAATGATGATTTCCCATATGAGCGACTGATAGCCCAATTGGAAAGCAATATGTCTGAATTAACCTTGAACGATACCAGACCAAAGGAATTAGTGGAAGAAATTCAAACGAACACAACACTGCCATGGTATGCTGACTTTGTTAACTACCTAGCTGCTGGGGTACTTCCACCAGATCTAACTTACCAACAAAAGAAGAAATTCTTTCATGACCTTAAACAATATTATTGGGATGAGCCCCTACTTTTTAAGAGGGGTGCCGATGGAATTTTCCGTCGATGTGTACCCGAAGATGAAATAGAAAACATAATCTCACATTGTCACTCTGCTCCTTATGGCGGACACGCAAGCACTTCAAAAACTTGCGCTAAGATCTTACAATCTGGCCTATTCTGGCCTAATCTATGGAAAGATGTCCATATCGCGATATTAAACTACGACAGGTGCCAACGCACCGGTAACATCTCCAGACGCGATGAGATGCCACAAAAGGGTATTTTAGAAGTGGAAGTTTTTGATGTGTGGGGGATTGACTTCATGGGACCATTCCCATCTTCTTTTGGTAATAAGTATATACTCGTTGCTGTTGATTACGTTTCAAAATGGATCGAGGCTGTAGCTTCTCCAACAAATGACACACGAGTAGTAATCAAGCTTTTCAAGAACATAATCTTCCCTAGATTCGGTGTGCCCAGACTTGTCATTAGTGACGGAGGCTCCCATTTTATATCTAAGATATTTGAAAAACTTCTACTGAAGTATGGAGTCCGACACCGTGTAGCAACACCGTATCATCCACAAACAAGTGGACAAGTCGAAGTCTCGGACAGAGAAATCAAACAAATCTTAGAAAAGACTGTTGCAACCTCTAGAAAAGACTGGTCATCGAAATTACACGAAGCTCTGTGGGCATATAGGACAGCTTATAAAACCCCGATAGGAACCACACCTTTTAAGTTAGTCTACGGAAAATCATGCCATCTCCCTGTAGAATTAGAGCATAAAGCTTACTGGGCCATTAAGACCCTCAACTTAGACCATAATGTCGCAGGTGAGAAAAGAATCTTAGACATTCACGAACTAGAAGAACTTCGACTAGACGCATACGAGAATGCTAGGATATATAAAGAAAGAACTCAAAAATGGCATGACAAACGCATTTCCCGTAAAGAATTTAATGAAGGCGACGTAGTGCTCCTGTTTAATTCACGCCTTAAACTCTTTCCAGGAAAACTTAGATCTAGATGGTCAGGACCCTTCATAATAAGTAAGGTTTTCCCAAGTGGTGCCGTAGAAATAAAAAGTAGATCTAGCCAACCATTTATAGTAAACGGACAACGTTTAAAACATTATCACTGCGTAGAAAATAGAGATTACTCAGCTAGTCTAAAGCTCCTATAGCTGCCCGTTCACTCTGACAACTGACTTTGCACTAGAACTATGTCAGGCTTAAGACGTTAAAAACAGCGCTTGGTGGGAGGCAACCCACGTATTTTTAAAAAACCCGAGTTTTAAAGTTTTATTTTATTTCCTTTCTATTTTATTTTATTTTATTTTATTTTATTTTCTTTTATTTCTCGTTTAGTTCTTATTTTTATTGCATTTTTGTTTTGTTTCCTCTCCTTCTCCCCATTTCTTGATGCCATAATTAACACGTTCGTCACTGACTTTGTATGATTCTCTATTTTACTTACAGGCTAACTTAGCTTAGTTAGTAACTAACTTTCAAGATGCAACAAGTAGATTACATGAACATTGTTTTCAGAGGCAGAGCTCAGAGGAGGAGATTTGAGATGTTAGCTCAGAGAGATATGGCTTTGACTATTTACTATGATGGACCTACCATGGCTGAGTTAGGTATCAGGGACAGCATCATGTTTCTGTTTAGCCAGCTGGGTGGGAGACTGCTTCTATCAGACGAAGGTTTACTTCTTATCGTAGGCTGACACTTGAGTTCCTTAGCTCCCTTACTCACATACCTAACCATGGCTACGGATTCCATAGAGGGCTGGTTACTTTTAGACTGTTTGATAATGACTATACCTATAACCATAGAGAACTTGCTGAACTCCTAGGATTTCCTAGTGGACCTGATATGATTACCGCATACCAAGATGAAGTGCTCCTTGACCTTGACTTGAACTACTTTTGGGGCAACATAACTGGTAATTATAATCCTGAACCCTTTGGCATGTTTTCTGAGAGTATCCACAACCCAGCCATCCGGTATTTTCACAAAATCCTAGCCCATACCATTTTCGGTAAGGAAGAAAATGACACCTCTGTATCCAGAACTGAGCTTTATATTTTGTATTGTGCTTCACAGGGCCGCGCAGTAAATGGTGCTACCTTTATGATCACTAATTTGGTGATTCTTATACTGGATGCTCGAACCCCTATCATAGTAGGAGGTTTAGTCACTATGATAGCAAATGCCATAGGACTGAGGCAGCCTCTGATCAGGTTTAACCCTCTTGGTACCTTCCGACCTATGAACCTTAACTTCTGCTTTAACCGTCGTATCATAGGAAACCTCGGGCCGGATACCTTTGACTACCTAATTAATAATGAGGTCGTCCGTCTTTTCACTTTACCTAACCATGAGCACACCAGTGTCCACAATAGAAACAATTGGTTTTATGACTTGACCGACCCACTTCCTGCTCCACCATCACCACCTGATACACCACAGATTTATGAATTTGATGCAGACTATATTTCTGATGCTGAATCTCACACTCCTACTATAGCTCCTATAGCTCCTCCTCCACCAATTGATTTCACTACTGCCATAACAGCCTTGGAAAACCGAGTGACTGACCTTCAAACAGAATTCACCACTATTCGCACTGAATTTCATGGATTTATGGATATAGTGGTAGAACAATTGGATCATTTTCATCAGCAACTATTTTCTAGAGGACTTGCTAATAATCCAAATCAACGTGGCTAGGGCAGTATTTGCTTCACATCCGAGCTTCTGCATTTAACAGTGAGGACACAGTTAATTCTAAGTGTGGGAGACGGAAGCTAACTTTTCATTCAGTTTTTCTCATTTCCGTAATTCAATTCAATTTTTCCAATTCCGTAATTTAATTTTTACTGTTACAAATTTTTCATTTCAGTTGCACTTGGGTTCAATGTATTTTGGTTTAAATTGACTAAAGTTTCAAGTTTCAATTGCTTTCAGTATGTTGGTTTGCTTTGGCTACATTTATTGTTTTGCTTTGGTTGCATTTATTTTTGATTCAGTTCAAGCATGTGAATCTGACTGCTATTTCATTGATTTTTCTGCTATTTCATTATTCATATGTTTGCTGTATCATCTATCATCACTCTGCTACATTAGTAAATGTTGATCAAAGTAAGGGCACGCATGGTCTTGATAAATATATTAGTAGCCTGCTCGCATGACAAATCTTATCACATGCAGAAAATTATCACATGCAGAAAAGAAACAAAATTGAAGGAATCTGCATGTGAAGTGTGGAAGTTGACGTATGGAAGGTGAAGTTAAAAAACGAAAAACTAACAAAAAAATTTAATAGGATTTAATGTGGCTCCCGCCACCCTTGGCCTTGTGGCTCTCGCCACCTTCCTTTCATGTGGCTCTCGCCACTTCTTAAAATCATGTGGCTCCCGCCACTCCACAAACATGTGGCTTCCGCCACTTTGTACTTTGTGGCCCCCGCCACCTATAATTCAACCTCTGCATGTTCACATGCATGCGCATGTGGGACACTCGTTCCCCACGTACAATGCATGCAGAGCACATGGCTTTCCTTTGACCAATTTATTCCACACTAATCTGCAACTATTTCACACTTTCCTCTATTTAAACTGATAACTACACTGCTCAGCCACTCACTCGCAAATAACCATTCCTCTTCATAAACACACTAAAAAGTTCTGTGAGTTTTGCACTACACCATATTCAGAAAATGGAGCCAGCAGCAACAGCACAAGGGTTTACATTACTTTGCAGAGATCAAAACCAAGCAGCTCTTCTCCAGTCGCTTAGACAACGCGAGATCGAGCCAACAAGGTATGCGGATACTAATTGTTTAGAAGTTTTAGGACTTACCGAAAGCGTAGACTTTTTATTGAAAAGAGTAAATTTGAAACAATTTTTGTCTAATAGAGACCCCGTCTATGTCCCGCTTACCTTAGAATTTCTTAGCTCTCTTATTTATGACCCCGAAGGGACGGTCCAGTTTCGAATGTTTAATATTGAATTTAATTTCACTTTTGATGAACTGGCCGCTAAACTAAATTTCCCAGTAGGAGACAATGTAATGTATAGTATCCCGTGTGGATCTGACTGGGTTCACAGTTACAAGTGTCTTTGGAGAGGTCTAACGGGCACTCATACGCAAAGTTGTGAAGGAAATAAGGCCACTCTCATTCAAAACCCGGCTTTTCGTTATTTTCGCCAACTATTGGCTACTACAATTTTCGGCCGGTCTAATTCAAACAAAGTAAACGAGAAGGAGTTTTTCTATTTACTTAGCGCCTTTGCAGACAGCCGAATAAACCATATTCCGTTCATGTTTAACCATATGTGCTCCATTACCACCGCGGACAAAGGTTCTATCACATTCGGCGGTCTAATAACAACTATAGCTCGAGCCCTTGGGCTCGAAGCCCATCTCGCAGCCTTAACACCACTTCCTTCTCTTACCATTGATTTGAAAATGACTGAACGTATGAAGCTGGTTAAGAAAAGAGAAGACGGTATATATGATCTGCTGATTGACAATAAAGTTTTCCCAAATTTTACACTTCTTAACCCAAGTCGCACAGATGTGCAGCGAGAGGAAAACTATTGTTATACTGATAACCCAGGCCCCGCGCACATTCCTGAGAATGTTGCTGCTGGCGGGGACGAAACTAACGCACAAGCACACACCGCACCCTCCTCCTCTAATTTTGTTGCAGGTACATCATCCATACGCAGGCCTAGGAGACGAGAGGAAGAACCATCCAGAAATATAGAAAGCATATACGCTGAGGTGATGAGACAGAGTGAATCAAACGCACTCCACGACCAAACCATACAAAGCATCGCAGCTCAGCAAGCTCAAATGATGGCTCAGCAAACCTAGATGTACAACCAACAAGCGGAGATGATCCAGGTTTTACAACGAATGCAGCGAGGCCAGGACGACATGGCAGAGCTGATCCAAGGGATGGCCGGTATGAATGTGCAAGCACATGAACAACATCAGGATCTGGGTGCTTCAGAACATCAAACCAGAAACACCAGACGAGCACGGACTCGAGGAAGAGGCCGCTAGTAGGCCGTTTTTTTTTTCAGGTTTCTCCTTCCTTTTTCACCTTACGTTGTTGCATTGGGGACAATGCTCAATTTAAGTGTGGGGGAGGAAGTTTTATCGCTTTCATTTAAATTATTTTGTTTATTTACCGCTTTTCTAGGTAGATTTAAAATTTTTCATGCTTATTTCCCCTTCAATAAAAGAAATTCATGTGCTGTCGAGTCTCTACACATAGTTTCTGCTATTACTTAGATTCTCCCAACTTTCTTGAGCCATAACAAAAAATTTTATTTTGGTTTGATACATGACATGGCACTTTAAAAGCTTAGAAGGCTAAGTTAGGAAGACTTGGGAAAGTGTTAATAAAATCGGTACTGTTTTAACACCTTGAACCCCCGAATATACAGATGAATCTGAGTACTTATTATGCCGAGGCCTGAAATTTTAAAATAACCTCTTGATTAGTTTATACTAGCAGTCAGCACCATCCTAAGGCACAAACTAAGTAATAAACTGATGCAAATATGTGTTCGATCTCAAAAAGGGAATTAAATGAGTTAATAGAAAAGGAGAATAAAAGACATGTTCCCTCTAAGTTAGGTGATCCTCGCCCGACCATTTAGCCCAACGGATCGGACTCTGGAAATTCGAAACTAAAAGAAAAATTTTTGCAAAAGATTTGGAAAATGAGATCACTGAACACTAACAGGTTTACTTACCATGAGCGTGCGTGGATAACGAGCTTAATGTGATTGCGCGAAAATGAAAAAGAGGTGAAAGAGAATAGGTCGAGTTATAATACCATGATTCAGATCTGTCTGTATAAGGTGGGAGTTTTTTATTACATGATGTAATTTTGTGTCATTACGGTATCCTTGGTGTTGATATTTAGTACCTATCTTTCTGACAAGGCTTAGCATCATTGTATGATCTGTGTCGTGTTTTTGTTTCAAACCCGTGTTTAGATGTTTCATTTGCTTGAGGACAAGCAAAGGTTCAAGTGTGGGGGAGTTTGATAACGCGAAATTATATCGTGTATTTGACTTGACATGCATGAATTTATATTGTGTTTTTAATTGGTTTTTCCCGATTTATGTTTTATTCTACCCATATTTGTTTATGTTTTCAGGCACTCGAGTCGAACCGGGATTTAACAGAAAATAAATAATTATTGAAGAAATTTAGAGAAAAGAAATGAAGAGGAAAGAAAATGATTGGAAGAAGTGAAATGGAAAGAAAATGCAAGGAAAGAAAAAGAAAGAGGAAAGAAAAGAAAAAAAAATATAGGGTGGGCCCACCACTCAACAAAGGGTGGCGCAAGCCACACCTAAGGAGTGGCGCCCACCACATGCTGAAGAAGTGGCGCAAGCCACATTTTGGTGAAGGGAAGAGGTGGCGCCCGCCACCTATTTTTGAGGAGAAAAAAAAAATAGTCTCACCACCTTCCTATTATTTCTAGGTTTTCAACCGTCCATTGCATAATTTTCTCAGCAACTTCCACACGATTCACACGATATTTTCTCAACTGCCAAGCCCTATAAATTGAACTGAAGACCTCCATTGAAAGGGTCGGCGAATTTGTGAGAGAGCGAATTAGTTTTTCTGCATCCTTTCAATTAAACAGTTATTAGCTTTTGTTATTTTCCCTGCACTTCTGCATTTCCGTTTTTCATTATTTCTTCTTGTGAGCACTGTGTTGGATTACTGCAAGTTTGTATCAAGGATTCGTTTGCAAGTTATTTCAATTCCAGGTTTTAATATATGCTTCGTTCTGTTTTTATTTACAGCATGATTAATAGCAGTTATATACGTATCGCTAGTGTGTTTTTCATTCAAATCATGTCTTGCTAAATTATTTGGTATCAGTATGTAAACAAATTATTCGCCTGGGATTAAATAATAATCGGTGCCATATTTCTACAAATTAGTTTTTAGGCCGAGGTTGCTTATTTTTAATCAAGTAGTTTTTCTTACGAAAGTAAAAAGACATTTAAGGTTGAGGTCAAGATAAACGAGAGTTTGAGAGTTTAACCAGATAGCTGAAACTAGGCATTGATTTTAAACACAGCGGAAGCACTTTAGAATCGATTAGGACTTATTTATTTTCAAAAAGTATTTTTAAATGCAAATGATACAGCGAGAGCGCTCATTCTGATTTAACGGTATAGTCTGAATCAACAAACACGAGAGTGTGAGATGAGGTCTTTTAAATGAATATTTTCTACTGAAAAGTAATTTGACATTTAAACCTGCATCGATGACTTATTAAATTCCAGACGATTAATGCGTTACATACTGATATCTAGTTATTGATTATTTTTACTAAAAGTTAGTACTCTTAGATTTACTTTCTGTCGCCTTACTTCCCTTAGAAATATTAGTCTTAGCTAAACATAGTAACATTCTGATAGCACTAGTTTGATTATCAGTCCTTTTGGGATCGATATCTTTTTAAAACTACGCGATAGACTGTGCGCTTGCAGTTAGTAACCCCATTCGACTCATAAAGTCGCGATCAAAGCTCGGATCAATGGTTGAAGTGTCTAAGATAAAACTTCGAGTGGATGAAATAAACCTCCGCTTTCGATGGAGAAGATTGATATAGTCTAATGAGGATTGAAATAAACATTCTCTTCGCTGGGGAAGGTCGAAATCGAAGAAGTTCACCGATGATTCTTAGGTTGCTGACGGAGGAGTCTTGCATCAAAGGTGTCATAACTTCGTGAAGTAGAGGTTTACCGGGGAATAGTTGCGGCCACTTGAAGTAGAACTTACTGGGGGATCATCACATTACCTGGGATAGAAACCCTTTGAGCCATGGCTTATGGAGACTGTCAACATCCCTTTTAGTGTTCGTGAATCAAAGTAATCTGTACATAAGACAATTTGAAATTTATTACCAAAAGATAAAAAAAAACATTTTGCAAGATAAAACAATTTGCCGATAAATGACAATTGCAATTTTATTTCATAAAATGGTGATCAGCAAATTGCGTGATTCCATATGTTATTACAATGTCGGAAAATGGTAATAAAATAAATTACATCAAAAACAAAACAATGTTATTTCTTAAATGAACTTGAGTTTCCCATGTTCTAGGCCTCTTGAAGGCCTTGACTTTAACTGTTGCAGTAAGCTTCGGCGAACCAAACTGAGTCTATTTCTCTTCACCTCTAAGTATAGTACTTCTTGATCGTATCCACATTCACGGGACGAGTGATCTCTTCTCCATCCATGGTTACTAACATCACAGCACCCCCCGAAAAGACCTTCTTGACGACATATGGACCATCATAGTTAGGAGCCTATTTTCCCCTAGAATCAGTAAGGAAGGACTGAATCTTTTTAAGCACAAGGTCTCCCTCTTTGATCTCGCGAGGTCGAACCTTCTTATCAAAAGCCTTCTTCATCTTCTGCTGGTATAGTTGTCTGCGACATAAAGTTGTCAACCTCTTTTCTTCAATCAGATTCAACTGGTCATATCTGCTTTGACACCATTCAGCCTCTGAGAGCTTTGCTTCCATTAGGACTCTCATAGAAGGGATCTCTACTTCTACCGGGAGCACAGCTTCCATACCATAAACAAGGGAAAAGGGGGTTGCCCTTGTTGATATGCGTACCGAAGTACGATATCCGTGTAGAGCGAACGGGACCATCTCATGCCAGTTCTTATAAGTGACCACCATTTTCTGAATAATCTTCTTTATATTCTTGTTTGCTGCTTCGACCGCTCCATTCATCTTTGGTCGATACGGGGAAGAGTTGTGATGCTCAATCTTGAATTCCTCACATAATTCCTTCATCATCTTATTATTTAAATTTGAACCATTATCAGTGATGATTTTACTCGGCACACCATATCTGCAGATAAGCTGATTCCTGATAAATCTGACGACCACCTGTCTGGTAACATTTGCATATGAAGCGGCTTCGACCCATTTGGTGAAGTAATCAATCACAACCAAGATAAAGCGGTGTCCATTAGACGCTTTCGGTTCTATCATACTGATCATATCGATGCCCCACATGGAGAAAGGCCACGGAGACGAGATAACATTCAGGAGAGTCGGTGGTACATGAATTTTGTCTGCATAGATCTGACACTTGTGGCACTTTTTAGCAAATTTGTAACAATCAGCTTCCATTGTTATCCAATAATAGCCTGCTCTCAAGAGTTTCTTTGTCATAGCATGCCCGTTAGCATGGGTACCAAAAGATCCTTTGTGAATTTCAGTCATTAACATGTCCGCTTCTCGCTTATCAACACATCTCAGTAAGACCATGTCGAAATTCCTCTTGTAAAGCACATCATTGTTCAAGAAAAAGTTACCAGCCAGTCTTCTTAAAGTCTTCCTATCTTTGTTAGATGCCCCAGGTGGGTACTCTTGCTTTCGGAGAAATAACTCAATATCATGGTACCAGGGTTTTTCATCAATAGCTTCTTCAACTGAGAACACATAAGCAGACCTATCAAGGCGCATAACATTAATCTTGGGACAGTCATTCCAGCGGTTCACCATAATCATAGAAACCAGAGTCGCCAAAGCATCTGCCATCCTGTTCTCGGTACGGGGAATGTGATGGAATTCGACCCTGTTGAAGAAAGGAAGTAGTCTTCTTGCATAATCTCTGTACGGAATCAAATTGTCTTGTTGGATCATCCATTCTCCTGTAATTTGGTATATCACTATAGCAGAATCACCATACACGTCCAAATTCTTGATTCTTAAATCCATTGCCTCTTCAAGGCCCATGATACATGCTTCATACTCGGCCTCATTATTTGTACATGGAAAAGTCAATCTTGAAGTGAAAGGGATATGAGATCCATGAGGAGTCACAATAATTGCCCCAATCCCTTTACTGTAGTTGTTGACAGCACCGTCAAAAATCAAACCCCACTGAGAATCCGGTTCAGGCCCTTCATCTGGTAATGGTTCCTCACAATCCTTCATCTTCAAATACATCACGTTCTCATCGGGGAAATCATCCTCCACAGACTGATGGTCTTCAATGGGTTGATGAGCTAGGTGATCCGCTAAAACACTTCCTTTAATTGCCTTCTATGTGTGGTATTCAATATCGTATTCAGATAACAGCATCTGCCATCTGGCAATCCTTCCCGTCAGGGCTGGTTTCTCAAAAATGTACTTAATGGGATCCATCTTAGAGATCAGCCAAGTGGTATGATTTAGCATGTATTGGCGCAAACGTCGAGCTGCCCATGCCAAGGCGCAACAAGTCTTCTCTAGCATTGAATATCTAGATTCACAGTCGGTGAACTTCTTACTGAGGTGATAAATGGCATGTTCCTGCTTCCCGGATTCGTCTTGTTGACCGAGCACACATCCCATAGAATCTTCTAAAACCGTCAGATACATGATCAAAGGTCTGCCCCTAACCGGAGAAATCAAAATAGGAGGCTCCAAGAGATACTCTTTAATACTATCAAATGCCTTCTGACATTGTTCAGTCCAAACATAACCTTGTTCTTTTCTGAGAAGCTTGAAGATGGGTCCACAGGTGGCAGTCATATTAGAGATAAACCGAGAGATGTAGTTCAAACGCCCCAGGAAACCTCTGACCTGTTTTTCCGTAGTCGGAGCTGGCATTTCTCGTATAGCTTTAACCTTATCCGGATCCACGTCGATTCCCTTTTGGCTAACAATGAAACCCAGCAGCTTTCCTGAGCAGACACCAAATGTGCACTTGTTGGGATTCAAATGAAGTTGATACTTCCTCAAACGTTGAAACAACTTTAACAGATGTTCCACATGGTCTTCTTCAGTCTTGGACTTGGCTATCATGTCGTCTACGTAGACTTCAATCTCTTTGTGCATCATATCATGGAAAAGAGTAGTCATAGCCCTTTGATATGTTGCACCAGCATTCTTTAGACCGAACGGCATAACTCTGTAACAAAACGTGCCCCAGGGTGTGATGAATGACGTCTTCTCCATGTCTTCGGGAGCCATCCTGATTTGATTGTAACCTGAAAATCCGTCCATGAAAGAGAAAACCTTATACCTTGCAGTACTATCCACCAACATGTCAATGTGAGGGAGACGAAAATCATCTTTAGGACTAGCTTTGTTCAAATCTCTGTAGTCGACACACATGCGAACTTTACCATCCTTCTTTGGCACAGGCACGATATTGGCTAACCACTGCGGATACTCATATTTAACGAGAAAACCTGCATCAATCTGCTTCTGTACCTCTTCTTTAATCTTCAGGGCCATGTCAGGGCGAGTCCTTCTGAGCTTCTGCTTGACCGACAGACATTCTGGCTTCAAAGGTAGACGATGCTCCACTATAGCAGTGTCAAGACCAGGCATATCTTGGTACGACCAAGCGAACACATCGACATATTCCTTGAGCAATTCAATCAACCTTTCTTTCACATTAGACGCAAGCAAAGCTCCAATCTTCACCTCTTTACGGAGTTCTTCTGTACCCAAATTAGTAACCTCTACTGGCTCTTTGTGAGGCTGAATGGCTTTATCTTCATTCTCAAGTAATCGGGCTATTTCCTTAGGGATCTCTTCTTCCTCTTCTTCGGATTCGAACACAGGAAACTCAAAGTTCGGAGAAGGCATTGGGTTATTATTTTTTATGTTCAATTCGTGCAGTAATCTGCACATGTGATGTGATTTTATTTTAGATTTTGAGCAAGTGAAAGTGTGTGTACAAGCGTGCAAAGTGATTAAAATTGTGATTAACATTTTCCTTAAAGTAATAATAAACGGAAACAAAAGATAGGAATGCAAAATGATAATTTATTGATGATAGCGAATTTCAAACAAAAACCCCAACACAAAATCACCTTTGCCTTGGGCAGAGCAAAGGGAATTATGAAAAGTAAAGCCCACACACAAATGTTATCGCCTTGGGCAGAGCGAATAAACTAAGACAAATGAAACAACAAAATAATTACTTTGATAAAGGGATCACAATAGGAATGTTAACAGCACTCCAATTCCGAGCCGTTGCCCCATGGGTCACAAAATTAGGCTGGTCTTCGACAGACTCATCTTCAAGGATGGCACTGGCTTCATATCCGTGTCCTTGGACTTCTGGTTGAGGAGGAAAGAGAGGAATTAACGCATCTTCAGAATCTTCTTCCACAATATTCACCTCTGGCGAGTGGATAGTCACTCCGCTGTGAAACACATTCTTGATAGGGGGAATAATCATATTTCTTATGGGAGTCTTCTCGGAATTGTTACCTTTGAAACCCAAACCTTTCTTGTTCTTATTTTCAGGCAACACCAGCACCTGCCCCCACTTCCCTTGAGAGCCACTCTCTACAGCCCTTAGTGCGTCCTTAAAAGATGTCATAGTAACTCTGTTACTCTTGGTGTCATTATCAACAATCGAGAGGGCTTGAAATTGAGTCCCCACTTCTTCTTCCGCCTCAACATAAGAAAAGGAAGAGAGTTGGCTCACCACTAAAGCTCTTTCTCCGCAAACTGTGACTAACTGTCCGTCACAAACATACTTCAACTTCTGGTGTAGGTTAGATGTAACCGCTCCAGCCTCATGTATCCATGGTCTGCCTAGTAAATAGCTGTAGGCGGCATGAATGTCCATGACCTGAAATGTGATCTGAAAAACACTGAGCCCAATAGTCATGGGTAAATCCACTTCTCCAATCACGGTCTTCCTCGAACCATCGAAAGCTTTAACAATAACACCGCTCGGCCTCATTGGTGGTCCCTGATAATTCAGCCTTACGAGAGTCGTCCTTGGCATCACATTCAACGAAGAACCGGTATCAACCAAAACTCCAGATAACATGTCATTCATGCAGTTTATTGAAATGTGCAGGGCTAAATTATGCTTCTTCCCTTCTTCAGGTAGCTCCTCTTTGCAGAATCCCAGATTGTTGCATGCAGTAATGTTACCCACTATTCCACTAAACTGCTCTATAGTTGCATCATGGTCAATGTATGCCTGCTCCAGTACTCCCTGTAATGCCTACCTATGGGCCTCGGAGCTCATCAGCAATTGTAGCACGGATATTTTAGATGGTGTCTGCAGCAGCTGATCTACTACCTTGTATTCACTTCTCTTGATCATTTTTAGAACCTCATCGGATTTGTCTACAGAATCATTCCCACTGGACTGCCCCAGAGTCGTATTCTTTACAACTGGCTGCTCAGAAGGGACCTCTTTATCTTTTGGCGCCGAGAAAACTCGACCATTCCTTGTAACTCGGCTAACATCAGCAATGTTGACTACAGATGACAAATTGGGCAAAGGCACCTCCTTACCATTTTCAAACATAGTAGCGTTATACCTGTAGGGAATAGCCTTGCTGGAAGTATAAGGAACTGGACCAGGTACATTAATAACCAGAGGATTAGCAACAGTCTTCCGGCTATCATAAGTAAACTCAATTCATTCCAGATCCTTGATGTGGGGAACTATCACAAACACTTCTTCATCCTCATCTGTAAGACACTCTTAGATCATGTTCACATTGGTCGCTCCATGCTGCGGTAAAGGATTATTCTGCACATTTGGATTTGAATCTTTGAAAGTCAGGATTCCACTCTTGACTAATCTCTGAACATCGGCCTTCAATCCATAACAATTCTCAATATTATGGCCTGGCGCACCCTGATGATATGGACAAAACTGATCAGCTTTGTACCAATAAGGAAGGTCCTTAGGCACGAATGGTGGGGACTTAGTCTGGATATGGCCTTTTTGCAACAATGCTGGAAAGAGCTCTGCATATAGCATAGGGATCGGATCAAAATTTGGTTTCCTGACCACACGACCGGGGCTGTTGAACGGCTGTCGAGCTTGTTGAGGAGATGGCTGATTTTGTTGACGATATTGTTGTTGTGGTGAAGCAGGTGGAGTTTGAGGTGATGGTTGATAAGGTTGTGCAAACTGTGGTTGGTAAGCTGGAGCATTGATAACTGGGGTCACAGCAGCGACCTGTGGGTGTTGGTGATATCTTCCTTTCGACCTTCCTTGGTGCACAGCACTTACTTCTTGTTCTTTCTTTTTCCCAAATTTACTTCCATACTTCTTGGCATTGCTGGAAGCACTTCATTCCCTCACCAATCTTCCTTCACGGACACCTTCTTCCAATCGTATTCCCATGTTGACCATTTCAGTAAAATCACTTGGGGCGCTTGCTACCATTCTCTCATAGAAAAATGGGTTCAGTGTTTTCAGGAAAATTCTAGTCATCTCCTTCTCCTCCAGAGGTGGAGTAACTTGAGCATCAAGTTCACGCCAGCGCTGGGCGTACTCCTTAAAATTTTCTATTTCCTTCTGGGCCATGGCTCTCAACTAGTCTCTATCTGGTGCCATGTCGACATTATATTTATATTGCTTGATAAAAAGCTCATAGAGGTCATTAAAACTGCGGACCTTTGAACTATCTAGCCCCATGTACCACTTGAGGGCTTCCCCAGTCAAACTATCCTGGAAGTAATGTATCAATAGGGGATCATTATCCTTATGAGCAGACATTTTTCGGGCATACATAACTATGTGACTATGTGGGAAAGAATTTCCTTTATACTTCTCCAAATCAGGGAGCTTGAACTTTGGAGGAATCTTAACATTAGGAACCAAGCATAGCTTAGAGGCACTCTTTCCGAACAGCTCTTTCCCACGAAGGGCCTTGATCTCTTTCTTCATTTCTAGAAACTGGTCCTGGAAATCATCCATTCGCTCTTCCATTCTAACATTCTCACTAGGTTCAGCATGAAACACAGGTTCTTCCAGATGAAAAGGAGTAGCATTCACCACAGGTGGTGGCGCAGTCATTACAGCAGTTGTGGCAATAACTTGAGACACAGGTGGGCGGTATCCAGCTGGAGTAAAGTTAGGAGGCATACCCCACAGATAACCAGGAGGCATAGAATACTAAACTTCATTTGTAGTGGGCACCACTGGGATCAGTGCTGATATTATCTCAGAGATAACAGTGTTGTGTGATGTCGTACCATGTGATGGCTGATTCTGAGCAACCATCAAAGCTTCCATTATCCCATTGATCTTCTTTAGACTTTCTTTCAGTGTTGAAACCTCTTCCCGAAGTGCTCTATTTTCCTGCTCGAGTTGATCCATTCTTTTCTTACGACCGGCTCGAGTATTGTATCGATGACTCAGCTTGTCTTCTAAAAGGAGACATGGATAAGAACCTGGAATGCAAAGGAAGTGCGAATGCACATGCAAAGGATGCGAATGATGCAGCATGATGCAACATGCATTTCAAGGAACTCAAAAGTGTATTTTAAATATCGTAATCGGAAATTTATTTTATTAAAAATTTAAACTTTCATAACAACGCTACACCTTCAGGGCTTTATTATAATAAACAAACAGAATATATATAAAAAAAAAGGGAACTAGGGCTTCAATCCACTGGACGATGCTCCCTTCCTTTCCCTGAGTTCTTCCATCAACTTATCAATCCTTTCCTGCAATATAAACTTGTCTAGGGTCAGCTTCTCTACTTCTGCCTTCAACCTTGAAACTTCATTTGATTCCACCACGAGAGGCTTGGGTCGAGAATACAGCATTGTCAGAGTGAGAGCTCGTTTGCGTGACCACTCCAGGCAAGATTCTGTAACTGTGCAATTAGGGTTTGTTGTCGCAGTCATCCCTTGTCTGTTGATACGACGCCAAGCAAGCATAATCTGAGTCTTCAGCTGAAGGTCCTCTCCATCATAGAGGAAGATTCTTTTTAGGTTTTCTGGATTAGGTAGTTCATTCATCGGATGTCCAAGCTGGCGACGGGCGAGAATAGGGTTGTAACTAGTGCATCCTTTTGTGCCGATGAGAGGCACGTTGGAAAAATATCCACAGCTGTGAATCATGGGAATTCCTCCGTACATTGGATCATGCCAAACAATGTCCGAGTGAGTGAGAGCCATGAGTTTAACTGGCCATTCAGAACCATCTTTCACATCCCAAAAGGCCGCAGACCTCGGTAGGTGCGAAATAAACCACCTATAGAGGATAGCAGTGCAGCAAACAATCTGACCTTCTCCTTTCAGAATCTTTGAATGAATCGAGTGGTAGGCATCGGCCAATTGTGTTGGAACAGGATTCTTGAGCATGAAAATTCTGATGGCGCAGACATCGACAAAATCTTCGACATTAGGAAACAGGAGCAAACCATAAGCTAGTAACGCGAACAGGTTCTCAAAGGCTTCAGTACTCCCCTTGTTAGAGAATTGTCGAGCTTTCTCGAATAAGAAATGAGCAGGCATACCGTCGATTCCTCCCCTGACCATCATGTGAGTCTGGATCTCCAACAGCTTGATGCGGGTTACTCTTGCGATGTCTTCCTGACTGAGTCTTCCTTCTCCACCGTAGAACGGAGGTGAGTCTTTGACGGGAATTCCCAATAGAGCGGAATATTCTTCCAATGTGGGTATCAACTGGAAATCTTGAAAGATAAAGCAATGGTAGATTACATGATAGAGCTGAACCAGCGTCTCCAATAAACCAGAAGCTACTTTGACCTGCAACAAAGAGAGGATATGTCCATGTTTTGCAGTGAAGGCCTCTGGATCCTTTATCTGACCTCCTAGTTCCCTTAATTGTTCCACATTAAAGACCTAGAATGTGTGTGGCAAAGTTCCTTTCCTTCCATAATCCATTTTACGATATCTAAAAACAACAAGCTTTGAGTTCTTTGAAGAAAAAAACAAAAAGAGAATGCCAATGCAGATGATATGCAAAAGTTCGTGGAATTTGAGTACTTATAGTCGTCATAGAATACCAAAGGACACAAATTTTATTAATCATAAAAGACAGTTACAAATAAAAGAAACAGGAATTGAAAACTCATAATGAAAATGTTACAACCGTTGGTATTCTCACAAGAGCTTTTAACGATAATTAAATAAAAGCTAATAAAAGGCCTAAGGAGACTCCTCCAATAATCTCAGCTTGTACTTCTTAATTTCCTCTTCCATTCGGGACTTCTCGAGAATCAGCTCATCTACTATCGACTCCCACGAAGTAGACTCAGAGTTTGAGGAACTTGGGTCTTCATGTAACTTCCTTTTTTTGTAGGAGAGAACTTCCTCACTCTTTGCTTTCAGTCGTCTTTGAAGTGCTTCATTCTCTTCCACAACTACTTCATACTTATCCTTCCAAGCATTCCCTATTTGCTGAGATTTCCTTAAGGCAATCTCTAATTCCTCTGTTTCAGATGCAAAGATGAAGACAGGTTCTTCGTTCAGGACCATAGGTTCTTGGCGGTCATAGGGAATCCTAAGCTCGATGGCTCTTCTTCTAACCCATTGTAGATAAGGGTCCAAAGAGACACAATTACGCTTCCGCATGGCATTCCTATCCTTCTTGCTCTTGTCCCTCCAAGCCTTTAAAATCTCATTCTTCAACCCTTCCAGCTCTTCATGTTCTTTGAAAAAAATCCCTTTTGTATGAATACTGAGGGGTTTGTCCTTCAAAGGGTACCCCAGCTGTCGGCGGGCTAAGACCGGATTATAACTAATTCCTCCTTGTATGCCGAGGAGAGGCACATTCCCGAAATCCCCGCAGCTATCGATGATCACGACTTCATCATACCTACGATTATACCAAACGATGTCAGAATGAGTGAGGGCCATGATTTTCTTAGACCACCAACCCTTACTAGGATCCCAGAAAGCGATGGCTTTGGGCAAGTGTTGAGTAAACCACTTGTACAATAGGGGCACACAACAGGTGATTTGTTCTCCTTTAACATGCTTCAGATGGATAGAGTGATAAGCTTCTGCTAATAAAGTAGGGACTGGGTTCCTCTTTATGAATATCTTAATAGCATTGAGATACACAAAGTCTTTGAGGTTGGGAAACAGAAAGGTACCATAAATTATCAAAGCAAAGATAGCCTCAAATGCAGCCATGTCTGAACGTTTGGCATAATGTTGAGCTTTCTCCATCAGAAACTTCATAGGCAAAACAGAAATCCCCCCTTTAGTAGTCATATTCTTTCGGATGTCCACTAACTCCAAATGCGTCGCATTAGCAATCTCTTGTTCCTTAGGATCCTTATCAAAAATGGGGAAATGAGACTTATCCAGAATAGACAAACCAGTCAGACTAGAATATTCCTCAAGAGTAGGTACCAGCTGGTAGTCAGGGAAGGTAAAGCAATGCTAGAGCGGGTCATAAAACTGAAGTAGGGTGGAGAGAAGTCCTTGATCAACCTTCACCTTCAATAAAGACAATAGCGCCCCATATCTACCCTGGAATCCTTCTGAATCAACCAACAGAGTCTCCAACCTCCTTAGATTAATCGTATCAAAGCCCTTGTAAGTATACTTCACGGTATTCCTTCTTTCACTGTCCATGGTACCCTACGATGTATACAAATAAAGACTCAGATTCCACGAACTTGAATGAAAATGATGCTTATGTATGTATGTATGCACAAACACACAAACAAAAAGGGCACATAAGCAAACAAAAGGTCCTAGGTTCAAAGGATCATGAATGGAGTCAAGGTCTACCCATCCCATAAGGTAGTATGGTTTCAAATGTACCTGCCGAACGGGTTCTAAAAGTTCCCAGAGTCTACGACCCATCTTTCGGATATTATCGACTTCCCAAATCACTTGGTATTCAATAATATTCTCAAGAGGATCTCGTCCGAGTGTAGTATCGCGTGACAACTATTTGGAAATAGACTCCCGCATAGTCACCGCACTACATTCTAAAAGGCCAAGTGGGTTTAAAGGTACTACGGTCCTCAGTCTTAAGGGTTCTTGGTCGAAGTTAATACCGTTTTCACGAATGAACTCGTTTAAACAATATTAAGTTCAAAAGAACCTAAACTGAGAGATGATTTTCTCAATTCGACTTTTCAGGAATCGACCCCGTCAAAGTACCCTTGACCATATCATCTCCTTTAATTCACTCAAGTCCGAATCTAGGACTCCTCACCACTCAAGAATCCCCCTAAACAGTAAAACAAATATATATAACAGATAACATTAAAAGATCAAGTTAGGGGGAACCCTCTTATGAGTCTCCCCAGTGAAGTCGTCATTTCTGTCGCGGTGAAAATTAGATACCATAGTTATTTGTTAACTAGGATCTCATTTTTAATATCACCACCGTCTTTGATTTTATCCAAGGGAAGGGAGAAAGACCGAATACCCACAATGCAATGCAAATGCACTAAGATTCTAAGTTCGGGGGTTGGTTATACCTAAGGAAGGTGTTAGCATCCTAGATATCTGTAGTACTCTACAGGAACTATTAGAAAGTTTTAACAGTTAGAGATTTAAAGTTATTAGAATTGTAAGTCTTGTTAAGTCTTAAGTTAATAAAAAACTCTAAATTAAATTATTATGAAAATGTTAGATTAATTATTATAAAGCTTTAAGATAAATTACTAATAAAAGTTTAAATTTTTAATTAGAAAAAGTTTGATTTTAATCATTATCATAAAAAAGAGTTTTCGATTAATTATTGAAAGGAAGGTTTTAAATTTATTATAAAAGAAAATTAGGTTAATTATTATTATAAAAAGTTTAAATTAATTATTATTAAAAAAGGTTTAAATTAAATTATTATTATAAAAGTCTTAAATTAAATTATTAATAAAAGGTTTTAATCTTAATTATAGAAAAAGATTTTTTAATTATAAAAGTTTTATTTTGATCATAATAAAAAAGTTTTAATTTTTAAAATAAAAAAAAAAAAAGAAACTAACGAAAGAAGAAGGTCGTCTCTCCCGTTCTCATCTCTCACTTTCGCGAAGATGAAAAGAAAATAGGGTTTTGACCCCAATCCGCCGCCGCCACTAGTTCTCTCAATCGCCTCTCTTTTCTTCTCTCATGCCCTCTTTCTCTTTTTTCTCTCTCGATCAAACAACTGAAATCCTAAATCTACCCTAATCCCCAATCGAACCCTATACCCCATTCTCATTAACTTTCATGGTGATTACATATACATGATGCTGCAATTTAAAGTAAAGGAAATAAAGAAAAAAAACGGCGACGGTCATGGCGGCTCCTCCGATCAAGGAAGTTTCTCTTCTCCTTCCTTTTTTACCTTTTGCGAGCTTGGTTGAAATGCTTGGCCTGCTGGCTGTTGTTGTTTCCTTATCTTCTGAGTGTTAATCGTCGGCGGGTTTGGGAACGGCGGTGATTTTTTTTGTGTTGCGCTTTGTTATCTGTCTCTTCTCTCTGATTTTTGACGTCGTGAGTGTATTTTTCGGTGGGATTGTTTGGTAGAACGAGTTTCTAGTGTGAGATTTTTTCGTTGTCTTTGATGCAAGAATGACCCCGTATTTATAAGGCCAATGATGAATCCGTTTTGGGAAATCTCTTCAATATTGATTGATTTGTGTTAATGATTTGATCCTATTTGGTTGGATTTGGAAAGGTTTTGAAGGGTTTGAAAGGCTTGATACGATCTGATTATGATTTGAATTTTGGTGTGATTTTCAGTCATTGAGCTTTAATTCGCTGATGTGATTTGTTTTCTATTTGGAAAGTTTTACTGCTGCTTTGAAACCGTGATTTCAAATTGATAGTTTTGAATCTTGTCCAATTTCGGTTTTTTTGGGAAATTTTGCTGGTAGCGTCTATTTACGATATTGCCCATAATTTCCTTTTGAAAATGAGGAGACAACAACTCTGATTCAAAATAATCTGAGGCCTAAAATATAAAAGATTGAAAGATTTGGACGTGTTTGGGTCTGTTTGTTCTTTTTCAAATCAAATCGCTTGAGTATGTCTTCTTTTCTAATTGAGCAAGCTCCTATATGTTTGGAAAGAAAAACAAACTCAGCTTCGAAGATGTTTTTTTTTTAGCATTAATAGTGAGTGTTGGTCGCTTTTCTTGCATAGATCCGAATTTCCATTACTGATGTTTTGATATTTGATGGTGTGTTGGAATGCAGGAACTTATGAGGATGAATTGAGAGATGTCGTTCTTCTAGGGTTTTTGCAAACAAGCAAGGTCTTCCAAATACTGCGAACGCTACTGAGACAATTAAGAGCTCAGTCTTTGTTCTCTTCGTCAACGTCACTGGTACATCCAGAGCACAAGAGCCACGCCTGGTGAAGGACTCTGTGAAGGACTACCACATACATTAACCAAAGGTGCAAATTGCATTATACTTCAATTATTCGATGTTGAATCAATATCACTTTTAGTTCCAACCCTCTATTCTTCACACTTAGATAACTTCCTGTTGCCTTGCAATGTTTTTGTTAACGTGATTTTAACTGTACTGCTAATCTAAGGTGTCAAACGAATTATTGACTAATTCAAATTTCAAATTTTCCTCCAAGGATTGTGGTTTTTTGGCTGAAGGAGTCCTTTGTTTGCCTTTATAGGGACCTGTGGAATTTTGTGATTGTTTCCCTCTTAATTGAACAACAACATTGTCAGTTTGCATTGCACCAAGCTTGTGCAAGTATTCACGTAGCACTTTCTCTTTAATATCTTTAGCCTTTTCCAAAAAATTATCAACTGGAAGACACAATATTTTGTCCAATTCAAATAACACGAGCAAGAACCCGTAGTGTAGCTTGGGAAGTTTTGTAGCATGTTTTCATCGGTTTTGGAAATGTTGGGTTGCCATAACCGCATTTTGCTTCTGCTTACAGGATATGATCAGAGAGGATGATGGAGCTTGGAGTGTACAGCGCTATCAAGCTTACCCTGCCTTGTTTTCAAATTCCCTCTAATGACCAACCTAGCATCAATTTGCTGTTGTTAAATAGCCAGCGACTTTTCCAATGATCCACATAAGTCCATGTAAGTGTGTTTCCCATCCTTGAGAAATCTAGAATTGACATGTGAATTTGCTAACCAGAGTTTCACCTTACTGCATTCCTTGGGCTCCCTTTTCGCAGAGACATCAGATGGAATCTCCATGGTTGTACATCCTTTAGATGACGAAGCATTATACCATCCGTCACAGGTTTGGAGGAAGAAAATGGCGTGTAAATGCTTGGTGATTGGTAACATGTTCCTGAATTCGGTTTGCCATGTACTTCATGATCCCTTCTCGAATGAAATAGGTTGGAGATTTCGAATTTGCATTTTTGAACTGTTATTGGATGCTGCATGAACTTATGACCTCGATTTCCTTTAGGATGCAGGTACTTGACGAGAAGGCTTCGACTGCACATAGCAGCAGGTATAGCACCATGTTTTGAGGAATGTGACTAGCTTCTAATAGATGTTCGTTTCTTCTAATTCCAGTATCTATGCTTGATGATTCTTCCACTTCTCTTTTCAATTCAGCAGGCCTGTAGGTGTGGGAAAACATTGGTGATCCTTGTATTGAAAGGTGACCAAGGGCACTAACACACATTCTAGCTTAGGAGATGATGCTACTAACATGTTTTGTAATAGCAAATTGGGAATCATGACTCTGAACTTCCACCGTCTACGATTCTAACTTCTTTTAGATTGATCATCATAAGAATTCATTGAAGTTGGAATTACCTCCTCCTTTATATTACAGTTATCGTGTTCACTTTCTTTTGCCGCAACTGTATGCTTTAATTCACTACAGCCACTTATTTTCAGTTCTTCTATTATTTGCAGGCTTTGGGCGATAGATACTCGTCAGCGGATACACGAGGGGAGCTCTTTCGACTTCGTATGCGAGTTTTTGACACTATTTCAAACTTAACCTCCTTTACTTGTAATTTTCAAATGATTTGGCGATTTACGGTGATGAATAGTTTCTGTTTCGGTTTTGTTTCTATGATTTAAGGCATACGCATTTTGGATTGGTTTAGGGGTTTTGATGTTAGACTGTAATTAGTAAAGGTTTGCGCAATCCTTAAGAAATATTTCGTACTTGTTTGTACTATTAACCTTTATAGTAATGGTATTCTTGCAGGTCCATTATCAATTGCAATCTTATGAGGACTCATGTTGGCCTTAGGAGTAAAGATCAATGCGGTCTGTAGCGGTAGATCGTAGGTAGGAAACAAATTCTAATTGCTGCGTGGAATTGTAATATGCGACATGGTTGTGCTGCAAGCAGGTGGTGGTAGCTTTTGGCCAAATGCAAACACTTAGGACGTTGCTATTAGAATTGACGAGGTTTACCCCTAACTTGGTCGCACCGCTGTTGCCGACAGAAGCTTCAAAGATGCTTGTTGGAAAATTGATTGTAACTTTCTTGTAATATTTGTAACTTAGGATTAAAATAGTAGGAACCTTTTTTTTAGAGCATCCCAGCGTGTTCATTCTTATGACACAAAAATTCTATGCTTGACATTCCGTCTGTAATTTACACGCTTGGAGATGTTTGATTGATAAGTGTTGCCGAACTGAACATGACCGCCGACACGTGTGTTTGAAAACTCAACTGTATGCTGGAAAATCATCTGGGTAGTTGGTACTTGGTACACTAGTTGCTGTATCGGCTCATGTTAGAAACCATTCCTTAATATGAAATTTTGGACTTTGAAGCATGGAAATAATGTTGAACTCTTTTAATTTATGGAATTGGTTTTGAACTTGGCATTGTTCTTCCGACCCACCTAATAACTTGACATAAACCTCTTGTAGT
Source organism: Lathyrus tuberosus (assembly GCA_022829125.1). Lineage (NCBI taxonomy): Eukaryota > Viridiplantae > Streptophyta > Magnoliopsida > Fabales > Fabaceae > Lathyrus > Lathyrus tuberosus. Next base: position 389,499 of record JALAZF010000676.1, read on the forward strand.
GAAATCTTCATGACCCAAATTTTGAAAGACCAATTCTTGATGAAACTTAATCCTCTCGGTCCTTAACCACATGAAAATCTCTTTGCACTTGTAACTTGAATGACTGGATGGTGAACTCTTTAACCTTCAAAATAAGAAACTAACGCCCAAGCTTGACTGTAAATCTAAACTTGAAAGTATTGCACCTGCATAAACTGGTTAGTCACAATAACGATGCACACAAAACCCATGACCTAAAGATGCTATGCAAGAAGGAGAGGGATCTTAGGGTCAAAAACTAGGGTGCGACACAGTCAACGATGCAAACAACGCAAACAACTGAGCTTCATCCGCCAAAAGTTTCTTCAACTCTTTGGTAGATAAGAAACTTGAGTCTTCGTCTTCCTCAAGAGAAGGAAATCTTACTAACTTATGATAACAATCAATATGAACCCTATTGAACTGCAACCAACTCATTCCCAGGACCACATCTAAACCCTCCAACGGTAAACACACCAAATCCATATCAAAGTCTTTGCCATAAATGGTCAAAGGACAACTTAAACAAACCAAAGAAGTAGTTACTGACCCCGTTGCTGGAGTATCAATAACCATTGCACCCCGTTCCTCTTACATCCTCGGGAAAATACTTCCTCAGAAACTCAATGCTAAACACAGCCCAAGTGACCTCTTCCTCTGCAGCTTCCAACACATGACGTGTACTAACCCACCAATCATCAGCTTCTTCTAGTAACATGTGAGTACCCAGTCTCACCTTCTGATCCTCAGCACAATCCATCACTCGGAAGATTCTTTCAATCTCTTTAAGCCATATCTGAGCACCATCAGGATCATATCTTCCTTTAAAGACAGGCGGTTTGTTCTTCCTGAACTCATCATTACCTGCAGCATTAGGTGCACCCTGCACAGCCTGAGCCATAGCTTACATCGCAGCAGCTAAAGCAGCGTCATTCCTGCCAGCCATATTCTGTTAATTACCAATAATAGCAACTATGGTTAAACAAACAACTCACCCAACCACAACGACCAACAAGGACTGACACAAACTGACACGAACTGGCTCTGATACCACTTAATGTAACACCCCCAATCTATACCTCCAAATAATTAAAGCGATAAAAATTTACAAAATTTCATCAGAGTATATTTAAAACATTCACGGCATAAACCGAGGGGTCACATCAATTTGAAACAAAATACACATAAACCTGCCCATACAGATATGCAACAATCAGGTAGCAATTAACAGAGGAACTTAGTTCCTACTACCCACAATTCAGATACAGAATAAAAGCGGAAAATTTGTACTGAAATCTCATATATATATATATATATATATTTCATGAAAAGTTTGTCTGCCAAATACAATCATACATGTACACTCTTAAAAGAAACATATACATATACACACAAATCACCAACGGTCTCCCTAACTACCCGGTGCCACATATCAGAGCCGACCGACAAAATAATGAAGACCTAAGCTTCACAAAAAGACCTCCAGCAATCTAATCTGCAATGCCTCATAGAGCATTAAAACAGCAGAAGGGTGAGAAACACAATCATAATATAATTGCATATAATTATATAATAACACAACATTACACACGTAATATATTCTCACCACAACGTACAACAGAATCCAAATACAACACAACACAATACATATCTCAACTCATCAATTCCAATCACAATTCCACACAAAAACAAACCATTCATGAATTATACAAATGCACAGAGACTGACACAACGACTCTATGCAATGCATATGCGGTACCATCCATCCATCATCTCAACACTAGTTCACTCAGGAACTATTGGAACCATCGCTTGTTACTTAATGTAACTCCCCTTCGGGCAAACGATGCTCCCCGTCACTTTAGGTCCTCTTATTTTTTTTAAGGCACACGACGTTTATGGATCGCTTTAGGTCCTCTTTGTATAAGGCACACGATCTGATCGCTTTAGGTCCTCTTTGTATAAGGCACACGATCGTCTATAATCATCGCTTTAGGTCCTCTTTGTATAAGACACACGATGTTATAGCGGATTCCCTCTGGAATCGATTCGTCGCTCACACCCACTAGGGCACACGACATCTCAAGAATGCATATCATGATGCTTGGCATACAATGACTCATGACATTCAAATGCACACATATATGCAATCATCTCACTCATCATTAATCATGCTTTGCAATTCAAGCCCAAAACAATGCATTTATTTGCCATACGGCCACAAACCATCATCACACCATCTAAACACATGCATTTACACCATACAACTGCCCATAAGTCATACCATATCCATATCAACAGCACATTGCATGATACATATCAGTTACACACAATTATAACGACAAAAGTCGACAAAACGACACTATTCCAAATTCCCGACATAATTAAATCGGCTAACAATCTCAAAATTATTATAATAAGAAAATACAGCTCAATAGCTTTCCGACGCTCAAAACGGATAATTGGAACACAAGTTACGGACTAAAACAGAAAAGACATCGCGAAAAAAACAATATTTTGCACTCATGCTGGCCATACGCGTATTGCCCTGAGCCATACGCGTATTGCCCAAAATCATACGCGTACCATTACGCGTTTCAGCAGATGGCCGAGAAAAATGAAACTCTATACGCGTATTGCCCTCCCCCCTTCAATGTCATACGCGTATTGCCTTAACCAATACACGTATTGCCTTGGGTGATACGCGTATGGGCAGTGGAAAACCAGAATTTTTCTAAAGAATTTTTCTGCGTTTTTCCACCCCAAAATCCATCCAATTTCACCTAAACATCAGAAAATTGCCAATAGATTGCATAACAACATATATTCGACATGTATCATCAATAAGGAACACCAAAACATGAATTTTTACACAATCGGAATCAATTCTAACAATTTCAACACATAATGGTTTTTACTCTACAATCCAATTTCAATCCAAAATCAACCAAAAACATACATACATAATCATATACAAGTATATAATAATCAAGTTTCGCACCCTTACCCGATTTAATCGTGTTTGGAAAGTCGGTTGTTTCGATTTCTAGATTTCCCAAGTTTTTCTCTCTTTCTCCTTTCTTTCTCTTTTCTTCCCCTTTTCCTTTTTCTCTTTTTCTTTCTCTCTATTTTTCTCTCTTTCTATTTTCTATTTTACTAACTTAAGGAAAATAAAGTGAAATGCCCAAAATACCCCTACACTCAAATATCTCGCAAACGTTCCCAAAATGCAATAAAATATCACAACATTGAAAAATAACATATTTCCAAATAAAAGTCGAAAATAAAATAATATAATAATAAAATAATCAAAACGACTCGATTAAATAAAACGGACAAAACTGGGGCGTTACAATTAGCACCCCTTCACGTCTGTTGTACTCAACGGGAACCTCTTAATTCGATTCGTGAGAAAGTTAGATAAGGATTGTTTGTTTTCTTCTAAGATGAGTAATGAAAAAAAGGTTTAGATACTAAAGGGGAAATGGGTGGTTTTTTATTAGGGTGCTCGCCAAGGATTGGGGCCCTTGTGCCTACGTATCTTCACTTAAAAGAAGTGAAGAATCAGAGCGTCCGTAGTTCGTGGGACTACGGGGAAAAATGGGAAGTTTGCTCGCTAGGATCATCGTAATCCTATACCTACGTATTCTCAGTGGGATGAGAAATTATAGCAGTCGTAGTTCGGCCTACGGTTTGTTGGTGCTTTTTATGGACGATGCTAACGTTCGCGTTCTAGCAGTTAGGTGTTTTGCAGTTCACTCGTGGAGTCTTAGGCGTTACCTGTTTGCGGTAGAACGGACGTAACATGTCCTTTTAAGAAAAAAATTTGGTCGCGTGAAGGCGAGAAGTTGAATTAATGTGTTGATGTTTTGTTTGGATGACGATTACTTAAAGCTTAAGAAAGGCTCCTCGGGCCCAAGTAATCGGAATAGTGAATTGAAGACTCGACTCTCTCTCTTTTTCAACCTTAGTTATGAAAGTATTTTGATATAGTTAAAGTATTTTAAGCGGATAACGATTACTTGAAGCTTAAGAAAGGCTCCTCGGGCCCAAGTAATCGGGAGAGTGAGTCGAAGACTCGACTCTCTCTCTTTTTCATCTAAGTGATTGAGAAAATAGATTTGATTTGAATTGTTTATGAAAAATAGTTTAATGTGAAGTGTATTATTAATCTTTTAGGGGTGGCGATTATTCGGGTGTGAAGAAGACTCATCACGCTTAAACAATCAAAGAGAGAACTCGAAGATACCAGTCCAACTCTCTTTTCATATTTTATTAAAAGGAAATGTCACATTGTTATTAAGAGTTTTAATTTGATTTGAAAAATACTCGATGTGGTTCGAGGTTTGAGTTTGCATTCGAGATGATTAAGGGTTTGAACTAAATGGGATGGAGGACCTAGTTGATTAGGATAAGGTCGATGGTGACGCACGAGGCAGTCGACTTACAAGGGTGAAAAATGGCTCGACGTTGAATCGAGAATTTATTTTGTGAAAATGGTTTTGAATGTGTATATAAGAGATACTAAAAACATTATCATGGTATAAGCATATTACATGAGAAAATTGCACAATCAAGACAAATAATCAGGAATTACACAACTAATCCAGAACTAAATAGCACACAAAGTTATTAACTAAATTAAATATGAATATTTAATAAAATTAATTAATAATTTAATTAATTAATATTAAATAAATATATTTAAAATAATTAACAACACACATTTTCACATTTTTTGAGTTAAACAAAACTAATAATAAAAAGAAGTAGAAAAGAAAATAGATTTAAAATAAAAATAAAAAAAGCCAAATAAAACAAAAAAACATTTAATGGGCTTGTACTAAGGAAATAAACAAAGGGGTGTGGATAACTAAACAATTTCCAGGCCCAGGTCCACAAAGAGCCCAGGCGCTGGAGGGTTGTATGTGGTTCAGCCAAAATGAGTTGGCTCTGGGAAGAGATCCAGGCCGTTATATCCTCACTGAGTCAAAGGTTGACTCCATCAAAGGGCTGAGGGTTAAGGGTGTACGGTAAGAAACTATGGTGAAGCCACACAAGATAAAACATGAAGGCTGATGATGATGGTTATATGTGCTACGACGGTGACAAGTGTCACCGTCTTCTTCAGCCAACTCAAAAAAACTTGAACCAAAAGAGCACGTTGGCAGGGAAATTAAATGGAAAGGATAAGACCCTTACAGAAAAGCATGGAAATAAATCAAGACATTTCTCAATCTTCCCTCATGGTATTCTCTCTCTCTGGAAAATGTCGTTGCCGGAAAACCAAAAGAATGTCGCCAGAAAACCAAAATATTCGCCGGAGAAGATGAGCCGCGGCGGAAACCGCTGTCTTCTCCGGCGAGGGTCCTCATCTCGTCGCGAATCCAAAACCAACCCCCACTAAAATTCTATCTTGAACCAGAATCTAGAATTAATTTTAGCCAAAACCTACTTAAAAAGCTAGATCGAAGTTTTCCTTTTCAAAAGCCTAACCTCTACAAACACGCTCTGGTTCGCAAAACTCTTTGAAGCAGAAGTTTCAACAAGAAATAACAAAAGCAAAAGCGGTGCAAGTAAAGATCAAAACGTGAAAGAGTCTAACCCTTGAAGATCACAAACACATGTAACAATTGCTCCTCACCTCCCTCGCTTCTTATTCCGAACTGCTTCTTACACTAGCCACTTAGGATTTAAGTGCAGAAATTTAGGGTTTTTGAGTTTCAGATTAGCAATGGTGGCCGTTTAGAGTTTGAGTATGGAATTTTAGGGTTTATTGTGTGTAGAGACTTCCGATCCTTTTCCCTCTGAAATGAAGTTCTACTTATATATCCACAACATTAGGGTTAGCATACATGTTTTGTAGAGTTCTGAAATCCTCTGTATTGCTATAGTTTAGGCCTTGTCTGCTTCACTTTGTCTCTATTCCCATTTTGTGTTAAGGTAGTTGTACCGTGTATTCTGTTACTGTCCCTGTTTTTCCATTTTCGTGAATTCTGATTTTGCCTTAGAAATGGTCCCTACTTGCTTTGTATGGCTTTGATTCTGGCTTGGATAAAATGATGTGTGTGTTCATGATTTTTACACGAAAATAGACTTGATATGCAATGGAAATTCTGAAGTGGGTGTGAACATATGTATGAAATGTGCCAATGAAGATGTGTATGAAAATGTATGCAAGTGTGAATTTGTGAATTGTTTGAACTTGGTGGTCATACAAATTTAAAAAAAATGTTTGTGTGATGAATGTAATGGATTTATGTTGGTTGTTTTGGCTATGCAGATGTAACAGAGTTTGGATTGTTGTCGGTGTTGCCATGGTACTGTCATTTTTCAGCGCTGGTTGTACGAGTCAGCAGAGGTTTGGAGCAAGTTTTGGAGCATGGTTGGGTAGTGTGTAGTTGGGACGTTGGTTTTTTGTCTTTGTTGTTCATGGTGCAGTGTGTACGGTGATACTGAAGGTGGGTAACAGAACTTTGGCGTGTTTGAGTTGTCCCTTTCCATTGTGAGGAGGCGCGGTTCGCATGGTCTGTGGCAAAAGCAGTTAGATGCACATGATTTTCTTTCCAAAAAATTTTGTTATGATGTAAATGGGCTACTTGATTGTTACTTGGAATTGGGCCTTTGCTTTAATTTATAGAATGGACTCATTGAAATCATGTAATGGGTTTTAACACTATTTTGGCTTTGGACATGAATAATGAAAATTGGATATGAGATGGAATGATCTTAAACTTGCAATTATCTCGAATTCTTAGACTCTTGATTAAACACAAATAATGATTAAAAATAACCACATTTAAAATTGTTCTTGAATTTCCTCCTCAAATCAATTTTGAATTTTGCCACTCACACTGATAATCTAGATCTCAGACCAAATAAGCAACACAAAACTGTATTACAACTGCACATAAATCCTAATTGAAAGGCACTCCTTCTTGACACTCTTTAATCATGAAGTACTGGCGACTTGATTCTAGCTCACAACATTGCACTTAAAATGAACCGTGATACAAATTACTTGAATTAACACCAAGAAATCCTAATTGAGGCTTCAGATACACACCACATAAATCCTGCACCACGCCCTTAATCGTGAATCAAAATCTCATGTTTGACCAAGGCTATGTTATATCCACTGAACTTCAACCAACATTGCACACACCGCTGCCATGATAACCTCAAATGAATCTTGCAACAACTGAAATGTTAATAACCAACAAAACTCTAGTTCCACAGTCTTTACTAGAACCATGATGAGACCTTAATCACTTGACGCCTCTGGAGAGACCTTGAAGCAGAAGAACTTGATACTTGATGAATTCTGGCAGGGAAAAGCCTTGTAGATGAATGAACTTTGATAGCAAGATACTCATGAGGTTGGGAGCTCAAATCTTTGATATAAACTTGCATGAAAGTACCTCACATCAAATAGGAAGCTCTGATTCCAAGATTCTCTTAATCTCATGTCTTAGGAGCTCAATGAAACACATGATGAATATGACCTAATGGAATGCATAGATGACGAGAACGATATGATATGCAAGGTTAGGGTTAGGGTGAAAATGAGGGTGTGACAGATGCCCCTATTTAATCTTCTTGAACTTGAAGGTGAGATTGGAAAAGGCTTTCTTACAGTCAAGGTACAAGGGGATTAAATATAAGAATACCCGGAGTTTTTAGCCGGAAAAGGAGTGGAATGAAAGGTGATGGATGAATGGGATGGCTTGAAAAAAGACATTTGTCAGTGGGCAAAAAGGTAATTGGTTATGAGGGACATGATGATATGCTTGAGATGCAATGCGGAATGAATAATAGTGTTTTGCCAGTCTTGAAAGGGGAGGCATCCCTGTAGGATCCTGCGGAAATATAAGAGGATGAGATATTCCTCCTACGAAAGGTAGATAAGACTCAAGAATAAAAGGATTGTGCCATATTCCTCCTACGAAAGGTAAAGAGGACTCAAGAAATAAAGCGATGGGGGACAATGTCCTTAGGAATGCACTACCCTACAGGAACTGGCTAAACAAGTATGCAAATGATGTAGAAATGTATGCAAAATGTTGGGGATATGAAAATGTGAGAGTCTGGACATTGCTGGGAATAATGGTAGATCAACTCATGGGTTGAGACTAACAAACATACCATCGACTCGGGGGTCTTGAACAAATCTAAAAAACGAGTCAACTCGGGGGTTGAATAAATAAAAAGATACATTGTCATCAACTCGGGGATTGAAAAAAAGGTAAAGGTAACAACATCAACTCGGGGGTCAGAAAGATAAAGACAATATCGACTCGGAGGTCAAGAACTAAAACAGGATACCAACTTGGGGGTTAAGAAAATAGTAACACTGATATCAACTCGGGGGGTTGTGAAAGTAAAGACAACATTGACTTAGGGGTCAAGAACAAAAACAATGTATCAACTAAGGGGTTGTGAAAGTAAAGACAACATTGACTCAGGGGTTAAGAACAAAAACAAGGTATCAACTCAGGGGTTGAGGGAGGAAATGATAATGTTATGTATGCATATGGTGCATGTTAATTGTATGCGATGCATATGTGGATGCAAGCAGGTGATCGGTTTTATGAAGGTCCCAGTGGGGTGGGCTTTAGGTGATAGGATTTGACTTCCCGATACTCAGTATTTGACGGTGCGATGATCAGAAGACAGATGTGGATGCTTCTGGTGCCCCAAGCTTGATAATTTACACAAGTTGCGTGCTTGTTCCTGAGAGAACCTCACTTCTAGCTGATGTGCCACGATGGCTTGCAGATGATTATGTGAGCGTATTGACTTATCTAATACATGTTGATTACGATTTTGCTCTGCCCTAAGGCTTTTTGACACTTGTTAAACTCCAAGGTTGCTTATTGTCTGGCACGGTCTGCTTGACCAACTTGAAAGTAGGAAGGGAATTTGATCATTCGCAAATTGTCTACCCCAGTCCGTAGGTTTTATGAAGGAGTTCTTCCTGGAAAGGTTTATGCCATGACATAGTCTGAGATGATTTGCCCCAATATCTGAATCTTGCAATGGTCTATCCCTATTTGAACCTCGGAAGGACTTGCCCCAGATTCACCAGGTCACAAGAAAGTCTTGATTCTTGCCAGCACCAACGGATGATCAAGTTCCTCTTTGATTGCTCTTAGCTGAAATTTCCTTAATGTCAAATACTAATTTGCAACTAAAATTGTTTATTAAAAAATGGTAATTTTAATGTGACATTCATGCAAGTTTTGAAATATCATTTATTGGAATGATGTGAAAGTGTGTGACGAGTGGACCATTAGTCCAAACGTAATGCTGATTTACTGGTGTATGAAAGATATAGCAAGAATATGACACCAATGTTGAAGATTAGCAAATATATGGGAGTCAGTTTACGCAACCTTGCTATTGTATGCTTTCAGAATAAACCTTGCCTCAATTAGGTCTTTTGAGGGTTGTAACGTGGTCTGGTTCACGGTTATTGAAACAAAGGATATAAGGCTCAAAATTTGATTTGTAACCACCCCTTCTTTGTGATGATTCTCCAGTCCTATGTTCAATTAAATTGACACACACATCTAGAGTTTGACGGTGTAAGAGTGAGGATGATGATTCAAGATTTTCTTGAAATGACAGTCACCTTATTTTATTTTTGTGGATGGATATCAGTGACCTTTTGATGGTGATCACTGAATTTGGTTTTGTTTTCAGGATTTGAGGACCTCCTTTGCTTTATTCATTTTGGATCCCTAACTTTTTCCTAAGTTGCCTCTTTGGGTGGTGGACTTAGCGGGATTTCTTTATCTTTTTTTCTCTTTTTTTTTGTTTTGGAAAGGCTTGTGACTGTCAATTATTTGGTCATTGATTGAAGAACAACCTCCATACAGGACGTTTCATCTTGGAAATATGTGTAATCAGGATAACTGAACACTACCCATGCCCCAGGTTAAGCGTAAGGGTTTGGAAATCCGAAGGAAACTCCTGCTTCTAGGCTCGAAGTGGTTAACTAGGGACTAACTCCTTATCTATCTGGTGTTTAGGGGATTTAAAATAATGCATGTACATTATTAGCAGGATTTTATCTGAAAGCATACTATTAGCAATTATGAGTATTCAGTTTTCATCATCCTCCCTCCAATCTTTTCTAAACAACAATGTGATAAAGGAAATGGAGTTGAGAAATATTTTTGTGATTTTTTTATATATATGAGAAAAGATGAGTGGATACGAATGGACTTGTTCAAAAAAATGCATACTCATTACATTAACAATACCATTTATAAACAACAATGTCTAAAAGCAAATAGAACTTAACAGGAAAGAAAGTACAAATGCAAAGAAATGACAAGATCTAAAAATTGCCAGCATTGGGGACGGGCTTTTCCTCTTGAGTTGTTGTTGGGCTATCTTTCTTGCTTATCGAGACCAGTATCATAGCCTCCTTCACATACTCCTAGAAGCTTCTTCCATAACCGAAACGAATAAACTCGCCTGACCAGATGAAGAGTTAACTTGAAGGCCTTGAGGCGTCACTGAGATCAACTTGGACTCGATCATATATTGAATATTGTGCTTGAGCATCTTAAAATATTCAGTCGAATGCCCCATTTCGCCACAATGGAAATCACATTGGGTGTTAGCGTCATATTCTGGTGGGTATGGAAAAGGCACCGGTTTCAACTCTTTTGGCACTAACAGTCCTCGTTTGATAAAATCTGGCAACACCTGGCTGTAGGACATTGGTAGTGAAGTGAATTGTCTCTCTGGCCTTCTCGGTCTTTGTTGCCTCTTCTGGGAGCAGCTCTGTTGTGGATACTGATTTTGGCGTCCACCTTGTCCATATGTTTTTCTCTTCAGATTTGGTTGGGGAACACGCAAAGGTTGCTGACGAGGAGGTTCCAGAACATGTGATCGTGGAATATGCCCTTGTCTTGAGGTAGATCCAGGAGATAGGAAAGGGGCATCCATCCCTTTTGCAGCCTCTGGAGTATGATTTCCTTGCACATTTGTGCCACCTGGCGTAAACTTGATTATCTTTGAGTCAATGAGCTCTTGGACCTTGTACTTGAATTTCTTACAATCTTCAATGTTATGTCCAGGTGCTCCAGAATGGAAATCACACCTAGCGATGACATTATAACCTGGAGGAACCTTGTGGGAAGATGTTCCAAAGTACATATCTTAACTAGCTGAAGCTTGAGCATGTGTTGGAGTAGCTGCGCATATGGCATTGGAATTGGATCAAACTTCTTCTCAGGCTTCCTCGACCTCTGTTCAAATTCTCTACTCTCAGGATTCCCTTGGGGAACAGGAAATGGCTGCTGATGACAGGGAGATTCTGGAACCCTGGCTTGCGGAGTAGATCCATGAGGTAATTTGTGACTAGGGAGAGATTCCACAAGAAGAGGAGGAACAATAGCTTCTATTGTAGCATCAGGTGTAGAATTACCTTCTTTCCTTAACACTGTCTTCAGGAGTTCCATGATCAGGCTCATCTGAGTCTTTAGTTGGCTAACCTCCTCCCTTAGCAATTTCTGACCTTGGGACAGAGCCTGCAGGTCTACCATAAATTGCCCCATCTGGGCCCCCATCTGGGTACGCATCTCCACCATCTTCGCTTGTAATTGCTCCATAATCATCCTTTGATCGTTGTGAGTCCAATACGAGCGTCGGGAAATCAACTGTGGGTTAAGGACAGGGGATGGATGAGCTCACTTGTTTTGGTTAAAGAATGATATGAAAAATGCTTATGCAAATGCAATGTCATGAATGCAATAAGTTTTTTTTATATGCAAGGAAATGAAGTGCGATGCTCAGGATCACAAGTATAACTCTAAAGTTTGAAGCAATGGCAACAGGTATCTCTAATTATCAGAACCCCAAGGGTAGGCTCTAAAATAGGTGAGTGCCTAGAGTTATGGATCTTTTCAAAGATATCACTGCCATGATGAAGGCTCATCAAGACAACAACATCTTTGAAATGATCTCCTCTAGGTGAGGTTTTCGTATCGTCCTCACGAGGAAGGCTCCTCGTGTGCCTCCACTACACATCCCTCGAGTCCAAGGTTTCTATAAGGTATCTCAGAATCATCGATCGAGGTTAAAAATGTCATTGTCAGAATAACGATACATTCAAGGGATCTCATCTGATTGGGGCGTTCATGTCAACCCAAGAAAGAGTGACCCTCATGAGTTAACACTACCAACCGCCGTGGAAATGAGTTAAAAGGTCCTTAGAGTTATCGATTCAAGCCTGAAAACATTACTGCCACCATGAAGGCTCATCACGACAATAACATTTCCAAGGGAATCAACTCTAAGTGGGGTTTTCGTATCGTCCTCACGAGGAAGACTCCTCGTGGGCCTCCACTACACAACCACCGTCCTAATCCTATGTTATTCTCAGACTCGGGTATAGAGCCATCTCACCAAGTACCAAAAATCAGGGAACCCAACAGTGCTACAAGATGATAATAGGATATAGTAACAAAGATAAGCAAGCAATTAGATGATGAATAAATAGGCACGCAAACCAGAGAAACAACAAAGAAGAAGAAAGAAAACAAACAAAACTAACTCTCGTGAATTGAATCAAGTTAGGCTTGCTCTCTCTTGCATGGAGCAATGACTCCCCAGTCGAGTCGCCAGCTGTCGCACCTCGAAAAATGATACGATACGACCTTCGCGATGGACGAGTAAAACACAGACAAAGTTGCCACCGAATTTTATTTATCCCAAAAAGGGAATGGGAAATATCAATAAAACCTTTAGGGAAAGAACATGGTCATCGCAACCACATTCTGGGTTCGGGAGTCGGTTACATGAGGGGACGGTACTAGCACCCCCTCACGTCCGGTGTACTCAACGGGAACCTCTTAATTCGATTCGTGAGAAAGTTAGATAAGGATTGATTATTTTCTTCTAAGATGAGTAATGAAAAAAAGGTTTAGATACTAAAGGGGAAATGGGTGGTTTTTTATTAGGGTGCTCGCCAAGGATTGGGGCCCTTGTGCCTACGTATCTTCACTTAAAAGAAGTGAAGAATCAGAGCGTCCGTAGTTCGTGGGACTACAGGGAAAAATGGGAAGTTTGCTCGCTAGGATCATCGTAATCCTATACCTACGTATTCTCAGTGGGATGAGAAATTATAGCAGTCGTAGTTCGGCCTACGGTTTGTTGGTGCTTTTTATGGACGATGCTAACGTTCGCGTTCTAGCATTTAGGTGTTTTGCAACTCGCTCGTGGAGTCTTAGGCGTTACGTGTTTGCGGTAGAACGGGCATAACATATCCTTTTAAGAAAAAGTTTTGGTCGCGTGAAGGCGAGAAGTTGAATTAATGTGTTGATGTGAAGCGTATAATTAATATTTTAGGGGTGACGATTATTCGGGTGTGAAGAAGACTCCTCACGCTTAAACAATGGAAGAGAGAACTCGAAGATACCAGTCCAACTCTCTTTTCATATTTTATTGAAAGGAAATGTCACATAGTTATTAAGTGTTTTAATTTGATTTGAAAAATACTCGAAGTGGTTCGAGATTTGAGTTTGCATTCGAGATGATTAAGGGTTTGAACTAAATGGGATGGAGGACCTAGTTGATTAGGATAAGGTCGATGGCGACGCACGAGGCAGTCGACTTACAAGGGTGAAAAACGGCTCAACGTTGAATCGAGAATTTATTTTTTGAAAATGGTTTTGAATGTATATATAAGAGATACTAAAAACATTATCATGGTATAAGCATATTACATGAGAAAATTGCACAACCAAGATAAATAATCAGGAATTACACAACTAATACAGAACTAAATAGCACACAAAGTTATTAATTAAATTAAATATGAATATTTAATAAAATTAATTAATAATTTAATTAATTAATATTAAATAAATATATTTAAAATAATTAACAACACACATTTTCATATTTTTTGAGTTAAACAAAACTAATAATAAAAAGAAGTAGAAAAGAAAATAGATTAAAAATAAATAAAAAAAGCCAAATAAAACAAAAAAAAAACATTTAATGGGCTTGTAATAAGGAAATAAACAGGGGGTGTGGATAACTAAACAATTTCCAGGCCCAGGTCCACAAAGAGCCCAGGCGCTGGAGGGCTGTATGTGGTTCAGCCAAAATGAGTTGGCTCTGGGAAGAGATTCGGGCCGTTAGATCCGCACTGAGTCAAAGGTTGACTCCATCAAAGGGCTGAGGGTTAAGGGTGTACAGTAAGAAACTATAGTGAACCACACAAGATAAAACATGAAGGCTGGTGATGATGGCTATATATGCTACGACGGTGACAAGTGTCACCGTCATCTTCAGCCAACTCAAAAAAACTTGAACCAAAAGAGCACGTTGGCAGGGAAATTAAATGGAAAGGATAAGACCCTTACATCAAAAGGAGAAAAGCATGGAAATAAATCAAGACATTTCTCAATCTTCCCTCATGGTATTCTCTCTCTCTGGAAAATGCCGTTGCCGGAAAACCAAAAGAATGTCGCCAGAAAACCAAAATATTCGCCGGAGAAGATGAGCCGCGGCGGAAACCGCTGTCTTCTCCGGCGAGGGTCCTCATCTCGTCGCGAATCCAAAACCAACCCCCACTAAAATTCTATCTTGAACCAGAATCTAGAATTAATTTTAGCCAAAACCTACTTAAAAAGCTAGATCGAAGTTTTCCTTTTCAAAAGCCTAACCTCTACAAACACGCTCTGGTTCGCAAAACTCTTTGAAGCAGAAGTTTCAACAAGAAATAACAAAAGCAAAAGCGGTGCAAGTAAAGATCAAAACGTGAAAGAGTCTAACCCTTGAAGATCACGAACACAGGTAACAATTGCTCCTCACCTCCCTCGCTTCTTCTTCCGAACTGCTTCTTACACTAGCCGCTTAGGATTTAAGTGCAGAAATTTAGGGTTTTTGAGTTTCAGATTAGCAATGGTGGCCGTTTAGAGTTTGAGTATGAAATTTTAGGGTTTTTTGTGTGTAGAGACTTCCGATCCTTTTCCCTCTGAAATGAAGTTCTACTTATATATCCACAACATTAGGGTTAGCAGACATGTTTTGTAGAGTTCTGAAATCCTCTGTATTGCTATATTTTAGGCCTTGTCTGCTTCACTTTGTCTCTATTCCCGTTTTATGTTAAGGTAGCTGTACCGTGTATTCTGTTACTGTCCCTGTTTTTCCATTTTCGTGAATTCTGATTTTGCCTTAGAAATGGTCCCTACTTGCTTTGTGTAGTTTTGATTCTGACTTGGATAAAATGATGTGTGTGTGTTCATGATTTTTACACGAAAATAGACTTGATATGCAATGGAAATTCTGAAGTGGGTGTGAACATATGTATGAAATATGACAATGAAGATGTGTATGAAAATGTATGCAAGTGTGAATTTGTGAACTGTTTGAACTTGGTGGTCATACAAATTAAAAAAAATGTTTGTGTGATGAATGTAATAGATTTATGTTGGTTGTTTTGGCTATACAGATGTAACAGAGTTTGGATTATTGTGGGTGTTGCCATGGTACTGTCATTTTTCAGCGCAGGTTGTACGAGTTAGCAGAGGTTTGGAGCAAGTTTTGGAGCATGGTTGGGTAGTGTGTAGTTGGGACGTTGGTTTTTTTGTCTTTGTTGTTCATGGTGCAGTGTGTACGGTGATACTGAAGGTGGGTAACAGAACTTTGGTGTGTTTGAGTTGTCCCTTTTCATTGTGAGGAGGCGCGGTTCGCATGGTCTGTGGCAAAAGCAGTTAGATGCGCATGATTTTCTTTCCAAAAAATTCCGTTATGATGTAAATGGGCTACTTGATTGTTACTTGGAATTAGGCCTTTGCTTTAATTTATAGAATAGACTCATTGAAATCATGTAATGGGTTTTAACACTATTTTGGCTTTGGACATGAATAATGAAAATTGGATATGAGATGGAATGATCTTAAACTTGCAATTATCTCGAATTCTTCGACTCTTGATTAAACACAAATAATGATTAAAAATAACCACATTTAAAATTGTTCTTGAATTTCCTCCTCAAATTAATTTTGAATTTTTCCACTCACACTGATAATCCAGATCTCAGACCAAATAAGCAACACAAAATTGTATTACAACTGCACAGAAATCCTAATTGAAAGGCACTGCTTCTTGACACTCTTTAATCATGAAGTACTAGCGACTTAATTTTAGCTCACAACATTGCACTTAAAATGAACTGTGATACAAATGACTTGAATTAACACCAAGAAACCCTAATTGAGGCTTCAGATACACACCACATAAATCCTGCACCACGCCCTTAATCGTGAAGCGAAATCTCATGTTTGACCAAGGCTATGTTATATCCACTGAACTTTAACCAACATTGCACACACCGCTGCCATGATAGCCTCAAATGAATCTTGCAACAACTGAAATGTTAATAACCAACAAAACTCTAGTTCCACAGTCTTTACTAGAACCATGATGAGACGTTAATCACTTGACGCCTCTGGAGAGACCTTGAAGCAGAAGAACTTGATACTTGATGAATTCTGGCAGGGAAAAGCCTTGTAGATGAATGAACTTTGATAGAAAGATACTCATGAGGTTGGGAGCTCAAACCTTTGCTTTAAACTTGCATGAAAGTACCTCACATCAAATAGGAAGCTCTGATTCCAAGATTCTCTTAATCTTATGTCTTAGGAGCTCAATGAAACACATGAGGATTATGACCTAATGGAATGCATAGATGACGAGAATGATATGATATGCAAGGTTAGGGTTAGGGTTAAAATGAGGGTGTGACATCAATCACGTAAGAAGTGACCTTAGTCTTCAGATCCATACACATAAGAGACGAATCTTGTTGATGGCACTTTGCGAGTCGACATTGTACCCCGGAATATTAACCTTGGTATGACTTAGTCGGCTTGTAAGAAGGAATTCCTAGATCGTCTAGGGCCCGCAGTGGCATCACGTTGATGGAGGCCCCAAGGTTTTGCGACAGCCTTCTTTCGTCGATGTCACCGGTGAGATAAAGGGGCCGCTTATGTATGATTCTCCCTGTCCATCAAAATTTCTTCTGTCGATAAGGTTATATTTGCACTCTGGACTTTTTTCATTGGTGCTTCCATCATGTTGACATGTAGGGCATACTTTTCTTTGCTTCCTTCATACTAGTAAGTTGCTTTCTTTATAGGGTAAAGCCTCTTATCTATAGTAGTTGATGCAGTAAGACCCGAGGAATCGAATACAAATCTTTTTTAGTCTCTTTCGTTAGGGCAAAGGAAAGAGGGAGGAATTTTGGAAGAAGGTGTCGTCCACTGTTGATCTTGAGGTTGGAAGGCAGGTCAAGGAGGAAATAATGCTTATGGATAGCCCGCGAATACTTATTACTTAGGATTTCCCCCTGGAAGAGCAGATGCTACTTACTAAGATACGTTTGTTAGTGAGGAGAGAACTATAGGCTTTAGACCAAAGACAGAGTCAGGAGTTTCTTAACAATCTAGTCCCTCCTGAAATAAGACAACACAAGGGGTAGAGTGAGCCTATAGTAGAATAAGACTCCCTCTTAGACTCTTAACTCATACCAGGGCAGGCTAGGAAAGACTGAGACTACCGATACCGAGTCGGGGTTGGATCACAGGATAGATACCATATGGTTTGTCTCTAATCCTGCTTCACTTTGTAGTATTAAGGGGGCAGTGCCATGAGGGAAATCGACTAGGAACGCGATGTCTTTACAATAAATGAAGAGTGGAGGGGACTTCGACTACCTTCTTATATTGAGTGAAGAGAAGGGGGTTTTAGGCTTAGTCATGCTCGAACCTACAATATTACTGTTATTAGCAGTACGTTTCAACTAATTAAACTATAAGCCCCTACGGATCTCTACATGCAATTCGCTCACTTCAGGAAGATTGGACGGAAAGAGGAGGCCTTTGCTCTATCTGCTTCTTCCTCTTCCCAAGAATGAATAATTGGATAAAAAAATTATTTTTTCTTTGTTTGTATATATATGTATGTGTGTATGTGTGTGTGTGTGTGTGTGTGTGTGTGTGTGTGTGTGTGTGTATATATATATATATATATATATATATAGGGAACGTATCATATGAGAATGTCATTTTTATGTGAGAACATGAGAATGAATCTGAATTATTAGATTCTAAAATAAATGGTGGTAATTATGTGTCAGTTTTTTTCTCTCTCCTCCATCATTTATTTTAATAATGGAGGAGAGAGAAAAACAAAAACCACACATAATCTCAACCATTTATTTTAAAATCTAATGATTCATATTTATTATCATGTTCTTACATAAAAATGGCATTCTCATAGGATATGAACCCTATATATATATATATATATATATATATATATATATATATATATATAATTAAGATTAAGCAAGCAGCCCTTTCGTGACTCAAACTTAAGGTACCCTTTCCGGCTCAAAACGACTCAAACGGGCGGGGGCTATGTATTTTCTTGCAAAGCGGGTTGTTCGCCTTTAGGATTCGGAAAGGGCTCGCCTATTTGATTCCAAAGGCGCTACTAAACTACTCTAGTACAGCAAGAAATACTAGTACAACAAAATGTTGTTCACCCCGCAACCCCTTCTTCTTCAAGAGCTCCTTATTCTCTAGCATCCCCTTCTTTCACAGCTCCTTCTCAAGCACTTGTCATTGTCTGGAAATTTTCCTTGCCCCATTCTTCGATTATTGGCGCATCAATTCCTTACCTTTGCTCTCATTGTTGCTTGAAGTCCAGTCTTTTAAGTTAAATCCCAAAAATGGAAAGGCAATAGTCATTTTTGGGATGGAAAGTGACTCTTCAACCACTTATTTAAGCATTATGCACCTAAGCTCAGTCTTTCTGGCAGCTATCTTGCTAAACCAAGATACTTGTTATCAATCACGTTTATTAGAAATGGATAATAGAGTGGTTGTACCATCCAAAACTCCTATATGTATTATTGTAATACCTGATGATGTTCCTCATAGTTAGGTTGTACCTTCATTAGGTGTCAAATGTGATGTTGTACCTGGTCATTTAAATCAGATCTTTATTTCTGTACAACAAGAAGTGTTTACTATGGTCAGTGCAGTGAGATTTGTGAAACTAATTGTTAGAACAAGATTTGTTCATGACATATATTCCTTGGGTTTTGATGATAACAAAGTATTAAAAGAACAATGGTTATATTTGATGTGTGTTTCATGTATGCAGGTTCTAATACTTATAGATATATATTCATAATCTGATATACAAGGGCACACTTGGGAGAAGCGGAATTGCTAGCTTGTGGTAGTGCAGAATCTGAAGAACACTCTCTAAGTGATGTCTAGCGTAGACTCTGAAGCTGAAAGTCTCAGCATCAGAAGAAGCAACATAATTGTCCATATACTTGGTGAATGTGAATTGGCTTCTGGTGATCATTTAGAGTTAGTGCTAAAGCTAAAGCTATTTGTACTGCAAAAAGCAAGCTACATTGTCAAATCAGTTTGTTAGCTAGAGTCTTGGTTCATAAGGCTCAAGAAAGGTTGGCATGCTTTACGGATATCTACTTTCAACGGCTCTATAGTACAGGATCTCTTTAAAGACTCAATGGTTAAACACGGTACACAATGGATCAAGATCTTTTGGTGTATCGATCTTCAACGTCTCTTGTACTATGGAGAAAGCAAAGACACTTTATTAAGTCATGGTCATTGCTTGAGAGCCTGAGCTTGTAGCTTCTCTTTTGGACTCTTTGTCATTGTGAGGCTCAATTTTTTTATTGAGAGTTGTGAGAGCTGAAGGATTCATCATAACTGTGCCAGAAATTCAAAGCAACTTGTCCAGGTTTCCCACACAGTTGACATTAAGGCTTGATTCCTTGAGCATAGCGACCTCTGACACGCCTTCTACCTCTGTAGGCTCGACCTCTTCCCCGAGCATTGTTAAAGTTTTCATAAGAACCACCTGCTCCATGACCAGCATGAGCTACATTAACCGAGAGTTGTGCCACATCTAGTTCTTGCCTGAATTTATCAAGCTGAGCTTCTTGTACTTACAAGAGAGCTTCTACATCACACAACAAAAGAGGCTCGGTGCTGCCATACATTTGCATCACAAAGGGCTTGTAGTCTTCTAGTAATACATTTAGGATTGAGTCAATTTGATCCTGCTCCAAAATCGAGTCTCCTACAGCAAGAAGAGAGCTCGCAATAACTTTGATTTTGAGCACAAATTCAGTGATTGATTGATTGCCTTTTTTGGTGGACTTCAATTCCACTCTTTGCTGATAAAACCCAGGCTCGCATTTTAACATTGAAAATTTTGTGGGTTTTGTCCCATACTTTGTAGGAATGTTTGCACGAAAGCACTCGCGGAATAACTGATTCAGATATGGTTGATAGAAGCCATATGAATAAAGCTTAGTCACGAACGATCCAAGATTTGTATTCTTCAGAAATGTTGTTGAGTAATCGATCTTGATCTGTCTTGAATTTAACAGGAATTTGAGGATAAACAACAAACATGTGCATCTTCTGAGTGAGAATTACTCCTTCTACCTCTTGATTCCATAGGAGGTAGTTGTTATCCTTGATCTGAATTAAGACTTTCGGACCATAGATGTTGTTGGAGTTTGGTGTGAAGAGGCTCGACGAGTTGTTGCATGAAGGTTCTTGATTCTCTGTGAATGAATTTTGATTTTTCAGAGTTTGCCATTGATGATGCAGATTGAAGATACATAGGTGATTTAGAACTTTCTTCTGAGGAAGATAAAGATGACGATGAAGATGAAGATGAAGCGAAACAGTGGTTCATATCTGAACCACTTCTGATACCATAATAGAAATGAACAAGTGCAGAGAGAGAGGAGAGAGAGAGGGAGAGGGAGAGAGAGAGAGAGAGAGAGAGAGAGAGAGAGAGAGAGAGATTAACAAACTCTTAACAGAAGATTAACAACAATGTACACATTTTCATTAACTAACTAATCTTACATTGCCTGTATACACATATCACTAGTGTATCTCTAACATTAAATAACTAACTGACTTTAATTCTAAAATAAAACTATTTGGCTTTGATGTAGAACATATAATATTTTTTAATGAGTTGGTTGGTAAGTTATTCTTTATAGGGTTAAATATGTCAGGGGTCTATGTCAACATTCAATTTTTGTCCCTCTAAAATTTTTTTCAAACAATGGTCCTCACAATCTTTTATGTCCCTTAATTTGGTCTCTCTCGCTAATTTTCAGTAATGAAGGCTTACGGGCAGGCCAAATGTGTATTTTTTTAATTGACACGTCAGATTTTTATTAAATTAATTATTTGAGTTTTATATTAAAGACAAGCCAAACGCAGGAACCATAATTTATATTTTTTAGATCCCCTTCTTCTTCTTCTTCTTACTACAGATTATTGACATTATTATTGATATTATGTCACCTTCATCAAGGCAAAGCAAATCAGTATCGTATGATTCCACGAGTGTGAGCAACCGTCAAGTGAGAAGGTGTGGGTGTAATGGTCGTATGATATCATACATGTGCAAGAACGGACAAAATAAAGGAATAATGTTTTAGAGATGTCCATTTTGGAAAAATAAGGATACTTGCAATTTATTTATTTATTTGGGATGATGATATTGCACAAGGAAATGATGGTTATGAATGTGTAGATGAAGAATGGAGGAAAGATGATAGCAAGGTGAGGGAGATGCAAGTTGTTGAAACTTTGAAGGAGCTATATGAATCTTCAATGAAGAAGAACAAGAGGTTGCAGATTAAGATTAAGTCAGAGGCATTTTGGGGGAAGCTGAAGACAATTTGTGTTGTATTTTTGTTTTTGGTCAACATGTACTTGTTAATGAGGTGTAAACGTTGAAAAGATCTACTGTTGTTCTTCTATGTTTGTAATGTTGTTTAATTGATTTTGTAATGTTCACTTGGTATGTACTATAATTTGGTGTAATTGTTTTTGTAATGTTCAACTGGTATGACCTATAATTTGGTGTAAATTTTTTTGTAAGTTTCACTTTGTAATTTTGACCTATAATTGGTATGACCTATAATTTGGTTTAAATGATTTGGTTGAGTTATGACCTGTAATTTTGACATAATGTGGCCTATAAATTTGACTTGGTATGACTTATAATTTTGACACAATATGACCTATAATTTTGACACATTGTGACCTATAATATTGACATAATCTGATATATAATTTTAACACAATGTGACTTATAATTTTAACATAATCCGATCTATAATTTTGACACAATGTGATATATGATTTTGACATAGAAATGCAAACAGATTTCACCAAAGAGTTACATTACATATTCAGTACATTACATTCATTACATATATAAATAGTTGTTGATCCATTTCAAAATAGTAATTGATCCATATCAAAATAGTAATTGATCCATATTCATTACCGTAGATATGAGTTATCAAAATAGTAATATCTTTTTTCAAAAAAGAAACACAAACAAAACATAAATATCTAAGCATCAACTACATCTTCACTAGGTTAGCCCCTTGCAAATTTTTGCCCAACTTTTTGATATCCTACCACTACCAACAAATTCTTTTGTGTTTTCCTCTTCAGTTATCACCAATGGATCATCATATTTTTTTCCATGGCCAAATACATCCTTTATTTTTAGGGTCCTCGGCCTTTCACTCTATCTTTTTGCACCTGCCACATCAGAATTTGTCTTGTACTTACCTGCTTTTGGTTTTAATACTCGCTGGCTCACTACAAGTTGGCTTTGGTGAAGATAATCCAGGGGCTTTGAAAGGTTTGTTTTTGCATACTTTTGGTTGTTTACCAAAGAAAACCTTGACACCACTTGGCTTTGATTCATTTAGCTTGATATATGGTTTGCCAACACTCATATCTGTAGGATCTACGAGGATGATAGTAAGGCTCAGTCAGCTCACTATAAGACTCTGAGCGAGAAGAGAGAGAAACAACATTTGAACCATGGGAAGCCTTATAGTGTTCCAAATGAGAAATGTGAACAAAAGGTTACTGATGGTAAGAGGCCAGGAAGGGGAGGTGCTCCTGCTCCTCTTAAATGTTTTAGGTGTGGTGAGCTGGGTCATCGTGCCAATGAGTGCAAGGGTGATGTGAAAAAGTGTTTTCGGTGTGGGAAGACAGAATATATGTTTTCTGATTGTAAAGATAATGTGATGACTTGCTACAACTGTGGCGAACCAGGACACATTAGTACACATTTCCAGAAGCTGGAGAAAGCTCAATCCGGAGGGAAGGTGTTTGCGCTATCAGGGACTCAGGCTTCCAGTGAAGACAGGTTGATTAGAGGCATATGTTACATTAATAGTGCACCTTTGATTTTTATTATTAATATTGGTGTTACTCACTCATTTATTGCTGCTGATTGTGTGAAAAGGTTAGGCCTTGTAGTGTCCTCTATGAATAAAGAGATGGTTATCAATACTCTTGTTAAGGGATCGGTGACTACTTCTTTAGTTTGTTTAAACTCTCCTCTGTCGATTTTTTATAGAGATTTTGGTGTTAATCTTATTTGCTTGTCGTTGAGGGATCTTGATGTTATCTTGGGAATGAATTGGTTGGAGTTCAACCATGTTTATATAAACTTTTATAACAAATCAGTACGGTTCCTTGCTCTTGATGATGAAGATAAAGTTGGTTTCTTATCTGCTATGCAGTTGAATGAGATTTTGCTAAAAGAAGCTCAAGTCTTGCGTTGTTCGCGTCTTTATCTGTTAAAAGTCAAGTTGTAATTAAAGAATTATCGGTAGTGCGTGAGTTTCCATATGTGTTTCCGGATGATATTTCGGATGTGCAGCCAGAGAGAGAGGTGAAATTCTTTATTGATCATGTCCCTGGTACCAGGCCTGTTTCTATGGCACCATTCAGGATGTTGGCGTCAGAATTAGCAAAATTGAAAAAGCAATTAGAGGGTTTGCTGGAAAATAAATTTGTGAGACCAAGTGTGTCACCTTGGGGAGCTCGGGTGTTATTAGTAAAGAAGAAAGTTAGTAGTGTGAGGTTGTGTGTTGATTACCGATAACAGAATAAAGTAACGATCAAGAACAAGTACCCACTTTCAAGAATAGATTATTTAATGGACCAACTGGTAGGTGTGCGTGTTTTCAGTAAAATTGACTTAAGGTCGGGTTACCATCAGATTTGGGTGAGGGATGAGGATATTCAAAAGACGGCATTTAGAACGCGCTATGGGCACTATGAATATTTGGTGATGTCGTTCAGCATTTCTAATGCACCTGGAGTGATTATGGAATATATGAATCGTATATTTCATACTTATCTAGATCAGTTCATGGTAGTTTTCATTAATGATATTTTTATCTATTCCAAGTCGAATGAAGAGCATGTTGAGCAATTGCGAATTGTGTTGCGAGTGTTGAAAGAGAATAAGTTATATGCAAAGTTGTTAAAGTGTGAATTCTGGTTGCAAGAAGTTAGTTTTCTCGGGCATATTATTTCAGGTGATGGTATCATTGTGGATCCATCTAAAGTAGATGCAGTACTACAATGGGAGGCTCCTAAGCCAGTTACTGAGATTAAAAGCTTTTTGGGTTGGGCTGGTTGCCATCGCATGTTTATTGAAGGTTTTTCTAAGTTAGCACTTCCATTAACCCAACTGACTTGTAAAGGTAAAGCATTTGTGTGGGACATTCATTGCAAATAAAGTTTCATAGAGCTGAAGAAGAGATTGACTACGACTCCAGCTCTGATTCTGCCAAATCCTAATAAATTGTTTGTTGTGTATTGTGATGTGTCTATGATGGGTTTAGGCAGTATTCGGATGCATAACGGCAAGGTAATGGCTTATGCTTCACGACAACTGAGGGTTCATGAGAGAAACTATCCTACTCATGATTTAGAGTTGGCTGCAGTGGTGTTTGTGTTGAAGATTTGGAGGCATTATCTTTATGGTTCCAGATTTGAGGTATTCAGTGATCACAAGAGCTTAAAATACTTGTTTGGTAAGAAGGAATTAAATATGAGGCAACGAAGATGGTTAGAATTTCTGAAGAATTATGACTTTGGCTTGAACTATTACCCCGGTAAGGCGAATGTTGTGGTTGATGCTTTAAGTCGGGATCTTTGCATATGTCTGCTTTGATGGTTAAAGAGTTGGAACTTATTGAATAGTTCAGAGACTTGTGTTTGGTTTGCGAGCTAACTCTGCAGAGTGTGATGTTGGGTATGTTGAAGGTAAACAATGATTTTCTTAATAATATTAAAGAGAGTCAGAAGTTGGATGTGAAGTTGTTGAATTTGATGGTTAGGAGTAATCAGACTAAAGAGAGTGATTTTAAAGTGGATAAGAAGGGTGTGTTAAAATTCCGAGGTAGGATCTGTATACCTGAAAATCATGAGTTGAAGAAGATGATTTTGTAAGAAATTCATCGAAGTAGCTTGAGTATCCACCCAAGAGCTACTAAGATGTATCGGGATCTGAAAAAGATATTTTGGTGGCCTGGAATAAAGTGTGATGTGGTGCAGTTCGTGTATGCTTGCTTGACTTGCCAGAAGTCGAAGGTTGAAGACTAGAAGCGTGCAGGATTAATGCAACCGTTATACATCCCATAGTGTAAATGGGATAGCATTTCGATGAACTTTGTGATGGGATTACCGAATACTTCTAAAGGGCGTGATGTGATTTGGGTAGTAGTTGATAAACTGACGAAATCGACACATTTTATTCCGATTAACATCAGTTTTCTTTTGTAGAAGTTGGCAGAGATATACAACCGAGTAATTGTAAAGCTACATGGAGTTTCGTTGAGTATTGTTTCTGATAGGGACCCGAGGTTTACATCCAGATATTGGGAGAGTTTGCAGGAGACTTTGGGCTCTAAGCTGAGGTTGAGTTCGGCCTATCATCCACGAGCATATGGTCAGACAGAGAGAACTATTCAATCCTTGGAACATTTGTTGAGAGCTTGTATCCTTGAGCAAAGAGGTGCTTGGGATAGTCATCTGCTACTGATAGAGTTCACTTATAACAATAGTTTCCATTCTAGCATTAGGATGTCACCCTTTGAGGCACTGTATGGTCGGAGGTGTGGTACACCTTTGTGTTGGCATGAATCTGGTGAGAATGTAATGCTTGGACCTGAGATTGTCCAGCAGACTGCTGAAAATGTGAAATTAATTTGAGAAAAGATGAAAGCTTCGTAGAGTAGGCAAAAGAGTTACCATAATAAGAGAATGAGGGATCTTGAGTTTCAAGAAGGATACCATGTTTTCTTGAGAGTCAATTCAGTGACTGGTGCCGAACGTGCTTTGAAATTGAGAAATCTTACTCCTCAATTTATCGGTCCATATCAGATTTCTGAGAGGATTGGAGTGGTTGCTTATAGAATGGCGTTTCCACCTAATCTTTCAAATTTGCATGATGTTTTCCATCTCTTGCAACTTCGGAAGTATGTTCCAGATCCATCTCATGTGATTCCGATGAATGATGTGCAAGTAAGGGATAATCTTACAGTTGAAGCTTTACCTATGAGGATCGAATATCATGAATTGAAAAAGTTGAGAGGCAAAGAGATTGCTCTCGTGAAGGTAGTTTAGGGAGGCACTACCGGAGGGAACATGACGTGGGAGTTAGATAGTGGGATGTGATTCGTATCCGGAGTTGTTTGCATCAAGTAAATTTTCGAGGACGAAAATATTCTAAGTGGGGGAGAGTTGTAACACCCCGATTTATTTAATTAATTTTCGTAAATAAATTGTGTGATTGTATGTGTTGGTTGATGATTTGATGTGTTAGAGGAACCCTTGGGTGTAGGATGGTAGCTTTAGATATTAGAATTTAAGGTGTTGGGATATGTGAGTAAAAATGTAGAGATATGGGGGTGGTGGGAGAAGTATTGGATGTTGCTATTATTTGATTTAGGACTATTTATATAAACAATAGTGATAGTAATAATTAAATAACTATTTTAATTATCATGTTTATAGTGACATAATAAAATAAATAATTGATTTAGAATTACTAAAATAAATATTTAGTAGAAATAATATTTATTTTATTTAGTTGGAATAAGATTTAATTAGAAATAATATAATTAAATAAGAAAAGAGGGGAATAAGGGAGAATTGTCAGAACGTGAAAAGTTAAGAGAAAAAAAGGCTAGGGCACAGAGGAATCAAGGGAGCATCCTTCCATAGTGAGAGGAGAAGCAAATTCTAGAGATAACTGGTTACTTGTTTTTGTGTAACCGGTTATACCTGCTATGTCAAACTTAAATAATTCATAACTTGAGTTTCGGATGTTCGTTTGAGGTGTCGTTCAAAGCGTTGGAAAGTTGGCGCAGTGTACTTTGATTTAAAAATAGTTTTAGTACCTGGAAATAATTTAAATGTTGCGTGATGATGTTGTATGATATGCATTGTATATTTTGAGTAATAGTAATGTGTGTGAATGGTATGTGGTTACCTGCTATGTTGCTATAATGTTATTGTTGAATGCTTGTAGTATATGTTTGGTGTTTGGTGACCAGTTTTGGTGTGGTACATTGGTTGAGTTGAATATCATTGTACATGGTGTTGTTGTTGCATGTCATTTATGAATCGTGAATCATGGTGTTTGGACGATGGTCCGCTTTTGGTGAGCCTTAATACTATGGTAGGGATTGAATGCGAGTAGCTGGTTCCAGGTGAGAATCGGTGAAGCATTACCTATGGTGATAGTAATGATTTTTTATGTGCTCTGATCTTATGGTGGGGATTGGGAGCAACTGAACCTGAGAGTTTACATTTGGTACCACATGCATTAAGTTATGAAGTGGAGTCTCATTACATTGCATACATGTTTTATTATTATCATTAGATTGTGTGGAATGTGAATTGTGGATTAGGTGATTATGCATGTGATAATCATATGCTTACATATTGTTATGCAGTATCATTATGTGATTGTGATTTCTCACCCCTTCTATTTGAATGTTGCCTTTACATGGGCATCATGCAGATAATCCACAGTAGAGGTGTTGATGTGAGTGGAAGGGATTACTCTTCTTATTACTTTTGTTGAGGCGGCGTATGCTCTGATATGTAACACTGAGGAGAAAGAAAGCTTGGTTTCTTAATTTCATGTTTGGTGGAGATTACTATGTGAATCTCTTATGTCTGATAATTTCTTTTAATTATATTATGTTATGATTATGTTTTGAATAGTTAAACTAATCATTTGTTTAATATTTTCGCTAGTAATAAAATGTTGAAGTTCAGACTTACTTTATGGTTCTTATTATTTTTAAATTCCATATGTGTTATATATCCTAATGCATGAGCTGGTAGAAGTTGAACGTAGCATCCTAATAGTTTGATTGTTTTAAATTACTCTGATTTTATTTATAAATTACGCGGGGTAAATTAGGGTGTTACAGGAGGAGCGTCCAGAATCAAAGATCCATGCATCAGTGCACTTTGGAGATAAAACGCAAAGAAAATCCTCTTCACTGCAGGAACCATTGGTCTGAACTACATTTGTTGAACTACTATTTTTTGACTTGTTTGGACAATCCCTCTTCCAATGGTCATTTTACTTGCAACCATAACATTTTGTTGTTTTTCTGTCCTTGGACTTGAACCACTTTTTCTTTCCAAAAACCAATGCATTACCCTTGCCTCTGCAATGGTCTTGACTTTCCTTTGCAAACAAAGCTTCACCTAAACTTCCTCTGCCTTCCTCTACACTTTGGCGACGTTGTGCATGTTGCAAAAGGGTAGAAGAAATAGAATCCAGTGTAATTGTTTCCTTCACGTATGTGAGAGTGGTCATCAAGTGATCATAAGAGCTCGATAAAGAGCATAGAAAAATAATGATTTTATCATCGTCGTCAACCTTTACACCAAGCAGTATCAAATCAGTGAGGATGTTGTTGAAAATGTTGACTTGATCCTGCAAATCGCCTCATTCTTGCATCTTTAGAATATAAAGACGATGTTTCATGAACAATTTGTTCAAGAGCGTCTTAGACAAGTACTGATTTTCCAATTTATCCTAGACATTTTTCGGAGTTGTCAAGTCCAGGATATGATTCATCAAGTCATCAGAAATGCAAAGTCTTATCAAACATACGACATTCTCCTTCATCTTGTTCCAATCAATGGTTGTGATGTCTGTTGTTTTATCATCACGAAGCGCCTTTTGTAAACCTTGTTGAGCCAACAGATCTTTAACCCTACTTTGCCATAAAGCATAATTGCTCGTACCGTCGAATCGAGTCACTTAGAATTTCGCACCTCCAAGATTAAGCGTCATCTAATACCAATTGTTGGAACATGTACGCGAATACAAATTAGAGTAGGGAGAAACACACAAAAGTTTTGTTCACGTAGTTCTGCAAATTACCTACGTCTATGATTATAAAGCAGTTATAGTTTCGTCTTATTGATTCATTATGAATTACACACAGTTAGGATTTCAATGTTATAAGCATATATAGATATTTTAATGATTCAGATTACAACAAAACCCTGAAATCCTACAGCCTCTTGCCCCTTGACATTATATATATATATATATATATATATATATATATATATATATATATATATATATATATATATATATATGAGTTTGATGAGTTCTCAAGTTCTAACTCAACAGAAAAAATAATAATATTATTAGATTGAAACAATCCATAAGGATTTGAACTTTATATATAAAGATCAAGTCCTTCAATTTAATGATATTAATTTTTTCTCAGTTGAGTTAAAACTTAATTATTCATCAAACTCGTTCCTACACCTCTCTATTTGTATGATACACGCAAACTACTATGATTAGATGATTTTTTATGAAAATTTCCATTGTGTATTTGTAGTAGTGAGCCTGTCTCTCTCTTTTTTATCATGGTGTGAACCATTTCTCTTGATGCTATTAAGAAACCAGAAATTTTTGTGACTTATCATTTACCATTGAAAGACATGAGAGGAGCAAATTGGTAAATTGTATATGCCTAAGTGGTGTCCCAAAATTGAAGAGAAGGTTGATGTACCAATCAGTCATTAATCAGTGATGCAAACATATCTCTAGAAGATGAAGTGAACTTGTTCAAGATCTATGTTATTCCATAGTTTTTTAAAGCATGTGTTATCTGTGTGGACGTAAATGTTGCAGTGGAAGCTTACCAACGATATGTGTGGTAAAGTCCAAGTTGTGTCATTCCTCGTTCATTTATTAAAAGAATTGATTGACACAACTTAAATTAACACATGTACAAAATGAATACGTGAAAGGTTCGTCCGATTAATATTTATATGATGGCATATTTCATCATTTAATTTATTTAACAAATGAAAAATTATCTGTAAAATAAACCTATATATGAATTAGCACAAAAGAAACACGCATTTTTTAATAAACCATCTTTAAAATTATCACTCTCATTATTACAACAAGATGACTGCTTTAAACGCTGTTTGACACTTTTTTTCAACATTCCTTTCATACAGAAATTAATTTAGACTTCTATGAAATTGTCAGTATAATCAGTCAGAAGTATTAACAAAAGAAAGCTTTGCTATCCAGTGTTTCCAGAAAGAATGAAGACTTTCATGAATGAAATTTAAATGAAGATATCAAGTTTCAGTTATAAGCATGGTGTGAATTCGTTATCTTTCTTCCAACTAACATACAACAAAATTGCGGTCAAAATTGATTGTACAAAGATGAGTAGTAATTCAGTCCAAAAATAAGAACAAAATATAACCAACATTTTTTAGAAATATCTTCAAAGATTCTAACAACTTTAACATAATCAACCCTCTTCACCAGATTAACCCTATTCCAGCAGAAATACCATCCAAATGGAATGTTCCCAGACAAGGTCACAGGAAGAACCTCCTTCGACTTGTGTCCATTTCCGGCTAAAAGAAAAAGGAAAGAGACAGAAAATAAAGTGACTGTCAGCAAGTAGGAATACACGAGGCATGTTTCATGTGTCAGCTAAGAATTGAAACAGCAGTAATGGCTAAACAAGTAAATTACCTTGTGAACCCACTCATATTCTCCACCTTTAGTGTCAAATGTTCCATGCTGCAAGCTAACTAATTTCAATGTGAAACGAGGACCACATTCCTGCATTTTTTATAGGTAAGTTATTGCAGGGACTATTTTGGAGATGATGATAATAAACATACAAAAGAATCAGGTAGAAGAATACTTAAATCTGGTAAAGATTAGAAACATTGATCAGTGTAGGTGAATGCAAATTCATAGTATACCCATCCTTAATTTAATTATACTTTTCATGCAAGTAACATATTGTCACAGTAGACCCATCCTTTCAACTTGAGGACAAGGTGGCTCTTTTGGGGTCTGATTGGAATGAGAGAATTAAGAAAGAGAGATTGATGAAAGAGAGAAGTTGGAAAGAGAGAGTAAATCCACCTTGATTGGCAAGAAGAGAAATAGAGAAGAGAGAGTAAAAAACACATTCTTTCTAGCGAAGAAAGCATGAAAGAGAGAACATTGTTTTTGTTTTTCCTTCAATACCCCTTAATTCACATTTGTTGCATAATAAAATTCACATTCATGTAATGTCTCTGCTTTTTCTTTATTACATTCATGTAATGTAATCATCTACATTAATGGTTGAAGTGAAATATTGTAATATATATTTTCTAAAATGAGGCTATAACGCTCATATTTTACAATGAGGATTTTTTTTTTCAATTTTTACCATTCTTGCATGTGATGGGGAATTTGTATTATTTCATTTTTTTCTTTTTATTTATTAAAAGTAGATTTGTTTAAAATTTGGAATTAGTTTAATTATGATATAATAATAATCTTAATTAATTTAAAATTAACGTGATTCCATTAAATTACTAGCAAGTTGAATTTAGTTATTTAATAAATGAATTTTTTATTTAGAATTTTTAATTAAGGGTATTTTGGTACTTTAAAAATAATTGACACTTCTTTCTTCTCTATTTCATATATATTTCTCCTATACCAATCAATACATCAAATCAACTCTATTTCTCTCCTCTCTCTCTTCTCTCACACTCTCACATATTTCTCTCTTTTCAATTTCTTCTCTTTGCCAATCAAACCCTTGAGGAGTGTATAGTTAGTTCAAAAACATCTTACTAATAAAGTGTAATTGAAGAGGGGGCAGAGGGGCAAAAAAGGGAAATAATTTATAACTAAATAACTAACCAAGGGAAGGCTGGAAATGGGTTTATAAAAGACGAGGTCATATTAGAAAATATTCATTTTAGAGAGTTGTGGAATTCGGGAGTTTGCGGGTGCTCAACCTGCGGATGCTGTATCCACCATGTAGGCAAGTACCAGTGTGTTGGCCAGAGGTATGCAGTGCATTGCTATCAATTCAATAATAATTCTATCTTGAATCTTTCCTATCTTCTATTATCTACTTTAGGAGTTATAACAATATTACCCTAAATTACAAGAGTTGACTATCAGAACTAACATACCCCAAACTAACATACCCTGTATGAGACTGACGCAACTTTCAGGTGCCATGCCACCACTAATATTACATCCATTTCGACACACGAAAAGCAATGAAAAATAGCAGAGAAAGTATAATGCAACAAAAATCATACACGAATTTATATTGACTAGTCGATGGACATTGAATTTTGAAATGGTGGGTAAACAATTTGAAAAAAGAAATTGACACTGTCGCAAAAAGAAATCGACACTAACCTGAAGCCGGGCAATTGTTTTATGGTCAGGAACTTTCTCAGTCTCACCATCCTCATCCTTTTTACCTTTAGACTCGATCTTTTTAATTTCTTTTTTTTCGAAAATATACCTAAGCATATGGTTGGACAAAAGATATGAAAAACCACCAATAATTTGAAACAAACAGAAATATAATAGATTGCAAGAATTGTACCGATGATGCCGGAAGAATACGAAGTCCCTCTGGTTGTGGAATGTGACTACACGTCGGCCTTTAAACTCTGGATCTTGTGGGAAAAGGGACTGAATCATTCTATTAGAAACAAAATCAACCAATAAGGAGAGTTATACAAACCCATCATTAAATACAAAAACTGGGGACCATAGAGGATATATGTTAATGAAAAGCTATATTAGCAATATAGGAAAGGCAGCGCTAGACTAGTACTTGTTTCTTTCCAAAAAACTACTTACTACTTAAAAAATAACTTACAGGCAGTACTATTTCAGTCAGACCTAGCAAGGAGACATCACGAATTATTTGAAAAAAATGCAAGTAACAGATTAATGTTTAACAACATATGAGATATAAAATAAAAGACTTACCTTCCAACTCGATGCCCTAGACGTGTTGTGAAGTTGTTCAAAACAAGCTCAGGCCGGTGACTAGTTGGGGTTCCATGATTCTGCAAGGGGTCACCAAAATGCATACATAGTAAAAAAAAAATTAAAAATATATCATTTTTATTAACATAATCTCAAAACAAGTAAACTCATCTACCAATCTTTCCAGATGACAAGGTTCGATCAAAAAGTGGATTCATTGAATAGGTAACACAAGGTGCAGACTTATAGGAACTCATTTCTTGTAGTTGTAGAAAAAATAAGTAAAAAGAAGATAAGAACAAAAAACAAGTTTTGATGATATGCAACATCAATTAAATTGTTTTCTTTCTCCTATCTAAGAATTGAAGAGAATGTTTTATGTAGATTATGTAGATTAATATACACCAACATCAATGAGGAGACCAATATCAATGATGATATGCAGCATGACTTAAATCGTTTTCTTTCTCCTATATTAAAATTATGTAGATTAATATACGCCAGCATCAATGAGGAGACCAGAAGTACTTCTATACTATTGTTAAATACTTAAATTCATAAACAAAAAAATATCGAACCTTAATATCCTTGCGTAAAACAAGATTTGTGAGTTTGAAATGAGCAGTAGGTCCATCAGGTAAGCCTATAATTATGAGAGCATCTAAAATATAGGAGCAAAGAATTAAAATTTGTAAATTTTGTCAATAATCCTTAAAATATAAGATCAACTTGCATAGGATCTTTACTCAAAAGCACCACTTACTTGGTTCCCTACGATTGGTGTGTACAACTACAATAGATGTGAAGTCCTTTTTATTTGCATATTCTACAATCTGCAATTGAAAATGTAGTCAGTATGCTTTTTACCCACACTGTGAAGAGATAGTGAGACACACATTACCTTTTTTAAATCATAGGTTCCTCTCTTGAAGTAATGTGCATTTGGTATAATCTGAAGCAATTCTGATATAAAAGCAGGAGCCCTCTGCACATCAAGTCATATTTCACCAGAAAGATAAAAAAATGTTCAGTATATAAAAGAAGACATAATTTCCCCTATTCGACTCTACTCCTAAAAGTGTGAAACGGGAAACCAAACAAATCGGGGAGGAAAGGATATGCATTTCAAAAGTATTTAAGACATTTAAGCTTGAGAACATAAACAACAAAATTGAGGATACATACTGTAGAATTGAAGCGGCAAGTGGTGATTAATATCTTGGGATTATGTTGCCGATTTAAAACTGAACTGAATTCATCAGCATCATTTCCAGCAAATAGCTGCAAACAAATATGATTCATAAGTCGACATAATTCATTTTAGAAAAAAAATAATCAACTAGATTACAATAAGCAATTCCATTCAAATTACTAAATGAAAGTCACGCCTCAAAAACTAATTGTACACCCAAGAATTATTTTTATTTCATTTGCAGACTCCATAGTTTACACGATAAGATAGAGTCAATTCCTTTAAGCTTAAAGTGATGGGTGCTATTAGGAGTATAGCATTATAGCATAATCATTTTTTTTTAAAACCCCTAATTCCAATCTAATAGCAACATACCAGTAACCAACATACATACTCTACAGTCACAACACTGAAATCTAATCATATCAAGAGTTAATTCATAACAATCAAAGTTTAAAAAAATCAAAACCTCTTCATCATCAGGCTTGCAAACAGTCTCATCTACTTCCCTTGTATTCTCAATCGTACGAGGCACCTTCTTCTCTGGAAGCTATAACAACACACAAAAAAAACAAAAATCAAACCAACAGCAGCAACCATGGCAATTCAATTTGTTAAGAGAAAGAGAACGAGAGTGACCTCTTCGCCGAGCTCAATAGCTCTCTTGACAGCAGCGTCGCGGGCCTTGGATTTAGCGCGTTTTTCGAGCTTTTTCTGATGCTTAAGCTTGGCATGAACTTCGGATCTCTTCTCCTTGTTTTTGATCATGGAAGGACGGAATGGCTCCTTCGTCTCGGTTTTGGTTTTTCGCTTGGAAGAATCTTCTTCTCCATCGGAATCATGGTTCCTCTTCCGCTTTCCACCCATGGCCATAGTCGGAGTAAGAGTCTCAGGGTTTTTCGAACCAGAAGAAAGAAAATATTTTTTTGATAATTAGGGTTTTGAGCAAACCAGGTCGGTGATGAAATTCAATTGGATCGGATCTATGGTTTTTGATGACGTGTTAACCCGGAAAAATATTTGAGAACCTGCAGTTTATTTTTGTTACACGGATACACGTCTGTGACGCGCATTTGTTCTCAGAATGTATTTGTTCTTATAATGTATTTTTTTAGAATATATTTGTTTACATTTAAAATTAAAAAAATATATATATATAATTAATAAAAATTAATAATTTCTGATTTACTAAATATTAGTATGATACTCGTGCGTTCGTAAGAATACTTGTCGGTGATGTATATATATATATATATATATAATCGTACCTGGATCAGACGGTTGATAGTGGCCAACGGCGTCTGGAACGGCAACTCCGGTGATGGTGAGAGACGGCGGGGGGGTGTACCTGCAAGTTACTCCGACGCTCAAGTGAGAGAGTGTACAGAATATCAGCAAATACAAAAAGAGTGAATGGTAGGAAGAATGTGTCTGACCTGACCCTCTCAAATGAGAGGGTATTTATAGAGAGCCCCCAGCGCGGGGCCAACGGTTGCCTGCAATGGGCTGGATCAACGAGGCCCACTCCAAGTAACTACTAGGGCTTACGTGTAGTAGTGAAGACCAGCACGTGGTCTTCGCCCTAGGGTAACTGTTCCTAGATTTCTGAAAGTAGGGCAGACCGAATCTTTCGGAAGTGGGAGGTTACTTGGAACGTGTCCACGCGGGGTAGATCGTTGGGTACTCCCCTCGGGGGGGAGCCTTCTGTGTCGAGGAGATATGAAGCCCGTAGAAAGGGCGCGGCCTCGCGGGGAGGGATAGTGTCCGTCGAGGAGTGACGTGTAGCATGCTCGCGGGGGAGAAGCTAGTCTGTCGAGGAGTCACCTCTCAGCAGGACGTCATCTCCTATTGTCTCAAGTGCCCGACACCGCTTAAGTGCCCCGCGAAACTGCGGCTAGCGCGTGGCAGTTGCGTGTCTTGCATAAGGACCTTAATGGGCCTCCCCAAGCTGTATGGTTTGGGCCTGCTCGACTGTTGGGCAGCGTCGGCCCAGTCCAGAACAGGAGCCCCCCAAGTCGTTGCTCTGAGATGTCAGAGCAATGACTTAAGGGTTATGGTCATGTCGGGGATACGCCAAGATAGGAACCAAGGAGGCCATTCAGTCGTGCATAAGTCGGGCATCGGACAGCTGTGTTTGGTCGTAAAGCCGGGGAGATGAGGGGGTTCAGATTCGAAACGTTGGGGAAAACTGAAACGACACGCGTGGGAAGATGAGCGGCTGCATGTGTGCCACGTGTCGCCTGCCATCATTACCTATGGAGGCTAGGGCGGCTGGCTAGGGTAGTGCACTCAAGTGCCCTATGTCCCTCGAGTTCCGCGAGAACCCTTATAAAAACTCCTCCCCTCGCTCACTTCTCACTTTTCCGTTTCTCTCTCAACACTCTTTCTCCTTCTCTCTCTATCCTCCACAACAGCCGTTCGCCGCCGTCAACAGCTGGGAACTCCGCGCCGGAAACCTAAATCGCCGCTTAAAAGGTATTTGCTCAAAAACTGGCCTTTTTCTTGCGTTTTTCTTTGATTTCAACTAGTGTATAGCGTTTCCTTGGTGAACTGACGAAGTTCCCATGAGAAACGAAAGGGTTCTTGGCGAATACGGCGAGAATCCCTTGTTGTTTAGAGAGGAAGTGTTAAGAAATTTTCTCGTTTTCGTTGAATGTCTCGGGGACCAGGGATGAACATCTCGGGGACGCGTTGAATGTCTCGGGGACCTTAGCGTTTACTCTTTTCGTTAGCATTACGGGGACGAAAGGGGCAGAATTTTCCGGGGAGGCGGTGAGTTCCCCGGTGAACATGTCGATCCTCGGCCGGTTATGTCGGGGAAACGAGAGAACCTTGCCCCTTCCTCGCCCGTTCGCTTGAACAGCGGTGGAGGGGTGAATTTGATACGACCCATCGAATTCACCGTTTCCTTCTGCTTTTCAGGTAAATGAACGATTTGGCTGCGAAAGTGGCCGTAGGATCATTCGAAGAAGACGACGACCAACCCGAATCTCCTATGGCTCATATGGCTTTTGCGCAGGAGCGCCCGCTCGAGGAGTGGGTGTGCGAGGAAGCCCTGGAGATGTCGTCCATCTTCGTCTACAAAGACGTGGACGACGCGTTCTGCACCGTCGAGCATCGGCTCATTAGGTCTGACAAATCCTGGAAGGTTTTCCGCCCAGAGGAGCACCATCAGATATGTTCGCCTTACCGGGGAATGCGCATCCCGTTATATGAATTCATGTTCGACAAGGCGGGGTGGAGGCTGCCCTTCACGAACTTACAAGAGGGGGTCTTTGCCTGGTTGAAGCTGGCACCCTCACAGATCCACCCGAACTCGCTGGCCTTCATCCAGGTCTTCGAGCTCGTTTGTAAGCACTTAAAAATCGTTCCGACAGTGTCCTTCTTCTTTCGGATATTCCATCTCCAAAGGTCGTCGGCCGGTGGACGACACGGATGGGTGTCCTTCAAGCAAAGCAAAGCTCTGTTCCATACGTATTTAGATTCCGTCTGGGACTTCAAGTTCTGCTACTACTTCGTGAAGCCGGTCACCCTCGGGGTCGTCCACTCGCTGTATTAGAGGGTTACCCGCAAAGTCGACGGTCGCTCCGAGGAGGTTCTGGAGCCGAAGTTCCCCCTGTACTTGACAGAGGAACACTTCAAGAAGGGAGTCGACAAATACAAGGTGAAGCATAATCAGTTGGATGTCGACGACCGGGCATCTTACGATAAAATCGTCGCTTTCATCGAAAACTTCAATGAAGCCCGACACGAAACGCTGGGTGGCGAGCCTATAACGGGGGCAGACGGGCAGGTGATGAAGCAACGTCGCTTGATCAATACCCGCGTTTTGCTCGAGACCTTCTCCGATGAAGAAGCGGACGAGCTATTAGGTGGTGAAAATATCCTCGACTTAAACCTTCCTCGTGTCTGTATGTTTTTGCCTTACTAATGTTTTCTTTCTTTTTGCAGGGAAAATGGCCGGAGCTGAGGAGAGGCTCAAGAAGTTGAAGGCGAAGAGGGCTCGGGAAAAGCAGGCCCGGGGAGAGGCATCTCGTTCAAAGGGTCAAGATGTTGCTCCTTCTGGGGTCATGCCTGAGGGTGTTTCCTCGGCTGCGATGCCCGAAGGTTCCAGCCAATCTCAGCCTACTGCCACTGTGTCGGGGATTTCAGGTAGGCGGACACCTCCTGCTGGGAGCTAGTCTCCGGGTACTCAAGGGACGCCGAAACGACAACGGGTTTTGAACGCGGAGGTCGTCGACCTGGCCCACGAAGAAAGTTCCCCACCTCCTTCAAGCTTCGAACTCCCGCCCTGCCATCTCAAACCCCGCTTCTTCTCCGAAGTCATCTATCCTCGCGTCCCTCCCTCTGAAATCCAAGCTGTGCTGGGGATCGCTGCGGAAGCGAGGAGAAAAACGATCTTTGAGGACCTATCTGCCGTCATGCGGCTCTGCTCGACTGCTATTGTCCTGAACAATGAAACCCGCCCCGCTGCCGAACTTTCTCGACTGCAAGAAAAGCTCGAGACCTTGGATGCTGAGCTGCTAGACCTGCGCAAAGAGTTGAAGGAATGCAGGGACCTTAATAAAGAACAGAATGAGCAGCAGCAGCGGGCGGAGGCAAAGCTGAAGGAAGCCAAGGAAGCGGAGAAAGGTCATCTTGCCCGGATCACCGAGCTGGAGGCAGAGGAGAAGTGGCTCCGGGAGAGGGTTACCGAGTTAGAGAATGTTGTTCGGCCATCTGAGGGCGAAACTGAAGAGGACAAGCTCCTAACCACTCGAGCAGCGCTGGTGGCCCAACTCAGGAGACTCGAGCAGGATCTCCGACTAGCCGAGGATGATGCTCTTGAAACTGCGGGCATAGGGTTCCGAAATGCAGTGGCGCAACTTCGGATCCTAAATCCCGACCTGGTGACCGACGGGGCTGATGCTGACTGCGAGGTGGTCGATGGCCGGATAGTGCTGCCCGGGCAAAAAGGGAATGCCAACGAGGGAGGTGGGCCGGACGCCGCTGAGACCGCTGCAGAGTAGGAATATAGTTTGCTTGGCCTGCGTGCCATTTTGTTGTAGTTGTCGCCCGGCTTGTGGGCTTATTGATGTAACATTTGTACAATGGGTTTTGCCCCGATTTTAATACTTCGCTATGCCTCTTTATTAATTTTTCTTGTGTGTGATACTTTATATATTACTTATTTTTGCCTAAGTAGTTGAGATCGGCGGCGCCTTGGGGTTTGCTCGACTCTGATGATCCTCGACTGTGAAGAGAGCTAGTCGAGTGGTCGGGGGTTGTACTCCGACCTTCAACGAGGCTAAGAATTCGGTCGAGGTCTTAGCTTCGTGGCGTGAACTTCCCATCGCGAGCTGGGTGTTCTGCCTATTCGGTACGTCGACGACGGAGCTCGGTTGAGGTCTCCTCGTTGGGCCAAAAAGTCTCACGCACACACTCCGTGGTTTTTTGCCGTCGTGTGTTATATAGAGGTGTCGCGCATGTACCATTGCACGCCCCCGTGGTCGCGACGTTGTACTGTCCCGGGCAGTGTCTAACTGTAGTATTGCTTGAGTTTCTCAGCATTCCATGGTCGAGCAAGTTGTTCACCGTGGAGGTTCTCGAGGTAATAGGCACCCGTCCCCGTCTTTGCGGTGACGCGGTATGGGCCCTCCCAGTTTTCGGCCAGCTTTCCTTCGCGTGAATCTTTTTGATTCCTCCGTAGGACAAGACTGCCTACTTGGAAGTCTCGCTTGATAACTTTGTCATTATAACGCAAAGTTATTTTTTATTTTAAAGAGGCTTCTTGGAGGGAAGCGCCGGTCCTTATCTCTTTGACAAGGTCGAGTTCCTCTCGCAGAGCTTCGTTGTTTGTTTCTTCGTCGAGAGGAGCTTCTGTCCTCCTCGAGGGTTCCCTGATCTCCACGGGGATAACTGCCTCGGTCCCGTATGTTAGGCGAAACGGGGTATCCCCGGTCGTGGAGTGTGGGGTTGTCCGATACGCCCAGAGGACGTTGTGCAACTCCTCGACCCACCGTTGTTTGGCATCGCCGAGTCGTCGCTTCAATCCCCGGAGTATCACCCTGCTCGCTGCTTCGGCCTGCCCGTTGGTTTGAGGGTGCTCGACCGACGTGAAGTGCTGTTTTGTGCCTAGTTTGGCGACGAAGTCTTGGAAGTTCCTGTCGGTGAACTGTGTCCCGTTGTCCGTGACAATGGCTTGGGGCACGCCTAATCGGGCGAGGATGTTTCTCTTGTAGAAACGGAGTATGTTGAAAGCAGTGATTTTGGCCAGCGCCTCGGCCTCAATCCATTTCGTGAAGTAATCCACCCCGACGATGAGGTACTTGTTTTGGTACGACCCTATGACGAAAGGTCCAAGGATATCCATTCCCCACCACGCAAACGGCCACGACAACGATAATGACTTAAGCTCGTTTGGAGGAGCGAGGTGCATGTCCCCGTGTCTTTGGCAGCAGTCACATTTCTTACCGTGTTCCTTTACATCATGTTGCATAGTGGGCCAATATTACCCCGCTCGGAGTGCTTTTCGGGCTAGGGACCTTCCGCCGATGTGCTGGGCGTTGATCCCTTCGTGGATTTCCTAGAGAATCCCCGAAACTTTGCCTTCTTCGACACACCGGAGTAAGGGAATGGAGAATCCTCGACGGTATAGCTTACCCTCGACGACGGTATACGCATATGCCCGCCTCTTGACTATCCCCGCTTCTCTAGGATCGTCGGGCAGTTTGTCCATCGTCAAGTATTCGTAGACTGGGGTCATCCAACAGTTTGCGTCCCCAATTGCATTGACCTCTGTGGTCGGTGCGGCTTTGTTTATGCTCGGCTGGGTCAGTATCTCCTGGATAACCAATTTGTTCCCTCCTTTTTTCTTAGTGCTCGCAAGCTTGGAGAACACGTCTGCTCGAGTGTTGTGCTCACGCGGGATGTGAGCCACCTCTGCGGAGGTAAATTTCTTCAGCTTTTCTTTCACCAATGTTAGGTACTCGATGGTATTATCGTTCTTGGCCTGGAATTCTCCTCGAACCTGTGATGCCACGAGCTGGGAGTCTGTAAAGATTTTGACTTCTTTTGCGCCAAGGTCTTTCGCAAGTCGAAATCCCGCGAGGAAGGCCTCGTATTCGGCTTGGTTGTTTGATGTCTTGAAGGACAGTTCGAGGGAGACCTCTATCAGGATGCCCTGCTTGTTTTCGAGGATAATGCCCGCTCCGCTACCTTTTGCACTGGAGGCCCCGTCGACGTAAATCGTCCATTTCTGGGAGCCATTGGTCGAGGACTCAGGGACGGTCATTTCCGCTACGAAGTCGGCCAGTACTTGGGCGTTCAAGGCTTTTCTTCCTTCGTATCAAAGGTCGAACTCGGATAGCTCGAGAGACCACCGAAGCATTCTCCCTGCCATGTCTGGTCGACTGAGGAGCTGTCTGATAGGTTGATATGTCCTTACCACGATTGTGTGGGCCAGGAAGTAATGACGTAATCTTCTGGTTGCGGATACGAGGGCCAAGGCGACCTTTTCAATCTGTTGGTATCTGAGCTCGGGGTCCTGAAGAGCTCTGCTCGTGAAATAAATCGGTTTCTGTCTGTCGGGGGTCTCCCGTATAAGGACGGCACTCACCGCTTCGCCGGTGACGGCCAGGTACAAGAAAAGTGTTTCCCCGGTATCCGGTCGGGACAAGACCGGGGGTTGTGACAAGACTTGTTTTAGATGGAGGAGGGCTTGTTCGCATTCTTCACTCCATTCAAAGGTCGCTTTCTGTCGGAGAAGCTTGAAAAAGGGGAGTGTGTACTGAGCAGATTTGGCTACGAAACGGGAGAGAGCAGTTAGCATTCCGTTAAGTGACTGGATCGACTTCTTCGAGTTCGGAGTAGGGATTTCGGAGAATGCCCTACATTTGTCAGAGTTCGCCTCGATGCCTCTCTCCGTGAGGTAGAAGCCGAGGAACTTCCCCACGCGAACACCGAAGGTGCATTTGTCGGGGTTGAACCTCATGCGACATTTCCTCGCTGTGTCGAACACTTTCTTGAGATGAGTAGCATGGTCGACTTCTTCTGCGGATTTGACGATCATGTCGTCCATATAGACCTCGAGTACGTTGCCGATATCACCCCGGAAGACCTTGTTCATCATCCGTTGGTAGGTGGCGCCAGCATTTTTCAAGCCGAAGGGCATTACGTTATAGTAGTAATTGCCCGACTCGGTCATGAAGGCGGTATGCTGCTTGTCGGCCTCGTCCATGGGGATTTGGTTGTACCCCGAATAGGCATCCATAAAGGATAGTAATTTGAATCCTGCAGAATTATCGACCAGCTGGTCGATGTTAGGTAAGGGGTAAGAGTCTTTCGGGCATGCCCGGTTAAGATCCGTGTAGTCAACGCACATCCTCCATTTTCCATTATTTTTCTTAACGAGTACAACATTTGAGAGCCAAGTTGTGTACTTGGCCTCGGAAATAAAGTTTGTCTCTATGAGGTCTTTTACATCTTTTTCAGCAGCCTCCATTTTTTCCGGAGACTGCCTACGCCTACGTTGAGCTACAGCCCTAGCGGCCGAATCTATAGTCAGCTGATGACAAGCTACTTCAGGGTCCAGTCCAGGCATCTCTGCTGCACTCCAGGCAAACAAGTCTGCATTTTCTCGGAGACATGCCTTCAGTTGCCTCTTCGCCACGTCAGGGAGTCCATAGCCAATCTTCACGCTTCGGTCTGGGCTGTCGCCGAGAGGAACCAGCTCGAAATCTCTATCCGGGACGAGGCACGTTGGGTGGAGAGACTGCCCGTTGATTTCAACTGGGAGGTCCTCGCCTGCAGCTTCTTCCTGCTCCTCGGTAAACCTACTGTCAAGGGCGACCGCGCTGACCGGCGGGAGTGGAACCTGCACGACGTCTGGGGGTGTCTCGGCC
Organism: Lathyrus tuberosus; assembly: GCA_022829125.1. Classification (NCBI taxonomy): domain Eukaryota; kingdom Viridiplantae; phylum Streptophyta; class Magnoliopsida; order Fabales; family Fabaceae; genus Lathyrus; species Lathyrus tuberosus. Next base: position 432,858 of record JALAZF010000676.1, read on the forward strand.
TGAGTCTTAGATTTGGTGCCACCAACGACACTCAGACCCCTGATTACTGCGTTGAAACATCTTCTGGCCGCGTTGATGTCCCCGTGGAGAGTGACCACACGTCCATGCTTCGTGTAGTATTTCATTTTCAGGTGGACCGTTGATGGTACGGTCGTTAGCTCCGCCAACGTGGTCCTCCCCATTATGCAGTTGTAGAGGGACGGGCAGTCCACCACCAAGAAACGTGTCTTCACCTGTCGGGCAGTTTCCTCCATCCCGAAGGTGACCATCAATTCCACGAAGCCCCATGGTCTGGTGGTCGCGCCATTGAAGCCCTGTAGGTCTGACCCTACGTACGGGGACAAGTGTTGCTTGGTCAGCTGGAGGGTTTCGAAGAGGTGGACGTATATGATGTCCACCGAGCTTCCCTGGTCGACCAAAATTCTGTGGACATCGAAATTGGCCATCTGTTCCCGGATCAGGAGGGGGATGTTGGCGTTCGGCGCCCCACCAGGAAGTTCCTCGAGGTAGAAAGTAATCGGATTTGATCTTCCCTTAACTCTCTCGAGGGTGGGGGCTCGAGGAGTTGTTGCTTTCAGTTCGTTGAATTTCCTCTTTATTGACCCCACGGTCAACCGGTCGGGGGCTCCGCCAGATATGACTAGGGCTTGGGGAAAAGATTCCCAGGTACTGCGAGCACTTATCGAGTCTTCTGTTGGGAATTTCCTCCACATGTTTCGGACAGCTTCAGGGTTGTCGAGTTCTCCCGAAAAACCAAAGTCTTCAGGCCGCGTGATGCTCAACGCGACCTGCGGCAATCTGTTGTTGGGAAAGGGAGTTGACTCCTCGACATTCTGGGCCTCCTGGCCGCTGGGGCGGGGGGCCTCTTGCTGCTTGGCGTACTTCTTCAGGTACCCTTCCTTAATCAGCGTCTCGATTGCGTCCTTAAGGTGGACGCAATCTTCAGTAACGTGTCCGTGGCTGCGATGGAACCGGCAGTACTTGGACTTGTCAGCATTTGGTTTGGAGGCTGCCGGTTTCGGGAAGCGGATTCCCCCTTTGACGAACTCCGAATTGGCACAGTCGCTGAAAATGAGCGCGCGGGACGCATTCAGCGGTGTGTAGTCTTTGAAAAGGCCAGACGGTCCCCGTGATTCGCAAGGCTCTTTGGTACGGGCTTCTTTCTTTCTTTCCCCGCCTCGCCTGGGTGGAGGGGAGTCCTCTCTTCTCCGGTCTCCACCTCGCCTGGGTGGAGGGGAGTCTTCTTCCTTGTTGCCGCGGGGGCCTTCTCTGCGCCTCGAATCGAGGGCAATTTGTGCGGCTTCAGCTTCCTTGAACTCAATATACGACTGAGCCCTCTCGAGGAGGCCTTCAAAGCTGCGGGGACGGTGTAGCCCGACGAATTCTGCGAACTTAGATCATATCCTCAAACCATTGATGATGAGATACATTTTGATGTGATCGGTCACGTGGATTTCGACCGTCTCTTTGTTGAACCTCTCTATGTAGCTCCGGAGAGGCTCGTCCTTTCCTTGAAAGATGGCTTCCAGGGAGGCTATCGTCTTTGGATGTCGACGAGAAGCCGTAAAATGTTTTCTGAAACGCTCCCTCAGGACTCTCCACGACGTGATTGACTCAGATGCTAGGTTTTTGTACCAAGCCATGGCCCCTTTCCGAAGGGTTGTGGGGAATAACCAACATTTGATGGCGCCGGAGACGTTCCTAAAATCGAGCAGAGCTTCAAAACTCTCGACGTGGTCGTCAGGACAGATGTCCCGTCATAAGTTCCCAACGATGGGGGCCTCTCCAGGCCCTTAGGAATGGGGGCGTCCATGATGTGCCTGGCCAGAGGTGTCCGGTAATCGTCATCCTCGCTGGCTCCCGGAGACACAGAGGGGGAGCGCTGCTCACGAACATGGTGACGTCTCGGGGAGTGGTCCTTTGGATGGCCTCTGGGTTCCTCGGCTTCCGGCCTGCTCCTTTTATTTTTCGAGGAGAGAACTGGTCCCTTTGGTGGCGGAGAGCGGTGGCGTTTCTGAGGATGTTCTGGCTGAGTATGCTCCAAGCGTGGTCTGCGACCCCTGGGAACCGGGGAGGGGCTGCGAGATGCCTCCGGGGACTGCGAATGTCTTGGAAGTGGTGGTGGTCGGTGCCTTCGCGGGGAAGACCGACCTCGACGTTTCTCCAGCACCTCGATCTGGATGTTCTGGTTGAAGATCATCTGGTTGGTCTGATTGACCAACGCAAACAGGGCGACAGTGCTCGGGTCTGCATTTGGCGGCGGGTCCACGGGCTGGAGGACCGTTTCCTGTCCGTCTTAGTGAGTTGTCTCGTACTCCGCTTCCTCAGAAGATGGTGAGACGGTGAGTCCGTCTCTGACGTCGTTCTCCGCGACAGGTTGGGCAGCGTTGTTGTCGACGCGGTTGCCATTGCCGAGTTGTGTGATGATGTTGTCTAGAGCTTGATTAGCCGACGGGCTGGCCATGATGGTTGTTGAACGGAGAAAGCTTTGGTTTATCGAGCAAAAAAACGGGGAAGCTTGTAAGTTCCCACAGACGGCGCCACTGATCGTACCTAGATCAGACAGTTGATAGTGGTCAACGGCGTCTGGAACGGCAGCTCCGGTGATGGTGAGAGACGGTCGGGGGGGGGTGTACCTACAAGGTACTCCGACGCTCAAGTGAGAGAGTGTACAGAATATCAGCAAATACAAAAAGAGTGAATGGTAGGAAGAATATGTCTAACCTGACCCTCTCAAATGAGAGGGTATTTATAGAGAGCCCCCAGCGCGGGGCCAACGGTTACCTGCAATGGGCTGGATCAACGAGGCCCACTCCAAGTAACTGTTAGGGCTTACATGTAGTAGTAAAGACCAGCACATGGTCTTCGCCCTAGGGTAACTGCTCCTAGATTTCCGGAAGTAGGGCAGACCGAATCTTTCGGAAGTGGGAGGTTACTTGGAACGTGTCCACGCAGGGTAGATGGTTGGGTACTCCCCTCGGGGGGGAGCCTTCTGTGTCGAGGAGATATGAAGCCCGTAGAAAGGGCGCGGCCTCGCGGGGAGGGATATTGTCCATCGAGGAGTGACGTGTAGCATGCTCGCGGGGGAGAAGCTAGTCTGTCGAGGAGTCACCTCTCAACAGGACGTCCTCTCCTATTGTCTCAAGTGCCCGACACCGCTTAAGTGCCCCGCGAAACTGGGGCTAGCACGTGGCAGTCGCGTGTCTTGCAGAAGGACCTTAATGGGCCTCCCAAGACTGTATGGGTTGGGCCTGCTTGACTGTTGGGCAGCGTCGGCCCAGTCCAGAATAATATATATATATATATATATATATATATATATATATATATATATATATATATATATATATATATATATATATATATATATATATATATATATATATATATATATATATATTATGACATTAAAACAATTTTAAAACAATAAATTAAAACATTCTTATATATTAATGAGTATGACATTAAAACAATAAAAAAATTTATGATATTAAAACATTAAGATTTGATTAAAAAACCATTAAAACTTTCTTATATATTAATTCCTTTTTAAATGTGAGAATAGAATTAATAAAAAACAGTAAATATAAGAAAATATAATATATATTTTAAAAAAATAGAATTAATATTCGCAGACATCAGTTGGTATCTTTTATAAAAATATTTATGTAATAATTTAGTTTTATAAATATCAAATAATATTATAGTATTTGAAAATATTATTTAATTGTATAAATAAATATTATTAATATAAATAAATATATTTTATGTAAGTATTATTATAAATATCTATTTCGTGTGATATGCATATCACTACACGTGTGATTGCCCTATTATGGTGTGTTAAGCGCATTTGATATATTTTTAAAATAGGCTTAATAAAAAGTAATAAATATAAAAAATATAACTTAGATTTAAAAAAAACAAATCAATACCTGCGGGCATCGTTTGGTATTTTTATAAAAATATTTATGCAATGATTTAGTTTTATAAATATCATATAATATTATAGTATTTGTAATTATTTTTTTAATTTAATAAATAAATATTATCAACATAAATAAATACCCGTGTTCGTCCGGGTACTGCTATGACACGCACGCTTTTGTTTTTAAAATATAATAAATAATGTATTTTTTCAGAATATATTTGTTTACATTTAAAATTAAAAAAAAAAGCAAAATATAATTAATAAAAATTAGTAATTTCTGATTTACTAAATATTAGTATGATACCCGTGCGTTCGCACGAATACCTGTTGGTGACGTGTATCTATTTTTATTTAAAATTTGGGAAAAAAATAGAATTAATAAAAAACAGTACAATATGATGAATCAATAAGGTTGTATTGATAAAAAGAAAATAATTTATATAACAATTAATTGACATTTTGTATTAGTATTTAAAAAAGAAATCAATTGAATATGCATTAAAACGTTTTTGTCCACAATATTAACTGGAAGAAGGGAAAATAATTTAGAGGGAAATTGAGAAATATTAGAAATAATATTAAATGGCAAAAGAAGCAAAAGTAAAATTTTGAAGCATTCATCAGTGGCTGGAGAAGAGGACGCGAACACAAAATGGACTGGAAAGCCAATGATGGGGGAGAGGTGGTGAGAGGCTCGAAGGAGGAAGCATTGTTGAGAAGTGGTGATTTGCAAATGGAGGGGAAAAGGTAAAGCATACATTTCATGTTGTCTATTAAGGTTTTAGGTCTTGTATGTTTGTTAAACAATGTTGATTTGGTTGTAATGGTTAGGTTTGTTGTATGGTATAAGGATATACGGTGTGCGACGACTGTAAAAAAGAATGTGCTGGTAAGTATGTAATGAAGACATATTATTTGTAAAGTTCATATAGGAATATATATGGTATAATAGGGTTTTTTGGTTGTGATTGTGCAGCAAATTCCGTAACACGTGATTAAGGAGTGTGCGGGGCTGGAATCCGATCGAGTTTTGATGTATGACTATAATATGAAAAAGATTTACAATTGTCAACTCCATATTCGTGACAGAGGGTACCATGTGGAGAAGTTTGTTGGACATGGTTGGTATGAGTATTCAAAGGAAAGAGATTTGAAGGATGGGGATAGAGTTGGGTTCTGCATTCGCAAGCCTCCTGGGAACAGAATGATCGTTAAGTTATTAAATCGTAAATAAGATAAAAGTATGTATGAAGATTTTAGTTTTAGGTTTAAGTATGTATGATGGTGTAACAATTTTGCGCAGAATTATGTTAAATCTGTATTGGAAATGTTTAAATATAAATTCAGTATGTTGTTCATTTATATCAGTTGAAGTTGAGGTTAGGTTGTCATTTTGAGAAGGTCTCAAGTTTGTGTTGATTTTAATGGTGTTGAACAGATTTATGTAAGCTTTGTGATTGAATAAGTATATGTTTGGATGTTTGAATCTGGGGGGAAAAATTGATATTGAGTGAAATGTTTGAGAAACATTGATAGTTGTGGAAAATCAAAAGAGTTAGTTGTTGAAATTAGTAATGTATTGTCAATTTTCTGTTAACTGTTATGTTTAAGATTAATGGCAGTTTCTGTTAATTTTCTGTTAAGTTTTTGTTAATTTTCTGTTTGGTTTTTCGATTGGTTAGGCTGTGTTTATTTATTAGTTTTTAATGTTAATTATGTTTGTTGTGTAATGAAACAGACTCAATGATAGTAATGGTTGCTGGTAGACTTGTTATTGTTGGTTTGAGGTGATGTTTTTTGACAAATTTACATGCAAAATGTGCAAATTTAACATGTTCAGTGTGCTTAGTTTGGCAGCTTAGTGATTGAAATGGAAATGTCATTATATTAGTTCAAAATATATAAGTTACAGATTTATTTTAAAGGTGTGGTCATTGAAGTGTTCCATGTATGAGGTTTTAAGATGGGGGACTAGATCCAAAGTGTGATTGTGGTTAACAGGTTTATTCTTTGGAAACCACAAATGTTTCTATTTGTATTTTCTTCTTGTGGTAGTGCTGGCTACTGGTGTTTTGCTGTTTGGTGTTTGAATTTGCAGGTATGGGCCCTCCCAGTTTGCGGCCAGCTTTCCTTCGCGTGAATCTTTTTTATTCCTCCGTAGGACAAGACTGCCTACTTGGAAGTCTCGCTTGATAACTTTGTCATTATAACGCAAAGTTATTTTTTGTTTTAAAGAGGCTTCTTGGAGGGAAGCGTTGGTCTTTATCTCTTCGACAAGGTCGAGTTCCTCTCGCAGAGCTTCGTTGTTTGTTTCTTCATCGAGGGGAGCTTCTGTCCTCCTCGAGGGTTCCCTGATCTCCACGGGGATAACTGCCTCGGTCCCGTATGTTAGGCGAAACGGGGTATCCCCGGTCGTGGAGTGTGGGGTTGTCCGATACGCCCAGAGGACGTTGTGCAACTCCTCGACCCACCGTTGTTTGGCATCGCCGAGTCGTCGCTTCAATCCCCGGAGTATCACCCTGTTCGCTGCTTCGGCCTGCCCGTTGGTTTGAGGGTGCTCGACCGACGTGAAGTGCTGTTTTGTGCCTAGTTTGGCGACGAAGTCTTGGAAGTTCCTGTCGGTGAACTGTGTCCCGTTGTCCGTGACAATGGCTTGGGGCACGCCTAATCGGGCGAGGATGTTTCTCTTGTAGAAACGGAGTATGTTGAAAGCAGTGATTTTGGCCAGCACCTCGGCCTCAATCCATTTCGTGAAGTAATCCACCCCGACGATGAGGTACTTGTTTTGGTACGACCCTATGACGAAAGGTCCGAGGATATCCATTCCCCACCACGCAAACGGCCACGGCAACGATAATGACTTAAGCTCGTTTGGAGGAGCGAGGTGCATGTCCCCGTGTCTTTGGCAACGGTCACATTTCTTAACGTGTTCCTTTACATCATGTTGCATAGTGGGCCAATATTACCTCGCTCGGAGTGCTTTTCGGGCTAGGGACCTTCTGCCGAGGTGCTGGGCGTTGATCCCTTCGTGGATTTCCTGGAGGATCCCCGAAACTTTGCCTTCTTCGACACACCAGAGTAAGGGAATGGAGAATCCTCGACGGTATAGCTTACCCTCGACGACGGTATACGCACATGCCCGCCTCTTGACTATCCCCGCTTCTCTAGGATCGTCGGGCAGTTTGCCCATCGTCAAGTATTCGTAGACTGGGGTCATCCAACAGTTTGCGTCCCCGATTGCATTGACCTCTGTGGTCGGTGCGGCTTTGTTTATGCTCGGCTGGGTCAGTATCTCCTGGATAACCGATTTGTTCCCTCCTTTTTTCTTAGTGCTCGCAAGCTTGGAGAGCACGTCTGCTCGAGTGTTGTGCTCACGCGGGATGTGAGCCACCTCTGCGGAGGTAAATTTCTTCAGCTTTTCTTGCACCAATGTTAGGTACTCGATGAGATTATCGTTCTTGGCCTGGAATTCTCCTCGAACCTGTGATGCCACGAGCTGGGAGTCTGTAAAGATTTTGACTTCTTTTGCGCCAAGGTCTTCTGCAAGTCGAAGTCCCGCGAGGAAGGCCTCGTATTCGGCTTGGTTGTTTGATGTCTTGAAGGACAGTTCGAGGGAGACCTCTATCAGGATGCCCTGCTCGTTTTCGAGGATAATGCCCGCTCCGCTACCTTTTGCACTGGAGGCCCCGTCGACGTAAATCGTCCATTTCTGGGAGCCATTGGTCGAGGACTCAGGGACGGTCATTTCCGCTACGAAGTCGGCCAGTACTTGGGCTTTCAAGGCTTTTCTTCCTTCGTATCGAAGGTCAAACTCGGATAGCTCGAGAGACCACCGGAGCATTCTCCCCGCCATGTCTGGCCGACTGAGGAGCTGTCTGATAGGTTGATATGTCCTTACCACGATTGTGTGGGCCAGGAAGTAATGACGTAATCTTCTGGCTGCGGATACGAGGGCCAAGGCGACCTTTTCAATCTGTTGGTATCTGAGCTCGGGGTCCTGAAGAGCTCTGCTTGTGAAATAAATCAATTTCTGTCCGTCGGGGGTCTCCCGTATAAGGACGGCACTCACCGCTTCGCCGGTGACGGCCAGGTACAAGAAAAGTGTTTCCCCGGTATCCGGTCGGGACAAGACCGGGGGTTGTGACAAGACTTGTTTTAGATGGAGGAGGGCTTGTTCGCATTCTTCACTCTATTCAAAGGTCGCTTTCTGTCGGAGAAGCTTGAAAAAGGGGAGTGCGTACTGAGCAAATTTGGCTACGAAACGGGAGAGAGCAGTTAGCATTCCGTTAAGTGACTGGATCGACTTCTTCGAGTTCGGAGTAGGGATTTCGGAGAATGCCCTACATTTGTCAGAGTTCGCCTCGATGCCTCTCTCCGTGAGTTAGAAGCCGAGGAACTTCCCCACGCGAACACCGAAGGTGCATTTGTCGGGGTTGAACCTCATGCGACATTTCCTCGCTGTGTCGAACACTTTCTTGAGATGAGTAGCATGGTCGACTTCTTCTGCGGATTTGACGATCATGTCGTCCATATAGACCTCGAGTACGTCGCCGATATCAGCCCGGAAGACCTTGTTCATCATCCGTTGGTAGGTGGCGCCATCATTTTTCAAGCCGAAGGGCATTACGTTATAGTAGTAATTGCCCAACTCGGTCATGAAGGCGGTATGCTGCTTGTCGGCCTCGTCCATGGGGATTTGGTTGTACCCCGAATAGGCATCCATAAAGGATAGTAATTTGAATCCTGCAGAATTATCGACCAGCTGGTCGATGTTAGGTAAGGGGTAAGAGTCTTTCGGGCATGCCCGGTTAAGATCCGTGTAGTCAACGCACATCCTCCATTTTCCATTATTTTTCTTAACGAGTACAACATTTGAGAGCCAAGTTGTGTACTTGGCCTCGGAAATAAAGTTTGTCTCTAGGAGGTCTTTTACATCTTTTTCAGCAGCCTCCATTTTTTCCGGAGACTGCCTACGCCTACGTTGAGCTACAGCCCTAGCGGCCGAATCTATAGTCAGCTGATGACAAGCTACTTCAGGGTCTAGTCCAGGCATCTCTGCTGCACTCCAGGCGAACAAGTCTGCATTTTCTCGGAGACATGCCTTCAGTTGCCTCTTCGCCAGGTCAGGGAGTCCATAACCAATCTTCACGCTTCGGTCTGGGCTGTCGCCGAGAGGAACCAGCTCGAAATCTCCATCCGGGACGAGGCGCGTTGGGTGGAGAGGCTACCCGTTGATTTCAACTGGGAGGTCCTCGCCTGCAGCTTCTTCCTGCTCCTCGGTAAACCTGCTGTCAAGGTCGACCGCGCTGACCGGCGGGAGTGGAACCTGCATGACGTCTGGGGGTGTCTCGGCCTGAGTCTTAGATTTGGTGCCGCCAACGACACTCAGACCCCTGATTGCTGCGTCAAAACATCTTCTGGCCGCGTTGATGTCCTCGTGGAGAGTGACCACACGTCCACGCTTCGTGTAGTATTTCATTTTCAGGTGGACCGTTGATGGTACGGCCGTTAGCTCCGCCAACGTGGTCCTCCCCATTATGCAGTTGTAGAGGGACGGACAGTCCACCACCAAGAAGCGTGTCTTCACCTGTCGGGCAGTTTCCTCCATCCCGAAGGTGACCATCAATTCCACGAAGCCCCATGGTCTGGTGGTCGCGCCATTGAAGCCTTGTAGGTCTGACCCTACGTACGGGGACAAGTGTTGCTTGGTCAGCTGGAGGGTTTCGAAGAGGTGGACGTATATGATGTCCACCGAGCTTCCCTGGTCGACCAAAATTCTGTGGTCATCGAAATTGGCCATCTGTGCCCGGATCAAGAGGGGGATGTTGGCGTTCGGCGCCCCACCAGGAAGTTCCTCGAGGTAGAAAGTAATCGGATTTGATCTTCTCTTAACTCTCTCGAGGGTGGGGGCTCGAGGAGTTGTTACTTTCAGTTCGTCGAATTTCCTCTTTATTGACCCCACGGTCAACCGGTCGGGGGCTCCGCCAGATATGACCAGGGCTTGGGGAAAAGATTCCCAGGTACTGCGAGCACTTATCGAGTGTTCTGTTGGGAAGTTCCTCCACATGTTTCAGACAGCTTCAGGGTTGTCGAGTTCTCCCGAAAAACCAAAGTCTTCAGGCCGCGTGATGCTCAACGCGACCTGCAGCGATCTGTTGTTGGGAAAGGGAGTTGACTCCTCGACATTCTGGGCCTCCTGGCCGCTGGGGCGGGGGGCCTCTTGGCATACTTCTTCAGGTACCCTTCCTTAATCAGCGTCTCGATTGCGTCCTTAAGGTGGACGCAATCTTCAGTAACGTGTCCGTGGCTGCGATGGAACCGACAGTACTTGGACTTGTCAGCATTTGGTTTGGAGGCTGCCGGTTTTGGGAAGCGGATTCCCCCTTTGACGAACTCCGAATTGGCACAGTCGTTGCAAATGCGCGCGCGGGACGCATTCAGCGGTGTGTAGTCTTTGAAAAGGCCAGACGGTCCCCGTGATTCGCGGGGCTCTTTGGTACAGGCTTCTTTCTTTCTTTCCCCGCCTCGCCTGGGTGGAGGGGAGTCCTCTCTTCTCCGGTCTCCACCTCACCTGGGTGGAGGGGAGTCTTCTTCCTTGTTGCCGCGTGGGCCTTCTCTGAGCCTCGAATCGAGGGCAATTTGTGCGGCTTCAGCTTCCTCGAACTCAATATACGACTGAGCCCTCTCGAGGAGGCCTTCAAAGCTGCGGGGACGGTGTAGCCCGACGGATTCTGCGAACTTAGATCATATCCTCAAACCCTTGATGATGAGATACATTTTGATGTGATTGGTCACATGGATTTCGACCGCCTCTTTGTTGAACCTCTCTATGTAGCTCCGGAGAGGCTCGTCCTTTCCTTGAAAGATGGCTTCCAGGGAGGCTATCGTCTTTGGATGTCGACGAGAAGCCGTAAAATGTTTTCTGAAACGCTCCCTCAGGACTCTCCACGACGTGATTGACTCAGATGCTAGGTTTTTGTACCAAGCCATGGACCCTTTCCGAAGGGTTGTGGGGAATAACCAACATTTGATGGCGCCGGAGACGTTCCTAAAATCGAGCAGAGCTTCAAAACTCTCGACGTGGTCGTCAGGATCAGATGTCCCGTCATAAGTTCCCAACGATGGGGGCCTCTCCAGGCCCTTAGGAATGGGGGCGTCCATGATGTGCCTGGCCAGAGGTGTCCGGTAATCGTCATCCTCGCTGGCTCCCGGAGACACAGAGGGGGAGCGCTGTTCACGAACATGGTGACGTCTCGGGGAGTGGTCCTTTGGATGGCCTCTGGGTTCCTCGGCTTCCGGCCTGCTTCTTTTATTTTTCGAGGAGCGAACTGGTCCCTTTGGTGGCGGAGAGCGGTGGCGTTTCTGAGGATGTTCTGGCTGAGTATGCTCCAAGCGTGGTCTGCGACCCCTGGGAACCGGGGAGGGGCTGCGAGATGCCTCTGGGGACTGCGAATGTCTTGGAAGTGGTGGTGGTCAGTGCCTTCGCGGGGAAGACCGACCTCGACGTTTCTCCAGCACCTCGATCCGGATGTTCTGGTTGAAGATCATCTGGTTGGTCTGATTGACCAACGCAAACAGGGAGACAGTGCTCGGGTCCGCATTTGGCGGCGGGTCCACGGGCTGGAGGACCGTTTCCTGTCCGTCTTAGTGAGTTGTCTCGTACTCCGCTTCCTCGGAAGATGGTGAGGCGGTGAGTCCGTCTCTGACGTCGTTCTCCGCGATAGGTTGGGCAGCGTTGTTGTCGACGCGGTTGCCATTGCCGAGTTGCGTGATGATGTTATCTAGAGCTTGATTCGCCGACGGGTTGACCATGATGGTTGTTGAACGGAGAAAGCTTTGGTTTATCGAGCAGAAAAACGGGGAAGCTTGTAAGTTCCCACAGACGGCGCCACTGATCGTACCTAGATCAGACAGTTGATAGTGGCCAACGGCGTCTGGAACGGCAGCTCCGGTGATGGTGAGAGACGGTCGGGGGGTGTACCTGCAAGGTACTCCGATGCTCAAGTGAGAGAGTGTACAGAATATCAGCAAATACAAAAAGAGTGAATGGTAGGAAGAATGTGTCTAACCTGACCCTCTCAAATGAGAGGGTATTTATAGAGAGCCCCCAGCGCGGGGCCAACGGTTACCTGCAATGGGCTGGATCAACGAGGCCCACTCCAAGTAACTGCTAGGGCTTACATGTAATAGTGAAGACCAGCACATGGTCTTCGGCCTAGGGTAACTGCTCATAGATTTCCGGAAGTAGGGCAGACCGAATCTTTCGGAAGTGGGAGGTTACTTGGAACGTGTCCACGCGGGGTAGATGGTTGGGTACTCCCCTCGGGGGGGGGGGGGGGGAAGCCTTCTGTGTCGAGGAGATATGAAGCCCGTAGAAAGGGCGCGGTCTCGCGGGGAGGGATATTGTCCATCGAGGAGTGACGTGTAGCATGCTCGCGGGGGAGAAGCTAGTCTGTCGAGGAGTCACCTCTCAGCAGGACGTCCTCTCCTATTGTCTCAAGTGTCCGACACCGCTTAAGTGCCCCGCGAAACTGGGGCTAGCACGTGGCAGTCGCGTGTCTTGCAGAAGGACCTTAATGGGCCTCCTAAGACTGTATGGGTTGGGCCTGCTCGACTGTTGGGCAGCGTCGGCCCAGTCCAGAACAATATATATATATATATATATATATATATATATATATATATATATATATATATATATTATGACATTAAAACAATTTTAAAACAATAAATTAAAACATTCTTATATATTAATGAGTATGACATTAAAACAATAAAAAAATTTATGATATTAAAACATTAAGATTTGATTAAAAAACCATTAAAACTTTCTTATATATTAATTCCTTTTTAAATGTGAGAATAGAATTAATAAAAAACAGTAAATATAAGAAAATATAATATATATTTTAAAAAAATAGAATTAATATTCGCAGACATCAGTTGGTATCTTTTATAAAAATATTTATGTAATAATTTAGTTTTATAAATATCAAATAATATTATAGTATTTGAAAATATTATTTAATTGTATAAATAAATATTATTAATATAAATAAATATATTTTATGTAAGTATTATTATAAATATCTATTTCGTGTGATATGCATATCACTACACGTGTGATTGCCCTATTATGGTGTGTTAAGCGCATTTGATATATTTTTAAAATAGGCTTAATAAAAAGTAATAAATATAAAAAATATAACTTAGATTTAAAAAAAACAAATCAATACCTGCGGGCATCGTTTGGTATTTTTATAAAAATATTTATGCAATGATTTAGTTTTATAAATATCATATAATATTATAGTATTTGTAATTATTTTTTTAATTTAATAAATAAATATTATCAACATAAATAAATACCCGTGTTCGTCCGGGTACTGCTATGACACGCACGCTTTTGTTTTTAAAATATAATAAATAATGTATTTTTTCAGAATATATTTGTTTACATTTAAAATTAAAAAAAAAAGCAAAATATAATTAATAAAAATTAGTAATTTCTGATTTACTAAATATTAGTATGATACCCGTGCGTTCGCACGAATACCTGTTGGTGACGTGTATCTATTTTTATTTAAAATTTGGGAAAAAAATAGAATTAATAAAAAACAGTACAATATGATGAATCAATAAGGTTGTATTGATAAAAAGAAAATAATTTATATAACAATTAATTGACATTTTGTATTAGTATTTAAAAAAGAAATCAATTGAATATGCATTAAAACGTTTTTGTCCACAATATTAACTGGAAGAAGGGAAAATAATTTAGAGGGAAATTGAGAAATATTAGAAATAATATTAAATGGCAAAAGAAGCAAAAGTAAAATTTTGAAGCATTCATCAGTGGCTGGAGAAGAGGACGCGAACACAAAATGGACTGGAAAGCCAATGATGGGGGAGAGGTGGTGAGAGGCTCGAAGGAGGAAGCATTGTTGAGAAGTGGTGATTTGCAAATGGAGGGGAAAAGGTAAAGCATACATTTCATGTTGTCTATTAAGGTTTTAGGTCTTGTATGTTTGTTAAACAATGTTGATTTGGTTGTAATGGTTAGGTTTGTTGTATGGTATAAGGATATACGGTGTGCGACGACTGTAAAAAAGAATGTGCTGGTAAGTATGTAATGAAGACATATTATTTGTAAAGTTCATATAGGAATATATATGGTATAATAGGGTTTTTTGGTTGTGATTGTGCAGCAAATTCCGTAACACGTGATTAAGGAGTGTGCGGGGCTGGAATCCGATCGAGTTTTGATGTATGACTATAATATGAAAAAGATTTACAATTGTCAACTCCATATTCGTGACAGAGGGTACCATGTGGAGAAGTTTGTTGGACATGGTTGGTATGAGTATTCAAAGGAAAGAGATTTGAAGGATGGGGATAGAGTTGGGTTCTGCATTCGCAAGCCTCCTGGGAACAGAATGATCGTTAAGTTATTAAATCGTAAATAAGATAAAAGTATGTATGAAGATTTTAGTTTTAGGTTTAAGTATGTATGATGGTGTAACAATTTTGCGCAGAATTATGTTAAATCTGTATTGGAAATGTTTAAATATAAATTCAGTATGTTGTTCATTTATATCAGTTGAAGTTGAGGTTAGGTTGTCATTTTGAGAAGGTCTCAAGTTTGTGTTGATTTTAATGGTGTTGAACAGATTTATGTAAGCTTTGTGATTGAATAAGTATATGTTTGGATGTTTGAATCTGGGGGGAAAATTGATATTGAGTGAAATGTTTGAGAAACATTGATAGTTGTGGAAAATCAAAAGAGTTAGTTGTTGAAATTAGTAATGTATTGTCAATTTTCTGTTAACTGTTATGTTTAAGATTAATGGCAGTTTCTGTTAATTTTCTGTTAAGTTTTTGTTAATTTTCTGTTTGGTTTTTCGATTGGTTAGGCTGTGTTTATTTATTAGTTTTTAATGTTAATTATGTTTGTTGTGTAATGAAACAGACTCAATGATAGTAATGGTTGCTGGTAGACTTGTTATTGTTGGTTTGAGGTGATGTTTTTTGACAAATTTACATGCAAAATGTGCAAATTTAACATGTTCAGTGTGCTTAGTTTGGCAGCTTAGTGATTGAAATGGAAATGTCATTATATTAGTTCAAAATATATAAGTTACAGATTTATTTTAAAGGTGTGGTCATTGAAGTGTTCCATGTATGAGGTTTTAAGATGGGGGACTAGATCCAAAGTGTGATTGTGGTTAACAGGTTTATTCTTTGGAAACCACAAATGTTTCTATTTGTATTTTCTTCTTGTGGTAGTGCTGGCTACTGGTGTTTTGCTGTTTGGTGTTTGAATTTGCAGGTCTGTGTTGTTCAGGAGTTAATGTGCTCATTTTGTTTTGGCGAGAATATATTTCTTCCAATATTTTGTTTGGTGAGAATATATATTATGGTGTTTGACAGGAAATATACTGGTTTTGGCAGATGGAAACTACAATGTCACGTTATGGAAAGAAGGAGTTTATGGTTAATGGGAACCGGTGACAACAGTGGATCTATAGAATATGATTGTTCAGGTTGTATTTTGTTAATTTTTAAAGTATGATTAAAGTGGTTATGTTATTTTTGTGGCAGTGGTTTGTGAGCACAATTGTAGGTGATAATTGAGTTAGGTCAATTTCACAAAAATGTTGAGTTTTATTAGAAAAATTGTGTAAAGTAAGATACACTACTAATATAAATATGGACCGGTAGATTGATGTATATAATTGGAATAAGTGGGTTTTAAAGCCAAATTATAACCGACTTGTGATTAATCTTCCTTATGGGTAGCAATTATTTTGTCTCTGTATCTTCCAATAATACATTTTCCAAACTAATTAATGGTTTTGGATTACTAATGCTGGGAGAAGATTAAGAGTGTTGGGCTAAAGTTTATATACAACCTTCTTTCTGTTATCCACAGAAACAACGATTTTGAAAGTTAGTACTGCTTATATGGGCAGCAATGATGGAAAGCACGTTTCACAGGCTACACCAGTGCATAGTGCGGGTGTAATGCATCCATTGACGACATTACCACAGGCAACTGATGTGCATGAAGCAGAGGAGGTTCAATTTCGTAGATGGATGGTTTATTTTTGTTGAAATACTATATATCGTGTTACATTTGTTTTTCTTGCGCTTTTGACATTGTTTTTTGTGATTTAATGAATAGGTGCAAGAACAACTTCATGTGGTTGTTCAGGTAATAACAGAGGTTGTCATGGAACGACTTCCGGAGAATGAACCACATGCTGACAATACCCGAGTTCTGCACCACCAAGATCGTCCTGCTGTTGTCCATCAAGTAGTGGAGGTTCAATTTTGTAAATGGATGGGTTTTTTTTGGTTGAAATCCTATATACAGTGCTACATTTGTTTTTCTTCCCTTTTTGACATTATTTGTTGTTATTAAATTAATAGGTGCAACAACAATTTGATGTGGTTGTGCCAGTAACAGAAGAGCTTGACATTGAACAGCTTCCGGAGAATGAACAACATGTTGACAATAGACGCCCCTTGGACCATCGACATCATTCTGATGTTGAACATCGTCATGAGTTTCAACTGGTATGGTTGTGTTGAATACTGTATGGTTTTGGGGTATCTTGAACATGTCGATCTTTGTGATTTGTTGTTTGTCTTTATGTCACATGTAATATTCTGTTGTTCTTCTTCACAATAATGATTTACTGGTTTTTTTCATCAGGCACATCGCCCTGTTGCTGAACGACAAAGGCAGAAGAGGAAAAGATTAAGTAAATCAGGAACAGCGGGTAGGAGGTTTAACAAATTTGATGCAGTAGATGATGACGAACTCGAGATTGATATGTATGATTCTGATGATGATGATGAGCATGACTACGGATGGGATAACTTTATGACATCAAGTGGTTATCGAGTTGGTGACTAAGTTTTCAAATTATGGTTATGTGTGTCATGTATTGGTCTACTAAAGTATCTTAATTTGAATTTTATGTTTGTTGATCTCTTATTTTAAGTTTGTCTTTTGTTGACTAAGTTTTCAAATTATGGTTATGTGTATCATGTACTGGTCTACTAAAGTATCTTAATTTGAATGTTATGTTTGTTGATCTCTTATTTTAAGTTTGTCTTTTGTTTTTAAAATATGAGGAGTTTGTTTTATTTGATTGTTGATGAATATATTCTAATTGATTGTTTGATATTCTACCATGGATATAAATGATTTTTAGTATTTTTTTGTTATACTTTAATGATTTCTACAAAACTTGAATTATGGTTATTAAAAGAGGTGCAATTCAAAGATTGGTCAAAATTTTTAAATAATTTGATTCAACAACTAAATATGTATAACTAATATAATTTTATGAAAGCAGTATTTTTCAAGTTATTTAATATTAGTGACTAAAATCAAAATTCGAAATTAAAAAGACATAACTAATAATAATAATAATAAAATGTAATAGGTTTTGAAAATTTTATAGTGAATAAATAGTTTATTAAAAATTTTGTTTTTTCCTCAAATCAATAATTACGTTTTGATTTATAAGAATAAAAAAATTGATTATAAAGTATATGTTTATATTTAAAAGGGGACAAAATTGTAAAGTGTATTAAAAATGACATTTGATTAAAAGTCAAAGGAATGTATTTGTTTGTATTTATAAATATCGAATAATATAATATTAATTGTAAATATTTTATTTATTTAAGAAATAAATATCATCAGCATGAATAAATACATTTGATTTGATATGTATAAAATTGATAAAAATGAGATTTAATTAAAAGTAAAAATATATACAATAATTGAATATATTTAATTTATCAATATATTTATCAAGATTTGAATGATTTTGGTTACTATTTCATTAAAAGTAATTAAAATTTATCAATATTGTAATGATTTTGGTTACTATTTGATTCATGAATTTATTTTAAATTTAATTATATGTATGGATTGATGTGCATCATAACTTTAATAAAATATATCAAACTTGTAAGTTTTTGAAATTATACAATAAATACTTAATTTTATTTTTATTAATTAAATTGGTGCAACCAAATTTATTCCAATAAAATAAACAAAAATATTATATAAGTTATTTGAAAAGTTATTATTAATTTTAATAGATGGGAATTGAATTAATTTTGTGTTAACACAGGAATAAGGAATAATGGTTGATTGTCACTAATTTAATTGGCTGAGTTTTATATTAACATGATTAAATATATAAAAACTTACTATGATGAGAAATGAATGTTAATTACTTGCCTTTAATTTCAATAGATGAAAATTGAATTAATTTTGTTTTAACACCGTAATAATTGTTGATATTCACTAATTTTTATATTAACATAATTAAATATCTGAATTGATTTTGTATTATATGATTTAATTGATTGATATTCTGGAATTTTTATGAATAAAAAACGTTTGATGGCTTAAAGAAAAAGTATAATATGTCATACATACTTTGATTTTATTTTTATTACATATTTGATTATGAGAATTTTATTAAATTTAATTATGATTAGAAATATGTATAATATTTAAATTAAAATGGTCCTTTATCCAAACAGGCTGCAACTTTTTCTCCATTCCAAAATTTTCCTTCCATGCCAAGCTTTCCTTCATTCCAATGCTTATCAATTAAGTGTGAGAATTGCAGTGTCAAAATAGCAGTCCTCCTTATAGAAAGTCATAGTGGCTATTCAGAGAACAAAACAATCATGCAGTATTTCAAAAAATGATTAGCATCAAACGAAAGATGATATTAAAATGCAGGTCCTTGGGATAACATTAGAAATTATAATTCTAAAAATATAATAAAGCCAAAGCTGCTTAGTAATTAGAGACATACCAGAAAAATAAATATCTGATAATATCTAGCATATGTAACAAAATAACATGTCTTGTTGAAAAGCGGGAAATTACAAAGTTAAGGCAATAGTAATTATCCAAACATAGAATTGTTCGATGATACAAAGTGGCAACATGCCGTTGATAATCTAAGGGTGTTCATGTCTTCTAACAACGGAGACATAGAGCCTTTGGGGAGAAATTGTTATTGTGAATTGAAGCATATCACCTCTACCAAGCCTGTTATTCACAGCAAACTGGTACCAGCCATTTGTCATAAACTTCTCCATCTTGTTGATTTTCCCGTTACGGCGTGCAGAACGCATATCAGCCTGATAAATCCTGCCGTCATCTACATCGACCAACTCAATAGCTGTCTGTTTGACGTGCAAAATTTCACGTGTAACCTTGTTTGGAAAATGCTGCCAAAATGGTACCATAAGACTGAGTTATAGAATTTGTCTGCAGTAACTCTATTATGTTGAAGGGTTATGTAATTTGTAACTTACCATGACATTCTTTGTAACCTTGTATCCAAAAGTGATTCTCTTTTCCCAGTGGAATTCATTGTTGCATTGTTCATCATCCAACATCTGCCCATCAGATTGTTGGTTATCAGATGTTTGCATGGCAGCCTGTTTGTGCGTTGAAGATCTGTAATGAATGTTGAAGAGATAGTGATTACGATAAAGGTGAAATGACAATGATAGATTGAGAGTGTAATATCAAATTGATGCCGGTTGAGTTATAGTATTGATAGAAAGCCAAAGGTGTGTTTGATAGTAGAGAGTGGTGGTCGTTCGCTGCAATGCAGCATATATATTTAGGTATGTTACGGATTACCTGAGATTGGTTGGAACGTCATTCTTATTCTAGATTTTCTCAGCGGTGTTGTTCCCTTGCATTATGTGTATAGGATGCTGAGTAAGGTTGATGTTCTCAGACAGGAAATGGTCATCATTTTGAGACTGGACCTGCGATGTGTCTGTATTCAGTTGTTGTAATTGGTCGTCAATTTCCTTTTTCTGTCTCAACCATGATTCAAGATTTCTAGCATAACATGAAAACCAAAAAAGCAGTAGTAATAAGTAATGAATGTAGGATGAAGTTAGTTTTGGCAATACATAAAAGTGTCATATGTGAGGTATACCTTGCCCTTCGGGCCCTTAGTGTATCTGGTTCATTAAAAGTAGAGCTAGAATTTAGGTGACCCGTGGGAGGGGCTTCTTGGCAGCTATAGACATGGAATATATGTTTTTAGTAAAAATATGATAAGAACATATTGAATTGCAGCTGTTACAGTAAAACAAAAGATTAGCAATGAAACGCAAAAACTTTAAATGTGGTACAATTAAAGGCTCCAACTCTATGCTTGTGACACCATAAGATAAGATGACTTGAGCAGAGTACAACAATTGAGCAAGTAAAAAATATATAATAAGAAATGAAACTTTTGTTTGTTTGTTAGACCAGGAAAAAGTGTTTCAGAAATTCAAACGTATTCAACATCAATGAAGTTTACTCATTGTTCCAAAACGACTTCATTCTTGCGAAGAGTTGAACTCAATCATAAAACCAAAATGATTACTTTAAAACAATAAAAATCGCATTCGTGAGAATGAGAAACGACAGTAATATTGTTTCTAGAATGTCAACATGGAAATGTTGCATTCCTTATTTCATATTCTGAAAAGTAAATATAGAATTTAAACAATATGGATAGTCAGTTAAATTATTTTTAGATTGAAGTAATCTAATGAACGCAACCGAATTTCATTCAGTAGGGTTGCTCAATCATATCTCAAAATCGAATTAAGCTACTGTAAATAGGATAAAATTAGATGAATTTCACATAACACAGTCCATTCTTATAACTAATATGACATAGTTGAAGCATAATATAAGTCCCTAGCTGAGTTCTGGGAGATTATACCTGGGGCCCATTGGGAGTGCAGGTTTTTGCGGTTGATTGATTACAACCTGGGGAGGTGAAGAAACCTGTATAGGATCTGCATCAAATGAGACCCTTTTTTTTTGGGAGGGGCTGGTCCGTATTCGGGCGTAGGCGATCCAACTCTGCACCAATGTTGCTGCAATGGAAGGATAGGGGAATTAGTTAGGGTTTGATAAGGCATTGGGTAAACATGCATGCAAAGGAAATAGTGGAAGCATACCTGGGTTGCAAGGTTGCATGTTGCGCCCTACTGTTTGCCTCTTCTGAATCCGTTTCCAGACATAGTTTGAGATAGTCTTTCCTAGTAAGGACGCCCTTAAGGCGGCGGCGGTCCTCAGCAGTTGTTGCGACTTTGACAAGCATTTTTTTTACGGTTACGTCAACATCTTGCATGTCGGTGTTGCTGAAAATAGGAATGTGGATGAGTATGAACATGATAAAGAAAGCCTATAACAATTAAAGGGAAATGGTAAGAAAGATTGAAGTCGTTTGCGTACCCTTGAGGGAGCCGGTGTGGGCGATCTGCAGACATGGGTGTGTTGTTTTAGGAAGCGTGGTTGGCAACAATGGTTTTAGTGTTTGCAACATATATAATAGACTATGGTAGTTTTGTAACTTATTATTTATGTAATTTATTTGTATAGGTTATTATGGGTACCGCATTTTGGGCCGTTGGATGAATAAGGATGGTAGTGGAAACAACTGAGATATTTATTTATAGATTGTATTTTAAAAATACTGGGAATAAAATAAAGCAAATTATTTATGAGTAGAATAAATAGAAATATGTTATCTTGGAAACTGAAATTGTTTATCCAAACTAATAAGTTATCAGCATGAAAAAGTTTAGACAATCATTGCTTTGAAAATTGAGTTAATTTTTTATATAACAAACATTAATAAATAAAGTGAATTAAATAATTTTAAAAAGGCAATAGTCGAATGTGAAGGGGTGGGTATGGACCGACATGACTTTTGGGAAGGGTGTGTGGTGACACTACTATTTATATCGCAGTGGGGAACTAAAAAGTTAACGTTGGTTTTTTTGCAAGCAGAGAGATGGATCGTGTAACAGTTCATTTCGGTGGCGCCGAGGACAGACCAAGAGTGTGGGATGGGGCCGAGAAGGCAATGGGATAAGCTTGGCAGAGAGATGTTGTTTCGCCAGGGTGTTGAACAATGTCAGCTTGTTCGGATATGGAGGGAGAAGTTCGTCATGGAACCAGAACGCGCGGCAGTTGCTGGAAGGTTGGGACATAATACATGTAACTGTAGCAGTTGCATGCAAGTTATTATGTCCGGTTTTTTTGAAGATATAATTTTCATGATAGTATTTTTTTATTTGCATTGTGTATTCTGGGGAAACTGAAGCAAAAACATATTTGGTATTCAATGGGTCAATCTAAGTAACTAACAAAGTGATGTGTGTGTGCAGTTTTGATGGAAAGGAAAAAGAAGAGAATGTGGGGTCTGTTAAAGAAGCAGGGAATTCATTTCAAAAAAGGAAAAGGTATTTTTAAGAATCTTATAATGTAAAGAAGTTATATTTAATGTTTGTTTTGTTGGTTGGGTGCTGAATGGGAAAACTTGGCATCCTGTTGTCTCAATTTTAAAAATCTTGAAACTTTGTTGTGTCTGCAGTGCTGATGTAAAGATCAAACAAAAGGGTTCAATGTCTGGCATAGGAGCAGGATACTGTCTTGGCAGAATGGGAAGGTAATTGCAATTTATTATACCCATATATAAACAATTGTATATTGGAGGGTATGTAAGATTACGTATTACCAAAAATGAACTAATTTTATTCCGGTGATATATTGCAGGGGAACTCTTGTTATGTTTGAGCATGAAGCCAATTGGACAATGGTGGTAAAGAATGCAAAGAAGTTGAAGAAAAATGTGCTTATAAGTAAATGCAGAATTCCATTGATAAGTTTAGGTTTATATTATTAGGAGATAAATGCATTGCTAATATTTGTGTATATGTGCAGAAAATTCCTACTGATGTCATCAGGAAATGTCTTCGTGGGTTCATTGACTATGTTCGTCTCTGGGATTCAGACGAATCTGTTGCATACTATTGCGATGTGAAGAAGACACCGAAGAAATTAGAGAAATAAATATTAGGGAGCTGGTATCGTTTTCCAAAAGATCGAGACATAAAAGATGGGGATCGTCTGCATTTTTCAATTCGGTATCCGCCTATAGAAGAAATTGTCATTTCAGTTGAGCGTGGCAATGGAAGCTGAAGGCCGGTATGGTTGTATGCTGGTGTCGAATCTCCTGGAAGTTAAAGAATCATTTTGTTTAGAGTTGGTTTTCGTTATAGTTTTTGTTTTGAATGTTTTGAATGTTATAGTTTGTTATCAGCTTAGGTTTACAAGTATTTTGGCTGTAATGATTGTTTTGGAATATCTGCTTTATGATATTCTGTTTTGGTTTTTATCACTTTTTTAGTTGTTATCAGTTTTTGTGGATGTAATGACTATTATCCTTGAATATTTAATTCCTTTCAACTTGATTATAACAGTATTTGGCAACTTTATTATGACAACTGTTAAACATAAAATGTCAACTTTATTGTGATTGTGATGCTGGGTTTTCTGAAAACCATGTCTCATGTTTCATCTAAATGAGAAATGAAAACTGATAAAATTTGGTTACCATAAACTAATGATAGCATACAAAATTTTCTTTTTTCAGTAGTGTAATCAAAATGATGGTGTGCTGATTACATGAATATCGTGAGTTAAGAACAACATAATGGGAATTTCTTTATGTTACCTGCTGGTAAATTTTTTGAACAATGAAAATATATGCTCAATGAATATTTCATGTGACATAAAGACAAACAACAAATCACAATGATCGACATGTTCAAGATACCCCAAAACCACACAGTATTCAACACAACCATATCGGTTGGAACTCCTGATGATGTTTAACATCAGAATGATGTAGATGGTGTAAGGGGCGGGTATTGTCAGCATGTGGTTCATTCTCTGGAAGCCGTTCAATGTCAAACTCTGCTGTTACCGGCACATCCACATTAAATTATTGTTGCATCTATTAATTAAATAACAAAAAAGAATGTCAAAAGGGGAAGAAAAACAAATGCAGATTTCGGGTGGTGTCTGCAGTGCTGATGTAAAGATCAAACAAATGGGTTCAATGATGGACAACAGCAGGACGAGCTCGGTGGTGCAGAACTCGGGTGTTGTCAGCATATAGTTCACAATATATAATTTGAGGTCACAATATATAGACATCTCTAAGTTTTAAATGCAACATTTCCCATTATGTTTTTAAAACGATCAGAGCAGGATCAACATAAATGGCGTAACAGGAAGTTGGGAAAATTTGTGAACATATTAAATAGATGGTAATGAACTATATGTGGAAAATGCTGATAGTGAAGCAGACCAAACAGCTGTGAAAAGCAGAGTCAGTCCTGTACCATTCATGTGCAATGTGATTGGCATAAATGTCATAGCATTGGTGTGAATGTGTTGGAAAATTTAGATATTGATTATATTCATATAGAAAAGGAAAGATGTAAGGAATAAATATGATACGGTTCAACCTAGATATTATTGAAAATTTCTTTATATACAACATTTGTTGTTGAGTTTTTGGGTTTATCATCTTCACCATGTATCAGTATTTTGATTGCGTTTTTGTTGGTGGATTTGGATAGTGCAACATAGATTTGACCATGTGTAAAAACATCCTTTGGTAAGTAAAGTCCAACATGATCTAGAGATTGGCCTTGTGATTTATTTATTGTCATCGCAAAGGAAACAATAATTGGGAATTGGCGTCTATTTAGTTTAAAAGGGCAAGGAGATTGTGATGGGGACATATCCATTCTTGGTATATAAACCAAGTTGCCAAAATTTATTCCATCCATTATAGATGCTTCGAGAACATAATTTGCCATCCTTGTTATGATGAGTCTTGTCCCGTTGCATAACCCGGCTGCCTGATCAATATTGCGCATAAGCATGATAGGCGTTCCAATCTTCAATTTAATGTGATGGTTAGGCAATCCTGAGGTAGCAAGGGAACTAAGGAATTCTAGTGTTAAAATATCAACGATGCCACTTTCATGAATTTTAGATCTATCGACAGAATTTAAACTGTAATAGTTATGTATGTTACCTGTAGACAAAATGAAATTGTGAGGTGGAAAAACGAAAATATGGTTGTAGATAATGAAATGGATACGGTATAAAATTGGAACCTGGCATTAATGTGAGAACTCAATCATTAATTTGATCAACCACCTCCAAAGTTGAAGCCAGTATGGCTCTACCCTTAAAGTAGTCATTCGATTGAAAGTTAGACAGGAACTGTGGGTATGTGCTTTCAATTATGGCATTAATAGGATCGGTGTAATCAGTAATCAATAGTTCATTTGGAATTTAAATGTTGGCATATCCGTCATTTGGTTCAGAAATTCTGCCCTCACCTATTTTTAAGAGCCAATTTGAGAATTCAAGCATTTCGTTTGTTTCATGTTGATTATGGCCGCAGTGTAGTCGCATATTCTTAGTCAAAGTTAACACCTTTACAGAATGCCATATATACGATGCATTTATCGCAGAATAGACTATATCAGAACGACTTCCCCTAGGAACAACTGGTAAAATCTGTCTAAAATCCCCACCGAAGACAACAACTTTTCCCCCAAAGGCACTATCAAAATTGTTGTAACTGCTCATTACATCTTGCAATGTCCGATCAAGCGCCTCAATAGCATGCTTGTGTGCCATTGGTGCTTCATCTCAAGTAATTAATTTTTTTTGACTTAGTAATTCAGCAACTTCATCACCATAATTAATCTTACAAGTTGAATTTTCTAACGTGGGGACTGGTATTTTAAACTTTGAATGTGCAGTTCGGCCACCGGGTAATAATAGAGCAGCTATGCCACTTGTTGCAACTGTTAAACATATATTATGCTTTGACCTCAAGGCAGCTGCTAATGTTCTCCATATGTATGTTTTGCCCGTACCACCATACCCATGCAAAAAGAAAACTTGACCTTTTTGTTCCGAAACAGCACTCATAATTTGTTCATAGATCAGCTTCTATTCATCTAAGAAAATAAAATCAAATATGTAAGAAGTACACATGTAATACATAGAGTGTAATTATAAACATTTGCACACACCTGTCATTGCCGCAAACAGACTCACAAATTCAGATTTCATTGTAGGGATATCATAATTTCTTTCATCATATATAAACCTATTTCCTAGCTGTCGCAGGACATAATCATCTGGATATGGAATAGGTTTAAAATCTTTGAGAATGCTCCGATTTGCTTGTAGTATTTTTTCAATTTCAGTTAATGCCAAATTCTGCAATTGGTATTCTGATAACACCAAATCTGCAATACAGAAGAGTAATGTTGTTAAATATAAAAATCAATTACCAAAACTGTGATGCACAAAACTTGGAAACAATGAGATTAAATATGCTGTCACCTGAATTATTAGCCAAAATCCTCTGTTTATATAAGATTCCATCAGATAATAATTGAAAGGATTCTTTCCAAACATGAACTGGCCTATTTACAGCTCCGTACAGGAGCATAACAACAAAAAGTCTCCTCAGAAAATCTCCTGAACCCCATTCACTTGCCTCTCTAATGGCACCAATATACTCTCTGTCGTCTTGAAGAAAGCCCATTGCAAAACAGGCATCCCGAAAAGAATGGAATTGAGTGTCTCCGATCTTGCATATTTCCTCATATGAGGTTGGTCCCGTGACTATTGTCAACATCATCCGCAAGTAATACAGTTCTCTAGTAGTTGGCGGAACCCATATCAAACGTCCAATTGTGAAACCTTTTTTCCGAGGCTTCCATAAACGTTTTGTCCCGACATAAACAAATTTGGAGACAAATTATGCATGTGTTAATAACTTGGCTTCTTCATATTTGGCATTAGCAACTAACCATGCAGTAAACATTGATTCGGTGACACTTGGATATTATATGAAAAAATTCGCCAGCACGCCTCACTTGGTGAAATATACCTGCAATCCAAATATTGTTTTATCTCATCAACTGGTTCCGTTCCAGTTTGGGAATCTGACTGGGAATTAACTATTGTAGTTGTTATTCTATCATATCCTTTATGTATGTATTTGAAAAGATATTTGATGGAAATGCTCTGGTTGCACCATTCCATATTAATATGCGCAAGATATTTCAAAAGTAGCCCAACATTGTATGGCATAACATGGCGGTTGTCCAATGATATTCCATATTTGAGAATTGTGTGTGTTTTTAATCTCCTTCTATATAGTGGATAGCCCTCTGAATCAATTATGGTAACTTCATTGAATTTCTTTGGGAAACATTTTGAACACCTTTGATTCTCCATACACAGTGAAGTGATCCGGGCAAGACCGCATGGACCATGCATCATGTTCTGTTTGACCAGACAATATAAATTAGGATAGTGAACCGGGTCTAGAATTTCAGCGCATATGATAGCATCAATGTCAGATGGGGTGGGATATTTGCTTTGAGGATGCAAGAACAACAGAATATGTGCGTGCGGCAGTCCTCGCTTCTGAAATTCAATTGTGTACAGAACTGAAATAATCGAAAAACTGCATAGCTCAGAAACAAAATTTCAATGTAGGCAACACATAAAAATAGAAGAAATAATTCCATAAGAAACTCACATGCTATTACCCTGCCCAGGACATGTTTTTTGGTTAAATCTATCATCAATTCGTTGAATTTGATTTTGAAGATCCTGGAAATTATATCGGGCCTGTCATGTGGCTTTAAACCAGTCCCCGCCAAAACTTGCAAAATTTCAGGCCAAGTCGGATTGCATGTGAACATCACAAATAAGTCTGGAAATCCTAGTTTGCTGGAAATTGCCATGCCATCGAAATAGAGTTGGTCCATATATCTCTTGCTTCCGACATAAGATGACGGGAGCACAACTCTTTTTCCTTTTTTACCTGTTACGTCCTGGGAAGTACTGCCATACTGGTAGTTTAATTGCTTGTATTTTCCAACTCGCAATTTCGACTGATTCTTGCGCAACCAATTCAGTCTCTCTGATTCCATCATTGCATATCCGTCGACCAAAAATTGCTGGAAAAGTCTGCGTGAGTGGAGCAGAGTCTTAGCCTCTGTATCATGTTGCTGTAATCTAAAACACAACCAATCTTTAATGGTTTGTCGAGTTTGCTTCGTAACTAAATGCTCATGTTGGTACTTGTGGAGTATATTATTTCGATAACCATCCTCACCATACACAAAAATAAGAGGATACTGGTATGCAAGGTATGCTGGGTGGAACTCATCTATCCTCTGTAATTCTCCATCCCTTGCATGGACAATAATGTCCCTTTTAGAGGCCGAATAAACATCACCGACAATTAGTGCTGCTACTTCGAAAACAGTAGGAGTGTTGTAGAGTCTACCATCATGTTGACGATCATAAATGAGCTTTAACTTCAAGTATAAGAATGAATTACCTTCCAACAGATCCCTTGCCATTCTAAAAACCTTGGCATGAATGTTACAGTCATCTAACATAATTTTTAATTTGGCAACAATATTTCTCATAATCCCTTTGTTATCCCTGTTTGAAGTGAGATAGTAGTTTTTAATGAGATAGAACTGAATGCAAAATAATAATACAAAATTGAAAAGAGTACAATTACCTAAAACAGTCTATCCTGTTTTCAATTTCATTATTGGTGTCATAAATATAGAGTTGGACATATTGCGGTGGATGACCGACAGCTGGTAGCAAACCACCAATTATGTGACATGTTTGCCCGGGAAGCCTCAAAGTTGGTGGACCTATTCCATTAGAGTGTGTTCTGTCAAATTTCATACCTGGTGATGTGAAAGAAAACATTGCATTGTAGGTTCTGATATTGGTTTGGTAGTTGTTACTTTCAGGTGAACTTTGTTTGCCGTACAAGAGGTTCTATATAAGGAGTGGTGGTTCTTTGAGAATAGGCAGTACAATTTTCCCTCCCTTGCAACAGATGCTGAACTTAGGATTTGCAGTGTCGCGTGATTTCCGCTTGTGTTCTTGGTACCACATTGCTGCGCCACAGAACTGGCATTTATACATAGGGTTGCCAATATCAAAATATCCTGCTTTGAATGATACACTAGATCAGATAACTATAATGCATGGAAAAAGGAAGAAGTGTTAAATTAATGTAAGGAAACATACGATGACGATTCAAATTAATGACTAATCTATCGGTGGGGTTACCATCTGAGTTCAAATTGTCTGTCGTAGTCTGATGATCATCAAAATCAGAGAGACGTTCATCAGATGAATAAGCAATGCTATTCATATGGTGATTTATATTCTCTGTATTGACAACATTTGATGACTGAAGACCATGATTTATGGCATTGTGGATTGGAGCAGCAATACCAGTTGACGATTGAGGATCATTCCTCAAATGAGTGGGAATTTTGTGTATATCAGGCACATCCAGTGTTGGAGTGACGATTGGTATGTTATGATCCGAATTGTACAATGTACCATGTTGCATCGGCGTAGGTCGAGTGGAGTCATTTGTATTCTTGTAAAGCCACATAACAGAATGGTGCAATGTTGGGATAGTTCCCAAGTAGTGATGGATATGCGAATTCAGCTTGGTCTTTAAAATCAACCTCCTCCTCTTTCTTGCAATGAAAGCAGCAGTAAGCTTTGAACCAGAAACAGATGCATAGACATCAGTTGACTGAAAAACATTAGGGACAACATTGATAGACCTTGGCAGGTTTGCTGCCTCCATATCAGCTAGATTAAATAAATCAGCGGCACCATAGTCATGTGCATGTGAGTTTTTCTTAAAATTCATTATCAGCTTTCGTCTTTTCCTTGCATCAGAACATTCCGTGTTACCAATCGGTAATTCTGGAAGGTTTGGTGCCTCCATATCAGGTACATTAAAGAAATCAGTGGCACTATAGCCATGTGCATGTGAGTTTTTCTTAAAGTTCATTATCAGCTTCCGTCTTTTCCTTGCATCAGAACATTTGTTGTTACCAACTGGTAATTCAACAACATCCATGGAATGAGTCAGTTTTATCAACGTTCTAAGAAAATACAGTTCAAATTCAATTAGAAAATGTAGTTCAAATTCAGTTTTATGTTGTATGAGTAAGGAGAACCCAAGGAAACAAGGAAATATCCATGTAAAGGCATGGGAAAATATCCACACCAGATTTGTGTGCCATGTGGAATTAGCAGGGGCCCCACAGAACACTCCCAGGATGTGAAGTGCTATATTTATAGTCTACACAGATGAGTTGCTTTATATAGATGAATCATAGTTTTTTCATTCTTTTGAATATATATATTATATGATGTGATTAATATGTTGCATAGCACACAATTGGCACTGTTGCCACGTGAAACAAAACCTGTCAAGTGCTATATTTGTAGTCCACAATGATGGTTTGCTTTATATAGATGAATCATAGTTTTTCCATAGTTTTGAATATATATATTATATGATGTGATTATGAGATTGGATAGCACACAATGGGGACTGTTGGCACGTGAAACCAAAGGTCAAGTTAAATAAGCTGGACCCATCTTTTTTGTTGTAAAATGGTATAATACAATAAAGACAAAATGCATGTGATGCTGAATATATTGGAATAAATAGAAAGGTTTGGCATACCAAATAACAAATTAGATCTGGTGTGAAGAAGCATAACTCTTGTGACTACTTGCTAAGCTGGGTTATTTGGTTATGTGTTCAAAATCAATGGCAACAGGGGCAGGGATGGGAGCTGCAGATGTGGTGGATACTTTTGAAATAGCAAAGTTGAGCATTCAAGTAAGTTTGTTAGTAATTAAATTAATTCTTATTTGTTTTTCAATTTTATTTTCAAGACACTATTTCTCGTTGCTACAAATAGCAAAAAACAGCAGACAAATTCATGATCGTAATATATGTGGTGCAGCCGTTTCCGGAAATTGATCCAACATTTGTTAGAAGCCACATAACAGATATAGCAAAGACATGGACGATAATAAACAATGATGGAAATGTTTTTGAAATTGTATTTAACGCAAATGAGGATGTTCCTCTTGTTGTCGGTGGTTGGACGGAGCTGCAACAACTGTATGAACTCCCAAATGATGTGGTTGTAGTTGTTGCTTTTTATGGGAACAACAAATTTGAAGTCGCTACGTTCAAAGAGGTAACTGGGTTGGAGGATCTACCAATATTTCACAGTAGGTACATAAACCAGAAAAGGATATATGCATTTGATGTTGAGCTTTCAGAGGAAATTGTCTCCAGACCAAAATTAGTTGAGTTAGAACTTTCAATGTTATGAATCTTGATTATACATTTATTTGTTTACTTTGAACTGATTTACCATTTTAAACCATTATGTATGATAGAAATTGCAGCCAGAATTCGGAACTGTTCTGAAAGACCATGATTATGAGGTTGTGACATTGTGCAGCGACAATGGCTGGAGTCAAATGCTACTGATTTTGAACATAGATGATCCACAGCGCACAAAGATAGGATATGAATGGAATTTATTCTGTGACTCAAATCAGCTAAGGGCAGGAGACAGAATCAAATTGAGATTGGATGTAAACGACGCAAACAAAAGATGCAACGTATTTAAGGTTTCTAATTTCTAAGTTTCATGCAAAATATGTATTTTATAGTCAATGTTTGTAATTAGTAGTTAAGTGTTTAATACACTGCTATCTTTGATGTGAATGGTTAAGATGTATTGATTTTTAAGGAATGTCTGCTTTTCACTAGCTGTTAGTGAAATTGTGATTTCAAAACTAAATTACCAACCTTTTAATTATAAAGTTGGCAACAACCTGGCTATCATAGGTGATGATTGAAAACAAAGAGTTATATCACAAAACATCATGTATAAAAGGGTTAACATAAGATCTTGGAAAACATAAAAACATGACATACAATATGATACATTACATGTTGTAGGCAGAGAGAAATACATTTTCTGTAATTTACATGTAGCATCGAAGATAACTACGAAAATTAAAAGGTAATATGATTGTATATAATTTAGATGTAGCATCCTAGATAACTACCAAAATCAAAAGAGAAACCAATTCCAAAATAGAGCATTACAATAGGGTAACGAAAACAAACATCTAGTCCAGCTTCTCCAACTTAATAATCTTCTTGAGTTTCTTGTGGGTTTTGGTAAAATCACAGGCAGACTGCCTCTTTGAAGTTTGTGCGACATGTTCAGGTTCACAAATGGATGTAATTTCCATGTCCCAGAACCAGAGAAAAAGTGTTAACACAAAAGAAACCATCGTGGGCTTAAGTATTTTTGTAATTTAGTCACACACTATATATACATACCAGATCTATGCCTAGGTCCTCTAAGGAATCAGAGTCACCATCATCCACAGGATCTGCATCATCACTCTGAAATTGGCAGCACAAATTAACGGTTAAAGTATATAAATAAAAACAGGAATAGACCAGGTAACACTTTGTAATATATTTGAACACAACAGTTAATATGCATACCAGTGACATGGTAGAATCGTCCAATGAATCAGATCCGTCCTCATCAACAGCAGCGTTTTTCATCTTTGAAATTTGGATTTTGGGTCCAACAGCACAGACAGGTTGGACCTCAACAATCTTGCACGATAAAAAAATTGAGATCAAATTAAAATGTAGTTGACAATAATTTTATAATCAAATTGAGTGGTCTCATTGTCATGTATACCACAGGTACATTAGGGGCATCCACCGAACTGAAGTTTATGTCATCAATACAATCTGCGGTCCCCCTCTTTGAAGTTGGTGTAACAGGCTCATCGTGACAGTCAGATGTAACCTGTATTTCCCGTGACCCCAAAAAATGGTTAAAACAATAGAAAGGTGAGTGGCAATAAGTTTGCAACAAATCGGCGGAACTGAATCATTTACAAAATTCCATCAGACCTGATTAACAGACTCAACATTCTTGATCTTTGAAATTGAGAATTTAGGTTCAGTGTCATAAACAGATTGGATCTCCACATCCTGACAGGGGAAAAATTAGAGAAGCAATGCAAATAGGTTCATGCTGAATTCTGTGTGCTAATTGGCATGCATACCGCATGTAGCGAACCAAACTTAACGTCATCAACCAAATCTCCATTCTTTCTCTTTAAAGTTGGCGTAACAGGTTCAGCATCACACATCGGTGCAATAACCATTTGCTGGTTTATTGATATACATACCACAGGCACACCCGATGTGTCACACCTGAGGCGTTGAGCTTTTCCAACCTGTCTGGCCTCTACACAGTTGAACCAATATAAGTGGGAAAAAAGAAAGAAACTGTAAAGGCCACAATAAAAAACATCTAATGGCACAGATAGAAAGACACCAAACCTGTGACAGATGCGATGTAGATGCTGGGGAAGAATTTGTAGATAGCTGCAACACAGCATGCAGATGAGGTGCTTTGGTTTGGTCAGATGTTGTTGTCTTGCACATAATAAAGAGAAAAATAAAAAATTGTTTAACAAAGGCAAAAAGAACATTTAGACTCAACTACAATGAGATATACCTGATTTATCTCCCACGGAGCCTTCATCTGTTTGACAGCAGCTTCATCTCTAAGAAGCATGACAACAGAGCAATTTTCCCATTCAGGCTGCCACTTAACTCTAAAAACCATCTCCAATTCCAACATTGCATCGAGTCCTAATGGGAACTCCAGAGGATTGGTGATTCCTTTATGCATTTTTTCCTCTGAATCAGGACCTACAAAAGAACCCAAGACATGTTTTTCAGAATGAAATATAAATATAAATAGGAAATTACACCTTCGCAAGCGAATCACGCATTTGAATAGCTGAGACCCCTAACAGTTGATTGCATTCTCTATCCCAAAAAACAAATTTACAATGCCTCTTAGAATAAATAACCTCTATCTCAACCTTGAACCTGACAAAACACAATAAACAGCATAAAAATTGAATTGTAAATTTAACGATTGAGACATGCCGTAATCCAATAAACTTTAACCTAACAGCACCTTAAAATCTCAGTCTCTGTAATATGTCCAGCCTCACATATAAAAGGCGGGTCATCTCCACGAGAAACTTTTGGACATTCATGGCATGCATGATAATACCAGCCATGCTGTGAGGCAAGAATTTTTGTCGTTGTCGCAACAGTGGCACAGAAGGTAACCTATGTAAAAAAATCAAAACCATAACCAAACTATCAAGATCATTTATATTTAGAAGCAGAGACACAACATACCTTTGAAAGTTTACAGATTTCATCAAGAGGGAGCACAATTGCCTTTGAGATGATTTTTTCAAACGGAGTTGGTGGTGAACCACCCGTGTTTTGCGAATAATGGGAAGATGTGCCTTCGGAGAGTGTAACAACGGACGCAGCAGGAATGCTGAGTTACAACACAAATTTTTTGTTTATAACTTAACATAAACAAAAAACCACCAAATTTAAAGATGCAACATACATACAACCTTTTAATAAAGTCGTTGATTGGTGAAACATCAACATTAATCAATAATGCAGTGACATTAAATGTATTGGAAACAGATAGAGGGTATTTCCCTACATCAGATGCATTCAAAACACATAAGATCCAAGTTAAGAAAAAAATTTAAAATAAATATGCCAAGACGAAAATAACATTAATAAACTTCTTCCTTGACTTTAGCATATTGCAGGAGAATAACGGTTGGTCCAGATTGACCAACATGTTCCCTGTGGAATTTCATAAACTGATCCGCATATGCCTCCCATAAAGTACAGTTAATGACATTGTTCCTGCAAATCCAGGGGAAATTTAACACCAGCGACAAATACAGCAAAGAACCAGGGCATAAATAATATACAACAAAACCCACGCATTATCCCTAAGCATCAAATTAATCTGCTGTTTCCT
Organism: Lathyrus tuberosus; assembly: GCA_022829125.1. Lineage (NCBI taxonomy): Eukaryota > Viridiplantae > Streptophyta > Magnoliopsida > Fabales > Fabaceae > Lathyrus > Lathyrus tuberosus. The sequence goes on from JALAZF010000676.1 coordinate 467,551, forward strand.
TCCTCCACCATGGTTTTGGGTGAAACCTATACTTTCCATCATACCAACAATATCTGCAACCAAAACAAATAATAAATAGGGATATAACAAACAGGACAGTAGATCAATAATGACGTCAGTCAAAAGAAACATTATAACTTATGAGCATATCCTTTTTGAAGTTGCCAGTAATGATATCACCAAAACTGGTAAGGGACAGCGGCAGCGCTGGTATATTATGCTTCCCAACATCGGCAACAGAGGTTCCACCAGTAAATTTAGCCATAAATTGGTGCGACGAAGGCTTGAATACCAAATTATTTTGCACAACTTGGAAATTTGATATACTGTATGTAGTGCCAACCTCCATGATGGAACCAAAAGCCTTTTCCACCACCGCTGGCACAACCATATGCATGTCACCACCCTTACAAATGCAAAAACACAAAATAATGTCAAAAGACGGCCTAACAACATAATCAAGAACATCATACACCACCCAAACAACAAACATGGTTGTACAAGTGAAGCTACAAACTATAATATAAGAACAGAAAATAACAACATAACACTAAAAGAAACAAACTCAGAGCATCATCAACCATAAGCATTTCATAATCAAGAACAACATACACCACCCAAATAACAAACATGGCTGTAAAAGTCAACCTACAAACTATAATATAAAATAGAAAATAACACCATAACACTAAAAGAAACAAACTCACATCATCATCAACCACAACCATTTCAAAGTGGCGTTTGTTATTCGTGACGACTGGCCACAAATGCTGCACGCGGACCGCCACCTTCTAAAGGTCCTTCGTATCGTTAACGTCACCCAAACATGTAAAAGGACGCGCCATTGGAGCCGAAAAACGCGGAATGGCATAAACCAGAGAACGGAAGATGGTGTATTGGAATGAAGAATAAGAAGAACGATAAAAGGAAAATGCAAGGGATAAGGAAGCAGAAGTTGGGAAACGGGCTATGAGCAGTGGCGCATTATATGCAGCATGGCATGGTAAGATATTTAGGAGAAGCATCAGCCAAAACATTTAAATGCAACGGATAAGGAAGTTGAAAAGAATTACCAAAACATTTCCAAAACAACAAACGCTCAGCATCAGCCACGTCAACAAAGGCCAGGTGGAGGAGAAGCAGAAGTCCAGGTGGAAGGTTGGGGAAGCAGGAGGGCAGTGTGGTCTTTTCCCTAGGCATCTAATTTCTTATATGTAAGATTAGTAATATGTTAAATAAAATTTATATCTTATGAAAAAATAGTAATATATACTTTTAAAATAATTATAAAAAATGAAAAAATTTAGAGATAATAAGATTCATAAGCAGTGTTGATTAATAGAAGTCTACTGAGATAACAAGATTCATGAGACCTCTTTTTGAAGATTTTGAATATATTATAGGTGTTTGATCAAAGATTAAGTGTGTTAGGAGATGCTACAATTTATATAATTTATGTTGTTTGCTTAACTATATAGATCTAAATCTCACTGAGTAGTGTTGACAAGATCTGGATACTATACTTGATTGTAGAAGGCTTACATGGTTAAGATCCTACAAGTTATGTATAAGGTATATAATTGTCATTACCCTTCTTTGATTATTATCATTAAACTAACATTTGCCCATTTTAGTAATTTATATATTCATTCAATCACACCCAATGAAAATTCATGTTTTGTACACTTGGCATCTTATTTTCAAATGCAAAACAACTCATTTCCCTCTTCCCTCACGTTTTCTTTTCTCTCTTTCTCCCTCATTCTCCGTCTCTCTCTCTCTCTTTCTCATCTCCCATTTCCTCTCTTCTCCTTTCTCTTTTCCCTTAAAACCCTAGCGCCGCCGTCCCTATCTCTGACCATTACCACCTCTAACCGAAAAACCAAATTCATATTTATATTCCTCATCTCACTGGCTTCCTAATGAACAGAGTAATTTTTTATTTGAGAGAACTCGTCGTCAACTCCGGCTAAGAGACTGAAGGCGCTGAGCTCAGTGATTCACTCATGCAAATATCGATTCCTTTTACCTTGACCTTGTATTTTTTCGTTAAAAATTATATGTTGTCGTGTATTGTTGTTTTTGTTGTTTTTCACCGAAAATGGTGTTGCTGTTGTGTTGTTGTTGTTGTTGTTCCTGGAAACATGGAATCGTGTATTGATATGTTGTTCCTGGAAACAAAGGATTATATATGATGAAGAGAAAAAGCTTGCCCAACATCAGGCACAAACAAAATCCCAGATGGCTAAGTATGAGGATGAGTTGGCAAGGAAGAGGATGCAGGTATTACGCTGGACCATTTGAAAATTGGGTTCTTTGTTTTTGTCATTTTAATGAGTCTTTTGTCATTCGTGTATTGTTATTGTCAGGCAGAAAATGAGCAACATAGAGTAAGGAACCAAGAGCTTGTAAAAATGCAAGAAGATTCGTCAATTAGACTGGAGCAAGCTCGACGCGCAACAAAAGAAAAGATTCAAGCTCAACGAAGGCAAACTGAAAAGGAGAAAGCTGAGATTGAACGTGAAACAAAGCTATCCGAAGAGGTTAACAGACGATGTTAGAGGTACATTTTCTACCAGATGCAACTATGTAATACACAATCAATATTTGTTGACTTGAATACATGAAATAAAGCATTGTGTATATATATGTTTTTCCTTTTAAAATGAAATTTCACATGGTTTTTTGAGGTAATGGTATTTAATATTTACCTTATCAATTCTACTTTCATCCTGTTGTTTAATCATTAGTCGTCTTAACTGTAGTTTGTGGGGGTGTATTATTGTTTACTTAAATGGATGATGAACTCCATCAATATTTGTGGGAGTGTATTATTGTTTACTTAAATGGATGATGAACTCCATCAATATTTTTGCTTGGCTAGGTTTGACGAATGTCACACCAATCCCTACATTTGAAAACAATGGCTATCTTTTGCAGGGGGCTTTAGAACTATTCTAACAGATCGAAATAAGTTGGTCGTAGCAGTTGGTGGCGTGACTGCTCTGGCAGCAGGGGTCTACACAACAAGGTATAAATTGTCCAGAAAGTTTGGAATGAGCTGCTAAAAATAAAGGAGGGTAAAAAGTAACTGGATGTTATTTTTGCTTGGCCTAGCCCATTTTTATAGATAATACAACTTTAATTTTTTAACCTCTATTTATCAGACTATTTCTTATCTCATGGTGAAATTGTACTTGGTAATTTGCATGCTATGCAAAATTTACATTCAGATTTGACCTTAATGCAGGGAAGGTGCACGAGTTATTTGGGGGTATGTTGATAGAATATTGGGATAACCATCATTGATACGAGAGTCCTCCAGAGGGAAATACCCCTGGCCTGGCGCATTTTCTCAAGCCAAGAGCACCCTTTCTCGAAGGACTGATCCAGATTCTGCTTCAAAAAATGGAAAGGGTTTTGGCGATGTAATTTTGCATCCTTCTCCTAATAAATGTGTGCATTGAAGCTGACCCTTTGGAACTGTATTTACCTTACCTTGATATTCCGCTGCAGATGTGGAAGATGTGATTTTTCAGGGAGTCAACAAGTATTGTGCATCATTAAACTTGAGTTCTCTAACAAAGAATGACAATGCTAATTGTTTTGTTGAAGAATTAGCTGACCAGTTCAAAAGTCAACCCTGTACAAATACCACAGGTGCCATTTTTTAAGTTTAGAAAAGTGTATCTTAACTATTGTAGTATTTTGTTCATTGATGATAGGAAATTGTATGAAATGGAGTATGAATTAATTGGATTTTCACTTTGTTTCAGGCATTTGTTCCCCAATTTTTCTATTTTAGGTTTTGTAAGACATCTCAATATGTGCATTTGGATAAATTTTATGAGGAAAAGGGATTCTGGTTGTGGAAGCAGCCACCACCACTAATGGATATAAGTTACAAGATGTGGTCATGATAAGTTTTTCTTTTCCTTTCTACAACATATAATGGTTGTGATTGATTGATACCAAAACTTTTTACACAAACAGTATACCAATATCAAAATTAAATTATTTCTATCAAATGGATGAAGTATGAGCTAATCAATTTTAGATGTGTTCATTCCTCTTTTACAGATGATATTGACCTAGATGATCATGCAGGCTAACACAAAGATCTTGACATATTGGGAATTGGAGGTCTTAATAAGAATAAACTGACTGGAAAATTCCAGGATCTAAAAGGTTGGTAATAATGAGTCTACTATTAGAGAAAATAGAGCATGTGTTGACTTCGGGTATTCTCTCATGATAGAAAGTCTCTTAGAAGTATTTGACATGAGCATTGCAACAATCTGGTTCTTATGCTTTGGCTTCTATTGATTACTTCTCATTGTTTGTTACTTCTCATTGTTTGTTTGTTACTTTATAGAGGGCACTAATACTTCATAATTGGTGGTTGACTGGTGTAGCGCGGTTTTTGTGGTTGCGAGTCACACCGTTAGGCTGCAGTTCGATTCATTTTTTATCCTATTGTGAGCTGATTAAGGAAGGGAAATAGATGTCTCCAATTAACCCTGCTTGCATACTGAGATTAAACAGATTACTGTTGGTTTACAGATGCTACCTGAGATGGGGGGGTCTTTCTTAGGCTTATTTTGTTTAAGGAGGGAATGTTTTGTCTGTTAGGGAGGATTTTGGTTAGGATACTGATTTGCTTTTCTTGACTAATATGTGCAGGTGCTAAATGTGGAGTTTTTGATGAGTATGTGAGAGTATGGGACCTGAGGTTTTTGACATGGTGTGCTCGCTAAGATTTTTCTTTCAATCTTATGCCTATGTATTCCCGTTTACCGAAACAGGGAAATCAAAGCGATCGTAGTGGAAATAAAGATATTTGGGTATCTTGTTCAAAGCCCAAGATATGAAGCTAAAGGTGATTTGTATCTTATTCAAAGCCCAAGATATGAAGCTAAAGGGTTGTGTATTTTGTGTCTAGTTCAAAGCCCAAGATTGAAGCTAAAAGGGTGTTTGTGGGAATTGATTGAAAAGAGTGAAGAGATTAAAGATTGAGATATGAATATCTGGGAAAAACATCGGATGAAAATAGAGAGAATATCCGGAAAAGCGTTGGATGTAAAGAAAAGGAATATCTGGGAAAGCGTCGGATGTTAAAAAAGAGGAAAGGGTTGCTTTTGTGTCTTGTTTAAAGCCCAAGACGTGAAGCTAAAGGTGTCCTAATTGAGAGGGGTTTTGTCATCTCCAAAGAGGAGTTGTTGATGTTTGTATGCTGTGAGCAAATCATATTTTGATGATGAAAGGTTGATTGACTCAACCGGGGATTTCTTTATACAAAGCCTAAGAGGAGGCTAACTTAATTAACAAGAGAGTGTTTATATGTGTATCTTGTACAATGCTCAAGATGGAGGCTAAAAGGGTTTGACTCAACAAGAGAGTGATTTTGTATCTCGTACGAAGCCCGAGATGGAGGCTAAAGGTTTGCTGTTTCAGTTAAGTGACGGGTCCAGTAGGTGGGTTAAAAGAGAAAATCAATTCTTATAAAGAGACTGATTAAAGGTAGGCTATGCTTTGGGATTGATCAGAGGATCGGGATTGTTCTTTAAGGAAATGGGAAATCCAAAGGGTATTGAGACTGTCCGAGTCTACGAGTTTTATCTTTTGTACTATGCTTAAGAAACATTCCTATACCTCTAGGAGATCGTCGGGACAATTTGTACGAAGCCCAAAAGGAGGCTGGAAACTTTTAAGAAGCCGAGGGACAATTTGTACGAAGCCCAAGAGGAGGCTATCATTCTCGGAGGAAGAAATCATTTATACGAAGCCTAAGAGGAGGCTGTGAATACTTCTAAGAAGCCGACGGGTCCTTGTACAATGCCCAAGAGGAGGCGGGGATGCTTTTAGGAAGCCTGTGGGTCCCCAAACCCCGAGAAATTCAAGACAGGCTATTCACAGAGAATAGATCAAGCCAGGAAAGTTCGAGAATTTGGAAGAAACCCAAGAGATGCTATTCACGGAGAATAGATCAACTCTGGGGAGTAGAGTCTCTTGACAATTCCTAGGAGGGACAGCCGAAGAGAAGACTGTATCTGGTGCTCCTATGGGGGATCTAGTTTTGTCTACTTCTAAGAGTGATCGATACGACTTTACCTAGTGCTAGACGTAGTTGTCGGGGAAACTCTAAATATCTATACTATTAATACACAGTTGATATGAGTTTATGAAAGAAGACTTACAGCAAAACAGCCCCACAGTACAGTTATATACATATGAAAGCGGTAAATGAAAGTGGGTAAACACTTACTCGGTTGTAGAGCTTCCATGTTGTTTGGTTAGTTGTTCAACAAAGAAAGATTAAAAACAACAGTAAAATTAAAAGAGAAAGTATTTTGAAAGTAAATTGGGGCTTACAACTCAAGGAGAGGCCCAAAGTGTATTTTAGGAAAAGAAACGGGGCTTACAACACGAGGGGAGGCCCAGATGATTTTAAGTTTGAAAATGGCGATTGCGCCGAGATTTTTAACGTATCGGGACTTATACAATAACTGAGGCCCAAAATATTTTTGTACAAAAAGGGTTAGGTCTTACACTCTATTAGAGGCCCAAGTGTATTTTTAAAAAGATTTGTTAGGGTGAAAATCAAAGAAACCCCAATTTCATTTTTAAAGGCACTTTCCAAAGAAAAATCAAGTAAAAAATGATAAAAATATCAAATAAAATCATTAATCATGTTATAAACAATGATTAAGGTTTATGAAAAAGTATTTTATCCACATGAATATTTAAAATCATTTTGGTTTTAAAATTCAAGAAAAAGAAATAATTTTAAAAGCATTTAAAACAATTTAAAACAATATTTTTTAATATATTAAAAATATATCAAATAATAATATTTTTTGTGGATTAAAATATTATGGAGTATAAATAAGAAGTGTGTAAAACAAAATTGGAAAATGATGATTTTTGCTATGTAAAAGAATTGGTTGAGTTTTGAAGATAAACTAAGAAAAAGAGGAAATATGTCACAACATCACATTCGACATCACTCATGAGTTTTGAAGATAAGAGAAGAAGGGAAGATATCACAACATCACATTCGACATCAAAACTGAAACTTTAGTTTCAACATCTTTTTATCAAAACTTCAAACATTCATAACTCTCTCAATTTTTAACGAAATTAAAATCCGTAAGAACTTATCTTGACCGATTTTTCACAAGGAATCCAATGGTATTACTCATGCATACTGAAACTTAATATACAGACCACACAAAGCAAAAAACCAGAGTTGCATGTTGATTTTAAACATCTTTGCTTATCAAACTTCAAACATTCATAACTCTCTCAAATTTTAACGAAATTAAGATCCGTAAGAACCTATCTTGACCAATTTTTTGCAAGGAATCCAATGGTATCACTCATACATACTGAAACTTAATGTACAGACACAAAGCAAAAAACCAGATCTGCACCTTAAGTTTAAAACAACATAAACTCCACATATGAACATGTTAAAGTGCAAACAGTAGGAGAATCATAACATACACATTAAGGACTACATTTTTGCTCCAAGAATTGTTCAATATGATGCATGTATGTGGACATCAAAGGAAAGCATGATTCAAAGAATTCAAGTTGTGAATTTTACCTCTTTTTTTGAGATTTTGTGCAACCTACCAAGTGCTTTGTTCCAGAAATGATTTGATGCTTTGGACACCCTCAAATGACCTCTTAGAAGCTTTTAGGATGGTTGGAATCAGCTGGAACCTGCAAAAACAAAAACTGGCCCTTTCTTGCAAAAGGGGTTAAAATGGCCAAAGTGACAACTCTCTCAAATGGTGTTCCAAATGTTGAGAGCCATTTGGGATAGTTCAAAGATGATATTTGGAGTGTGCTTAAGGTTTTATCTGGTTTGGAAAGTGACTGAATCAAGACATGGCTTGAAAAATGCAAAAAAGTCCAATTTTGAGGTTTTGAGATGTGACTTTGTGATCTTGGTGTTATAGGTCACTTGTGATAGTTTGGATCACCTACATATGATGTTTATGAGGTGTTAGGATCATGAAATGTGATGGAAATGCTCTCTAACTCAAAAACTCAGAATTGCCTTATTAAAGAAGGCATTTTGGAGTGAAAGAAGTGATTTTGAGGAAAGCATATGTTTGATTGCTTTGGTGTACTCAAACTGAGCATATATGAGCTCTATTTATAGTAGAGCAAGTTTGTTTTGGCAGAAATAGTGAATGGTGGCTGCAGTAGAGGTTTGTTCAATGTTGGCCAATGAAAATCCAAGTCTCCTCTAGCCATTGACTAGAGGTTAGAGCACAGAGCTTTGGTTCCCTACTTGTTGGAGGAATCTTGACTAAATTCAGTTGCAAATGTGTCAGTCCATGCCACCTCTAAGCATCTATTGAATGCTCCAATCCAAAATTGGAGTCTTGTCTCTCTTTTAGGGATTTCTAGGTTTGGCATGCTACTTCTTGTTCCAAGGACTTTGGAGGCTTGGCTCAGTGATTGTCCCCTTTGGGTTTGATCCTCAGATGTGTCCAAGATGATGACAAGGCTTGGAAATTCGTGTGGCACAAGAAATGTGCAAATTTGTCCTGAAACATGTCTTAAAAATCAGCTGCAGCAAGCCTTGTTGTAAAATCCATAACTTCTTGCTCAAGAATGATAAATGGCTGTTCCAGGACTCTATGGAAAGCTGAGATAACATACTTTAACTTTGATGTTTGACACTAGACTTGGTTCAACTTGGATCATGGAGAAAAACATCCTTGAAGTTGGGACATTCTTGCTGGAAAAATATTAATGATGTCTTATGAAATGTTGGAACATCAGACAACTTTGAACATTAATAATTCCAAACTTTAATCACTTGTATCTTTTAATCCACTATGATATTTTGAGTTAAAGTGAATTGCATCCTTGATGCTTGCCTTACATGGTGACAAAGCTTGAAAATTGTGTGGCACAAGAAAAGTGCACAAAATCTGTCCCAAAAAATCAGCTCGAGTAAGGCATGTTGTGAGGTTCATAACTCCTTGCTCAAGTTGAATCAATGGGAGTTCTCGTACATTTTGGAAAGCCCTAATGACATACTTTAACTTTGATGTTTGATTTTGGTCTTGGTTCAGCTTGCAAAGTCATCAAAAATGGTCTTGAACTTTTGTAGTCAAATCTGTCCTAAAAGTTGTCATGAAAATTCTGTTTTATCAATGCCTTTTGCAGAGACCATAACTTTCTGCTCGAGAATGATAAATAAGCTTTCTAGGACTTTTTGGAAAGGTGAGATGACGTACTTCAACTTTCATGCCCAGGGTTTTTCCTGAATCAATTTGGATCATGGAGAAAAACATCCTTGAAGTTGGGACATTCTTGCTGGAAAATTATTAATGATGTCCCATGAAATGTTGAAACATTTGACATTAAGAATTCCCAACTTTGATCACTTATATCTTTCAATCCTTATGATATTTTGAGTTGATTCCTTCTACAATGTTGAAGTATCAAATACCCTATTTAAAAGTATCCCTTATGCAAAATCAATGGATGCTTGGATCAATAGTCACAACCTTGAAAAGTTGTGCACTTGAACATGATTTTAACTTAGAAAAAATTTCTAAGTTTCCTTCAATTTGATCAATTTTGCAATTTTTGCATGATTTCTTGATGTAAATTTGATCAAATTAAATCATCCATCATATTCTCTTGAGTAATGGCTTGTGAAGCTCAAAGTTGACCAAAAGTCAAACTTTGACTTTCTGCGTCAGTTGACTTTTCAGTTTGACCAAAAATACATGAAAATTTTATACGTTAAATCCGGCTGATAATTCAAAAAATATTCATGAAGAAAATATATGATATTGTATGCAGACGACACAGTATAAAAAATATAGACAGATGAAATGAGAAAAAATAAAAATGTCCGGTCAAAATTTAGGGTATGACAACTGGTTGGTTACAAGTATAGCTATTTCATTGCCTGTTCATTATCACTGAAATTTGCTGGTGGTTTTCTAATTACCTCTTACTTGGCTGACTGGTTTTCTACTTCTAATTACCTGTTCAATTTGCTGGTGGAAAAGGTAGCAGAATATCATCTGGGCTCAGCAAACTGCAGGTCGGGATGTTATTCATTATCACTGAAATTCATTATTTTCACGGGACACTAACACCACAATACCTTTTTTTATTTGCAGGTAAGGTTATGTTCGTTTCCCGAGCGCATAACATTCCTATTTATTTTCTGTAGAGAAGGATTAGGATGACATAAAATTTGGAGTTGACAATGAAGTTGATTTCTATGCCCTTTTATTTTGTTAAGGATGCATAAGTAGTTCATGAACTAAAGAATTATTTGAAAAGTAATTATTCAAGTTATAATTTATTTTCCAATTATACAGCAGATTAGTTTTCCCAATTATTTAAAAATATGATAAATTCCCTTTCTCAGTTTGGTTCAAGTCTTGTGAATGTTTTTATTTTTATTTTATCCCACACAGGTGGCTGTACAATCTTCTGTTGTGGCCAATGAACCTTCTGTAGCTGTTGATGGTGGTACCCCTGATTGTGTATCTTCTGAAAATGTAGGAACTAAAACAACACATTCTGCAGCAATTGCCTGTGAATATTTATCAACAGCAGCTTCAGGAACGTTATCAGTTGCCAGTGAGAACTTGCCTTTTGGTGGAACAAATGTTGTTGCTGTTAATGTTGTTAGTTCAAAAGTTCAAGCACCATCAACAAAGTCAAAAGGTACATATTAATATTACATGAATTCAGTTATTGCATTCTATTTGTCTACTTAACTGCTTTTTTTTCTTTGTTGGTTGGCTATGTAATTGATGCTCAGCCAATGATTGTCCTTGCTCGAACACTCACGGATAAATAATACAAATGAAGTCTCTTGAATTTTCTGATATTGATTCCTTTGTGTTGACTATATACTCCTTTCAGAAACAAAAGGAAGCTATTTCTGATTAGTGACTTTGTTACAGGTGAAAGAATTATCTGCCCATGTTTTTATTATGAGTGACCTTAGCTTTGACCTGTGCACTGAGATAATTGAGTACACAAGTCCAACAGAGACTGTTGTGTGTAACCTTGCATCAATTGCACTACCACGATATGTCTGAGATAAGGTATGATGAGACCCCTCGCATACTCTAGCTTTTACACTTAGACCTGACTTTGTTTGATTTTTCCGTAAGCTTGGTATTTGTGATTTTGAATGTTTATTTGCCTCTTATATAAGGTGTGCCTGTGGAGTCTCATCAATCTAAGCTTATAAATTAACAATGAAATAATGTCAGTGTTATGGAATGATCGCCTTTATATAAGGTTCTTGTGCCTGTGGAGTCTCATCAATCTAACCCAACGTTCTTAACTGATTTCTTAAACAGAGATTTCATTGTTGATCGCCTTTACAGTAAGTTGTTAAATGGAGATTTCATTGTTCATTCTTAAACGGAGATTTCTTAAACTGATTTCAAATTTTAGATGTAATAGGTGCTGTCCAGCAAGGTGTTAGGACTCAAGTAGCAGGTGCTGGAAAAAAATCCTGCGTGAACCTCATATTGTAATAATTGTGTGCTGTGGCAAATCATGCTGTTATAATTTTGAAGGCCTGTTAATAAAAGGGAGCATTTGTCTTGACAAAAGCAAGGGTTGCGAGTTTTCTTCTGCCTTTTATTCTGGTTAACTTCATTATGATTTTCCTTGCTGTGTTATTTAGAATTTCAAATGATTTCTGATAGATGTTGTTTATCGTTTGTCTGTTGATGACGTTTATTCTGATTGTGACAATCCAATTCATTGTCTTCTTTTTCAGTTCCAATCTTATGAAGATATTAATTGTAAGTATTTGTTGTATGCTTTCACTTCATGTTTGTGACCATTAGTTTTCTTGCATAAACCTTTAACTCTGTCATTTAGCGGTTAATATCAGAGTATGATAAAGTGGCATCTTCTATATAAACATGTAATGGATGCTGTTCAGAACAAGCTTTGCATTCTTTCTAGAGCACCTCCTTTGAGTTATTTGAACACTCCTTAATTTAGGAGGCACTTCACCTTTCTGTTAGTGTTTGTTTTCAATCCTGCTAGCCTTGTATTTGGATTTCTGCCAGATAGCAAGAGATCCTAGCAGTAGCAGGAGGACCCTCTAATGACTAAGTAAATATTTTTTAAGTTAGTAAAAAGAATAAATTTTATGGATGAATAATTGAATATGATCAAAGTTGAGGCTTCAGATGCTTAAATACCAAGGCATAAAAAGTTGTCAAAGACTCAGGTTTTCATTTATACTTCAAACAATAATATTCTTCTTTTGTTTCATAGTTGCTTCCATTGTTTCATGCATTGTTCAAACTATCTATACAACCAAAAAGCTGAAATTAAAAAGCAAATATATGTTTTTTTAGGATAACAAGGCTTAGTTGTACTTTTCTTTTTCACTTGACTAAGCAAATAACACTTGACTTAGTTGTGCTTTTATTTATAGATGTTATATTGTCATATTCTTATCATATTTTGAGCAACTTTGGCATTGTAGCTGCTCCACGGTACTCTATATATCCTGTTGTGCATCAATTTTGCATTAGATTAATACAAAATGTTCAGCCTCTTGAGTGCAAACTAGGTAGAATATAATGTTTTGGAAAATAATAGCAGACCCTCAAGCAATCCATACAAAACTTGCTTTTCAGTAGCAGATATCTTATGGCAACTGTGTCTGTACATGCTGCTCAAACTGATCTTTTGCTTGATGTATTTTTTCAGGATGTAGACAATCCGGTCAACTGTCATTACTTGTACTTAGGACAATAACCTCTTTCAGATAAAGTAGATAGCTTCTTTCCTATGAAAACCAAACAAAAAAAATACTAGGAATGAACTGTGACGATCGTGATATTTTATATGTAGTGTTATTTACAGCTTGAAGTTGGAATTTACAGCTTGCAATGTAGTGTTATTTTATATTGTAGTTTTAAGAGAAAGGATGCTTAGGAATTTACAGCTTGAAGTTGGAATTTTAGATTGTGATCGTGATATTTTATATGTAGTTTTAAGATTATATAATGAAATGCTAATGCAGGTTGTTTCTATTTGCTCTTATGCAGTTTATGAAAGGCTGCTTAGGACACAAATAACTTTGTCTGGCCTGTTGATACTGCTTTCATGGGTTAGTTTAGAAGTATGCAGGAAGTTGGCATTAAGATTAATGGGTAGGGGTAAGATACATATACTATTTTGAAAGCTAACCATATCACTGATGTGTATGTTTCTAATACTTTGATTATTATGTATGCAAAATAAGGTCAAATAGGGGATGCTGAAAGAGTTTTTAAAAATATGCTTTACAAGGATTTTGTATCATGGAATACACTGCTTTACAAAGAAGTTCACGGTTACATTTTGAAAAGAGGTTTAGCTGATATTTTGATACAATATGCAATTGTCAATGTATACTGAGAGGTCACACTTATAGATTATGCAAGACATGTATTTGAATCAATTAACTCTAAAGATATAGTGCTTGGACAAGTATGATTACTTTTTGTGTTCATAATGGTCTTCCAATTGAAGCTATATTCTATATTGAAAATTTCCTTTATTGTTGCTGCATTCGACAACTGGCGGTTGGCTCCAGAGCTCGCAGACTTCATCCATGCTACAGACTAGGCATTTATAGAGTTAATAACAGATATATATTTTGTTGTCATGCTGACGCACACCTCCCACCATAGTATTGCTTGATGAGCCTTCTCTAAGCTGTGACTGGACACTTTGACCGTTACATAGTCACTGGGATCTATACTGCCACCTTTATTAGTGTCCGGTCTCGAGAAGTTTGTAGCCAGCCATGCTACAATTGCAACGATGTTAATCCAGTTGAAATAATCATTTCCTTACCACACTTGAATGCCCTCTGCCTATATGAGTTTTGAAATAAAAGCTCGTCATGAAGTAGAGCAAGATGAAAATAAACACTCATTCATCACCATAACCAATGTTCAATCACACAAAATCACTTGTCCAAAACAAAATTCAATGTAAGTAATTCCAAAACTTGCGCAAGGATCATTAATTTTCAAACATACAGGATCAAATATGATCAAATTAAAATGGAAACAAGATCACGTTTTAGGGAAAGAATCAAGGAGATTAATCTAATATAATCATGAAATCGCAACTATTACTTCATTTCCAAAACCGAAACCGACAACAAATCTGCACATACAATTGCAAAAATCAAGGCTTTAATTTCATGAAGCCTATAAAAATCTATCTCATTCAGGTTGTTTTTATCAATAATGTCTATTGCCTTTTCTTCTTGAATGGAATCATTTTCTAGATCAATTACTTCAATCTCTTTGCCATTTGCTCCACGAGTACTGAATTTGCCTGATACACTAGCATGATTCATGGACACGTCGATATCAACTGGTACAGCCTCCGTTGTGTCAGAAACAGGAGGAGAGTAAATAAGAACCGGATGATTAACTTGATTGTCATGAACTTCAGATGTCTCAATGAGATTCAGATTACAAGTTCTAAACGAACTTGGCAATGGTGGCTTCGTCTCTGAACTTTGGAAAATGGTTTATCTCCCTCAACCGCGAACTGAGAACTGCTCATAATGTTCCCTTGATCAGACGTCAAACTCATTTTGTCAACATCTGAAATTGGAATTACATCTTCTTCTGGGCTATCTTTAACCTCAATTAGAGTGTTCAGCATAATATTAGTACATTCTCATGAAAATCAGATTTATTTATAAATTCAAAATTTAATTTGGATTATGCATTTCTCAATTTTAAAATACATAGCTGCAATTTGTGTGCGAATCTTTATGCTCATGCTTGAAACTGTTACTAATTTGTAATATATTTACACTTGGACCAATTATTTTCCGTTACTAGCATATAAGCCAACTATTTTTCAATATGTATTGTACTCAACTAAATTTTATACTAATATGTTCTATAAAATGATTTATATACAAAAGGCATGAAACCAAAATTTATACTAGCAGATTATATATGTCATCTATTTTACACTATGTACGAAACCTAACACACAATGATCCTTTCAATATGGTTGTGCTGTATAATTATTTAGGTACAAATACCAATAAACTTAATATAAATAGTATAAGTTTTTAAATCGCACGGAACACAACCAATTAGATTTCATTGTATAAATATTACTTTCAATGTGCATTTATTGTGATATTTATAAATTTTACCATCATCTGTGAATTTTACCACTGAAATTCACTATTTTCACGGGTTACTATCACCACAATACTTTTTTTCAATCAACTAAATATTTATAAATATTTATAATTATTAATGATATTTATAGTTATTAGACATTTTGGATTTATAATGTTGATGATTTGTTACATATTTATTTTTTAATATTTGCCGTTATTAGTAATTTTATAATATCAATTATATATCAAAACAAAAATCAAACCTTATCAAATGATCTTAAGATATACATGTTTTTACCCGTGCGAACGCACGGGTCTTCTACTAGTGATGTAATTAATATTCTATACATATAATTATAACTATGGTGTTACATTTTTTTTATCAGAGCAGTTTAAACTCTCACTAGACATGAGTAATTAATGCCAAAGTTATGGATAAATGAGTATTAGGTAATAGGGGTGGGCATCGGTTCGGGTTTGTGTAACGCCCCAGTTTTGTTAGTTTTATTTAATCGAGTCGATTTAATTATTTTTATTATTATATTATTTTATTCTTGACTTTTATTTGGAAATATATTATTTTTTATTGTTATTATGTTTTATCGCGTTTTGAGAGCGTTTGTGAGATATTTGAGAGTAGGGGTATTTTGGTATTTTGCTGGGTTATTTTTCATAAAATAGAAAGTGGAAAGAAAAAGAGAGAAAAATAGAAAGAAGGAAAAAGAGAAGAGAGAAAGGAAGAGAAGGGAAAAAGAGGAGAAGAGGAAAATCGAGAATTCGTCCGTTTCAAGCGCGATTAATCTGGTAAGGGTGAGAAGTTTCAATTATATCTTGCTTGTGTATGTATATGTGTTGTTTGTGTATGTGTTTTGGTTGTTTTTCACAATTTTTCCTTATTGATAAATTGATGAATAATTGATAGAATTCGATATAAATCGCGTTGTATGATCACACGGTGTGTAGGAACAATTGCTGGTACTTGTTTTGCTGTTGAAAATTGATTTGGGGATGAAAAATGGGATTTTTGGGTGAAAATTCGTAACAGGAACAATGCAGGAAAAATTCTGGGTTTCGCTGCCCATAAGCGTATCAGGCAAGGCAATACGCGTATTGGGTTGGGCAATACGCGTATGGCAAGGAAGGATTTTAGGCATTACGCGTATGAGAGTGGGCAATACGCGATGGAGTAAGGCACTACGCGTATTGGATTGTTTAGTGGAATTTTTGGGAAAAATGGTTTCTGCCCATACGCGTATCACTTTGGGCAATACGCGTATGGATGGGCGAGTGAGCAAGGCAATACACGTATGGCTCAGGGCAATACGCGTATGGCCAGTGAGAGTGCAGAATGTTGTCTTTTCGCGATTCCTTTTCTTTTTACTTTCGTAACTTGTGTTCCAATTGTCCGTTTTGAACATTCTTGGTATCGTTGGAAAGCTAATAAAATTTTCTTTCTTATTAAAATGGTTTTGAGATTGTTGGCCAATTTAATTATGTCGGGAATTGGGAAACGTGTCGTTTTGTGGACTTTTACCGTTTTAATGGTGTGTATTTGGTGTGTTAACATGCAATATGCTTTTGATATGTATCGTATGACTTGTGTGATGGTATATGATGTGAATGCATGTGATGAAATGTTGTGATGATGGTTTGTGGTCTTGTGGAGAAATAAATGCATTGTTTTGGGTGTGATTGCAATGCATGATTAATGATGTTGTTGTGTGGTAAAATGCATTGTTTGATTGAATATCAATGTATGTTGTTATGATGTTTGGCGGGATTGTTGTGGATTATGATGAAAATGCATTGTTTATGTGAAACTCAATGTGTGTTAATTGGTGGCCTTATGGCAAGTAAATGCATTGTGTGAATTGATTTCCAAATGCATGAATAATGATGATGAGATAAATCATATTGTTGATTTGTGAAGATGCATTTGATTGTCATGAGTTCTTGTATGTCAAGCATCATGATATGCATCTCGTAATGTCGTGTGCCCTAGTGGGTGTGAGCGACGAAACAATTCCAGAGGGAATCCGCTATAACATCGTGTGCCTTATACAAAGATGACCTAAAGCGATGATTATAGACGTGCCTTATACAAAGAGGACCTAAAGTGATCGGATCGTGTGCCTTATACAAAGAGGACCTAAAGTGATCCATAAACGTCGTGTGCCTTATACAAAGAGGTGTGAGCGACGGGGAACATCGTTTGCCCGACGGGGAGTTACACTAAGTAGCAAACGATGGTTCCAATAGTTCCTGAGTGAACTAGTGTTGAGATGATGGATGGATGGTACCGCATTGCATTGCATAAAGTCGTTGTGTCGGTCTCTGTGCATTTGCATAAATCATGAATGGATTGATTTTGTGTGGAAATTGTGAATTGATTGATGATGTGTTGAGCTTGTGATAGCATTGGTGATTTGATATGCAATTGTGATAAATGCATTGGTTGTGGATAATATGTTTTATGTTTAGACATATGCTATGTGATGTGGTGGTGTGTTTCCATATGTTATGACTTGGTATGCCTTATGTGCAAATATGTGAGTATGTTGGATTATTAGATATATGTTATGTGTATGTGGCATGCTATATGTATTAGTATGTAGTGCTTGTGGTAAGAATAGCTAAGCATGTGAATTTATATGTGTTTGCATATTATTATGCAATCTTGATTTAGTTGTTATTTCTCACCCTTCTGCCGTGGTTTGTTGCTCTATGAGGCAATTGCAGATTAGTAGTCTTGGAGGCTTTTGTGAAGATTAGTTCTCCCTCCGTTTGTCAGTCAGTCTGCTCTGATACGTAACACGGGAGTCGGGGATCGCTTTTGTCATATATGTATACATTTGTTGAATATATTTTGTATTACTTTTGTATGAATATTTTGGTGTTATAAAACGATTCATTATGCAAACCAAGACAGTTATGGATCTTTCCGCTTTATTTCATAACTGAACTTTCCTTTTATATGGTAAAGGTTTCCCTTTTAGGTTTGTTCCATTTTATGTTATGTATCAAAAACTTATGAGCAGGGATTGTGTTTTCTTTATATTATTGTGACATCCTTGTTTCTGTCGAAAAAATAAATTTTTATTTTACTCTGATTTAATCATGTATTATTTATTCGCGATGGGAATTAGGGTGTTACAATAGTGGTATCAGAGCAGGTCGGTCCGTCCGGCCAAGTTGTTGAGCCAGTTGGTGTGACAGTTGAATACTGTCGGTGTTGTTTGTCCCTTAGTATGTGATAGGTGTGTGAAACACTGTCAGTGCTTTCTGGTTTTCTAATCTTTTGTCTTCAGGATTGAGAATGAGATAAGTGGGGGAGAAGCTTGTGCTTCTCCAAGTTGCTTCAGTGTGTGCTGTTGGTTGCAAGAAAATGCTATTATTGTTTGGTAAAGGCGGTTTATGCCCCATCATGATTGTCGGTTGTCTATTGACAAATTGAGGAACTGATCACCCTTAATCTCTTGTTGACAGCAGACAGGAATTATGTTGGATGAAATAGACGTGTCTTTCCGACTTTGATAGTAGGTGCAATGAATTGTTTGGAATTAAGAAAATGATTATGGATTGTTTTGTTGAGTCAATGAAGATTCTTATATCGGAAGATGAGGTGGATTAGAGGTTTTGGTATGTTGGTTCAGTTGGGAAGTCGTTGAGAGAGAGCGATTGGGTATCGTTAATGGTTGTTCTCAGAGAGTAGAGTGTGAACTCAAATTTGGCAAAGGTGAAGATTTGAGGTTTGGATCTGCTAAGTAAGTAGAAGAAGTTTTGGGAAGTGAATCTCAGATTGAAAGAGCGGTTGGAAGATTTACGGGAAAAGGGATTTGTGAGACCAAGTGTGTTGTCTTAGAGAGCTCCAGCTGTGTTAGTAACAAAAAGGATGGATGATTGAATGGAATAACAAGCATGATGTGTATCGTGGTATTGAGACTACGAGAAGCCAAACTTAGAGTTCTGGAGAGGTTTGGAGTCTTTGGAATTTAGAGCATTAATGGAAGTTTTGAGAACACCCTTAGGCGTGGATGTAATATTTGAGAGTTCTTTTGGATGGTGGTAGCTATATGTTGAAATTTAGGGAATTTGAACTGTTAAGAGAAGGAATTGTGTATGGATTACTAATAGTTGAATAAGGTAAAGATTGAGAACAAGTGTTCATTTTCATGAACAGATGACTGAAATGGTTTGGTTGAGGTGGAGTGAAATAACAATGGTTTGGAATGTTTGATAAGAGTGGTGAATTGTGCGAGTTGAGGCTTTGATCGATTTAATGTGACTGGTTATGTTTGTTATCGGGATAGGCTGTAATTTACTCAGTTAAGCTTGCATGTGAGTAACTAGTTACCCAGTGAAAATTTTTGCAAAAGCTTTAAGAGTTCATATCTTTTGGAATTTGGTTGGGCATTACAACGTGCAGTGATGTTGTTCGGTGATAGTAATGCATCTGGAATGTTTCTGGAGTAGAGGAATCGTATCTCCCATATTTATTTGGATAAGTTCGTAGTGGCTTTGATTGAGGATATTTGGATCTGTTATCAACTTAGAGGAAGAATTAGTAGAGTGTTTGAGAATCGATTTGCAAAGGTTGAAAAGAGACGAAGTTTTATGCTAAGTGATTCAAGTGAGAATTTGGGTTGAAAAAGATTAGTTTTCTTGGATATGTTATTTCAGATGAGAGTATTGTTATGGATCCATCGGAAGTAGATGCAGTTCTACAATAAGAGGCTCCGAAGTTGGTTAAGGAGATTAGAAATTTTTGGGCTTAGTTGGTTGTTACTGCAGGTTATGGAAGACTTTGCTAAGTTCATACTTCTGTTATCTCAGTTGACTTACAAAGGGTGAGCCATTTGTTTTGGATGTTCGTTATGAGTAAGTTTCAGAGAGCTGAAGTAGAAGTTGTATACGATTTCAATTTTGATTCTGCGTGATCCTAATAAACCATTTGTGAGGTGTTGGGATGCGTCTTTAATGAGTTGGGCAGTGTGTTAATGTAAGAGGGTAAAGTTGTGGCTTATGCTTTACGCCAATTGAGGATTCATAGAAGGATCTATACTATTTTGGTTTTGGAATTGGTTACGGTTGTAATGTGTTGGAATATTTGGAGGTATTATCTTTATGGTTCTAGGTTTGAAGTGTTTGGTAATCACAAGACTATTGAGTACTTGTTTGGTCTGAAGGAATAGAGTAGGAGACAACGAGGAGGGTTGGAATTCGGGACGAGTTATGAATTTGGCTTGGATTATCCTTCGGGAGGAGCTAAGGTTGTGCCTGAAAAGTTAAGTTAAAAGTTTTTATGTATATGGCTATTTTGTTGGTCAAGGAGTTAGGATTATTTGAGCAGTTAAGAGACTTGTGTTTGGTGTGTGAGATAACGCAGTAGAGTGTGAGGTTGGGTATATTAAAAGTGAACAGTGATTTTTGGTGAATATGAGAAAGAGTTAGACGTTGGACGTGAGATTTGTAGTTTTGATGGTTATGGGTAATCAGAGTGCGCAATGGAAGCGTGATGTGGCACATTTTGTATTTGGGTGTGTGACTTGTAAGAGTTCATAGGTTGAACATTGGGAACATGTAGGAATAATGAGACTATTGGACGTTTCAAAATGGCAATGTTAAGTGAAAGGTTTAAATATTATTCATGGGCTACTATGTGGTTGTATGTTCGTTTGGTGAATCGTAGCATTGTTGTAATATTGTTGCGTGACCAGGATGTTGGTTTTGTGGTTATGTAGAGGTTGTTGAACGATGTTGTGTCGTGGAACTTCATGTTCTTGTTTGTGTTGTTGCCTTTTTCCTATCGTGTTGGGTCGAGTGCGAGTAGCTAATTCCGATGTGGGGGATTAGAGGAGTGTTACCTATGGTGATGGTAACGATCTTGTTGTGTTCTGGTTCTAGAGTGAATCTGTGTGTTCGTAACTTAGGTATTCTTTGAGTTGTGAGTTGGTCGTCAAGTGCATTGTATGGGCTTTGCATCTTGTCGTTGTTGTTGTCGTCGTTGTCGTGTCGTTGTTGTAGCTGCTGTTAGCGAGGTGGTTGTCAGTTTGTGTTATTCGTGGTGTGCTTTTGTTGGCATGTTAGTTTGTTGATCGGATGCGAGAGTCGTGTCCGGAGTTGTTCGTCTCAGTATATTTTCGAGGACGAAAATGTCTAAGTGGGGGAGAGTTGTAACGCCCCAGTTTTGTTAGTTTTATTTAATCGAGTCGATTTAATTATTTTTATTATTATATTATTTTATTCTTGACTTTTATTTGAAAATATATTATTTTTTATTGTTATTATGTTTTATCGCGTTTTGAGAGCGTTTGCGAGATATTTGAGAGTATGGGTATTTTGGTCTTTTGCTGGGTTATTTTCATAAAATAGAAAGTGGAAAGAAAAAGAGAGAAAAATGGAAAGAAGGAAAAAGAGAAGAGAGAAAGGAAGAGAAGGGAAAAAGAGGAGAAGAGGAAAATCGAGAATTCGTCCGTTTCAAGCGCGATTAATCGGGTAAGGGTGAGAAGTTTCAATTATATCTTGCTTGTGTATGTATATGTGTTGTTTGTGTATGTGTTTTGGTTGTTTTTCACAAATTTTCCTTATTGATAAATTGATGAATAATTGATAGAATTCGATATAAATCGCGTTGTATGATCACACGGTGTGTAGGAACAATTGCTGGTACTTGTTTTGCTGTTGAAAATTGATTTGGGGATGAAAAATGGGATTTTTGGGTGAAAATTCGTAACAGGAACAATGCAGGAAAAATTCTGGGTTTCGCTGCCCATACGCGTATTAGGCAAGGCAATACGCGTATTGGGTTGGGCAATACGCGTATGGCAAGGAAGGATTTTAGGCATTACGCGTATGAGAGTGGGCAATACGCGTATGGAGTAAGGCAATACGCGTATTGGATTGTTTAGTGGAATTTTTGGGAAAAATGGTCTCTGCCCATACGCGTATCACTTTGGGCAATATGCGTATAGATGGGCGAGTGAGCAAGGCAATACGCGTATGGCTCAGGGCAATACGCGTATGGCCAGTGAGAGTGCAGAATGTTGTCTTTTCGCGATTCCTTTTCTTTTTACTTCCGTAACTTGTGTTTCGATTGTCCGTTTTGAACATTCTTGGTATCGTTGGAAAGCTAATAAAATGTTCTTTCTTATTAAAATGGTTTTGAGATTGTTGGCCAATTTAATTATGTCGGGAATTGGGAAACGTGTCATTTTGTGGACTTTTACCGTTTTAATGGTGTGTATTTGGTGTGTTAACATGCAATATGCTTTTGATATGTATCGTATGACTTGTGTGATGGTATATGATGTGAATGCATGTGATGAAATGTTGTGATGATGGTTTGTGGTCTTGTGGAGAAATAAATGCATTGTTTTGGGTGTGATTGCAATGCATGATTAATGATGTTGTTGTGTGGTAAAATGCATTGTTTGATTGAATATCAATGTATGTTGTTATGATGTTTGGCGGGATTGTTGTGGATTATGATGAAAATGCATTGTTTATGTGAAACTCAATGTGTGTTAATTGGTGGCCTTATGGCAAGTAAATGCATTGCGTGAATTAATTTCCAAATGCATGAATAATGATGATGAGATAAATCATATTGTTGATTTGTGAAGATGCATTTGATTGTCATGAGTTCTTGTATGTCAAGCATCATGATATGCATCTTGTGATGTCGTGTGCCCTAGTGGGTGTGAGCGACGAAACAATTCCAGAGGGAATCCGCTATAACATCGTGTGCCTTATACAAAGAGGACCTAAAGCGATGATTATAGACGATCGTGTGCCTTATACAAAGAGGACCTAAAGCGATCAGATCGTGTGCCTTATACAAAGAGGACCTAAAGCGATCCATAAATGTTGTGTGCCTTATACAAAGAGGTGTGAGCGACGGGGAACATCGTTTGCCCGACGGGGAGTTACACTAAGTAACAAGCGATGGTTCCAATAGTTCCTGAGTGAACTAGTGTTGAGATGATGGATGGATGGTACCACATTGCATTGCATAGAGTCGTTGTGTCGGTCTCTGTGCATTTGCATAAATCATGAATGGATTGATTTTGTGTGGAAATTGTGAATTGATTGATGATGTGTTGACCTTGTGATAACATTGGTGATTTGATATGCAATTGTGATAAATGCATTGGTTGTGGATAATATGTTTTATGTTTAGACATATGCTATGTGATGTGGTGGTGTATTTCCATATGTTATGACTTGGTATGCCTTATGTGCAAATATGTGAGTATGTTGGATTATTAGATATATGTTATGTATATGTGGCATGCTATATGCATTAGTATGTAATGGTTGTGGTAAGAATAGCTAAGCATGTGAATTTATATGTGTTTGCATATTATTATGCAATCTTGATGTAGTTGTTATTTCTCACCCTTCTGTTGTGGTTTGTTGCTCTATGAGGCAATTGCAGATTAGTAGTCTTGGAGGCTTTTGTGAAGATTAGTTCTCCCTCCGTTTGTCAGTCTGTCTGCTCTGATACGTAACACGGGAGTCGGGGATCGCTTTTGTCATATATGTATACATTTGTTGAATATATTTTGTATTAATTTTATATGAATATTTTGGTGTTATAAAATGATTCATTTTCCAAACCAAGACAGTTATGGATCTTTCCGCTTTATTCCATAACTGAACTTTCCTTTTATATGGAAAAGGTTTCCCTTTTAGGTTTGTTCCATTTTGTGTTATGTATCAAAAACTTATGAGCAGGGATTGTATTTTCTTTATATTGTTGTGACATCCTTGTTTCTGTCGGAAAAATAAATTTTTATTTTACTCTGATTTAATCATGTATTATTTATTCGCGATGGGAATTGGGGTGTTACAGTTTGCGCCAAAAACCCTCAACCGAATTAACCCACGGGTGAGACTTACTGGTCCAATTTCCGACCGGATCAGTGTTCGGTTTTTCGAGTTCGGGTTGAATCGAGTTCGGGTATAAGAACCGGTTGATCTCGGGTTCAGTTATTAACTAGGCTAACTCAATTTTTCTGGCCCAAATTCGAAATCCTTTAATTTTTTTAACACTTTTTAAGGGTTGATTCTTAGTGGACCTGTTCAGAATTTTAGTCCATATAAAATTTAAAATAAAATTTAACTTTTTAAAAATTATTACATTGACTTATTTTTATTTAAAAAATTAGATTATTTTTTAAGTTGGATTAATTTTGACTTATTTTATGTTTCACATTCTAAATATAAAATCAAATAAATAACCGAAATACAAAATAAAATAACATTTAAATTTTTAATGAGATATTAAATCTATAAAAAAACCATATTAAATAAGCCAGATACAAAACCCAATAAATTAAACATAATACACAATAAAATAATAATTTTTAAAATAAAACTAATTTAATCTAAAACAAGTTCTTTCTTTGTGACTTTGCCTCTACATCTAGAATCTGTCATGTTATAACAAAAACACACAATTAATTAATTAGTTGAAGAAAAAAAAACATTTTTATAAACCATAATTTACATTATAAAGCTAATAATTTTTATGGTTCCAATTTCAATTTTGATTGAAAAATCATGAAATAATAAACCTCAAAGCTAAAGTAGATATTGAATGTCAATGTTTTTCCATTGTAAATATATTAAATTCTTAGATCAGTAAAAAGATTTTAAGCACTTAAAAAACAGTAAAATCTATATTAATAACAAGATTTGTGAATGTCTAACTTTTAATAGCAAGAACAATTAAGACAATCAAAACTCAACATATCTCAATTTACTAACATAAATAGAATAACACTAATTTTAAACCTACAACTTTTCAAATCAAAGAGTCATATTACATATAGATACTCATAAACCAATCTTAGTGGAAATCTGCAACAAAATCAATGGAGAAAAATAACAACCATTTGAAGGACATTAACTTATATAATCAACCAATCTTCTGGGATATGACAGAAGTTAAAACAAAATCAGTAATAAATAAGTTACAACAAAAACACATTAGATAATCAACAAACCTTTGGATCTAATGCACATTAAACTTGTTTTTTTTTAATTGATATAATATTAACAAACAAATCACCCAATTAAAAAAAACCACCACACCTGTTTTTTTACCCCACTTTTCGGCTTTAAGTAGATATTGGATCGAATGCACTAGAAGGCTCATCTAACATCAAAACCTTCAAAATCATAAAATACAAATTATTAACCATGAATATAATTAACCATGAATAGTCAACAACTAACACATTAACCATGAATACAATTATTTTATAGTCAAGACATGTCAAGAATTCAAAGCTTCAAAAGATTTAGAAGCACATTAAACAAATCAAAACTATAAACAACAACAAGAACAACAAATCAAAACTATAAACAAATGCAACAATATATCATGATAAACACAATAGTTATTCCTACCATCATCATCTTCTTGCTTTATACATGGATTCTTCCAAATGTTTCATCATATGTTAATAAAAATACAACATAAGCTGCAACAAGGAAAAATTATTATTAATAAATAGAGATTCTCATCATTATCCAACTCCCTGCGTTCTCACAGACTTTGCTTCAGCTTGTTCCAAAGCGCTTCAATGTAGAAAAAATAAACTAAAGTTAAGGAAAAACTCAAAACTAAAGCATACTTTACATAAAACATATGTTAGTTAAACAAATCAAACCATAACAGAATGTATCAGATTAATAAACATAATAATACCAATGTAAAATATGGTCATTACTTTTTCTAAGGGTCCTCTTTATGTCACAAATAGGTGCACAATAAGCTAAAACAAGGCAAAAATATAAGAGCCAAAAAAGTAATGTGGTACAAATAAAAAATATTTACGACAATAATAAGGAGTTAAAAAGTATTGCAAAAAAAAACCTTGATGAAGTAAACTACAATCTAACTCAAGACAATAAAAGGTTGAAAAAAAATTAATGAAGGATGTAGTAGACATGCAGACACACATGAATATAAGATAATGTTCTAAAGATTTGCAAGATAACAACAAAATCATTACAACCACAACAAGATAAAAGCTGAATAAAGAAGGGTGACTGGCATACCTGGTATGTATAAAGATTCACATAAATAGATTATATTTCTAGTCAACAGGAAGATGAGCAGTTATAATATCAAAACACTAAAGATTTGTTTCGTTTTTACAATGATATGTCCAGTCTTCGTTCCATTGTCATTGTCAACAACGGTAGCTTCCATTTCCTACAACAAAATAAAGTTATAAGCAACATTGTTTAAAATTTAACATCAAACAACACACCAAAAATAAAACTAAGTGCGAAGATCGGTTAGAATGAGCACCATACCTTATCATCCCTAAATTTACAAAAACAAAATTAACGAACAGAGAGAGTTAACACATACGAAAAACAAACAAACAAACATCAGTTAGATCAGAGTTAACAACCCTTAAAAAAATTAAAAATCAACAAAAAAGATCCTTTTGTAGAGTTTCATTTCACCAGAGTGGTAGATTCGTAGCTTCAAATCAACAAAAGCAAGGAGGGGTGAAGGAAGATTGGCACGACGGTGGAAAAGAGGAATACGAGTGAGAGAAAAAATTTAGGTTTTTTTTCATCTGTTGAGAGAGTGAGAGAAGAAATAGAGTAATAATTGTAATATATACTAATTGGGATCGGTCGGGTTCGGTGACCGACGAGCCCAACATTTCCATCCGAACCGAACCGAATCGAAGTAATCCATATTAAACCGAAACAATCACCGCCTGAACCGTTAACCCGATATAAACCAACCCGGAATGCCCAATTGGATTCAGACAGGTCGGATAACGTCGTATGATTTTATTTTGTCCAACCCTAATAGGTATCTATAAATTAGTATACAATGTTAAACATTATAATAACCATAGGTGATTTTTTGGAATTTAATTGGTGAGACCGTCTCAGATTAAAAACAAAAACAAAAGAAGTAAAATATACAAGTGGAGTTATATGATTAGCAATTCAACTTTTGCAACCTAATGCATAAGTTCTAATCTTTTGTCTTCACTTCTTCGTTGCTCTACCTTGACGATCCAGTAATTGCATTCCTGATTAAAAATAATAAACAATGTGGGGTGAGAACTAATTTCCCATTAAGTTTTCTACTAAAAACTTTGTAGTGTTATATTTGCAAATATCCCTGTGTAGGGTGGCACCTTGGGGCAATCCTATGAAAGGGGTGACAATGCAAGTACGCCCGAAGGAAAGTACTGCCTCACCCCTACGTTTTCTCGCCACTTGGAAGAAGAAACGTGGGATAAGACGTGTCTTGGATAACGAGAAAGTCAAGATAGTTACAAACCCACGTATTCTTTAGAAATAGGAATACAACAGTTCACCCTTTGATTGGGTAGTCGACATCCTTTCAAGAAGGCCTCGAGGATCAGGAATCCCTATAAATACCTCATCCCTCAAAATGAGTGATCAAGTCATATTCACTCAATACCACCCAATATTGCTCAAAGAGCACTTCGCTCCCAACAATCCTAACATCGGTCATTTACCCGCTCGCATGTAACTTAGCAGCGCTGGCCGCCAACAAGGTCTCTCACCTCACCTGAGTTGGTCCCTTAAACAGCCTCGAAAACCATTTACAAAGCTAATTTCCACCGTGAGCTAGCCCACACCTCATTCGTGTAATATATTTACTAAGGCCTCTGAGTCCCCCTGCCCTTGCAATGGGAACACGCACACATCCTGCACTTTTTTTTACAGTACATTGGCACCCACCGTAGGGCCCGATAAAACTAAATTGGACCACACTTCCTTTTAACAAACAACACCTTTCACTTCGACCCTATAATCCCCTTTTACCTTTCTTGTAGGAGATGAGTGATAGGGTTCTACACCACATACCAAGCATCATCGCTGGAGGTATCTCTGATAGGGGCGTCTTTAGAACCGCTCGATGGAGATATGCGAGGAATGTGCTTATTGTGAACGTCATATCCTCTTATTTTCCTAAAAGAATTTATGGAGTAACCTGGGCCAACATTGTTTTCTCTAAAGAAGAAGCCATGTGCATCAACCCTTATGACGATGCTCTATTGGTCATCATTGTCTAGCAGGGCGACTGGGATATCAAGCGAGTCTTGATAGACTCAGGTAGCTCAGCTGATGTCTTGTTCTATGATGCCTCCCTGAAGTTAGAACTGAACCTGAACGACGTACAAGGGTTTATAAGCTCCCTGACAGGATTATCGGGGGAGCAGATACATATAATAATTAGTTATCTGACACTAAAAACTACCTACGATGAGGGAGCCGATGCCAAAACACTAGACATTGAATACCTCATCGTAGACACCACGTCACCTTACAACATCATCCTGGAGCACCCGACCATTACTGCACTATAAGTCATTGTATCCACCTGGTACTTAACCTTAAAATATTCATTCCTAGATGGCAGAGTTAGCACCATTTGGGGGGATCAATAAGCAGCTCGTGAATTTTATTTGAGCAACCTGGATACAGCCAGAGAAGAGCCCGCATTGGTTGATGGTCATCCTTCTAAAGTACCCAATACTTACTTTGAGGGTTGAGACCCTAGCTTAGGTGCAGAGGCAGAAAGACTCACGCCTATTAAAGACTTTAGGGAAGCCCAAATAGGGTCTTACGTCCATCAAGTTACAAAGATAGGCACCTCATTATTTGTAGGAGGAGCAGGAGCTAGCCAACTAACTAAGAATAAATGTAAACCTGTTATCCTAAGGCCCCTCAGACATGCCAGGTATATACACCAAAGTTGCGAGCTATGCCATTGCCATCCATTCGTCTACCAGACTAGTGACCCAAAGAAAGCGGAAGGTCGGCGAAGAGAAGAGGGTTGCCATTGATGAAGATGTGGGAAATCTACATATCGTTGGGTTCATCACTGAGGCATGGTGCCCCACTTAGTTGGCCAATGTGGTCCTGGTGAGAAAGACCAACAATAAATGGTGCATGTGCGTAGACTTCACGGATCTGAATGATGTATGTCCCAAGGACTCATATCCGTTACCAAACATTAATCGTCTAATCGATGGGTCCTCAGGATACTGGTGCCGAGTTTCATGGATGCCTGCCCATGATACAACTAAATGAAGATGGATCCATTGGATGCCCCTAAAATTGCCTTCATGTCGAACTAGGGTAATTACTACTATAATGTCATGCCTTTCGGCCACAAAAACACTAATGTCACCTACTAACGACTCATGGACACCATGTTAACCCATCAAATCGGAAGAAGCCTTGAGGTATATATTGACGAGACATGATTATCAAAATGGCAGAAGGGCATAATCACGTCCACGACCTAAACGATATCCTGCAATCGGTTAGAAAGTATGACATGCACCTAAACTCTGCCAAATGCTCTTTTGGAGTTTCATGCTGTCGAGGAGGGGGATTGAAGACAATCCCGACAAGTGCTAAGCGCTTATCGATATCATGAGCCCCACTAATTTGAAGGAAGTGCAATAACTTATTGGGCACCTAACCTTCATTTCTCGCTTCCTCTCCTGTGCGAGTGACAAAGCTTTCATTTTCTTCGCCACCTTGAGAAAAAGGGAGAAGTTCGAGTGGACAGGTGAATGTGAAGAAGCTTTAACTAAGAACAAGTAGTTCCTCACATCACCATAAATCCTCACTTGCTCGAAGGAGGACTCGTGTTTTCTCTTTTACCTCTTGCTCATTAAATGGGCGATGAGTTCAGTCATCGTCCAAGAAAAAAAAGTGGAAAAGCCTATGTATTTCGTAAGAAAACTGTTCAAAGGCGTGAAATCGCGCTACCAGAAGATTGAGAAGCTCGAGTTGGTCGTTGTCACCGCACCAAGAAAACTTTGACCTTATTTTCAAAGGTATGCCATCTTGGTAAAAACTAAATACCTTATCCACCAAGTATTAAAAAATTGGACCTGACGGGTAGAATGGTATCCTGTCGGTAGAGCTCTTGGAATATGACATTAAATAAGTTCCGATGGGGAGCATGAAATAATAAACCCTAGTCGATTTCGTTACTTAACTTATTTTACCCATTGAAGATGAGCCACCGTCCAAATTGGCATTATCCTTGGATGGCACCTCTAAGGTGAAAAAAAGCAGTGCATTAATAGTACTCGAGGGACCGAGCAATATAGTTATTGAATTGGCGTTGAAGTTTGAGTTCACTTCTAGGAACAGCCAAGAAGAACACGAAACACTCATCACCGATATGATCCTCGCCTTGGAAATGGGGGCTATTAAATTAAAAGCCAAAAGTGAAGCTCAGCTGGTAACCAACCACGTCTCGAGACAATATCATGCTAAGGAGCCTATGTTGATGAAATATCTACAAAAGGTATAACATTTATCCTCACATTTCATTTCTTTAAAGATATAACATGTCCCCCGCAAACAGAATTTCAAAGAGAACCTCTTGTCGAAGCTAGCCACCTCGAAAGTCATGGGGATCAATGGGACAGTCATACACGAAACTCTGGTCTCCCCTAGCATCAAGACAGGAGAAGTATACTCCGTGGAACTTGTCCCCAAGTCCAGATGGATGTCGTATATCCTGCGCTACCTACAATCTGGAGAACTCCCACTTGACGCACGAGAAGCAAGAAATATTATAATAAAAGTCACCAAGTACACCATACTCTCGAGAATTCTTTATAGAATGAGGAAGGTCGCTCCCGTGTTAAGTTGCCTGGAGGAGAGTGACATCGCCTTAGTTCTCACGGAAGTTTAGAACCGATCCTCAAGCAGCCATATCAGCGGGAAAGCTCTCGCCTATAAGTTATTACGAGTAGGTTATTACTGGCCCACATTAATGAAAGACAACATCACCTTCGTTAAGAAATGCGATAAATGCCAAAGACATGTTAGCCTTCACCACGCCTCGGTAGAATTCCTTTAGTCGATGACCTCACCCTAACCATTCTACTAGTGGGACGTGGATATGTTGGGCTCGTTCCCTCTAGCACTACAACAATTAAAATTCTTGATAGTATGAGTGGATTACTTCACTAAATGGATAGAGGCGGGTGCGGTGGCAAAAATTACGGCAAAAAGAGTCAAGCATTTATATTGGTAAAGAATCATATGCCTATACGGTCTCCCCAACGCCATTGTTTTAGACAATGGAACCCAATTAGCCAGTACCATGGTTACTGACTTCTGCAAAGATTTGGGCGTGTATGTAAAGTTTGTATCCGTGGTACATCCTCAAGCCAACGGACAAGTCAAATCTGCAAACAAAGTGATCCTCAAAGGACTAAAGAAGAATTTGGATGATGCCAAGGGCCTGTGGGTAGAGCTGCTACATGAAATACTATGGTCGTACCACACCACGCCTCAGTTCACCACCAAGGAAACCCTATTTTTCATGGTTTATAGGAGAATGCAATGCTTCTAGTAGAAATTAAAACGCCGTCATGGCGACGAGCCCATTTTGATGAAGAAGGAAATGAGATAGGATTGAAATGTGTGGTGGATATGGTCGACGAGCTATGAGAGGCCGCCCACGTTTGAGAGTTTGCTACTAAACATAGAACTGCCAGTAGATACAACTCTAAGGTAAAGTCGAGGGAGATGCAGGAAGAAGGTCTGGTATTAAAGGAAGTAGTCATACCTGCACAGCAGGGGAGGCTACAACCTAACTAGGAAAAACCATATCACATTTACCAAAAATTACCTCATGGAGCGTACAAATTGCAAGATCTTGAAAGACCGCTCCTACTTGGAATTGGAACACTCTCCACCTCAGATATTACTATAATTGAAATTATTTGTAACCTTACAGTAAACATTATGTCTATGTGATTTTGAACAATCATTCCAATGCTTTGTTTTATCCAGGGAACCCCCCTTTTAAAGCAAATTATATGTTAGGCCTTCATGGAAGGATCATTACTGCCCTTCGAGGCAATTGTATGATGGACCTTCATGAAAGGATCCTTGCCACCCCTTAAGGCAATTGTATGTTGGACCTTTATAGAATGATCTTTGTCGCCCCTCGAGGTAATTGTATGTTGGACTTACATGGAAGGATCCTTGTCATCTCTCGAGGAAATTATATGTTGGACCTTCATGGAAGGATTCTTGTCGCCCCTCGAGGCAAAGTGTGTTTCCTGATTTTGGTGCAAATCTCAACCGACTCTTTCATTTCTAGATTGGATCTAACATGCACCCGAATTTTCGTAACCAAGTCACCATATGTTAACCATATGACTGCTTTTCTTCTACATTCTAACATGTGTTGAATGACAAAATTAGCCCGATTTGTCTTTATCTTGTCGCCTAGTAACCATGTGATCACCACACCAGTTTTTTGATATTTTCCCAATGCTAAACTTCCTTGGGATTGGCACATGTGTCGTGTAGCCACATAGTGAATTAGACATATATTCATAGTCATAAATCCTATAATGAGCGGGGATTCGTGAACTAATGATGGATCAATTATAAATGATTGAGAAGAAGAGAGAAAATTAAAATCTTCTGCAACATTAGGGGCTTCAAAAGTGTAGAGATATATGGAGTAAGGTAAATAACAAATAACATCAAATTCCTTAATATATTGAGAAATTTGAGTCTTGCATAGATCAGTTGTGATTTTCCTATCCTTGTAATTGAGATTTAAGTAACACATGGTTACCAACTTCAAAAACATCTCTTCTGGCTTGTTGTTGACAAATCTCCTTAGATTCGCTTCAATGAAAGAGTTGAAGAATTCAAACTTCTTAAAATAACTCTCGTCGGCATAATGAGTTAGGATGAGTTCACATTTGGAAAAGTGTTTGTTTAAGGTGGTTTCTTTCTTTCAAGACGATAACTCTTCAACAATATAAGCTAAAGCAGAGGAACTACCGGTGGTACACATTTTCCCTTGAGTGTCATTTTTTGGTGATAATGGTGATAAAAACACACAAATAGAAAAAAAAACAAGAATAGACCGACACAAGAAGATGAGATAAAGGTTACCTTTTTAAAAAAATATTTTTGATTAATTAAGGGTTCATTTGATCGATTAAGTCTTTAATGACAATTGATATCTGATTAGGTACTTGAAATGGTGGCAACTTTTTAAGTTTTAATCGATTAAAATATTAAGTTTAATCGATTAAATTGCGTGAAATTAGAATTTCAATATTCTTAATTGATTAACCCGTAGGTTTAATCATTTAAGAGGCAAAACTTTCCAACTTCTTAATTTCATTTAGGCTTGGAAAATATTTTGGGCGTAGATTGCTTTTGAGATCTCCCCATTTAGGTTTCTGACCCCTACCCCCTTGCTTAAAACTTCATTTTTGTCACACATTTAGTATAAAAATGATTGTAATGAATATGCAATAATTTAGCATTTGTTAGAAGAATAATCAGAGTTTTCGAGTTTATTTTATACCAAGTGACTTACCTATTTATCAGAAATAAACTTTAGAGGACTTCTTCCCCTTAGTTCTTTCTATAACCAAAATAAATTTTATTTTTTTGCAAATCTCTAAATCTTTTGATACGAGAGAACTTTGAAATTCATTTCTTTCTTACTGATATTCTTTCTGAAGGTTTCAAGAGTGAAATCATATTTCCCTTAGGCACGGCATCTTTGGGTAAATGCTTTGTACAACTTTTTCTTATTTTACCATTAGCCTTTGGTGTTGTAAAGCATTCATAGAAAAGAAAATTAGCTTTTCACTTTTCCTACCCAAATCTTTCTGGGCCATTTTGTGTTAGTGGATTGTATCTTACTTATAGGTTTCAAACTAGAATTACAATCACTAGAATAAGATGAAGCAAACATATTTCTCATTCTGCTTTCATGATATTCTTTATAGAAATGTGATAGATAATAAGCATCATTTCTTTCAAGACTTTTCTTAATAGAGCATAATATATTAACATGGTCGTTTTTATTTCAATAGTTAAAATTTAAGCACATTACATTTAGAAGACATATTCACAATGCAAATATTATTAAAATTCTTAGCATTTATTTTAGCTTCATAATATAAACTAACTTTAATATATGTAGCTTTATGACTAGATAGAATCATATCAAGGTTATATTTACCTTTAGTGAACTTGTTAAGGGTTTCATGCAAATCATCGATCTCAATTTTTAAGGAATCACATGTTTTACCTCTAACACAATCACAACATATTTTATAAGTAGATTCAATTCATCTATGATTCTTTTATTTTTCATATTCTAGAGATTTCACATGATTCTTATAAGTCAAACTACATTTTTCTAGCTCATTGTTTTCTTTTCAAACTATAACACTTAAAACATACATTTTCTTACAAGAAAGAGTGGTTGCCTCAGTGGAGGAGCCAGGAAAAAAAATGTGGGTGGGAAACTAAAATAAACTATAATATTTAAATTAAATACAAAAATTATATTGCATATAAAAATTTAAGTCGTAATAAGCACAAAGTTGATAACTAGAAAAATAAACTACATACCTTAAAATAGTTTTTAAAACACGACAAGTTGTTTCATACATATTCATCAAGCTACAAATAGAATTGAAATGTGATCCCCAATGAGTAGTCCCAGCTCGTTTCAATGTACCAATTTGATTTTCACCTTTACCAGTAACAATCTCATCAATCTCCAACAAATGTTCAATTTCTTTTAGTTGGGATTCTTGTAACTCATCATGTCACTTTGGTGAAGAACAAACAATATTGACCACAAAAGTTAGCTTTTCCAAGAATTTATTTATTGGTTTGATTTCTCTTGAAGCAGTAACTAAAGCAAGTTGCAATTGATGAGCAAAACAATTGACGTGGTATGCATAAGGACAATCGTTCAAAAATAGTGCTTGTAAACTATTCCATTCTCTACTCATATTTCTTGCACCATCATACCCTTGGTCACGAAGGTTAGAAACATCAAGGTTATGTCGAGAAAGTATATCACATACTTTTTTCTTAAGAGTTAATGTGGTCATGTCATTCACATATGCCACATCAAAAAACCGCTCTTGTATTAAACCAAATTTATCAACAAATCTTAAAACAAGAGCCATATTTTCCTTGTTTGTATCATCACGAGCTTCATCTACAAGGATACAAAATTTGGAATCACCAATTTCTTCACGAATATGCTTTCTAACCCTACTAGCAATAATTTCCAAGAGCCCTTTTTGAATTATATGGGAAGTACATTTGCCATTTTGTGGAGCATTATCGACACAACTTTTGCTACTTCATCATTATAAGACGCCAAGAGTTTTAACAACTCAAGAAAATTACCTTGACTTTTTTACTTGCTAGATTCATCATGGCCCTTGAAAAGGAACAATGTCAATTGAAGCCTTGAGACATAGTCGATTCTTCTTTATTTTGCTCGAGCTTTATTTTTGGAAAGCATTCTCAATATGTGCCTCTTTATTCAACAAGTATTGATAAGCTTCCATTGTTGTGTATCGAGTGAAGATCCTTCCCTATATGATTAAGAAAATCATAATTCTTTCCATTTCTCACTCTTTTCCAACCTCTAAAATCTGTAGTAATAAAGGCATCAGATCCAGAATTTCCACTTAGTCCTTTGTTAAAAAGATAACATGGAAAGGAATATACGACATCCTTTGAAGGTGAATATTCTAGCAATGAATACAATATTTCAAACCAAGTTTCTTGAAACTATCTTGGATGATCCTTTTTACCCGACAAAGGATATTCTTCTAAACAAATTTGATATGGACCCTATTTTATACACGTCCTCTGTATTTTGATCGACTTGATTTGGTGAATATTTCCACATTGGATGACGTTTTCCAGGATTACGTTCTAAAGAAGTCAAAATATCATCCGAAACTTCAACTGGTTGAGGGATAACTGTTGTCACTTCTTCAATTGATGGAACTTTAACTTGTTGAAGGATGGAAGTTGTCACTTCTTCAATTGGTGGAACTTTAACTTGTTGGAACATAGAAGTTATCACTTTTTCGATTCTTGAAACTTTAACAGGTTTGAATGTAGAAGCATTCTCACAAGATTTCCTCTTAAAAATAATTAATTTTTCCATTCTTCATCTTTATTTCTTTTGCTTTAGAAGAAATCAATGACAATCAATAAACTAAATTTATATTTAGCAACAAACAATGAACAATCATAATCACAATTCACAATCAAACTTGTTGTTATAAGTTATAATAAATCGAAAAAAACACTTTACAAGTTAATAACAACGAACAATCACAATCAAACTTGTTGTCATAAGTTATAACAAACTAAAAAAAAAACACTTTACAAGTTAATGACAATAACAACAAACAATCAGAATCACAATCAAACTTGTTATAAGTTATAACAAACTGAACAAAACACTTTACAAGTTAATAACAATAACAATCATCAATAACAATCAGAAGTAAATAAAAATACTATACAATAATCATAAACATACAATTTAACTATTACTTTGTCTATTTTTAGGGCAAAATTTTAGGGGAAGCAACATAAAATTTTAGGGGAAATAACAGTACTTAAAAATAATAATTACATGAAGAAAGAAGAAGCAAAGAGAAAAAGATGAGATTTAAATTTGTGTGAAGACTAAAATGGAATGTAAGCAAGAAAAGAAAGAAAAGGAGAAACGGAGAAGAAGCTTCGTCAGTTTTGAAAGTTTTGTGTGAACAGAAGACTAAAATAAAATAAAATTTTTCATATAATAATATTTTTAGGGGTATTATAGTAAATCCCTATGGTGCAATTTTTTTGGGGTGGGCCATGGCCCACTACATCTCCCTAGTACCGCCTCTGGGTCACCTCATCATCTTCACCATCATCATCACAAGTAGTTTTAACTTTTCAAATGATTATGAATTTTCCTCTTTGATCACATTCTCATTTTGGAGATGTTAACTCTTTGAGTTTCTTGATAATCATTAACGTATTTGACTTACCATGAAGAATGTCAACAACATTTGTTTATGCAAACTCTAGTATCGGGTTAGGTTTTCAACATCAGCTCTTAAATCTTAAATACATGTTAGAAATACAAATTTTGAACTCACTGCCGAGAATTTCAGTAACTAAGAACCACCTTTGAGGATTTTCTTCACTTTTATTTGGTGTCTCAAATCCTTGGTCTAGTGCGTTCACCATTTCCCTTTTGATCTCAGTAGAACTTTCATATATTATTTCAAGTCTGTCCCGCATTTCTTTAACAATGCTACAATCAAAAACATAATTGTACTCTTTAGTGCTTAACACACTTATAATCAAGTACTTTGATTTAAAACATTGTAACACCTTTTTCCTTTCCTCTATGGTCCATAAACTACTTGGTTTGTCCACTACTTCATTATTGATGAAATGAGTAGGAACAAAAGGATCATATAAAACATAATCCCACAAATCAAAATCAATAACATCTAAAAACATTTTCATTATTTCTTTCCATATGATAAACCTATTAAATCGTAGGAGTTTGTTTACAAAAATACTATTATTAAAAGAAATGTTTGAAGTCACTATTCTACCTTTTGAGACAATTAGTCTTACAATAGAAGTTAGTATCTGACAAAAATAAAATAAATGACAAAAATAAAAGAGATATGAATACCATAGATCATCTTGGTTCGACCTAAATCATATGGTTTACTCTAATAATAATATTTGCACATGATCAATCCAATAACATTTCACAAACCATCTTGAGCTTTTACACATGATTAGCCCAAAGAACCTTAAACAAAATATTTAGAGCTTTTATACATGTTCAGCTCAATAATATTTTACAAACAACCTTTAGTTTTTACACAGAATCAACCTAGACAACCTTAAACAAAACACTTAGAGCTTTTACAGAGGTTTAACTCATCAACCTTAAACCATAATTTTTATAAATTTGGCTTGCAAACTTTAAATCTATTATAAAAATATTACATAAAAAACTACGCTATTCAATAAACAATTACACCATAACAACAACACAATTCTTAGATGAAACTTTTTACCCTCTTAATACTAAGAAAATATGCCTCAAAAAGGAAACAATCAATGGATTTTTTTAACTTTCAATCGATTAAAACCATGTTTTAGTCAATTAACTTAAGCCCAAAAAAAGAAAATTTTGAATTTCGACATCACTTAATTAATTACAAATTTCCTTAATCGATTAGGAGACATTACACATTGTTTTAATAGATCATACATAATAAGGAATTAATCAAATAAATTTGTCTTCCTAATTAATCAAATAAATTTCTTAATCGTTTAAACACTTGTCCAAATTGAAATAATTTGTCTATAATTGTTGTGTTTTTATTGAGTCATATAATATAAGCGATTACTAAATGAGTTATATAAAGTATCTTAAAAAATGGTTTCTTCCATTTTTACATAATAGAGTCTCTCTTTCTGTGGTGCCAATGTAAGTACCAATGTAAACCATGGATACTTGGTCTAACAAATATGAACCACAAGATTCTGATTTTTCACTAGAAACCTATCCAGTGAGATTCTTCATGCCACATGGCAACACATGATCTACTATCAAATTCACATTATCCTTTCAGATAAGAAACATTGCATACATTAATAAAAATTTGCACATTTTCTTTCTCATTCACATCAACACAATCATTTTTATCCCTTGAGGACAAGTTCTGTGTCATGGCTTCTGCTTGTGCTTCTTCTGCCATTGCAGCTGTTGCCATCTCTACTCCAAGGCAAGTTTCTCCATACACTAATCACCTAAACACATGTAACAATTATGTAAACATTCTATGAACTATTTCATGTATTAATCATTCATTCAAATTCATGCTAGTAAAGTAATACTAGACTGTATATGTGAAATTGCATGCAGTTCCCAGAAGAATGGATCACCCTTAGGAACCTCAAAAGCTTTTCTTGGGAGGAAACTGAAGGTGAACAACAGCACTGCATCATCTTCTAGAGTAAGATCTACTACAACTGTGTGTACAGTTGCTGAGCCTGATAGACCTTTGTGGTTCCCTGGAAGCACCCCTCCTCCATGGCTTGATGGAAGTCTCCCAGGAGATTTTGGATTTGATCCTCTTGGTCTTGGTAAGCTTTAATCAATCATTACTCAAATTTTAGGGATAGTTGTAGGATTATTATCTGCGGAGATGTGTCAGCGTAACTATCGTGTCATGTGTATCTGTCTGGTGTCTGTGTTTGTGTTCAATAGGAGTTCTACATTTAGGGATGGTTGTAGGATTATTATTGGTGTAGATATGTCAGCGTCAAGTATCATTCTGTGTTTGTGTTCAATAGGAGTTCTACATTTAGGGATGGTTGTAGGATTATTATCGGTGTAGATATGTCAGCGTCAAGTATCGTGTTTGGTATCTGTGTTTGTGTTCAATAGGAGTTCTACATTTAGGGATGTTTGTAGGATTATTTTTCCTTGTTAGGAATTGAAGTGAGCATGAAAAGGGTGTTGGTTGTTGTGATTGAACAGGATCTGATCCAGAGAGTCTGAGATGGAACGTTCAAGCTGAGCTTGTACACTGCAGATGGGCAATGTTAGGTGCAGCTGGAATTTTCATTCCGGAATTCCTAACGAAGCTCGGTATCTTGAACACACCTTCATGGTACACTGCTGGTGAGCAAGAGTATTTCACAGACACTACCACACTCTTCATAGTCGAACTCCTTTTCATCGGTTGGGCCGAGGGAAGAAGATGGGCTGACATCCTCAATCCAGGCTGCGTCAACACCGACCCTATATTTCCAAACAACAAGCTCACAGGAACTGATGTAGGGTACCCTGGTGGACTTTGGTTTGATCCACTTGGTTGGGGAACTGCTTCTCCTCAGAAGCTTAAGGAGTTGAGAACTAAGGAAATTAAGAATGGGAGATTGGCTATGTTGGCTGTTATGGGAGCTTGGTTCCAGCACATTTACACCGGCACCGGTCCTATCGATAACCTCTTTGCTCATCTTGCTGATCCCGGTCATGCTACTATTTTTGCTGTAAGTTCCATCAACATCCCCTACTCCTAGATTTCATATACTCTTCATGGTTCGGTTCAGGAAGGAAACTAAACTTTCTGAACCGAACTATTATAGCCGTTCGGTAAAACTGAACTCAACTGCTAACTATTTGTCATGATTTAACCGAATTGGTATAAAACATTGTTATCATTTTGGAATTGTTTGAGCTGATTATATCTGTTATTGCTTCTACAGGCTTTCACTCCCAAGTGAGAAGGGCTAAGACAACTAAGATACTGTAAACCTTGGAGAAACAAAATGGTGAACATGTTTTAGCAAGTTGTAAGGCTTACAATGTTTTATTAGGGAGTGTTTATGTTGGTGAAAGCTTGTAAAATGGTTACCTAATTCAATATCATGCACAGGTTGATGGTTCAATGTATAAAGACCTATTTAATTATAAATTTAGATGCCTTGAATGTAAATCCAAGTAGTAACAAATTAGATTTTTGCATGGATGGTATAATGGTAACTAATGCAGGGGATAATAAACTGTCCTTGCTATAACTTGCTAAATCTTCATTCAAAAAGATGTTCATTTCATAACTTTGAGGACATTGACAAAATATGTGAACACAATAACAAGAATTCCTTAAGTTTAGTGTGACACAGACTAAAGATACTTGGACTTTGTTTGGATTGATGAAATCAGATAGAGCAGAACATTATGTGATGGAATGAAGTGATGTTCTATTGTTTGAATAATTTAAAATCAAATGGAGCAGAATGAAGTGGTATGGATTTCATTCCATAACTTACCACTATATTTCTCCCCATTTGATTTGGACGCAATGAAAAATTTGCGATGGAATGAAATCTTCACTTTACTCTATCTTCTTCATTACATTCATTTTATAATATTCAAACATAGCCTTAAGTTCTTTAAATATGTGGTCGCAGGTTCAATCGATGTGAAGGGAAAGAAACATAAGTTGAAGGATATCAATTCTTAAAGTGAATCTCAGTTACTTCGTGCATTAGTCTCTACAACTGTGTGGAAATACTCCGATTTACCAACGAAGAAAAACTACTTTTTTGATTTAGTAGTCAAAATCAGCTATGAATAACAAAGTGAAAACAACGAAGAACATGAAAAATGAAACGTAATTACATGTGTCGATGTCGTGTTGGAAGTGTCTGTGCTATAGGGCTAGGTGGCCAATTATTCATGCAAGATGAAATTATTTTTGGTTCTAAGGCCATACATAAAACCTTCAAATATATTAAGTTTCTTAGGTATAATGCATACAATCACACCTCAATAACGAACTTCATTCCTTCTTCTGTAATCTTTAGCCATCTATTGCAGCATTTGTATTCTATATGTATCAGAGTTTTCAATTTCAATGAATACTAATTTCTATAGCAACTCATTACAATTTCCAAAATAAGCAATCACACTAATATTTCATAAAAAAAATGTAATCATGTTGATACACCATTACTTATTTGCATCACTTTCAAATCCTCAATTTCTACGTTTTTAGCCACTGCTTCCTGTAAGGAAAACCAAGACAATGATAAATTAAGCAAAACATAACAAGGAAGAGAAGGACGTATTTCACACCGATGAACACTGGTCACAGATCGTTGAATCTTAAATTTTCATAGATGATTAAGACACTTTCAATCCGTAGCATAGTTTAAGAATAAACAAAAGATCTCTGAGCGTTGTAGGATATCTTACCACGAGAGCTCTTGCTCCATAGGACTTCACTATCGATTCTAGTGAGATGCTCATCATCGAGGCGTTTCCATGTTTTAATCGACCCGACATCTCCCCAACTTCCGTTACCCGTCTTCTCCAAGCTAGCTACCACCACTCTTGCTCTCCTAGACCATCCAGCTTGTCCATAAGCATGGTATCCAAACCCTCCAGCATAACAAAGTTGTATATCCATTAGCTTGCCACAGAAGTCATTGATGTGATCATGGCCAACGAAAACGGCCTTCACATCTCCTGCTTCAACCA
The DNA here is from genome assembly GCA_022829125.1 of Lathyrus tuberosus. Classification (NCBI taxonomy): domain Eukaryota; kingdom Viridiplantae; phylum Streptophyta; class Magnoliopsida; order Fabales; family Fabaceae; genus Lathyrus; species Lathyrus tuberosus. The sequence goes on from JALAZF010000676.1 coordinate 509,679, forward strand.
AGGTTGTGAAGAAACCAGAGTTCACCGAAGCAGAACTAATGCCATCGCCACCATCTGTTTCCATTTTCACGCCTGTCATGTTTGATGAGTCAAAACTTGCGTATTCCGGCAAGGGGATGTGAAAGTATGCAAGGCCAGGAGCAGCTTCTTTCTGAGGAACAGGTCCCTTTATGTATTTTTTCTGCAGAATAAATCAAGAGTTAAGTGCTTAAATTAATTTCAGCAATGGAAAAACAGAAAAATGATTGAGATGTCCATAAGTTGTTTTCACCTCATTTCCAGAAGCTCTCCAAAACTTATGAAAACAACTTATAGCTTAAATGAAAACAGACTTCATTTTATCTTTGTTCTAGAAATTTCATATACATAAGCACTTAATAAATGCTAAATTAAGTTGTTTACCCAACCAGTCCCTAAGAATCTAAAGAAACTTCTAATCATAAGCAGCTACTAAACAATAAGAGAAACTAGATAATTTGGTTAAGCTAAGATGAGACAGTACCCGAAGCTTTGCAGACGTTTCCTCGAACCAAACTTGCTGCGAAGGCTTGATCCAATCATAACCAGGAATCTCAGCAACTTTAGAATAATCTCCACTATCAAGAAAGTAAAGATTGAGAACCGATTTGTTCCCGAAATCAGTATCTCGAACACCACCAACCTCCAAGTTATAGTTTCCGAATCCATCGATGCTACGCACTTTTTGAGGCTTGACTCTAGATAAAGTGTTGTTCATCCCAACAATATATTTCATCACACCTTCCCTAGAGAGTGTTCCTTCTTGGTCATGGTTTCCTAAAACAGCCACCCAAGGAATGTTTGATGCAATTGCAGGAGCAAATGCAGCATCCATTGATTTCGCCGAGTCCGACAAATCAGAGCCAAAGATATTATCTCCTGTCATACCAGAAAACAAATTTTGCACAATATGTTATCTCACATGAACATATTTTATTCTGCGAAGCAGACACCAGAAACACGACACCAGAGAAACCTGACACAGAGACACTAGGAATAATTTGAAAATAATGAATAAATTAAACGTAATCATAAGTGTGTATATCGATGCTACAAATCACAATTAGAAAGAAATGATAACTAGAAACCAAAAAGTGAACAAGAATTGAACAATACCAGTGAAGACAATAAGATTAGGTTTCTCAGCAAGGATCATCCTATGAATGAAAGCAGTGGTGTTAAGATCAGTACAAGAAGCATTTTGAGAAGGAAGAACATCCAAGCAAAGTGTAGTTTTTCCATTTGCATAGTGCATATCTGCCACTTGCAATATCTTGAATTCTCCATTTTCATCAAATCTCAGCTTCTGTTGTTTTGCTGCAAAGGTAGGAATTAACCAAAAACATGACATCAATACTAGAAAAATCATGAAATTCATACCCTTCTTCATCTTGGTGTCAAAATCAAATCTTTTACTCAATATTATCACTGTTTTGGAATTTCAGTGGCTAACACCAATGAAAAATCTAAACTTGTTGAATTTGGGTTTGTGGGCTATATTATTATGATTATTATATAAGGATGATGAATAAAGTGATTGTCTTTTTTTTTTTTTTTTTGGAATGCCAAGTCTCGAACCGTGTTTCTCAAGGTTATAGTTTCAACTTCTAACCAAGTGACTTCACAGGAAACAGGCAATAAAGTCATTGTCTTTATTGACGAGAAAAGATGACAAAACATAAATGCTTATGCCAACAAGGAACAAGAAATAATACCTCCGTTTGAAAAGGGACAGTATCATTTTGGTATAAAAAATTGATTGGAAATCAATGTTACTTGTATATAGAAATGGTTTATTCTTTTAGCTATACCATATACTTTAATTATTAGGGAAGCTATATTAATAGTTAATAAAATTGATTTAATAGTAGATCACAAATATATGGTTTGATAATTTAAGTTCAATATTTATAATAAATTGATTATTTATTTATTTATTAAGTTAGTCCTTTTAATTTATAAAAGTGTACCATCTTTTAAATAACTTATATTATAAAAATGGATAATAGGTATTTTGCCCCTCTCATATATAGGCGAGTTGTGAAAAATTAAAAATAAAAAATAAAAACATGATCAATGGTCTAGATCTGACCTCGATCTTGTAACATCGTTAAACAGTAGATTTATGTGTTTGCAGGTATGTCATGAAGTTGATTACCTTCTTAGTGTTTTGATGACAACAACATATATGTTTGTTGAAGTCGGTGGTAATATCTTTAACTCTTTGATGATGGTAGATAACTGGAAGACATCTCAAGCCTCGTCAAGTAGAAAACTCAAGGATCTAATGAAGTGCTTATATGACTGGTGTATTTGACAAACGAACTTAAAAGCTAAGAGTTGTTAAAGAGAGGACGTTGAAAGTGCAATCATGTTATCGCATGGTATCACTTACTTGTTTTGATGTTTTTGCTAATTTGAGTGTAGTTGTTATAATGTGTTTGTGTATTTGTAATTTGCTTATCTTTAAATAATCGCATGTTTGTACTTTATTCATATTCGAGTTCAATTTTTGCTTCGGCTATTTAGAATTTATACCATTAAGACTCTTCATTATTCAATTTAATTAGATAGTTTAATTCCTGATAATGTCTCTTTTTGAGCCTGCCATTTTTCTTTTTTGTCGTTTCATCAAGCATGGCTTGAACCACAAGTTGGAACACTTAAATCTAGATGTTGAGCAATTTGATTTGAATCAAGTGTTAAGCATGATTCAAATTAGAAGCCTTGTGAAAATTGGATTTTGCCTCTGGACAGTTTGATTCGTATCACAAAATGAACATGATTCGAATCACAACCTCATGTGATTCGGATCAAGTACAAATCCTAACCTGAATCAAATGCCTCCATGAAGCCACATTTGGACTCTGTTCAAATTGATTAGAATCACAGTTTCCTCTTGATTCGAATACAAAATTCACAAGACCAATTTTCTATCTTAGATTTAAATTATTGTTTCTTTGATGAATGAACATGGCAAGTGAGTGAAACATGTGGAAAACCCACAGAGAAAAAGATGTTAATCTGTCTTCTCTTCTTTAGTGTGTCTATACCCAACACCATTATTTATTTTTTCTCTTCTTCTCTAGAAAAACTTTTTGTGTTAATCCATGTCAGATTCACTTCTTTTTATTGCACATTGTTATTGTGCAATTTGTTGTTGTTGCTTGTGAACTAGAGAGAGTGAGTTGATTAGTCTTGCGTGTTTGTCATGATTAATCAAGCTCATGATATCAATCAAGAACCAAGACCCATTTACCCAGAAATTTGAGAGAATTTTGTGTGTTTGTTCTTCTTTCACCTACGTACAATTACTTGACTAACACCTTGTGAGTCAGAGTATTTCTGAGATATCCTGGCACTGTTCATCATCTTCATCCTTAGTCATTTCTCCATTGTTATGAACCTTCAAATCTAAAGATTGAGTGTTGAGAGAGACTAGTGGTACATTAGGGTATCTAATATTTTTGTGTGAAGTTTGTTGTTTGTAACAGGTACAAATATCATTTTTTTAATGCAGTTTGGTTTGTATTGTTATCTATCAAGAATAGGTCGGTCACCTATTCTACTTAGTTTTCGTCAACCATTCGGCAAGAATTTCGCTCTATCGGTAACACTTTGGTTTGTTTTTATCATTTTTCTTTAAGTATTGAAGTTTTTGCATTTTGATTGCTTGTCTTTGTTTAGTTTAAAAATACGATGAATAAAGTACTTTTGAAATCTTGGTTTGGTAATTCTATTGTTTTCAGGTTATAGTATGGAAGCCGGAGAGTTTACGCGAAAAACGCGGAGTTCGGATGCGGTTCAAAGACAATTTTGGGGAGGAGCCAGAAGCCTGACACGGGCCCCCGTGTTGCCTGACACGGGCCGTGTCAGGAAAGACAAAGAATAGATGATTTTGGGCAAAGTCAAAGGGTTGACACGGGCACCGTGTCAGCAGGCCTGGAGCAAAGAACCAGTTGGCGCTAGGAACAGAAGGCTGACACGGGTGCCCGTGTCAGCTGACACGGCTCGTGTCAGCAAGCCTAGGAGATAAAATTTTCTGATTTTTGTATTTTTTAGTTTAAGTGATCCGAGGGGTATTCTGGGAATTCATACTATTTAGTTGATTTGGAAGTACTTAGGCAAGATTTGGGAAGGAGAATAGACACTTTGGAATTATACGATCAAGTTTAGGAATTTCATGCGATCAAGAGTTTTTGGAGAACGAAGATCATTCAACCGCGGAAGCAATTGAAGATCAAAGTGATCCAAATATCATTGTAATGATTATTTCCTATCTTTTTGTTATCATTGTTTTTAGTTTGAACATGATCGGCTAAACCCCCAATTGCTAGGGGGGTGGCTCTGAATTGCGATGTAATGAACCTGTTTTATATGATTCTATGAAACCATGCCTTTTTATTTTAATATTTTATTATGCAATTTGCCTAATGCTTATCTTTATTGGAAAATTGGATTCGATTCATGGTTAGGGATTAGGTCTGAAAAACCAACCTAACACTTTTTGCTTAATAATACTGCGGTAGATATTGCCTAGGAATGGGGATGCCCGGTAGTAACCGGTAAAATCTTTGTCAGAACTATTGCTTGATGTTCTTCCTAGACCACTGAGGAATTAGGGTCTAGGGAGAATATCAAAGGGTTTTTTATTAAGGAATTAAGAAAAACTTTTATTAAGATCCGGTAAGATAAGGTTTGAGGCATGTCTTTCTAAATAGCTATTTAGGGTTCCTGCAGAGCAATTCAACCACCTTCCCTAGCATTTTTCTCATAGTTATTAAACCTTTATTTTTACAATTGCTTTATATTTGCAAATTTTAACATTTCGACAAACAATTTCTAAAACCCCAAGGAAACTTTTGTTCAATTGAAATAGCATCAACACTACATTTTATACGCAGTCCTTGAGAGACCGACTCTGGGGAAAACCCCAATTATCACTACATCGTTAAATAGTACACTTGCTATTTTCGCGATCATTTTTCAATATACTCCAAGGAATATTTTGGTGAGATCAAGTATCAACGGTCTGTAAGGCGGAGTTCTAAGTTGTCATTTAGCAGGGATTTACATGAGATTGTTACTATTAGACCAAGCTTGAAATTCCTCCACCGGAGTTCTAAAAGGATTGTAAGTCCCCCTATGCTCATGGGCCCCAAGAATGGAATTGAAATCCCTAATAAGACATCAGGGGATGCTTAGGGCAGAAGTACATGAAAAGAGCTCACTCCAAAGAGATCTTCTTTTAATATGGCATGTAGATGCATAAACTACAGCAAAACCAAGTAACTCACTATCTATCTAGACAATAAAAGAAACATATTGATCATAGAAACTTTGGATTTGGGGATTAAGGTTCCTATTACAAATACACCATAAATTGGGAAGAATCAAATTTCTATTATTCATAGCAAACAATTTTAAATCAAGTCTATTCCAGAATGAAACAGGGAAATTAGCTTGTTCCATCCAAGGTTTAGCAATGAAACAGAGGTCAGGTTTGTGATAATTTAGAATAACTTAGAGAGCTAACTTAGAGGGGGAGTTAACAAGGCCCCTAATGTTCTAAAAAAGGCACTTCATTTAGAAGACTTTTTAAAACTAGAACATGTTCTGGTATCTAAAGTCTCTTTTGCTTTCAAAGATAGTTTTCTTATTCTTTTCCTTTGAGATTTGGTTAAGACAGGTTGAAAATCAGGGTCACCAACATCTAATTTACTATCCAAATCAGATTGTTCTGCCATGTTATCCCAAGATTCCTTTAAAAATTGCTCATTATTCAGATGCACATCATCATTATTAGTAACTGCTAAACTCCATTGAGTCTCCTCTACAAACTCAGCAGAATCAGAATTACTTTCATCATCAGAGATATAAATAGCACCAACATGGGGGGGGGGGGGGAACCACAATGGTATCATTCGGATTCTCTTGGATATTTTCTATGTCTACTTTAGGAATGGGGGAGAGGCCCTTTGGAGGGTCAACTAGGGGATCCAAGTGCGCACCACTTAGTTTCACCTATTGAAAGTGTATGCCTATTATTCACAATTGGATCAGACACCACCTCTACTCTGTTGGGATCCTTGGAAATAAAATGGTCTTTGATGGGTTCAACTTTTTTGGCTTTGTGTTTGGATTCAAGGTTTTGTTTCCTTCTGCAGTTGAGCTCAAAGCGACCCAACAGCTTGCAGAAACTACAAAAATCAAGTATTCTTTCGCATTCAATGTCAACGAAAAAGGAAAACCCTACATGTTCAACAAGGATTTTAACACGAAGCTCACTAAGAAGATCAATGTCAACCAGAACCCTAACAAAGTGACCAAAAGGTCTATCGAAGAGAGGTCGATTAGAAGACAAGTTGATGTAAATCGGGGTTCTCAAACTACTAGCAATAGTGAAAATGATTTTAGGTCTTCAATACTCCTGAGCAAGACCATGAATTCATACCCAAACTTGTGCAGAGCTTTGACTCATGTTAGATGGAACGAAATCCTTGGTCCAAGGAAAAAGTTTAAGGATACCATGGTTGAGATTTCAAGAAGGAGAAGACCACACTCTTCTAACATCCTCAATTCAAGAGAAAGAGACTTCAAAAAAACTCTTACCTAATGAAGTGATACCCCACTTAGAAATGGAGCTCCACAAGGATTGCAATTTTGCCTTTAATTATTGCAGAATTACAGGAGTGAAACCTTACATAACTCTTCCGTGAATGTTGTGTTTGCAAGCTTCAAGCCCAATGAGATACTCATCTTCTGGAATTGAGATGGATAATCGGCCACCTTTCACACAAGGAGCGGGGAGCTGACTTGTGGGTATATAACAGATGTTACCAATGGCTTCCATGAAGGTTTTGGTTGGTTTAATTTGGGTATGGTTAGAAGGGGGCTTGGCTTTGAGAGAAATTTCAGGGAACAAGGTTTGAAAGAGCGATTCTTGCATGTCAGAGAGGGAAAAACAAGAATTGTTGGGGATGAAAAACGAAGGAATTTGTAGGAAATGGAACCACAAACAAGTTAGAGAGAAGGAGGACGTTCTCTCTAGGTAAATCATATTTTTCCTAAAAAATGAAAAGAAAAAAAAAAGGAAAAAAAAGAGTAAAAATGAGTATAACAACAATTGGACTTTTAAAAAAATTGGTTTAAGTGAATTTAAAATATTTTTAATTATAATTAAACATTTTTAATAAATTAATTTATATTTTATTTCAGTGTAAAACGATATTTATATCAATAATACATCCAAATTAAATCTAATTTGTGACTTTAATGAAGAAAACTAATTCCTTGAATTGCATATAATCTTCTTCAATTTTGTGTGCATATAATACCTTATATTATGACCAGAGGTGTCTTTTTGGCGTCTCATTGTCCTATTTGTTGTGCTGCCTCTGAAAGCCTCTCACATTTGTTTTTTGAATGTGGTTTCTCGGTTGATCTTTAGGACTGGTTGCATACCTTGTTGAATTTTTCGAACAGGCCCTCTTCCATTGATGGTTGGATGTTGCTCTGTTCTAATCCGGCATCGCCCAAGGCTATTATTGTAACTCGCGCGAGTGTCATCAATACTCTCTACCAGATCTGACAGACAAGGAACAATGTGAAGCATATGAAAATAAAACCCAGTGTTATGTTATCCAAGAAGTGGATTGTGCAACAAGTCCAATTATCTGATAATTTCTTTGGTAGATCTTCTTTCATCACATGAAGGAGTTTTCCCTCATTAAGCCTTTCAATGTCTCCATAAAATCTCCAAATGCTCCTTCTATAAAGAGGTTATTTGGACCCCTCCTCCTTTTGGATGGCATAAATGCAATTGCGACGGAGCCTTTTCACAATGGAAATTCTGTTTTGCCTTCTGCGGAACGCCTTTACTGTGACTCATCTCTTCTTGCGGAGTTTGGAGCTGTTATCAAAGTCACATAGATTGCTATTTCTAGAGGTTGGTCTAAGCTTTGGATCGAAACCGACTCTTCCTTGGTGGACAAAGCTTTTTCCAACCTGAAGCTGGTTCCTTAGATTTTCAGAAGACAGTGAAATTTTTTATTTAGATCCTTCTATATTTTCTTCCTTAATCATCTCTCATATCTATAGAGAGGGTAACTCCTGACTTTTTGTCGAATTATGTGCTCGGCATCAACGATACCACTTTTTTTAATTTCATTCCTTCAAATATTAGAAAAGATAGAATAGATTAAATTTATCTTTCTTTAGGTTCTCGTAGATCCCGAAACTAACTTATTCTTTCTTTTTTTTTTTCTTTTCTCAATATATTAGCCTTTATTAAAAATAAAATAAAAATTTTATATTATACTAGAATTATATTAAGGCAAAAAAATTGCATATGCACACAACCAAATTTTTGTTTTTCTTATTGAAAAACAAATAAGGCAAAAATATTGTCTCCTTTAAGTCATTTTAAAATATCAAATTAGTCTTTTAAGTTTTTTTTTAATGCTTTGGTCCTTTATGTTAAGTAATGTTTGCGTCGTTAACCTTTTTAAAAATCTTTGTTACAATAAATTGCAAACTCATATAACATTTGAACTGGTTTTCGCGCTGATCACGAATATGCAATCAAATTTATCAAACAAGTTACGGTTCATGAGGATCAGGAAAAAAATGGACAAATACATAATGAAAAATCGTCTGATCCGACCAAAATACACAACCAAACGCAAAACTAATTACATATTCGTGATTAGCGCAAAAACTAGTTCAAAAGATATATTAGTTTGCAATTTATTATAAAGAAATTTTTTAAAAGGTCAACGATGCAAACGTAACGTAAAGTACCAAAGTGTTAAAAAAAACTTAAAAAACTGACTTGATATTTTAGAATAATTTAAAAGACTAAAATAATATATTTTTTTTTAACAAATAAATTATATTCAGATGCATAATATATAGAAAAAAAAAGTGTATATTGACTAATGACTATTGACCATACTTTTAAGTACATGAATGAATAATATTAATGACGTGAAATGAAAGCCTTGACTCGAAGACTTTTTATTTATAATAAAAGAAGACCTGTTTCTTTTTCTTGTATTTTTACTGTATCAGCATGCTAAGTTTGAATGGAATGAATTTAGTCACAATGGCAATTGCAATATCATTTCATAGAGGACTTCAATGAAATTCAGAGGTTCAATTAATATTTTAATTGTTTAATATATAATGATTAATGTTGAAAATATATAATGATTTTATTAAAATTATATATTTAATATTTTTATTTTTTTAACATAAACTTTTTATTTATAATTTTTTTAAAAGGCACATGACCCAATTTATATATACTAGCCGACTTAGTTATTGATGGATAGATAGATACATACCGTAAAGGACAAAAGTGTCAAGTTGGTTTGATCATATTTAATACATCTTTGTAATATTCAACTACCTTCGCATTTATTTATTTATTTTTCGGTTTGCACCACCCGTTTAATCTGATTCGGAGGTCAGTTCTGACATTAAATAGTTTCAGCCCCTCTCGATTGCATTTGCGAGAGAGCAAACCGTGATCTTTCTTATCAAGTTCAACGCCAATCACCACTAGACCAACTAACGATTGATACCTTCACATTTATTTCTAGTCATTCACATTGTATTTAAAAAAATACGAGTATTTAATTCATGCTAGACAAAATTGATTGCATCTCAAAACTGTACACTTACTTGTCCAGATGTTTTACAAATAGTAATATAAAAATATTTTATTTTTCTAGGTTGAAACTTGAAACGTCACCGTGACTTGTGACTTCGTTAATATAATGTTGACAAAATTATACTATTTTTTGAATTTATCCAATTTTTTATAAGGTTGATCTTTTATATTTTTACAAATGTATCTGGTCTAAGATTTTACATCTTTTAAAATAATTTTTTTTAATAAAATCTTAGTCAAATTACTCCCTCCGTTTCATATTATAAGCAAATTTTACTTTTTAGATACATTGAATAATTAATGTATCTGATCTATATATAGACCAGATACATTAATCATTCAATGTACCTAAAAAGTAAAATTTGCTTATAATATGAAACGGAGAGAGTATTATACTTTTTACTTTTCTTAATAAATGTGTTATTAATTTTTTCTCTTATATTTTGGGACGGAGGGAGTATATCAATGAAGTGTTCGAGAAACAGGATAAAAAAAGAAACATGACAAAAACCATTAAGCCTCAAAAGGAATGGAACAAACAAAAGTAAAACCACAATTACTAGAAAATCACCTCAATACTATAGATTAGAGCTCAAATTAATTAGATCCTCCATAGATCAGGTTTTAACAAAGGAGTTACTGAAATACAAATATCCTCCATTTCTTTCCATGTTTTTTTTTTTTAATTTTATTAAAAATAACATCATTTTCGATCTTTTTAAATAGACTAAATTACATTGTGTCAAACCATAAGCTTACCACTTCTATATTTAATCCTAACTCTCAAAGGAAAGACTTAAACAAACACCTTAAAATCCTAGTGATTACCTCCCACCCAACCACCTAAAAACTCTATATCACACTGAAAAGGCTATCTCACAAGTAACAAAACGATGAGAAACAGTCTCAACTGAAAACTCACGGAAAAGACAAGAAAACCTACTGTGTCCAATAACACCCTTACTCTAATCAGGTTGATTCTGGAAGGGAACCTATTATGCAATAATTGCTAGTAAAAAATTCAAAATTTTAGATGGAACCCTTGAATAATTTTCACTTTCTTCGAGGTTTTCTTGTAATACCGCCCTTCAGGATCTCTTAATGATAACTCTCATACCTTAGGTGTTATGTTAATTTATTTCGTGTTATCGATATTCTTGGAATTGATGAAGACATCTCACAAGGCTTATCCCTAAGGGACGATAATGATTTTCAGTCTTGACTTAAATGAGATGGCCTTTTAGGGTGACCTTGTCCTCTCATCAATAAACGAGGCATAAAAATGGTAAAGCTATTTAACTATGCGAGACATTTATCTCTTTCTAGATAAGCACATCCCTTAGATGAAGATTAGGGGGCGAGTTTGTAATACATACATAGTTTTTAGAGGGCGAGTTCCCCGAGTAGAGCTTGAGGAAATTCCCTTAAGCACTGTTTAGGACGATTCCCTCAAGCATTGCATAGGGTGAGTCCTTCGAGAATTGCATCATTGATGCTTTAGGTGTGTGTACTTTTTTTTTTATATTTGTATTTTCCCATTTGTATGTCCTTTTGCAACCACACCATACATGTTTTTTATTTAATGAAAGTGTTTGTGCCTTCTAGTTATTTGCCTCATTTCATTTGTATTTCTTTCTTCATAATTTAAATTAGTTTTGAGGCACATTCCTTTATGTCGCTCTGACTTAACAGATTTCTTACACGAGGTGAGTCCCTGAAGCATTGTTTGCCGGAAACTCCCTCAAGTGTTTCTTAGGGGTGAGTCCCTCAAGCATTGCTTGTGGGCGTATCCATCATTTATATGCCTAATAATCCAATAAGGACCCTTTGTCCAACATTTATATTCCTAATAAGGCGGAAAGGATCCTTCAGTGAAGGTCCGAAATTTGTATGCCTGATAAGGTGGCAAAGATTCTTCAGTGAAGGTCCAATATTTATATATTTGATAAGGCCACAAGGATCCTTTAGTGAAGGTCCAACATTTATATTCTTGATAAGTCTGCAAGGATCATTTAATGAATGTCTAACAATTAAATGTCAGAAAAGGCAACAAGGATCCTTCAATGAAGGTCCAACATTTATATGTTTGATAAGGTGACAATGATCCTTCATTGAATGTCTAACATTTATATGTCTGATAAGGCATTAAGGATCCTTTAGTGAAGGTTCAACAGTTATATGCTTGATAAGGCAATAGGGATCCTTCAGTGAAGGTCCAACATTTATATGTCTAATAAGGCATAAAGGATCCTTCATTGAAGTTAAAAAATTTATATGCCTGATAAGGCAACAAGGATCATCTAGCGAAGGTCCTACATTTATATGCCTGATAAGGCGACATGAATTCTTCAGTGAAGGTTCAACATTTATATGCCTAATAATGCAAAAAAGATCCTTCAGTGAAGGTTCAACATTTATATGTCTGATAAGGTGAAAATGATCCTTTGGTCAATATCCATCATTTATATTCCTTATGCGACAATGATCATTCATTGAGACTCAAAATTTATACGTCTGATAAGGCGACAATGATCCTTCACTGAAGGTCCAACATTTATATATATGATAAGGCGACAAAGATCCTTCAGTGAAGGTCCAACATTTATATGTCTGATAAGGCAACAAAGATCCTTCAGTGAAGGTCCAACATTTATATTCTGTATATGTGTTGCTTGAAAACTTGTGATTTCACATGCAAGTATGCATGCATGTTTTAAGTAGTAAGTGATAAAGTATTAGGGATTTCAAATCCATAGGGAGTGGAAGGTAACATATAATGATTTTGTAAAAAATTATCTTTTGTAAATAAGCACGAGCAAAATAAAAATAGTTTATGATTGTCACAAGTTCAATTTAGTAGCAAACAAGAGTAAAACAATGTTGATACAATAAGTGAGTTCACTAATAGAGAGCATGTTGGGCAATGATCCATTTATATAACATTGTTACTTATGTGTGCATGATGCGTTGTGTCGTTCCAGGAAAGGTCAGAAATTGATCTAAGGGTGTATCTCTACATCATAAAAAACGTATACTTTAGGGCAAGAAGACAAATATCTAAGCCTCAATTGTAACCTTAAAGCATGTCTGATTTTATTTTGAAAATCATTTATGGTTATAGCCACTTATCTCTAGGAAGCTAATCCATTGAATATCTCTATCCTACTATTTTCAACCACTTTTGTCATGAAATTTGCTTGCTGTTGAATCTCTCACAACAACAAGCTTATATCTTTTTCCAAGTTGATCAATCAAAGAAGCAGATCTATAACAGGTTAGCACATGATAAAACAAAGCATTAAAAATACATCACTTAACATAAAAACTACATTATATTAACTTCTCATTGCTCAACACAAAAGGTTTAACTTATAATGAGCCGAGTACATACAATAACATTGGTTCTTAAGCTAATCATTCTCATATACATAGTGAAAAAGAAATAACAACCTAAGAGCAACATCTTCGCCTTCTTGCAATGGTTTATTGTCAAGAGATAGCTTCTGACGTGCTAGGTATCAGTAGTAGGCACTTGAGATAGTGACAAGAAGAACCTCCATTTTTATGGAACTCACTTTTTCACTGGTTTCTTCTAAGTGTTTTTCTCTAATAGATGCTGGAATCCTTTTTTCCTTCTTCAAGAGTTGTTTTATAGTTGCTCCAACTAGGGTTTTACAATATGTCTTGGATCATGGGCTTGAGAATAAATCAAATCAGGCCCAAAAGAGAATCAGCAAAATCCCTTTCATTTCTTCCCATTCGTACAACAATTGAGCCAGGTGCATGCAGTAGTGGGAAACAAAGTGTAGCATTGCAGTCTTGGATCATGGGCTTGAGAATAAATCTAATCAGACCCAAAAGAGAATCAGCAAAATCCCTTTCATTTCTTCCCATTCGTACAACAGAGGAGCTAGGTGCATGCACTAGTGGGTGACAAAGTGTAGCATGGCAGTCTGCTGGCGCAGAAGAGCAGGCGACACTGTACTTTTTACTGCATGGTGCACTTAGTGGTTGTACTATGTACTGAATTTTTCTTCTAGTGTCATGTTCTTATCCTTTCAAATCAGTTTTCTTTCAAATGCATATTGTTGCCACGTGTGTTCTAGGAATGCAATTGATGTTTCTTCTTTTCTCTCAGCTGCTTCTAACCTTCTACTTTCCTTGGGTACTAGTTGCTATCCTAGGCTGTCGTGCCTGACCTCATCAGATTTAACCTTTGAAAAGCAACAAACACATGAAAACTACCAAAGAGAGCACATATTGTATTTTTTACAAGTTACCCTAAAAATAGGAAAATGCAATTAATTTAACTACTTAATGGTAAAACAAATAGCAATATTCAAGTAGTAGGACTTGTAATAACTCAAAATGTGAGTTATCACACCCCCAAACTTGAATCATTACCAGTCCTCAACATGTATCTAGCTCATAACCCCTTCTTCCATGAGAGATCCAAACACGTCGAAATTGATTATCACGTCATTCGTGAAAAGATTGAAGTTGGCCTTATCAAACTTTTTACCATCAATACTCATACTCAAATTGCAATTTTTTTTAACAAAACAGTTATATAAACCAACCTTTGAGTCTCACATTTTTAAGTTTGGTCTACTCAATCTTCAATCTTCATAGTTCAACTTGTAGAGGCTCACACATAGACACAATTACTTAACTAAGCTATTTATTTAACTTTAACCACCTTCTGTTAGGCTTAGCACTTATATCGAGCAAGTTGTTATTTTTCCATGGATATACTGGAGTATTCCTCCCCTGATTGATAATAAGAAATATATTTTTGCCTCATTCTTTTATGATGTGTGACACCTATCACTCTACCTTGTGACATACATTCAGTATGAAGTATTGGTGTTACATTCTAACACACATACAAATCAAGATTCTATTGAATAAAACAAGAAAGAAAAAAAAATACAACTCTCAACATGATACCAAGATGACAATTTTACAAAAACCAAACATTGCATTAAGAAAACACATCAAGCATTCTTATTTTTAACTTCCAAAGGAAATGACTTGAACCAAGGTATCCACACAGAAGTTGTCTTCTGGTAAAGCCTAAACGCCTCTGCTCTTCTCTCTTGTTTCAACATCTTGTCTTCCACAAGCCTAGTAACATAAGCCAAACACAAGGTATTAACAAAAGCTCCAATAAAGGTCCATCCATGTCCTAAGCTCCAAGCAAACACAACAAGTCCCCACCACCATAGCGTCTCGCCGAAGTAATTCGGATGCCGGCAGTAATACCATAAGCCATTTTCAAGTACAGGGACAACAGGCTTACCAAGCCCTTTTAGCTTGTTGTTTCTACTCATAAACTCATGGAGCTGTGTATCAGCAAAGTATGCTATAACAACGCCGCTTAAACAAACAAGAACTGCCGCCAAATCCAAGATACTCAAAGGCTTATTCACAAAGTGCACTATATATAAAGGAAGTGACAGTCCAATCAAAAACATCTGCAAAATATATAAACTTACTGTCATTACAGTCCATTCGAATACCAACAGATGCACGAAATTGATCAACATTTTGCAATTTCCGTGATCATTTTCGAATATTATAAAAGCACGAGATTAGGTTGATACAATCCTACAGTTTCAGGTTCAGATTGGTTATTTACTCCAAAAACTAAACCACACAAGCAATTCATCAAACAGGTTGAAGGCATTCAATTAAACCGAAAAACTAACCTGCTGTGAGACATAAACAGCAAAGAATGAAATCCACCACCAATGTTTCCCATACTGTTGACTCATCTCAGTGAAACGCCAATCCTCTCTAGCACCCCATTGCCATTTTTCACGTCTGAAGTAGTTATGAGTGAGCCTAATACTCCAAACCCATGTCAAAAAAATCACAACTTTTGACCTCCACCAATCATATTGAGCCAAAGGGTGAGTTGCATAGTAATGAACAAGCATTACAGGAATCACAGTCCAATACGGATCAATCATCTGCATCATCACTAACAATAAAAATGTCAACTTTATACATACCCATTAACCAAATTTTGAAAATTGAATCATTAAATCAACTTGGTCATTTAAATTAGCAAAATTTTCGATAATGAATTGGATTTGTGTGTACCCAGTGACTAGATTGGATTTGACCAATGAGCCAGAAGAGGAGATTGACGTTGAAGAAGAACAGAGCGTTGGCGAAGAGGAGAGGGTGGTGATAGCACCATGTCCATAGAGATGAGGAAAAAGAAGGGTTGTTTGGATTGGTGATTGATGAGTGGTAGTTGTTGAGGAAGGTGAGGTAGAAGATGATGGAAGGAAGAGGAACCAAGAATGCTATGGTAGCATTCTTGAAATGTTGATTACTAGCCATTGTGTTGATTCAGTGTTTGTGTTGTGTGAGTGTTTGTGAATTGTTGAGTTCTGGTTTTATAGGGGAGAAGTTAATATGTGTGAGAAATTCCAATATTCAAATGTTGAATATTCTTTTAAAATATTTACTTATGATAACACAAGTGAAAAAAGTGAAAAAGTGATTAATTAGCACAAAGCACTTTCTGCTTGTGGCTTCCCACATAAAGCCAGATCACCTAGTGTGATATGATCAGCTAAATAATCCATTATCTCACCCAATATGATTAGGTGATATTCTGTGCCCACAACTAAGTTATTCAAATGCATTTGATTTCAACAAAGCAATGAAGCTGTATCACATTGAGCATGTTAAAGAAATTAAGGTCACAACAAAATATGTTATATAGTTTTACAGATGCTTCTCATAAAAAAGGCTATACAATAATGCTTGGCATTGTTGTAATGATGTTTGCAGGTTATTTAGTTATGCCCCTAATCATATATAGTTCACATGAAAGCTTTATCATATGAGCTTGACGATAAACTTGGTCCCCCCTCCTACCACCACTTCCCACCTATCTTAGTCTTTGAATGGTAATCTGTCATAAGGCCATATATAAGGCCAGCATGTTGAATGAGTGGCCTTTATGCAGTTACTTTGTATAAAGCAAGATTGCCATTGATAAATAATTATAGGCATGATATGGTTTTGGAATATTGTACATTGTAGATAGTGCAAGTTCTTAAGCCAACAAATATAAGGTTTTAAATCTAATGTTAGCCTATTTTTCCTGTGTAACTATTGCAATTTACAGTCATATTTTCACTTATATCTATGTCTATTCTCTTTTATAAAAAAAAACTATGAAATCATGTGACCATGTTATATTTGCTGATAGTGAGTAGTATGGTTGCTTTTGAGGCATGATCACATTGATATAAAGAAAATCCTCCCACCTAGAACAAGGATAATACAAGCTAAGTATGTGTTTGAATTTCATAGAAATCAAGCCGTGATCGTGTGATGCTTCAACTTCAAAGTTTCAAACAGACCCGCGAAAAATATTTTGCACTACCTTTCGAACATTCTCCACACTAACAATAGGTTATACAAGTTTCTTGAAACTCAAGATTTTGGCTTAATGAATTTCTTTGGAGTATAGTTGCATCATAGACACATAAGATCAAAAATTGATTCGATGGTCCTTGTAGTTACATTCCAAATAAGAGTATTTGACCCCTCAGGAAGTTATCATAATTAAACTCTTAATGTGACAGTGCATGATTAAATACCATTGCTGAAAAAGTTCAGAAGTATATTAAAGTAGAAATTCATAATGGAAAAAGGTAGTATAACATTTGACATGAATATCTCCAAAATTAGACACCACAGAAATGTATGGCATTTATAAAAGTGTATCTAGATGGTTTGCAAGGTCCAACATAATTGCAGAAGGCATCAAACGCTCCCTATACGTCGCTCTGTACAAGAAAGACATCTCATCATGGAGTTCAACATACTCCCAAAAAACGGCTTTTAGAGCAGGAAGGCTGTGTTATATCCCGGATCACTGATTGTCTTGCTCGCCGTCACCGGGATGGTTAACATCAGGTTCGCCTTCCTCGTAAGTAACCCACGGCAGCATTGATTCAAACAAGACAGTTAATGCGTTTCTATTTGCAACACCACGAGGAGCATGGCCATTGCCCTGCTGAATAGCAAATTGGTTTTCATCCAGCATAGCCTCCCCCGCCCTTGGAATGCCCATAAACTGTTGCAGATTTTCTTGTGGAATTGCTGCTACTGAATCAGAGAAATCGGACACCAGCAAATGTCCATACCTAACAAAAAAAAAAGATTGTAAATTGAATTGCCACTCGTACTTACTCATAATTCGCACCAAGTTTTGAAGATTATAAATTCAGATGCATCTAAAAACTTGGTTGAAGACAGTTTGCAAAACAGCATGGTTAAACGTTGATGCTTTTTTAGGCTCAGATAAAGATTCACTTCTACAAAAAATGCCACAAAACATGAATTTGTTTAGCTTAAGACAAATAAATCACTTACTCATTTTTCTCAGATGAAAATGCTTCTTTTCTGACACAAGACCAATCGTTAACTTCACTTTTATTACTTTCTAGGGTCTCAACGACTTGTTTTGCAGCACCAATTAGCAGTTTTTGGAGATCAGGAAGCCTCCAAATAAGATAATTTCTCTCGACATATATATTAATCAAGTGATCTTGAGATGGAATTCCCGTTTGCTCTGATTTGAAAAAGGCATGCTTGAGAATCTCTGTCCACGTACGATCTTTCAACGGTACTTTTGCAACTAGCTTCTTTATAACTGAAGGATGAAGCATCAATGCTTGTGTCATAAGATCAGATGAAGGAGACTTTTTAGAATCAACACAGGCATCTTCGGATGCCTCACGCTCAAGGTAAAACCGACAAATGGCAAGGGAAAAAGAGAAATTTGGAAGCAACCATATGGAGTTATCACTTTGATAGGCTTCCGAAAACTTTTCCAACCATGCATACTCCTCAGATCTTAGAGCAAAGTAGTCAATGCAAAAGATAGCCCCCATGGGATCATCAGAATCTAGTGAAAGCAACAGTTTGCAGACCTCTAAAGCCGATCTATGACAGCCGCGTCGATCCAAATTTTTCATGTGAGTGAAAAGAGCTGTGAATATAGGTTTGTTTGCATCGTGTTTGTACTTCAATTGGCAATTACCCTGCAGTGGTGTAAACATGGGATGCCACGCACATTCAAGGGCGTATAGACACCTGGCAATAGTATCTGCAGACATCTGTTGTTCTCCTACTACCTTGAAATATTCTGCCATTGTTAGAAGGGAATCTATATGATAGGGACGGTGCTGTAATATGCTCGCTATACCATTTATGTCATTAATTGCTTTGGCAGCTTCAAACGATTTCTGATATTGGGAGTAGGATGGCGAGTGCACATATCTACAAAGTAAAAAAGGGGGGGTTGAACAGTGGTTAAAAGGGATTCAAAAAGATGCAACTCTTGTTATAATTTATGATTCTCATATCTAAAAAATCTTCAACCACAAAGATTAAAATAGGGAATCAGAACACAAAATACAAAAAGATATATTCAATTTCCAACATCATAAATAAAGCACATAATCATTCGACCTAATAGATACTCACTAGTAAATATCATACCGATGTATGCCTAAATTATTTAAAATTTCGTATACATTATCATGAAGATAAACACCACATGAATCAGCATTTGAAATATCTAACTATTTTACACAAGAATTTAATTTGTATACACCAACAATGTAAAACTTTTTTATACATGCATACAATCAAATCTCATCGCATAAATATTTGTGGAGATATCTTAAAGTTAAGGGTTCTAATCATTGCACGTGTCAACTACAAATATTTGTGGAGATATCATAAATTTGAATACTACGGCTAACTAAAAATATTATATCAATGCACGTGTCAAATTGATCTAAAATTAGGTTTGTTTGATCACTGAGATAATATCACAATATTTCACAATGTTTGATCATGAATTAGTGTCTACAATTAGTTATTCAACAAAATAACTATTAAGAGAGTTACGGCTAGAGTAAGTAAATCCCATCTACATGCGTATATGGCAAAATGGAAGGGGGGTAGATATAATAATATAATCAAAATTTTGGCCAAAGTAAGTGATTTCCTACGTCATATATCTAGTTTAAATTCCTCCCTTTTTCATCTATAGACTCCTCTTGATTCGGGCTCAGACATTAGGTTATTTTTTTATACTCCAATGTCTTAAATTGTGGCCTTTTGTTTGTTCAAAGTTCTTCGTAAGGTTTATCTTATGCATGTTCTATGTTTGATTTTTCCCATTAAAGGACACAACAACTATTTGTGTGTGCTCATTTCTATAGCATATGCATGTTTATGATTTGACCGTAGAACACATCTCACTTTTGAAGATAGGATACTACAACGTCCTTAGACATATACAACTAGACAGACATGCATACAGAGAGGAGAATTATAATAATAAACAAAGCAAAAAAATATTATCAATGAACACATTAAAAATGATAACAAAAACCTTACCTAAAGTAGTTATATCCATTCTGTATTTCAAGAAATTGCATGGACAATGAATCATCACATGGAAGCCAAGTATTTGCTGGAGTGACAAGAACAGTCTTCTTAAGATTATGGCGTACTCGCCTTACCCCTCGCATCTGCCTAGAACTGCTTGGTTGATTGTTGGTATTCTCAAAGGATTTCACAACCTTAGATCCAAATATTCTTATCAGCTCATTTTCAGCACTTAAATGTTTAGGATCAACTTGTAGTATGGAGACAGCATCCTGCTTAACAGATTTACTCTTGTCCTTAGCATTCCCTGCTTTTCCTTCAGTCGACACATGTTGCTCATTTGAAGAGTTTGCATTCAGAGCCAAATCTTCTAAAATCAAGTCCAGTTCTTTTTCACTTCCCTTTTTACTGGAAACAGCACTATCCTTGCTTTTCTTCTTCTTATTTTTCTTTTTCTTTGATTTTGGATTCGATGTTGAAACCTGAGTAGAATTTTTCAACGAGGATGCCCCCACCTTATCATCATCTCTCACCGATGTATCATCCGCAGACTCATCTCCCTGCAATCAATACAATCAAATTAAGATAAGTAATAAGCATACTATTAGAGGTTCCACCATTATATTGTGAGGGCAAGAATCCAATAATCTATCTTATGCTATGAAATACCAACATTTCAGACATAAGGTGAGTCTAGTGTCACATATGTAGACTCATTTTCTCAGATTATTATTAGTGTCTACGTGTTGGTGTCAATGTTGTGATTGAGATTAATTTATGCATTTTTTCAAATTATTACTGGTGTTGATATGTCAATGTCAGTGTCTGTGTCGTGTTACTGGTATCCGTCCTTCATAGCTCGTAAGTCTTAAGCTAAAGACACCATAGAAAAATTTCTGGTAAAATCATTATGATATCATAACACCGTACCATTCTCAATAATACTTAACGGTAATGACATTTTGTAAACACCATAACTTGAACATGAATACAAATTCATACAGATTCATGACTAATGAGTTGTTTGTTTCTGACCTATATTTCCAAATACAAAGGCCAAGTTAGAATTTTTAGCTAACCCAATTCACTTTTAGCTTAGAAAAAACGAAACCCACAAAGAAAATTGAAAAGGGGTAAACAATGTTGCAAGAACTAGAGCTTCAATCTAAAGGGGAAGAAGAAAAAAGGTCGAATTTTAGAACCTGTTGTTCGGGTTCAGAATCGTTGTCGTTGAGAAGATCGAAGGGGTTAATTGTGGAAGGTGCAGTGGAACCTTCTTCTTCTTCTTCTTCATTTTCTTGTTCTTCTTCTTCTTCGATGAGTTGATGAGGAAAGTGATGTTGCTGCTCGTTCAAAATCCTCTTCACCAATCGAGCCGACATCGTTTTGTGAATTCTAGCTAAAGAATTTTCAGCGTGTGTGCAGAAGAAATCAGGCGTGTGAGGAAGAAGAAGAAAATAGGGTTATTTGAAATTCAATCGTAGAAGGGAAAGGAACGAAGAAGAAAGTCGAAGGAAGAAGATGAAGGAGGAAGCAGCGTTCTCATCTGGACGACACTATGAAGTGGGCTCACGTTTCAATGCGGCCCAATTGATGATTTCTGTTCATTTGGGCCTTATGGGGCTTTGCTTCCTTTGCATTATTAAGGAAATTGATTAATACAATACGTCCCATTACTGACACACACCCTAACTAAAATTCAAAAGAGAATTTCTTTTTGCTCCCTATAAGTTTCTACGGCACCGTGTGAAATTTCATTAATGCTCCTAAGTTTTGGAGATATATTTTCGGATGCACCTTTTGCATACTCAACAAAGGCAATTCTGAGAGGCCCCCTATATGTTGGGTTTAATATATTTCGGAGATGCATCTCCGAAAAAAGTCATTTGTTACATTTTCGGAAAAAACCAGATACACATAAAGTTAATAAACTTTCCAAAATGAAATTAATATTCATAGCATAAAATGATCATTACAATCATGATTTCAATAGAAAATTAAATATTACATTTCAATAACCCGATGGACGCTTGCACATCTTCAGGATATCTTCGACCAATCTTTGTAGTGTTGCTTCCAACTCGAGCGGAACTTTCCCTTCGAAACCAAAATACATATCCTACATAGCCCTAACATCCGCTCGAGTCTTGAGCTCAAATTTTTTAAACACAATGTTCCTTTCGTTGTCAACTGAAGGTGTACGGTACTCGAGCTTCACAACCCTTTGTTTGTCTCCGTAAGGTAGGAGATAATGGGTTTCGTCTAAGATATCTTCAAGGGAGGTGAGATTGATGAGTTTGAACGTCCTCCCGGGTGTAGAGCTGCCTGAGTAGGAGACACTTATGACATACCAACGGATATTTATTTGTGACATTTGAGATATTTTGAGTTTGTGTGAAATATAACACAAGAACACCTAAATTTATAGAAGACCTAGTTCAATATGAACCACTCACTGACTGTCATATTAATTTCGGATATATATCTCTGGAAACGCACCCAATTATCTTGTTCCAGAGATACATCTTTGGAACTTTCCCTAAACCATTTCAAAATAGAGCAAATAAAATAATCTTCCGAATATGTATCTCCGGAACTTTCCCTAAAACATTTCTAAAACAGAACCATATAACAGACACTCACATTAAGATGAAATATGAACCAAATATACATAAAGACCAAATATTAAGGAAAAGTGAATATGTAACACTTCATTTATACTGAGATACAAATTTATACAAATATTTGTCTGGTTAAACAAGAAAGTAAAACGAATTGAAACAAGTGTCGCCGACTAAATCTATAGGTGGTACCCCCTTGGAATTTTGTGCATTCGATTTTTTTCAGTGTTGTTCAATCTTTCAAATTCTTGCATCCTTTCCATGAAATGATCCGACCACGTCTCGACTTTTGCGGTTGAATGAGTCGTTCACCCCAATGATGTAGGTGGTATAGGGCAGCCCAGATTCAAGTAAACTTGAACAAAATGACTTGATTTTGAAAGTCATCCAATACACATGATACGATCATTTAGATTTTGGTGTGGTGCGGTGCGCAATGGGAAAAAGGGTTTTGAAAAATCATAGTGTGTCAGGTCAATGCACACCCTATCATATGCATACACAATTAGGTGACCCATATTCGGGAAGCTCATCTATTTTGACTCCGGTGCCGGACCTCTCAAGCAAGGAACAAGAGACTCATAAACCGCATCGATTTTTTCTTTATTTCTGTACAACCGCGTGTACGATTCTTTATGTGTCTTCAACTCTTGGATAAGTTGATGTCGGACAAGCACATGACTATCTTCTCTTTTACCGAGTAAAGCCGAAATGGCTCGGTAACCTCAATTATCTTCCCCCACAACATCGACGATCGACTCGATATATTTGTGCATAAAAATCGGCATCTCGTCGATGAATGGAATCTTTTGTGGAAGCGGCGTCGCATGTAGTTTGCTAATACGGGCTCTTTTCACAACACTTTTTAAAGATTTTGGAGTCAATGAGTCGGGAAATACTTTGCCCACGCGTTCAAAATATGAAGAAGACCATGTAGTCGAGTTGTCATTTAGTGTAGGCTTCATTTTCTTCGGAGCACCTTTTGTTTTTACCGGTTGAGATGACAATTTCATGTAGGTGCTTTCGGGATAGACAATCTTCCTCAATTTTTCTTTGATGTGGAGTTTCATGATGTCATCGACTTTTGAAAATATCTCTTGTATCGCTTCCCATTCGATCAAAACTAAGATATTCGATTTCCCATCATCCATGCATCCATCATCATCGAACCTAAGTCTCTTCCAATGAGAGCAAACCTTGTCCATACTTATTGGTTCACCAAGTTTCACCTTTTCAGCAAGAGTACAAAGCACACGGGAGACCATATGTTTTCACAATAGTGCAACCACACTTTGCGCTATCGGAGCCTACATTATCAGCTCGTTTAGATTCGTGAAAAATATAGTTCAAACCCGCCCGAGAAATGTTACCGACCAACCGAGAATATAAAGTGTTGTCTTTAAATCGGTGTTCCAAAACCCTGATGCTCCGACCAAATGTTGTTTGTATCTCATTATGCTGCTTATGAATCATGTGGTTCACAGAGTCCCAGTTACGACACAAATTCCCTTTGTTATTTCCTAACCAATTTTTCAAAGTAGCATGAGCCGACTCACCTCTGTTAGTAGTTGTATTTCCAAGGTGTCTAACATTATCAGTTGTACCGGCAAAATCGTGAGTGTAAGCTATTGATTAACTTAACTCGAAAAGCAAGAGTCGCCACCGCACTTTTATTTTATCCAAAAAAGGAAAGGAAAAAGAGCGAACAAAACCTACACAATCTCTAAAGAAGAACAAGTGAAGAGGGTCCGGGTAAGGGGGTTGGTTACGCAATGGGAAGGTGTTAGCACCCAAAACGTCTATAGTACTCTATAGGAACCCTTTGAAATATCTACCGCTTTTGGTCTGAAAATGTTTGCTTGAAAAGTGATTGAGGAGATGAGAAGAGAAATTGTTTTTTATGATTTTTGTGTTTGGAGAGACTTGTCGTCTCATGCCTACGTACCCACGATGTGCAATGTAGGATCAAAACCCCGTAGTTCATGGTACAAAGAATGAAATTTGTTTGTTTTGGTTAATTTTAAATGTAAAGACAAGTCGTCATTTCCAAGCGAATAATTCCGCTTAAAGAAATGAATCATGTCTAAACTTATGAAAAAGTTTTAAAAGAGAAAGTGCACGAGGGCACAAAAGGAGTTTGAATGAGTTTGATGTTTTTTAAAGTCTTTTGAAAAAGGTGTCAATATGCTTATGTAGTTTAGCATTTATTAAGAAATGAAATGAAATGAGTAAAATCACTTGACAAAGTCAAGGTTTGATTATGAAAGAGGTGATAGTTTAAAATCAAGAAAGTTTTGAAAAAGGGAGAAAGTTTTGAAAATTGAAGAATGGGTGGAGAAGAAGTGACTATCCTAAAGCATAAAGTAAAAGCTAAGGATAAGAATAGCCTAACCACACAAGTAAGCTCCATAGTCTTCGAACCATAATTCCAAAGCAAAGGGAAAAGGTCCTAGTTCTAAGTCCAAGGTTCCAAGAATAACATTGGATTTCCAAGGTCTAGGTGGAAAACTCCATGTCCATTGAAAGGATAGTAACCATAGTCCAAGATTAGGAGCACAAGTTTTTTAGAGGTTTTGGCCTTTATTAATGTTTTTGGTCCAAGTGAACAAAGAGAAAAGGCATAAGCATAAGCATGTGTCCAACGAACAAAGGAAAAATTGCGGAAGTATAAACATGTGTCCAACGGACAAAGGAAAAATTTTGGAAGCATAAACATGATATGAAATGATAATGATGGAGCATAAAAGTAAAAGAGAGATAGAGAGCGAGAAGGAATTGTAAACAAAGTTAGTACAATAGTATTGTTAGTAAGTTAGTGATTAGTTGTTAGAGTAAGTGATCAATAATGATTGAATAATTGCACTTAGGGCAAGATTAATGAGAACTCATTAGAGGATTGATAAGACCAAAGCCTCCTAACAACAAGTCTCATAAGTGTTGAACCAAAAGACAAATAATCAATAATTTTTTATTGTTTCCGATAAAGGGACATATGTTGCGCTATGTTAAGCAATCGTCGAGTAATTTACGGAGTAATTACCCTACAATGAGGCCGGTCAATAGATCTTTGTGCTAATACATGCTAGATGAACGATATGTAAATTGTCATCCGAAAGCAATACCGCACGAAAAGAAAAATGGTAACGATCTAGTCTTGATAAAATTCAACAAAGGAATTCCAAGATCCATAAGACTTTCATCGATCAAAAGAAAAGAGATGAAGAAAAGTGGATCTAACATTTATGATCCACCAATAACCAACAATGAGAAACCAAAGTAGAATAAAATCAAGATTAAAATATTCACATGATATATTTTTGGGTTAAATGCACGATACCCCCTGCCAATAGGGCGAGATTTGACTTTCCCCCCTGAAGGTTTTTTTTAATGGAAGCCCCCTCATAAAACCAAACCCAGCCATTTACCACACCCTTTTACCACACCCCTGCGTTTGTGGTTAAATGTATGTGAAAGCTTCTTCTTCATCCACGATTTGTCTTCACCAAAATCTAGGGTTTGTATTCCCATTCTTCTTTCCTCCATTCGTGAATCATCATAGTCATCCCTTCGTCTCTAGGGTTTTTATTCCCCTTCCTCCGTTCGTTCTGTTTTATACTCAATGTCTTATGGAACCAGCGAAAATTTGGTTTCATTTCTGGGTTTACCAAGATGTGGTTGTGATAGAGCAATAAAGATGTGGGTCTCCAACACAAGTAAAAATCGCAATAGAAAGTTCTGGAAATGCCGCAATGCCGGGGTAAGTATTAATTTCTGGATTAATTGGCAAAATATGAATTCAATGTTTAATTTTTAGCAATGTTAACAGTTGTGTAATTCCAATTTTTTAGACTGGGAATGGCTGTGAATTATTCTTATGGGATGATGAAATTGGAGACTCAAGAACCGTTTTTGGCACAATTTGTAAGAAGTGTGAGATCCTACAAGCGAATTTTGATGCAGTCACAAAGAAATTGGAGAAGTCAAAGATGAAGCTTGAAGCACAAAGAAGTATTAATATGAAGCTCAAGATAGTCACTTTGTTGTGTTGTTTGATTATTGATCTTTTGGTTAACTTTGTGTAAAGAACATGGTTATGTAACTTAATGTAAACCAGTTGTTAGCATTTAGCAGTAAGCATTATGCTTATGTAACTTTATGTACAAGAGTTTTCAATTATGCTTATGTAACTTTATGTACAACAGTTTTCAATGGAATGGAAAGATTTACTGTGTTCAGTTATTGTGTAGCCTGTTTATTAAGAATGATGTTTAAGTTGTGTGAAACATTACAAAAGTGTTTTGTATCTTGCAGTAAAACAACAATTATGTGTAACAAAAGTTGGTAACATTTGCATAACAAAATAAGCTGTCAAACATTACAAAGTATGTTGTCAAACTGCTCAACTATGTTGTCTTACAAAATTAACTAACACCAAAAGTGTGCATAAGTCAGACATGACAAAAGAAACTAGCACCAAAAGTGTGCATAAGTCAGACATGACAAAAGAAACTAGCACCAAAATATTACCAAGCTTTCCTAAACATTACAAATGTTGTACAATCATAACAGATTATAGATCATAAATAGATTTTTTCTTTGGAGCCTTCTTAGGAGTAGTATTTGAACCTTTTTTTGGAGTGGTCTTTGGAGCCTTTTTTGGACTGGTCTTTGAACCCTTTTTTGGAGTAGTCTTAGGAGCCTTCCTTGTAGCTTGTGAGGCATTACTTTCTCCTTTTTCATTCAAGCACAGAGGTTGTTTTGGGTCAGAACCAGGACCTGTGAAATGTTTTAGTTTTTTAAACCAATTTTCCTTAATTCTCTCACTTGATCTCTTTCTCAATGCTTTGAATTCTTGTTTGACGTTAGCCTTGCCTTTATCTTTGGTACATGTTGATCTGATACTTGTTGTTGTTTGTACACTTGTATTAATGTCGGGTAGGCTTGAAATCATATCATCAGTGATGTCCCCAAACAATGAAGCCTCACTTTGTTGTGTAGCAGCAGCTGTGTTAGTTGCACCAGATGTTTCAGTTTGTTGTGTAGCAGCTGTGACATTTGCACCAGTGTTCCTTTTCTGCACATAACAAATGAGTCAAATTAAAAACCATTGAACATATAACAATCCATCAAATCCAATCATACATAACAAACTAGTCACATACCTTTATTTTCAAGGCATTTGGATCTTGCCTTTTGCTCTTGTATGACTTCACATTATGTCCAAACTTGTCACACTTAGTGCATCTGTAAGATACACCAGGCAACCTCCTTCTTTCACCTTCCTCACCAGACTCCCTCTATGATTTATCTTGCAATAATCTTAGCCTTCCATGCCCTAGCTACAGTTATACCCGCTAAATAATTTTGCATCATATCTTGAATAATATCACAGATCCTTACTCTTTCAGAAGTTTGCATTTTCTTTACAACATACTTAGCCACCCACCTTGAACTTGCAGATCTATTGTCCAAAACCCTAGCACATGTGTGGGTGTCCTTTATAGTCTTAATGGCATATGTGTGCTTATGGCCCACCTTTGAACAAAGCATTAAAAAACCACACTTAGCCTTACATTCAACCCTCACCCTATACCCCTCATTTTTCACAAATGTTATTTCCCCCCCATTTAAAACTGTCCACTCACGAATGGCCTCCTTAAAGTCATCTAGGGAATTGAACTCCATTCCCCACTTGAACTTAAAATTCTTATCAAAATGCTCTTTCTTGAACTTCTCAAACTTTGGCTTTTTTTCATCTTCTGAGTTATCAGGATCACTGCTAAATAGCTCTTCACTAAAATAATCATCATCATCCATTTTTTCTTACTTGGACATGGTAACAACCCTGCTATAACTGGACCATGACTAACTGGTATAGTCACATCAATACCATCAAACCCATCCACAAGAGCAGTCGTCCTTTCATCCTTGCTATCGTTCAACCTTTCAACAACCTCTTCATCACTACCATCTAACTCAGTCATTTCATTCACACGACTAGGACTGCTATTACTTCCCATTGCATCGTGTTCCAAAAACATTTGCCCATCAACTTGATTCGCACAAGCATAAGCAGCGAAATCATAAGCATCCTCATCATTCTTAATCTGGAAATGATTAGGATCTATTTCTGGGATTTTCGTCCACAACCTATATGACCCAGCTACGTAACCCCACCTATTCACTAAGTCTTCAATGTGAGCCATAGTCCATTTATCAATGTGTTCCCCAGAAATCAAAGTCGTAACACCACCCATGTAATTCGTCTCTCCATCACTTAGCATTACAAACTCTCCACCGTGATGAAAAACGGTGTTAAACAGTTCACATTTCTGTCAATGCAAGAAAATCTATTACAATCCATGATAGATTCAAGTAACGAAGCTTTGGATTAATACTTACCTGAGACGATTCGCCGGTTTCTTCGCATTTCCCAGCCATGGCTTCGTCGTCTTCTTCGCGCAAGGAATTCTCCACCACTGCAATAAACCCTAATTTCACGCCGGGGGGGGGGGGGGAATCAAGAATGTGTTATTTGAATAATTTCACATACATTTAACCACAAACGCAGGGGTGTGGTAAATGGCTGGGTTTGGTTTTATGAGGGGGCTTCCATTAAAAAAATACTTCAGGGGGGGGAGGGGGGGAAGTCAAATCTCGCCCTATTGGCAGGGGGGTATCGTGCATTTAACCCTATATTTTTTTATGATTTTTCAAAAAATATTTTCAAAACAAAATTTAAAAACAATAGTAAATCTGAATAAAAAAACATTAAAAAGAAATTATATAAAAAGATTTAGAGAGAGATTAAAGAAAATAATAGAAATAAAAAAAATAGAAAAAAAGAAAGGGAGGTGAAAGAAATGGTGGTGGTGAGTAGTAAAAGTTGGAATGGGCTCTAGGCCCAATGTTTTAATAAGAAAACATTAACAAAAAAATAAATATATATATATATATATATATATATATATATATATATATATATATATATAAATATATATATATATATATATATATATATATATATATATAAAATCAAAGAAAGAAAAGAAAAATAAAATGGGAAAGAGAAAGATCAGAGAGGTCATCTTCTTCATTTGCACGACACTACTATTCATGAAGAGGAGCTAGCATCTTTTGAGCTTCACCGAAACCGTACGACGGAGTTCAAAAACTACACGGTTGTGATCGAAATCAAGTGTAGATCTTGAATATGTTCATGATTTTGTGTAGTGGTGCTTGAATCATCCGAATCAAAACCGCGAAAGTTTGATGAAAGCTTCGATACCTCAAAAATGATGAGTTGCAAATCTTCAATTCTTCTCCCTTCTTCTTGTGCGTCTGAATCGCGGTTTGTTATTGATGTTGAAGGTGTGCGATTTGTTGTGAGATCGTGTTTGTGAGATGTGGTTTCAGATTTGGTTTGAAGAACAATGAAAGTGAAGGTTGAATTGAGGAAGTGTAGCGAGTGATTTTTGGATGTGGTTGCGAAGCACGATCGCTCTGGTACTACAGCTCAATTAATTTTTTATCCTATTAAAGCTGATGAAGGAAGGGAAATAGATGTCTCCAACTAACCCTGCTTGCATACTGAGATTAAACAGTCAAAACTGTTAGTTTACAGATGCTACAAAGATTCGGGGTTTGTCCTAGGTTATTTTGTTGACGAGGGGTGCTTTAGGCTATCGGTTGAGATGTTAGGACGAATATATATGAAAGTATGGGATTTTGGGTTTTTGTTTAGTGTGCTCGCTAAGATTTTTCTTTCAATTTTATGCCTACGTATTCCCGTTTACCGAAACAGGGAAATCAGAGCGTTCGTAGTTCCTCATATTCTATGGGAGGAAATGGGTGTTTTGGTGTCTTGTTCAAAGCCCAAGACGTGAAGCGAAAGGTGGTTTGTATCTTGTTCAAAGCCCAAGATGTGAATCTAAAGGGTTTATTTATATCTTGTTCGAAGCCCAAGATGTGAAGCTAAAAGTGTTGACCTTAGAGAGAATTTGTCATCTCTAAAGAGGGGTTTGTCTGTTACGACTGTTTATAAAGGAGAATTACTTTAATCGGGATTTGTGAATCCGGCAATGCCATAATTTCCTTTATGGGGGATTTCAACCTGAAGGAGAAGACTTTAGCTCAGTGTAGAGTAATGCCATCTTTCCTTAGGAATTACTCATACTAAAAGAGGGACATTGGCATGGATGTAGATGATCCAGAGGCTTGCTGCTTACAGCAGTTAGATGGAGGGGAAGGAGTTGTTGATGTTTGTGTACTGTGAACGAGGCACAACTTTGATGCTAAAAGGTTAATTGGATCAACCAGTGGTTTTTTTATACAAAGCCTAAGAGGATGCTATTATGTGTCTTGTACAAAGCCCGAGAGAGAGGCTAAAAGGTTTTGACTCAACGAGGGAATCTTTTGGTATCTCGTATAAAGCCCGAGATGGAGGCTATTTGACTCAACAAGAGAGTTTTTTGTATCTCGTACGAAGCCCGAGATGGAGGCTAAAAGTTGGTTTGGCTCAATATGAACCTTTTTGTATCTCGTATAAAGCCCGAGATGGAGGCGAAAGAGTGATTGACTCAACGAGGGAGTCTCTTATGTGTCTCGTACAAAGCCCGAGAGAGAGGCTAAACGTTGTTTGACCCCGCTGGGGAGAATCATTGTACAAAGCCCAAGAGAGAGGCTAACTTCACTAGAGAAGGATCATTATACAAAGCCTAAGAGGAGGCTGTGACGACTGTTCAGTTAAGTGACAGGTCCAGTAGACTGATTTTTAAAGAGAAAATCAGTTCTTATATGAGCAATGCTGTACTCGAGGATTTGATTCGAGGATCCGGGTTATTCCTGTTCTTTAAGGAAGTGGAAAATCCGAAGGGTATTGAGACTGTCTGAGTCTACGGGTTTTCTTCCTATTTAACGAAGGGATCACTTGAGAATGTCTTTGAGACTCAAGGATATTAGACTGTCCAAGTCTGTAGTTTCATCTTTTGTACCACGCTTTGAGAAACAGTAGTAGACTCTATGAAAGGACTGTTCTATGCAGATGACTAAGTTCTGTTCCTATACCTCTAGGAGGTCGACGGGACAATTTGTACGAAGCCCAAGAGGAGGCTGGAAGCTTTTAAGAAGCCGATCGGTCCTTGTACGATGCCCAAGAGGAGGCTATCATTCCCAGAGGAAGAGATCATTATACGAAGCCTAAAAGGAGGCTGTGAATACTTCTAAGAAGCTGTAGGGTCCTTGTACTAAGCCCAAGAGGAGGCGGGGTTGCTTTTAGGAAGCCTGTGGGTCCTTGTATGATGCCCAAGAGGAGGCCGATGCTTTTAAGAAGCCCGGGGTCCCCAAACCCCGAGAAATTCAAGGCAAGCTATTCACAAGGAATAGATCAAGTCAGGAAAGTTCGAGAATTTGGAAGAAACTCAAAGATGCCATTCACGGAGAATACATTCATCTCTGGGAGTAGAGTTTCTTGACAATTCCTAATGAGGACAGCCGAAGAGAAGACTGTATCTGGTGATCCTATTGGGGATCTAGTTGTCTATTTCTACGAATAAACGAAACGGCGTCACCTAGTTCTAGACGTAGTTGCCGGGGAAACTCGAAATATCTATACTATTATTACACAGTTGATATGAGTTTATGAAAGAAGACTTACAGTGAAACAGCCCCACAATACAGTTATATGTATATGAAAGCGGTAAATGAAAGCAATAACCACTTACTCGGTTGTAGAGCTTCCATGCTGTTTGGTTAGTTGTTCAACAAAGAAAGATTGAAAACAATAGTATATTCAAAATCAAAGGAGAAAGTGCTTTGAAAAAGAAAGATTTGGGGCTTACAGCTCAAGAAGAGGCCCAAGTTTTATCAGTGATTTTACTGTTGAATTCGTACATAAGGACTTATACAAGTGACTGTGGCCCAAAAAGGTTTTCTGTACAAAGGGATGGGTCATACACTCTCTCAAGAGGCCCAAAAAGTTTAAAGAAAAAGAGATGGGTCTTACTACACGAGCGTAGGCCCAGTTGGTTTTTCAGTTTGAAATGGCGATCGCGCCGAGGTTTTTGAAAATACAGTGGGACTTATACAATAAGTGAGGCCCAAAAATGGTTTGTATTTACAAAGGATTGGGTCTTACACTCTATTAGAGGCCCAAAGAGTTTTAAGAAAAGAAATGGGTCTTACTACTCGAGGGTAGGCCCAGAAGGTTATTTTTCAAAAGGCGACGATCGCGCCGTTTGTTTTTTGACGGTATCGGGACTCATACAATACACTGAGGCCCAAAAATGATTTGGTCAAAAAAGGGATTGGGTCTTACACTCTATTAGAGGCCCATGAGTGTTTGAAAAAGTTTGATGAGGGTTGAATTAATCCAAAAACCCTAATTTGTTTTCAAAATGTGTTTTAATTGAATAAAAATTCAATTAAAATGATCAAAATTGTTTAACATAGGAAAAACAAATTGTAATATTGGATTAATGCTTCACAAATTAAGTATTGACCTACAAAATAATTAGAAAGCATTAAAAGTTGCAAAATCAAGGTGGAAAAAATATTTTAAATGTTAAAAACAATTAAAACATTAATTCTTTGCAAAAATATCAATAATACAAAATAAATAATATTTTTGGGATTTTTTTGGGAAAATAAAATATTTTTAACATTTTTGTGAATTATTAAAAAAAGAATCAACTCAAAATCATTAAAACTCAGAGAGAAATTAATTTTTGAATCAATTAAATAAAATCACAAAATTCAAATATTTGAATTTGAAAGAAATGGCGCCAAGAACAGCTGAAGAGCACGCGCGTGTTCTGGGTTTGGCTGATTTGCATTTTCTATCCAATCTCACTGAATACTTGATTATATCATGCAATCCACATATCAATATGCTCGTCTCAACCTCACGATCATGTTTATGACAATTAATTTCATTTAAATTAAGCATAAAACAAGAAATCAAGATAAATCCTTATGAACCCTAATTTCTGCATGAAGGCTGGGATTTTTAATACACGATTCAAACAAAGCAATTACTTGAGGGGAAACATTCCATGCATGATTATGAACATTTGGCAAAAGTATTGTGCGAGGAAATATGCATAGATTGAGAGATGACCAAGTTTAAGCTTACCTCTAGGTCGTGACAGCAAGAGCAAATTGATTTCTGAGTAGGAGGTGTTACAGATGAATTGTGATGATCTGAACAGCTTCCCTACACCCAATGGAGTGTGTTTGAATGCTTGGACTTGACTGAGAATGGTTGGATCACTTCATGGCATCTCAACTGCACTTTGGTTAAAACCTTGAGCAATTAACTTGTGATTCTGAGAAATCAGTGTTCCAGTTGTTGTTTAAGTGTTTGATCAGCTCACATATGATGTATATGAGGTGTGTGTGTGATTGGTTTGAGTGGAATTGCTCTCTAATGAAAAACCCGATAGTGACTTGCTAAGAAAGGCATTTTTGAGAGTGAGAAGTGGTTTTTGAAAAAGGCAAGTGTTGTAGGCCTTTGGTGTACTTAAACTAATCACAATTGAGCTCTATTTATAGTAGAGCAAGTTTGTTTTGGGATCCACAGTGAATGGCAACTGCAACAGAGGTTTGGCCAATGTTGTCCAATGGAAATCCAAGTCTCCTCTAGCCATTGACTAGAGGTTAGGGCACAGGGTTGTGGTTCCCTTGGTCTTGGATAAGTCTTGACTGAATTCAGTTGAGAATTGCTCAGTCCATGCCACCTTGATGCTTCCATTGAATGCTCCAATCCAAAATTGGAGTCTTGTCCCTATTTTGGCCATTCTAGGTTCAACATGTTATTTCTTATTCCAAAGACTTTGGAGGCTTGGCTCAGTGATTGTCCCCTTTAGATTCAATCCTCAGAGGTGTCCAAGTGGATAGGAGCATTTGGATTTGCACAATTTTGGCAAATCGAGCAAAAATGCAAATTCTGCCTTGCCTTGGCAGATTTCAGCAAGGCAACTTTCCAATGTCATATCTCATGACTCAAATTGAATTTGGTAATGTTCTTGGCCATTTTGGAAAACCCTTACATGATACAACAACTGTTTGAACATGTTTGGTTTTGATCTCTTTTGAATCCAAGTGAAAAATCCCCCTACATTTGGCAAAAAGTAGGGTAAAATCTGACTTAGTGAAATTTTCACTAAGTGTTGGAACAAAGTGACTTTTCTTGATTTTGATCACTCCATAACTCAAAATCCCCAATGAATTGGAATTAGGTCTAGTTGAAGTTTTTGTAGAGGGCAATGAGATCTACAAATCAAGCCTTGGATGGGAGAAAATGGCTTTGTGGTTTAGGAGTTATGACCCTCCAAAGTTGGTACCCTAGCCACTTTATTTTCAACTTAGAAAATTTTCTAAGTTTTTTATGGTTACCCCTTTTACAAGTTACCCAACTTTTCTTGATTTTTCTTGATGAATGATGATTCAAATCATACATTAACATCATTTTAGGGTTAAAAATTCATTTTGGTGAAAAATCTCAAAAAGTCAAAGTTGACTTTTGTGCACAGTTGACTTTTTATCAGATGAATTCCAAACTGTGCAATTCTTCAGGAAATCATGTCCTTGACCTAAATCAAACTTGATGGACATGTTCCATGGGTGTCATAGGGTATATTGATGCATGTCATAGGGCTTAGGAGCATGTCCTGGTCAAAAGTCAAAGTTACAGTTGACTTTTTCCTTAAAACCCTAACTGTGGTGCAGATGAAATTGAGACTTGTTGCTCAAACCTCTTGGATTAATCCATTGTTCCAAATGGATCAATATAGTATGTTGGAGACCCTTAAATCATGTCTTGAGGCCTTGGCTTATGGTTTGCCCTAAAAGTCAACTTAGGGGTGAATTAGGTCAAGAAACCCTAATTCCTGATTTTTGATGAATGCATCCCCTGAGGTAAAATTGACTTGATGCTTGGATCCATGAGGTCCCATGGAGTATATTAGGTTATGTTTTGAAGTATTGGCTCATGTCCAGAGGAGAATTTCCATCTGGAGGCCCTGGTCGACCAAAACTCTAATTTGGTGACACTGGCGATCTTGAGACTTGATCCACCTAGAAGGGAGCAGCCTTGTGCTTGATCCTTGAAGTGGGAGTCCTTTTGATCCATTGTGGATGTTTGAAAGGTTAGACAAGTTGAAGATCATGTCATTCCTTGATTGATCCTTTGTCTAAGAACTCTGAGAGGGCTTGAAACCCTAACTCTTGATGGTAGTGAATGCTCAACAATCCTTGAGGAGATTGATGAGGCATGAAAGTACATCCATATTGTGATGATGATTTGCACAATGATGGGAAATCTAAGTGGTCAAAATATGGGGTATGACAGGAAGGTCTTTGAGGTTTTTGCAGGTTTGTAGATGTGGATTGAAGAACAAAAAGTGGAGGAAGGTTTTGGTTGAGAATTATTGATGAAGATTGAAGAAAAATTCTGGAACAGGAAGTCTTACGAAATAATTGAAACTTGGAATTTATTTCTGTAGCAATTCAATATGCTATCCAAGCTTAAAGAATGAGTGAGTCTTGCTCTCTATTTATAGATGAATTAGGGAATGAAGTGTGATTCATGATGCTGCCGTTTTGATTTTTTTGCTCTGCGTTTGGCTTGTTTTGATTTGCGTTTTGGAATCCTTTGTGAAAGTCGTTTTGAAATCGTTTCGATGTCGTCACCCATTTTGTACCGTTTATGTTGATTGCGTGACTTGTTTTGGAATTGTGTGTATTGATTGATGTGTTTTGAATGTGCAGGGCGTCGTTTTTGGCACTTTGTTCAGGTTTGGTCTGCTGCAGTTTATTTGTGAAGCCGTTTTTGTGTTACTGCTCATGTGTTGGAAGGTGATTTTGCAATAGCAGCTTGTGGCTTGGCATAGTGTAATACGCTGAAATTGGCTTGGAGTATTCGCGTGTGAAGCTTGGCTAGGATGTGGCTTATTTGTTTTGTACTGGTTTTGTATAGTGTAGTAGTATGAGGTCATTTGGAGGCTTGTTGAAATTGGTAATGTCAACGTGGGCTCATGAGGCCTTGTTTCACTTTTTTTTTTGCAATTTCTTGTTGTATTGGAAATGTATCATGGACCTATGTGAATATTGTTTGGACATTTGATTTTGGATTTTGAATGTGGTTTACTTGGATTTGTAGTTTGGATAATTGGAGATATTGTTATTAAATAATGGACATTTATGAAATATGAATTTGAAAAATGGGAAATGGTTTGTGAAATGGATAATTATAAAAATGGTTTTGAATGGAATATGGATAAATTGGTTAAAAATATGGATAATTGGTTTAGAAAAAAATGGATATGGATAATGGAAAATTGGAATATAAATGGATAAACGTGAAATTGGATGGACATGAACTTTGTAATGTGGGTTTAGAAAATGGATTAGGAAATTTGGTTATTGAATTGGAAATTCAAATTGGATATTGAATAGATGAAATTGAAAAATGGTTTTAGATTTCTAGAAAGTGGATAATGAATAAAGTGGAAATGGATAAGTGGTTTTAGATTAGATAAAAGGGATTAAAAGTGGATAATTAAAAAAAGGTTTAGAATAATGGATAATCAAAATGGATATGAAAATGGATTATGGATAGCAAATCTTTATTTTTAGCCCAAAACCAATCTTGACTTTTTTCGCAAGCCTCTGATAAAATATGCCACACAACTACCACTGAACAAACCGCAACTGAAACAACGACCATTTGAATCTGATGAATATCACCACAAAACTTGACAGTCACTGCTTTGAGAAATAGCCCACTGAAACAGATAATTTGCACTTGGAACAAATGCTTGATAGTTTGACCAAGATTAGGTCAAACATCCATCTGAACTGAATCATAGCTGAACAACCACACTTGATTTGAAATCCCTTCATTGTTTTGACAAACCTGCACAACACACAGAGAGAGAA
Organism: Lathyrus tuberosus; assembly: GCA_022829125.1. NCBI lineage: Eukaryota > Viridiplantae > Streptophyta > Magnoliopsida > Fabales > Fabaceae > Lathyrus > Lathyrus tuberosus. The sequence continues at coordinate 547,368 of JALAZF010000676.1, forward strand.
ACTGCAGCAAAATTTTGGTATTTTGGTTAGAGGTTAGTAAACAGAAACAAGTAAGAATAATATACATATGCTCAGGAGAAACAGAGATTGTGATCTTGTTTGTGGTATGAGATGCAAAATGAGATGTGCGAAATCTTAGGGGTAAAAATTAGGGTCTTACAGCTGCCCCTATTTAAGTCTCTTCTATCGGGAGATATGAAGGTTGAAAACTTCGTCTCAACAAGATTGAAGATACTTAAATACAGGAAACCAAATTTTTAGACATAAGCTGCCACAAGATGATATGAATGCAAAGGGTGAGACAGACTGCGGGGAAACTTAAAACAAGAGAGTTATGGTAAATTGAGAGAGATGACGTGAAAAGACACGCCGGGGAACACAAGTTATTTATGGACATCTGTCAAGGTGACGAGAAGTGTCCATCAATAGTTGGAAAGAGAGGGACAAGACCCTGGAAGACGAGTAGTGACATCCAAGAATAACATTGGATGGAAACTACGAATGAGATAAAAGGTATGTCAAATGATGTCCAAAAATGGCATTGGACAATAACAAGAAAGTTTTTGGTAAAATAGCAGCGTCATCCAAGAATAGCATTGGATGATGGTGAAAAACACTCTATTAAGGATAGGGTATCCAAGAATGGCATTGGATGGGAGAAAATACAACATTCAAGAATGGCATTGGATATAAACAAAACTTTCATTTAAAACTTTACTGGGGACATCCAAGAATGGCATTGGATAACAAGGGTAAACATCAGAGATATCCAAGAATAGCATTGGACTTGGCTGGGGAAAAGGTGTCCAAGAATGGCATTGGACAAAAGAAATCATAACGTCTAAGAATAACATTGAATGAAGTGAGAAAAGTTCTGGAAAAATACATCAGAATTATCCAAGAATGACATTGGATAAAAAGAGTTCACGATATCCAAGACAGGCATTGAATAAAGTGAGAAAGAACTTTCAGGAATGGCACTGAAAGGTAAAGGTAAATCACTACATTCAGGAATGACACTGAATGGTAATGAGAAAGACATCCAGGAATGGCACTGAATGCAAGGAGAAAACTCATCCAGGAATGGCACTGAATGAACAGATAAAACTTTCAGGAATGGCACTGAAAGATATCCAAGAAAAATATGTTGGGGATTACAGGAGAGAGGCAAAACTTCCAGGAATAGCACTGGGAGAAACAAGAGGAACAAGGTATCCAAGAATGGCACTAGAGATCAAAAGAGACAGACATCCAGGAATGACACTGGAGAAACAAGAGGCATACATCCATAAATGGCACTGGAGTGAAAGAAAAATAAAGATCCAGGAATAGCCCTGGAATGAAAGGATACAAACATCTAACAACAGGACAAGATGCACAGGGAAACGACAATATCCAAGAATGGCACTGGAAAGAAAGAAGACAGGTAAACAAGAACATTCAGGAATGACACTGAATGAAAAGACAGGTAACTATTTTGGTAGGTGCCAAGTAAGTTGGACTTTGACCACAAGGTAAGATGTTGACAACAACAGGACCTCAGGAAATGCATATGAGCACGAAACACACTTCGAGCTATGAAAGTCTTTCTATGAATGATAAATGAATGATTTATGTATGCAATGCATATGATAGAGACAACCGAGATAGACTCCTTTGTGAGGGAAGAATGGAACTCTGATTCCTCAACACAGGGAACACTGCCCATTCTGCTTGGAGATAAGATGTTGAACACATCTTTGTCACACTTATGAATTGTATCAGGCTGATGGTCTTTTGAGGAAAGACATCTTGAGGGTTCTTGAAGATGATTGCCCCAGATTGATTGGCTAATGAGGATAAACTGATCATAGCTTCAGTTTGACTGCTACAGGGGAAAATGAATTGATCATGGCTTCAATTCTTGAAATGAATGCTGAGAATAAACTGATCATGGCTTCAGCTTGACTATTGACGGGGATGAACTGATCATGGCTTCAGTTCTTGAAATGAGAGTTAAAAAGGCTATACTCAGTATGGGTCTTGAAAGAGATCTACTGGCTAACCAATTATGAGAATAACTTGTACTGAACAAATCTTGAACTGATTCACAACAGGATCGGGAGGTAATGTGCCCCTGATAGGATCACTGACCAAGTTTCTTAACTGTTTGAAATTTTCTTGATGAGGAAAGTTTGTCTGCAAATAAAATCATTCAAACAAACATGGTAATTTTAATGCAAAGCTCATGCAATTTTTGAAATCAAAAATCATTTTTGGAATGATATTATTGATGTAAAGCAAAATGAATCACTTGTCAAAACATGGTGATTTAGACATTCAAAATGTAAAAGAAAGCAAAGGTATGACATAAAAACAAATGATTGGCAACAAGCATAGGAGTCAGTTTACGCAACCTTGCTGTAGTATGCTTTCAAAAGAAACATGGCTTCAATTAGGTCTCTTGAGGGTTGTAACGTGGTCGGGTTCAAGGTTTTTGAAACAAAGGATATAGGCTCAAAGTTTATTTGTACCCAACCTAATCTTCGTGATGACCTTCAGTCCTATGCTCAGTTAATTCAAACTATGCATTCAGGTTCCAAGTGATTTTAGAATTACAACACTGTTATGATGATGGTTCAAGGGATTTTTTGAGATGGCAGTCACTCTTTCTTACAACTTTTTGTTGTTTTTGATGAGGACCTCAGTCAACTTGTTTTATCTTTGAGGATTTTGGTAACCTCTTGATTGATTTTTCTTTTGTTATCCCTAACTTTTGCCTGAACTGTGTCATTTGATTTTACAGTCAGCGGGATGCCCCAATTTTTGCCTAAGTCTCCTTCATAGATTTTGACTTAGCGGGCTTTTGATTTGATTTTTTTCATTCTTTTTTTTTTCTTGAAAGATAGTGACTGTCTGGCTTAATGATTACGGTGAACCATCATTGGCTTTTGATTTGAAAGACATCTTCGACACTTTTTTGATGTGTGCGAAGAAAAGCTTGTGATTGCAATGATTCTCTTGTGTTTTAATACACAGTCAAATTAACTGAGAACTACCCATCCCCATGTTAAAATTGCGGGTTTTTTCGTACAGAAAGAAACTCTAACTTCTAGGCTCGAAGGGTTGACAAGGGATTAACTTCCTTATTTCTCTAGTGTTTGAGAGTTGAAATAATGCCTGTACATCATCAGCCAAGTTTTAATTGAAAGCATACAGTCCAACAATTTTAGGTATTTCGTTTTCATCATCCTTCCTCCAATCTTTGCATAAACAAAAGCTTAATAAAGAAAGTGAACAGGAGATATATTTTTTTGTTTTGTGAAAAAGAAAGCATAAAGATGCACACAGTGGATATAAATGAATTGAATCAAAACATTGCATTGCTCATTTCATTGAAATTACCATGAAAGTACAAATAAATTTCGAAAGCAAACAATACAATCAAAGAAAAATGCAAACAGAAAGAAATAAGGCCTAGTGACTAATCAGCAACAAGGATGAGTTGTCCTGTCTGAAACACTAGCTTTAGGAGATAATCCGTCTGAACTGACTCAAACTTCACTTGGCATGCTCTAGCAAAGGATTGTTGACAACATTGGGATTATTATCAACAAAGTCTAGAATCTTTAAGTTCACCAAATCTTGTACTCTAGCTTTCAATGCATAGCAACCTTCCAAGTTGTGGCCTGCCCCACCTCGATGGAACTCACAGTGAAGATCAGCCCTATAGCCGGCTGGGAGAGGATTTGGAGGAGGAGGTAGATCTCTCGTTGTAATAAACCATTTCTTTACAAAACATGGATACAACTCAGTGTAGGACATCGGGATATGATCAAAGTTAACCCTATTGCGATTCTGATTTTGTCTAACAGCCTGACGAGGAGTTTGAACTATTTGAGCATTGACAACAGGAGCAACTGCAGCTACATATTGTTGTTGCCTACGACGAGGTTTCCCCTCAACTGAAACAACATGGGTATCACCATCCTTTTTCTTTTGAAAATTCCCATCATACTTTTTAGCACCACTAAAGGCTTCAGCATTAGTAATCTTTCCTTTCTTGATACCTTCTTCTAGTTTTTCTCCAATAGTGACTAGGTCAGCAAAACCAGATGATACACTGCCTATCATCTTTTCCCAAAAGAGTGGCTGAAGAGTGTCCATGAACAAACCAGTCAATTCTTTTTCTGCCAAAGGTGGCTCCACTTGAGCACCTAGCTCTCTCCAGCGCCGAGCCTACTCCTTAAAGGATTCTTTTTCTTTCTAAGACATGTTTTGCAATTGACGGCGATCAGGTGCCATGTCCAGATTGTACTTATATTGCTTTAAGAAAGCATCAGCCAAGTCTTTCCAGCTTTGGATACGGTTCTTCTCAAGTCCCATATACCATTTCATTGAAGCCCCACTCAAGCTGTCTTGGAAACAGTGAATGAGCAGTTTGTCATTTTTGGCATGAGCAGCCATCTTGCGTCAGTACATCACCAAGTGGGTTTTGGGACAGGTGTGCCCCTTGTATTTCTAAAAATCAGGAGTTTTGAATTTTGCAGGCATAACCAAGTCTGAAACCAAGCACATGTCCATTGCGGCAGCACTAAAGACATCACTTCCTTCCACGACTCTTATCCTTTTGTCCAGAGTTTGCCATTGCTCTCTGACTTCTTCAATATATCCAGGTTCTCCCTGACTTTCAGATTGTGGACCAGCAGCATGGTACACGAAAGGAGGATTCTCAGGAATAACTTGAGCAATAGAATGCACAATAGGCTGAGGTTCTGTGAACAACAGAATTGAAGATACTGGCAGTACAGATGGGACAAACACAGGAGTAGTTGCAAAGGGTGGCGAGTAATTTAGAGGTAACCCAAATTCTGGCAAAATAGAAGCTGGTTGCTGAGTCAGTGGAGGGTCAACAGTAGCAGGTAAGATTTCAGAGATCACAGTCCTCTGATGTGGTTCACCTCTAACAATCAGAACTTGCAGCATTTCTGTGAGTTTGGTCATGTCGGCCTTCAACTCATCAATTTCCATTCTGACTTCGGCGTTGTGTTGTTCTTGGTTTTCCATTCTCAATCTAAAAGCAGCTCTAGTTCTGTAGTTGTGTTGAGGAAACAACTTGACGGTGAATAGATAACTGAAGAAGGAGACAGTTGAAGTGAGTTTCTGAGGCAACTTGGATAAATGCATATGTATGCTCATGGATACAAGAGTGCATGGATGCAACAACCACAAACAAGATCACTCAAAGCACACGGGTTCAAAGGTCCGAGTCACGAGCATGAAGCCAAGGTTAAGAACCAACCCACAAAAGGTATGTGCTAAGGTTTGTCTTCATTGTACCTACAAAAAACAGCGGTTCTAACAGAGTGCCCAGGGTCCACAATCCACTATCAGACACACCAGCGCACCGATTTGCTCGGAAGTTGGTAGTTATCCTCAAGAGAATCTAACCTGAGTGTGGCATCGCATGACAGCTAAGTCAGATTTACATCTTCATAGCTTCCGCGCCACGATCCTAAAAAAGGCTAAGATGGGTTAAGAGTTATTACAGTCCTCAGTGTTATAGGCTTCTATGGAAAAAGTAATGCCTTCACGATCACTCGATCGACATCAGTAATTCCAAAGAGGCAACTACCGAGTGGATGGATTCTCAAGTTCTGCTTTTTCGGGATTTGACTCCCTCAAAGCTCCCTTGACTATACCATCCTCCTATCTCAAAGTACACTCTGGTCCGGGTATAGGACCTATCTTGCACACACAGAGGAACTCCCAAACAGAACAATCAAGTAACAAGCAAATCAGGAAAAAGGCAGTAAATAAATCAAAGTAGGCTAAACCCCTCAAGGGAGGATTTCCCCAGCAGAGTCGCCACTTTTCTGTAGCGGCAAAATCGTGAGTGTAAGTTATTGATTAACTTAACTCGAAAAGCAAGAGTCGTCACTGCACTTTTATTTTATCCAAAAAAGGAAAGGAAAAAGAGCGAACAAAACCTACACAAGCTCTAAACAAGAACAAGTGAAGAGAGTCCGGGTAAGGGGGGTTGGTTATGCAATGGGAAGGTGTTAGCACCCAAAACGTCTATAGTACTCTATAGGAACCCTTTGAAATATCTACCGCTTTTGGTCTGAAAATGTTTGCTTGAAAAGTGATTGAGGAGATGAGAAGAGAAATTGTTTTTTATGATTTTTGTGTTTGGAGAGACTTGTCATCTCATGCCTACGTACCCACGATGTGCAATGTAGGATCAAAACCCCGTAGTTCGTGGTACAAAGAATGAAATTTGTTTGTTTTGGTTGATTTTAAATGTAAAGATAAGTCATCATTTCCAAGCGAATAATTCCGCTTAAAGAAATGAATCATGTCTAAACTTATGAAAAAGTTTTAAAAGAGAAAGTGCACGAGGGCACAAAAGGAGTTTGAATGAGTTTGATGTTTTTTAAAGTCTTTTGAAAAAGGTGTCAATATGCTTATGTAGTCTAGCATTTGTTAAGAAATGAAATGAAATGAGTAAAATCACTTGACAAAGTCAAGGTTTGATTATGAAAGAGGTGATAGTTTGAAATCAAGAAAGTTTTGAAAAAGGGAGAAAGTTTTGAAAATTGAAGAATGGGTGGAGAAGAAGTGACTATCCTAAGTAAAAGCTAAGGATAAGAATAGCCTAACCACATAAGTAAGCTCCATAGTCTTCGAACCATAATTCCAAAGCAAAGGGAAAAGGTCCTAGTTCTAAGTCCAAGGTTCCAAGAATAGCATTGGATGTCCAAGGTCTAGGTGAAAAACTCCATGTCCATTGCAAAGGATAGTAACCATAGTCCAAGATTAGGAGCACACGTTTTTTAGAGGTTTTGGCCTTTATTAATGTTTTTGGTCCAAGTGGACAAAGAGAAAAAGGCATAAGCATAAACATGTGTCCAACAGACAAAGGAAAAATTGCGGAAGCATAAACATGTGTCCAACGGACAAAGAAAAAATTGCAGAAGCATAAACATGATATGAAATGATAATGATGGAGCATAAAAGTAAAACAGAGATAGGGAGCGAGAAGGAATTGTAAACAAAGTTAGTACAATAGTATTGTTAGTAAGTTAGTGATTAGTTGTTAGAGTAAGTGATCAATAATGATTGAATAATTGCACTTAGGTCAAGATTAATGAGAACTCATTAGAGGATTGATAAGATCAAAGCCTCCTAACAACAAGTCTCATAAGTGTTGAACCAAAAGATAAATAATCAATAATTTTTTATTGTTTTCGATAAAGGGACATATGTTGCGCTATGTTAAGCAATCACCGAGTAATTTACAGAGTAATTACCCTACAATGAGGCCGGTCAATAGATCTTTGTGCTAATGCATGCTAGATGAACGATATGTAAATCGTCATCCGAAAGCAATACCGCACGAAAAGAAAAATGGTAACGATCTAGTCTTGATCAAAATTCAACAAAGGAATTCCAAGATCCATAAGACTTTCATCAATCAAAAGAAAAGAGATGAAGAAAAGTGGATCTAACATTTATGATCCACCAACAACCAACAATGAGAAACCAAAGTAGAATAAAATCAAGATTAAAATATTCACATGATATATTTTTTTATGATTTTTCAAAAAATATTTTCAAAACAAAATTTAAAAACAATAGTAAATCCGAATAAAAAAAACATTAAAAAGAAATTATATAAAAAGATTTAGAGAGAGATTAAAGAAAATAATAGAAATAAAAAAAAATCGAAAAAAAGAAAGGGAGGTGAAAGAAATGGTGGTGGTGAGTAGTAAAAGTTGGAATGGGCTCTAGGCCCAATGTTTTAATAAGAAAACATTAAAAAATATATATATATATAATAAAAGAAAGAAAAGAAAAATAAAATGGGAAAGAGAAAGATCAGAGAGGTCATCTTCTTCATTTGCCGACGCTACTATTCATGAAGAGGAGCTAGCATCTTTTGAACTTCACCGAAACCGTACGACGGAGTTCAAAAACTACACGGCTGCGATCGAAATCAAGTGTAGATCTCGAATATGTTCATGATTTTGTGTAATGGTGCTTGAATCATCCGAATCAAAACCGAGAAAGTTCGATGAAAGCTTAAATACCTCAAAAATGGTGAGTTGCAAATCTTCAATTCTTCTCCCTTCTTCTTGTGCGTCTGAATCGCGGTTTGTTATTGATGTTGAAGGTGTGCGATTTATTGCGAGATCATGTTTGTGAGATGTGGTTTCAGATTTGGTTTGAAGAATAATGAAAGTGAAGGTTGAATTGAGGAAGGTCTTTGAGGTTTTTGCAGGTTTGTAGATGTGGATTGAAGTGGAGGAAGGTTTTGGTTGAGAATTATTGATGAAGATTGAAGAAAAATTCTGGAACGGGAAGTCTTACGAAATAATTGAAACTTGGAATTTATTTATGCAGCAATTCAATATGCTATCCAAGCTTAAAGAATGAGTGAGTCTTGCTCTCTATTTATAGATGAATTAGGGAATGAAGTGTGATTCATGATGCTGCTGTTTTGATTTTTTTGCTCTGCGTTTGGCTTGTTTTGATTTGCGTTTTGGAATCCTTTGTGCAAGTCGTTTTGAAATTGTTTCGATGTCGTCACCTGTTTTGTGCCGCTTATGTTGATTGCATGACTTGTTTTGGAATTGAGTTGATTGATTGCTGCGTTTTGAATGTGCAGGGCGTCGTTTTTGGCACTTTGTTCAGGTTTGGTCTGTTGCAATTTATTTGTGAAGCTGTTTCTGTGTTATGGCTCATGTGTTGGAAGGTGATTTTGCAATAGCAGCTTGTGGCTTGGCATAGTGTAATACGCTGAAATTGGCTTGGAGTATCCGCGTGTGAAGCTTGGCTAGGATGTGGCTTATTTGTTTTGTACTGGTTTTGTATATTGTAGTAGTATGATGTCACTTGGAGGCTTGTTGAAATTGGTAATGTCAACGTGGGCTCACGAGGCCTTGTTTCACCTTTTTTTTTGTAATTTCTTTTTGTATTGGAAATGTATCATGGACCTATGTGAATATTGTTTGGACATTTGATTTTGGATTTTGAATGTGGTTTACTTGGATTTGTAGTTTGGATAATTGGAGATATTGTTATTAAATAATGGACATTTATGAAATATGGATTTGAAAAATGGGAAATGGTTTGTGAAATGGATAATTATAAAAATGGTTTTGAATGGAATATGGATAAATTGGTTAAAAATATGGATAATTGGTTTAGAAAAAAAATGGATATGGATAATGGAAAATTGGAATATAAATGGATAAACGTGAAATTGGACGGACATGAACTTTGTAATGTGGGTTTAGAAAATGGATTAGGAAATTTGGTTATTGAATTGGAAATTCAAATTGGATATTGAATAGATGAAATTGAAAAATGGTTTTAGATTTCTAGAAAGTGGATAATGAATAAAGTGGAAATGGATAAGTGGTTTTAGATTAGATAAAAGGGATTAAAAGTGGATAATTGAAAAAAGGTTTAGAATAATGGATAATCAAAATGGATATGAAAATGGATCATGGATATCAAATATTTATTTTTAGCCCAAAACCAATCTTGACTTTTTTCGCAAGCCTCTGATAAAATATGCCACACAACTACCACTGAACAAACTGCAACTGAAACAACGACCATTTGAATCTGATGAATATCACCACGCAACTTGACAGTCACTGCTTTGAGAAATAGCCCACTGAAACAGATAATTTGCACTTGGAACAAATGCTTGATAGTTTGACCAAGATTAGGTCAAACATCCATCTGAACTGAATCATAGCTGAACAACCACACTTGATTTGAAATCCCTTCATTGTTTTTGACAAACCTGCACAACACACAGAGAGAGAAACTGCAGCAAAATTTTGGTATTTTGGTTAGAGGTTAGTAAACAGAAACAAGTAAGAATAATATACAGATGCTCAAGAGAACCAAAGATTGTGATCTTGTTTGTGGTATGAGATGCAAAATGAGATGTGCGAAATCTTAGGGGTAAAAATTAGGGTCTTACATCAGTCCACGCGCAAACTATCTTCTCCTTCACCTAATCAAGAATGGTGCTTTCAAAATATTTCAACAAAGCAAGATACTTTTCACACACTTTTCGGAAATGAATAACAGAATCAACATATCATTCTTTTGTGGAAGAATTTATTATACGATTCCATGCATCCATTATTTTTTCCATAATCACGCCCGACTTCACCAATTTTCCACCTTCGGGCTATACTTGTTTCGTCCCTACCGCGAGTTTTACCCGACTTTTCACATTCTTTGTTATGTGATACTTATAAACTAATGCATAAGAAGAAGAAAATACCTTTGAAACCGCATTCATCAATGCGGTATCGCGGCCGGTAACAATCGCTTTAGGCATCTCACCTTGATCCTTCAAAAGTGACTGACACACCTCTAATCCCCAAGTAAAATTTTCCTCTTTTCACACTCTAGAAATGCAAAACCAACAGAATATGTCTTTTCAGTTGAAGTAACACCAATCATCTCAAATAATAAAAGTCTATACTTGTTGGTCTTATAGGTTGAATCAAGTATGAGCACCGTCGGAAACATGTTGAACAACTTTATCGAATCAGGATGAGTCCAAAAAATATCTCTAACCGTAACTCCATCATCGCACGTTCTGTACCGGGACACATAGCTGTTATTGTCCAACAGTTTCAAGAGTTGTTGCATCTCAGTTCTATCCCCCTTAATCGTCTTGTTAGTGAGGTACCAAATGTAATATTTGCTATATTGTCGGGTTGCTTCCGTTTCAATGTTGCAAGTATATTTTTTGGTTGAACAAGATTCAAGGCCATGTTACTAATACATTCCTTCTCTTCTGGCTTGAGCCGACATACACTAGGATGATCGACTAATTTTAAACACAAATCATGGTTATGCAAACCACATATCACATTAAATCTCCAATTTTTGTTTGCCAACATGTAACCACAAACCTTAAACGGACACTTACATTTTCTACTACCCGTGTCGTCTCTTTTAAGTTTTCGGAGAGGAGTTCGATATCTCCCGCTTCTTTCGCACAACATTGTCACAAAGGCGCATCTTCTATTCGAGCTATTATCGGACCTTCTGATTACCATACCATATCCAAGTCTAGATGCCTCCATGTGAATCCATTCAAGCATTCTATCACAATTTTTAAACTCCTTCTTATTATTAAAGTCGTTGCCAACTCCTACCGCCTTCACAACAACCCCTTAAACATTCGGAGAAACATTGTTTAGAGAAACCAATTGTTTTAGGAAAACATCGGGGTGCACCATATCTATTGGAAACAATTAAAACAATAACAAAATATTAATTAATCTACTGCTATAGAAGGGCTGAAAAATGAACACAGACACATTTCGAAAATATATCTCCGGAAAAGTTCAAACTCAAACACGTTTCGGAGATACAACTCTGGACATTGCGTAAGTTTTTTAAAGAAAAAGATGATGATTAATGTGAGCAATGTAGAGGATAAACAACAATATTTACCTAAAATTCAATCTTCTTTTGCTCCATGTGATATGTTGAACCAAAACGATGGAGATTTAGAGTAAAAAAATGGATTGAGAATGAAGGGTTTTTAGGGTGAGGTTTTTTGTTAAAATGGAGTATGGCAACAATGGAAGACCGAGCATGCACGTGCAAGCTATATCAAATACTTCCGGAGATGCATCTCAAAAAATACCTAACTTACAAAGGTGACATAAACCATTACGGAGATATATCTCTAGAATAAAAATAGACCAAATCTATGGGGCGTATCTCAGAATTGTCTTAGTTGCATATGTAAAGGGTGCATCAGAGACATATCTTCGAAACCGGGGGCATAATTGGAAATCTAAACGGTTCACTAGAAGCTTATAGGGTGTAATAAGAAATTATCATTCAAAAATACTCCTTTTACACCTTTTGATTTTAAATCCAGACGCGCCACAATATTACAAAGTCAATATCAGAACCCCGCCAAAGACAAGTAAAGAATATGTTTAGATTACAAAATCCAAATCCCTCATACGAACATTGCGAGAGAACTTTTTTTATTTGAAACATAAGGGAAGGGAGAAGGTCAAATCATTGTGAGTTACTGGAGAATCCTCTCAGAATGCTACGGGATTATCTTCCCTTGGTCATGTATCTTTGGATCATGACAAAGCACTTGTTGCTCCCTTTCACGCTCCTGATGATAATGTACATGCACATGACCTACATCCTAAAGTCGAGCCTACTATTGTCATATAAGTTAGTTTCTTGGAGATCCATGTGACATGTCACTATTTCCACTTTATGCAAACCACAATTCTAGGTATTCGTGAGAAAGTGAGGTAGCATAAATGTTTAATGAATCATTTACAGATTTGTTTTTTATATAAATTGTATTTTTTGATGTTGATTTTTTTTTAGTAACGCGACACATTGAAGTGTATAAAACATGTTAGGAAGATAGAAAATCTACCTCATCTAAATGAGTTTTGGTTTCAGGACGTATTGGAGCTATATGTTATGAAGTACATTTATAGGACATGATATGGTTATATTGATCATGGTCTTTTATCCGAATTTATTGAGATATGACACACATAGACGTCACCATTTCATTTTCCCATTAGTGAGATAAGTATCACCCCTTAGGGACGTATTGTGTCTCCTCCATCTTCTAATCACATGAAGATTAATGGATGCGAGTAAGGCCCAAAAGGAGATACAATACACCATAAGGTGTGATGCCTAATTTTCATTCCTAACTAAAAAATACATTGACAACTTGAATGGAGTTGTACATGTTGCGCGTGATGATGCACATGTTGGTTAGGAAGTGTGCATTGAAGACACACTTCTTGATTTTCATTGACACGAGCATTTTCATGGACAAAAGTGCAACCTATGTCGATGTTATCTACCTTAAACTCTTCATGGGCTTGGAGCAGATTCACGAGTATAATTGAAGGGAAACTTATTTGGTTTACTTGTAATCCAAGTTAGATGAAAATGACTGGATGCAACTTTCTATTTAAAGTAATTTATTTGCATGTCATTTATTAATTTAACAATACTTGTTCTACACTCTTACTGATATTTCATCAGAACCATTTTCAAACAAGAATCCCCCAACATTTTCTAGGTATTGTCTATTTCAAATGGGAATATATTTCTGACTATACTGAAGAGTTCCCACGTGTGTGCTCGATTAACCCACCCAGGAGGAATATGGTGACTGAGTCGTACAAACTTGCTTTTGACCACATTTTGGCAGATGATATTTTTTTCACTGTACTAATAACACCGTTATACACGACCTATGGAGGTGATATGTTAGTACTCTAGATGGTTGGCTTATGGGTCTCGACTTATGTATCCATATCTACTTAAGCGAGTACTTCGACAGTTTGGGTAGTCGTATGGTATACCTAGTGACCCCATAATTGATGATCTTGCCACTGCCCTCCATAGAGATTCTGATGGTATATTTGACGACTATCATGAGCATATGGTGCCAGAGGATATATGTATTTTGACAACTTATCGTGCATGGAGTATGGTATACAAATACATTTAATGGTTTTTTGGAAGTGTCTTATCCTTATATGACACTAGTTCCATAAGGAGATCCCTCTAGGCTAGCTCATATGGAGATACTAGAAAAGGAACAGGCAAAGGCAAACCATGCAGTAGATGTATTTCCTATATGTTACTGTAGTATTTCTATTGGAAGTGATGTCATATCCTGATGAGAATTTCAGGAAGGAATTCCCAAGAGGGTTACTTTTGATTTTAGCTCATTATTTCAGTTTGAACATTTTTCACAACCTTTTTTAGTTCATTCAAACACGTATCATCTCATTGAAATTTTTTTGATGATTGACTGATGAAGATTTTAAAGTCATTGAGGGTTATAATTTGGTTGAACCATCAGTCTCCCCAAAGATGGGTGAGCACTCACTACAATCAGAATTAGGGTTTCAAGCTCTCTCTGAGTGCTTAGACAAAGGATTAATCAAGGAATGACATGATCTTCAACTTGTCTAAACCTCTTAAACATCCACAAGGGATCAAGAGGACTCCCACTTCAAGAATCAAGCACAAGGCTGCAACATTCTGAGTGGATTAAGCCTCAAGATCGCCAGTGTCACCAAATTAGGGTTTGGTCAACCAGGGCCTCCAGATGGAAATTTTCCTCTGGGCATAAGCCAATGCTTCAAAGCATAACCTATGATGCTCCAAGGGACATCATGAACCCAATTATCAAGTCAATTTTGCTTCAGGGGATGCATTCACAAAAAATCAGGAATTAGGGTTTCTTGACCTAATTTACCCCTAAGTTGACTTTTGGGACAAATCATGAGCCAAGACCTTAAGAGAGGATTTTAGGGTCTCTAATAAACCACATTGATCTATTTGCAACAATGGATTAATCCAAGAACCTTGAGCAACAAGTTTCAATTTCATCTGAACCACAATTAGGGTTTCGCGAGAAAAGTCAACTATACTTTTGACTTTTGACCAGGATATGCTCCCAAAGCCTAGGACATGATTCAATACACTCTATAACACCTATGAAATCAATCTATCAAGTTTGATTTAGGTCAAGGACTTGATTTCATAGAGGATCGCACAGTTTGAAATTCATCTGACAAAAAGTCAACTGTGCACAAAAGTCAAACTTTGACTTTTTGAGATTTTTCACAATTATGGTTCTTTGACCCTAAAATGATGTTAATGTGTGATTGGAATCATCATTCATCAAGAAAAATCAAGAAAAGTTGGATAACTTGTAAAAGGGGTAACCATAAAAAACTTAGAAATTTTCTAAGTTATGGAATAAAGTGGCAAGGGTACCAACTTTGGAGGATCATAAATACTAAACCACAAGGCCATTTTTCCCCATTCAAAGTTGGATTTGTAGCTCTCATGGCACTCTACAAAAGTTTCAACTATCACTCATTCCAATTCCTCATGGATTTCAAGTTATGGAATGATCAAAATCAAGAAAAGTGAAAATGTCACTTTTTTCCAACACTTAGTGAAATTTTCACTAAGTCAGAATCTGTCTTACTTTTTTCAAAATGTAAGGGCATTTTTCACTTGGATCCAAAAAGTATCAAAACCAACTATGATCAAACAGTTGTTGTATCATATGAGGGCTTTCCAAAATGACCAAGAACTTCACCAAACTCAACTTGAGCCATGAGATATGACAATGGCAATATGCCTTACTGAAAACTGTCAAAGCAAGGCAGATTTGTGCATTTTGCTCGATTTACAAAATTTGTGCAAATGACAAACACACTTATCCATCTGAACACCTCAAGGGGAGACCAAGGAGGAACAAACTCTGATCCCAAGCCTCCCAAGTCCTTGGAACTAAAAATAGCATGCCAAACCTAGAAATCCCTAAAGAGGGGACAAGACTCCAATTTTGTTTTGGAGCATTCAATGGATGCACCAAGGTGGCATGGACTGAGCCATTTCCAACTGAATTCAATCAAGACTTATCCAAGACCAAGGGAACTAGCAGCCTGTGCCCTAACCTCTAGTCAATGGCTAGAGGAGACTTGGATTCTCATTGCTCAACATTGGCCAAACATATGCAGCAGTTGCCATTCACTATTCCTTGCAAAACAAACTTACTATACTATAAATAGAGCTCATTTGTGATCAGTTTGAGCACACCAAAGCACTACAACACTTGCTTTCCTCAAAATCTCTTTCTCTAGGCAAAAATACCTTCTTTAGCAAGGTAACTCTGAGTTTTTGAGTTAGAGAGCAATTCCACCACAGCTTTTGATCCAAACACATCCAATATAACATATCTAAGCTGTCCAAACTCTCACAAGTGACCTGTAACACCAAAATCACAAAGTCACCTCTCAAAACCTCAAAATAGGATTTTTGTGCATTTTTCAAGCCATGTCTTGATTCAGTCAATTTCCAAACCAGATAAAACCTCAAACACACTCCAAATATCATCCTTGAACTGTCCCAAATGGTTCCCCCATCTGGAACACCATTTGAGAGAGTTGTTATTTTGGCCACTTTTGCCCCTTTTGCAAGAAAGAGCTCAAACTTGTTCCTGAGATTTCCAACTGATTCCAACCATCCTAAAAGCTTCTAAGAGATCATTTAAGGTTGTTCAAAGCATTAACTCACTTCTGGAACAAGCAGCTTGGCAGATTGCATAAAAGCTCCAAAAAGAGGTAAGCATCACAACTTGGATTCTTTGAACCATACTTTCTTTTGATGTCCACTGATCATGCATCCATTATACATGCTATATGTGTTGTGTTTGCACCAATTTATCATGTAATTCATGCTTGTACCAAGAGATGTGTTATTTCTTTGATTCTGTGGTTGGCATTTATTTTGCTAAAACTATTCTAGAGCAAGATGTTGAAACATGATGCTCTAATTTGCTGCATTCAACATGTCGAATGAAGATGTCCCATACCTGCTCATAGGACATCGCGTCTGGATTCAGTTTTAAAGCAGATTCTGTTGCTGAGAATTGTTACTAAATATTCTGTGAATATTTGGTTATCCTATGTGGCATCCAAAGCATTTTTGGATTGTGTTTATATGTTGGTTTTTTGGATTTTCAGCTGTTTCTAATTATGGAGACATATTAGGAAACTTTAGATTGAAGACCTATTTTGTTGGAGTTTATTTTGCAGATTTGTGAGCAGTCTATTTGCTGCATTTTTGAAGCCCAATTCAGTCCAGATTAAATGCTATATATTGACTGATGTAAACCTAGTTTAGGTGTGGAACTTACATGTGTTTTTGTTAGGGTTTTCGAGTGTATTTTGTGAGCCTAACTGGTATCATTCTGATAACAGTATAAGGACTGGTTTTTGTGTTGTAAGTTCTGTCAGTTACTCATAAGCTTTTAAGCATTGAGTTTCTTGTGTGTCAATTCTCATAAGCTTAGAAGTATTGAGAATTGTGTGATTTGAAAGTGTGACTTTCGGTTTGTTACTTGTGTGGAAAGAAACCAATCACGGGTTGTGATTGTAGAGGGATTTGAGGAGGGCCTCATACCTAGGTGAGTCTTAGGTAGAAGTCATAGGAAGGGTAGTGATTAAGTGAGCAAATTATTTGGTAATTCTATGATATGTGAATTGATACTATCGTATATTGGTTTCGTCCCTGGCTTGGTAGCCCCTAGAGTAGGATTGTTAATCCGAACTGGGTAAACATATCACTGTGTTATTTAATTTCTGCACTGTTACTTTTATTGTTATCTTGTTCATTGTGTTAGATATCAGTGTCTCAACATCTGTGTAGGACATCTGATATCTGTGCCAGAATTTCAATTGGCATCAAGAGTGTAATACCCCAAAATTTACCCTCTCTTTTCCTCATATCTTTTAGCATGAGTTTTCATTGCATTGCATTGCATTCAAGCATAGAAAAACAAAACATCAAGCATTTAGCATTGCATCTTGCATAAGGGCATGTGATCAGGTGATTCTCTAAGGTGTTGATCATCCAAAGAAGAAGACCAAGTGTTTCTCACAAGTTTCAAGGACCTCTTACATCATGTATCATCTCCATTTGATCTCACAAGTCATGGGAATAGGAGAATTCATCAAGAAGATTGGACAGTGCATGATTTCCTATACAAGGCAGTCAAAAGTTGGGATCTGACCCCCAAATGAGCAAGCTCTTTAATTCTTTATCATCTCCAAGTGGCACATGTCATCATTGGTGGACATGATACACATCATATTCAGAGGAATTGGGATTCGGAGGATGTGCTATTTCCTCCTAACCAGAGGGTACCAAAACTAGGGTTTGCCATAAAATTAGTTTATTTCTGATTTTTGGGCAAGACTTGATTCCATGGTATTCCTCATGTCCCTAAGTGCCTAGGGTTGGAGAATTGTCCATCAAATTGTTTCAGAAGGGTTTCAATTGATCAGAAGATTAAAAATCAGGAGAATTGGGAATAAAGTCAACTGTGCAGTGAAAAGTCAACTCCTGACCTTTTGAGGTCAACATGTTGATCTTCAAGTCAAATATGATCCATGGATGAGTTTTGGTCAAGACATGTTCAAGGAATCATAAAAAATCAAGCATTTGTAAAAGTTTCCACTTTTGAAAAAAAATAGGGTTTTAGAACTTACTATTTTTGGCAAGTTTTGCATGGTTTGGTAGCTACTTTCAAGGCCAGATTTCTTTATGATGCAAGCTCCATTTGGAAATCTTTTTCACATGAAAGTTTTAGAGGATTCTTCAAGCTTTCCAACCATGTAAATTTTGTCTCATTTGGATCATTTTTGAGAGAGTTATGGTTTCCTAAAGATGGAGGTTCTAAATTGGAAAATTGAAAAAAACTTAGATTTTTTCTAGGTCTTTTTAGACAACTTGGTACACCAATCTTCATGCTCATTTTTAGGTGAATTCCAAGCATCATTTCCATTTCCTTTCAACACCAAACTTGTTCATGGTATTCCTTAGTTTCTAGTGATCCAAAAAACTCATGAAATGGTCCCTTACACACCAAGATATCACCATTCAAAGTCACATACTCCAAGTTGCTCAAACTTGAAAATTTGGTGTAATGTTGTGGAAAAATCTTGACATGATCATGCAGCAACATGTCCCACTTTATTCCATGCGTACCATGTTTTCTTTCTCACCAATCTTTACCCAAAATGGCCAAACATTGTATCACATACCATGCACACATCATGTACCATTTTGCCATAACTTTGAAAAATAAAAGAAGGACAATTCTGGCCTCTCTCTTTCCTCTCACGTGCTACCTCTCCTCCCACATCCCTCATGATCATTTTGTTCACAAAAATTACTCCCTACACCCTCTACAAAACCACTACCCGTACCACCATCTTTCTCATTTTTTTTGTCAAAATTCCACCAAGCTTCATTTCTGGTTGCTAGGCCCATATGTAATGACTTAAACCCATGATATATAAGCCAAGCAAACCCTAAAAGAAAAGAAAGAAAGTCATTGTGCACACTTTTTCAGATCTGAACTTTTTCTTCCTCTCAAGATTTCTCCATTTTCTCTCAAGGAAGCTTCTTTTTCTTGCTTGTTTCGTGCATCTTGAGGAGTGAAGAGCGAAGTCTCTGGGTTTCTTGAGCTCTAAACATCACAAGAAGCAGTGGACATACTCCACTAGGTAGGCTTCTTCAAGCTTTTGAGCTCTCATCTTTTAGATCCAAATTTGTTAGGATTGATCATGCATTGCATCTAGGAGTCTTGAAATGATGGCACACCTTGAATCTTTGATTTTGAGATTTTGTGTTTGTTCTTGATTTTGTGAAATTCATGATGAATACATGACTTTAGGGTTTGTTTTCTTTATGATGTAGCTTTTTTTTACCTCATATTTGTGATGGTTGTGTTCCTCTCGTTTAGGGCTACAATTTTGGTTTTAACTTTGTTTGATTTCGTTGAGATTTGAGTGAGTTATGGATTTATGAAGATGGTTGCATGGTGATGTTATTTTCGTGTCCAGCATGAGAAGCATGAAGATGGCTGCATTTTTGCATGGTTATGGGAGGAAGAAGGACGCGTGTCGCGTCCTGGTTGGTAGTTCAGTTTTTTTGTCTTTTATTGTTTTAATGAAGAGTGACCCATTGATAACATGTTGACATGCTTTTTGTTACATCTTCATTTCCCTTATTACATTTTTATTTAATCTGACCAATAACATGATCAAGTGGATTCTGGGCCCAATAGCTTTCTCTTTTCGCACCTCCCCATGTCCAGGCCTAAACGCAAGTGTGTGTATATCTTGCTACTGCACCCCCTCACTTATTTGTGCTTCCTTTTTATTTCTTTTTTTTTATGTTCGTTTTCTTTCATTTATTAAAAATACTTTATTTTATCAAAAAATTCCAAAAAAATTCATTAACGTATTTTAATGTCTTATTTAATTTCTATGAATTTTATTTTCATTTTCCATTTATTTTCATATTTATTTCTGATTTTCTTTTCCAAAGTGTCTTCCATGTTTACCCTTGTGATTAATGCTTATATTTGATGACTTTGCCATGCCTTCTTGAGCTGATTTTTTTTGTCATGTCTTGACACTTAAATGAGGAATGTTATAATGTCATGTTGCTTCCTTGGTGATCAACTTTGATTGTTTTTCATGTGATTCTTGATGCTCCTCGATTCATACACGATTATGTGCATATCTTGACTTGTGAAGCACTTTTGAACATGTTCTTGAGTTAGTTCTGTTCCAATATTTTTTCACATGTTAATTGGATGTTTAAACTTGCCTTGGATTATTTTTTTGGGAATTTATTGGATTACTTTGCTATTTTTGGTTGAGGCCTACTTGTGGTTTGAATTTGATTGAAGCATGCTTTGATACTTGACCTAGTTTGAGTGCATTTGTTTACTTGTGATTGATTTATGCTTGAAGTGATTATATGGTGTGATCCTATTCTGTTTGAGCTTGTTTATGGCTTTGGAATCATCTTCATTGATTCATTTTCCAATTTGATCTTGATTTTCTAAGTTGGTGTTGTTTTGGTTTGAATTTTGTGGTATGTTTGACCTAATCTTGTGCAATGCTCCTTTGTATGAAACAACCAATGCATGAAACCTTTTGTTTGATTTGTATGACATACTAGAGGTTCTGACCCTCTTGGTTTAAGGTGCTTTATGTGACATGTTCTCACTCTTTGCTTCACACTTCTTTGCTTGCTTGCATGAATGATAAGTGAATGCCTTTCTCAATTTTGATACATGTTTTGAATGTGTTGCTTGATGATTAATCTTGTATGACTTGAGTTTGGTTTTGATATGACATTGATGTATATGCTACTGCCTCTTGAGCTCATTACTTGGTTTTCACCTCACTTGATCATCATGGTTTGATTTGTATGATGCATATCATCATCATTGGTTTTGTGGTTTCTTTGGCTCATAATGCATCATAATGTGAAGCATTCTTGCATGTTTGGATTAGATGATCATGATATGAATTGAATTCTGACTTGGTTTCACTTTCATCTTATTTTGTTCATGTCATCTTTGTATGAACTCTTAGTGTGTGAAATTGTGAATCTTGTGCAAGTTTACTTGCATCCTTTCTTGTGTGCCTTCACTTGAATACTTGATATGTGCTTATATGATCTTTGAAGCATGTTTTATGTTATGATTTGGATATGATGATTATGATGTGCTTGCTGCCCCATCACTTTCCTCATTCTTCTTCTTCTCTTTTCTTCTCTTTCACTCTTTCACATCCCTTGAATCTCAAGACTTGTTCAAGTCTTGGATTCTTTTCCCCTTAGAGCTACTTAGTCCAACTTAATTTTTGATTAAGCTTGGAGTAGGATTAGCATTAGGTCTTAGTTAGTCTTAAACCTCACTAACCTTAGGGCATCCATGCATGATAACATTAGGACCCCTTAGTTCCCCTTAGAATTTCCTTTGCGTTTTCTCTCTTCTCATCTTTAAACAAAAGTTAAAAAATACTTAATAAAGGCAAAACAACCATTGTATTTAGGCCTTTCATGCAAGAACAAGATAGTGAGGGATCTTCTCTCATTTTCTTGGAATGTTTAGCGTGCGTCCTATCTCGGGTCGTTATGTGAGGCATTCGATCTTACATGAGGGACTTAAATACAATGCGCGTTACAAAACACAAAACAATCAAAACACTTCTTTCTAAAAAACTTCAAACAAACAATAACGTCTTTCCTTCGGGAATTCTCTTCTCATCTCACTCACTCTCAGCGTACGAACGTGCTTCTACTCGTTCTCTTGCAAGATGGTAACGCACTCGGACCAGCGAGCCTGCAACACCTGAGCTAGAACGTTAGCCGTTCCCAAAAAACACAAACAAAGCGACCCTCGTTGAGGGGAACTACGTCGCTCTGATTCTCATGCTCCCGATGAGATACGTAGGCAGTGGGATAGGGCCCATTCGAGCACTTCTTTTATTTTCCCTACATTTGTTTCTTTTTCTATCTCTTTTCCTTTTCCTTTTTCCCGTTCCTTTCCCTTTCCAGTAGCAGTAGATCTCCAGACGACGACACCCTTTGACCGAGACAAGCAAGCGTGGATCCCATCGGGTACGATGGACGCGTGGGGGTGCTAATACCTTCCCTTCGCGTAACCGACTCCCGAACCCAGTTCTCTTGGTCGCAAGACCATGCTCTTTTCCTTCCCTTCAGGTTTATGCGGTGTTTCCTTTCCCTCTCTTGGGATAAATACACATTGCTGGCGACTCTGTTTCGGTGCCACTTTCGCGTTTGTACTTGGATGAAAATCCCGGGAGCGACAAAGAGCTTGCACCCTTGTTTGGTTCTGGGTGAGATTCAGGGAAGGTACTTTTTGGTACAATGGACAAGGATGGAGGATTTCTGAACAAACCACCTCTGCTTGATGGTTCCAACTATGACTATTGGAAACCAAGGATGATATCATTCATCAAATCCATGGATGATCAAGCATGGAAAGCTGTTGTAAAAGGATGGGATCCCCCAAAGGTTAAAGATGAAAAAGGTACCCCTACTGATGTGGTGAAGGAAGAGGAAGACTGGGATGATGCAGATTACAAAGGGTCCGTGGGAAATTCCAAAGCCATGAATGCATTATTTAATGGTGTCAACAAGAATATCTTCAGGTTGATTGAACATTGCACCATTGCAAAAGAGGCGTGGGAGGTCTTGAAGGTTGCTCATGAAGGGACTTCAAAGGTGAAGATGTCAAAACTCCAGCTTCTCACTAGCAAGTTTGAGAGTTTGAAGATGAAGGAGGATGAGAGCATTCATGATTTTCACATGAACATTATTGAGATAGCTAATGCCTCTAGTGCCCTAGGTGAAAAGATGTCTGACAGCAAACTAGTCAGAAAAATCCTCAGATCGCTACCTAAGAGATTTGACATGAAAGTGACTGCTATAGAGGAAGCTCAGGATATAGACAAGATGAAAGTGGATGAACTGGTGGGATCTCTTCAAACATTTGAATTAGGGATCAGTGAAAAGTCTGAAAAGAAGAAGAGCATAGCTTTTGTGTCAAATGCTGGTGACTCAGAAGATGAAGGTGACCTGGTCAGAGATGAAGGGGTGTCTAAAGATCTGGTATTGCTTGGAAAACAATTTAACAAAGTGTTGAAAAGGATTGACTGGAAGTCGAGAGCAAATGCTCAGAACAAGTCACTCGACATCAGTAAAAACCAGGATGGAGGCAGAAGATCCAGAACTGAAGAAGACTCCAATCAAGGGAAGAGAGTTCAGTGTTTTGAATGTGAGGGATATGGGAACATAAAGACTGAGTGTCCCACATATCTCAAAAGGCAGAAGAAGGGCTTATCAGTGTCTTGGTCAAAAGGAGAGTCTGAGAGTGATCTTGAAGAAGAATCAGCAAAATTGGTGACAACTTTGACTGGGATCTGTAAGGCTGATGGAGAAACTACTTGTGAGTCTGACTCTGACAAAGAATCCTATATTGGAGAACTCACTAAGGAAGAAGTCTTCACAGGGTTCTCAGAGTTGTGTATCAAGAATGAAGAAAGGTGCCAGATAATATTAGAACAGAAGGTTCTGATAGCTCAACTAAAAGCTGAGAAGGAAGAACATCTATCAACCATTGTTGATCTGAAAGAGGAGGTTGAATGGCAAAGGTCAAAACTTGACAATATGACCAAATCTATAAGAATACTGAACAATGGTACCACACAGCTGGATGAGATTCTTCAGACTGGGAAAGATGCTGGAAATGTGCAAGGCCTTGGTTTTAACAATCAAGCAGAGACTTACAAGAAGCCTGTATTAAAGTTTGTTCCTCAGAAAATAAAGCAAGAAGAGGGGATGTCAAATCACATGTTTCAACATCAGATGAAGCATCAGAAAAGAGTTTGTAGATCAACGTATAAACCATGGAGATGCCATTACTGTGGAAAGATTGGTCACTTAAAGTCCTTTTGCTACAAGTTGCACGGCTATCCCAAAATTGCTCAGCAACAAAATAAAGGACAGAGTTGGGGTAAAGTGAAGAGAATATGGACTCCTAGAAAAATGATGGATGGTCTCATAGCGCATACCTCTCTTAGAGCATCTGCAAGAGAAGATTGGTACTTTGACAATGGTTGTTCAAGACACATGACTGGTGTGAAGAAATTCTTGTCAGATATCAAGCCTCACTCCACCAATTATGTTACTTTTGGGGATGGATCAAAGGGTGAAATAAAAGGTGTTGGAAAGATGGACTACACAGGACAACCAAATCTGGATCGTGTTCTATTTGTCAAAGGGCTGACCGCAAATTTAATCAGTATAAGCCAACTGTGTGATGTAGGTCTCAAAGTAAATTTCACCAAATCTGAATGTCTAGTAACCAATAAGAAATATGAAGTTGTTATGAAGGGAACCAGGTCTAAGGATAACTGCTATCTGTGGAATCCTCAAGAATCGGAAAATTTGTCTACTTGTTTGATGTCAAAGGAAGATGAAACCAAACTGTGGCATCAGAAATTGGGTCACTTACACCTGAAAGGGATGAAGAAAGTTATGTCAAGTGAAGCTGTTAGAGGTATTCCCAATCTGAAGATTGATGAGGATAAAATATGTGGTGAATGTCAAGTTGGGAAGCAAACAAAGGTGTCACACAAGAGGCTTCAACATCTTACCACAACTTCTAGAGTTCTGGAACTTCTTCACATGGACTTAATGGGACCTATGCAGGTTGAAAGTCTTGGTGGGAAGAAGTATGCCTATGTTGTCGTAGATGACTACTCCAGATTCACTTGGATAAGTTTTATCAGAGAAAAGTCTGAAGTATTTGCAGCCTTCAAAGAGTTGTGTCAAAGGATTCAACGGGAAAAGGATTGTGGTGTTGTTCGAATCAGAAGTGACCATGGGAAAGAATTCGAAAATAGCAGGTTTGAAGAGTTCTGCTTATTTGAGGGAATCACTCATGAATTCTCATCACCGATCACTCCACAGCAGAATGGTGGGGTGGAACGCAAGAACAGGACTATACAAGAGTGTGCAAGAGTCATGATTCATGCCAAAAAGCTTCCATATCATTTTTGGGCTGAAGCCATGAATACTGCTTGCTATATACACAATAGGGTGACTATCAGATCAGGTACTTCTGTCACTCTTTATGAGCTATGGAAAGGTAGAAAGCCAAATGTGAAGTATTTCCATGTGTTTGGGAGTAAGTGCTATATCTTGGCGGATCGTGAGCAGAGGCGAAAGATGGATCCTAAGAGTGAGGAAGGAATATTTTTGGGATACTCTACAAACAGTAAAGCATATAGGGTATTTAATTCCAGAACTAAGGTGATGATGGAATCCATAAATGTGGTGGTTGATGACTCTGGCAAAGACGAAGATGTCCCAGATGATGTTGGAGCATGCCTTCCCATGAACAGTGAAATCTACCAAGACATTGAGTCTGTAGAAGATCATGCTCAAGAAACTGACACTAGACCTGAGAATGAAGAGGTAGAGGATGCTAACAGGGGACCCTCTATAAGGATTCAGAAGGATCACCCTAAGGAATTGATTATTGGAGATCTGAATGAAGGTGTAAGAACCAGAACGAGGGAGACTGTGTCAAATGCATGCTTTGTTTCAAAGATTGAACCAAAGAATGTCAAAGAAGCTCTGACAGATGAGTTCTGGATAAGTGCTATGCAAGATGAACTTTGTTAATTCAAGAGGAATGAAGTCTGGGAACTGGTACCACGACCAGCAGGAACAAATGTGATTGGAACAAAATGGGTTTATAAGAATAAGTCTGATGAACAAGGAGTTGTTACCAGGAACAAAGCCAGATTAGTTGCTCAAGGATACACAAAGATTGAAGGAGTAGACTTCGATGAAACATTTGCTCTTATGGCTTGATTGGAATCCATCAGATTGCTGCTAAGAGTGGCATGTTTGTTGAAATTCAGATTGTTTCAAATGGACGTCAAGAGTGCCTTTCTGAATGGATATCTTAATGAGGAAGTCTACGTTGAGCAGCCTAAAGGGTTTGTGGATCCAAATTTTCCTGATCATGTTTTCAAGCTGAAGAAGGCTTTGTATGGGCTGAAACAAGCTCCACGAGCTTGGTATGAAAGACTGACTGAGTTCTTAGTCAACCATGGATACAGGAAGGGTGGCATTGATAAAACGCTTTTTGTCAAGGAGAAGGATGGGAAACTAATTATTGCTCAGATTTATGTAGATGATATTGTGTTTGATGGGATGTCGGATGAAATGGTCCAACATTTTGTCAACCAAATGCAATCTGAATTTGAGATGAGCTTGGTAGGTGAATTGACCTACTTCCTTGGATTACAAGTCAAGCAGATGGAAGATTCCATTTTTATCTGTCAGAGCAAATATGCGAGGAACATTGTGAAGAAGTTTGGACTGGATAATGCCAAGCATAAGAGAACTCCTGCTCCTACTCACTTGAAGTTATCCAAAGATGAAAAGGGAGTGAATGTTGAACAAAGTCTGTACAGAAGTATGATTGGCAGTCTGCTGTATCTTACAGCAAGTAGGCCAGACATAACATTTGCTGTTGGTGTGTGTGCAAGATATCAAGCAGAACCAAAGGTCAGTCATATCAATCAAGTTAAGAGAATTCTTAAGTATGTGAGTGGTACATGTGATTATGGGTTGTTGTACTCCCATGACTCAAGTCCCATTTTAGTAGGTTACTGTGATGCTGATTGGGCTGGAAGTGCTTATGATAGGAAGAGCACCTCTGGAGGATGTTTATTTTTGGGAAATAATCTTATTTCATGGTTTAGTAAGAAGCAAAATTCTGTATCTCTTTCTACTGCTAAAGCTGAGTATATAGCAGCTGGTAGTAGTTGTGCTCAACTGGTATGGATGAAGCAGATGTTATCTGAGTATAATGTCACACAAGATGTCATGACATTATTTTGTGACAACCTGAGTGCTATTAATATTTCCAAAAATCCCATTCAACATAGCAGGACTAAGCACATTGATATCAGGCATCACTTCATCAGAGAATTTGTGGAGGACAAAGTCATAACTCTTGAGCATGTGAGCACAGAAAATCAGCTTGCTGACATATTTACCAAGGCTCTGGATGCAGTTCAGTTTGAAAACCTGAGGAGCAGACTTGGGGTTTGCATTCATGAAGAACTATAGCAATTAATGTTCCTTCTGGCTGCCAGAGTGGAAAGAATAAAGGAGGTTCTGGTAGTGCAGTGTGTGAATGGGGGGAAAATGCTGAAGTTTGAGCATGACGCTTAGTCATGTGATGTGGTGTGCATCTACTTTCTGATGCTGTTTATTCTGGTTTATGATTTGACCATTTCTCAAATATTAATAGCTGTTCTACTTGCCTTTGTCATATTTCTGGCTAAAAAGAGGGAGTAGTATGTGTGCTGTGTATGGTGTGCTTGTGCTGCTGCAGCAGTTGAGGGGGAGATTGTGGAATGTTGTTGCAGTTGAGGGGGAGTTTTGCTATGCTGCTATGCTATGCTGTGTTGTGTGCAGTTGAAGGGGAGTGCTGCTATGCTGGATTTTTTTTATGTGTGCTGTTGGTAACTGTTGGTTTTTTCGCTGCTGTCTGATATGGATGTTTTTTTTTGTGCTTCTGTGCAAGTTTTTTTTGGTGTGTAGTTTTAGCCAAAATAAGCCAAAGGGGGAGATTGTTATTTCTTTGATTCTGTGGTTGGCATTTATTTTGCTAAAACTATTCTAGCAGCAAGATGTTGAAACATGATGCTCTAATTTGCTGCATTCAACATGTCGAATGAAGATGTCCCATACCTGCTCATATGACATCGCGTATGGATTCAGTTTTAAAGCAGATTCTGTTGCTGAGAATTGTTACTAAATATTTTGTGAATATTTGGTTATCCTATGTGGCATCCAAAGCATTTTTGGATTGTGTTGATATGTCGGTTTTTCGGATTTTCAGTTGTTTCTAATTATGGAGACATATTAGGAAACTTTAGATTGAAGACCTATTTTGTTGGAGTTTATTTTGCAGATTTGTGAGCAGTCTATTTGCTGCATTTTTGAAGCCCAATTCAGTCCAGATTAACTGCTATATATTGACTGATGTAAACCTAGTTTAGGTGTGGAACTTACATGTGTTTTTGTTAGGGTTTTCGAGTGTATTTTGTGAACCTAACTGGTATCATTCTGATAACAGTATAAGGACTGGTTTTTGTGTTGTAAGTTCTGTCAGTTACTCATAAGCTTTTAAGCATTGAGTTTCTTGTGTGTCAATTCTCATAAGCTTTGAAGTATTGAGAATTGTGTGTTTTGAAAGTGTGACTTTCGGTTTGTTACTTGGGTGGAAAGAAACCAATCACGAGTTGTGATTGTAGAGGGATTTGAGGAGGGCCTCATACCTAGGTGAGTCTTGGGTAGAAGTCATAGGAAGGGTAGTGATTAAGTGAGCAGATTATTTGGTAATTGTATGATCTGTGAATTGATACTATCGTATATTGGTTTCTTCCCTGGCTTGGTAGCCCCCAGAGTAGGATTGTTGATCCGAACTGGGTAAACATATCACTGTGTTATTTACTTTCTGCACTGTTACTTTTATTGTTATCTTGTTCATTGTGTTAGATATCAGTGTCTCAACATCTGTGTAGGACATCTGATATCTGTGCCAGAATTTCAAGATGGCATAGAAAATGCAAATCATTGCCTATTTCAAAACCACTATCGGGTTTTTCAATAGGAGCATGATCTGAAAAAAATACCACCACCATTGGATTCCTTGTGAAATTCTAGGCAGGATAGACCTAAATTTTGTCCCAATCCATGGAGAAATGAGAAAGTTATGGCCTTCACGTTTTCAACCAAAATCTTGTCTTGCCTTGCCTTGGGCCAGGCCAAAAACAAGGCAAGCCTTGTATATTTGTGGTTGTGTTTCTATCAACGGATGTATCACCACCCCAGTGGTAAGGCGCGCACCCTATACACAAGAGGTCTGGGGTTCGAATCCCCCTCGCCCCAGATCCTCTTTTTGCTATTTTCTCCACTTTTTTTTATTGTTTTTCTTCTTATTATTAATGATTTGAAAAATTAATAACTCCCTCAATTTTAATTATTTTTTATTGGTTCTTTTTGCAAAAAATCACAAAAATGTTGAAATATTTTATTCCACAAAAAAATCAAATTTATATTAGTTATTTAATATAATTAGTATTTTTGTGAATAATTTCCTTTTTAATTGTTTTTAAACATTTAAAAGTAAATATTTACTTTGAAAATCAAAACCAAATGAGTTTTAATTTATCTTGTGATTAAAACCTCATTTTTCAAACCCTCAACAAAAATCACAAGTGGTTTATTCAAACTTATTTGGTATTTTTATCATTTTTATTTGATTTTATTTAAATATTTACTTTTAAAAGAAAACAAATTTAGGGTTTCCTTGATTTTCACTCAAACAAAACTTTAAAACACTTTGGGCCTCTAATAGAGTATAAGATCCAATCCCCTTTTAACCAAAACAATTTTGGGCCTCAGATATTGTATAAGTCCCTCTGCGTTAAAAGAAAACCTCGGCGCGATCGCCAGTTCAAAAATCAAACCCTTGGGCCTACCCTCGTGTTATAAGCCCCATTCTTTAAAAATCATTGGGCCTCTAGTAGAGTGTAAGACCCAACCCTTTTTGAAAACCAAAATAATTTGGGCCTCAGTGTATTGTATAAGTCCCGATACCATCAAAAAGTTCAGCGCGGTCGTCGCCTTTTAAAACAAACCTTGGGCCTCTCCTTGAGCTATAAGCCCCACCACTTGTATAAAAATAAACCTTTGGGCCTCTTGAGAGAGTGTAAGACCCACCCCTTATACAGAAAACCTTTTTGGGCCTCAGTCACTTGTATAAGTCCCTGTACAATTTCAAAACAACAGTGCAATCACTGATAAAACCTTGGGCCTCTCCTTGAGCTGTAAGCCCCAACAATCTTTTTAAAGCACTTTCTCCTTTGATTCTGAATATAATATTGTTATCAAAGCTTTCTTTGTTGAACAGCTAACAAAACAGCATGGAAGCTCTACAACCGAGTAAGTGTTTACCCGCTTTCTTTATCCGCTTTCATATATATATATATATATATATATATATATATATATATATATATATATATAACTGTATTGTGGGGCTGCTCATTGTAAGACTTCTTTCACAAACTTTTATATACTTGTCAAATATCAACTGTGTAATACTAGTATAGTTATTTAGAGTTTTCCCCGGCAACTACGTCTAGCACTAGGTAAAGCCCTGTTGGCCACTCTTAAATACAAACAAAACTAGATCCCCATAGGATTACCAGACACAGTATTCCCTCCTCTTGGGGTTAAACAATATGGAGACGTGAAAGGCAACATTCTCGGTGAACCCTTTCTCAGACTGTCACTCTTAGAAATCGTCAAAGAGACTCTACTCCCCAGAGATGATATTTTCTCCGTGAATGGCATCTCTTGAGTTTCTTCCAAATTCTCGGACTTTCCTGGCTTGATCTATTCTTGGTGAATGGCATGTCTTGAACTTCTCGGGGTTTGGGGACCCACAGGCTTCTTAAAAGCATCCCCGCCTCCTCTTGGGCATTGTACAAGGACCCTTCGGCTTCTTAAAAGCTCTCATGCCTTCTCTTGGGCTTAGTACAAGGACCCAGAGACCTCTACAGGTATAGGAACAGAACCTAGTCATCAATTTGCTAGAGCTGTCTTTCTGAGTCAAGTGTCAGACCAGTTAACGGGTTGACCTTCATCCCTTAACAAACCAGCCTTCTCTTGGGCATCATACAAAGATCATTCACTACTTGAGAATCGATTTCTCAAAACACCAGTAGACTTGGACAGTTTCAATACCCTTTGGATTTCCTATTTCCTTAAAGAACAGGAAATATCCCTGATCCTCTGATCAATCCCAAAGTACAACATTACCCATATAAGAACCGATTTTCTCTTTTATCCAACATACTAGACCTGTCACTAAACTGAAACAGTCACCAACACACTAGCCTTCTCTTGGGCTTTGTACAATGATTCTCCCCAGTGGAGCTAACCTTTCCAGATTCCCTTGTTGAGTCAAACTTTTAGCCTCCATCTCGGGCTTCGTACGAGATAGAAAAACACTCTCTTGTTGAGTATAAAAGACTCTCTTGTTGAGTCAACCCACTTTTAGCCTCCATCTCGGGCTTCGTACGAGATACCAAATCACTCACTTGTTGAGTATAAAAGGCTCTCTTGTTGAGTTAACCCCCTTTTAGCCTCTATCTCGGGCTTCGTACGAGATATAAAAACACTCTTTTGTTGAGTATGACAGACTCTCTTGTTGAGTCAATCCCTTTCGGCCTCCATCTCGGGCTTCGTACGGGATACCAAAAGCACCCTCTTGTTGGGTCAATAGCCTCCTCTTAGGCTTTGTATAAGGAGACCCCTGATTGAGTCAATCAACCTTTTAGCATTAAAATCTGTGCCTTGCTCATAGTATACAAACATCAACAACTCCTTTTCCCCCATCTAATTGTTGTAAGCGGCAAGCCTCTGGATTATTTACTTCCACGCCACTGTCCCTCTTTTAGCATGAGAAATTCCTAAGGAAAGATGGCATTACTCTACACTGAGTTAAAGTCTTCTCCTTCAGGTTAAAATTCCCCTATAAAGGAAATTATGGCATTGTTGGATTCACATATCCCAGTTAAAGTAATTCTCCTTTATAATCAGTCACCCAACAGTTGTGACAAACAGACCAAATACCCCTCTTTAGAGATGACAAATTCTCTCTAAAGTCAAAACCCCTTTAGCTCCACATCTTGGGCTTTGAACACGATACAAATCACATTTAGCTTCACATCTTAGGCTTTGAACAAGACACCAAAACAACCTTTTTCCTCCCATAGAATAGGAGGAACTACGATCGCTCTGATTTCCCTGTTTCGTCAAACGGGAATACGTAGGCATAAGATTGAAAAATCTTAGCGAGCACACTAATCAAAAACCCAAAATCCTGTACCTTCATACATCAATCGAAAAGCATCAGTCCTAACATCCTACCAATAGCATGGTCCCGTCATTTCATTCTTAACAAAATAAGCAAAGAGAGGCCCACAATCTGAACCGCATCTGTAAACCAACAGTCATCTGTTTAAACTCAGTATGCAAGCAGGGTTAATTGGAGACATCTATTTCCCTTCCTTCATCAGCTTCAATAGGATAAAAAATGAATCGACCTGTAGTACCCCAGAGCGACAGTGCTTAAGAACCACGTCCAAAATCGCTCGCTACAATCATTGATTGTATGTGAACAAATTTTTTGAAATGTTTAATCATGGGTTCAATTGTTGTTGAAAGATTAAAAAAAAAAAGATGAGTTCTTTTTTTCCTAATTGAGGAAATTAAAGATTTTTCTACATTAAAGTTGTCAGTGCTTTGTTGCAATTTCATCCAAGATTAGTGTGAATTTTACTAAAGGTGAAGTTATTTAAGAATCAAGTGTGTGAAGTTCAAGAAGACAAATGCGATAAATTCTACTTCAAGTGAAATCATAGACGATTGAGAAATAAGTTTGCATGAATAATTAGAGGCACAAAAACCAGCAGGTAGCTAGGTTTTTAGCCTTAGAGTATGTTTGGATGAGGTAATTGACAATTTTTAAGGAATTCAAAATTCTAAGAAATTTAAACGATTCAATTGAAATACATTTATTTTTAAATTCTTTTGTTTGGATGGAGTATTAAAATAATTCAATGTTAAATATTTGGGGTTATTTTCATAAATTTTAAAACTTTTGAGCAAAATTTAAAATATGAAAAATAGGGACTAACTTGCAAGTTTTGAAAATTTGAAGGGACTAATTTGTAAAATTAAAAAAAAATAGAGACTTATTTGCAATTTTTTGAAAATTTTAGAGGTGAATTTGAAATTTTCATAAAATATGAGGATCATCTAGCAAAATTTGAAAAATTAATAATAAACAATTTAACATTTGCATTATATAGAGTGAATGCACAATTTCAAATTCCTTACTTTTTGGTGTCATTTGAAATTCTTTAATTTATTTTTGCTTTTCGCACTCTGGTTCCCCAGGAAAAGAGGCCCTAGTAATCCAGAGCTCGTGTCGAGAGGTACTGACACTGACCAAATATTGTTTCCATCAGGAATCGAACTCGGTATTCCCCGAACCTTCGTTCCTTAGTAGGAGCTCGTTTACCACTCGAGGTCAAGTGCTTGGTTGAACTCCTTAAATTTAACTTGAATAAAATACTTCATAAATTTACATAATTTTAACAATTCTCCATATTTTTTATCCAAACAATCGATTTTGTTCAAATCATTTCAAATTCCCTCAAAAAGTTATTTTTCCTCGTTAAAATGCTTCATCCAAACACACTCTTAGGGAACTAATTAATTTCTTGTAGATATTATATTGACCACTTGTGTGCATAAATTTCTATAAGAGACTCTAATGCCCTTTGTATTGAAGTGAACCTGTATAAATCATATTTTTCATCTTTCACCCTTAATTCCTTTATTTTTTTAAAATATTGATTGATTTCAATTATGAAAGTGGTTGCAAAAGATTTGTATACTTATTTTTTTACCAATAATCTCTAAATTCATTTTAAGCACCAAAACTCTTAATTAAAATTTTAAAGGAATTGAAAGGTATAAATATTATAGCTTAATATGTGAAAAGACCTCATTTGCATGCAAATTTTCCATATTGAATCATTTGCATGCAAATATCTCACTTAGGCATGGTAACGAGAGGGGCGAGGGAAGGTTTAAGCATTATTAGACCCACCCCGCCCCTGCCCATAGACGTACCCCCAACAGGAAATGGGTTTCCTCGACCCCACACCTGCATGAATTGTAAATATTTTTTAAAATGCACTTTTTTCATAACAATAAATATCAATAATTAAACTAAATATTAAATCATTTTAATAATAATGATAATACTTTGTCATTTTTATTTAATCTATATTTCAAAAAAATGAATAATAACTATATTAAATTTATTATCTTAAGATTAAAAAAGGTAAATAGGTAGTAAAATTATTAAAAAATAAAGATAATAAAATAAATTGAATAGGCAGAGTGAGTACTAGAATCCTCTCCCCCGTATTACTGACTGACCCCACAAACCAGGACGGGTATTTTCAACATGTTTTGTCCTCATTATTGGAACAAAATTGGTTGATACCATATCCCTTGGGTTTTGATGATAACAAAGTATTAAATAACAATTAGGTATTCTAACATCTATTTAAGTTTGTATGAATATAATCATTAAAAACATATAAAGAATTACTTGAGGAATCTAAATCTGAAAATCACACTCTAGCTCTAAAGATCACTTCTAAATACTCTTCCTCTAATGGAGATCTAGACTCAGAAGAATTCAACTCTGAAGAAAGTCATCCTCTAGTGACCCAGACTCTGAAGCTTCAGAAGCCAAGGAAGAAGACCCTGATTTGATTAGCCTTTGAAGAGTTTGAAAGAAAAGCATCCTCTGAAGCAAAAGTTATTCTACCAAGGCAACTCTGACAGACTCGAAGACTTTTTGATCACGTGAAGACTTAAGGAAAATCTCTTCCTTGGTGCCCGAGCTTCAACGAATAATTCCTCTTTTAGAAAGGTGCTTTGTTGATAAGCCTAATCAAGTACAAAGCTAGCCCAACCTATTTGGTGAAAGTCTCCAACATCTCTTTTCTCTCTTCTCTATTTAAGGAGCAGAAGGGATGAAGAAGAAGACTAACCCAACACACTAATACAACTCTGCTACAGACTCTGTTCATTAACATTCAAAGAGAAGCTACTCTGTCAAATTTACAAAAACTTAGAACATCTTAAATTTGTGTATATTTTAGAAGTTCTTAAGTCTTAGAGTCTTTCTAAGTTGTATTTTGTCTAAACCTCTGATTATACATCAAGTGTAGTTGTTATCCTAAACTTTTAACAAGTTGTTTAGAGTCAGAAGTCTCTTGCTTTAGTGCTTGAGCATTTGAAGTCTTAATCTTGTGTGCTTAAACAAGGAAGTTTCAAACTTGTGTGTTTGAGAAAGGAAGTATTTAGCTTGTGTGCTAGAGCAAGGAAGTCTTGAGCTTGTGTGCTTGAGCAAGAAAGTCTCAGACTTATGGGTTTGAGCAAGGAAGTCTTATACTTATGTGTGTAATTAAAGGAAGTCTCTTGCTGGTAGGCTTGAGCAATTGTAATAGGATTTGGTTATATTTGAAATCCCTTGAAGAACAAGGGAACTAGACTACTCTCAGGTTGTGAGAGGAACCAGGATAACTGGTTGTGTGTTGTGCTTTTACTTTATTTGCTTATGAACTATATTCTGCCGCTATCATTTGTTTACATCTGAGTCAGTTTCGGTTTCAAAATATGATAAAGAAATACAAGAGGTCAAACTCTGAAGTGACCCTGATTCAAACTCTGAACTGAAGGTTCAGACTCTGATCAAGTTCAATCAAAAGCAAAAACTGAAAAACCTTGAAAAAAGCCAACACAATTCAACCTCCTTCTCATGTTTTTCTCACCTTCACTCACTCACATGTTTTCCGGGAAACTTCCTAGAAGGTCACCCATTCAAATACTACTCAAAGTCAAGCACGTTTAACTATGAAGATATTATTTGTTAGGATACCAAAAAGAAGATGCATCTTGTTGGTATTGGTAGTATCAATCAATCCTTATATGTCTTCCTTCAATCATGCAGTCCTATACAAGCACGGCCTCAGGATCCTCTCATCCTGATGTGTATTTTGACGATCACTCTCAGCCCTCTTTGGCCTCGGGTGTTACATGCCCAACAACTTCCGCTTGGTTTATCAACTGACCCCACAAACCAACACGGGTCTTTTTAGCATGCTTTATCCTCAATCACTTGCTTTCTGTGAAACTTCCTAGAAGGTCACCCATCTAAATACTACTCCAATTCAAGTACGCTTAACTATGGAATTCTTATTTGTTAGACTATCAAAAAGAAGATGCATCTTGTTGCTATAGGTAATACCAATCAATCCTTATAAGCCTTCCTTCAACCATGCAGTTTCATACATGCACAACCTCGGGATCCTCTCATTCTGATGTGAATTCAGGTGACCACTCCCACCCTCTTTGGCCTCAGTGTAACAACCACTCTCCGCCCTCTTCGGCCTCAGGTGTTACACCTCTGTCCCCGGCCCCGGTTAAATTGGGTTTTCCATGTTAGATTTAGGGTGGGGGCAGTCGAGTCTGGCTTGGGGTGAATTTTTTTGCCATGACTATATCTCACACTTACATGTCACAATGGTCTACGCTTCATAATTGTGTCTATATTGCATTGCTAATTTATTTGATTTATTTTGCATTTGTTTTGAATAGTCTTGCTCAAACTTAATTTGTGCATTAACTAAATTTAGTCAAATATCTAAAATCTTGATTGATTGTCTTAATCAATTAACATTTTTCATATTTGAGATTGCTCATTATTTTCAATATTTTGTTTTATATTTGATAAAGAGGTTTTTTTAATTGTGTTCCTCCAATAGTGCATACTTAATAAAAGAATTCTGAAAGATAGTTTCTGCTTTGAAAAATTGCCTCATCTATTCAACTTCCTTATATATTTTATAGACCATGTCGACCAACAAAAATACAATGAATTTATAGACTTGGAGAATAATACTTAGTGACAAATTTTCAGTCAAAGAAGTTTATAAAGTGTTGATGTCGAATTCTAGGATTGAAAACTCTCTTTCATGTGATCTTTCATGGAGTGACGTTTTTATGTTAAAGGTTTCTTTCTTTGTGTGGAAATTATTGCAAATTAGATTATCCACAAAGAAAAATATTACTCGTTTAGTAGCAGCTTACGTGAATTTACATTGGGTTAGTGGCTGGATTAATACTTATTTGTGAAATGTTCATTTTTGGTAATGCTTGAAATTTAGTGTTTTGAAAGTTCATTTTTGGTGATGTTTTATGAAGAATCAAACACACAATAATGGAAGAAATGCATTATGAATAATTTTTTCATCCTATACACAATATAAAAAATCATTAGAGAAATATACTTTCTCATGGGTTAAATATAAGTAAAAATCAAAATATATATTTAATCTAAAAGCAACAAAAAAAAATTAAGATAGAATTTTTTTTGGCTAATAACCGATATGTCCTGTCAGATGAGGGAGAATTAAAAAAAAATCTCCATAAAAGAACACACAAATGACTCCTTGCTTTATGAATATTCTCCTATTTTAATCCCTCATTAGAATTTCTAAGAATTTTTAATGACATGATGCTGTCACATGTGATTTTTAAAAGTTTTAATTTATTTTTTATCTAATATTGATTCCACATGTAAATTTATGTTATTTCAATTAATTTTAGAAAAAGAATTAAAATTGCAAATATCTCAAATTGTATCAAAATCACTCGCAAAACTTAAAAAAAAAAGAAACTTTCTTTTCTCCATAATTGTCTTGTTCATTGCTTCTCAAGAGCCCTCATTGTTGGACGTTCAACCACTCAAACATTAAAGTTATTGCTCGCTCACAGAATATCAAATACCCATAGGTATTTTTTTTTATCTTATCACTCAAATAAAGTCGGGTTTTACCATCTCGTTCCTATTAATTGTTAGGTACTTTCATTTATTTCAGACATGAGTTTGTTTAATGTCATATTTTACCATGGAGAAACTTTGACCAAAAAAGCTTCATGTCTCGTATAGATGGTGTTGAAATAATTGTTGAAGGGCATGAATCAGACAAATGGTCATATTTTGTGGTGCTTAGCTTAGTGAAATATCGAGGATGTGATAGTAGTGGATTTATAAATCATTGCCTTCGTAAAAAGGTTGATGGACACACCTAGATTTAGCATAATGTTAAAGATAATTTATGGAAGGTTCTCAAACCTATTTTTGTTGATCTTAGGCAAGAATGTGATGAAATAAGTGATGATAAAGTTAGAGGTATTAATTTTTATGATAGTGAAAAAGATAGAGTAAGTGAAAACAATGAAAGGCTTATGATGGTTGAAGTGGATATATCAATTGAAGATTTTAAGGTTGACATAGATTTTAGTACATTTAGATATAATTTAAGATCCAACATATCAACATCAAAGATAAAATCTAATTCGAATTAGTGGGAAATCTTCCATGTCCAAGTCCTGTCGAGATGGAGATGGTGATTATGCAAGTGAAGAATTGGGTAGCTCAGACTCAGATGACAGTGATAATGAAAGGCTTCCTAAATATGAGAAATTTATAGGAAATTTGCTAAACAAATACCATGCATTTAAAACAACTCATTGCTTAAATTTAAAGATGTTATTATAGTCGGGTCATTTTGAATGGTAGAAAGATAAGATTTGAAAAAATGAAAGTTATAGTGTTAGGTTAGAGTGTAAGGGAAAATGTGAATTTTTGGCACTTTATAGCAAAATAGGTGACAAAAACATCTAACTATCAAAGACATGGGTGGGGACAGATACATGTGGTACGACTTTAAACAAAAAAAATCAAGATTGTGTTGAGAAAAGGTAGTCATTTTAGGGGGTGAAAGCTTTTGAGCTAATGTATGAAGTTAGAAGAAAGTACTTTATAGGTATTACTAAGGGAAGTTCATGGATTGAGGAGATTATTAAAGATGTACAAATTAATTTTTTATTTTTGCTTTAATGGTTGTAAAAATAGATTTTCTAAGGACTCTAGAACATTTATTGGAGTGGAAGAGTGTCATTTGGAGACAAAATATGGTGGGAAATTACTATTTGTTGTTGCTTGGAATCCTAATGACCAGTACTATCCATTAGCCTTTGGGGTAATGAAGATAAAGATAAAAGAAAGTTGAAGGTGTTATTACATTTACTTATTGAAGATATTGGTCAAGATATTAGACATGTCTTCATATTAGATCAACAAGAGGTAATGTGATGTATTGTTTTGATAAAATCTTATTTTATTTAAGAACTTGTTATGTATTATTTTGGTGAAATCCTGATGCACTGTTTTCTGTAAACTTATGGTTTGGTGAAAATATGTTATTACATGTTATGTTTTGCTAGTGGTTTAAATGAAATAATGTCTCTATTATATATTGTGTTGAGTAATTGTTGGGTAAAACTTGTTATGGTGTTGAGTAGTTGTTAGGTGAAACTTGTTATGGTGTTGAGTAGTTGTTGGGTAAAACATGTTATTACTACATTATATGTTTCAGATGAAAACCTGTTATGTTATGTATTGTGTTGACATGGTATGTTATGCAGGTACTAGTATCAACTTTTGAAGAAATGTTTGATCAAATCAACTACCTACCCATTAACAAAACATACAACCAAACATCCTAATTTACCCTTCTCATAAAATACACATTATGCCTAACAAAAGGGTAGATGAGTAAATAACATATTCATTTTTCTCCAAGGATTCTAAGCCTTCCACATGACAACCAATAGAATTAAACTATTATGACAATTGGCTCATTTGGGAAATTTCATTTCAAATTTTCATCATCATTCTCTCTCCCCTGGTACTTCCTTTCCATTCCCATCTCCCTGTCATTTTCTCTCCCATTCGTCTTTCATTCTCGTCATTGCTCACTCTCTCCCTTTTCAATCAGTTCTTAACCACTTTATTCTCCAGCTTGAATTCTTCTGCATCTCTCTGTAAGTGCATCACTTTATTTTAACCCTTTCAATTAATCTTTTTCCTGGTTTTTCGATTCTCCCATTGTTGCTTTACACCCTTCTTATTCTCAATGTTTCTTCTCAAAATCAGATTATGCGGAGAAGAACGATATATGCCTGTGGGTTGTGGTTTTGATTTTAAACGAAGAAGAAGATGGAGATCTATTTATAGGTTGCGGTTTTGATTTGATTGCTTTCTGCATTTTTTATCCTTTGAACAAAGGGGTTTGATTTGGTTTGGGTAAAAAACGATTTTTTTGTTCGTTTTTGTTTTGGTTTG
Organism: Lathyrus tuberosus; assembly: GCA_022829125.1. Taxonomy (NCBI): domain Eukaryota; kingdom Viridiplantae; phylum Streptophyta; class Magnoliopsida; order Fabales; family Fabaceae; genus Lathyrus; species Lathyrus tuberosus. The sequence goes on from JALAZF010000676.1 coordinate 587,263, forward strand.
GATGGTGGTTTTTATTTGATTGTGTGTTATGAGATCTGGTTTTAGTTTATGTTTGTGTTTTATTGTGAAAATTTGGAAATTTTTTAATTTCACTGTGGTTTTTAGGGTTTTTGATGGTTTTGGTATTTGGTGAAGGTTTGTGAAGGATATGTAGTCCACCGTCGCCCTCGCATCGGTAACGTTTGTTAAGTTCTTTACTCTTTAAATTTAGGGTTTACTAAGTGTAGCGAGTGATTTTTGGATGTGGTTGCGAAGCACGATTGCTCTAGTACTATAGTTCGATTCATTTTTTATCCTATTAAAGCTGATGAAGGAAGGGAAATAGATGTCTCCAACTAACCCTGCTTGCATACTGAGGTTAAACAGTCAAAACTGTTGGTTTACAGATGCTACAAAGATTCGGGGTCTCTCCTTGGTTATTTTCTCGAAAAGGGGTGTTTTAGGCTATCGGTTGAGATGTTAGGACGGATGTATATGAAAGTATGGAATTTTGGGTTTTTGTTTAGTGTGCTCGCTAAGATTTTTCTTTCAATCTTATGCCTACGTATTCCCGTTTACCGAAACAGGGAAATCAGAGCGTTCATAGTTCCTCCTATTCTATGGGAGGAAATGGTATTTTGGTGTCTTGTTCAAAGCCCAAGACGTGAAGCGAAAGGTGGTTTATATCTTGTTCAAAGCCCAAGATATAAAGCTGAAAGGTCTATTTGTATCTTGTTCAAAGCCCAAGATGTGAAGCTAAAAGGGTTTGACTTTTAGAGAGAATTTGTCATCTCTAAAGAGGGGTTTGTTTGTCACAACTGTTTATAAAGGAGAATTACTTTAACCGGGATATGTGAATCCGACAATGCCATAATTTCCTTTATAGGGGATTTCCAACCTAAAGGAGAAGACTTTAACTCATTTTAGAGCAATGCTATCTTTCCTTAGGAATTTCTCATGCTAAAAGAGGGATAGTGGCATGGATGTAGATGATCCAGAGGCTTGCTGCTTACAGCGATTAGATGAAGGGAAAGGAGTTGTTGATGTTTGTGTACTGTGAACGAGACACAACTTTGATGCTAAAAGGTTGATTGGATCAACCAGTGGTTTTCTTATACAAAGCCTAAGAGGAGGCTAATGGCCCAACAAGAGGGTATTTTTGTGTGTCTCGTACGAAGCCCGAGAGAAAGGCTAAAAGGGGTTGATCCTACAAGAGGATCTTTTATACTCAATAAGAGAGTGTTTTTATATCTCGTACAAAGCCCGAGATGGAGGCTGGAATTTGTTTGGCTCAATAAGAACCTTTTTATATCTCGTATAAAGCCCGAGATGGAGGCTAAAAGGTGATTGACTCAAAGAGGGAGTCTCTTATGTGTCTCGTACAAAGCCCGAGAGAGAGGCTAAACGTTGTTTGACTCAACAAGGGAGTCTTTTGTATCTCGTACGAAGCCCGAGATGGAGGCTATTTGACTCAACAAGAGAGTTTTTTGTATCTCGTACAAAGCCCGAGATGGAGGCTAAAATTGTTAGCTCCGCTGGGGAGAATCATTGTACAAAGCCCAAGAGGAGGCTAGTATAACTGTTTCAGTTGACTGACAGGTCCAATATACTGATTTTAAAAGAGAAAATCAGTTCTTATATGAGCAATGCTGTACTCAAGGTTTTGATTTGAGGATCAGGGATATTTCCCTGTCTTTGAGGAAACGGGAAATCCAAAGGGTATTGAGACTGTCCGAGTCTACGGGTTTTCTTCCTATTTTTAAAGGGAGCTTGAGAATGTCTTGGAGACTCAAGGAAATTAGATTGTCCGTGTCTAGAGTTTCATCTTTTGTACTATGCTTTGAGAAACAGTAGTAGACTCTTTGAAAGGACTGTTCTATAAAGATGACTAAGTTCTGTTCCTATACCTCTAGGAGGTCGTCGGGATAATTTGTACGAAGCCCAAGAGGAGGCTGGAAACTTTTAAGAAGCCGAGTGGTCCTTGTATGAAGCCCAAGAGGAGGCTATCATTCCCGGAGGAAGAGATCATTATACGAAGCCTAAGAGGAGGCTGTGAATACTTCTAAGAAGCCGACGGGTCCTTGTACTAAGCCCAAGAGGAGGCGGGGTTGCTTTTAGGAAGCCTGTGGGTCCTTGTACAATGCCTAAGAGGAGGCCGATGCTTTTAAGAAGCCCGTGGGTGCCCAAACCCCAAGAAATTCAAGACAGGCTATTCACAAGGAATAGATCAAGCCAGGAAAGTTCGATAATTTGGAAGAAACTCAAAGATGCCATTCACGGAGAATACATTCATCTCTGGGAGTAGAGTTTCTTGACAATTCCTAATGAGGACAGCCGAAGAGAAGACTGTATCTGGTGATCCTATTGGGGATCTAGTTGTCTATTTCTACGAATAAACGCAACGGTTTTCCAAGTTCTAGATGTAGTTGCCGGGGAAACTCTAAATATCTATACTATTATTACACAGTTGATATGAGTTTATGAAAGAAGACTTACAGCGAAACAGCCCCACAATACAGTTATATGTATATGAAAGCGGTAAATGAAAGCATATAACCACTTACTCGGTTATAGAGCTTCCATGCTGTTTGGTTAGTTGTTCAACAAAGAAAGATTGAAAACAACAGTATATTCAAAATCAAAGGAGAAAGTGCTTTGAAAAAGAAAGATTTGGGGCTTACAGCTCAAGGAGAGACCCAGGGTTTTATCAGTGAGCGCACTGTTTGAATTTGTACAGAGGGACTTATACAAGTGACTGAGGCCCAAAAAAGGTTTTCTGTACAAAGGAATGGGTCTTATACTCTCTCAAGAGGCCCAAAAGGTTTAAAGAAAAAGAGTGAGGCTCATAACTCGAGGGTAGGCCCAATTGATTTTTTTCGTTAAAAATGGCGATCGCGCCGAGGTTTTCTTTTAACGCAGAGGGACTTATACAATAAGTGAGGCCCAAAATGGTTTTGGTTAAAAGGGGGTTGGGTCTTACACTCTATTAGAGGCCCAAAAGTTTTGAATGGGTCTTATAGCTCAAGGAGAGGCACAATTGTTATTTTTCAAAAGGGCGACGATCGCGCCGTTTGTTTTTGACGGTATCGAGACTTATACAATGCACTGAGGCCCAAAAATGATTTGGTCAAAAAAGGATTGGGTCTTACACTCTATTAGAGGCCCAAAAGTTTTGAATGGGTCTTATAGCTCAAGGAGAGGCCCAATTGTTTTTGAAAATGATTTATGAGGGTTGAATTAATCCAAAAACCCTAATTTGTTTTCAAAATGTGTTTTAATTGAATAAAAATTCAATTAAAATGATCAAAATTGTTTAACATATGGAAAAAAAATTGTGATCTTGGATTAATGCTTCAAAAATTAAGTATTGACCTACAAAATAATTAGAAGGCATTAAAAGTTACAAAATCAAGAGGGAAAAACATTTTAAATGGCAAAAACAAATAAAACATTAATTCTTTGCAAAAATATCAATTATATGAAATAAATAATATTTTTGGGATTTTTTGATAAAATAAAATATTTTAACATTTTTGTGAATTATCAAAAAAAGAATCAACTCAAAATCATTAAAACTCAGAGAGAAATTAATTTTTGAATCAATTAAATAAAATCACAAAATTCAAATATTCAAATATTTGAAAATGGCGCCAAGAACAAAGGCAAGAACACGCGCGTGTTCTGAGTTTCCCAGATTTGCATTTTCTATCCAATCTCACTGAATACTTGATTATATCATGCAATCTACATATCAATCAACTCGTTTTAACCTCACGATCATGTCTATGGTCTTTAATTTCATTTATTTTTAACATGGAATAAGAAATCAAAGAGAAACCTCAAGAACCCTAATTTCTGCATGAAGGTTCAGAAATTTCACACACGATTCAAACAATGCAATTTATTGAGGGAAAACATTCCATGCATGATTATGAACATATGGCCAAATTATTTTGCAGCAAAAATTGCATGGATCATAGAGTTAGAAGAGCTCATGCTTACCTCTTGCAGCTGGTGATCGTGTTTTGTGTTGGAGGTGTTACAGCTAGGTTCCAATGATCTGGATAGCTTCCCTAGGTGCCATGGAGTGTGTATGAATGCTTGGAATGGATTGAAATGATCTGGAACTTGAGATGGTACCCCAACTGCAAATCTGTCAAGAACTTGAGCAACTGGCTGGTGATTTTGTGATTTTGGTGTTCCAGATGTTATGTGAGTGTTTGGATCACTTCTATATGATGTATGTGACGTGTGTGTGTGATTGGTTTGAGTGGAATTGCTCTCTAATGAAAAACCCGATAGTGACTTGCTAAGAAAGGCATTTTTGAGAGTGAGAAGTGGTTTTTGAGAAAGGCAAGTGTTGTAGGCCTTTGGTGTACTTAAACTGATCAAAATTGAGCTTTATTTATAGTAGAGCAAGTTTGTTTTGCAAGGAATAGTGAATGGCAACTGCTGAGTAGGTTTGGCCAATGTTGGCAAATGAAAATCCAAGTCTCCTCTAGCCATTGACTAGAGGTTAGGGCACAGGCTGCTGGTCCCCTTGGTCTTGGATAAGTCTTGACTGAATTTAGTTGCTAAGAGCTCAGTTCATGCCACCTTGATGCTTCCATTGAATGCTCTAATCCAAAATTGGAGTCTTGTCCCTATTTTGGCAATTCTAGGTTCAACATGCTATTTCTTGTTCCAAAGACTTTGGAGGCTTGGCTCAGTGATTGTCCCCTTTAGATTCAATCCTCAGAGGTGTCCAAAGTGATGACAAGGCTTGGAATTGGCTGATTTTGGCAAATCGACCAAAAGTGTAAAAATCTGCCTTGCCTTGGCAGATTTCAGCAAGGCATCTTGCCAATGTCATATCTCATGGCTCAAATTGAATTTGGTAATGTTTTTGGCCATTTTGGAAAGCCCTTACATGATAAAACAACTGTTTGAACATGTTTGGTTTTGATCTCTTTTGAATACAAGTGAAAAATCCCCATACATTTGGAAAAAAGTAAAGGCAGATTCTGACTTAGTGAAATTTTCACCAAGTGTTGGAACAAAGTGACTTTTCTTAATTTTGATCACTCCATAACTCAAAATCCATGAGGAATTTGGACATAGGTCAGTATGAAGCTTTTGTAGAGGGCAATGTAATCTACAAATCAAGCTTTGAATGGGGAACAATGGCCTTGTGGTTTAGGAGTTATGGTCCTCCAAAGTTGGCACATTAGTGTCACTTTTTCCATAACTTAGAAATTTTTCTAAGTTTTTATGGTTACCCCTTTTACAAGTTATCCCACTTTCTTTGATTTTTCTTGATGAATGATGATTCAAATCATACATTAACATCATTTTAGGGTTAAAAATCCATTTTGGTGAAAAATCTCAAAAAGTCAAAGTTGACTTTTGTGCACAGTTGACTTTTTATCAGATGAATTCCAAACTGTGCAATTCTTCAAGAAATCATGTCCTTGACCTAAATCAAACTTAATGGACATGTTCCATGGGTTTCATTGGGTATATTGAATCATGTCTTAGGGTTTGGGAGCATGTCCTGGTCAAAAGTCAAAGTTACAGTTGACTTTCCTCGCGAAACCCTAATTATGGTGCAGATGAAATTGAGACTTGTTGCTCAAGCTTCTTGGATTAATCCATTGTTCAAAATGGATCAATATGGTATATTAGAGACCCTCAAATCATGTCTTGAGGTCTTGGTTCATGATTTGTCCCAAAAGTCAACTTAGGGGTGAATTAGGTCAAGAAACCCTAATTCCTGATTTTTGATGTATGCATCCCCTAAGGTCAAATTGACTTGATGATTGGGTCCATGAGGTTCCATGGAGTATTTTAGGATATGCTTTGAAGCATTGGCTTGTGTCCAGATGAAAAATTTCCATCTGGAGGCCCTGGTCGACCAAAACCCTAATTTGGCGACACTGTCGATCTTGGGACTTGATCCACCTGAGCAGCCTTGTGCTTAATCCTTGAAGTGGGAGTCCTCTTGATCCCTTGTGGATATTTTAGAGGTTAGAAAAGTTGAAGATCAAGTCATTCCTTGATTCGTCCTTTGTCTAAAGCTCTGAGAGGGCTTAAAACCCTAATTTTGATTGTAGTGAATGCTCAACAACCCTTGAGGCATTTGATGAGGCATGATGGTTCATCCATATTGTGATGATGATTTGCACAATGATGGGAAATCTCAGTGGTCAAAATTTGGGGTATGACACTAAGAAATAATTTTTTTACTCTATACATTTGAACCATACTAATTTCATATACATTTTAATTTTAAAGTAAGATTTCTTTAAGTATTTCTTATCTCTCATTTGGTGGTGGTTCTCCAATATGTACAAAATACCGCCTAGATAAATAAGCAGTTGTGTACCATTTCTTTTTTGTAGGAATTGAATGAGAGATATCATCTCTTCAGATTGAGGTAAATAGTGCTAACAAAGATATTCTTAGTGATTTTACCCTATTTCATATTTCCTTTTAGTGTTTCACTGCCTTGTGTACTACAGGAAAAGAAGTTGGCAGTGGAGATTAAAAGAGAATAAAAAAGTGGAAATAAGGTAAGTATATTTCTCATCAATTTGTGTCTAATTCATTTCCTTAATTTTAATGAGCATATAGTTTAGTGTTTATGTCTTGCATAAGTATTAATAATATAATATTCAGATAAATATTTGAAGGAATTTGTAGTCAGAGTATTAAGGATGCCTATATGCAGTTACAAAAAGTATTCATTTCATCGTTTTATGATACCAGAAGACATGCTAATGATGGTAGTGAACTTCATTGTCGATATAATTTTATATTTATTGCAATTTTAGTCTTGTATTGCCATTGGACTATCATGATCTTAGGACATATTTCACACACAACCTTGATGGCTATTGGTATCATGAACATAGCTGGTTCTTGTACTTCATGCTATGTCACGACATGATCGTTTTCTTGAACAGTTGTTAGCTACAATGCTGGTGCACAGACTGCAGTTTCTAATATAGTCATGGCTTCAGCTGTTCTGGTGACCCTTTTATTTCTCATGCCTCTCTTTTACTATATGCCAAACGTTGTCTTAGCGAACATCATCATCGCTGTGGTGATTGGACTGATAGGTTATCAAGTTTCACATAATCGTGGAAGGTTGACAAACTTGATTTCTTGGCATATAGAGTCTCAGGTATTCTCATCAAGATATTTGAGTAAATTTAATAATGCTCAAATAACTACCGTTTTGAATTTTTGACATATATTCAAATACATATTCATTTTATCAGGTGGATCAACTTGTTTTTTGAAGAGTTGGTGCGGGAGAGGTTTCCCAAATTAGGTTTGTATAACGTTCTAAATCATTTTCATGTCTTTGAACTCACCAAGTGAAGTTTGTTTCTAGAGTACCATCCTTAATTGTTAATTTCTTGTGTATGCTTCCTTTGCAGCGAGTCATCTGGGTTATCTAGGAGTGCAGGTTGCATGGGTTACTAGACCATGGTTTCTTTCCATTTTTGTGAACATGTTTCCTTGGGAAAGTGGTCAGGTTTTATGTTTTATCTATTGAATACTGTAGCTTAGACTTATTTCATATGAGCCATATGTATTCTAAAGCCTAAGCTTCCTCCTTATTTATTTTAAACTATTTGTGCTTCAGTTCTTCGAGTGTGGGATGTGCTTCTTTTTTAAGGAAACAGAGTCATGCTATTTAAAACTGCAATTGCTTTAATGGAGCTATATGGTACTTGGCTGAAAATGATTTATTTTCAAAGATATATTTGTTTCTCTCTAGCTATGCTTCAGGGGTACTGTTGATAAAATGTACATGTTGATGAAGTCAATAACAGGGCAATGACAAGATACTGATGAAACAAACTAAAAATGAAAAGGTGAAAGCTTTCATTATCGTATATATTTTGTGTCATTTTTTGTTATATTATCTAACATTGCAAAATGTGGAAAGATTTCACTCTTGTGGTTTATGTTTGATGGAATTTTTCAAAATGCACTCATTCATGTGTCATTTCTAAAGTTTTCCCTTGTTGCTAAAAGTTTTAAAATAATTTTTATTTACTAAAATGCACTCATTTCAAACAACAACACTAAAATACTTGTCTTTTCATGCTGCAACAATAACAGACTACAAATCTAGAAAAAAAAATCAATATTGAAGTCTTGGATTGTTGGATTGCCATCTTGAGAGATGGTGTGAGTTGCTCTCCTTTCCTAAGCTCTTGGTCATTTATGAAAGTGTTGATTCCTATTCCACAAATATCATTATAAAGGTTTACAGTAAAAGTTGGTGTGTCTAACTATAGTACTATGATTAATTTGATTTGGTGGTATAGTTATGAAGTATTAATATACAATTATATTTGCTTTTTCATTTGGTATTTTGTTACAATTTGTTCTGCAAAAAGTACAAGAGATAGACAGAGCTTTTGTAGGGAATTCATTATGCCTGTAAAGAGATAAAAGACCTCATTCATCATTGTCTTTATTATGTTCGTTTTTTAATGATTGCTTTTTTCATGGCTTATTAGTTTTTGCATAAGATCTATTTTTTTTTTAATTTTTATGCATCACATGTTAATGTTGCAAGATGTCATGCTGAATTGAAGTTTTAAGGTCAAATTTTATTAATTTATTCATGTTTAAATTATTATGTTGTCATGCATTTTGTCAAATAATTTGAGTATTTTGAAATGCCAGTAATTTGGGTGGGTTACATGTCATGTATTGCAATTTTGAAGAGTAATATACTTTGGGTTACTTGTCATGTACTGCAATTTTGAAGAGCAATAGACTTTGGTTTTTTAAGAGAACTCAATAGATAGAATTCATTCTCTATGTAATATATATTTGCAATCAAGTTGAAAAATATTTATGAAGTGTTAGAAACAAGTTGAAATCTAATAGATAATAAAATTAAAAATAGTTTATTTTTATTTATTATAATAAACTCTTAAAAAATTATTATATTGAACATTATTGTACCCGCACGACTAATCAACTAACACTATTAAATCTATCATTTTTTTTCACATCTTCAGTGTTGTTGAGTTCTACTATAACATCCAATTTTTGACTTTCTATTGTAACATTCTGTTATGGTTTTAGGCATGACTTATGCCTATTGTTAATAAATTCTCTTTGTTTGTTAAAAAAAATTAAGAGTGAATACCCATATTTTAATCCTTACAAATTAGAACATGTTTTTAAGTCAACTATTTGCAGGAGTATTTATTAGATAATAATGCAGAAAGTATGGAATAATTTTTAAACTAGCCTTGCCTTAGTACTGAATAAATTTAATTTTAATTTTGATTTAAACTAGCCTTGCCCTATGTCTATGGAAAAGTCATTCAAAGATCTTGAAAAGTGTCTTGGTCTGACATTATCTTTACAAAATCCATATTTGATCGGATTTTGCTGAAAAGTTCCTGTAATTTTAAGCTTATATTTTAAACAAATATGCAAACTAGCGACTCTTTCAAATAATAGGATGTACTTTGCATTGGAAGTTGTTACATTTTATTAAACAAAGAGAAAACTTTATGGCATTAGCTGTCAAAAGCAACTTAAAATTGATGCTTTCACATAAGCTGCAACATAGATGTCCATTACCTGTAATTGTCACAACAATACACATTACTTTTTTGTTTCTGATTCATTTTGAACACAGAAGAAACACAAGGCTATTGGAAACTAAAACTTTGAGAAAATTTGAATGAAGGTTTGTATGTCATTTGAATGAAACATATCAAATGAATAAATTGTGATATCTCTCTGTTATTAAGGAAACTCATTTATTATGTTTATTGAAATCTTGAATATGTCTGTAATTAAGGAAACTCATTTGAATAAATTTTGTATATGGTATTTTTAAACTTTACATGATGCTATTAATGTGTGTTATGAACCAAATAAATTTCTTCATTTTACATGTTGTTTACTATTTTTAGGGGTGGTTAGTTAAATATTTGCAAGGGTTTGTTTTTATGTGTAAATTTCTTTCTCAAAGTTTGTTGTGTTTTTCAACGTGACATTATTTATTATGATTTAAAATTATATATAATTTTATTAAAAATTTATGTTATTTATCTTTGAACATATGAAATTATAATGTCAATTTATTAATCTATTTGTCAATAATATAAAAATATATAATTTTATACACAGTAAGACAATTAATACAAATAAGGTAGATATTGTAACAAAAATTAATCATTGAATATGATATTTTTAAATTTTACATGATGCTATTAATGTGTGTTATGAACCAAATAAATATCTTCATTTTGACATGTTGTTTACTATTTTTAGGGGTTATTGGTTAAATATTTGTAAGGGTTTGTTTTTATGTGTAAATTTCTTTCTCAAAGTTTGTTATGTTTTTCTACGTGACATTATTTTTTATGATTTAAAATTATATACTACCTCCGTTCCTTTTTATAAGAGACAACTCATTTTTTAGGTTCATTGAATAATCAATGTATTTGACCAATTTATGTTCAAGGATTTATAAAATGATCTTAAGATATGAATGACTTTACCCGTGCGGACGCACGGGTCTTTTACTAGTTTAGCATAAAATATGTCTAAGATATTTGTATGTCAATTTTAAAAAAAAATTGGCGGTGGAACTACTATCAAGGACTTAATTATAGGAGTTGCAAAAGTAACGTATTATCAAGCTTGTGAGGAAAAAATATATGGGATATGCATAGTCTAACAACTAATCTTAAATATAATACAAGATTATAATGGCAATACTAACATAATAACAAGTGTAACTAATTTTATAAAGGACAATCACAAAAAGTGTGTGATCTCGAAATTATGGTAGAAAATTATTTCATATGATCAAAGGATATACATACAATTGCATTCAAAATAGAACACACACAAACTAAGTGTTGAGGGGATACCTAAAAATAGTAGTAAATATATCCACAAAGAGATTAATGAAGTTGACTATGCATACCTTTACCGGGAATACTCTGACATTTGAAACAAATGAACAAAAGTTAAAATCTTTGAGAATCTTATTCATGTGTGGTTGTTGTTGAAGCTAGAATAGCAGCAAGCAAAAATATATAAGTAACCCAATTTTATCGTTCTCCACAGGGATCAGTGCGAGGGAAAGAATGTCATTCGACGGTATCTATATTTCTAAGCTCATGATTCAAAAGTTTTGGTTTTAAGAAGGAACCAAGATTAAATGCAAAAAATGTAAAGACTGAAAATATAAAATAAAGACTGAATTATAAATGGAGCCTTGTTGGAATTGGATCTCATCAATTGATAACACATGCATTCTTCTAATCATATTATACATAAATCAATCATTCGCCTAAAATCCTCACGTATCACCCACGACAGAGGTTATGTCTAACGCAACGTCGAGAGAACGACCGTATTGCCTCATTAGTGATGTCTCACGCAACAAAAACCAACACAGAGTATTAAGAACTGATACTCACGCAAGTGTTAAGCCTAAATCTATTTCTAGAGTTTAGAATAAAACAGATAATCATCTTAGATCCAGATCTGAAGAGTATATGTCTATAGCGGTTCAAATCACAGATAAACAGGTAAACAAAGATGACACCCAAATCAGATAAATGATTGCTTCATATAAAATTCCAACGATCAGAATATGTACATACTCTTAACCCTTTTTACATGTATTAACCTAATTTGTCAAATGAATGTGAATATTGTTCTTCATCACTATTATCACGCATCCTCACAATACCGTATCGATCCTACTCATGCTAGCCATGCTACTTAATCAACATAATACAACAAAAGATAAAATGAATATCAACTCACAAAACCATGTCAAAAGTTTGTTCATTGATAGAAGAAAATCTAAGATCAAAGATTTGTAAAGGTTTTGTCCAGACCACAAATAATCAATCAAAGACAACAACAATAGAGAATCAAAACATATTCACAAACATATATTAGATGAAATACAATAGGTATCAAAAGATTACATTCTTTCCCAACAAGAAATCAAAGATCCTAAGTTCTCTCTCTCCAAAACTAAAACATCAACTCTAAAAGTGTGAAAATTCTATTTATATTACATTCAGGAAATTCACAGTTCGCAAAGCGAACCCTTCATTCGCACAACGAATGGTAAAAATAGGCACCTGAGGTGCCTCTGATAAACTTAAACCGCCACAGAATTCTTCGTGAGTTTGCAATGCGAAGGATCACTCGCAAAGCGAACACTCGTTTTCCCGTTCGTAAAGCGAACTTTAGCTCCTTTTGCCCCTGCCAAATTCTGGGACCATTCGCTGAAGACCTCGCTAGCTGTTCGCAAAGCGAACATTCGCTAGCAATTCGCAAAGCGAATGTACTGATACATTCCTCATTTCTTTAGCAGCTTGTATCCATTTCTTGTGTCTTACAACTTTGATCATTTAATGCCTTTTCCTGCACAATAACACACATCTTACAAGCACCAAAGGTATATTATCAATGTTAGAAGAACAACAACAATCATGATTAAAATCAATGAAAACATGAGAAAAGAGAAGAAAAAGTGCAAAGAAAGATATGTCATTTTTAGGTAAAATCTGCACCTAACAACTCTCCCCAACTAGAATTTTGCTTGTCCTCAAGCAAAGTATGCCCCTCATTAAAGCAAGAGGATTTGCTCAAGCATAAGATTCAACCAAAGTCAAGCATGAAAATGCACACAAGCAACGTTCACTACTCATTATAATCGAACAATGACAAAGAATTAAGTTCTTAAACAAATATCATGGAATGGTTAAAAAAAACTAAGTTTTCATACTTGGATCACTCTAACACTCCTCTTCAAAATAAGAATAAAGAAATTGACGCGTTTGCAACCGCGGGGAAATTTCACTCACCTGACAAACAATGCAAATAGCAATCCAATTCATACAACATCTAACAATCAAAAATGAAAACATGGAAGCAAAAAGATCACTAAGGGCTTCAAAGATTGTAGCTTGGTCGGGTTAACAATAAAGGGACATTTCTAAAGGCCATTGAATCAAAATTGCCGATGCAAAAAGAAACATTCACTATACATGGTATTTACACATCACAACTTCATTCACCATTTCCATTCCTTCACCATAAACCTTCTCAAACTTCCTTATGCACAATTATTTCATTCTCTATTTTTCTCATTCAAACAAGCATCCTTTTTCTTTTGTTTTTCACATTCATATTCACACTTTTTCTTTTCATGCTTGCTTGAAATTTTTCAAAAGTTTATAGCAACCTACCATTCTTCCTTTTCATTCTCCCCAACTTGAATTCAACCAAACCTCAAGTGAATGCTCCTCACTTTTTAAGGCAAGGAAATCAAATTAAAACAATGTTCAAAGGTTCAAGAAGAAATTTTTAGAACCTCACAAAATTCAATGATGAACCAAACTTTCAAATTATGTACACAAACCAAGTTCACTAAAATGAGATCTAAACTATTTTAGGCTCAAAGGGGTTAACGAATTCTCTCTACTCAGGGGTAAGGTACTTTTGGATACGGTTGTGCTCAATATAAATAAATGCCTTGATCATTTCTAATGCTTCCAAATAGATCCTGACCGCGAAGGGCTTGTAGTTCTTTCTGCATTTCCAGGAACTGTTCCTGGAACTCATTCATTCTGTCGAACATACTTTCGTTTCCACCAGAAGGTATCAGTGGAATCTGTCCTTCCGGGACAGTGTGTACCACGGGTGGTGGTATAGTCATCATGGCAGTGACTCTAGGTTCTTCCCTCTCCCGAAGTTTATAACCTTCAGGAGTTGCTGTCATGCCCCGGGCATCTTCGTTTTCCCGAAGTTTGTAACCTTTAGGCCCAGCGGCTCCTGCTGCGGTTCCCTGATCTTCAGTGATCGGCGGAATATATCCTTCTGGGATATAGTTAGTAGGCATGCCCCAGGGATGATCTTTCGGCATTTTGTACCTAGGATCATACTTTTCCACTATGGGCGTTGATGTGATCTCTGGGATCACAGTCCTTTGTTGTTGCATCTGAGCTTCTGCTAGAGCTTGCATATCGTTGTGAAGCTTTCTCAGATCCTCTTTCAGAGTGTCGATCTATTCCCTCAACTCTCTGTTCTCTTCTTCGAGATCATCCATCTTTTTCTGTCGATTGGCCCGAGTATTGTACGAATGAGACAGTTTGACTCAAGAATTGAGACGCAAATGTGAGATTCGTAGGTAAGAAGAATGCGTTATGAATGCTATGCAACGATTATATTAATTGTATATATATATATATATTTTTTTTTATTCAAAGTAAACTTTGACAATTGGATTGCAAATATCAAACATTGGGGAAACCCCATTTTATTAAATTCAAAGATTGCAGAATGGAAATACAGTAATTTACATAGTGCTGTAAAAGGAATTATAAACTTATGGGTCCTTAGTCCTCTCTGAAGCGAGCTCAGGTGCTGGTTCTGGTACTTTCCTTTTCTTTGACCGGGGCTCTTGAGCCGTTGTCGGGTCGTCATTCCTTTGCCAAGTGAAAGGAGCGAGAAAATTCCTCTGGTCATCCTGATTTTCTACAGCATGTTGCTCTAAAATCTCGATCAGAGCATCTTTATCTTTCAATGGTTGCTGTATTTTCTTAAACTCCACATTGACAATACGATACTTGTTCTTCCAAGACTTTCTCTCCTGTTAAACTTTGTTGAGAGTAACCTGAAGTTTTTCCGTATCGGACATAAAGTAAAGGACGGGGTCCCTTAACGGAAGAACTTCCTGACGAGGGTAAGGCATCCTCAGCTAGAGAGCTCTAGTTTGTACCCAGTGGAGATAAGGCTCCACCGAGACACAGTTTGGTTTTCCTAGAGACTCTCTTCCTTTCCTATGAACGTGTTTCCAGGCATGCACTATTTCTGTCTTTAGTGCTCTGTCATTTTCTCCTTCCTTGAAGAAAAGACCTTCCAGATGAGCATTACACGGGACATGTCTCATCGGGTATCCAAATTGACGACGAACTAAAACTGGATGATAGTTGATTCCTCCCTTAGTTCCTATAAGGGGTACATTTGGGAAATTTCCACAACGGTCGATGATTCCGATCCCGTCATAGATTCGATTGTACCAATCGATGTCAGAGTTGGTAAGAGACATGATTCTCTGCGACCAACGTAAAGTATTCTTTTGATCCCAAAATGCAGCAGACTTGGGCAAATGGGAAGTGAACCATTTGTACAGCAGGGGTACACAGCATGTGATCATTCCTCCGCTGTACAAATTCCTTAAGTGTATAGAATGATAAGCATCTGCGAGCAAGGTCGGTACAAGGTTTCCAATCAGAAAAATCTTAATGGCATTGATATCAACGAAGTTATCAATGTTGGGAAACAGAAATAACCTGTAGGTAAGCAAAACAAAGATGCTTTCGAAAGCGGACACATTCCCTATACTAGCAAAGTACAGAGCTTTCTTTATCAAGAACTGGGCTGGAAAACCCTGGATTCCACCCTTAGTGGTCATGTGAGTCCTGACTTCTGACTCGTCCAAATATATTGCTCTTGCAATGGTTTGATCCTTTGGAATCTCTTCCAGTCCAGAAAATAGAGCTTGATCAGTAATAAGTAAATCAGTCAGGTGAGAGTACTCCTCAGTGTTGGTGCTAGTTGATAATCCGGGAATGTGAAACAGTGATAGACCGGATCATAGAACTGGATTAGTGTGGACAGGATTCCTTCGATTACATGGATCCTTAACAAGGACAACAGTCCTCCATACTTAGCTCTGAAAGCCTCAGGGTTGGTTATCATTCTTGTCAGACTTCTTAAATCCTCTAGTTTTGGAACCTTGAAGGTGTACTTGTGAGTTTTACTTCTACCGAAATCCATTAGCAATCTCTTTTTCTGACATTTGCAACCATTGTCTTAGTTTAATTTGAAAAAGAGAGACTAGAAGGGAAAAAATTTCTTTGTTTTTTAATGTTTTTCAATGAAATAAATGCATGAATGCAACACACAAAAACATAGAAAAAACATGGGGTCAAAGGGTCGGTGTCATGAAGTCAAGGCTCTACCCATCCCCAAAGGTTTATACTGGTGATTTTTTTGTACCTATTCTCAAAATCACTGATCCCTCATCGGATGACGACAGTAAGCGGATCACCAAGCGAGCTGGTTCATCTTTAGAGTAATCTCAAATGAGGGTAGTATCGCGTGACAACTATTTCCGATAGCTTCCGCACTACAAAATGGTTTAAGTCTGCTAAAATCCTTAGCTTCTCGGATAACCCAATGGAATAATATGCTTTCAACAACCTGAGTCGTATAGGCATTGAATCCGCAAAGGGCATCTCCATTGATTTGATGGTCGATCGGGACCTCTTATCTGGGATTCACTCCCTGTAAGATTACCCGTATAATGCCATCACTTATCTTAGGTGTATACTTAATCTTTCCAGATGCGGCATCACACGCATTCCCATTAGCAGAAAAATAAACACGAATATCAATTAGGAAAAGCAGTATATATATTTGTCCTAACATCCTAGACCTCTATGATCCTATGATCCTATACAGACAATGACTCCTCAGCAGAGTCTCCATTTCTGCGGTACTGTGTAAACTTAAGGTTTCATTCAGAAAGGTGCAAGAAAGAATGCCTCCCACTGTGGTCGCCATTTTTCTGTAGCGCGATTTTTGTGGTTTCGAATCACTATCGCTTTGGTACTACAGTTCAATTCATTTTTATCCTGTGAAGCTGATTAAGGAAGGGAAATAGATGTCTCCAATTAACCCTGCTTGCAAACTGAGGTTGAACAGACAAAACTGTTGTTTTACAGATGCTATCAAAATAGGGGGGTTCTTATTTAGGGTTATTTGCTTAAAAACAGTGTCTAGGCTATTGGTAAGGTGTTAGGTCTGATGGTTTTCGATTGATGTATGAAGGTACGGGATTTTGGGTTTTTGATTAGTATGCTCGCTAAGATTTTTGCAATCTTATGCCTACGTATTCCCGAAACAGGGAAATCAGAGCGATCGTAGTTCCTCCTATTCTATGGGAGGAAAGAGATGTTTTGGTGTCTTGTTCAAAGTCCAAGACATGAAGCTAAAGGTGATTTGTATCTTTTTCGAAGCCCAAGATATGAAGCTAAAGGGTTTTGGCTGAGAGAGAATTTGTCATCTCTAAAGAGGAGTTGTTGATGTTTGTATGCTGTGAGCAAGGCACAAATTTGATGCTAAAAGGTTGATTCACTCAACCGGGGTTTTCTTTGTACAAAGCCTAAGAGGAGGCTAGAAGTTTGACTTTTTCGGAGGAAAATGTTCTTTCTATCTTGTACAAAGCCCAAGATTGAGGCTAAAAGGGATTTTGACTCCGTTGGGGAGAATGTATCTTGTATAAAGCCCAAGATGGAGGCTAAAAGGGTTTGACTCAACCAGAGAGTACTTTTATCTGTCATGTATAAAGCCCAAGATGGAGGCTAAAAAGGTTGACTCAACAAGAGAGTCTTGAACAAGTGATTGATTTAACAAGAGAGTCTGAAGGTTGATTGACTCAACAAGAGAGTCTTTTATACTCAACAAGAGAGTGATTTGTGGTCTCGTACGAAGCCCGAGATTGAGGCTAAAAGGAGATTGACTCAACAAGAGAGTCTTTTATACTCAGCAAGAGAGTGTTTTTCTATGTCTTGTACAAAGCCCAGACGGAGGTTAAAAAGGGTTTGACTCAACAAGAGAGTCTTTTATACTCAGCAAGAGAGTGTTTTACTATCTGTCTTATACAAAGCCCAAGACGGAGGTTAAAAGTTGACTCAACAAGAGAATCTTTTATACTCAACCAGAGAGTATTTTTCTATCTCGTACGAAGCCCGAGATGGAGGCTAAAAGTTGACTCAACAAGAGAGTCTGAAAAGGTTAGCTCCGCTGGGGAGAATCATTTGTACAAAGCCCAAGAGGAGGCTGACTTACTACTGAGGATTATTGAGATCCTAAAGCGGGTCCAAGTGTGGGGAACTTTTAAAAGAGAGACCGAGTTTCTGCTGGAGATTGATCCAGAGTGATCGGTATTCTTTCCTATGTTTGAGAGGAACTTGAGAATGTCTTTGAGACTCAAGAGTTTTAGACTATCTAAGTCTAGAGTTTTATCTTTTGTACAATGCCCAAGAGGAGGCACAGGCATTTAAGGGATGAGTATTAACCCTACAATGGCCGAAGTTTTGACGCGGGAAAGACTGCTCTAGCAAAGGATGACTAAGTTCTGTCTTATACCTTTAAGAGGTCATAAGGGTCCTTATATTAAGCCCAAGAGAAGGCATGAGAACTTGTAAGTAGCCGAAGGGTCCTTGTACAACGCCCAAGAGGAGGCGGGGATGCTTTTAGGAAGCCCGTGGGTCCCCAAACCAAGAGAAGTTCAAGAAATGCAATTCACAGAGAAGAGATCATTCCAGGAAAGTTCGAGAATTTGGAAGAAACTCAAGAGATACCATTCACGAAGAAAAGATCATCTCTGGGGAGTTAGAATTTCTTTGACAATTTCTAAGGGTGACAGTCTGAGAAAAGGTTCACCGAGAATACTGCCTTTCTCTTTGTTCCATATTGTTTAACCTCAAGAGGAGGGAAGACTGTATCTGGAATCCTACGGGGGATCTAGTTTTGTTTGTATTTAAAGAGTGACCAACAGGGCTTTACCTAGTTCTAGACGTAGTTGTCGGGGAAAACTCTAAATAACTATACTAGTATTACACAGTGGATATGTGACAAGTATATAAAAGGATGTGAAAGAAGACTTATAGTGAAGCAGCCCCACAATACAATTATATACATATGAAAGCGGTAAATGAAAGCGGATAAACACTTTCCCATTGTAGAGCTTCCATGATGTTTGGTTAGTTGTTCAACAAAGAAATTAAAGAAAGTTTTGATGACAACATATGTTTTAATTCAAAATCAAAGGAGAAAGTGCTTTGAAAAGATTGTTGGGGCTTACAGCTCAAGGAGAGACCAAAGTTTTAACGATGATTGCACCGTTGTTTTAAAAACTGTACAGAGGGACTTATACAATACGTGAGGCCCAAAAAGTTTTTATGTACAAGGGAATGGGGCTTATAGCTCAAGGAGAGGCCCAAAAAGGTTTGTTGGAAAACGGTGATCGTGCCGAGGTTTTCTTTTAGCGCATAGGGACTTATACAATATCTGAGGCCCAAAATGGTTTTGGTTAAAAAAGGGATTGGGTTTACACTCTATTAGAGGCCCATGAGTGATTTTAAGAAAAAGAATGGGGCTTACAATTCAAGGAGAAGCCCAATTGGTTTTGTTAAGAAGGCGACGATTGCGCCGTTGTTTTTGAAAATACATTGGGACTTATACAATGACTGAGGCCCAAAAAGTGGTGCATTTACAAAGGGGGTTGGTCTTACACTCTAATAGAGGCCCGTGAGTGTTCGAAAATGATTTGTTTAGGGTGATTAAAATCAAAACCCTAAATTAATTTCAAAAAGGGATTTTAAGTAAATAAAAATTTAATTAAAATGATCAAAATTATCAAACATGTGTGAAAAATAAGTTGTGATCTTGGATTAATGTTTGAAAAATCATGTTTATATCCACAAAATGATTGGAAACCAATTAAATTTAGAAAATCAAGGAGGAAAAAATATTTTAAATGTTAAAAAACAAATAAAATATTAATTCTTTGCAAAAATATCAAGTATATGAAATAAATAATATTTTGGGGAATTTTTGGCAAAATAAAATATTTTACCATTTTTGTGAATTATTAAAAAAAAAGAATAAACTCAAAATCATTAAAACTCAGAGAGAAATTAATTTTTGAATCGATTAAATAAAATAAAAAAATTCAAATATTTGAATTTGTGAAAAAAGCGCCAAGAACATGGCAAGAACACGCGCGTGTTCTGAGTTTGGCCTGATTTGCATTTTCTATCCAATCTCACTGAATACTTGATGAAATCACACAATCCACATATCAATCTGCTCGTTTTCACCGCACGATCATGTCTATGGTCTTTAATTTCATTTATTTTATGCATAGAATAAGAAATCAAGACAAAACCTCAAGAACCCTAAAATTTGAATGAAGGCTGAGAATTTTGATACACGATTCAAACAAAGCAATTAATTGATGGGAAACATTCTATGCATGATTATGAACATTTGGCAAAAGTATTGTGCGAGGAAATATGCATAGATTAAGAGATGACCAAGTTTAGGCTTACTTGAAGGTTGTGACAGCAAGAGCAATGTGATTTTTGAGTTGGAGGTGTTACAGATGAGTCGTGATGATCTGAACAGCTTCCCTACACCATATGGAGTATGTTTGAATGCTTGGACTTGATTGAAAATGGCTGGATCACTTCATGGCATCTCAGCTGCAATTTGGTTAAAACCTTGAGCAACTGGTGATTCTGAGAAATCAGTGTTATAGTTGTTGTTTAAGTGTTTGGATCACTTCTATATGATGTTTATGAGGTGTGTGTGCGATTGGTTTGGTTGGAATAGCTCTCAAACTCAAAACCCGATAGTGACTTGCTTTGGAAGGCAAATTTGGAAGTGAGAAGGTGATTTTGAGGAAAGCATCTGTTTGATGGCTTTGGTGTACTTAAACTGAGCACAAATGAGCTCTATTTATAGTAGAGCAAGTTTTTTTAGTAAGCAATAGTGAATGGCAACTGCAGCAGACCTTTGGCCAATTGGATCATTTTGGAATCTCAAGTCTCCTCTAGCCATTGACTAGAGGTTAGAGCACGGGCTACTGGTTCCCTAGTTCAGAGATCATCCTTGACTCATTCAGTTGGAAATGACTCAGTTCATGCCACCTTGGTGCATCCATTGAATGCTCCAAAACAAAATTGGAGTCTTGTCCCCTCTTTAGGGTTTTCTAGGTTTGGCATGCTATTTTTAGTTACAAAGACTTGGGAGGCTTATGGATCAGTGTTTGTCCCTCCATCTTTGGATCAGCCCAAATGGTTACTTGGATCTCAAGTTATGATCCTTGGAAGTTGGTACCCTAGCCACTTTGTTCCATAACTTAGAAAATTTCTAAGTTTTTTATGGTTACCCCTTTTACAAATTATCCCACTTTTCTTGATTTTTCTTGATGAATGATGATTCCAATCACACATTAACATCATTTTAGGGTTAGGGAACCATAATTGATCAAAAAATCAAAAAGTCAAACTTTGACTTTTGGACACAGTTGACTTTTTATCAGATGAATTCCAAACTGTGCGATCCTCTATGAAATCAAGTCCTTGACCTAAATCAAACTTGATGGATTGATTTCATAGGTGTTATAGGGTGTACTGAATTATGTCCCAAAGTTTGGGAGCATGTCCTGGTCAAAAGTCAAAGGCACAGTTGACTTTTTTCCGCGAAACCCTAACTGTGGTTCTGATGAACTTGAAAATTGTGAATCAAGCTTCTTGGATTAATCCAGTGTTGCAAATGGATCAATGTGGTTTATTAGAGACCCTCAAACCATGTCTTGAGGTTTTGGCTCATGCTTTGTCCCAAAAGTCAACTTAAGGGTGAATTAGGTAAAGAAACCCTAATTCCTGATTTTTTTGGTGAATGCATCCCCTGAGGCTAAATTGACTTGATGATGGGGTTTATGATGTCCCTTAGAGTATATTGGGTTATGTTGTGAAGCATTGGCTCATGCCCAGAGGAAAATTTCCATCTGCAGGCCCTGGTCGACCAAAACCCTAATTTGGTGACACTGGCGATCTTGAGGCTTAATCCACTTGGAATGTTGCAGCCTTGTGCTTGATCCTTGATGTAGGAGTCATCTTGATCCATTGTGGTTGTTTGAGAGGTTTATACAAGTTGAAGATCATGTCATTTCTTGATTGATCCTTTGTCTAAGAGCTCTGAGAGGGCTTGAAACCCTAAGTTTGATTGTAGTGTATGCTTACCCATCTTTTGGGAGACTAATGAGGTATGATGGTTCATCCATATTGTGATGATGATTTGCACAATGATGGGAATCTTAGTGGTCAAAATTTGGGGTATGACAGATGCCCCTATTTAATCTTCTTGGACCCGAAGGTGTGAATGGCGAAGGTATTCAGGCATTCGGGGTGCAAGACGATTAAATATCAGAATACCCGAAATTTTGATGGTGGTTATGAGTGGTAGCTTACGCATTCATCTTCTTTTGCTAAGCTATGATGCTTAGAAAAGGTAAAACTTCCCCTCGATACCAAGGAACTGGTCTTAGTTGTTGAAATAAACTTCCCCTCGATCCTGGTTTCCTACTAAGGAACTGGTCTCAGTTGCTGAAATGAACTTTCCCTCGATCCTGGTCTTCAGTCAAGGAACTGGTCTCAGTTTCTGATATAAACTTCCCCTCGATCCTGGTTTCCTACCAAGGAACTGGACTCAGTTTCTGATATAAACTTCCCCTCGATCCTGGTTTCCTACCAAGGAACTGGTCTCAGTTTCTGATATAAACTTCCCCTCGATCCTGGTTTCCTACCAAGGAACTGGTCTCAGTTTCTGATATAAACTTCCCCTCGATCTTGGTTTCCTACCAAGGAACTGGTCTCAGTTTCTTATATAAACTTCCCCTCGATCCTGGTTTCCTACGAAGGAACTGGTCTCAGTTTCTTTTGTCAATAAACTTTCTTGACAAGGGACGCTATTCCTAGCGGTTTTTCTCAAACTTCTCGCCGAATTTTCTTGGGGAGATGCCATTTGATGGAAAAAGTTCTGATTGTAAAGGTGCACAAACTTCTCTATTTTGGAGATGCCATTTGTCGACTCTACTGGGGAAAACGAATCTCTTGAAATACTGCTTTTTGCTTGGGGATACTACATCATACTTTTCTCGGAATCTTCTCGGAGAAATGCCATATGATGTGATCCAATTTTGAGGTGCTGATGACCTTTTCGTCAGCGGATTTTTCAGAGAAAAACTGTTGTATTGCCGAACCTTTGATTAAGAGGCTTTCTCTGGGGATTTTCCTTAATCCGGGAAAGCGAAGATATCATCTTCAATGGCAAAGAATGATGTTTGTCAGAAGCTCTCTGGCTTTTCAGAGGTTCAAGTTAGCAAAGTGGTCGCGGACCGACTTCAATCCAGAAATAAACTGGAGGAGAGATCGTTTAGATGATTCACTTCCTGACGAGGAAAGAACTGACAACTCGATTGAGAGGACTTTTATCACTTGGGAACAAGACCGACTAGAGTGATAGTGATGCAATATGAATATGAATGAATCAATATTGCATGATGTATGTATGTATATGCTGACAAAACTGACACGACATACAGACTAACAGATGAACATAACTGGATACTCGGCTACTGCAGGGGACGAAGAGGTACCACTGGGTTAAAAATAGAAATTCTGCCTTGCTTAGGAGAGATAGTCCCCGTGGCGAACACCGTTGGCTGGGCTTAGGAGATAAGAACTCTGCCGGGGGTGTCAGAGGAAACACGGCCTTTGACACAGTTGATCCTTCATTCAGGTGCACTAGTTTAGAAGGAGTACTTGGATTCTGCACTTTGAAGCTCGATTACTTCTGGAGTAGCGATCAATGTTCTTTCGATGTTCAACAGTCAAAAGAAATTGCCACCTTATTTCGAAAAGCAAAAAAATTTTAACAAGTAAAATTCATTTTTGTTTTATTTCAAGAATCGTTAATCATGTTAAAACGTCGCTCTGTAAAGCTAAAACAAATGAGAATTGCAAACAAAAGCACTAGGGCTCAAATTTTATTGATAGGATGGAAATAAGCCAAACGCGTGATTCCATGGAGTATTTACAAAGTTAGAAAATGGTAATTTAAGGGAAAAGGGCTACATTGAAACATAACGACCGCTATCCTTCTACCAACTTTGAATTCTAGACATCCCGAGCTTCGGTCGAAGATGACCTTGACTGGAGTTTTCCTGATGGATGGCATGACTGCTGAGGGATTCAACCTTGTCAGACGTAGTTACTTGCCATTATCCCTAATCTTTGCCAGGATTGTACTCTGAGATTTCCAATCCACCGGGATGGTTTTTTATTATGTCTCTAATTTTTGCCTGGACCGCCCTTTCGGGTTTTCAATCCACCGAGACGTTTTTTTTTTAATTTAGGCGAAGTATTTCTTGACTACATCAACATTCGTGGGGTAGGAAAATTCCTCTTCGTCCATGGTTGCGAGTCTCAAGGCGCCGCCTGAGAAGGCTTTCTTGACCGCATAAGGTCCGTCATAATTCGGGGTCCATTTGCCCAGGGAATCAGTGAGAAATGATTGTATCTTCTTGAGCACAAGGTCTCCTTTCCTGAAGACGCGAGGTCGGACCTTTTTGTCAAACGCCTTCTTCATCCTTTGTTGATACAACTGACCGTGGCATAGTGCCGTTATTCGCTTTTCTTCGATCAGATTCAGTTCATCGTGTCTGCTTTGACACCATTCAGCTTCTGTTAACTTAACTTCCATCAATACCAGGATAGATGAGATCTCTACTTCTATGGGGAGCACTGCCTACATGCCATATACTAGAGAGAAAGGGGTTGCCCCTGTTGAAGTGCTGACAGATGTGCGATAACCGTGAAGAGCAAAGGGTAACATCTCAGCCAGTCTTTGTAGGTTATAACCATCTTTTGAACGATCTTCTTGATGTTCTTATTAGCCGCTTCTACCGCTCAGTTCATCTTAGGTCGGTAGGGAGATGAGTTATGGTGTTCGATCTTAAACTCTGCGCACAACTCTTTCATCATCTTATTGTTCAAGTTAGATCCATTATCGGTAATGATCTGGCTTGGAACACCATAACGGCAAATTATATTGTTTTTGATGAATCAGACCACTACTTGTCGGGTCACATTGGCGTACGATGCTGCTTCGACCCACTTGGTGAAGTAGTCAATGGCTACTAGAATGGACCGATGTCCGTTTGAAGCTTTGGGTTCAATCATGCCAATCATGTCGATTCCCCATACGGAAAAAGGCCATGGGGAAGAAAGAATTTGAGATGCGTTGGCGGTACGTGGATTTTGTCTGAGTATATATGACACTTCCTCATGTACTTGTAGCAATCGAATTCCATGGTCAACCAGTAGTACCCTGCTCTCATAATTTTTCTCGCCATTATGTGTCTGTTGGCATGAGTGCCAAAGGATCCTTCGTGAATTTCTTTTATCAACATGTTTGCCTCTGGTCTGTCTACACATCGAAGCAAGACCATGTCAAAGTTTCTCTTATAAAGTGTATCACCGCTCAGGAAGAAGCTGCTTGCCAATCTTCTGAGAGTTTTTCTGTCTTTTCTGGCTGCCCCAGGCGGGTACTCTTGTTTCTGAAGGAAGCATTTGATATCGTGGTACCAGGTTTGTCGTCTATGACTGCTTCAATTGTGAAGATGTAAGCGGGCCGTTCAAGGCACATTATGTCAATCTTAGGTACGTCGTTCCATTGACCTACACTAATCATGGAAGAGAGAGTGGCTAATTCATCAGCCATGTGATTCTCTTCACGAGGGATATGATAAAACTCGATTTTGTTGAAGAAGGGTAACAACCTTCTCCCGTAATCTTTGTAAGGAATCAATCTTGATTGGTATGTGTTCCAATCTCCTTTGATCTGATTGACGACCAGAGCTGAGTTGCCATATACGTCCAAGTTCTTGATCCTTAAGTCGATCGCTTCTTCGAGACCCATGATACAAGCTTCGTATTCGGCCTCGTTATTTGTACACTTGAATGTCAGTCTGGCGGTGAAAGGAATGTGGGTACCCTGAGGTGTTATGATGATTGCCCCAATTCCGTTTCCATAATGATTGACTGCTCCGTCAAAGATTAGTCCCCATTGGGAACCTGGTTTTGGCCCTTCACTGGGTAGCGGTTCATTGCAATCTTTCATTTTTAAGTACATGACATCTTCGTCTGGGAAGTCAAATTCGACTGATTCCAGATCGTCAATCGGTTGATGAGCCAAATGACCGGCTAAAACACTTCCCTTAATAGCTTTCTGAGCATGGTACTCAATGTCATATTCTGATAACAACATCTGCCAATGGGCAATCCTTCCCGTAAGAGCAGGCTTTTAAAAGACGTACTTGATTGGATCCATTTCTGAGATTAACCAAGTAGTGTGACGAATCATATACTGGCGAAGACGTTTGGCTGCCCAAGCCAGAGCACAACATGTTTTCTCGAGCATAGTGTACCGAGTCTCGCAATCGGTGAATTTCTTGCTCAAATAGTAGATGGCAGACTCCTTCCTTTTTGTTTCGTCTTGTTGGCCAAGTACACAACCCATCGAGTCTTCCAAGACTGTTAGGTAGATGATCAGTGGTCTTCCTTCCACTGGAGGTGATAGAATCTGTGGGTTCTATTAGTTCTTTAATTTTAAGGGTTGGCATTAATTTTGTAAAACAAATAATAACAGCAATATGTTAGATAGGATGTTTTATCTTGCTAAAGAAGAACAGGTTGATCAAGAAGTCCTAGTGTGCAATGGAACATGTTGAGCTGAAGTAGTTTCAACATCTGGAACAACATGTCGTATCAAGATGTCCCATGCAGGACCATTCGACATCGCGCCAGAACTGAAGTGAATCAAAGTTTCTGTTTTGTCTTAACAGATGCAGAAGATTCAGGGAGTAATATGCAAATTCTATGTGGCGCTGAATTAAAAGGTTTGAAGATTCAAATCTGTAATTAAGAAGATTATTGGAAAATATACACTTTCTAAATATGGAGATATTTTAGGAAGTTATAGATTGAAGTCCTATTTTGTAGCAAAAGTTTCTGCTGACTTGTAGCAGCTCATTTGCTGTGTTTTTGTAGGCCCAAATCTAGTTGGGAATAGGTTATATATAGATGCATTGTAACCTAGTTTTGTAATCGAACCAAAGATGTAAAAGTTCTAGTATTAGGGTTGGTTCCTGTACCACTCGACATGTGAGTTGGACAGTTTGTTAGTGTGATCCTCGTAGCTGTTAAGTAAGAGGAGTATTGTTCTTGGAGGAAGCTTTTAAGTAACTCTGAGTTGTGTCTTGGAAGGGTGTCTTCCTTGTTGAATTATTGGTTAGGTAAAGAGCCATTGATGCAGTGGCGGATTGTTGACTGCTAGACATCATTGTGATGATTGGGAGTGAGAAGAGTTTCTCATAGCTAGAGATGATCTAGGTAGAAGGGTCATTGGGTAGTGATTGAGTGATAAGCTGTAAACGGAGAGTTTAGCTTTGAATTGATACTACTGATAGTGGACTTCATTCCTGGCTTGGTAGCCCCCAGATGTAGGTTGTTAGACCGAACTGGGTTAACAATTATGTGTGTCTTGCTTTTATCTTTTCAGTACCTTAATTATTGCTATATACCTTGCCCTTTGTGTTCATGTCAGACCAGGTGTCGAATGGCATGTTCTAGGACATATGAATTCTGTACATGTACCAGAATTTCAATTGGTATCAAAGCAGGCCATTCTGTTCTGTATCTGGATGAGATCCAAGGGAAGATACTTTCTGGTTCATGGTCAAGGTAGAAGATTTCTACTGAAAAGTTGTTTGGACTTGGAGAAGTTCATATAGTTGTGAGAATGGTCCCTAGAAGTGGAGGATGGACTGTTCGTGACAGACAGTGGCATGTGCTGAAGGCTTGGAGTTTTGGTGGAGAAGCTGTTGTGTTGTGGTTATGTTAGGTTTGATTTATTTTCAAACCTGTGGTATTGTGGAGTCACCTGGACTATAATGCTTGGGCTGATTTGTGACATCTGAAGTTTTTGAGGAGTTTGTGCCTTGATCCGCTGCGTATCTTTCTGAAAAACTCATGAGGGTGTAACTGAGAAGATTATTCCTCTCTGAATATATATCCTATGGCGATGAGAGGTGTGCAAGACTGCTTCAACTTAATGTGTCAACGATACTTGAGGACTATTGTTCAAGTCCACTCATAAAGGAATTAATAAGTGAAGGTGTAAGGAAGAGATCTGAGGTAAGGGAGAAGTAATTTACTTAAAGGATTAATCTCCTATCTTTAATCTCTTGGTGAGTTCCTTGGAATGATGTCCTATCTTGTGTTAGGATATCAAGTCAGAATTGTGAAGAATTCTGTGGTCTAAAGGAATGGCATAACAGATGCTCTGGGTGCTGAACTAATGTGGTTTGATCACATGAGTTTAGAACCTACTCCTGATCTGGAAGAGGAGGCATCTGGGTGGCTTGTCTAAGAAGTTTCTGGCCCTGGAACTTATTTTAAATGTGTGAGTTGGTCAAGGTGTGATCAACATGTTATTTACTCCTGAGGTCAGTTTATTTCTGGTCCTTGCTGCAGGAGTGGAGAACCTGAGATTCAAGAAGTATTATTGCTTGCAGATCTCTTGGACATGAAGATTAAAGAGGCATGATTTCTCTCTGGAAGCATCATCTGAATGATCGTGTGAAGCTAGATTAGTAGTGAATGTGGGTGATCCAATCACAGTCTGTTAGGGATTACCTTTAGAGAGTTGGATGAGATAATGCTGCTCACATGCTCTTGTGATGTGATGGGTTAGTCCGTGGTTGGAATTTTTGTGTGCAGCTGGACTCTGCTCTTGATGTCAAGACTGATGTCTTAAACACCTATTGACAGAACACTCTGTTCAGAATGTTGTGGTTTTTTTTGTTAAGGTCATAAGCCTCTACCGGCTGTGAAGGCCAAGCTGTAGGTAAATGTGTTCAGCAGGTGCGGTGAACTAAGTGTCCATGGTATTCTTTGTGCAAAGGAGTACTGGTGGTAATGGATAGTTGGGATCATGTGAGTATTGGTACAAGGGATGATTGTGGTCAACTTGTGAGTTGAACAAAGAGTGAGCTCTTGAAGACATGAAGATGCGTCTTATGTTTTCCTTTCTTCAAGGTAAGAAGAAGCACATGTTATTCTTGATAGGGGGAGAGTGTAAAAAATTCTAAGCAGCTGAGCGTGTGATGGGAGTTTGTTATTGGTACTTATCATGTTTGATATATGTCTACAGAGATGGTCTAATTTCGGTTTTCTGTTGCTGCATTTTTATGATGTGTTTTGGCCAGAAGCAATTTAGGCAGTTGCATTAAAAGTGCTGGGATGTGTTTTGTACAGTTGTGATCCTTATTGCATTTGTTTAGTGTAGATGGGACAAAATTAAAACTGAACTTTATTGCACTGTTGAAAGCATACAAGATTAGTAAAAGCAACAAACAAAGGGTCTATAGGTTATCCCAACCCCCCGAAATAAGAAAAGTTTTCCAATCTTCATCCCACTCATCTTCAGAAGCTTGAAGTTGCACTTGGCTTTTCTTGGGGGCTTTCATCCTTGTCTCTGATGCCTTTCTTGTTCTTGTTGCTCCTGAAGTTGTCCCAGTTGTGGACAATGTTTGGTCCTTCAACCTCTGTGGATCTGGTTTCTTGACTTACTGCATGTGACTCCTTTTTGCATCCTTGTTAGATTGACTCATGGTTCTATCTGTGATGTACGGTTAGGAGAAAGGAGGCTTGGTTTTTTATACTGCATAAAGAGTCCTTGTTTGTATCGCCTAACCAGTCAAAGTGGTCTTTGGGTTGGAAACTTGTTTTCTTGGGAGCCTGTTTTAACCATGTCACACTGGATGTCAGAACTTCGTGCTTGGTGCCTTGGTAGGATAAAAGGTTGTCCAATTGTGGTTAAAAGGATGAAGAGTGAGCCTAGGTTTTGTCTAGTTATCTGATGAGATTCTTTTGAGTTTGCCTTCGGTAAAGCTGCTGGTGCTAGCTGTGATCAGGTGGATGTGACTACCCGAATAAAATACATAAGGTGTGTGATTTTATCCTATGCTGATGTCCTATATATTGTTATAACATCATTATTCATTGTGTATCCTGGATGGAGGTCTAGGAACCATGCTTGTGGAGTTGGAAGAAGCAGCATTATCGTCCGAAGTTGCAGTTCTGACATAATGTGGATTAGAATGGGCAGATTATGATCTTGATGGTAAGTAATTCTGGCAATACATGACTACTTTCATGTTGAAGACTTAACTAGGGTGCTACGAATGTAAGGACAGAAGGCTGTTGCGAGTGGTGCAATCTGATCAGAATGGCTGAAGATAAGAAGGTTCCTTCTAATACAAGTAAAAGGTGGTGGCAGTCCTTATCTTGTGTTGCAAGTAATCTAAAGACATCTGTTATGGTATATGTGAGAAATTTCAAATCAAGTGGGCTTTTGTTTATTGGACCTGACAGACCATGTATCTAAAATCACCATGGTGAGGTCTTGCTCAACATATACCAGATTGTAGCAATATCGTTGTGATATCATAAAGAGCATTGATTGTTAAGGCTGTTGTCTATGGCCTATTGCTGCAAGTGTGCTATTTTTTGTGTAGCCTGTGTGCTGTTCAAGTTTGTGCAGTGTGGTGTCAAACCACATGATGAGACATACCTAGCTGCGTGAAGCTAGTGCTTATGCAGGAGAAGTCTGAAAAGCAGAATTGTTGTATGTGGGAGAGTTCATTTTTCTCTACTGTTCTGAAGGAATCTGGAAGAGATTGTGAGTTGTGCTGATCGATAGAAGTCATCTCAGAATCCAACGGACAAGAAAATGTGCTTGGAATGTATAAGTTTCCGTGGAGTCTTGGATTGATAATTTTATGAGAAAACAGACAAATTGTTTTGGTAAGATGTCAGAACATGGTACATGACATGTTTCTCTTGAGCCAAACAAGGAATTATCCTGGTCGGTAATGTAAGGATAAGGTGAAACACGTGTCTCTGCCTATGCATGGAGCGTTATTGGCTTAATTTATGGTAAGATTCAGTTGAGAAACATTAAAGGCAGTCAAGGCTCATTTGGAAGGTAGGCATTGAATTTGAATGGATTTTTTGATACCTAAAATAGCGTTTCCTTGACCAAGAACCTTGACATATTCAAAGCTCGTTAATTCCAAAGTTACTGGTCAGCTATTTATACGGGTTGTTCTCTTCTCCTTCAGCCAAGTGAGTGTTCTTGTTTCACAAGTCTTATGGCATTTGTTCGTATTTGGGTAAGCATCACTTGGGTCTAGTTCTGTGAGGGCCTTCTTTGCCAATTTTTGGCTAAAAAGGGGGAGAAAGGGTGTGCGAAATGGTCTGGTCAGATGCCATGTCTGGAGTCTGCAGTTCCTAATATGTGCAGGGAGGTCGAAGAGGGTGTCCCTTCCTTGAGTTGGTGTTGAGTCTTTGTGACTTGTGTCCTGAGTTATGAACACAGTTGTGACTTGTGTTCTGAGTTACCTGGGTTGATAGGTTGATACTTCTTAAGTTTCATCTTATGCCGCAGGTCGACTGGGGGCGTCTGATCAATTAAGGTGTGCAGAAATCTCTTATGCCACCATTGGTCCTTTGTGTCGAGACAAACGTTTCTTTTCTGGAGGAGTCTTCTACAATTAATCCAGGTCTGAGCTGGAAGGAAAAAGAAATGTGTTGTATTAAGGGGGAGTGTCAGATATCTTCTTCCTCATGTACACCAGATATCTTCTTCCTCATGTGCACCAAATGACTTCAGGACTATCTACTTCTTAGGTCCTAATGTGCTGCCTGAAGTTATTGTGCTGTGGTGCTCGAAGGTGATGTTATGGAGCTCATAGATTATGCTTGAAGAATTGTCAAACATGATGTCCTAACATCATTCAAGTATTCCCAAGAAGATGATTCTCCATGATTGCTGTTCTCAGTAGCTACTGATGGCTACTGTTAGGTTCAGTAGTTGCTGATGACTACTAACAGTAGTATAGAGTTGTGATTGCTGCTGTAATCTGAGTTAAAATGTTTATGTATTTGTTTTAGCCAAAATTTAACAAAGGGGGAGAATGTTAGTTCTTTAATTTTAAGGGTTGGCATTAATTTTGTAAAACAAATAATAACAGCAATATGTTAGATAGGATGTTTTATCTTGCTAAAGAAGAACAGGTTGAGCAAGAAGTCCTAGTGTGCAATGGAACATGTTGAGCTGAAGTAGTTTCAACATCTGGAACAACATGTCGTATCAAGATGTCCCATGCAGGACCATTCGACATCGCGCCAGAACTGAAGTGAATCAAAGTTTCTGTTTTGTCTTAACAGATGCAGAAGATTCAGGGAGTAATATGCAAATTCTATGTGGCGCTGAATTAAAAGGTCTGAAGATTCAAATCTGTAATTAAGAAGATTAGTGGAAAATATACACTTTCTAAATATGGAGATATTTTAGGAAGTTATAGATTGAAGTCCTATTTTGTAGCAGAAGTTTCTGCTGACTTGTAGCAGCTCATTTGCTGTGTTTTTGTAGGCCCAAATCCAGTTGGGAATAGGTTATATATAGATGCATTGTAACCTAGTTTTATAATCGAACCAAAGATGTAAAAGTTCTAGTATTAGGGTTGGTTCCTGTACCACTCGACATGTGAGTTGGACAGTTTGTTAGTGTGATCCTCGAAGCTGTTAAGTAAGAGGAGTATTGTTCTTGGAGGAAGCTTTTAAGTAACTCTGAGTTGTGTCTTGGAAGGGTGTCTTCCTTGTTGAATTGTTGGTTAGGTAAAGAGCCATTGATGCAGTGGCGGATTGTTGACTGCTAGACATCATTGCGATGATTGGGAGTGAGAAGAGTTTCTCATAGCTAGAGAGGATCTAGGTAGAAGGGTCATTGGGTAGTGATTGAGTGATAAGCTGTAACTGGAGAGTTTAGCTTTGAATTGATGCTACTGATAGTGGACTTCATCCCTGGCTTGGTAGCCCCCAAATGTAGGTTGTTAGACCGAACTGGGTTAACAATTCTGTGTGTCTTGCTTTTATCTTTTCAGTACCTTAATTATTGCTATATACCTTGCCCTTTGTGTTCATGTCAGACCAGATGTCGAATGGCATGTTCTAGGACATCTGAATTCTGCACATGTACCAGAATTTCAGGTTCAACGGGTATTCCTTAATACTGTCGAAGGCGGTTTGGCAGTCTTCTGTCCAAACGCAGTCCTGATTCTTTTTGAGTAATTTGAAAATTGGCGCGCATGTCGCGGTCATGAGGAATATAAATCTGGAAATGTAATTCAGACGTCCCAGGAATCCCCTGACTTATTTTTCAGTCTTTGGAGAAGGCATTTCTTGAATGGCCTTGACCTTGTCAGCATCAACCTCAATTCCTTTCTGGCTGACAATGAACCCTAAAAATTTCCCTGAACGGACACCGAATGTGCACTTGTTGGGATTCAGGCGGAGTTTATAGTTCCTCAATTGCTCGAATAATTTTGACAGGTGGGTCACATACTCCTCTTCTGTTTTAGATTTGGCAATCATGTCATCGACATATACCTCGATTTCCTTGTGTATCATGTCATGAAAAAGAGTAGTCATGACCCTTTGTTAGGTTGCCCCGATGTTCTTCAACCCGAACGGCATTACCTTGTAACAAAAAGTGCCCCATAGGGTAATGAATGAAGTTTTCTCCATGTTTTTCGGCGCCATTTTTATCTGATTATAGCCTGAAAATCCATCCATGAAGGAGAAGACTTTGAATTTTGTTGTACTATCTACCAGCATGTCAATGTGTGGTAAGGAAAAGTCATCCTTTGGACTTGCTTTGTTTAGATCTCTGTAGTCCACACACATTCTGACCTTTCCGTCCTTTTTCGGAACTGGTACTATGTATGTGGCGAGGAAACCTGCGTCAATCTGTTTCTGTACTTCCTCTTTGATTTTGATGGCCATATCTGGATGAGTCCGTCTCAACCTTTGTTTTAGTGGCGGACACTCTGATCTTAATGGTAGATGATGTTCCACGATGCTGGTAACCAATCCTGGCATATCCTGATAGGACCAAGCGAATACATCGGGAAACTCTTTGAGAAGCTTTGTCAAACTTTCTTTGACAGTTGAACTGAGCAGTGCCCCAATCTTGATTTCCTTTCTCTCTTCCTATGAGCCCAAGTTGTCTGTTTCCAACGGCTCCTTGTGAGGTTTAATGGACCTTTCCTCTTGCCTGAGTAGTCGGGAGATCTCTTCTGAAATTTCGTCGTCATCTTCTTTTTCAGCCCCAAATACCAGGAATTCAAAGTTGGGAGAAGGCATTGGATCGTATGTTTCAATGGGGTTTAAAACAAGCAATCTGAATGACGTGATGATTTTTTTTAGAAGGGATAGGGAGAAATGCAAGAGTGTGTGCAGTGTTTTTCTGAAAACTGCTTGTTTTTATTTGTTGTTTTTTAGGATTACCATTTTCTGAAAAAGCGAAAAGAGAAAACATCAATTAATGCAGAAATTACAGAACGACGTTTATTTATTTATGAACTTGTCGATTCTTGAAACTACAGCCCTATAAAACAAAACTCTGTCGCTTTGGGCAAAACGAAGAGGTATATTTACAGAAAGTGAGCCCTATCAAAACATCCGTTTCACCTGGGCAGGGTGAAAGGTTAAGATAACAACGACAATTACTTAGACTTATGGACAATCTTTGGGACATCTACAGCAACCCATTGGCGTCGAACTCCTCGGTGAATCACAAAGTCTGGTACCTTCCTTGATTTGTCTTCAGAAATAACGCTGATTTCTGGTGGAGCAAGATAGTTGGAATCTGTCTCCCAGGCAGAGTTGTCGAAGGAGGATTCCTCTGTTGTATTTTGCATAATATTTGTGCTCTCAGGCAAATCCCCCCATCCCGTTGACTGGATGTCTTTGAGCCTGATACGAGAGCTTTTGGGAGCAGTGTACTTGACCAAGAAGTCATACCTCCCGCTTGGTTGTCCTAAGGTGTCCCACACTTCTTTGGAACTAGAGGAGTCATCTCTCTCGATGACGTTGACCTCGGGGAAAGCATAGTTAATGAATTCTAGTCCTGCAAACTTTGCGAATTCATCATTGTGCTGGATATTTTCTGAATGCCCTGAGTGTTGATCCCATGACATGGTGGGGACGCAAGTATTTTTTCCAATGATGCTCAACTGATTTTCATTGTTCGGCTGATTTTCTTGCCCCAAGTCTCCTGGGTACGGCTGCCAGATAGGCAGACCATCCATCGGGCCATAATAGTCGTGGTCAAAGTTGTCTTTCATCAGAGTGTCTTCCTCTAATGAATTTGGTGGAGCACGGCATCCTTCCAGATCATAATCTCCGTATATCATTTTGACATCTGAACTTGGTATAAATCTCGGACTTTGTGCGGGATAGCAAAATGGCGTATGCACCTCTTCCTGAGACATATAACCGTCCTCGTTAAGATAGGACTTCCATTCCTCATCTGTATCGGAGGAATCTCCCTCGTTGATGGTATGTACTTCTTGAGACATTGGGTGAAGGAAACCTCCACTGTGGAAGAAGTTCTGAATGGGATGAAAACTTTCAGCTTTAGTAGTCTGGGTACAGGTTGAGGAAAAGCTAAGACCTTTCTTTGTCTTGTTATCCGTAGGAATGACGAGCTGTCCCCATCCTTTTGCGTTGTTACTCTCGATTACTTTGAGAGCATCTTTGTATGAGGAAATCGATGTTCCTTTCTTTAGTTGATTCTCATTGCTCACCAAAAGTGCCTGGAACTGAGTTCTAACAACCTCCTCGGGTTCTACACAAGTGGACAATGATAGGTTACTCACGATCAAGGCTTGTTCTCCACAGACCGTGACGATTTGGTCGTTCTTGACAAACTTCAGCTTCTGGTGAAGTATTGAAGTAACTGCCCCAGCCTGGTGCATCCAAGGTCTTCCCAACAAATAGCTGTATGTAGCTCGAATGTCCATGACCTGGAAAGTAACTAGGAAAGTGTGAGGACCGATAATTATGGGAAGGTCGACTTCGCCGATAACTATTTTTCTGGACCCGTCAAATGCTTTGACGACGACCTCACTGCCTCTCATCGGAGATCCTTTGAATAATAATCGCATTAGAGTGGACTTTGGCATAACGTTGAGAGCCGATCCGATATCTACCAGTACGCTGGCTAAAGCATCGTCCTGGCAGTTAATTGTGATATTGAGCGCCATGTTGTGGCTTTTCCCTTCTTCTGGCAATTCCTCATTGCTAAACCCCAAGTTGTTGCAGAAAGTGATATTAGAGACGATACTGTCAAACTGTCGTATTGACACATCCTGTTCCACAAAGGCTTGTTCTAAGACTTTCTGTAGAGCCTCTCTGTGGGCTTTGGAACTGAGCAAAAGCGATAACACTGAGATCTTTGAAGGAGTTTGTAACAGCTGATCAACAATTTTGTATTCGCTCCTCTGGATGAGCTTCAACATCTCATCATCGTTCTTTGAAAGGTCAGGATCACTGGATTGATCGACTGGTGGATTAGGAACTTCTATTTGAGGTTCCTTTTCACTGTTAGGTTCTCCAACTCCTTTGTTGAAGATTCGACCGCTCCGTGTTACTCGACTGATGTCTACAATATTCACGATGGAGGGTAATGGAATTTCCTTTCCATTCTCAATTATTGTTACATCGTATTTGTAAGGGATAACCTTAGTTGATCATACGGTAATGGTCCCGACAGATAGATAACTACAGGAGCCTTCTGATTTCTCTAACTGTCGTAAGTAACTTCAATCAGTTCCTGGTTAAGAACCTTTGATTTGTTGAGTAGAGGGATGATGGCACAAACATCTTTGGTCTTCTCGCGATCAGTGATTACAACAACATCTTTGATCTGGTCAGGAAAATAGTCGGGCATCAAGTTGATGGACCCCAAAACTGGACACGGTTGAATCTCTTCGCGGTCCAACTGACTCTGAAGGGCTGCTCACACGAGGTAGCATCCTTGGTTATTTTTCGAGCAGACGCTACAGCGCTCGTAATTGTGTGGTGGCACCTGGTCACGTCCGCTTTGAATGCAGTGTAACCTTACTAGATCTGTTTCCATTGATCGAACATCCTGACTTTGATGCCTAGTAGGGTTCCCATTAATCATGCTGACTTGTTGCGTGTCTTCATCTAGATAGACCGGAAGCCACCAGTGGTTTAACAAGTGTTGCAAAGTTCTTTGCACGAGAGCGCACCCTTGGTTACTCTCACGACATCCCTTGCAGTTCTGATAATTATGTGAAGTGAGAAAACTGAGTTGGACTTGCTTGGCGCGTATCTCCACCAAGCTGGTATTCATCAAACGAACATCAAATATTTGAATCATGTTGACTTGATAAGGATTCATATCATAGTAGTCCTGGATCCATCCAAAATCCATCTGACGCTGGAGGGCCTCTTGTACAAAAGAGCATCCCTGTTTGTTTACCGAGCAGACCAGACAGGAATCGTAATCGTGCCGTGGCAGATTATGATACTGGCTTAGCCTTGAGTGCATTGCCACCAAGTTAACATTCATCGCACTAATGTCGTGGTTCTGAATGACGTTGGAATTCGTATAAGTCATGTTGACCCCACGAATTCGGTGATCTTGGATCCATCCGAGATCCAATTGTTCCTGTAGAGCTGATTGCACCATAGAACATCCTTGATTGTTTTTAGAGCAGATATCACACTGGTCATAATTGTGAGGTGGCACATGGCCGTATCCACTCTGTCTACAATGCATCTTGACCAAGTTGGCCCTCAATAAGAGTACATCATGTATTTGATAGCTGTTGCTAGACTCTTCTTCTATCAAATTTACCGCAGCTTTCTCGTGTTGAGGCAGCGGGTTCGTGAGAACATTCGGATTCGTATCTTTGAAGGATAAGACCCCGCTCCTAACAAGCTTTTGCACATCGGATTTGAAACTGAGACAGTTTTCTATGTTATGCCCCGGTCCTCCTTGATGGTAAGGGCAAGTCTGATCCGCTTTGAACCAAAAAGCTGGATTTTCCGGTACTGTAAGAGGAGACCTGGTTTAGACGTGTCCCTTGACCAGTAAGAGTGGAAACAATTCTGCGTACAACATTGGTATAGGGTCGAACCCGGGAGGTCGTGTCGTACGATTGTTGTTATATGGAGGATGAGCATGCAGAAGAGGCTGTTGTGTCCTTTGCTAAAATTGTTGTTGAATCGGTTGGCTCTGAGCAACCTGAGGTTGATACGTCGGAATGGGCGCAGGGTTGATAGCAGGAGTTACGGCTGCTACTGGTTGGTACCGTCGTCTTTGCTTTCCAAGAGAGATATTCCCAATATCCTGCTTTTTTTTCTTAGGGAGAGCACTACCGTATCGTTTTGTACTACTTGATGATCCTGCGTCTTTAACTAAACGTCCTTCTCAGACTGCTTCCTCAAGACGAACTCCCATGCCCACCATCTCGGTGAAGTCGCTGGGCGCACTGGCAACCATTCTGTCGTAGTAAAATGAGCTTAAGGTTTTCAAAAAGATCTTTGTCATCTCTTTTTCCTCAAGAGGTGGACAAATCTGGGCAGCAATTTCACGCCGTCTCTGAGCGTACTCCTTAAAGGTTTCCTTGTCCTTTTGTGACATCGATCTGAGTTGATCTTTGTCTGGTGCCATGTCCAGGTTAAACTTATATTGTTGACGAAGGCAGCGCCAAGATCTCTGAAAGTGTCAATCTTAGTGCGGTTTAAACCCATGTACCATTTGAGTGCGGCACCGGTTAAACTATCTTGGAAATAGTGGATCAGTAGCTGGTTGTTCTCTGTCTGAGTTGACATCCTCCGAGCGTACATCACCAAATGGCTTTGAGGGCAAGAGTTACCCTTGTACTTTTCAAATTCGGGCACTTTGAATTTTTGCGGAACTTTCACATTGGGGACCAAACAAAGGTCTGCGACATCTTTTCCAAATAGATCCTGACCGCGAAGGGCTTGTAGTTCTTTCTGCATTTCCAGGAACTGTTCCTGGAACTCATTCATTCTGTCGAACATACTTTCGTTTCCACCAGAAGGTATTGGTGGAATCTGTCCTTTTGGGACAGTGTGTACCACGGGTGGTGGTATAGTCATCATGGCAATGACTCTAGGTCCTTTCCTCTCCCGAATTTTGTAACCTTCAGGAGTTGCTGTCATGTCTCGGGCATCTTCGCTTTCCCGAAGTTTGTAACCTTCAGGCCCAGCGGCTCCTGCTGCAGTTCCCTGATCTTCAGTGATCGGCGGAATATATCCTTCTGGGATATAGTTAATAGGCATGCCTCAGGGACGATCTTTCGGAATTTTGTACCTAGGATCATACTTTTCCACTATGGGCGTTGATGTGATCTCTGGGATCACAATCCTTTATTGTTGCATCTGAGCTTCTGCTAGAGCTTGCATATCATTGTGAAGCTTTCTCAGATCCTCTTTCAGAGTGTCGATCTCTTCCCTCAACTCTCTGTTCTCTTCTTTGAGATCATCCATCTTTTTCTGTCGATTGGCCCGAGTATTGTACGAATGAGACAGTTTGTCTCTAGAATCGAGATGCAAACGTGAGATTCGTAGGTAAGAAGAATGCGTTACGAATGCTATGCAATGATTATATTAATTATATATATATATATATATATTTTGTTTATTCAAAGTAAACTTCGACAATTGGATTGCAAATATCAAACAGTGGGGAAACCCCGTTTTATTGAATTCAAAGATTGCAGAATGGAAATACAGTAATTTACATAGTGCTGCAAAAGGAAATCTAAACTTATGGGTCCTGAGTCCTCTCTGAAGCGAGCTCAGGTGTTGGTTCTGGTACTTTCCTTTTCTTTGCCCGGGACTCTTGAGCCGTTGTCGGGTCGTCATTCCTTTGCCAAGTGAAAGGAGCGAGCAAATTCCTCTGGTCATCCTGATTTTCTACAGCATGTTGCTCTAAAATCTCCATCAGAGCATCTTTATCTTTCAATAGTTGTTGTATTTTCTTACACTCCATATTGAGAATACGGTACTTGTTCTTCCAAGACTTTCTCTCCTGTTGAACTTTGTTGAGCGTAACCTAAAGTTTTTCCGTATCGGACATAAAGTAAAGGACGGGGTCCCTTAACGGAAGAACTTCCTGACGAGGGTAAGGCATCCTCAGCTTGAAAGCTCTAGTTTGTACCCAGTGGAGATAAGGCTCCACCGAGACACAGTCTGGTTTTCCTAGAGACTCTATTCCTTTCCTATGAACGTGTTTCCAGGCATGCACTATTTTCGTCTTTAGTGATCTGTCATTTTCTCCTTCCTTGAAGAAAAAACCTTCCAGATGAGCATTACGCGGGACATGTCTCATTGGGTATCCAAATTTACGACGAACTAAAATTGGATGATAGTCGATTCCTCCCTTAGTTACTATAAGGGGTACATTTGGGAAATTTCCACAACGGTCGATGATTCTGATCCCGTCATAGATTCGATTGTACCAATTGATGTCAGAGTTGGTAAGAGACATGATTATCTGCGGCCAACATAAAGTATTCTTTTGATCCCAAAATACAGCAGACTTGGGCAAATGGGAAGTAAACTATTTGTACAGCAGGGGTACACAGCATGCGATCATTCCTCTGCTATACAAATTCCTTAAGTGTACAGAATGATAAGCATCTGCGAGCAAGGTCGGTACAGGGTTTCCAATCAGAAAAATCTTAATGGCGTTGATATCAACGAAGTTATCAATGTTGGGAAACAAAAATAACCCGTAGGTAAGCAAAACAAAGATGCTTTCGAAAGCGGTCACGTTCCCTATACTAGCAAAGTACAGAGATTTCTTTATCAAGAACTGGGCTGGCAAACCCTGGATTCCACCCTTAGTGGTCATGTGAGTCCTG
Organism: Lathyrus tuberosus; assembly: GCA_022829125.1. Taxonomy (NCBI): domain Eukaryota; kingdom Viridiplantae; phylum Streptophyta; class Magnoliopsida; order Fabales; family Fabaceae; genus Lathyrus; species Lathyrus tuberosus. The sequence continues at coordinate 627,785 of JALAZF010000676.1, forward strand.
ACTTCTGACTCGTCCAAATAGATTGCTCTTGCAATGGTTTGATCCTTTGGAATCTCTTCTAGTCCAGAAAAGGGAGCTTGATCAGTAATATGTAAATCAGTCAGGTGAGAGTACTCCCCCAGTGTTGGTGCTAGTTGATAATCTGGGAATGTGAAACAGTGATAGACCGGATCGTAGAACTAGATTAGCGTGGACATGATTTCTTCGATTACATGGACCCTTAACAAGGACAGCAGTCCTCCATATTTAGCTCTGAAAGCCTCAGGGTTGGTTATCATCCTTGCCAGACCTCTTAAATCCTCTAGTTTTGGAACCTTGAAGGTGTACTTGTGAGTTTTCCATCTACCAAAATCCATTAGCAATCTCTTTTTCTGACATTTGCAATCATTGTCTTAGTTTAATTTGAAAAAGAGAGACTAGAAGAGAAAATTTTTCTTTGTTTTTTAATGTTTTTTAATGAAATGAATGCATGAATGCAGCACACAAAAACATTGAAAAAACATGGGGTCAAAGGGTCGGTGTCATGAAGTCAAGGCTCTACCCATCCCCAAAGGTTTATACTGGCGATTTTTTGTACCTGTTCTCAAAATCACTGATCCCTCATAGGATGACGACAGCAAGCAGATCACCAAGCGAGCTGGTTCATCTTTAGAGTAATCTCAAATGAGGGTAGTATCGTGTGACAACTATTTCCGATTGCTTCCGCACTACAAAATGGTTTAAGTATGTTAAAATCCTCAGCTTCTCGGATAACCCAATGGAATAATCTGCTTTCAACAACCTGAGTCGCATAGGCATTGAATCCGTAAAGGGCATCTCCACTGATTTGATGGTCGACCGGGACCTCTTATCTGGGATTCACTCCCCGTAAGATTACCCGTATAATGCCATCACTTATCTTAGGTGTATACTCAATCTTTCCAGATGCGACATCACACGCATTCCCATTAGCAGAAAAATAAACACGGATATCAATTAGGAAAAGAAGTATATATATTTGTCCTAACATCCTAGACCTCTATGATCCTATGATCCTATACAGACAATGACTCCCCAACAGAGTCTCCATTTCGGCGGTACTGTGTAAACTTAAGGTTTCACTCAGAAAGGTGCAAGAAAGAATGCCTCCCACTGTGGTCGCCATTTTTATGTAGCGCGGTTTTTGTGGTTTCGAATCACTATCGCTTTGGTACTACAGTTCGATTCATTTTTTACCCTGTGAAGCTGATTAAGGAAGGGAAATAAATGTCTCCAATTAACCCTACTTGCAAACTGAGGTTGAACAGTCAAAACTGTTGTTTTACAGATGCTATCAAAATAGGGGGTTCTTCTTTAGGGTTATTTGATTAAAAACAGTGTCTAGGCTATTGTAAGGTGTTAGGTCTGATGCTTTTCGATTGATGTATGAAGGTACGGGATTTTGGGTTTTTGATTAGTATGCTCGCTAAGATTTTTGCAATCTTATGCCTACGTATTCCCGAAACAGGGAAATCAGAGCGATCGTAGTTCCTCCTATTCTATGGGAGGAAAGAGATGTTTTGGTGTCTTGTTCAAAGCCCAAGACATGAAGTTAAAGGTGATTTGTATCTTGTTCGAAGCCCAAGATATGAAGCTAAAGGGTTTTGGCTGAGAGAGAATTTGCCATCTCTAAAGAGGAGTTGTTGATGTTTGTATGCTGTGAGCAAGGCACAAATTTGATGCTAAAAGGTTGATTGACTCAACCGGGGTTTTCTTTATACAAAGCCTAAGAGGAGGCTAGAAGTTTGACTTTTCCAGAGGAAAATGTTCTTTCTGTCTTGTACAAAGCCCAAGATTGAGGCTAAAAGGGATTTTGACTCCGTTGAGGAGAATGTATCTTGTATAAAGCCCAATATGGAGGCTGAAAGGGTTTGACTCAACAAGAGAGTACTTTTATCTATCCTGTATAAAGCCCAAGACGGAGGCTAAAAAGGTTGACTCAACAAGAGAGTCTTGAACAAGTGATTGATTTAACAAGAGAGTCTGAAGGTTGATTGACTCAACAATAGAGTCTTTTATACTCAACAAGAGAGTGATTTGTGGTCTCGTACGAAGCCCGAGATTGAGGCTAATAGGAGATTGAATCAACAAGAGAGTCTTTTATACTCAGCAAGAGAGAGTTTTTCTATGTCTTGTACAAAGCCCAAGACGGAGGCTAAAAAGGGTTTGACTCAACAAGAGAGTCTTTTATACTCAGCAAGAGAGTGTTTTACTATCTGTCTTATACAAAGCCCAAGACGGAGGTTAAAAGTTGACTCAACAAGAGAATCTTTTATACTCAACCAGAGAGTATTTTTCTATCTCGTACGAAGCCCGAGATGGAGGCTAAAAGTTGACTCAACAAGAGAGTCTGAAAAGGTTAGCTCCGCTGGGGAGAATCATTTGTACAAAGCCCAAGAGGAGGCTGACTTACTACTGAGGATTATTGAGATCCTGAAGCGGGTCCAAGTGTGGGGAACTTTTAAAAGAGAGACCGAGTTTCTGCTGGAGATTGATCCAGAGTGATCGGTATTCTTTCCTATGTTTGAGAGGAACTTGAGAATGTCTTTGAGACTCAAGAGTTTTAGACTATCTAAGTCTAAAGTTTTATCTTTTGTACAATGCCCAAGAGGAGGCACGGGCATTTAAGGGATGAGTATTAACCCTACAATGGCCGGAGTTTTGACGCGGGAAAGACTGCTCTAGCAAAGGATGACTAAGTTCTGTCTTATACCTTTAAGAGGTCATAAGGGTCCTTGTATTAAGCCCAAGAGAAGGCATGAGAACTTGTAAGAAGCCGAAGGGTCCTTGTACAACGCCCAAGAGGAGGCGGGGATGCTTTTAGGAAGCCCGTGGGTCCCCAAACCAAGAGAAGTTCAAGAAATGCAATTCACAGAGAAGAGATCATTCCAGGAAAGTTCGAGAATTTGGAAGAAACTCATGAGATACCATTCACGAAGAAAAGATCATCTCTGGGGAGTTAGAATTTCTTTGACAATTTCTAAGGATGACAGTCTGAGAAAAGGTTCACCGAGAATACTGCCTTTCTCTTTGTTCTATATTGTTTAACCCCAAGAGGAGGGAAGACTGTATCTGGAATCCTACAGGGGATCTAGTTTTGTTTGTATTTAAAGAGTGACCAACAGGGCTTTACCTAGTTCTAGACGTAGTTGTCGGGGAAAACTCTAAATAACTATACTAGTATTACACAGTGGATATGTGACAAGTATATAAAAGGATGTGAAAGAAGACTTACAGTGAAGCAGCCCCACAATACAGTTATATACATATGAAAGCGGATAAACACTTTCCCGTTGTAGAGCTTCCATGATGTTTGGTTAGTTGTTCAACAAAGAAATTAAAGAAAGTTTTGATGACAACATATGTTTTAATTCAAAATCAAAGGAGAAAGTGCTTTGAAAAGATTGTTGGGGCTTACAGCTCAAGGAGAGGCCCAAGTTTTAACGATGATCGCACCGTTGTTTTAAAAACTGTACAGAGGGACTTATACAATACGTGAGGCCCAAAAAGTTTTTATGTACAAGGGAATGGGGCTTATAGCTCAAGGAGAGGCCCAAAAAGGTTTGTTGGAAAACGGCGATCGTGCCGAGGTTTTCTTTTAGCGCATAGGGACTTATGGAATATCTGAGGCCCAAAATGGTTTTGGTTAAAAAGGGGATTGGGTTTACACTCTATTAGAGGCCCATAAGTGATTTTAAGAAAAAGAATGGGGCTTACAACTCAAGGAGAGGCCCAATTGGTTTTGTTAAGAAGGCGACGATTGCGCTGTTGTTTTTGAAAATACAGTGGGACTTATACAATAACTGAGGCCCAAAAAGTGGTGCATTTACAAAGGGGGTGGATCTTACACTCTAATAGAGGCTCATGAGTGTTTGAAAATGATTTGTTTAGGGTGATTAAATTAAAAACCCTAAATTAATTTCAAAAAGGGATTTTAATTAAATAAAAATTTAATTAAAATGATCAAAATTATCAAGCATGTGTGAGAAACAAGTTGTGATCTTGGATTAATGTTTGAAAAATCATGTTTATATCCACAAAATGATTGGAAACTAATTAAATTTGGAAAATCAAGGAGGAAAAAATATTTTAAATGTTAAAAATCAAATAAAAGATTAATTCTTTGCAAAAATATCAAGTATATGAAAAAAATAATATTTTTGGGAAATTTTGGCAAAATAAAATATTTTAACATTTTTGTGAATTATTAAAAAAAAGAATCAACTCAAAATCATTAAAACTCAGAGAGAAAATAATTTTTGAATCAATTAAATAAAATCACAAAATTCAAATATTTGAATTTGTGAAAAAGGCGCCAAGAACATAGCAAGAACACACGTGTGTTCTGAGTTTGGCCTGATTTGCATTTTTTATCCAATCTCACTGAATACTTGATGAAATCACACAATCCACATATCAATCTGCTCGTTTTCACCTCACGATCATGTCTATGGTCTTTAATTTCATTTATTTTAAGCATGGAATAAGAAATCAAGACAAAACCTCAAGAACCCTAAAATTTGTATGAAGGCTGAGAATTTTGATACACGATTCAAACAAAGCAATTAATTGAGGGGAAACATTCTATGCATGATTATGAACATTTGACAAAAGTATTGTGTGAGGAAATATGCATAGATTAAGAGATGACCAAGTTTAGGCTTACTTGAAGGTCGTGATAGCAAGAGCAATGTGATTTTTGAGCTGGAGGTGCTACAGATGAGTTGTGATGATCTGAACAGCTTCCCTACACCATATGGAGTGTGTTTGAATGCTTGGACTTGATTGGAAATGGCTGGATCACTTCATGGCATCTCAGCTGCAACTTGGTTAAAACCTTCAGCAACTGGCTGGTGATTCTGAGAAATCAGTGTTACAGTTGTTGTTTAAGTGTTTGGATCACTTCTATATGATGTTTATGAGGTGTGTGTGTGTGATTGGTTTGGTTGGAATAGCTCTCAAACTCAAAACCCGATAGTGACTTGCTTTGGAAGGCAAATTTGGAAGTGAGAAGGTGATTTTGAGGAAAGCATCTGTTTGATGGCTTTGGTGTACTTAAACTGAGCACAAATGAGCTCTATTTATAGTAGAGCAAGTTACTTTTGCAAGCAATAGTGAATGGCAACTGCAGCAGATCTTTGGCCAATTGGATCATTTTGGAATCTCAAGTCTCCTCTAGCCATTGACTAGAGGTTAGAGCACAAGCTGCTGGTTTCCTAGTACAGATATCATCCTTGACTCATTCAGTTAGAAATGGCTCAGTTCATGCCACCTTGGTGCATCCATTGAATGCTCTAAAACAAAATTGGAGTCTTGTCCCCTCTTTAGGGTTTTTTAGGTTTGGCATGCAATTTTTAGTTCCAAAGACTTGGGAGGCTTATGGATCAGTGTTTGTCCCTCCTTGGTCTCTCCCTGAGGTGTTCTGATGGATAAACTTGTTTGCCATTTGTACAATTTGATCAAATCGACCAAAATGCACAAATCTGCCTTGCCATGACAGTTGCAGCAAGGCATATTGCCATTGTCATATCTCATGGCTTAAGTGGAGTTTCATGGGGTTCTTGGCCATTTTGAAAAGCCCTTATATGATACAACACATGTGTGATCATAGTTTTTCTTGACACTTTTTGGATCCAAGTGAAAAATGCCCTTACATTTTGCAAAAAGTGAAACAGATTCTGACTTAGTGAAAATTTCACTAAGTGTTGGAAAAAGTGACATTTCATGTTTTCAGCCATTTTGATCCAACCATAACTCAAAATCCATGATGAATTGGAATGAGGTGTAGTTGACACTTTTAAAGTAAGCCATGAGAGATACAAATCCATCTTTGGATCAGCCCAAATGGTTGCTTGGATCTCAAGTTATGATCCTTGGAAGTTGGTACCCTAGCCACTTTGTTCCATAACTTAGAACATTTCTAAGTTTTTTATGGTTACCCCTTTTACAAGTTATCCCACTTTTCCTGATTTTTCTTTATGAATGATGATTCCAATCACACATTAACATCATTTTAGGGTTAGGGAACCATAATTGATCAAAAAATCAAAAAGTCAAACTTTGACTTTTGGGCACAGTTGACTTTTTATCAGATGAATTCCAAACTGTGCGATCCTCTATGAAATCAAGTCCTTGACCTAAATCAAACTTGATGGATTGATTTCATAGGTGTTATAGGGTGTATTGAATCATGTCCCAAGGTTTGGGAGCATGTCCTGGTCAAAAATCAGAGACACAGTTGACTTTTTTCCGCGAAACCCTAACTGTGGTTCTGATGAACTTGAAACTTGTGAATCAAGCTTCTTGGATTAATCCATTGTTGCAAATGGATCAATGTGGTTTATTAGAGACCCTCAAACCATGTCTTGAGGTTTTGGCTCATGCTTTGTCCCAAAAGTCAACTTAGGGGTGAATTAGGTCAAGAAACCCTAATTCCTGATTTTTTTGGTGAATGCATCCCCTGAGACTAAATTGACTTGATGATGGGGTTTATGATGTCCCTTAGAGTATATTAGGTTATGTTGTGAAGCATTGGCTCATGCCCAGAGGAAAATTTCCATCTGGAGGCCCTGGTCGACCAAAACCCTAATTTGGTGACACTGGCGATCTTGAGGCTTAATCCACTTGGAATGTTGTAGCCTTGTGCTTGATCCTTGATGGGGGAGTCCTCTTGATCCATTGTGGATGTTTGAGAGGTTTAGACAAGTTGAAGATCATGTCATTTCTTGATTGATCCTTGTCTAAGAGCTCTGAGAGGGCTTGAAACCCTAAGTTTGATTGTAGTGTATGCTCACCCATCTTTGGGGGAGACTAATGAGGTATGATGGTTCATCCATATTATGATGATGATTTGCACAATGATGGGAATCTTAGTGGTTAAAATTTGGGGTATGACACTAAGTGAAACAAGCATTCAAACAAGTTGTAAAATGAAACAAAGATGCACATTTGCACAAAGCACAAAATTCTTAAATCATTCTAGCATTCTATGAAGTAGTACAATTTACCATGCAAACTTCAAAGCTCAACATCCAGACTCGGTCAAAGCTTCATTGAATACTTATACACAATTAGCAACCAATCTATAAGTTCTCATCATTCCTGATCACATTAGAGAAAACATCAAAGAAAACAAATACATATAATATAAACAAATGTACAAAGCTTAAAAATATAGAAACTATCGCGATGCGATTCAATATCTAAACACCGATCCCCGGCAACGACGCCATTTTGTTGAAGCTAGAATAGCAGCAAGCAAAAATATATAAGTAACCAAATTTTATCATTCTCCACAGGGATCAGTGCGAGGGAAAGAATGTCATTCGACGGTATCTATATTTCTAAGCTTATGATTCAAAAGTTTTGGTTTAAAAGAGGAACCAAAATTAAAGATAGAAAATGTAAAGACTGAACATATAAAATAAAGAATGAATTATAAATGGAGCCTTGTTGGAATCGGATCTCATCAATTGATAACACATGCATTCTTCTAATCATATTATACATAAATCAATCATTCGCCTAAAATCCTCACGTATCACCCACGACAGAGGTTATGTCTAACGCAACGTCGAGAGAACGACCGTATTGCCTCATTGGTGATGTCTCACGCAACAAAAACCAACACAGAGCATTAAGAACTGATACTCACGCAAGTGTTAAGCCTAAATCTATTTCTAGAGTTTAGAACAAGACAAATAATCATCTTAGATCCAGATCTGAAGAGTATATGTCTATAGTGGTTCAAATCACAGATAAACAGGTAAACAAAGATGACACCCAAATCAGATAAGTGACTGCTTCATATAAAATGCCAATGATCAGAATACGTACATACGTTTATCCCTTTTTACATGTATTCAACTAATTTGCCAAATGAATATGAATATCGTTCTTCATCACTATTCTCACGCATCCTCACTATAACATATCGATCCTACTCATGCTAGCCATGCTACTTAATCAACACAATACAGCAAAAGATAAAATGAATATTAACTCACAAAACCATGTCAAAAGTTTGTTCATTGATAGAAGAAAATCTAAGATCAAGGATTTGTAAAGGTTTTGTCAAGACCATAAATAATCAATCAAAGACAACAACAATAGAGAATCAAAACATATTCACAAACATATATTAGATGAAATACAATAGGTATCAAAAGATTACATCCTTTTCCAACAAGAAATCAAAGATCCTACCTTTTCTCCCTTGAAATGAAAAGATATAAGTTCTTATCTTCTATTTACAAGTTCTCTCTCTCCAAAATTAAAACATCAACTCTAAAAGTGTGAAAATTCTATTTATATTACATTCAAGAAATTCACAGTTTGCAAAGCGAACTCTTCATTCGCACAACGACCGCCACATAATTCTTCGTGAGTTCGCAATGCGAAGGATCGCTCACAAAGCAAACACTCGCTTTCCCGTTTGCAAATCGAACTTTAACTTCTTTTGCCCCTGCCAAATTCTAGGACCATTCGCTGGAGACCTCGCTAGCTGTTCGCAAAGTGAACATTCGCTAGCAATTCGCAAAGTGAATGTACTGGTGCATTCCTCATTTCTTTAGCAGCTTGTATCCATTTCTTGTGTCTTACAACTTTGATCATTTAATGCCTTTTCCTGCACAATAACACACATATTACAAGCACCAAATGTATATTATCAATGTTAGAAGAAAAACAACAATCATGATTAAAATCAATGAAAACATGAGAAAAAAGAAGAAAAAGTGCAAAGAATGATATGTCAATTTTGGGTAAAATCTGCACCTAACAGTTGCAATGAGGGCTTATAGACACTATACTAGCATTTTAGAAACCAAAACTTGCAGGTGTACAACTATAATTTTAAGAATTCTCTGTCTCATTATTTTGTCTTTATTTTTCAGTTGCAATAAGTAAAAAGATACAAACTATTAGAGATGAGATTAATTCGTTAATTTTAAACACTAAAAGAATTATGAGAAGTAATAAATAAACAAAAAGAACATCCTAAATAGCAAAAAAAAAATTAAAATAAACAGGGAGATAAAGAATAAACACTCATAAAGAATCGTAAACATAGAAAATGGAGATAATGATTGTGATAAAATTTTGAGTTGCAAATTTAAATTTAAAACATAAGAGAGTGAAGATACATATATATCCTCTTTTTCAATAACTATACAATCAATTGGCTTAGGGGTTTCAAATAGAAACTATAGCTTAATGGTGTGCAAGGGACTTCATGGAAGAAGCACTCACAGGTGTTGTTCCACCCTTCTAAATCAAATTTCTCAACATAATACAATAAACCTTCATCCAGAAATAGCACAAACCATAAAATATATCATCAAAACATCAAAATCCAATATACAAATAAAGATTAACAATTTCACACACACACACACACACACACACACACACACACACACATATATATATATATATTGAGTTTTTTAGACAAAAAAGTATTAGAAAAACGATAAGCCAGAGGAAAATCAATGAAATTTGAAAATGAAGAAATGGAAGGAGGTTGAAAAAATTTATTAAAACAAACTTGATTGAAATTAAAGCAGATTGAAATAAATACCCAATTGAAGCTGATTGAATGAGGTTGTGACCTAATCTTTGTCGAAGGTGATTGAATGATGTTGTGACCTAATCTTTGTCAAAGCTAATTGAATGAGGTTGTGAACTGATCTTCAGCGAAGCTGATTGAAAGAAGTTGTGGATATTCTTTATTGAAGTTGATTGAACGAGGTTGTGACCTAACTTTTGTTATTCTCTAATTGAGAAGGATTATGACTTTGTAGATTTAGGAGAAAAGTGGGGTTTATTTTGCGATTAAAGTTTGAGAAAAGGATGAAATTGATACATGTTTTAATTTTGGAGGAAAAGGCATTTTTGCAATGTTAGTCTTCTAAAAATTAAGAAAGAGGGAAGGGAAAATGCAAGGTGTGAGCCTAATATGCTTTGTGAAATTTTATGGAGTGATATATAATATATGTTCCTCTAAGTAACCATAATTATTAATTCGCATAGCGACAAATCTAACAATTTTTGTAGCTAAAGGCCTCAAGGTCGTTAGTGTTTTATTTAACAAAAATATACAATGTGGGATTCAAATCAGCATGCACAACTTAAAACAATTTTAAATTTAGCACTTTAGTATTACACAACATTAGACTTATTTCAAAATGTTTATTATATAATTAAATACAACATTTTAAAACCCATTGTATCCTAGTGTGCGACTATTTAAAGTGAAACAATGATTTTTATTATTGTCACAAATAAGTTTGTAGGGCGGTTCTCAAGCAAACCACCATAAATTATCTTTATTTTTAAAAAATTAAAAGGCGGTTGGACAAAACTGTCGTGCGAACTGTCATAATATATAAGAAGAGATTGCTTTTAATAGAACTGTTGCAGTTTATGCGTTACAAAACCTTTTTTTTCTTGTAGTTTATGTATATTTTCATCCAATATCAATAGTAGTTTAAGTTAGCCTTACATATAGATATAATTTTTTTATACCTATACTCTTATATTTTATCGTTGTTCCTAAAAAACCATACGTGTTGGACACCATGTGCAATATATATATTTTTAATTTATTTAAATTTAAAAAAATATAATCCATATGTTATATTACTTAATACTCCATCCGTTTCAAAATAAGAATCATACTTGACACTTTCACACAGATTAGAAAAATATAATAAATGAAAGAGAGATAATAATAATTTTACTAAATTATCCTTATTAACTATTGATGTATTCGAATTAACAATAATTCAAAGTAAGAAAATAATAAATTAAGAATATTAATTAGAAGATATAATTGGAAGATGAAAATTAAAATTGCATTGATAACTTAAAGTGACAAGTATTTTATGACAAATAATTTTTCTAATGTGACACTTATTTTAGAACGGAAGAAATATTAAGTAATTATTATATACAATTAAATTAATATTAATATGTCATGTGATATTTCTTATAAAAAAATTATTTTTTATATTTATTAAATAACTAACATGTATCGTTTATAAAATATATTGTTTAAATATACTAAATTATTATAATAAAGATAGAGGAGTAATTGATAAATACCCCTATGACCTATATATACTAAGAGAATTGGTATTGGATAAATATACTTTAGATAATATTTTAAAAATTAATTAATATATAAAATATTTTAATATTGTAGATATTACAAAATGATATAAAATTCCACCAACAGATGACCATTAACAATGTGATTATATGTTTTTGACTTAAATATTTTATTTGTCCTTAAAATTTTTTTTATGAGGTCCTTAAATGTTGAGTTTCGTTTGATTCTATTCCCTAACGTTAACAATCTTTTACAAAAAAGAGGAAGTGACAAACATTCAGTGACGTGACACCAGTGACATGGTATGGGAGGACGAAATCCAAAAAAAAATTTAGAAAACATCTTCTTTCTCAATCCATCTCTAACCTCCATTTTTTCTCACCTTCAAACTCCATTTTTTTCACCTTCATCTTTATGTTCTATAAACTCCTTTTCAAAAAGCAATTACCTTTTCCTCCATTCCATATCTCATTCTTCAAAGAATGTTTATGTTTCTCTTTTCGCCAACCTCATCATTCATGGAGCTCCATAAGAAGACTCAGAGCTTCTATGCCAATTCTTAATCAAACACATTTTAAAGAGCGTGATATTGTTCAAAGAAAAATGTCCGGTTTGAAAATTTTTTGGGTTTGTATGAAGGTTGAGAATGAAGATATGAACACAAACTCAAAATTCTAGCTTAAATAGCTTTTTTGTTCCTGTAGGTCGACATGTTTTTGTTGGAAATAAGACCTTTTGTGTTTAGGGAGATGTGCGAGAATATTAGAGGCTCAAAGAGAAACTTGATAGGTAGGAGAATTCTTTATGGAAGAGAGAATTTTATATTTTTTCTTGATTCAAAAGTGTACAATTACATCTCTATTTATAGTACTCTAAGGAGAACTCTAGACACACTAATTCTAGAGAGTTCTCAACTATTGAAATTCCAAGAGTATTCTAGAAAATACTACAAACCTAAGAAATATCTAGACACTCCAAACATTACAAGAGTTTTCTAGAAATATTATCCAAAATTACCTAAACCCAAAATAACTAAGCCAACAAATCCAAACAATATGTTTAGGCCCAAATCAAGTTTAATCTTTCAACATCCCCCCTTAAACTTGATTTGTGACTCCAAGCATACTCCTTAGCTTCACGAAAGTTTCCAACTTGAGTGGCTTGGTGAAAATGTCGGCAACTTGATCTTGAGACATCACATACTTCAATTTCACCTCCTTCTTCTCGATGCATTCTCTTATGAAGTGGTAACGGGTGTCGATATGCTTACTTCTTTCATGAAATACGAGATTCTTTTCCAAAGCAAGTGCTGCTTTATTATCAACACATATTTCCATAGGATCTTCTTGTGGCATTTTTAATTCTTTCAACAAGTTCCTTAGCCAAAATGCATGAAAAACGCATGATGTGGCGGCGACATATTCGGCTTCACAAGTTGACAGTGTGACGATAGGTTGCTTCTTTGACATCCAAGTGAAAGCAATATCTCCCGTAAAGAACACAAAACTAGTAGTGCTCTTTCTATCATCCAAGTCTCCACCCCAATCGCTATCACTATAGCCAACAACCTCATAATTGTTAGAAGAGTAATAGTGTAAGCCAAAGTTTGTTGTACCTTTGATATATCGAAGGATTCTCTTTGCCGCCTTGAAGTGAGTTATTGTTGGAGCTTCCATATAGCGACTTACGACTCCTACAGCATAGAGAATATCTGGCCTTGTACTTGTCAAGTAACGCAGACTTCCAACCAAACTTTTGTAAAGAGTTGGATCCACAACCTCTCCATTTTCATGCTTACTCAACTTGCTGCCACATTCCATCGGGGTGCCAACTGGATTGGCCTCATCCATCTTGAACTTCTTAAGGACTTCTTTTGCATATCCTTCTTGGGTGATAAAAATTCCTTTGTCTTCTTGCTTTACTTCAATGCCGAGATAATATGCCATGAGCCCCATATCCGTCATCTCAAATTCATTTGACATGTCTTTCTTGAACTCTTCGAACATGCTTAGATTGTTCCCAGTGAAGATCAAGTCATTAACATATAAGCACACAATCAAAATATCTCTACTTTGCGCTTTAATATAGAGTGCATGCTCATATGGACACTTGATGAAGTTTTTGTCTCAAAAATACTTGTCGATTCGAACATTCCAAGCTCTCGGTGCTTGCTTTAGTTCGTACAATGCCTTTTTCAACTTCAAGACTTTTTCTTCTTGCCTTTTTACTTCATATCCCTTTGGTTACTCAATATAAACTTCTTCTTCGATAAAACCATTCAAGAAGGACGACTTCACATCCATTTGATAGATCTTCCATTCATTTTGGGCTGCCAACGAAATGATCAGTCTAATAGTTTCAAGACGAGCAACAGAGGCAAATACCTCATCATAGTCAATTTCTTATCTTTGACAATAGCCTTTTGCCACCAATCTTGCTTTGTATCTCTCCACGTCTCCTTTTGCATTCTTCTTCGCCTTGTACATCTTACTCCGATTGCTTTGTGTCCTCGTGGAAGTGTAGTAAGTTCCCACGTATCATTCTTCGTGATTGACTTTATTTCTTCATCCATGGCGTCTTTCCACTTTACATTTTGAACAGCTTCTTGATAGCTTAAAGGTTCGCAATCACCAAAAAGACAAAAGAGGTTAATGTCAGTTTGGTTTTCGGTTAACTCATAAAGCTCTTCAATGCTCCTTAGTCGTGGTGTCCTCTCACTTGAGCTTGTTTCATCCAACCTTGTTGTCGGTGAGGCAGGTGGTGTAATACGTTCCTCTATCATTGGTTGTTCCATTTCATTTTCTTCTTCTTCAAAGTAAGGAAGAAAATCTTACCTGTCTTCTTGAACACTCCAATCCCAACAATCTTCTTCTTCGAACTCCACGTCACGACTTATGACAATCTTTCCACTATTTGGGTTATAGAGCTTGTACCCTTTGGAGCTTGAGTCGTAACCCACGAACTCATACTTCTCACTTTTATCATCGAGCTTTGTTCTCCTTTCATCAGGAACGTGGGTATAGGCAATGCCTCCAAACACTTTGAGGTGAGAGATCTCTGGCTTCCTTCCACTCCATGCTTCTTGTGGTGTCTTCTCATGCACACTTCTTGTTGGGGAACGGTTTGTCAGGTAAACCGCACATGCCACAGCTTCGGCCCAAAACTCTTTCGGCATCTTCATCTTCTTACTCTTAAGCATGCTTCACACTATATTAAGTATGTTCGGTTCTTTCTCTCCGTTACTCCATTTTGTTGTGGAGATCTTGACACTGTTAGTGGGCGGCAGATTCCATGGTCTTCACAATATTTGTTGAACTCATTTGAAGTAAACTCTCCTCCTCGGTCAGATCTCATGGCCTTAATGAAAAGACCATTTTCTTTCTCCACAAGGGCTTTGAACTTCTTAATGTTTTCAAACACTTCCGACTTCTCCTTCAAGAAATAAACCCACGTTTTTCTAGAATAATCATCAATAAATAGGAGAAAGTATTTATTCTTACCAAAAGAGTTTGGATTGATTGGTCCACAGACATCGGTGTGTATGAGCTCTAGTGGTTTTGTCGCTCTTGACGTTGATTCCTTTGGAAAGCTTTTCCGGAATTGCTTCCCAATTAGACTTCATTCACATAGTTGGTCTGGGTGGTTTATACTAGGCAAGCCTCTCACCATCTCCTTATTTGACAAACATTATAGACTGTCGAAGTTGAGGTGTCTAAATCGTAGATGCCATAGCCACGAAGAGTCAGTATAGCAAGCCTTGAGACACTTTGCCACATCATTTTAAATGTTCAAGAGGAACATTCTATTCTTTGACATAGGCACCTTAGCAATCAAGTTATGCCCACAATCTCTTAAGAAAAGACTATGTTCTTTCAAGTGGATGTCATAGCCTTTCTCTAATAATTATCCCAAGCTCAAAATATTATTCTTCATGTTAGGCACATAGTAGACATTGGATATGAATTGATGACTCCCATTCTTCAAGCGTATGAGAATTTTACCTTTGCCTTTGACTGGTATCTTTGAGTCATCTCCAAATAAGACGTCGCCAGTTGTCGCTTCATTGATCTCTACGAACATGCTTCGATCGCCGCACATGTGGTTGCTTGTGCCAGTGTCGAGGTACCACTTGTTTCTTTTCTCTTCAACTTGGCTTTGGCATGCGAGCGGCAGAGTTTCTTCTTCTCCACCTTTTTCTTCTACAAAGTTAGCTTTCTCCAGAACCTTCTTTGAGAATCTACACTCAGATGCATAGTGACCAATCTTGTTGCAGTTGAAGCACTTGATTTGTGACTTGTCGTACCTTGACCATGAATTTCCTCTTCCACGACCTCTTGTTGCTTGTGTATTCCAACTTCTTTCTCCATTGTTGAAGTTGTTGGAGTAGTTGTTGTAACTACCTCTTCCTTCACCTCCATGTCCTCGTCCACGTCCACAATCTTGGCCACGACCTCGTCCTCTTTGGCTTTTGTAATTCACATAGTTTCCTTCCTTTGCGTTGAGTTGTAGTAGTTGCTCCATAGCCTCCTTTTATTTAGTTTTTCTCTTTTGTTTTTCTTCTATGCTTGTAAGGAACCCATGAGTTGCTCAATAGTCATGGTCTTTAAATCCTTGTTTTCTTCAATGTTGGTAACAATGAAGTCAAAACTTGGATTTAAAGTGCGAAGTATTTTCTCCATGACTTTCACCTCATCAACATCTTCACCATTTCTTTTAAGTTGATTGACTACAGAAAATACTCGAGAAATATAATCAGAACTTGACTCAGACTCTTCCATAAATAAACGTTCAAACTCACCTCTAAGAGTTTGAAGACGAATCTTTTTCACCTGCTCCAATCCTTTGTTGCAAGTTTGAAGCTTATCCCATGCTTCTTTGGTCGTCATTGCATTGGAGATCTTCTCAAATGTATCTTCATCCACCGATTGATAAATGAGGAAGAGAGCTTTCTTGTCTCTCTTTCTTGACTCCTTCAATGTCTCCTTTAGACCTTGGCTTAACGAGGCTTCATCTTACTCCTTGAATCCTTTCTCAACGATATCCCACACATCTTGAGCTCCTAGTAGCGTCTTCATCTTGATACTCCAATTGTCATAGTTGTTCTTTGTAAGCATTGGCATTTGGAAAGGAAAACCTTCATTCGCCATCTTTTGAGGATCTTGAAGCTCTGATGCCACTTTGTTGGAGATAAGACCTTTTGTGTTTAGGGAGATGTGTGAGAATATTAGAGGCTCAAAGAGAAACTTGATAGGTAGGAGAATTCTTTATGGAAGAGAGAATTTTATATTTTTTCTTGATTCAAAAGTGTAGAATTACATCTCTATTTATAGTACTCTAAGGAGAACTCTAGACACACTAATTCTAGAGAGTTCTCAACTATTGAAATTTCAAGAGTTTTCTAGAAAATACTACAAATCTAAGAAACATCTAGACACTCCAAACATTACAAGAGTTTTCTAGAAACATTATCTAAAATGACCTAAACCCAAAATAACTAAGCCAAAAAATCAAAACAATATATTTATGCTCAAATCAAGTTTAATCTTTCAACAGTTTTTTATTTTAGTCCCTAAATCTTTTTTTGGATTTAGTTCCTAATTCTGAATTTCTGTTACTACATTTTATTTTATGTCACCATGTCCAACATTTATAATATTTTTCCACCATGCTTGTAATTCTTTATCTGACTCAATTGTTCTTGAATCTATAAAGAATCATCTCTTCATCTAGTTGATCAGCTGATACTGGGACCTGCAGGTCAGAGATGAGAAAAATAGAGTTTTTATGTGGAGTTTTTCGAAATTTTATCTGGAGATAAGACAAGCATGGTGAGAAAAGCTTAATAATTAAGGACTAAATCCAAAACAAAAGATTTAGGGATTAAAACAAAAAGCACGCCAACTTATAGAGACGAAAAGACTATTTAAGTCAGAATATTGAGTTTGTGTTCATATTTTCATTCTCAACCTCCATACAAACCCAAAAATTTTCTTTGAACACTATCATGGTCTTTAAAATGGATTTAATTAAGAATTGACATAGAAGCTCAAAGTTTGCTTATGGAGCTCCATGGATGATGGAGTTGGTGAGTAGAGAAACATAAGCCTTATGTGAAGAATAAGATAGGGAATGGAAGAAAACGTGGATGCTTTTTGAAATAAAGTTTGCATAACATAAGATGAAGGTGAAGGTGAAAATAAATGGAGGTTGAAGAAGGAGTTTGGAGGTGAACAAAATAAAGGCTGCAGATAGATTGAGGACGAAGAAGATATTTTGTAAATTTTTTTTTTTTTTTTGGATTTCGCCCTCTTATGTCATGTCATTGAACATTTGCCATCTTTGTTTTTCTAACAAATTATTAACATCAAAGACTAAAATCAAACGAAACTCAACACTTAAAAACTTCATTAAAAATATTTAGAAACTAAAATTAAAAATATATCAACTTACATGAACAAAAAAGATTATTTAAAAACAAAAAAAAACCACACACACACACATATATATATATATATATATATATATATATATATATATATATATATATATATATATATATATATATTCTTCCATAGTTTATTGTTTATTTGAAAAAAGAAATAATCATATCTTTTAATAGTCTGATCAAATCGTGCAGCCAAACTTGTTTGTTGATCTGAACAAGATTTTTTAAATTAAGAAAAATGTTTTCATACGATTTTTTTTATAAAATAATATACCTAACTATGTCAGTTCTCTCAATTTTTTAATTTACAAATTGCTTTCTCTCAAGAATAAAACATAGCAAGTCAACAGCTGTTGGCTATATTATACTCCGTTTCAAACCTTATACATTTTATTCCTATGAATAAATAATATAACAATTTGCATAATATGCGTTGGATATCCTATGCTTTGAGATATTTTTATTCAAAAAGTCATAATTGATTTTATTAAAAAAATGAAATAAAAAGAATGTCTCTGATAGGTTTTTGTGTTCTTCAACAACAAGAAGAAAAAATTAATTATTTTATCTATTTGGAAAATGACTCAACAAGTTATTCAAAGTAGTGCATAACAATATATATTTTCTAGAACTAAAGGTTAAAGACCGAATCTATATGATATATTTTTATGGTATTATTTTGACATTTTTATACACACATTCAAATTTTAATCTAGAATGAGATAACATAAAAAAACAAAAGTCTTTTGTACTTTACTGTCTATTTTATGGTGGATGATCTTTCAATTCAACTTCTGATTAGGACACTATTCATATATTATAACTATATGTCTAGTGGTATTTTTTATTTTAAATTTTACTTTGAGTTTTGCACACATTTTGCTTCAATTCAATAATAAAAAAGATAAAATATATAATGATGATAAAATACATTATTGTAAACCAACCGTATTTTACTTGAACTTTTTTTTTTAAATTTTGATATTATTCATATTATTATGTCAAATTTTTTCACTAAAAAAACATAATTCAAATTTATCTTTCTATAAAATTCAGCGGATATGATTTTATTGAAGATGCTAATATGAAATATAGGGGTGACAATAAAATTCATTAAAAAAATATTCATCCAATCTATCCAACAATTTATCCATCTAAACTATCTATTAAACAAAAAGTTACTTAATGAATTGTATCCAATCAATCCGTTTAATTATATGGAAGGATGTAATCTATCCATCTCATTTAATAAATCCAATAGATTATATATGTTATAAATTTCACAATTCTTTTTTTTTTACTTAAAAAATTTATTTTAAAAATTATACAATTTATTTCTGTAATACAACACAATTGACACGCGCACACTATCAATAATATTATTGTAATAATTAATCAATTTTTGTATCGATTTGATTTCATAAAAATCAGATAATATTATATTTAATTGAACGACAAGTACATTATTTTATTAGTGAGACATTAGTATGAAGTATGGTTTTTGGCGTACAGTAATTATTGAGTGAGGGAATATTTTTGGCGTACAGTAGTTATATTATGTCTTTTCAATTATTTGTGAGTGATGAATTGATTTGAATTTAGAGCACAAAACAATATATGTATAGAAAACTATATGTATAGAAAGAGAACTTATAATAACTAATTTACTGAGATGGTGAAAAACTCATTTTTTATGTAAGTTAATTTACTGAGATGTCTGTAACTAATTTGAACTTATCACTACAATGTATGTATAAGTTTCAATCTTTTTTATGCAAGTTAAGTAAAAAACTCATCTTTTATGTTTTCAGTTTTGAATCATTTGAATTGTTTTCTAATGCATTTTAATTAGTTTAAACTTTGTGACCCAATAATTTAGACACAAATATATATATATATATATATATATATATATATATATATATATGAAATTTAAAGAAATAGTTTTTGTAAAATTTTAAAATATATTAAAAAAATTAAAAAAATTTAATTAACTTTTTGGATGGATGGATATCCATCCGCTAAAATGATGTTAATGGATGAATTGGATGGATTTTTATGCTTAATGGATGGATTGGATTGGATATTTATGATACAACTTTAGTGGATTGTGAGTGGACTAATGGATTGTTTTGATCCATCTATTAACAATCCAATCCATATACATCCAATTCATCCATTTTGTCACCCCTAATGCAATACTTTGCAACCATTTTAAAGAGAAATGTGATTTATTTTAGTTTTTTTAAATATTTTAAATGTGTTACGTTGTGAATTGATGTCGTCATGAATAGAACAAAATATGAGAAAAAGATTTGAGTTTCTTGAACAAACACAAGAAACCTTATTAGATTTTACAAAAGGGAGAAAAGAAGGAAGAAGTAGAGAATTGGTTAAATTTGTTTTTATATTCACTTTTTCAATAAGAGTTCAAAGAATACAAGTGAATACCAACAATTAACCTCTCTCACCCTAATTAGGATTTGCACCACTCTCCAAAGATCAGAGACAAGCATGTTATTTATAAGAAAACTAACATATTAACCTAACAGGCATTTACACCCAGGCCCATTACACAAGCTAACTTAGGGAACATGCTAACTTAAACAATTGGGCTTACAACCAATGCCCAATTCGACATGCTAACACTCCTAGCATACTTTGACTACAACATGCGAGCAAACTTCGACGACATGCTAAGATTCTTTCGAATTGTTGAACCAAGAAGCTACCCTTCGATCATACTAGAGTTCGATCTAATATCTCACAAATCTCCACATTGAAACAAACTTTAGAACATCAAGGGAACAAACTAGTTTTCTTCATGCAGCTTTATCAACTTCATCGATCCTTTATCCAAGAAGCTACTCAGCAATGTCTTCTCCTTCTTCAATAGGGCGGTATCCGTCTTCATCGATCCTTTCAACGCTTCTAGCAAACCCTGTCGAACAAGAGGGGCTTGCATCTTCAAGTGCCACAAACCAAAATCATTCACACCGATGAATTTCTCAATTTCATACTTTGTTGACGACATCTTCTCCTCCACACTCACCGCACCAGTTTGTTGTGAAATGATGTCGTCAATAATAGAACAAAGTTATGAGATAAAGATTGAGTTTCTTGAACAAACACAAGAAACCCTATTAGGTTTTACAAAAGGGAGAGAAGAAGGAAGAAGAAGAATAGAGAATTGGTTAAATCTATTTTTCAATTCACTTTCTCAATAAGGGTTCAAAGATTACAAGTGAATACCAATAATTAACCTCTCTCACCCTAATTAGGATTTGCACCACTCCCAAAGATGAGAAACTAGTATGTTGTTTTTAAGAAAACTAACATACTAACCTAATGGGCTTTTATACACAAGCCCATTACACAAGCTAACTTAGGGAACAAACTAATTTAAACAATTGGGCTTACAAGTAAGATCCAATTCAACATACTAACTTAAATTACAAGCTAATATATTTTGACAACATGCTTGGACAGACTTCGACTACAGCATGCACAACTCCTATTGAAATATCAAGCTATCCTTGTCGACACTAGAGTTCGATCCAAAATACCACAAATCTCCACCTTGGAACAAACTCTACCCAAACAAGGGATTAAAATAGCTTTCATAATCTCTTATCTTTCAACGCTTATAACAAACCCTTTTGAACAAAAAGTGCTTGAATCTTCAAGCGTCACAAACCGAAATCATTCACACCGGTGAATTTCTCAATCTCATACTTTGTTGACGACATCTTTTCCTCCACGCTCACCGCACCAGTTTGTTGTGAAACGATTTTGTCAATAACAAAACAAAGTTATGAGACAAAGATTGAGTTTCTTGAACAAATACAAGAAACCTTATTAAATTTTACAAAAGGGAGAGACTACGTGGGAGCCCGAGTCAGAAATGCAAGAACTCCACCCTCATGTATTCTGGTAAGTTTATTAATTCGAGGGCGAATTCTAGTTAAGGGGGAAGATGTAATACCCCGACCTTCTAACACCAGTAAGTATTGCCTAACGGTGAATTAGTGAGATAATTACATGAGTGAGTAATACCTAAAATGCCTTTTTGTCAAATTTGGACTTAATTGGGGAAAAAGGCATTATGGTCATTACACCTTTAAGAATGGACTTAAGACTTGTTTGGCTAACCCTTCTGTAGCGTCGGTTTTTGTGACGCGACCACAACCGCTTTTGGTGCTATTTTCTGATTTCTGTATTTATCCTATGAGCTTAAAAGGAAGGGGAAGATATCTCAAACTAACCCTGCGTGCAAATGTTTTCCTTAACAAATGCGAAGAGATCGGGGATCGGGGGTTGGTTATACAAAGGGAAGCTATTAACACCCAGAGTATCTATAGTAATCTATAGGAGCCTTTATTTGCATATGTTTCTACTGTTGAATTGCTTGGTTGCTTAAATTCATTTACTATTGAATAGGGAAAGTTTTTCCTTTGGGAAAGCCGAGGAATTTTTTTTGTTGTTTTTGGGATTTCTATTGTTTTTGGGAAGGTACTAGACCTAGGATTTTTGTATAGTGCGCTCACTAATATTTCGCAATCTTATGCCTACGTACTCCCGTAAAAAGATCCAGGGAAATCAGAGCGATCGTATTCCTCTTATTCTACGGGAGGAAAAATATTGGTGTCTTGTTCAAAGCCCAAGATTGAAGCTGAAAGAGTATTTGTGTCTTGTTCAAAACCCAAGATTGAAGCTGAAAGAGTATTTGTGTCTTGTTCAAAGGCCAAGATTGAAGCTAAAGTTTGATTGAGAGATAATTTGTCATCTCTAAAGGGAGATATCTCACCTATTCATCACAAATATTAAGGAATTGATTATAAGGGAAGTTGCTTTAGCTGGGATGTGTGGAATCCAGCAATGCCACATCTTCCTTTATAAGTCTTTGCATGCTAAGAGATGGACATTGACATGGATGTGTAGAATCCAAAGGCTTTCCACTTACATCACTTAGATGAAAGAGAAATTTTAGCCGTGATAAAGGAGGGACTTCAGCTTGAATTTTGAATCAACAAGTGTGCCACTTACAAAAATTTATCTCAAAAAAGGGTTTTGATTGTTTGTTTTAAAATGTGATGTATAGATGGGATATCCTCCTACAGAGGGGACTCATAAACTCATTTGTGGAGGTGATGGATTTTGTACCTTGATCAAAGCCCAAGGTTGAAGCTAAAAAAAAGGTTGGGGAATTGACTCCACTGGAGATGTTTTATTTGAGTATCTTGTTTGAAGCCCAAGATGATGAAGCTGAAGAGTTTGAGTATAGTTTTAAAGAAGACTGACTCAACTAGGCAGTATGATATTTGTCTTGTACAAACCCCAAGATTGAGGCTGACTGGGTAAATCATTATATGAAGCCTAAGAGGAGGCTGACTCTCACTGAGGATTATTGGAATCCAGGAGAAGGTCTAAACTTATTTTGAGGAATCAAAAGGGAAACTAACCCTTTGCTGGAAATTAGAGAAGGGTTGATTTATCAGATGCCATGAGGTTCTGATAATTTTGGGGATTTGTTGATGGTAACATGGTTCTGGCTGGGGATTATAAAGTGATAACCAAACCTTGTTGAGGGTCAGAAGAGACTTGAAGGGATAAGCTTGAATACCTTATAGGCTCTGACTCTCCTGGGGACTGATGTAGGGATAGGGGTAACTAGGATCTATCATATGCTTTTAGGAAGCCCGAGGGTCCTTGTATGAAGCCCAAGAAGAGGCTGAGGATGCTTCTAGGAAGCCTGTGGGTCCTTGTATGAAGCCCAAGAGGAGGCTGACGATTGAGACTTTCCAAGTCTAGGGAGAGTTCAAGAAAGGTTTCACCGGGAAATAATCTTTCCTTTGTTCCAGGGTGTAGCGAGCGATTTTGGAAGCGGTTCTTAAGCGCTGGTCGCTCTCCGCGGTTGAGCTTGAACTACAGGTCGATTCATTTTTTATCCTATTGTGAGCTGAATAAGGAAGGGAAATAGATGTCTCCAATTAACCCTGCTTTGCATACTGAGTTTAAACAGCGGTCTGTTAGGTTACGAATGCTATCAATGTGGGGGGCCTTTGTACTGGTTATTTGTATTTTCGCCAATACTGTTTTCTTTCTTTTTACCTGGGCAGAAGGTTTCTGGCGGGGAACAAGGATTAGGATGTTAGGACTGATGCTTTTGAATTACTGCTTTTGATTGATGGAGATATGGGATTTTGGTTTTTTGTTGACTGTGCTCGCTAAGATTTTTTCTTTCAATCTTATGCCTACGTATTCCCGTTTAACGAAATAGGGAAATCAGAGCGTTCGTAGTTCCTCCTATTCTATGGGAGGAAATGGGTGTTTTTGGTGTCTTGTTCAAAGCCCAAGACGTGAAGCGAAAGGTGGTTTGTATCTTGTTCAAAGCCCAAGATGTGAAGCTGAAGGATCTATTTGTGTCTTGTTCAAAGCCCAAGACGTGAAGCTGAAGGACCTCGACTTTAGAGATAATTTGTCATCTCTAAAGAGGGGAGAAGGAGAATTACTTTAACTGGGATACGCGGATCCGAGCAATGCCATAATTTCCGAAGAAAGTGTTTTAACCTGAAGGAGAAGACTTTAACTCAGTATAGAGCAACACCATCTTTCCTTAGGAATTCCTCATGCTAAAAGAGGGACAGTGGCATGGATGTAGATGATCCAGAGGCTTGCCGCTTACAGCGATTAGATGAAGGGAAAGGAGTTGTTGATGTTTGTGTACTGTGAACGAGGCACGACTTTGATGCTAAAAGGTTGATCGGATCAACCAGTGGTTTTCTTATACAAAGCCTAAGAGGAGGCTAATTTCTGCTCAGAAAATCATTATACAAAGCCTAAGAGGAGGCTGTTTTGTGTCCCGTACAAAGCCCGAGAGAGAGGCTAAAAGGTTTTGACCCGACGATGGAATCTTTTGGTATCTCGAATAAAGCCCGAGATGGAGACTATTTGACTCAACAAGAGAGTTTTTTGTATCTCGTACGAAGCCCGAGATGGAGGCTGTTGTTTATTTGGCTCAATAAGAACCTTTTTGTATCTCGTATAAAGCCCGAGATGGAGGCGAAAAGGGTTGACTCAACAGGAGAATCTTTTATACTCAACAAGAGAGTGTTTTTGTATCTCGTACAAAGCCCGAGATGGAGGCGAAAGGGGTAATTGACTCAACGAGGGAGTCTCTTATGTGTCTCTTACAAAGCCCGAGAGAGAGGCTAAACATTATTTGACTCCGCTGGGGAGAATCATTGTACAAAGCCCAAGAGGAGGCTATTGTAACTGTTTCAGTTGAGTGACAGATCCAATATACTGATTTTAAAAGAGAAAATCAGTTCTTATATGAGCAACACTGTACTCAGGGATTTGATTTGAGGATCAGGGATATTTCCTTCTCTTTGAGGAAATGGGAAATCCAAAGGGTATTGAGACTGTCCGAGTCTGCGGGTTTCCTTCCTATTTAATGAAGGGGTCGCTTGAGAATGTCTTTGAGACTCAAGGAAGTTAGACTGTCCAAGTCTAGAGTTTTATCTTTTGTACTATGCTTTGAGAAACAGTAGTAGACTCTATGAAAGGATTGTTCTAGGAGGATGACTAGGTTCTGTTCCTATACCTCTAGGAGGTCGTCGGGATAATTTGTACGAAGCCCAAGAGGAGGCTGGAAACTTTTAAGAAGCCGACGGGTCCTTGTACTAAGCCCAAGAGGAGGCTATCATTCCCGGAGGAAAAGATCATTATACGAAGCCTAAGAGGAGGCTGTGAATACTTCTAAGAAGCCGTAGGGTCCTTGTACTAAGCCCAAGAGGAGGCTGGGTTGCTTTTAGGAAGCATGTGGGTCCTTGAACAATGCCCAAGAGGAGGCCGATGCTTTTAAGAAGCCCGTGGGTCTATCATCTCCTTTCCATTAGGAGAGATAACTCTCTTAAAGATAAAAACCACTGGTAAACGTGCGAGGTTTACTATCCAGTGACTTCTAGCTTTTAAAGAGGGTTCCTTAGTTAAGGTCCAAGATTATGACCGTAGTGGGTACCCAAACCCCGAGACATTCAAGGCAAGCTATCCACAAGGAATAGATCAAGTCAGGAAAGTTCGAGAATTTGGAAGAAACTCAAAGATGCCATTCACGGAGAATACATTCATCTTGGGGAGTAGAGCTTCTTGACGATTCCTAAGGAGGACAGCCGAAGAGAAGACTGTATCTGGTGCTCCTATTGGGGATCTAGGCGTCTATTTCTACGAATAAACGAAACGGCTTTTACCTAGTGCTAGACGTAGTTGCCGGGGAAACTCGAAATATCTATACTATTATTACACAGTAGATATGAGTTTATGAAATGAGACTTACAGTGAGCAGCCCCACAATACAGTTATATATATGAAAGCAGTAAATGAAAGCGATAACCACTTACTCGGCTGTAGTGCTTCCATGCTGTTTGGTTAGTTGTTCAACAAAGAAAGATTGAAAACAACAGTATATTCAAAATCAAAGGAGAAAGTGCTTTGAAAAAGAAAGATTTGGGGCTTACAGCTCAAGGAGAGGCCCAAGGTTTTATCAGTGAGCGCACTGTTTGACTTTGTACAGAGGGACTTATACAAGTGACTAAGGCCCAAAATGTTTTCTGTACAAAGGGATGGGTCTTACACTCTCTCAAGAGGCCCAAAAAGTTAAAAAAAAAGACTGGGGCTTATAACACGGGGTAGGCCCAAATGATTTTTCTTTTAAAAATGGCGATCGCGCCGAGGTTTTCTTTTAACGCAGAGGGACTTATACAATAAGTGAGGCCCAAAATGTTTTGTTAAAAGAAAGGATTGGGTCTTACATTCTAATAGAGACCCAAAAAGTTTTGAATGGGTCTTATAGCTCAAGGAGAGGCCCAGATGATTTTTTTTATTTTTAAACGGGCGACGTTCGCGCCGTTTACTTGTACAGAGGGACTTATACAATGAGTGAGACCCAAAAATTTTTTGTACAAGGGGGGATGGGTCTTACACTCTCTCAAGAGGCCCAAAAATGTTTTGAAAATGATTTATGAGGGTTGAATTAATCCAAAACCCTAATTTGTTTTCAAAATGTATTTAATTGAATAAAAATTCAATTAAAATGATCAAAAATTGTTTAACACATGGAAAACAAATTGTGATCTTGGATTAATGCTTCAAAAATTAAGTATTGACCTACAAAATAATTAGAAAGCATCAAAAGTTGCAAAATCAATGTAGAAAAAATATTTAAAATGCCAAAAACAATCAAAATATTAATTCTTTACAAAAATATCAATTATATGAAATAAATAACATTTTTGGGATTTTTTGGGAAAATAAAATATTTTAACATTTTTGTGAATTATTAAAAAAAGAATCAACTCAAAATCATTAAAACTCAGAGAGAAATTAATTTTTGAATCAATTAAACAAAATCACAAAATTCAAATATTTGAATTTCTAAAAATGGCGCCAAGAACAAGCTGAAGAACACGCGCGTGTTCTTGGATTCTCAGATTTGCGTTTTCTATCCAATCTCCATGAATACTTGATTCTATCATGCAATCCACATATCATTATGCTCGTCTCAACCTCACGATCATGTCTATGTACTTTAATTTCATTTAAATTAAACATATAACAATAAATCACGAAGAAACCTCAAGAACCCTAATTTCTGCATGAAGGCTAGGATTTTTGATACACGATTCAAACAATGCAATTAATTGAGGGAAAACATTCCATGCATGATTATGAACATATGGCCAAATTATTGTGCGAGGAAATATGGATAGATTGAGAGATGACCAAGTATGTGCTTACCTCCAAGTCGTGACAGCAAGTTCAAAGTGACTTTTGATCTGGAGGTGTTACAGATGAGTTGTGATGATCTGAACAGCTTCCCTACACCCTATGGATTGTGTTTGGATGGTTGGACTTGATTGAAATTGGCTGGATCATTTTGTGGTACCTCAGCTGCACTTTGGTTAAATCCTTGAGCAACCAGCTGGTGATTTTGTGAAATTGGTGTTTCAGAAGTAATCTAAGTGTTTGATCAGCTCATATGTGATGTATGTGAGGTGTGTGAGTGATTGGTTTGATTGGAGTTGCTCTAAAACTCAAAACCTGATAGTGACTTGCCTTAGAAGGCAAAATTGGAGTGAAAGAAGAGATTTTGAGGAAAGCATCTGTTAGATGGCTTTGGTGTACTCAAACTGATCACAATTGAGCTCTATTTATAGTAGAGCAAGTTTGTTTTGCAAGGAATAGTGAATGGCAGCTGGTAAGTAGGTTTGACCAATGTTGGCAAATGAAAATCCAAGTCTCCTCTAGCCATTGACTAAAGGTTAGGGCACAGAGCTTTGGTTCCCTTGGTCTTGGATAAGTCTTGACTGATTTCAGATGAGAATGGCTCAGTCCATGCCACCTTGATGGTTCCATTGAATGTCTCATTCCAACTTTGAAGTCTTGTCCCTATTTTGGCCATTCTAGGTTCAACATGTTATTTCTTGTTCCATGGACTTTGGAGGCTTGGCTCAGTGATTGTCCCATTTAGATTCAATCCTCTGAGGTGTCCAAGTGGATAGGAGCAATTGAATTTGGCTGATTTTGGCAAATCGACCAAAGTTGCAAATTCTGCCTTGCCTTGACAGATTTCAGCAAGGTAACTTGCCAATGTCATATCTCATGGTGTAAGTTGAATTTGGCAATGTTCTTGGCCACTTTGGAAAACCCTTACATGATATAACAACTGTTTGAACAAGTTTGGTTTTGATCTCTTTTGATTCCAAGTGAAAAATCCCCCTACATTTGGCAAAAAGTGAGGCAAAATCTGACTTAGTGAAAATTTCACTAAGTGTTGGAAAAAGTGACATTTTCACTTTTCAGCCACTTTGATCACTCCATAACTCAAAATCCTTAATGAATTGGAATGACTTGTAGTTGAAGTTTTTGTAGGTGATAATGAGGGCTACAAATCCATCTTTGGATGAGAAAAAATGGCCTTGTGGTTTAGGAGTTATGGTCCTCCAAAGTTGGTACCCTTGCCACTTTATTTTTAACTTAGAAAAATTTCTAAGTTTTTATGGTTACCCCTTTTACAAGTTATCTCACTTTTCTTGATTTTTCTTGATGAATGATGATTCAAATCATACATTAACATCATTTTAGGGTTAAAAATCCATTTTGGTGAAAAATCTCAAAAAGTCAAAGTTGACTTTTGTGCACAGTTGACTTTTTATCAGATGAATTCCAAACTGTGCAATTCTTTAGGAAATCATGTCCTTGACCTAAATCAAACTTGATGGACATGTTCCATGGGTGTCATGGGGTATATTGAGGTATGTCCTAGGGCTTGGGAGCATGTCCTGGTCAAAGTTACAGTTGACTTTTCTCTTAAAACCCTAATTGAGGTGCAGATGAAATTGAGACTTGTTGCTCAAGCTTCTTGGATTAATCCATTGTCCCAAATGGATCAATATGGTATATTAGAGACCCTCAAACCCTCTCTTGAGGTCTTGGCTCATGGTTTGTCCCAAAAGTCAACTTAGGGGTGAATTAGGTCAAGAAACCCTAATTCCTGATTTTTTATGAATGCATCCCCTGAGGAAAAATTGACTTGATGCATGGGTTCATGAGGTTCCATGAAGTATATTAGGTTATGTTTTGGATCATTGCCTTGTGCCCAGATGAAAATTTCCATCTGGAGGCCCTGGTCGACCAAAACCCTAATTTGGTGACACTGTCGATCTTGAGACTTGATCCACCTAGAAGGGAGCAGCCTTGTGCTTAATCCTTGAAGTGGGAGTCCTTTTTGATCCATTGTGGATGTTTAAGAGATTAGACAAGTTGAAGATCATGTCATTTCTTGATTGATCCTTTGTCTAAGCACTCAGAGAGGGCTTGAAACCCTAATTTTGATTGTATTGGATGCTCACCCATCTTTGGGGAGACTGATGAAGCATGATGGTTCATCCATATTGTGATGATGATTTTCACAATGATGGGAAATCTAAGTGGTCAAAATTTGGGGTATGACAGATGCCCCTATTTAATCTTCTTGGACCCGAAGGTGTGAATGACGAAGGGATTCGGGCATTCGGGGTGCAAGAGGATTAAATATCGGAATACTCGAAATTTTGATGGTGGTTATGAATGGTAGCTTACGCATTCATCTTCTTTAGCTAAGCAATGATGCTTAGAAAAGGTAAACTTCCCCTCGATCCTGGTCTTCAGCCAAGGAACTGGTCTCAGTTTTCTTTTGTCAACTTCCCCTCGTTCTTGGTTTCCTACCAAGAACTGGTCTTAGTTTCTTTTGTAAACTTCCCCTCGATCCTGGTTTCCTACCAAGGAACTGGTCTCGGTTTCTGATATAAACTTCCCCTCGATCCTGGTTTCCTACCAAGGACATGGTCTTAGTTTCTTTTGTCAATAAACTTTATTGACAAGGGACGCTATTAGTAGCGGTTTTCCTTCAAACTTCTCGCCGAATTTTCCTGGGGAGATGCCATTTGAGTAGAAAATGTTTTGCTGTCAGACTTGCTGGGGAACCCAGTCGTCTGAGTTGTAGAGTTGTACAAACTTCTCCGTTGGAGACGCCATTTGTTTCTATTGGGGAAAGCGAGTCTCTTGAGAGACTGTTTTCATTTGGGATCTTTCATCATACTTTTCTTGGGATCTTCCCGGAGAAACGCCATATGATGGGGTCCAATTTTGAGGTGTCGATGACCTTTTCATCAGTGGTCCTTTCGGAGCAAAACTGGCGTCCTGCCGAATCTCTGATCACGAGGCTTTCTCTGTGGATTTTCCTTAATCCGGGAAAGCAAAGATATCATCTTTGATGGCGAAGAGTGACATCTGTTGAAGGTTCTCTGATCTTTTAGAGGTTCAAATTATCAAAGTGGCCAAGTGCCGACTCTGATCTAAAGATACACTGGTGGCGAGATTGTGCAGACGCAACACTTCCTGACGAGGAAAAAACTGACAAACTCGATTGAGAAAACTGTTTATCACTAGGGGACAAGACCGACTCAAGCGATAGTGATGCAATACGAAATGCGAACGCAAATAAAATGCATGAAGTACGTATGTATATGCTGACAAAACAGACGCGACATACAGACTAATGGATGAACACAATTGGATACTCGGCCATCGCGGGGCGAAGAAGTACCGTTGGTTCAAAATAGCAATTCCACCTTGCTTAGGAGAGATAGTCGCGTTGGGAGCTATGTTGATCGGGCTTAGGAGATGAGAACTCGGCCGAGGTGTGTCAGACGAAACAAGGTCTCTGACATTATTGATCCTTCATTCAGGAGTACTGGCTTAGAAGGAGTACTTTGATTCTGCACTTTGGGGTTCGCTTACTTCGGGAGAGGCGATTGATGTTCTTCTGATGTTCAACAGTCAAAAGAAATGCCATCTTTAATTTAAAATCAGAAAAAGTTTAACAAGTAAATTTATTTTTGTTTTATTTCAAGAATCGCTGATTAAGTTTAAACAACGTCGTTCTGTAAAGCTAAAATAAGTAAAGAATTACAAACAAAAGCACAAGGGCTCAAATTTTATTGATAAGATGGAGATCAGCCAAACGCGTGATTCCAAAGAGTATATACAAAGTTAGAAAATGGTAATTTACAGGGAAAAGGGCTACGTTGAAACATAACGACCACTATCTTTCTACCAACTTTGAATTCGGGACATCCTGAGCTTCTGTCGAAGATGACCTTTGACTGGAGATTTCCTCCGATAGATGATGCAACTGCTGCTGAGGGACTTGCCTCTGTTGAACATAGTTACTTGCCATTATCCCTAACTTTTGCCTGGATTGTACTATGAGATTTCCAATCCATCGGGATGATTTTTTTTCATGTCTCTAACTTTTGCCTGGACCGCCCTTTCGGGTTTTCAATCCACCGAGACGTTTTTTTTTTTTTAGTTTAGGCGAAGTATTTCTTGACTACATCAACATTCGTGGGGTAGGCAAATTCCTCTCCGTCCATGGTTGCAAGTCTCAAGGCGCCGCCTGAGAAAGCTTTCGTGACCACATAGGGGCCATCATAATTCGGAGTCCACTTGCCCCGGCAATCAGTGAGAAAAGATTGTATCTTCTTGAG
The DNA here is from genome assembly GCA_022829125.1 of Lathyrus tuberosus. NCBI lineage: Eukaryota > Viridiplantae > Streptophyta > Magnoliopsida > Fabales > Fabaceae > Lathyrus > Lathyrus tuberosus. The sequence continues at coordinate 659,448 of JALAZF010000676.1, forward strand.
CACGAGGTCTCATTTTCTGAAAACACGAGGTCGGACCTTTTTGTCGAACGCCCTTTTCATTCTCTGTTGATACAACTGACCGTGACATAGCGCCGTGATTCGCTTCTCTTCGATCAGGTTCAGTTCGTCGTGTCGACTTTGACACCATTCAGCTTCGGTGAGCTTAGCTTCCATCAATACCCAGATTGATGGGATCTCTACTTCTATGGGGAGAACTGCCTCCATGCCATATACTAGAGAGAAAGGGGTTGCCCTTGTTGAAGTACGAATAGAAGTTCGATAACCGTGAAGGGCAAAGGGTAGCATCTCGTGCCAATCTTTGTAGGTTACAACCATCTTTTGAACGATCTTCTTGATGTTCTTGTTAGCCGCTTCTACCGCTCCGTTCATCTTGGGTCGGTAGGGAGATGAGTTATGGTGTTCGATCCTGAACTCTGTACACAACTCTTTCATCATCTTATTGTTCAAGTTAGATCCATTATCAGTAATGATCTCGCTTGGAACACCATAACGGCAGATGATATTGTTTTTGATAAATCGGACCACCACTTGTCGGGTTACATTGGCGAATGACGCTGCTTCGACCCACTTGGTGAAATAGTCAATGGCTACCAGGATGAATCGATGTCCATTTGAAGCCTTGGGCTCAATCATACCAATCATGTCGATTCCCCATATGGAAAAAGGCCATGGGGAAGAAAGAACTTTGAGATGTGATGGCGGTACATGAATTTTGTCGGAGTATATCTGACACTTGTGACACCTCCTCATGTACTTGTAGCAGTCGGATTCCATTGTCAACCAATAATACCCGGCCCTGAGAATTTTTCTCGCCATTGTGTGTCCGTTGGCATGAGTGCCAAAGGATCCTTCATGAATTTCTTTCATGAGCATGTCTGCTTCTGGTCTGTCGATGCATCAGAGCAAGACCATGTCAAAATTTCTCTTATAAAGAGTGTCACCGCTCAGGAAGAAGTTTCCAGCCAATCTTCTGAGGGTTTTCCTGTCTTTTCTGAGTGCCCCAGATGGGTACTCTTGTTTCTGAAGGAAGCATTTGATATCGTGATACCAAGGTCTGTCGTCTATGACTGCTTCGATCGTGAAGACGTAGGCGGGCCGTTCAAGGCGCATTATGTCAATCTTAGGCAGGTCATTCCATTGACCTACACTAATCATGGAAGAGATAGTGGCTAAGGCATCAGCCATGTGATTCTCATCACGAGGGACATGATGAAACTCGATTATGTTGAAGAAGGGTAACAACCTTCTTGCATAGTCTTTGTAAGGAATCAATCCTGATTGGTATGTGTTCCAATCTCCTCTTATCTGGTTAATAACCAAGGCTGAATCGCCGTATACGTCCAAGTTTTTGATCCTTAAATCAATCGCTTCTTCGAGACCCATAATACAAGCTTCGTATTCGGCCTCGTTGTTCGTACATTTGAACGTAAGTCTAGCAGTGAAAGGAATGTGGGCACCCTGAGGGGTAACAATGATTGCCCCAATTCCGTTTCCGTAATGATTAACTGCTCCGTCAAAGATAAGTCCCCATTGGGAACTTAGTTCTGGCCCTTCACTGGGTAGTGGTTCATCGCAGTCTTTCATTTTTAGATACATGACATCTTCGTCTGGGAAGTCGAACCCGATTGATTCTTGATCGTCAATCGGTTGATGAGCCAAATGATCGGCTAAAATACTTCCCTTAACGGCTTTCTGAGCATGGTACTCTATGTCATATTCTGATAGTAACATCTGCCAACGGGCAATCCTTCCCGTAAGAGCAGGCTTTTTGAAAACGTATTTGATTGGATCCATTTCGGAGACCAACCAAGTAGTATGACGAATCATGTACTGGCGAAGATGTTTGGCTGCCCAAGCCAAAGCGCAACAAGTTTTCTCAAGCATTGTGTACCGAGTCTCGCAGTCGGTGAATTTCTTGCTTAGATAGTAAATGGCAGACTCTTTCCGTTTGGTTTCGTCTTGTTGGCCAAGTACACATCCCATCGAGTCCTCTAGGACTGTGAGGTAAAGGATCAGTGGTCTTCCTTCCACTGGAGGTGATAGAATCGGAGGATTCAACAGATATTCCTTGATACTGTTGAAGGCAGTTTGGCAATCTTCTGACCAAACGCAATCCTGGTTCTTTTTTAGTAACTTGAAGATCGGCGCGCATGTCGCGGTCATGAGGAATATGAATCTGGAGATGTAATTCAAACGTCCCAGGAATCCTCTGACTTGTTTTTCAGTTTTCGGAGAAGGAATTTCTTGAATGGCCTTGACCTTGTCAGGATCAACTTCAATTCCTTTCTGGCTGACGATGAACCCTAGTAATTTCCCCGAACGGACACCGAAGGTGCACTTGTTGGGATTCAAGCGGAGCTTGAATTTTCTTAGACGTTTGAACAATTTTGACAGATGTTCAACGTGCTCATCCTCTGTTCTTGATTTTGCAATCAAATCATCGACATATACCTCGATTTCCTTGTGTATCATGTCATGAAACAGAGTAGTCATGGCCCTTTGATAGGTTGCCCTGGCATTCTTCAAACCGAACGGCATTACCTTGTAACAAAAGCTGCCCCATGGGGTAATGAATGAAGTTTTCTCCATGTCTTTCGGCGCCATTTTGATCTGGTTATAGCCCGAGAATCCATCCATGAAGGAGAAAACTTTGAACTTTGCTGTATTGTCTACCAGCATGTCAATGTGTGGTAAAGGAAAGTCATCCTTTGGACTTGCCTTGTTCAGATCTCTGTAATCAACACATATTCTGACCTTTTCGTCCTTTTTGGGAACGGGTACGATGTTGGCTAACCATTGAGGATATTTAGATGTAGCGAGGAAACCCGCGTCGATCTGTTTCTGTACCTCCTCCTTGATTTTGATGGCCATGTCCGGGTGAGTGCGTCTCAACCTTTACTTTACTGGCGGACATTCCGATCTTAACGGTAAATGATGTTCCACGATGCTGGTATCCAACCCTGGCATATCCTGATAGGACCAAGCGAATACATCGGGGAATTCTTTGAGAAGCTTTATCAGATCTTCTCTGGCAGTTGGACTGAGCAGTGCTCCGATCCTGATTTCTTTTCTCTTTTTTTCTGAACCTAAGTTTATCGTTTCCAACGGCTCTTTGTAAGGTTCAATGGACCTTTCCTCTTGTCTGAGTAGTCGGGAGATCTCTTCTGGAATTTGGTCGTCATTTTCTTCTTCAGCCTCGAATAACGGGAACTCAAAGTTGGGAGAAGGCATCGGATCGTATGTTTCAACTGGGTTTAAAACAAGCAATCTGCATGACGTGATGATTCGTGTTTAGAAGAGATAGAGAAAATGCAAGTGTGTGCAGTGTTTTGATTTTACTGCTTGTTTTTATTTTTGAATTGTTTTTTAGGATTACCATTTTCTGAAAAAGCAAAAAGAGAAAACAACAATTAATGCGGAAATTACAGAACGACGTTATTTTATTAATGCACAAGTCGGTTCTTGAAACTACAACCCTATAAAACAAAACTCACTCGCTTTGGGCAAGGCGAAGAGGGAAATTAACAGAAAGCGAGCCCTATCTAAACATCTGTTTCACCTGGGCAGGGTGAAAGGCTTAAAGATGGCAATTACTTTGACTGGCGAACGACCTTCGGAACATCAACAGCAACCCATTGGCGGCGAACTCCTCGGTGAATCACAAAGCCTGGCACCTTCCTTGATTTGTCTTCAGAAATAACGCTGACTTCTGGTGGAGTAGGATCATTGGAATCTGTTTCCCAGGCAGAATTGTCGTAGGAGGATTCCTCTATTGCATTTTGTATATCATTGGTGCTCTCAGCTGTATCTCCCCATCCAGTTGGCTGGATATCTTCGAGCCTGATACGAGAGCTTTCGGGAACAGTGTACTTGACCATAAAGTCGTATTTTCCACTTGGTTGTCCCAGGGTGTCCCACACTTCTGTGGAACTGGAGGAATCATCCTTCTCGATGACGTTGACCTCGGGGAAAAGCATAGTTGATGAATTCAAGTCCCGCGAACGTTGAGAATTCATCTTCATGTTGAGTAGTTTCTGAATGACCTGAGTGTTGATCCCATGACATGGTGGGGATACAGGTATTCTGTTCAATGACGCTCAGCTGAGTTTCATTGTTCGGCTGACTTTCTTGCCCCAAGTCTCCTAGGTAAGGCCGCCACATTGGCAGGCCATCCATCGGGCCATAGTAATTATGATCAAAGTTGTCTTTCATCAGAGTGTCTTCCTCTAATGAATTTGGTGGAGCACGGCATCCTTCCGGATCACAATCTCCGTAGATCATTTCGACATCTGATCTTGGTATAAATATCGGACTTTCTGTAGGAAAGCAAAAAGGCATAGGCACCTCTTCCTGAGACATATAGCCGTCCTTGTTAAGGTAGGGCTTCCATTCTTCATCTGTGTCAGAGGGATCTTCCTCATTGATAGCATAAACTGTCTGAGACACTGGGTGAAGAAAACCTCCACTGTGGAAGAAGTTTTGAAGGGGATGAAGACTTTCATCGTTGGCAGCTGTCTGGGTATAGGTCGCAGAAAAACCAAGACCCTTCTTTGTTTTATTGTCAATAGGAATGACAAGCCGTCCCCATCCTGTCGTATCGGTACTCTCGACCGCTTTGATAGATTCGTTGTATGAAGAAATTGAAGTTCCTTCTTTGAACTGATTGTCCTTGCTCACCGATAGTGCTTGGAACTGAGTTCCAATAACCTCCTCGGCTTCCACACAAGTAGATGATGATAGGTTACTCACAAGCAAGGCTTGTTCCCCACAAACCGTGACAAGTTGATCGTTCTTGACGAACTTTAACTTTTGGTGGAGGGTTGAAGTGACCGCTCCAGCCTGATGTATCCAAGGTCTTCCTAATAAACAACTGTATGTTGCCCGGATGTCCATGACCTGGATAGTGATTTGGAAAGTGTGAGGACCAATAGTTATGGGAAGATCAACTTCGCCGACAACCGTTTTTCTGGATTCGTCGAATGCTTTGACGACGACCTTGCTGACTCTCATCGGAGGGCCCTTGAATGATAATTGCGTCAAAGTGGACTTTGGCATAACATTCAGGGCTGACCCTGTGTCTACCAGTACATTGGCTAAAGCATCGCTCGGGCAGTTAACTGTAATGTTGAGCGCCATGTTATGACGGCGACCCTCTTCGGGTAATTCTTCATCACTAAATCCCAAATTATTGCAGGAAGTGATATTAGAGACAATGCTATTGAACTGTCTGATTGTTACATCCTGTTCCACGAAGGCATGCTCCAAGACTTTCTGCAGAGCCTCCCTGTGGGCTTCTGAACTGAGTAACAGTGATAATATTGAGATCTTTGAAGGAGTCTGTAACAGTTGATCAACAATGTTGTATTCACTCCTTTGGATGAGTTTTAACATCTCATCTTTGTCTTTTGAAAAGTCGGGATTACTAGATTGACCGACTGGTGGATAAGGAATTTCTGCCTGAAATTCCTTTTCTTTGTTGGATTCTCCGACCCCTCGGTTGAAGATTCTACCACTCCGTGTTACACGACTGATGTCTGCAATATTCACGATGGAGGGTAATGGAATTTCCTTTCCATTCTCGATTATTGTTGCACCGTATTTGTAAGGGATTGCCTTAGCTGATTCATACGGTAGTGGCCCCGGCAGATAGATGACTATGGGAACCTTCTGATTTTTCTGACCATCATAAGTAACTTTGATCCGTTCCCGGTTGGGAACTCTAGATTCGTCAAGTAGAGGGATGATGGCAAAAACATCCTTGGTCCTGTGATGACCAGAGATCGTGACAACATCCTCAACTTGCTCGGCAAGGTAGTTCGGCGACCAAATGATGGGTCCAAAACCCGGATATGGACGAATTTCTCCACGGTCCACCTGACCCTGAAGAGCTGCTCTCACAAGGTAACACCCTTGGTTACTTTCTAAACAGATGCTACAACTGTCATAGTTGTGTAGTGGTACCTGGCCATGCCCACTTTGAATACAATGTAACCTCACTAGGTTACCTTCCATTGATCGGACATCCTGACTCTGACGTCGAGTAGGATTCCTGTTATTGATACTAATTTGCTGAGTATCTTCATCCATGTAGATCGGCATCCACCAGTGATTTAACAAGTGCTGAAGTGCCTCCTGGACAAGGGTACAACCCTGATCATTTTCGCAACCCGCTTTACAGCTTTGATAGTCATGTGATATTAAGAATCCGAGTCGGACCTGCTCAGCATGTAACTTTACCAGGCTGGTATTCATCATGCGAATATCAAAGATCTGAACCATATTGATCTGATAAGGATTCCTATCATGGTAATCTTGGATCCATCCAAGATCCATCTGAAGCTGGAGGGCCTCTTGTATGAAAGAGCATCCCTGTTTGTTTACCGAGCAAGTCAGACAGGAACTGTAATCGTGCCGCGACAGATTATGATACTGGCTTTGCCTTGAGTGCATCGCCACCAAGCTGACATTCATCGCACGGATGTCGTGGTTTTGAATGACGTTAGAATTCGTAGAGACCATGTTAACTCCACGAACTCGGTGCTCTTGGATCCATCCGAGATCCATCTATTCCTGCAGAGCTGCTTGCACTACAGAACATCCCTGGTTGTCTTTAGAGCAGATATCACACTGGTGATAATTATGAGGTGGCACATGGCCATATCCACTCTGTCTACAATGCATCTTGACCAGATTGGTTTTCAACAAGAGTACATCGTGAATTTGATAGACATTGTTAGTCTCTTTCTCAATCAGATTGACTGCAGCTTTCTCGTGTTGAGGCAGCGGGTTCGTGAGAACATTGGGATTCGTATCTTTGAAAGATAAGAGCCCGCTCCTAACAAGCTTTTGCACGTCGGATTTGAAATTGAGACAAGTCTCAATGTTATGCCCTGAACCTCCTTGATGATAAGGGCAAGTTTGATCCACCTTAAACCAGAAAAGCGGATTTTCCGGTACTGTAAGAGGGGACTTAGTCTGGATGTGCCCCTTAGCTAGCAGTAACGGAAACAGTTCTGCGTACATCACGGGTATAGGATCAAATCCTGGTGGCCGTGTTGTGAGGTTGTTGTTATATGGAGGACGAGCCTACTGAAGGGGTTGTTGTGTCCTTTGTTGGTCAGGTTGGCTCTGCCCAACCTGAGGTTGATGCATAGGAACAGGCGCGGGGCCGATAGCAGGAGTAACAGCTGCTTCTGGCGGATAACGTCGCCTTTGCTTTCCGAGAGAGATATTCCTAATATCTTGCTATTTTTTATTAGGGAGAGCACTACCGTATTTTTTAGTACCGCTCGTCGACCCAGTGTCTTTTACCAAACGTCCTTCTCGGGCGGCTTCCTCAAGACGTACACCCATGCCGACCATTTCGGTGAAATCACTGGGCGCACTGGCAACCATTCGGTCATAGTAAAATGAGCTTAAGGTCTTTAAGAAGATCTTTGTCATCTCTTTTTCCTCAAGAGGTGGACAAATTTGAGCGGCAATTTCACGCCACCTTTGAGCATACTCCTTAAAGGTTTCCTTGTCCTTTTGCGACATCGATCTGAGTTGATCTCTGTCGGGTGCCATGTCCAAATTGTACTTGTATTGTTGGACGAAGGCAGTACCAAGATCTCTGAATGTACTGATCGTAGTACGGTTTAAGCCCATGTACCACTTGAGTGCGGCACCGGTTAAACTATCCTGAAAGTAGTGAATCAGCAGGTCCTGATTCTCCGTTTGAGCTGACATTCGCCGAGCATACATCACCAGATGGATTTGAGGGCAAGAGTTACCCTTGTATTTTTCAAAGTTGGGCACTTGAAATTTGTGTGGAACTTTCACATTGGGGACCAAGCAGAGATCTGCGGCGTCCTTTCCAAATAAATCCTGACCGCAAATGGCTTGCAGCTCCTTCTGCATTTCCAAGAATTGCTCCTGGAATTCCTCCATTCTGTCAAACATAGTTTCCTTCTTACCAGAAGGTGTCTGTGGAATCTGTCCTTCCGGGACAGTGTGCACCACAGGGGGTGGTACCGTAACTACGGCAGTGAATCTTGGCGCCTCCCGAAGTTTGTAACCTTCAGGAGTCTTGAGTATGCCCCTGGCACTTCGCTTTCCCGAAGTTTGTAACCTTCAGGCCCAGCGGCTTCTGTTGCGATTCCCTGATCTTCAGTGATCGGCGGAACATATCCTTCCGGGATATAGTTAACAGGCATGCCCCAAGGACGATATTTTGGTATCTGATACCTAGGATCATACCTCTCCACTATGGGCGTTGAGGTGATCTCTGAGATCACAGTTCGTTGTAGCTGAGCTTCTGCCATGGCTTGCATGTCGTTACGAAGCTTTCTCATATCCTCTCTCAGAGCGTCGAGCTCTTCTCTCAACTCTCTGTTCTCCTCCTCAAGATCATCCATCTTTTTCTGACGATTGGCCCGAGTATTATACGAATGAGACAGTTTGACTCTAGAATCGAGACACAAACGTGAGATTCGTAGGGAAGAAGAATACGCGATGTGAGAATGATGAATGCAATGATTATATTAATTATTTTTTTTTGTTTAATCAAAATAAACTTCGACAATTAGATTGCAAATATCAAACGGTGGGGAAACCCCTTTTTATTGAATTCCAAAGGATTAGAGAAATGGAAATACAGTAGATTACAAAGTGCAGAAACAGAAACCTAAGCCAATGGGTCTCGAGTCCTCTCTAAAGAGAAATCGGGTGCTGATTCTGGTATCTTCCCTTTCTTTGACCGGGGCTCCTGGGCCGTTGTCGGGTTGTCATTCCTTTGCCAAGTGAAAGGAGTGAGCAAATTCCTTTGGTCATCTTGATTCTCTACAGCATGTTGCTCCAAAATTTCAATAAGAGCATCTTTCTCTCTCAGTAGTTGCTGTATTTGGATGCACTCTATATCGAGGGTGCGGTACTTGTTCTTCCAAGACCTTCTTTCCTTTTGAACTTTGTTGAGAGTAACCTGAAGCTTTTCAGTTTCCGTCATGAAGTACATGACAGATTCCCTCGGCGGAAGAATTCTGTAACGAGGATAAGGCATTTTTATCTTGAGAGCTCTAGTTTGTACCCAATGGAGATAAGGCTCCACCGAGACACAGTCCGGTTTTCCCAGAGACTCTCGTCCTTTCTTATGAACATGTTTCCAAGCTTGCACTATTTCCATCTTTAGTGCTTTGTCGTTTTCTCCTTCTTTGAAGAAAAGACCTTCCAGATGAACACCCAGTGGGATGTGTCTCATCGGGTATCCAAATTGACGAAGAACCAATATCGGATGGTAGTTGATCCCTCCTTTAGTTCCTATGAGGGGTACGTTGGGGAAGTTTCCACAACGGTCAATGATTCTGATTCCCTCGTAAATCCTATTGCACCAATCTATATCAGAGTTGGTGCGAGACATGATCTTCTGCGACCAACGTGAGACACTCTTGCAATCCCAAAGAGGAGCAGACTTGGGCAAGTGAGAGATAAACCATTTGTAGAGAAAAGGTACACAACATGTGATCTCCCCTCCGCTGTACAAATTTCCCAAGTGTACAGAATGATACGTATCTGCAAGCAAAGTCGACACAGGGTTTCCAATGAGAAAAACCTTAATAGCGTTGATATCGACGAAGTTATTGATGTTGGGAAACAAAAATAACCCGTAGGTGAGCAAGACAAAGATGCTTTCAAATGCAGTGATGTTTCCTATACTAGCGAAGTATAGAGCCTTTTTTGTCAAGAACTGGGCTGGCAAACCTTGGATGCCACCCTTAGTGGTCATGTGAGTCCTGACCTCAGACTCGTCCAAATGAATTGCTATTGCAATAGTCTGATTCTTTGGAATTTCTTCCAGTCCAGAAAATGGAGCTCGATCAGTGATATGTAAATCAGTCAGATGAGAATACTCCTCCAGCGTTGGTGCAAGCTGGTAATCCTGGAATGTGAAACAGTGATAAACCGGATCGTCAAACTGAATGAGCGCATCCATGATTCCCTCAATCACATGGACTCTTAACAGTGGTAACAGACCTCCGTGCTTGGCTCTGAAAGCCTCTGGGTTAACGATCATCCTCGCTAACTTTCTCAAATCCTCTAGCTTTGGAACCTTGAAGGTATACTGGTGAGACTAGAAGAGAAGTTTTTTGAATGTTTTAATGTTTTTTTTTTAAATGAATGCATGAATGCAGCACACAAAAACATAGAAAAAACATGGGGTCAAAGGGTCGTTGTCATGAAGTCAAGGCTCTACCCATCCCCAAAGGTTTATACTAGGGTGATTTTTGTACCTGTACTCATTATCATCAGCTCCTCCCAGGAAAGCAAAACAACAAGCGGATCGCCAGCGAGTTGTAGAGCAATCTTAGAGTAAGTGCCATTCACCGAGAATAGATCACCAGCCTCAAATGAGGGTAGTATCGCGTAACAACTATTTCCGATAGTTTCCGCACTACGAAAGGGTTTGGCTCCTCAGCTTCTTAGACTTAACAACCGGCCCATTGGCTAGAAGAGTGAATGGGTTGCGTTGGTCAGCCTCCACTGAAGTTGATGGTCGACCCCGTCGCCATCACTTATCTTAAGTGTATACTCGTTCTCACCACATACGGCATCACCCGCATTCCCAGTAGCAGAAAAATAAAGATGTATAGCAATTAGGAAAAGCAGTATATATATTTGTCCTAAACATCCTAGACTTATAAAGCTAAGAATCCTAAGTTCCTGACAAAAATGGCTCCCCGGCTGAGTTACCACTCTGTAGTTTTTACACAAGGAAAACAGAAAGAAAGAAAGAAGAGCCCCACGGTGGGCGCCATTTTTCTGTAGCGAGCGATTTTGGACGCGATTCTTAAGCGCTGGTCGCTCTCTGCGGTTGAGCTTGAACTACAGGTCGATTCATTTTTTATCCTATTGTGAGCTGAATAAGGAAGGGAAATAGATGTCTCCAATTAACCCTGCTTTGCGTACTGAGTTTAAACAGCGGTCTGTTAGGTTACGAATGCTATCAATGTGGGGGGCCTTTGTACTGGTTATTTGTATTTTTGCCAATACTGTTTTCTTTCTTTTTACCTGGGCAGAAGGTTTCTGGCGGGGAACAAGGATTAGGATGTTAGGACTGATGCTTTTGAATTACTGCTTTTGATTGATGGAGATATGGGATTTTGGTTTTTTGTTGATTGTGCTCGCTAAGATTTTTTCTTTCAATCTTATGCCTACGTATTCCCGTTTACCGAAATAGGGAAATCAGAGCGTTCGTAGTTCCTCCTATTCTATGGGAGGAAATGGGTGTTTTTGGTGTCTTGTTCAAAGCCCAAGACGTGAAGCGAAAGGTGGTTTGTATCTTGTTCAAAGCCCAAGATGTGAAGCTGGAGGATCTATTTGTGTCTTGTTCAAAGCCCAAGACGTGAAGCTGAAGACCTCGACTTTAGAGAGAATTTGTCATCTCTAAAGAAGGGAGAAGGAGAATTACTTTAACTGGGATACGCGGATCCGAGCAATGCCATAATTTCCGAAGAAAGGGTTTTAACATGAAGGAGAAGACTTTAACTCAGTATAGAGCAACGCCATCTTTCCTTAGGAATTCCTCATGCTAAAAGAGGGACAGTGGCATGGATGTAGATGATCCAGAGGCTTGCCGCTTACATCGATTAGATGAAGGAAAAGGAGTTGTTGATGTTTGTGTACTGTGAACGAGGCACGACTTTGATGCTTAAAGGTTGATCGGATCAACCAGTGGTTTTCTTATACAAAGCCTAAGAGGAGGCTAATTTCCGCTAGGAAAATCATTATACAAAGCCTAAGAGGAGGCTGTTTTGTGTCCCGTACAAAGCCCGAGAGAGAGGCTAAAAGGTTTTGACCCGACGATGGAGTCTTTTGGTATCTCGAATAAAGCCCGAGATGGAGGCTATTTGACTCAACAAGAGAGTTTTTTGTATCTCGTACGAAGCCCGAGATGGAGGCTGTTGTTTATTTGGCTCAATAAGAACCTTTTTATATCTCGTATAAAGCCCGAGATGGAGGCGAAAAGGGTTGACTCAATAGGAGAATCTTTTATACTCAACAAGAGAGTGTTTTTGTATCTCGTACGAAGCCCGAGATGGAGGCGAAAGGGGTAATTGACTCAATGAGGGAGTCTCTTATGTGTCTCGTACAAAGCCCGAGAGAGAGGCTAAACATTGTTTGACTCCGCTGGGGAGAATCATTGTACAAAGCCCAAGAGGAGGCTATTGTAACTGTTTCAGTTGAGTGACAGATCCAATATACTGATTTTAAAAGAGAAAATCAGTTCTTATATGAGCAACACTGTACTTAGGGATTTGATTTGAGGATCAGGGATATTTCCTTCTCTTTGAGGAAACGGGAAATCCAAAGGGTATTGAGACTGTCCGAGTCTGCGGGTTTCCTTCCTATTTAATGAAGGGGTCGCTTGAGAATGTCTTTGAGACTCAAGGAAGTTAGACTGTCCAAGTCTAGAGTTTTATCTTTTGTACTATGCTTTGAGAAACAGTAGTAGACTCTATGAAAGGACTGTTCTAGGAGGATGACTAGGTTCTGTTCCTATACCTCTAGGAGGTCGTCGGGATAATTTGTACGAAGCCCAAGAGGAGGCTGGAAACTTTTAAGAAGCCGACGGGTCCTTGTACTAAGCCCAAGAGGAGGCTATCATTCCCGGAGGAAGAGATCATTATATGAAGCCTAAGAGGAGGCTGTGAATACTTCTAAGAAGCCGTAGGGTCCTTGTACTAAGCCCAAGAGGAGGCTGGGTTGCTTTTAGGAAGCCTGTGGGTCCTTAAACAACGCCCAAGAGGAGGCCGATGCTTTTAAGAAGCCCGTGGGTCTATCATCTCCTTTCCATTAGGAGAGATAACTCTCTTAAAGATAAAAACCACTGGTAAACGTGCGAGGTTTACTATTCAGCGACTTCTAGCTTTTAAAGAGGGTTCCTTAGTTAAGGTCCAAGATTGTGACCGTAGTGGGTACCCAAACCCCGAGACATTCAAGGCAAGCTATCCACAAGGAATAGATCAAGTCAGGAAAGTTCGAGAATTTGGAAGAAACTCAAAGATGCCATTCACGGAGAATACATTCATCTTGGGGAGTAGAGCTTCTTGATGATTCCTAAGGAGGACAGCCGAAGAGAAGACTGTATCTGGTGCTCCTATTGGGGATCTAGGCGTCTATTTCTACGAATAAACGAAACGACTTTTACCTAGTGCTAGACGTAGTTGCCGGGGAAACTCGAAATATCTATACTATTATTACACAGTAGAGATGAGTTTATGAAAGGAGACTTACAGTGAACAGCCCCACAATACAGTTATATATATGAAAGCAGTAAATGAAAGCGATAATCACTTACTCGGTTGTAGTGCTTCCATGCTGTTTGGTTAGTTGTTCAACAAAGAAAGATTGAAAACAACAGTATATTCAAAATCAAAGGAGAAAGTGCTTTGAAAAAGAAAGATTTGGGGCTTACAGCTCAAGGAGAGGCCCAAGGTTTTATCAGTGAGCGCACTGTTTGACTTTGTACAGAGGGACTTATACAAGTGACTGAGGCCCAAAATGTTTTCTGTAGAAAGGGATGGGTCTTACACTCTCTCAAGAGGCCCAAAAAGTTAAAAAAAAAAGAGTGGGGCTTATAACACGGGGTAGGCCCAAATGATTTTTCGTTTAAAAATGGCGATCGCGCCGAGGTTTTCTTTTAACGCAGAGGGACTTATACAATAAGTGAGGCCCAAAATGTTTTGTTAAAAGAAAGGATTGGGTCTTACACTCTAATAGAGGCCCAAAAAGTTTTGAATGGGTCTTATAGCTCAAGGAGAGGCCCAGATGATTTTTTTTTATTTTTAAACGGGCGACGATCGCGCCGTTTACTTGTACAGAGGGACTTATACAATGAGTGAGGCCCAAAAAGTTTTTGTACAAGGGGGGATGGGTCTTACACTCTCTCAAGAGGCCCAAAAATGTTTTGAAAATGATTTATGAGGGTTGAATTAATCCAAAACCCTAAATTGTTTTCAAAATGTATTTAATTGAATAAAAATTCAATTAAAATGATCAAAAATTGTTTAACACATGGAAAACAAATTGTGATCTTGGATTAATGCTTCAAAAATTAAGTATTGGCCTACAAAATAATTAGAAAGCATCAAAAGTTGCAAAATCAATGTAGAAAAAATATTTAAAATGCCAAAAACAATCAAAGTATTAATTCTTTACAAAAATATCAATTATATGAAATAAATAACATTTTTGGGATTTTTTGGGAAAATAAAATATTTTAACATTTTTGTGAATTATTAAAAAAAGAATCAACTCAAAATCATTAAAACTCAGAGAGAAATTAATTTTTGAATCAATTAAACAAAATCACAAAATTCAAATATTTGAATTTCTAAAAATGGCGCCAAGAACAAGCTGAAGAACACGCGCGTGTTCTTGGATTCTCAGATTTGCATTTTCTATCCAATCTCCATGAATACTTGATTATATCATGCAATCCACATATCATTATGCTCGTCTCAACCTCACGATCATGTCTATGTACTTTAATTTCATTTAAATTAAACATATAACAATAAATCACGAAGAAACCTCAAGAACCCTAATTTCTGCATGAAGGCTAGGATTTTTGATACACGATTCAAACAATGCAATTAATTGAGGGAAAACATTCCATGCATGATTATGAACATATGGCCAAATTATTGTGCGAGGAAATATGCATAGATTGAGAGATGACTAAGTATGTGCTTACCTCCAAGTCGTGACAGCAAGTTCAAAGTGATTTTTGATCTGGAGGTGTTACAGATGAGTTGTGATGATCTGAACAGCTTCCCTACACCCTATGGATTGTGTTTGGATGGTTGGACTTGATTGAAATTGGCTGGATCATTTTGTGGTACCTCAATTGCACTTTGGTTAAAACCTTGAGCAACCAGCTGATGATTTTGTGAAATTGGTGTTTCAGAAGTAATCTAAGTGTTTGATCAGCTCATATGTGATGTATGTGAGGTGTGTGAGTGATTGGTTTGATTGGAGTTGCTCTCAAACTCAAAACCCGATAGTGACTTGCCTTAGAAGGCAAAATTGGAGTGAAAGAAGAGATTTTGAGGAAAGCATCTGTTAGATGGCTTTGGTGTACTCAAACTGATCACAATTGAGCTATATTTATAGTTGAGCAAGTTTGTTTTGCAAGGAATAGTGAATGGCAGCTGGTAAGTAGGTTTGGCCAATGTTGGCAAATGAAAATCCAAGTCTCCTCTAGCCATTGACTAGAGGTTAGGGCACAGAGCTTTGGTCCCCTTGGTCTTGGATAAGTCTTGACTGATTTCAGATGAGAATGGCTCAGTCCATGCCACCTTGATGGTTCCATTGAATGCCTCATTCCAACTTTGAAGTCTTGTCCCTATTTTGGCCATTCTAGGTTCAACATGTTATTTCTTGTTCCATGGACTTTGGAGGCTTGGCTCAGTGATTGTCCCCTTTAGATTCAATCCTCTGAGGTGTCTGAGTGGATAGGAGCAATTGAATTTGGCTGATTTTGGCAAATCGACCAAAGTTGCAAATTCTGCCTTGCCTTGACAGATTTCAGCAAGGTAACTTGCCAATGTCATATCTCATGGTGTAAGCTGAATTTGGCAATGTTCTTGGCCATTTTGGAAAGCCCTTACATGATATAACAACTGTTTGAACAAGTTTGGTTTTGATCTCTTTTGATTCCAAGTGAAAAATCCCCCTACATTTGGCAAAAAGTGAGGCAAAATCTGACTTAGTGAAAATTTCACTAAGTGTTGGAAAAAGTGACATTTTCACTTTTCAGCCACTTTGATCACTCCATAACTCAAAATCCTTAATGAATTGGAATGACTTGTAGTTGAAGTTTTTGTAGGTGATAATGAGGGCTACAAATCCATCTTTGGATGAGAAAAAATGGCCTTGTGGTTTAGGAGTTATGGTCCTCCAAAGTTGGTACCCTTGCCACTTTATTTTTAACTTGGAAAATTTTCTAAGTTTTTATGGTTACCCCTTTTACAAGTTATCTCACTTTTCTTGATTTTTCTTGATGAATGATGATTCAAATCATACATTAACATCATTTTAGGGTTAAAAATCCATTTTGGTGAAAAATCTCAAAAAGTCAAAGTTGACTTTTGTGCACAGTTGACTTTTTATCAGATGAATTCAAAACTGTGCAATTCTTTAGGAAATCATGTCCTTGACCTAAATCAAACTTGATGGACATGTTCCATGGGTGTCATGGGGTATATTGAGGTATGTCCTAGGGCTTGGGAGCATGTCCTGGTCAAAAGTCAAAGTTACAGTTGACTTTTCTCTTAAAACCCTAATTGTGGTGCAGATGAAATTGAGACTTGTTGCTCAAGCTTCTTGGATTAATCCATTGTCCCAAATGGATCAATATGGTATATTAGAGACCCTCAAACCCTCTCTTGAGGTCTTGGCTCATGGTTTGTCCCAAAAGTCAACTTAGGGGTGAATTAGGTCAAGAAACCCTAATTCCTGATTTTTGATGAATGCATCCCCTGAGGCAAAATTGACTTGATGTATGGGTTCATGAGGTTCCGTGAAGTATATTAGGTTATGTTTTAGATCATTGGCTTGTGCCCAGATGAAAATTTCCATCTGGAGGCCCTGGTCGACCAAAACCCTAATTTGGTGACACTGTCGATCTTGAGACTTGATCCACCTAGAAGGGAGCAGCCTTGTGCTTAATCCTTGAAGTGGGAGTCCTTTTTGATCCATTGTGGATGTTTAAGAGATTAGACAAGTTGAAGATCATGTCATTTCTTGATTGATCCTTTGTCTAAGCACTCAGAGAGGGCTTGAAACCCTAATTTTGATTGTATTGGATGCTCACCCATCTTTGGGGAGACTGATGAAGCATGATGGTTCATCCATATTGTGATGATGATTCTCACAATGATGGGAAATCTAAGTGGTCAAAATTTGGGGTATGACACAGGGTTAAAGGGATTAAAGAAAAGGTTTCAACGGGAAATAATCCTCTCTTTGTTAAAGTGTTTCAAGGTTGATCAGATTGAACAAAGCCCAAGAGGAGGCTATCTTTTGGGGGTTCATTGTATGATGCCCAAGAGGAGGCAATGATGCTTGGATACAGCCCAAGAAGAGGCTATCTGTATTCCTTTGTACAAGGGGAACTGGTTGTTTGAACTAAGTTGTACTGAGGATGATTTAAATGCTAAGATAGACTTAACAAGATATGAACAAGTGTATATACAGACATATGAACAAGTATATAAACAATTAGGAATTGATTTGAGAAAAATGTTGGGTCTTATTCTCTAGATAGAAGCCCAAGTGATTATTTGTATCCTGTATAAAGCCCAGGATGAAATAAGGCTAAAAGATTTTCTATTAACAGAAGGGTGTTGGGTCTTACACTCTATTAGAGGCCCAAGTGTATTGTGATTTGATAGATGTTTTAAGATTGGTTGTATTGATGATGACTGTATGATTAGGGTTTTGAGAAATTGAAGAAAGTTTTGAGAAAACTTTGAGTCTAAATTTGAAAGAAATTTGTTGTTATTTGAGTGAGTTAAAAGGAAATGTTTGGGGCTTATAACTCAAAGAGAGGCCCAAGTGGTCTAAGAGCAGTTTCACCGGGAATAATGTTCCTCTTAGTACTAGTGTTTTTTATTTGAATCTTCTTATTTTTATTATTAAAAAGGGAAAAGGATGGGACTTACACCCTATCTAAGAGGCCCAAGATAATGTACTTTGAATGAAAGAATGAAAGAATAGTATTGGGTTTTATATTGGGGGAGAGACCAAGTTATTTTCAAGCAGTTCAAAACAGACAGATGATTTTGAAAACAGAGGTATGTGGCTTACAACTCAAAGAGAGGCCCATGGAGGTTGTTTATTGTTTAAAACAAAGTTTATGTACAAAATATTGGGGCTTATACTCAAGGAGAGGCCCGGTTGTTTTATTTGAAAACAGTGATCGCACCGCGATACCGAAAGACGTTATGGGACTTATACTACAGTAGAGGCTCAAAATTTATTTATGTACATAGGGGGTTGGGTCTTACACTCTAATAGAGGCCCATGAGTGTTTGAAATGAAGTTTGAAAGATTAAATCAGACAAAACCCTAATTTCATATTTTTTTAAAGATATTTTTCAAATAAAAATCAAATAAAAATGATAAAAATATCAAATAAAATCATTAATCTTGTTATAAATAATGATTAAGGTTTATGAAAAAGTATTTTATTCACATGAGTATTTAAAATCATTTTGGTTTTAAAAATCAAGAAAAAGAAATTATTTTAAAAGTATTTAAAACAATTTAAAATCAATATTTTAAATATATTAAAAATATATCGAATAAAAAATATTTTTTGTGATTTTTTGGTGAATACAATATTTTTAATGTGTGAGTGATTTTTGTGCAAAAAATCATTTTAAAATAATTAAAATTGATTAACAAAAATAATTATTAAAAATAATGTGAAAAATATCAAAAATAAAATGAAAATGTGAAAAATTGGACAAAATGGCATGGGTGGGTGTTGAGCCCACGCCCTCCAACACAAACACACTTGAAAACACACGTTGTTACCATTGAGGTGGTGATACATCCGTGTGTCAAATCCACCCCAAAAATACATAAGGGTGACTTGTTTTCTAGGCCAGGTCAAGGCGCCATGGCCATGGCTGACCAGGTTTTGAGGTATTTGCAAGAAGGTCATAACTTCTTCATTTCTCCATGAAAATGGATGAAATAAAGATGGATCCTACCTAGAATTTTATGATGAATACAATGGTGGTCTTAGAATTTTATAAAAATGTCTACATTTTAAAACCCTATAGTGGTTTCAAAATAGGTCAAGTTTTGCAAGTTCTATGCTACAACTCTATACAATCAATAATAGCATGGTAAAACAGTTCAAACACAACAAATATGATATGTATGACATGTTCATGATTAATGTACATCAAAGCAATGCATATTTCACAAAGTTCAAGTTGTTATGCACTTACCTCTTGAAGCTCCACTTGCTAACTTTCAAGATACTTGTGACAAAAGCAATCCAATACCTTGGACACTCTTAATAGACCCCTTAGAAGCTTTTAGGATGACCCAAATCAAAATGAAACCTCTGGAACAGAAACTTGCTCTTTCTTGCAAAATTGACAAAAGTGACCAAAATGGCAACTCCCTCAATTGGTGTTACAGTTGAGGAACACTTGTTGGAACAACTTAGGAATGATATTTGGAGAGTGTTTGAAGTGTTGTTTGGCTTTGAAAGTAATTGAATCAAGACATGGCTTGAAAAATGCAGAAAAGTCAAAATTTGAGGTTTTGATGGTTGACTTTCTGATTTTGGTGTTGTGAGATGAAGATGAAGGTTTGAACACCTCCAATGGATGATTTGTGATGTGTTTGGATGGTTGTTTGAGTGGTTTAAACTCTGGTTTTGATAATTTCAAGTTTGATCCTTGAAACCTTGAAATTTGAAGTAAGAGAAGGAAAGTGAGAAAACAAGGCTTTGGTATTGTTTTGGTGTGGTTTAGAACATAAAAAATGACCTCTATTTATAGGGGAGCCAGTTTGTTTTGGGAGGAATAGTGAATGGATGAGGGAGCATGCTATTATCCAAGGGACTTTGTCATGTAGCATGACTTGAATGCTAAGGTACCTCAAGTCTCCTCTAATGTGGCTATGCATTGACTCAATTCAATTTTTGCAGGTTGGAACACTCATGGTTTTGGACTGAATCTGAACTTGTGTGACTTGATCCATACCAATTCAAAGTATCACATTAAAGCATGAAAACAAAACCTATGTTCCATAGCTTGTCATCATGACTTTCACATGCCAAAGGATAGAATTCTTGACTCAATGGTCCAAGTTTGAAGATATCAAGTGATTCATCATGATTCCCTCTGATCTTGGAAGAGGACAAAGCTAATAAGATGACAAAATTGAAACGGTAAATCGTGTGGCACAAGAAATGCACAAAGTCTGCCTTGAAATTCAGTTTGAGCAAGGCATGTTGTGAGGTCCATAACTCCTTGCTCAAGTTGAATTAATGGGAGTTCTTGTACTCTTTGGAAAGCTTGCATATCATACTTCAACTTTGATGTTTGCATTTGGTCTTGATTCATCTTGGATCATAATGAAAAATGCCTCTAAATTTGGGCCAAACATGAGAGAGATTTTGTCTAAAAAATTTCTAAGTGTTAAAGTTCAAATCTTATGAAACCCTAACTTTATGGCTTTATAACTCAAAATCTAGGCATTTTTTGACCATGGACCAGTAGCACACTTTTGTAGCATGTGATGAGAGCTTTCATTTGAGCTTTGGATGGGAGAAAATGGTTGCTTGGATCACAAGTTATGGCCTTGCAAAGTTGGGTAAAAACCATTATTTTTCATAACTTAGTGAAATTTCAAGTTTCTCAAGGTTGTCCCTTTTGCAAGTAACCTCACTTTTCTTGATTTTTCTTGGTGGATGATGATCCAAATCACAAGTTAACATTGTTCTTGGCTTAAAGAAGCCATGTTTGTCAAAAAAATCCAAAAGTCAAACTTGGTTTTGATCACAGTTGACTTTTTGTATCAGATGAATTTTGACCTTTGTGATCCTTTATAAAATCAAGCCCTTGGGCTATATTGAACCTAATGGATGGATTCTAAAGGTGTTTTTTAGTGTCTTAAATCATGTCCCAAGGTTTGAAGTCATGCTTTGCTCAAAAGTCAAAGGTATGGTTGACTTTTTTCTTAGAAACCCTAGTTTTATGGTCCAGATGAATTTGAATCCTTATATTGCTTATGAACCAAGTTCTTTGAATCAATTAAAACTTGTGAGAGGATCAACATGATGTATTTGAGGTCCTTAAAGCATATCTTAAGGTCTTGGCTCATGCCTTGCTCCAAAAGTCAACTTAGGGACTGAATTAGGTCAAAAACCATAATTCCTGATTTTTTATAGATGCATCCCCTGAGGCTATTTTGAACCTATGAATGGACTCATAAGGTTATTTTGAGCTTCTTAAATCATATGTTGAAGTATTAGCTCATGCCTAGATGAAAATTTCTCTCTAGAGGCCTTGGTCGACCAAAACCCTAGTTTGGAGACACTGGTGATCTTGAGGCTTGATCAACTTGAAATGATGCAATCTTGTGTTAGATTATTAATGTGGGAGACCTCTTGATCCTTCATGTATGTTTGAGAGGCTTGAAAAGTTGAATATCATGTCAATTATTGATTGATCCTTTGTGTGAATACTCTGAGAGGGCTTGAGTGAACACTCAACAATCTTTGAGAGGATTAGGTAAATCCAAATTGTGGTGATGGCTTGCACAATGATGTGAAGTCTTGTGGTCAAAATTTAGGGTATGACAGGTGCCCCTATTTAATTTTCTTGGACCTGAAGGTGTGAATGACGAAGATATTCAGACATTCATGGTAGAAGAAGATTAAATATTAGAATACCTGAAATTTTGATTGTGGATGTGAATGGTAGCTAATTTGCTCATCCACCTTCTTTTACTAAGTAATGTCACATAGAAAAGGGTGAAACTTCCCCTCGATCCTGGTCTCAGTTTCTTTTGAAATAAACCTCCCCTCGATCCTGGTCTTCTGCCATGGAAATGGTCTTAGTTTCTTTTGAAATAAACTTCCCCTCGATCCTGGTCTTCCACCATGCAATTGGTCTCTGTTTTTTTTAAATAAACTTCCCCTCGATCCTGGTCTTCTGCCACGGAACTGGTCTCAGTTTCTTTTGAAATAAACGTCCCCTCAATCCTAGTTTTCAGCCACGGAACGGGTCTCAGTTTCTTTTGAAATAAACCTCCCCTTGATCCTGGTCTTCCGCCATGAAACAGGTCTCAGTTTATTTTTGAAATAAACTTCCCCTCGATCCCGGTCTTCAGCCACGAAACTAGTCTCAGTTTCTTCTTGTCTAGTTCTTCTCTTGACAAGGAATGTTATTTGGCAATGTAATTTGATTTTGAGGTGCTGGTGACTTCCTTGAAAGTAGGACAAACTTCTCGGGGAGAGACTGTCATTTGTCGACTTTATCAGAAATTTATGAGGGCAAAAACAGACTTCTTTGTTTGCCAATTGGTAGAGATTTCTTGGAGAATGTGATGTCCATGTTGCCAAGAGTCTTTTGTTGAGAAGCTTCTATGGGGGATTTTCCTTAATCTGGGAAAGCAAAATATAATCTTCAATGGCGAAGAGTGAAGTTCCAAAGGTGTATAACCAAATACCTTCTTGCCTTTCAAAGGTTCAATTTATCAAAGTGTGTCGAGGACCGATTTCAATCCAGGAATAAACTGTAGAGTGATTGTTTAGATGATTCATTTCCCAATGAGGAAAGAACTCAAACTGAGATTTTATCCTATTCAAGTGTGGAAAGGAAAACTGACAACTCTAATAGAGAGAGGACATTTATCACTCGGGGATGAGTATGACCAAAGTGATTGTAATGCAATATGAATATGAATATGAACCAATTATGCATGATGCATGCGATGCTTATGCTGACAAAATAGACATGACATACAGGCTGGTGATGAGCGCAACCGGATACTCGACCACTCTGGGAGATGGGGGTATCACTAGAGATTTTGGCGGTAGTACATTTGTTTGGGAACAGGGATTCTTGTGTTTGTTCTGATCTCCGGAAGCGCAAACCTGCTAGGGATAGAAACCCGTTCTTGCTTTTCAAGGGTAGACTCTACTGGGGAGAAAAACTAAATATTGGCTCTCAGAGGTAAAAACTCTACCGGGGATGATGGGTGAAACGTCCATATCCGCCTTGCTGAAAAGATCAGTCTTTTGGAGAAATACGAGTCTGTATTTTGGAGTTTGATTGCTCTCAGAGAAGCTGTTGATGTTCCTCTCGTGTTCATTAATCAAAAGGAAATTGCCATCTTTATTTTAAAAAAGACATACAAATTTGAAATTTCCGTTTTTTTAAAAACACAAGTAAATTCATTTTTGTGTTTCAAGAATGTTAATCATATTAAAATGTCATTTTGCAAGGCAGAATAAATGAGAATAGCAAACAAAGGGCACAAGGGCTCAAAGTTTCATTGATAGAATGGTAAACAGACAAATGCGTGATTCCATGGTGTATTACAAAGTTTAGAAAATGGTAATTTAAAGGGAAATGGGCTACATTGAAACATAACGACCATTATCCTTCTACCAACTTTGAATTCTGAGTATCTTGAGCTTCTGTTGAAGGTGACTTCTGATTGAGGATTTCTTGACAGATGATGCTGCCTTTGAGGATCCAATCTTAGTCGGATGCAGTTACTTGCCATGAATCCATAACTTTTGCCTAGATTTCCTTTTCAGGTTTTCAATCCATCGGGATGATCATATACATTTTTTTATGTATCTAATTTTTTCCTGGACCGCCCTTTCGGGTTTTCAGTCCACCGAGACGTTTTTTTATATTTTATTTAGGCAAAGTATTTCTTGATTACATCAAAAATTGTGGGGTAGGTAAACTCTTCTCCATCCATGGTTGCGAGTCTCAAGGCACCGCCTGAAAAAGATTTCTTAACAACATAAGGGCCATCGTAATTTGGAGTCCATTTGTCCCTGGGATCATTGAGAAATGATTGGATCTTTTTTAGCACGGGGTCGCCTTCCCTGAATACACGAGGCCATACCTTTTTGTTGAATGCTTTCTTCATTATCTGTTGATATAACTGACTATGGCATAAAGTTATCATTCTTTTTTCTTCGATCAGGTTCAGTTCATCATGTCAGCTTTGACACCATTCAGTTTCTGTTAGCTTGGCTTCCATCAAGACTCTTATTGATGGTATCTCTACTTCTATGGGGAACACGACTTTCATGCCATATACTAGAGAGAAAGGGGTTGCCCGTGTCGAAGTGCGGACGGATGTGCGGTAATCGTGAAGAGCAAATGGTAGCATCTCGTGCCAATCTTTGTAGGTTAAAACCATTTTCTGAATGATCTTCTTGATATTTTTGTTAGTTGTTTCTACCGCTCCATTCATTTTAGGCCGGTAGGGAGATGAGTTATGGTGTTCAATTTTGAACTCAACACATAATTCTTTCATCATCTTGTTGTTTAGGTTCGATCCATTATCAGTAATGATCTGGCTTGGAACACTATAACGGCAGATGAGATTGTTCTTAATAAATCGGACCACACTTGTCTGGTTACATTGGTATATGATATTGCTTCGACCCATTTGGTGAAGTAATCAATATCTAGCAGGATGAACCGATGTCCGTTTGAGGCTTTGGGTTCAATCATGCCAATCATGTCGATTCCCAATATGGAAAAAGGCCACGGAGAAGAGAAAATTTTGAGAAACGTTGGTGGTACATGAATTTTGTTGGCGTATATCTGACACTTGTGACACTTCCTCGTGTACTTGTAGCAATCAGATTCCATTGTCAACCAATAATATCCCGCTCTCAGAATTTTTCTTGCCATTTGCCATACCCCAAATTTGTCCTACCTGTATATAACCTTCATCTGTATTTCCATCCACTAACCGTCATTCAAAAACCCAAAAAACGTGTTGTTTGCCTGTTGCCTAAGTCTGTGCTTCATTTGAGAATATCAAGTCAGGAAGGTGTGCAGAAAGGTTCAGTGAATTTGACCTAATCTTGGTCAAGAAGAAATTTGTTGCTGATTAAGACCAGGGTTGTCAGATGATGTCAAGTTATCGGTACTTCATGGTTAAAGATCATGAAAGGCCAGTGCATTGTTAATTAAGGTTTTGTGCAGTCGTAATGCTGTTATGTGTTGATTGTTTGGTTCAAAATCTGGTTTGTCAATACAAGTGGCAAAGTTCAAGATTAAGATTGTGTTTGATTCCTGTTGGACCTGTTATTCAAGAATTGATTCAAGGTTCTAAATGCAAGAGGTCCAAAATTGACTCATGGCGGTTCCTATTTCCTCAAGGACCGATTCAGGGTATTGTTCATTTTCACGAGAAAAATTCAAGAATAAGTTTTAAATGCGAAATGTGAAATTAATTTGGAACTCAAGTTCTAATCATCATTGTTCTTAACCGAATAATTTGAGGCATTACAAGACAAATTCAAGGGAACGAATTTACTAATCATAAACCAGGTCCAAAATTAAGTGTGCCAAATAGTTTTTCTTCATTTCAACAACTTGAAAGCCCACCATTTAAGCCCATGTAGTAAAGATCATCACATAAGTTACCAAAGGAAAATATAAAAAAAAAGCATATAATAGCAATAAATTGTCATTAAATAACACGGTCCACATCATGAAACAATTGCCGTGACAAAATAACTCCAATATTAGCCATGATACATAATACACAGATATTACAAAAGAAAAAACAAGTATTCATATGAGCCACACGACCCACATGAACCTTCCACGCTGCTAGCCTCTATCACAACGCTATGCAACCTGCTACCTTCAAATGGCCAGGTCTTACACCACCACCACACTGCACATGAAGACAACGTGTAATTACCATTCACAAGAGAAGTTACACAACACCATCATGGACAATAAAATTTACACCAAACCAATACAAATCAAGAAGAACCCGTACCAGCCAGGGTTCATACGCACACAACATAACAATTTTTCACGGGCCACCAAAATTCTTCAAGCTATCCTACTGTACCAATTTCATTGGCCACACACAAAACAACACGATAAAAATAATACACCACAGCACCAAAACGAAAACCTCATAACCTTCTGTAACAGATGCAACGCAAAATTGCCAGCTCACCATTCTTATTCCTTCCCCATTTCACCCTCCTATTCTCTTATAAAACGACCCCTTTTTCACTCTTCTCCTTGAAGCTCTAAGAAGCCAAGAGAACCCTGCAAAAATTCATTCCCAACCTTCACAAAATCCACAACCTAAAAACCTTCATTCTCACTAAAGAATCTGGACCTCATCACCCTTTGTCAACCTTCATGGAACTAACCTTCCATTTTCACCATTGACACCTTCAACCAAAATCCCTCCATTCCCTCTCAACTCACCCGACCTTCATCGCTTCACCCTCAAATCCAACCACAACTTGTTTTCGAACAAAACCCAGAAACAGAACCAACCATAAACCAAACCACTTCAAAATCAAAACAGCAAGAAGGAGATGAGCAAGAGAGATTGACACTAATGAAATCTGAATCAGGAATACAAACCTGAGAGTCGAAAGAAAGGAAGAGAAACAGAATCAACAACGAACCTTTTTGAATCTGGAACGAGAGTGAGACGAACGAGTTCGAGGTGGGAAATGTTGATGTTAAAGGTTGCTAAATTAGGTTTTTTTGGCAAAATTTAACTAAGTATGGAAGAGCATGTTCATGTGGCCATCTTGCACGATTCATATCTCCCTCATCAATAATTCAAATGGTTCAAACCAATGCTAGAATTGAAGATGACATCATATACTACAAGTTTGTAGAAGAAATCAACTTCAAAAGATCCACAGATAAAAAGTTGTGGAGACTTAAAGTTGAGAAAAAAGGTGTTGAAGCTGCGGGTAAGCGCGGGTCTACCCTTCGGTCGACACACAAATTTAGGTCGACGCATAAAGGGATTTTAGGTCAATGCACAGGCAGATTTTTAGGCCATTTTAGCTGCGGGTAAGCGCAGGTCGACCCTTCAGTCGACGCACAAATTTAGGTTGTCGCACAGAACAGCGAGCGGTCGACCGTTCGCGCGTGCTGACCCTTTTTTTTTGTGTATTTAAGCTCCGAAACTCGGTTTTTTTAGGGGAATTCATTTTGAAACTTTCATACTTTGATTTCTTTCTCAATTTTTCATTTCTCTCTCACTTTTACCTCATTTCTCTCTCATTTTCAAAACCCTCACAAAAGCCCTTCCATTAGAATTAACAAATTCTTCATTGGAGTTTGTTAATTCTTGAGCTAAACCTTCATTACATTGATTTTCCATCAACAAATTCTGCATTAGAAGTTAATTTTGATCTAGATCTGAGTTTTGGATTATTGCATTGATCTTTAACTTTTGTTGCTAAAGCTTCTTGGATCTCTGGATTTCTTTGTTTCTAAGCATCAAATTCTATTTGCAATAATCACCAAAGCAAATCTCTGATTTGTAGGTTGGTAATTCCTATATCTACTTCTTATTTTTGCTTAATTTTCATTTTCAGAATGTAGATCTTGTGGTTTTGGTGTTTATGGATCCATTGGTTGATTTGATTGTTGCTATTTGATGTAATTTTTTGTGAATAAGTGCATGCCCTAACATGTAGTAATCTGGTGATTAAGTTGTGGAATTTTTTTTTTCAAATCTAAACCTCAAGATTCATGATTAATTGTTTGCATTCTTGATGAATACATGTGCACA
The DNA here is from genome assembly GCA_022829125.1 of Lathyrus tuberosus. Classification (NCBI taxonomy): domain Eukaryota; kingdom Viridiplantae; phylum Streptophyta; class Magnoliopsida; order Fabales; family Fabaceae; genus Lathyrus; species Lathyrus tuberosus. Next base: position 686,808 of record JALAZF010000676.1, read on the forward strand.
CTAAGTGTTTGATCTTTTCACAATTGCTTGTTGGTGTTGCATATCCAAGATGTTTGATGTTGAGACTTGTTTGTGCACATTGTTGATGAATGAAATTATTGAAGCATGTTTTTGTTGCATTGGGAATACATGTGCACACTAAGTGTTTGATCTTTTGACACTTGCTTATTGTGGTTGAATATTCAAGATGTTTGATGGTGATGCGTGTTCCTAAGCATTGCTTGATTTTATTTGGTGTATTGTTCATGTTTGATCTTTGCAACTTCATATGCATTTGTTTAAATGTTGATGCATAATCATGTGTATTCTTGAATGCTTTGATTGCATGCTATTTGTTGCTCAATCTTAGTGGCTAACAATATTGATTCTTAATTATAGTTTTGTGATACATTTTCATGCTCATTCTTCCATGATATCTTTGAATATGTGTCATGAAGCTGATGTATACACTGCTTGTGTCGAATGCATGTTGTTAAATGCTGCCTTGTTTGTTCTTCCGCATTTTACACCTGTTCTATTTTGGAAATATAAGTTGTGTAAATGTTGTGTTAAGTTGTTGTTGGAAATTATAGTTGTTCTAAGCTGGAGCGCTGTTGTATACTGCTGTTGTTGGTTTATTTTCTTTGTTTTTGCTTGTTTTTGCATGATCCCTTAGGATTCCCTAGTCCAACTTAATTTTTGATTAAGCTTGGAGTAGAATAGACATTAGGCTTTTAATCCTTTGCATGTTAACAATTAGGATAGTTCCTTTTAAACCTTAACCTTAGGTCTATGTTTTTGCATGCTAACATTAGGTAGAGTTCCCTTTCTATCTCAACTTTAGGACCATTGTGCATGACAACATTAGGATCTTGTCTCCCTTAGTTGTTTTTCTTTTCAACCTTTGATTCCTTTCTCTTCTCATCTCAAAAACAAAATCAAAACACTTAATAAATACAATGAGTATTGTGCACCACGAGCCTTAAGTACATGGGAAATGAAAAATGAGGGTTCTCCCTTAACTTTTCTATAGTGTTTAGCATACATCCCGTTTGTGGGCGACCATGCGACGCATTCGCTCCTATGTCATAGACTTTAGTGCAATACGAGTTCCAAACTAACTTAATTCACTTATGTCTAAAAAACACCAACAAAATGCAAATCTTTTTATCCTTCGGGATGGGTTTCAAATCATTTTCAGAAAGAGCACGTTATTTCCGTTCTACCATAAACAAGCATGACCCTAACTGTTGGAACTTAATGTCACTCATAAGAAACACTTAACCAATCTGTGGTTTCGTAGGTCGAACTACGACTACTCTGATTTCCTCTTTCTTGTCCTATTGAGGATACGTAGGCACAAGACGGCGATGTCTTGGCAAGAAACCTTCCCCCTTCACCCGTAGTCCTCCGAACTACATTGACTCTGACTTTCCCATTGCACGAGGGAATACGTAGGCCTAGGACGGCGATGTCCTATCGATTCTCCTTTTGTTTTCCGTTTCCGTTTAGCAGTAGGCTTTAGATAACTCACCCTTTGATTAGACAACAAGCGTGGATCCCGTTGAGTACAACGGACGCAAGGGGGTGCTAATACCTTCCTCTCGTGTAACCGACTCCCGAACCCAGACTATGGTTGCGATGACCATGTCTTCTCCCCTTTTTGAGGTTTTCTTCGATTATTTCATTTCCCTTCGTCGGGATAAATAACGTTCGGTGGTGACTCTTCTATTTTTTCCGCCGGTTGTTTTTTGCAGTTGCGACAACTGGAGAATTTGCTGGGGACTCTGGTTCCCTATGCGAGTCAATCCTAGCGCTTGTCTGTTTTTATTATTGGTGTTTATTTATGTGCATTTATGTGTTGTATATTACTGTATTTTACTGCATTATTTGCATTACTGTTATCCTATTTTGTTGTTGCTGTTGTTCTGTTGGGTGGGTTGGTTCCTTGAGAGATAAGCCCAATACCCAGGCTTAAGTATACACTTAGGATTAGAGTGGAAAGTAGTGTGGCTTACGTGGCATTTGGCCACATTTAGTTGACACGAAAATCCACATTCAGGCGAGGTTTTCTTTGGAGATGTTCTATCCTGCGTGTTGGGGCAGATGATAAGATGTTGACTTAGAGAGCTTATGACTCTGGAGACCGTTCATTGGAAGTCAATTGAGGCCTCCTTGATTAATGATGATGCCAAACCAGAAATGGTGAACGTATCATCATTTCTCGACCTGAGAGTCCGTGATACTGAGGACCTGCTAGAATGCCTTGTCCAAGACTAGAACCCGCATGTGAGAGAGGATGGGTTTTTTTGCAGGAAACCGTAACCTTCAACCTACGTTGTATTCTGGTTTTCTTATCAATGTGGACTTATCAGCCTGGTATTCTGGTATTCTGATTATTTCGGTATTCTGGTTATTCAGATATTTTCGTATTCCAGTATTTTCTTCAGAGCAGACTTTTGAACCCATTCAGTCAGCAACACAACATTTATCCCGAATTTGTGGAAGCTTTGATCCCATCTCCACTGCATGGCATTTGCATACACACATGCATCATTTTGAATATCATTCTTCAATTGGTCATAACTCTCAATTAAACTTTGTTTGTGGCCAGCCAGTTGATTCCCCGATACTCGTTCTGAACAAGTGGTGACTGTTGAAAGAAGACAAAGTGTTGAAGCAAGATCAAGCAGTGTCGAGAAGTAAGGTCATGTTGGAAGCCGTTGGTAGCTATGTCAGGGGAAAATCTCCAGAATGTTGATCCTCCACTCAGTTTTACTGTGACGACTAACCCACTGTACAGTTTTCTGCCTGATGATGACCCTCCACAAGTGAACTACCTTACTCAAGCTCAGTCTGTGTAGCTCTCTGTTGAGAATCAGAATTTACATGAGCAGTCTGTTGTACAAGGTGGACATATCTCTTCTCTTGATACTACCGACTATCAGAGTCTTGCATTCTCTATGTTGAATTCCCAAAGGGAGGTCCCGATGGTGAAAACCAAGGACCCGAGAGCTCTTGAGTTTTATGAAAGATATCGTGTGTTGGATGAGAAATTCAAAGCCTTGGAAGTTCAGGATGCTTTTGGTCTTGACACTTCAACATATGCCTAGTACCCGACCTAGTATTACCTCCAAGTTTTAAAGGGCCGAGGTTTGAGAAGTATAAGGGGGATAGCTGCCCAAGGTAACATTTGGTGATGTTTTGCAGAAGAATGGCCTTTTATATTCACAATGATAAGCTAATGATCCACTGTTTTCAGGACAGTCTGAGTGGGGCATCTTTAAGTTGGTACATGCAGTTAGAGAGTGGTTGCATCCAATCATGGAGGGACTTAGCCATAGCTTTTCTGAAGCGGTATGAATACAATCTTGACATGGCTCCCAACCGCCTGCTGTTGCAAGGCATGTCTCAGAAGAACAATGAATCCTTCAAAGTTTATGCTCAGAGATGAAGAGAATTGGCTTCTAAAGTGCAACCACCGCTTCTAGACAGAGAATTGGTTGACCTGTTCATGGATACTTTGCAAGGGCCATACCTGGATAAAATGATTGGTAGTGGGACATCAAACTTCTCTGACCTGGTAATAACTAGAGAACGTATTGAGAGTGGCCTAAAGAGTGGAAAAATTCAAGACGTCTCAAACATCCAGGCAAATGAAACTGAATCCCACAACAACTCCTAGGAAGAAGAAGATGTAATCAATTCAGTCATGACAGATGTTGGGTTTTTCTCAGGGTGCACCGGTAAAATATTTTAGTTCTTCTTCTTCTTAGTGGTCATCCGTGCCTAGAGACCATATCAAAAGCCATGGCTCGCTCCTCCTGCTAATCAACGAGCCCATGTTCGAGGTTATATAAATCAGCGTCAGAATCAGAACAGGCCTCGCAACAACTTAGAAAGAGAAATGCTCCTCTTCACCTAGTTCCTATGTCATACAATTAACTTCTGCCACATCTTATTCAGAACTCATTAGTAGAGCCCAAGACTCTCAAGTCATTGCCAGAACCTTACCCTCCTGGGTATGATCCCGATGTGCAATGTGGATATCATGGAGGATCAATGGGACACTCAACTGAAGACTGCAAAGCCTTCCAAGCCAAGGTACAACAGTTCATTGACAAGGGGTTCATTTCCTTTCCAAAAGGAAATTTGGTTGTGCATATCAACCTCTCATTTGTTTGAGCTCGAAGACTTCAAGGGTCATCTCCTAAAGCCAGTGGTCCAAACAGGAAGACATCCTCAGCATTGGCAATCATTGGGCACTTTTATCATTTGCATTTGTAGATTCTTTCCTCATCACTAAATCCTAAATTATTGCAGGAAGTGATATTAGAGACAATGCTATCGAACTGTCTGATTGTTACATCCTGTTCCACGAAGGCATGCTCCAAGACTTTCTGCGGAGCCTCCCTGTGGGCTTCTGAACTGAGTAACAGTGATAATACTGAGATCTTTGAAGGAGTCTGTAACAGTTGATCAACAATGTTGTATTCACTCCTTTGGATGAGTTTTAACATCTCATCTTTGTCTTTTGAAAAGTCAGGATTACTAGATTGACCGACTGGTGGATCAGGAATTTCTGCCTGAAGTTCCTTTTCTTTGTTGGATTCTCCGACCCCTCGGTTGAAGATTCTACCACTCCGTGTTACAGGACTGATGTCTGCAATATTCACGACGGAGGATAATGGAATTTCCTTTCCATTCTCGATTATTGTTACACCGTATTTGTAAGGGATTGCCTTAGCTGATTCATACGGTAGTGGCCCCGGCAGATAGATGACTATGGGAACCTTCTGATTTTTCTGACCATCATAAGTAACTTTGATCCGTTCCCGGTTGGGAACTCTAGATTCATCAAGTAGAGGGATGATGGCAAAAACATCCCTGGTCCTATGATGACCAGAGATAGTGACAACATCCTCAACTTGCTCGGCAAGGTAGTTCGGCGACCAAATGATGGGTCCAGAACCCGGATATGGATGAATTTCTCCACGGTCCACCTGACCCTGAAGAGCTGCTCTCACAAGGTAACACCCTTGGTTACTTTCTAAACAGACGCTACAACTGTCATAGTTGTGTAGTGGTACCTGGCCATGCCCACTTTGAATACAATGTAACCTCACTAGGTTACCTTCCATTGATCGGACATCCTGACTCTGACGTCGAGTAGGATTCCTGTTATTGATACTAATTTGCTGAGTATCTTCATCCATGTAGATCGGCATCCACCAGTGATTTAACAAGTGCTGAAGTGCCTCCTGGACAAGGGTACAACCCTGATCATTTTCGCAACCCGCTTTACAGCTTTGATAGTCATGTGATATTAAGAATCCGAGTCGGACCTGCTCAGCATGTAACTTTACCAGGCTGGTATTCATCATGCGAATATCAAAGATCTGAACCATATTGATCTGATAAGGATTCCTATCATGGTAATCTTGGATCCATCCAAGATCCATCTGAAGCTGGAGGGCCTCTTGTATGAAAGAGCATCCTTGTTTGTTTACCGAGCAAGTCAGACAGGAACTGTAATCGTGCCGTGGCAGATTATGATGGTTTTGCCTTGAGTGCATCGCCACCAAGCTGACATTCATCGCACAGATGTCGTGGTTTTGAATGGCGTTAGAATTCGTAGAGACCATGTTAACTCCACGAACTCGGTGCTCTTGGATCCATCCGAGATCCATCTGTTCCTGCAGAGCTGCTTGCACTACAAAACATCCCTGGTTGTCTTTAGAGCAGATATCACACTGGTGATAATTATGAGGTGGCACATGGCCATATCCACTCTGTCTACAATGCATCTTGACCAGATTGGTTTTCAACAAGAGTACATCGTGAATTTGATAGACATTGTTAGTCTCTTTCTCAATCAGATTGACTGCAGCTTTCTCGTGTTGAGGCAGCGGGTTCGTGAGAACATTGGGATTCGTATCTTTGAAAGATAAGAGCCCGCTCCTAACAAGCTTTTGCACGTCGGATTTGAAATTGAGACAAGTCTCAATGTTATGCCCTGAACCTCCTTGATGATAAGGGCAAGTTTGATCCACCTTAAACCAGAAAGGAGGATTTTCCGGTACTGTAAGAGGGGACTTAGTCTGGATGTGCCCCTTAGCTAGCAGTAACGGAAACAGTTCTGTGTACATCACGGGTATAGGATCAAATCCTGGTGGCCGTGTTGTGCGGTTGTTGTTATATGGAGGACGAGCCTGCTGAAGGGGCTGTTGTGTCCTTTGTTGGTCAGGTTGGCTCTGCGCAACCTGAGGTTGATGCATAGGAACAGGCGCGGGGCCGATAGCAGGAGTAACAGCTGCTACTGGCTGATAACGTCACCTTTGCTTTCCGAGAGAGATATTCCTAATATCTTGATCTTTTTTATTAGGGAGAGCACTACCGTATTTTTTAGTACCGCTCGTCGACCCAGTGTCTTTTACCAAACGTCCTTCTCGGATGGCTTCCTCAAGACGTACACCCATGCCGACCATTTCGGTGAAATCACTGGGCGCACTGGCAACCATTCGGTCATAGTAAAATGAGCTTAAGGTCTTTAAGAAGATCTTTGTCATCTCTTTTTCCTCAAGAGGTGGACAAATTTGAGTGGCAATTTCACGCCACCTTTGAGCATACTCCTTAAAGGTTTCCTTGTCCTTTTGCGACATCGATCTGAGTTGATCTCTGTCGGGTGCCATGTCCAAATTGTACTTGTATTATTGGACGAAGGCAGTACCAAGATCTCTGAATGTACTGATCGTAGTACGGTTTAAGCCCATGTACCACTTGAGTGCGGCACCGGTTAAACTATCCTGAAAGTAGTGAATCAGCAGGTCCTGATTCTCCGTTTGAGCTGACATTCCCCGAGCGTACATCACCAGATGGCTTTGAGGGCAAGAGTTACCCTTGTATTTTTCAAAGTCGGGCACTTGAAATTTGTGCGGAACTTTCACATTAGGGACCAAGCAGAGATCTGCGGCGTCCTTTCCAAATAAATCCTGACCGCGAATGGCTTGCAGCTCCTTCTGCATTTCCAAGAACTGCTCCTGGAATTCCTCCATTCTGTCAAACATAGTTTCCTTCTTCCCAGAAGGTGTCTGTGGAATCTGTCCTTCCGGGACAGTGTGCACTACAGGGGGTGGTATCGTAACTATGGCAGTGAATCTTGGTGCCTCCCGAAGTTTGTAACCTTCAGGAGTCTTGAGTATGCCCCTGGCATATTCGCTTTCCCGAAGTTTGTAACCTTCAGGCCCAGCGGCTTCTGTTGTGATTCCCTGATCTTCAGTGATCGGCGGAACATATCCTTCCGGGATATAGTTAACAGGCATGCCCCAAGGACGATATTTCGGTATCTGATACCTAGGATCATACCTCTCCACTATGGGCGTTGAGGTGATCTCTGAGATCACAATTCGTTGTAGTTGAGCTTCTGCCATGGCTTGCATGTTGTTACGAAGCTTTCTCATATCCTCTCTCAGAGCGTCGAGCTCTTCTCTCAACTCTCTGTTCTCCTCCTCAAGATCATCCATCTTTTTCTGACGATTGGCCCGAGTATTATACGAATGAGACAGTTTGACTCTAGAATCGAGACACAAACGTGAGATTCGTAGGGAAGAAGAATACGCGATGTGAGAATGATGAATGCAATGATTATATTAATTGTTTTTTTTTAATCAAAATAAACTTCGACAATTAGATTGCAAATATCAAACAGTGGGGAAACCCCTTTTTATTGAATTCCAAAGGATTACAGAAATGGAAATACAGTAGATTACAAAGTGCAGAAACAGAAACCTAAGCCAATGGGTCTCGAGTCCTCTCTGAAGAGAAATCGGGTGCTGATTCTGGTATCTTCCCTTTCTTTGACCGGGGCTCCTGGGCCGTTATCGGGTTGTCATTCCTTTGCCAAGTGAAAGGAGTGATCAAATTCCTTTGGTCATCTTGATTCTCTACAGCATGTTGCTCCAAAATTTCAATCAGAGCATCTTTCTCTCTCAGTAGTTGCTGTATTTGGATGCACTCTATATCGAGGGTGCGGTACTTGTTCTTCCAAGACCTTCTTTCCTTTTGAACTTTGTTGAGAGTAACCTAAAGCTTTTCAGTTTCCGTCATAAAGTACATGACAGATTCCCTCGGCGGAAGAATTCTGTAACGAGGATAAGGCATTTTTATCTTGAGATCTCTAGTTTGTACCCAATGGAGATAAGGCTCCACCGAGACACAGTCCGGTTTTCCCAGAGACTCTCGTCCTTTCTTATGAACATGTTTCCAAGCTTGCACTATTTCCATCTTTAGTGCTTTGTCGTTTTCTCCTTCTTTGAAGAAAAGACCTTCCAGATGAACACCCAGTGGGATGTGTCTCATCGGGTATCCAAATTGACGAAGAACCAATATCGGATGGTAGTTGATTCCTCCTTTAGTTCTTATGAGGGGTACGTTGGGGAAGTTTCCACAACAGTCAATGATTTTGATTCCCTCGTAAATCCTATTGCACCAATCTATATCAGAGTTGGTGAGAGACATGATCTTCTGCGACCAACGTGAGACACTCTTGCAATCCCAAAAAGCAGCAGACTTGGGCAAGTGAGAGATAAACCATTTGTAGAGCAAAGGTACACAGCATGTGATCTCCCCTCCGCTGTACAAATTTCCCAAGTGTACAGAATGATACGTATCTGCAAGCAAAGTCGGCACAGGGTTTCCAATGAGAAAAACCTTAATAGCGTTGATATCGACGAAGTTATTGATGTTGGGAAACAAAAATAACCCGTAGGTGAGCAAGACAAAGATGCTTTCAAATGCAGTGATGTTTCCTATACTAGCGAAGTATAGAGCCTTTTTTGTCAAGAACTGGGCTGGCAAACCTTGGATGCCACCCTTAGTGGTCATGTGAGTCCTGACCTCAGACTCGTCCAAATGAATTGCTATTGCAATAGTCTGATTCTTTGGAATTTCTTCCAGTCCAGAAAATGGAGCTCGATCAGTGATATGTAAATCAGTCAGATGAGAATACTCCCCCAGCGTTGGTGCAAGCTGGTAATCCTGGAATGTGAAACAATGATAAACCGGATCGTCAAACTGAATGAGTGCATCCATGATTCCCTCAATCACATGGACTCTTAACAGTGGTAACAGACCTCCGTGCTTGGCTCTGAAAGCCTCTAGGTTAACGATCATCCTCGCTAACTTTCTCAAATCCTCTAGCTTTGGAACCTTGAAGGTATACTGGTGAGTTCTCCTTCTACCGAAATCCATTAGCATAATCTTTCTCTCTGATATTTGCAATCACAGTCTTAGTTTAATTTGGAAAACAGAGAGACTAGAAGAGAAGTTTTTTGAATGTTTTAATGTTTTTTTTTTAAATGAATGCATGAATGCAGCACACAAAAACATAGAAAAAACATGGGGTCAAAGGGTCGTTGTCATGAAGTCAAGGCTCTACCCATCCCCAAAGGTTTATACTAGGGTGATTTTTGTACCTGTACTCATTATCATCAGCTCCTCCCAGGAAAGCAAAACAACAAGCGGATCGCCAGCGAGTTGTAGAGCAATCTTAGAGTAAGTGCCATTCACCGAGAATAGATCACCAGCCTCAAATGAGGGTAGTATCGCATAACAACTATTTCCGATAGTTTCCGCACTACGAAAGGGTTTGGCTCCTCAGCTTCTCAGACTTAACAACCGGCACATTGGCTAGAAGAGTGAATGGGTTGCGTTGGTCAGCCTCCACTGAGGTTGATGGTCGACCCCGTCGCCATCACTTATCTTAAGTGTATACTCGTTCTCACCACATACGGCATCACCCGCATTCCCAGTAGCAGAAAAATAAACATGTATAGCAATTAGGAAAAGCAGTATATATATTTGTCCTAAACATCCTAGACTTATAAAGCTAAGAATCCTAAGTTCCTGACAGAAATGGCTCCCCGGCTGAGTTACCACTCTGTAGTTTTTACACAAGGAAAACAGAAAGAAAGAAAGAAGATCCCCACGGTGGGCGCCATTTTTCTGTAGCGAGCGATTTTGGACACGGTTCTTAAGCGCTGGTCGCTCTCTGCGGTTGAGCTTGAACTACAGGTCGATTCATTTTTTATCCTATTGTGAGCTGAATAAGGAAGGGAAATAGATGTCTCCAATTAACCCTGCTTTGCATACTGAATTTAAACAGCGGTCTGTTAGGTTACGAATGCTATCAATGTGGGGGGCCTTTGTACTGGTTATTTGTATTTTTGCCAATACTGTTTTCTTTCTTTTTACCTGGGCAGAAGGTTTCTGGCGGGGAACAAGGATTAGGATGTTAGGACTGATGCTTTTGAATTACTGCTTTTGATTGATGGAGATATGGGATTTTGGTTTTTTGTTGATTGTGCTCGCTAAGATTTTTTCTTTCAATCTTATGCCTACGTATTCCCGTTTACCGAAACAGGGAAATCAGAGCGTTCGTAGTTCCTCCTATTCTATGGGAGGAAATGGGTGTTTTTGGTGTCTTGTTCAAAGCCCAAGACGTGAAGCGAAAGGTGGTTTATATCTTGTTCAAAGCCCAAGATATGAAGCTGAAGGATCTATTTGTGTCTTGTTCAAAGCCCAAGACGTGAAGCTGAAGGACCTCGACTTTAGAGAGAATTTGTCATCTCTAAAGAGGGGAGAAGGAGAATTACTTTAACTGGGATACGCGGATCCGAGCAATGCCATAATTTCCGAAGAAAGGGTTTTAACCTGAAGGAGAAGACTTTAACTCAGTATAGAGCAACGCCATCTTTCCTTAGGAATTCCTCATGCTAAAAGAGGGACAGTGGCATGGATGTAGATGATCCAGAGGCTTGCCGCTTACAGCGATTAGATGAAGGGAAAGGAGTTATTGATGTTTGTGTACTGTGAACGAGGCACGGCTTTGATGCTAAAAGGTTGATCGGATCAACCAGTGGTTTTCTTATACAAAGCCTAAGAGAAGGCTAATTTCCGCTAGGAAAATCATTATACAAAGCCTAAGAGGAGGCTGTTTTGTGTCCCGTACAAAGCCCGAGAGAGAGGCTAAAAGGTTTTGACCCGACGATGGAGTCTTTTATTATCTCGAATAAAGCCCGAGATGGAGGCTATTTGACTCAACAAGAGAGTTTTTTGTATCTCGTACGAAGCCCGAGATGGAGGCTGTTGTTTATTTGGCTCAATAAGAAGCTTTTTGTATCTCGTATAAAGCCCGAGATGGAGGCGAAAAGGGTTGACTCAACAGGAGAATCTTTTATACTCAACAAGAGAGTGTTTTTGTATCTCGTACGAAGCCCGAGATGGAGGCGAAAGGGGTAATTGACTCAACGAGGGAGTCTCTTATGTGTCTCGTACAAAGCCCGAGAGAGAGGCTAAACATTGTTTGACTCCGCTGGGGAGAATCATTGTACAAAGCCCAAGAGGAGGCTATTGTAACTGTTTCAGTTGAGTGACAGATCCAATATACTGATTTTAAAAGAGAAAATCAGTTCTTATATGAGCAACACTGTACTTAGGGATTTGATTTAAGGATCAGGGATATTTCCTTCTCTTTGAGGAAACGGGAAATCCAAAGGGTATTGAGACTGTCCGAGTCTGAGGGTTTCCTTCCTATTTAATGAAGGGGTCGCTTGAGAATGTCTTTGAGACTCAAGGAAGTTAGACTGTCCAAGTCTAGAGTTTTATCTTTTGTACTATGCTTTGAGAAACAGTAGTAGACTCTATGAAAGGACTGTTCTAGGAGGATGACTAGGTTCTGTTCCTATACCTCTAGGAGGTCGTCGGGATAATTTGTACGAAGCCCAAGAGGAGGCTGGAAACTTTTAAGAAGCCGACGGGTCCTTGTACTAAGCCCAAGAGGAGGCTATCATTCCCGGAGGAAGAGATCATTATACGAAGCCTAAGAGGAGGCTGTGAATACTTCTAAGAAGCCGTATGGTCCTTGTACTAAGCCCAAGAGGAGGCTGGGTTGCTTTTAGGAAGCCTGTGGGTCCTTGAACAATGCCCAAGAGGAGGCCGATGCTTTTAAGAAGCCCATGGGTCTATCATCTCCTTTCCATTAGGAGAGATAACTCTCTTAAAGATAAAAACCACTGGTAAACGTGCGAGGTTTACTATCCAACGACTTCTAGCTTTTAAAGAGGGTTCCTTAGTTAAGGTCCAAGATTATGACCGTAGTGGGTACCCAAACCCCGAGACATTCAAGGCAAGCTATCCACAAGGAATAGATCAAGTCAGGAAAGTTCGAGAATTTGGAAGAAACTCAAAGATGCCATTCACGGAGAATACATTCATCTTGGGGAGTAGAGCTTCTTGACGATTCCTAAGGAGGACAGCCGAAGAGAAGACTGTATCTGGTGCTCCTATTGGGGATCTAGGCGTCTATTTCTACGAATAAACGAAACGGCTTTTACCTAGTGCTAGACGTAGTTGCCGGGGAAACTCGAAATATCTATACTATTATTACACAGTAGATATGAGTTTATGAAAGGACACTTACAGTGAGCAGCCCCACAATACAGTTATATATATGAAAGCAGTAAATGAAAGCGATAACCACTTACTCGGTTGTAGTGCTTCCATGATGTTTGGTTAGTTGTTCAACAAAGAAAGATTGAAAACAACAGTATATTCAAAATCAAAGGAGAAAGTGCTTTGAAAAAGAAAGATTTGGGGCTTACAGCTCAAGGAGAAGCCCAAGGTTTTATCAGTGAGCGCACTGTTTGACTTTGTACAGAGGGACTTATACAAGTGACTGAGGCCCAAAATGTTTTCTGTACAAAGGGATGGGTCTTACACTCTCTCAAGAGGCCCAAAAAGTTTAAAAAAAAAGAGTGGGGCTTATAACACGGGGTAGGCCCAAATGATTTTTCGTTTAAAAATGGCGATCGCGCCGAGGTTTTCTTTTAACGCAGAGGGACTTATACAATAAGTGAGGCCCAAAATGTTTTGTTAAAAGAAAGGATTGGGTCTTACACTCTAATAGAGGCCCAAAAAGTTTTGAATGGGTCTTATAGCTCAAGGAGAGGCCCAGATGATTTTTTTTATTTTTAAACGGGCGACGATCGCGCCGTTTAGTTGTACAGAGGGACTTATACAATGAGTGAGGCCCAAAAAGTTTTTGTACAAGGGGGGATGGGTCTTACACTCTCTCAAGAGGCCCAAAAATGTTTTGAAAATGATTTATGAGGGTTGAATTAATCCAAAACCCTAATTTGTTTTCAAAATGTATTTAATTGAATAAAAATTCAATTAAAATGATCAAAAATTGTTTAACACATCGAAAACAAATTGTGATCTTGGATTAATGCTTCAAAAATTAAGTATTGGCCTACAAAATAATTAGAAAGCATCAAAAGTTGCAAAATCAATGTAGAAAAAATATTTAAAATGCCAAAAACAATCAAAATATTAATTCTTTACAAAAATATCAATTATATGAAATAAATAACATTTTTGGGATTTTTTGGGAAAATAAAATATTTTAACATTTTTGTGAATTATTAAAAAAAGAATCAACTCAAAATCATTAAAACTCAGAGAGAAATTAATTTTTGAATCAATTAAACAAAATCACAAAATTCAAATATTTGAATTTCTAAAAATGGCGCCAAGAACAAGCTGAAGAACACGCGCGTGTTCTTGGATTCTCAGATTTGCATTTTCTATCCAATCTCCATGAATACTTGATTATATCATGCAATCCACATATCATTATGCTCGTCTCAACCTCACGATCATGTCTATGTACTTTAATTTCATTTAAATTAAACATATAACAATAAATCACGAAGAAACCTCAAGAACCCTAATTTCTGCATGAAGGCTAGGATTTTTGATACACGATTCAAACAATGCAATTAATTGAGGGAAAACATTCCATGCATGATTATGAACATATGGCCAAATTATTGTGCGAGGAAATATGCATAGATTGAGAGATGACCAAGTATGTGCTTACCTCCAAGTCGTGACAGCAAGTTCAAAGTGATTTTTGATCTGGAGGTGTTACAGATGAGTTGTGATGATCTGAACAGCTTCCCTACATCCTATGGATTGTGTTTGGATGGTTGGACTTGATTGAAATTGGCTGGATCATTTTGTGGTACCTCAGCTGCACTTTGGTTAAAACCTTGAGCAACCAGCTGGTGATTTTATGAAATTGGTGTTTCAGAAGTAATCTAAGTGTTTGATCAGCTCATATGTGATGTATGTGAGGTGTGTGAGTGATTGGTTTGATTGGAGTTGCTCTCAAACTCAAAACCCGGTAGTGACTTGCCTTAGAAGGCAAAATTGGAGTGAAAGAAGAGATTTTGAGGAAAGCATCTGTTAGATGGCTTTGGTGTACTCAAACTGATCACAATTGAGCTCTATTTATAGTTGAGCAATTTTGTTTTGCAAGGAATGGTGAATGGCAGCTGGTAAGTAGGTTTGGCCAATGTTGGCAAATGAAAATCCAAGTCTCCTCTAGCCATTGACTAGAGGTTAGGGCACAGAGCTTTGGTCCCCTTGGTCTTGGATAAGTCTTGACTGATTTCAGATGAGAATGGCTCAGTCCATGCCACCTTGATGGTTCCTTTGAATGCCTCATTCCAACTTTGAAGTCTTGTCCCTATTTTGGCCATTCTAGGTTCAACATGCTATTTCTTGTTCCATGGACTTTGGAGGCTTGGCTCAGTGATTGTCCCCTTTAGATTCAATCCTCTGAGGTGTCCAAGTGGATAGGAGCAATTGAATTTGGCTGATTTTGGCAAATCGACCAAAGTTGCAAATTCTGCCTTGCCTTGACAGATTTCAGCAAGGTAACTTGCCAATGTCATATCTCATGCTGTAAGTTGAATTTGGCAATGTTCTTGGCCATTTTGGAAAGCCCTTACATGATATAACAACTGTTTGAACAAGTTTGGTTTTGATCTCTTTTGATTCCAAGTGAAAAATCCCCCTACATTTGGCAAAAAGTGAGGCAAAATCTGACTTAGTGAAAATTTCACTAAGTGTTGGAAAAAGTGACATTTTCACTTTTCAGCCACTTTGATCACTCCATAACTCAAAATCCTTAATGAATTGGAATGACTTGTAGTTGAAGTTTTTGTAGGTGATAATGAGGGCTACAAATCCATCTTTGGATGAGAAAAAATGGCCTTGTGGTTTAGGAGTTATGGTCCTCCAAAGTTGGTACCCTTGCCACTTTATTTTTAACTTAGAAAAATTTCTAAGTTTTTATGGTTACCCCTTTTACAAGTTATCTCACTTTTCTTGATTTTTCTTGATGAATGATGATTCAAATCATACATTAACATCATTTTAGGGTTAAAAATCCATTTTGGTGAAAAATCTCAAAAAGTCAAAGTTGACTTTTGTGCACAGTTGACTTTTTATCAGATGAATTCCAAACTGTGCAATTCTTTAGGAAATCATGTCCTTGACCTAAATCAAACTTGATGGACATGTTCCATGGGTGTCATGGGGTATATTGAGGTATGTCCTAGGGCTTGCGAGCATGTCCTGGTCAAAAGTCAAAGTTCCAGTTGACTTTTCTCTTAAAACCCTAATTGTGGTGCAGATGAAATTGAGACTTGTTGCTCAAGCTTCTTGGATTAATCCATTGTCCCAAATGGATCAATATGGTATATTAGAGACCCTCAAACCCTCTCTTGAGGTCTTGGCTCATGGTTTGTCCCAAAAGTCAACTTAGGGGTGAATTAGGTCAAGAAACCCTAATTCCTGATTTTTGATGAATGCATCCCCTGAGGCAAAATTGACTTGATGCATGGGTTCATGAGGTTCCATGAAGTATATTAGGTTATGTTTTAGATCATTGGCTTGTGCCCAGATGAAAATTTCCATCTGGAGGCCCTGGTCGACCAAAACCCTAATTTGGTGACACTGTCGATCTTGAGACTTGATCCACCTAGAAGGGAGCAGCCTTGTGCTTAATCCTTGAAGTGGGAGTCCTTTTTGATCCATTGTGAATGTTTAAGAGATTAGACAAGTTGAAGATCATGTCATTTCTTGATTGATCCTTTGTCTAAGCACTCGGAGAGGGCTTGAAACCCTAATTTTGATTGTATTGGATGCTCACCCATCTTTGGGGAGACTGATGAAGCATGATGGTTCATCCATATTGTGATGATGATTTTCACAATGATGGGAAATCTAAGTGGTCAAAATTTGGGGTATGACACAGGGTTAAAGGGATTAAAGAAAAGGTTTCAACGGGAAATAATCCTCTCTTTGTTAAAGTGTTTCAAGGTTGATCAGATTGAACAAAGCCCAAGAGGAGGCTATCTTTTGGGGGTTCATTGTATGATGCCCAAGAGGAGGCAATGATGCTTGGATACAGCCCAAGAAGAGGCTATCTGTATTCCTTTGTACAAGGGGAACTGGTTGTTTGAACTAAGTTGACTGAGGATGATTTAAATGCTAAGATAGACTTAACAAGATATGAACAAGTGTATATACAAACATATGAACAAGTATATAAACAATTAGGAATTGATTTGAGAAAAATGTTGGGTCTTATTCTCTAGATAGAAGCCCAAGTGATTATTTGTATCCTGTATAAAGCCCAGGATGAAATGAGGCTAAAAGACTTTCTATTAACAGAAGGGTGTTGGGTCTTACACTCTATTAGAGGCTCAAGTGTATTGTGATTTGATAGATGTTTTAAGATTGGTTGTATTGATGATGACTGTATGATTAGGGTTTTGAGAAATTGAAGAAAGTTTTGAGAAAACTTTGAGTCTAAATTTGAAAGAAATTTGTTGTTATTTGAGTGAGTTAAAAGGAAATGTTTGGGGCTTATAACTCAAAGAGAGGCCCAAGTGGTCTAAGAGCAGATTCACCGGGAATAATGCTCCTCTTAGTACTAGTGTTTTTGATTTGAATCTTCTTATTTTTATTATTAAAAAGGGAAAAGGATGGGACTTACACCCTATCTAAGAGGCCCAAGATAATGTACTTTGAATGAAAGAATGAAAGAATAGTATTGGGTTTTATATTGGGGGAGAGACCAAGTTGTTTTCAAGCAGTTCAAAACAGACAGATGATTTTGAAAACAGAGGTATGTGGCTTACAACTCAAAGAGAGGCCCATGGAGGTTGTTTATTGTTTAAAACAAAGTTTATGTACAAAATATTGGGGCTTATACTCAAGGAGAGGCCCAGTTGTTTTATTTGAAAACAGTGATCGCACCGCGATACCGAAAGACGTTATGGGACTTATACTACAGTAGAGGCTCAAAATTTATTTATGTACATAGGGGGTTGGGTCTTACACTCTAATAGAGGCCCGTGAGTGTTTGAAATGAAGTTTGAAAGATTAAATCAGACAAAACCCTAATTTCATATTTTTTTAAAGATATTTTTCAAATAAAAATCAAATAAAAATGATAAAAATATCAAATAAAATCATTAATCATGTTATAAATAATGATTAAGGTTTATGAAAAAGTATTTTATTCACATGAGTATTTAAAATCATTTTGGTTTTAAAAATCAAGAAAAAGAAATTATTTTAAAAGTATTTAAAACAATTTAAAATCAATATTTTAAATATATTAAAAATATATCGAATAAAAAATATTTTTTGTGATTTTTTGGTGAATACAATATTTTTAATGTGTGAGTGATTTTTGTGCAAAAAATCATTTTAAAATAATTAAAATTGATTAACAAAAATAATTATTAAAAATAATGTGAAAAATATCAAAAATAAAATGAAAATGTGAAAAATTAGACAAAATGGCATGGGTGAGTGTTGAGCCCACGCCCTCCAACACAAACACACTTGAAAACACACGCTGTTACCATTGAGGTGGTGATACATCCGTGTGTCAAATCCACCCCAAAAATACATAAGGGTGACTTGTTTTCTAGGCCAGGTCAAGGCGCCATGGCCATGGCTGACCAGGTTTTGAGGTATTTGCAAGAAGGTCATAACTTCTTCATTTCTCCATGAAAATGGATGAAATAAAGATGGATCCTACCTAGAATTTTATGATGAATACAATGGTGGTCTTAGAATTTTATAAAAATGTCTACATTTTAAAACCCTATAGTGGTTTCAAAATAGGTCAAGTTTTGCAAGTTCTATGCTACAACTCTATACAAGCAATAATAGCATGGTAAAACAGTTCAAACACAACAAATATGATATGTATGACATGTTCATGATTAATGTACATCAAAGCAATGCATATTTCACAAAGTTCAAGTTGTTATGCACTTACCTCTTGAAGCTCCACTTGCTAACTTTCAAGATACTTGTGACAAAAGCAATCCAATACCTTGGACACTCTTAATAGACCCCTTAGAAGCTTTTAGGATGACCCAAATCAAAATGAAACCTCTGGAACAGAAACTTGCTCTTTCTTGCAAAATTGACAAAAGTGACCAAAATGGCAACACCCTCAATTGGTGTTACAGTTGAGGAACACTTGTTGGAACAACTTAGGAATGATATTTGGAGAGTGTTTGAAGTGTTGTTTGGCTTTGAAAGTAATTGAATCAAGACATGGCTTGAAAAATGCAGAAAAGTCAAAATTTGAGGTTTTGATGGTTGACTTTCTGATTTTGGTGTTGTGAGATGAAGATGAAGGTTTGAACACCTCCAGTGGATGATTTGTGATGTGTTTGGATGGTTGTTTGAGTGGTTTAAACTCTGGTTTTGATAATTTCAAGTTTGATCCTTGAAACCTTGAAATTTGAAGTAAGAGAAGGAAAGTGAGAAAACAAGGCTTTGGTATTGTTTTGGTGTGGTTTAGAACATAAAAAATGACCTCTATTTATAGGGGAGCCAGTTTGTTTTGGGAGGAATAGTGAATGGATGAGGGAGCATGCTATTATCCAATGGACTTTGTCATGTAGCATGACTTGAATGCTAAGGTACCTCAAGTCTCCTCTAATGTGGCTATGCATTGACTCAATTCAATTTTTGCAGGTTGGAACACTCATGGTTTTGGACTGAATCTGAACTTGTGTGACTTGATCCATACCAATTCAAAGTATCACATTAAAGCATGAAAACAAAACCTATGTTCCATAGCTTGTCATCATGACTTTCACATGCCAAAGGATAGAATTCTTGACTCAATGGTCCAAGTTTGAAGATATCAAGTGATTCATCATGATTCCCTCTGATCTTGGAAGAGGACAAAGCTTATAAATGACAAAATTGAAATGGTAAATCGTGTGGCACAAGAAATGCACAAAGTCTGCCTTGAAATTCAGTTTGAGCAAGGCATGTTGTGAGGTCCATAACTCCTTGCTCAAGTTAAATTAATGGGAGTTCTTGTACTCTTTGGAAAGCTTGCATATCATACTTCAACTTTGATGTTTGCATTTGGTCTTGATTCATCTTGGATCATAATGAAAAATGCCTCTAAATTTGGGCCAAACATGAGAGAGATTTTGTCTAAAAAATTTCTAAGTGTTAAAGTTCAAATCTTATGAAACCCTAACTTTATGGCTTTATAACTCAAAATCTAGGCATTTTTTTACCATGGACCAGTAGGACACTTTTGTAGCATGTGATGAGAGCTTTCATTTGAGCTTTGGATGGGAGAAAATGGTTGCTTGGATCACAAGTTATGGCCTTGCAAAGTTGGGTAAAAACCATTATTTTTCATAACTTAGTGAAATTTCAAGTTTCTCAAGGTTGTCCCTTTTGCAAGTAACCTCACTTTTCTTGATTTTTCTTGGTGGATGATGATCCAAATCACAAGTTAACATTGTTCTTGGCTTAAAGAAGCCATGTTTGTCAAAAAAATCCAAAAGTCAAACTTGGTTTTGATCACAGTTGACTTTTTGTATCAGATGAATTTTGACCTTTGTGATCCTTTATGAAATCAGGCCCTTGGGCTATATTGAACCTAATGGATGGATTCTAAAGGTGTTTTTTAGTGTCTTAAATCATGTCCCAAGGTTTGAAGTCATGCTTTGCTCAAAAGTCAAAGGTATGGTTGACTTTTTTCTCAGAAACCCTAGTTTTATGGTCCAGATGAATTTGAATCCTTATATTGCTTATGAACCAAGTTCTTTGAATCAATTAAAACTTGTGAGAGGATCAACATGATGTATTTGAGGTCCTTAAAGCATATCTTGAGGTCTTGGCTCATGCCTTGCTCCAAAAGTCAACTTAGGGACTGAATTAGGTCAAAAACCATAATTCCTGATTTTTTATAGATGCATCCCCTGAGGCTATTTTGAACCTATGAATGGACTCATAAGGTTATTTTGAGCTTCTTAAATCATATGTTGAAGTATTAGCTCATGCCTAGATGAAAATTTCTCTCTAGAGGCCTTGGTCGACCAAAACCCTAGTTTGGAGACACTGGTGATCTTGAGGCTTGATCAACTTGAAATGATGCAATCTTGTGTTAGATTATTAATGTGGGAGACCTCTTGATCCTTCATGTATGTTTGAGAGGCTTGAAAAGTTGAATATCATGTCAATTCTTGATTGATCCTTTGTGTGAATACTCTGAGAGGGCTTGAGTGAACACTCAACAATCTTTGAGAGGATTAGGTAAATCCAAATTGTGGTGATGGCTTGCACAATGATGTGAAGTCTTGTGGTCAAAATTTAGGGTATGACAGGGGCCCCTATTTAATTTTCTTGGACCTGAAGGTGTGAATGACGAAGATATTCAGACATTCATGGTAGAAGAAGATTAAATATCAGAATACCTAAAATTTTGATTGTGGATGTGAATGGTAGCTAATTTGCTCATCCACATTCTTTTACTAAGTAATGTCACTTAGAAAAGGGTGAAACTTCCCCTCGATCCTGGTCTCAGTTTCTTTTGAAATAAACCTCCCCTCGATCCTGGTCTTCTGCCATGGAAATGGTCTTAGTTTCTTTTGAAATATACTTCCCCTTGATCCTGGTCTTCCGCCATGCAACTGGTCTCTGTTTTTTTTAAATAAACTTCCCCTCGATCCTGGTCTTCAGCCACGGAACTGGTCTCAGTTTCTTTTGAAATAAACGTCCCCTCGATCCTAGTTTTCAGCCACGGAACTGGTCTCAGTTTCTTTTGAAATAAACCTCCCCTCGATCCTGGTCTTCCGCCATGAAACTGGTCTCAGTTTATTTTTGAAATAAACTTCCCCTCGATCCCGGTCTTCAGCCACGAAACTAGTCTCAGTTTCTTCTTGTCTAGTTCTTCTCTTGACAAGGAATGTTATTTGGCAATGTAATTTGATTTTGAGGTGCTGGTGACTTCCTTGAAAGTAGGACAAACTTCTCGGGGAGAGACTGTCATTTGTCGACTTTATCGAAAATTTATGAGGGCAAAAACAGACTTCTTTGTTTGCCAATTGGTAGAGATTTCTTGGAGAATGTGATGTCCATGTTGCCAAGAGTCTTTTGTTGAGAAGCTTCTATGGGGGATTTTCCTTAATCTGGGAAAGTAAAATATAATCTTCAATGGCGAAGAGTGAAGTTCCAAAGGTGTATAACCAAATACCTTCTTGCCTTTCAAAGGTTCAATTTATCAAAGTGTGTAGAGGACCGATTTCAATCCAGGAATAAACTGTAGAGTGATTGTTTAGATGATTCATTTCCCAATGAGGAAAGAACTCAAACTGAGATTTTATCCTATTCAAGTGTGGAAAGGAAAACTGACAACTCTAATAGAGAGAGGACATTTATCACTCGGGGATGAGTATGACCAAAGTGATTGTAATGCAATCTGAATATGAACCAATTATGCATGATGCATGTGATGCTTATACTGACAAAATAGACATGACATACAGGCTGGTGATGAGCGCAACCGGATACTCGGCCACTCCGGGAGATGGGGGTATCACTGAAGATTTTGACGGTAGTACATTTGTTTGGGAACAGGGATTCTTGTGTTTGTTCTGATCTCCGGAAGCGCAAACCTGCTAGGGATAGAAACCCGTTCTTGCTTTTCAAGGGTAGACTCTACTGGGGAGAAAAACTAAATATTGGCTCTCAAAGGTAAAAACTCTACCGGGGATGATGGGTGAAACGTCCATATCCGCCTTGCTGAAAAGATCAGTCTTTTGGAGAAATACAAGTCTGTATTTTGGAGTTTGATTGCTCTCAGAGAAGCTGTTGATGTTCCTCTCGTGTTCATTAATCAAAAGGAAATTGCCATCTTTATTTTAAAAAAGACATAAAAATTTGAAATTTCCGTTTTTTTCAAAACACAAGTAAATTCATTTTTGTGTTTCAAGAATGTTAATCATATTAAAATGTCATTTTGCAAGGCAGAATAAATGAGAATAGCAAACAAAGGGCACAAGGGCTCAAAGTTTCATTGATAGAATGGTAAACAGACAAATGCGTGATTCCATGGTGTATTACAAAGTTTAGAAAATGGTAATTTAAAGGGAAATGGGCTACATTGAAACATAACGACCATTATCCTTCTACCAACTTTGAATTCTGAGTATCTTGTGCTTCTGTTGAAGGTGACTTCTGATTGAGGATTTCTTGACAGATGATGCTGCCTTTGAGGATCCAATCTTAGTCGGATGCAGTTACTTGCCATGAATCCATAACTTTTGCCTAGATTTCCTTTTCAGGTTTTCAATCCATCGGGATGATCATATACATTTTTTTATGTATCTAATTTTTTCCTGGACCGCCCTTTCGGGTTTTCAGTCCACCGAGACGTTTTTTTATATTTTATTTAGGCAAAGTATTTCTTGATTACATCAAAAATTGTGGGGTAAGTAAACTCTTCTCCATCCATCGTTGCGAGTCTCAAGGCACCGCCTGAAAAGGATTTCTTAACAACATAGGGGCCATCGTAATTTGGAGTCCATTTGTCCCTGGGATCATTGAGAAATGATTGGATCTTTTTTAGCACGGGGTCGCCTTCCCTGAATACACGAGGCCATACCTTTTTGTTGAATGCTTTCTTCATTATCTGTTGATATAACTGACCATGGCATAAAGTTATCATTCTTTTTTCTTCGATCAGGTTCAGTTCATCGTGTCAGCTTTGACACCATTCAGCTTCTGTTAGCTTGGCTTCCATCAAGACTCTTATTGATGGTATCTCTACTTCTATGGGGAACACGACTTTCATGCCATATACTAGAGAGAAAGGGGTTGCCCGTGTCGAAGTGCGGATGGGTGTGCGGTAATCGTGAAGAGCAAATGGTAGCATCTCGTGCCAATCTTTGTAGGTTAAAACCATTTTCTGAATGATCTTCTTGATATTTTTGTTAGTTGTTTCTACCGCTCCATTCATTTTAGGCCGGTAGGGAGATGAGTTATGGTGTTCAATTTTGAACTCAGCACATAATTCTTTCATCATCTTGTTGTTTAGGTTCGATCCATTATCAGTAATGATCTGGCTTGGAACACCATAACGGCAGATGAGATTGTTCTTAATAAATCGGACCACACTTGTCTGGTTACATTGGTATATGATATTACTTCGACCCATTTGGTGAAGTAATCAATATCTAGCAGAATGAACCGATGTCCGTTTGAGGCTTTGGGTTCAATCATGCCAATCATGTCGATTCCCAATATGGAAAAAGGCCACGGAGAAGAGAAAATTTTGAGAAACGTTGGTGGTACATGAATTTTGTTGGCGTATATCTGACACTTGTGACACTTCCTCGTGTACTTGTAGCAATCAGATTCCATTGTCAGCCAATAATATCCCGCTCTCAGAATTTTTCTTGCCATTTGTCATACCCCAAATTTGTCCTACCTGTATATAACCTTCATCTATATTTCCATCCACTAACCGTCATTCAAAAACCCAAAAAACGTGTTGTTTGCCTGTTGCCTAAGTCTGTGCTTCATTTGAGAATATTAAGTCAGGAAGGTGTGCAGAAAGGTTCAATGAATTTGACCTAATCTTGGTCAAGAAGAAATTTGTTGCTGATTAAGACCAAGGTTGTCAGATGATGTCAAGTTATCGGTACTTCATGGTTAAAGATCATGAAAGGCCAGTGCATTGTTAATTAAGGTTATGTGCAGTCGTAATGCTGTTATGTGTTGATTATTTGGTTCAAAATCTGGTTTGTCAATACAAGTGGCAAAGTTCAAGATTAAGATTGTGTTTGATTCCTGTTGGACCTGTTATTCAAGAATTGATTCAAGGTTCTAAATGCAAGAGGTCCAAAATTGACTCATGGTGGTTCCTATTTCCTCAAGGACCGATTCAGGGTATTGTTCATTTTCACGAGAAAAATTCAAGAATAAGTTTTAAATGCGAAATGTGAAATTAATTTGGAACTCAAGTTCTAATCATCATTGTTCTTAACCGAATAATTTGAGGCATTACAAGACAAATTCAAGGGAACGAATTTACTAATCATAAACCAGGTCCAAAATTAAGTGTGCCAAATAGTTTTTCTTCATTTCAACAACTTGAAAGCCCACCATTTAAGCCCATGTAGTAAAGATCATCACATAAGTTACCAAAGGAAAATATTAAAAAAAAGCATATAATAGCAATAAATTGTCATTGAATAACACGGTCCACATCATGAAACAATTGTCGTGACAAAATAACTCCAATATTAGCCATGATACATAATACACAGATATTACAAAAGAAAAACAAGTATTCATATGAGCCACACGACCCACATGAACCTTCCACGCTGCTAGCCTCTATCACAATGCTATGCAACCTTCTACCTTCAAATGTCCAGGTCCTACACCACCACCACACTGCACATGAAGACAACGTGTAATTACCATTCACAAGAGAAGTTACACAACACCATCATGGACAATAAAATTTACACCAAACCAATACAAATCAAGAAGAACCCGTACCAGCCAGGGTTCATACGCACACAACATAACAATTTTTCACGGGCCACCAAAATTCTTCAAGCTATCCTACTGTACCAATTTCATTGGCCACACACAAAACAACACGATAAAAATAATACACCACAGCACCAAAACGAAAACCTCATAACCTTCCGTAACAGATGCAACGCAAAATTGCCAGCTCACCATTCTTATTCCTTCCCCATTTCACCCTCCTATTCTCTTATAAAACGACCCCTTTTTGACTCTTCTCCTTGAAGCTCTAAGAAGCCAAGAGAACCCTGCAAAAATTCATTCCCAACCTTCACAAAATCCACAACCTAAAAACCTTCATTTTCACTAAAGAATCTGGACCTCATCACCCTTTGTCAACCTTCATGGAACTAACCTTCCATTTTCACCATTGACACCTTCAACCAAAATCCCTCCATTCCCTCTCAACTCACCCGACCTTCATCGCTTCACCCTCAAATCCAACCACAACTCGTTTTCGAACAAAACCCAGAAACAGAACCAACCATAAACCAAACCACTTCAAAATCAAAACAGCAAGAAGGAGATGAGCAAGAGAGATTGACACTAATGAAATCTGAATCAGGAATACAAACCTGAGAGTCGAAAGAAAGGAAGAGAAACAGAATCAACAATGAACCTTTTTGAATCTGGAACGAGAGTGAGACGAACGAGTTCGAGGTGGGAAATGTTGATGTTAAAGGTTGCTAAATTAGGTTTTTTTGGCAAAATTTAACTAAGTATGGAAGAGCATGTTCATGTGGCCATCTTCCACGATTCATATCTCCCTCATCAATAATTCAAATGGTCCAAACCAATGCTAGAATTGAAGATGACATCATATACTACAAGTTTGTAGAAGAAATCAACTTCAAAAGATCCACAGATAAAAATTTGTGGAGACTTAAAGTTGAGAAAAAAGGTGTTGAAGCTGCGGGTAAGCGCGGGTCTACCCTTCGGTCGACACACAAATTTAGGTCGACGCATAAAGGGCTTTTAGGTCAACGTACAGACAGATTTTCAGGCCATTTTAGCTGCGGGTAAGCGCAGGTCGACCCTTGAGTCGACGCACAAATTTAGGTTGTCGCACAGAACAGCGAGCGGTCGACCGTTCGCGCGTGCTGACCCTTTTTTTTGTGTATTTAAGCTCCCAAACTCGGTTTTTTTAGGGGAATTCATTTTGAAACTTTCATACTTTGATTTCTTTCTCAATTTTTCATTTCTCTCTCACTTTTACCTCATTTCTCTTTCATTTTCAAAACCCTCACAAAAGCCCTTCCATTAGAATTAACAAATTCTTCATTGGAGTTTGTTAATTCTTGAGCTAAACCTTCATTACATTGATTTTCCATCAACAAATTCTGCATTAGAAGTTAATTTTGATCTAGATCTGAGTTTTGGATTATTGCATTGATCTTTAACTTTTGTTGCTATAGCTTCTTGGATCTCTGGATTTCTTTGTTTCTAAGCATCAAATTCTATTTGTAATAATCACCAAAGCAAATCTCTGATTTGTAGGTTGGTAATTCCTATATCTACTTCTTATTTTTGCTTAATTTTCATTTTCAGAATGTAGATCTTGTGGTTTTGGTGTTTATGGATCCATTGGTTGATTTGATTGTTGCTATTTGATGTAATTTTTTGTGAATAAGTGCATGCCCTAACATGTAGTAATCTGGTGATTAAGTTGTGGAATTTTTTTTTTCAAATCTAAACCTCAAGATTCATGATTAATTGTTTGCATTCTTGATGAATACATGTGCACACTAAGTGTTTGATCTTTTCACAATTGCTTGTTGGTGTTGCATATCCAAGATGTTTGATGTTGAGACTTGTTTGTGCACATTGTTGATGAATGAAATTATTGAAGCATGTTTTTGTTGCATTGGGAATACATGTGCACACTAAGTGTTTGATCTTTTGACACTTGCTTATTGTGGTTGAATATTCAAGATGTTTGATGGTGATGCGTGTTCCTAAGCATTGCTTGATTTTATTTGGTGCATTGTTCATGTTTGATCTTTGCAACTTCATATGCATTTATTTAAATGTTGATGCATAATCATGTGTATTCTTGAATGCTTTGATTGCATGCTATTTGTTGCTCAATCTTAGTGGCTAACAATATTGATTCTTAATTATAGTTTTGTGATACATTTTCATGCTCATTCTTCCATGATATCTTTGAATATGTGTCATGAAGCTGATGTATACACTGCTTGTGTCGAATGCATGTTGTTAAATGCTGCCTTGTTTGTTCTGCCGCATTTTACACCTGTTCTATTTTGGAAATATAAGTTGTGTAAATGTTGTGTTAAGTTGTTGTTGGAAATTATAGTTGTTCTAAGCTGGAACGCTATTGTATACTGCTGTTGTTGGTTTATTTTCTTTGTTTTGGCTTGTTTTTGCATGATCCCTTAGGATTCCCTAGTCCAACTTAATTTTTGATTAAGCTTGGAGTAGAATAGACATTAGGCTTTTAATCCTTTGCATGTTAACAATTAGGATAGTTCCTTTTAAACCTTAACCTTAGGTCTATGTTTTTGCATGCTAACATTAGGTAGAGTTCCCTTTCTATCTCAACTTTAGGACCATTGTGCATGACAACATTAGGATCTTGTCTCCCTTAGTTGTTTTTCTTTTCAACCTTTGATTCCTTTCTCTTCTCATCTCAAAAACAAAATCAAAACACTTAATAAATACAACGAGTATTGTGCACCACGAGCCTTAAGTACATGGGAAATGAAAAATGAGGGTTCTCCCTTAACTTTTCTATAGTGTTTAGCATACATCCCGTTTGGGGGCGACCATGCGACGCATTCGCTCCTATGTCATAGACTTTAGTGCAATACGAGTTCCAAACTAACTTAATTCACTTATGTCTAAAAAACACCAACAAAATGCAAATCTTTTTATCCTTCGGGATGGGTTTCAAATCATTTTCAGAAAGAGCACGTTATTTCCGTTCTACCATAAACAAGCATCGACCCTAACTGTTGGAACTTAATGTCACTCATAAGAAACACTTAACCAATCTGTGGTTTCGTAGGTCGAACTACGACTACTCTGATTTCCTCTTTCTTGTCCTATTGAGGATACGTAGGCACAAGACGGCGATGTCTTGGCAAGAAACCTTCCCCCTTCACCCGTAGTCCTCCGAACTACATTGACTCTGACTTTCCCATTGCACGAGGGAATACGTAGGCCTAGGACGGCGATGTCCTATCGATTCTCCTTTTGTTTTCCGTTTCCGTTTAGCAGTAGGCTTTAGATAACTCACCCTTTGATTAGACAACAAGCGTGGATCCCGTTGAGTACAACGGACGCAAGGGGGTGCTAATACCTTCTTCTCGTGTAACCGACTCCCGAACCCAGACTATGGTTGCGATGACCATGTCTTCTCCCCTTTTTGAGGTTTTCTTCGATCATTTCATTTCCCTTCGTCGGGATAAATAACGTTCGGTGGTGACTCTTCTATTTTTTCCGCCGGTTGTTTTTTGCAGTTGCGACAACTGGAGAATTTGCTGGGGACTCTGGTTCCCTATGCGAGTCAATCCTAGCGCTTGTCTGTTTTTATTATTGGTGTTTATTTATGTGCATTTATGTGTTGTATATTACTGTATTTTACTGCATTATTTGCATTACTGTTATCCTATTTTGCTGTTGCTGTTGTTCTGTTGGGTGGGTTGGTTCCTTGAGAGATAAGCCCAATACCCAGGCTTAAGTATACACTTAGGATTAGAGTGGAAAGTAGTGTGGCTTACGTGGCATTTGGCCACATTTAGTTGACACGAAAATCCACATTCAGGCGAGGTTTTCTTTAGAGATGTTCTATCCTGCGTGTTGGGGCAGATGATAAGATGTTGACTTAGAGAGCTTATGACTCTGGAGACCGTTCATTGGAAGTCAATTGAGGCCTCCTTGATTAATGATGATGCCAAACCAGAAATGGTGAACGTATCATCATTTCTCGACCTGAGAGTCCGTGATACTGAGGACCTGCTAGAATGCCTTGTCCAAGACTAGAACCCGCATGTGAGAGAGGATGGGTTTTTTTGCAGGAAACCGTAACCTTCAACCTACGTTGTATTCTGGTTTTCTTATCAATGTGGACTTATCAGCCTGGTATTCTGGTATTCTGATTATTTCGGTATTCTGGTTATTCAGATATTTTCGTATTCCAGTATTTTCTTCAGAGCAGACTTTTGAA
Source organism: Lathyrus tuberosus (assembly GCA_022829125.1). Lineage (NCBI taxonomy): Eukaryota > Viridiplantae > Streptophyta > Magnoliopsida > Fabales > Fabaceae > Lathyrus > Lathyrus tuberosus. The sequence goes on from JALAZF010000676.1 coordinate 715,768, forward strand.
CCCATTCAGTCAGCAACACAACATTTATCCCGAATTTGTGGAAGCTTTGATCCCATCTCCACTGCATGGCATTTGCATACACACATGCATCATTTTGAATATCATTCTTCAATTGGTCATAACTCTCAATTAAACTTTGTTTGTGGCCAGCCAGTTGATTCCCCGATACTCGTTCTGAACAAGTGGTGACTGTTGAAAGAAGACAAAGTGTTGAAGCAAGATCAAGCAGTGTCGAGAAGTAAGGTCATGTTGGAAGCCGTTGGTAGCTATGTCAGGGGAAAATCTCCAGAATGTTGATCCTCCACTCAGTTTTACTGTGACGACTAACCCACTGTACAGTTTTCTGCCTGATGATGACCCTCCACAAGTGAACTACCTTACTCAAGCTCAGTCTGTGTAGCTCTCTGTTGAGAATCAGAATTTACATGAGCAGTCTGTTGTACGAGGTGGACATATCTCTTCTCTTGATACTACCGACTATCAGAGTCTTGCATTCTCTATGTTGAATTCCCAAAGGGAGGTCCCGATGGTGAAAACCAAGGACCCTAGAGCTCTTGAGTTTTATGAAAGATATCGTGTGTTGGATGAGAAATTCAAAGCCTTGGAAGTTCAGGATGCTTTTGGTCTTGACACTTCAGACATATGCCTAGTACCCGACCTAGTATTACCTCCAAGTTTTAAAGGGCCGAGGTTTGAGAAGTATAAGGGGGATAGCTGCCCAAGGTAACATTTGGTGATGTTTTGCAGAAGAATGGCCTTTTATATTCACAATGATAAGCTAATGATCCACTGTTTTCAGGACAGTCTGAGTGGGGCATCTTTAAGTTGGTACATGCAGTTAGAGAGTGGTTGCATCCAATCATGGAGGGACTTAGCCAAAGCTTTTCTGAAGCGGTATGAATACAATCTTGACATGGCTCCCAACCGCCTGCAGTTGCAAGGCATGTCTCAGAAGAACAATGAATCCTTCAAAGTTTATGCTCAGAGATGGAGAGAATTGGCTTCTAAAGTGCAACCACCGCTTCTAGACAGAGAATTGGTTGACCTGTTCATGGATACTTTGCAAGGGCCATACCTGGATAAAATGATTGGTAGTGGGACATCAAACTTCTCTGACCTGGTAATAACTAGAGAACGTATTGAGAGTGGCCTAAAGAGTGGAAAAATTCAAGACGTCTCAAACATCCAGGCAAGTGAAACTGAATCCCACAACAACTCCTAGGAAGAAGAAGATGTAATCAATTCAGTCATGACAGATGTTGGGTTTTTCTCAGGGTGCACCGGTAAAATATTTTAGTTCTTCTTCTTCTTAGTGGTCATCCGTGCCTAGAGACCATATCAAAAGCCATGGCTCGCTCCTCCTGCTAATCAACGAGCCCATGTTCGAGGTTATATAAATCAGCGTCAGAATCAGAACAGGCCTCGCAACAACTTAGAAAGAGAAATGCTCCTCTTCACCTAGTTCCTATGTCATACAATTAACTTCTGCCACATCTTATTCAGAACTCATTAGTAGAGCCCAAGACTCTCAAGTCATTGCCAGAACCTTACCCTCCTGGGTATGATCCCGATGTGCAATGTGGATATCATGGAGGATCAATGGGACACTCAACTGAAGACTGCAAAGCCTTCCAAGCCAAGGTACAACAGTTCATTGACAAGGGGTTCATTTCCTTTCCAAAAGGAAATTTGGTTGTGCATATCAACCTCTCATTTGTTTGAGCTCGAAGACTTCAAGGGTCATCTCCTAAAGCCAGTGGTCCAAACAGGAAGACATCCTCAGCATTGGCAATCATTGGGCACTTTTATCATTTGCATTTGTAGATTCTTTCCTGTTAATTGCTACTTGTTTTTAAACATTGTTGTTTTGAATGGTAATATTACTGAAGTGATTGTGCATTTTCTGAATTAATCATGTCGCATTCGCTCATTTTTCTAATTTATTGCAAAGCACAGACACATACACTTCTTATTCACTTCACTTTATCACTATTGTTTTAGAAAAGATTGGAGGGAGGATGATGAAAACTGAATACCCATAATTGTGATTGTATGCTTTCGGATAAAATCCTGCTGATGATGTACAGACATTGTTTCAAATCCCCTAAACACCGGAGAGATAAGGAGTTAGTCCCTAGGTAGCCACTTCTAGCCTAGAAGTAGGAGTTTCCTTCAGACTTTCAAACCCTCACATCTTAACCTAAGGCAGGATAGTTGTCAGTTAATTTGACCACGCGTCCAAATTAAAAAAGGAGTGTCCCATTCAGGGATCAACCACCTTTCTTTCCTCAATCATCAGGAGGTCACAGGAAATGAAACCACAATGGTTATCCCTCACCGTAAAGAGCGAGGCAGTTACAATTCTTTCGAAGAAATCAAGACGACCAGTGTCACACGACTTGTTTCAAAAAATAGAGAAAAGAAAAGGAAAAGAAAGAAAGCCCGCTAAGTCGAAAACTTGAAAACAAGTGACTTAGGCAAAAGTTAGGGCATCCCGTTGGACTTCAAACCGAAAAAATTCAAAAAGAATCAGTCCAGGAAAAAATTAGGTAACAAAAAAAAAAGTGAAAGGATCACAAAAGAAAAATCCTCGATAAAGAACAAAGTCGTGTAACTACAGACACCAAAGACGAAAGGGGTGACTGTCACTGTTGAAAAGTATTTCGGGGTGTTTTATCGTATCCACAGGGATTGTATGTGTATTGCCGCCGTTCTATAGTCGAAATCATTTTAAGCTTAGAGTAACAAAGATTTTAGTTTTTTTTGTAATGGATCGTTTGCATAAGAATTTAATAGTAACGGTAAAGAAATTGGTTTTAAAGATTTGTCAAAAGCATGTCAAGATTAGGGTCCGATAATCCGTTTTATACGTATTTACTCGATAATGGATGTGAACTTGTTAACGATGAATATAATCACATATCCTCTCAACAAGTTTATCTCTAACACTTGTTGTGGGATTTACCATATTGATCCTTAGATGATCTCTCACTCCAACTATCAATATGATAACATTCAAGATCAATATTTATGAACATCAACTTTCAAAACTATCTCTAGCCTCATGATTATTGATGGATTGAAACTTATGTCAAGTTTTAGAATATATTTCTCAATCATGAACTAAAACAAAATATAAACCATACAAACAAAGTTTTTCACCTATATTTATCATAAACAAAGTTCACACACTATAATCAAGATCAATACATACAAAATGATGGATTACCTACCACTAATATTGACACAAGATGTGTTTAGCTACACATATTCATGGTAGCTTGTTTCATAAGTTTCGGGAGGAGATGAAAAAGCATCTGCGTCGAATAATTGAGATCGGATGCAAATCCAACTTTTCAATGTGAAAGATCTCTCTTAGATGAAGAAATATCAGAAACTTAGGTTTTTGTGTGATAAAATGAGCTTATTCTCCCAAGAAATTACATAAAGTGCTTTTATAGTATACTTGAAATCAGCCCAGTTCGCACTGCGAACTTTTCATTCGCCCAGCGAACTATGAAATTGGCACCTGAGGTGCCTTCTGATAAGCTAAACCGCCTCTGAGTTTCTGCAAAAGTTCGCAATGCGAACTTTTATTCGCAAAGCGAACTATTCGCCTACAAGTTCGCAAAGTGAACTTAGGCCCCTTTAGCTACTGCCTCATCCAAGGTGTCCTTCGCCAGATCTTCGCTGGAGCGATGAATCAGCGAACGTTCGCTGGGAAGTTTGCAAAGCGAACTTTGGTCCCTTTTCTTACTGCCCAAAGTCTGGGACAGTTCGCTGGAGCTTCGCCAAATATTCACAAAGCGAACATTTGCTGGCAAGTTCGCAAAGCGAACTTGCTGATGTTTTCTTCCTTTCTTTGGCAACTTAGATCCTTTCTTTGTGCCTTACTTCTTTGATAAATTAGTGCCTTTTTCTGCATAATAACACACATATTACAAGTACCAAAGGTATTTCATAATGTTTGAAGAATAACAATAATTCAAGAATAAAATCCACAATTAAACATAAAAGAGTTGAAAAATGTCAAGTATTAATAATAAGAAATATAAAGCATGTTTGACATCTAACAAACTCTCCCCAACTAACTCTTTACTTGTCCTCAAGCAAAGTATGCCTCTCACTGAAAACAAGAGGATTTGATCAAGCATTTAACTCAACCAAGAAAAGTTAAACGGCTCAAATAAACAACAATTGCAAACAAGCAACAATTACAAATTCCTAGAATCGAACAATGCACAAGAACTTGATTCTTAAACAAATATCGAATAATGTTTCAAGTAACAACTAAACTATCATGCTCATATCACTCTAACACTCCTCTTCAAAAAATAATTGAAGGAAAAACTCGCTTACAAACGCGGGGCAATTTCTCTCATCTGACAAATGATGCAAATACAAACAAATTCATACAATATCTAAATGATCAATAAAGAAATCATGGAAGAAAAAAGATCACTAAGGGCTTTTAAAGTTGTAGCTTGGTCTGGTTAACAATAAAGGAACATTTCTAAAGGCCATTGAATTAAAATTTCCGATGCAAAAGAACATTCATTATACAAGGTAATCACACACATCTCAACTTCATTCACCAATTTCATTCATTTATCACAAACCTTCTCAAACTTCCTTATGCACAATTATTTGGTCTTTATTTTTCTTTTTCTAGCAAGCATCTTTTTCATTCTCCCCAACTTATTTTCAACTAAACCTTAAGTGAATGTTCCTTACTTTTTACGGCAAAGAAATCAATAAAAACAAAGTTCCAAGGTTCAAGAAGAAATTTTTTTAGAAACTCTCAAAAATTCAATGATGAACTTGATTTTCAAATTATGTACAACACAAAGTTCATCACTAAATGAGATCTAAACTGTTTAGGCTCACAGGGTTAACGAATACTCACTACTCACGGGTAAATCACTGTTTGGAAATGAGTGTGCTCACTATCAACAAATGCCTTGATCATTTCTAATGCTTCCACAAAATCACACAAATCATAAGATAAAACATGAATTAAAAGTATAAAACAAAATTCATCAGCAATCCTATGCATTTAGTAGACCATGGAGGTTTCTCACCAATTTTGGTTTTTGGACCTAAGTGACATAAGCAATCAATAAAGTTGTAACAAGAAACAAAATTTCATTTGCACAAAGACAAGAAGTTCTAACACATTCTAAATCCTAGAAATAGGTAACCATGTACCTTGCCAATAATTACATGCTTAAATACTATCATTGCCATCCAAACTTGGAAGAATCTTCTTTGATGAACAACAACTCCAATCTAGAAGTTTCTTTCAAAACCACACCCAAAAATAGAAACATTAAATTCCCACAAGCATACCAACATAATACAATAATAAGCATACCAACAATTTAAGAGTTAAACATTCGTTAACTGAAGAATTCAACTCTTAACAATAATAATAAAAAAAACTAAAATAAAAATAAAAACTGAATAAATTTAACTGAAAAACAAAATACTAATAATAATAGCATAATAGTGCCATGGTGTAAAACACCAACAAAAGTCATCAGTACCTCATAAGGGTACAAAGTACATCAAAATATCCCAAAATAATCCACATAGTGGATAAAGTACAATAATAAAAACTGATACATAAAACATAACAAGAAAACTTCATTTTGAAGATAAAAGGAAGTACAAAATGACATCATCAAAATTAGTCCTCTTCGAACTCAGAACCAGAAACCTCAATCTCCTCCTCCTCGAAACCAGACTCAGATCCAGATACCTCAACCACCTCCTCATCATCATCATCCACATCAGCATCCTCCTCAGGCTCACCAGCTGCCTTTGCTCCCCCTTCAAAAACTGGTCTGGCCTTAGGCCAACCAGCATGAGCTAGGAATTGCTCCCTAGTCATCATAGAGTGATCCATGGAGGGCTCACGGATCTGCAGCTGTAACACCTGCATAGAATCATGTAATCCATCATTGCGCGCTGAGAAGCCGCCATCTAGTCCCAATTATACTGGCATATCTCTTGCTGATACCGGTAATATCCTTAAGAACCAGAACCACTTGACCCATCACCAACACCTGTGTCGGCATCAGTACCTGCACCTGAAGACTCACATCGCAGCCCCTTTGGTTTACAAAATTTATCCACATACCGATCATCAATAGCGGAAGGGATGGTTACCTGACGGCGTGTGGGGAGGTTAACCCCCGCATGCACACAAAGGGCCATGATAAGACAAGGAAAGGCAAGAGGATAGTTCTTCCACGAAGCTGAACCAAGTCCACTTTCCACAATAGCCTTCATCTCATCAGCAATAATCCTGGCCACATCAATATGGAGATTCAACATTATGCTATGGACTAAATAGGCAAGGGGTATGGTAATGGTCGAGGAATGCAATTTTGGCTTAATGTTTGTAAGAACTAATAGTAAGATCAACTGGGCCAAAGGACGCATGTCCTCTCAACGGTATATGCACGGAACCCCAGATGGGTTCAACTCAACTATTTTGCCGTCATGCAAAAGGTCACGAGTGATTTTATCAGTGTCTCTATGGAGTCTCAATGTTTTGTGGTAGGTATCTGTCTCATTTTCTCTCAACTGAAGTGGGTTCCCAAGAACTTCATTAATTGTCGCCCGATCAAACAACACCTCTGTTCCCAAAACCAAGGCTTTCCACCCAAATTCCTCCCCATCATCCGGGAGGGCATTTGCATAAAATTCCCATATCATCTCCACGTTATAGTTATCCAAAGGTGTAATCAACTTCCCTCACCTCTTTCTTTCAAGGAGTCCAGCTACCACCCGATAGCTTCCTTGTGGGTTCAAATTGAATCTTTTCTCAGGTAAGATCGTCCTTCTCTCTAGAGTCAAGTACTGTGCAACCAGTTTTGCCCCTTTGAAAAGATCATTATCGAACTGAATTGGAACCGGTCTTGAAGTGCTTCCAGTCTTTCTCTTTTTTGATGGAATAATTTTTGGATCCATCTGCAAAAACCATCAGACAAAACAACAACCAGCCAGCAAACAGTCCATTAGATAAGGAACAAAGCAGTAAATCAGAATCCCAAACAGAAACAGTATAAAAATTCAGAAATCTGGTTTGTTCGCTGATAAGTGAAAATAGTAACTATTTTTGTATATAAGTTTTGTTGTACTTATCGATACTTTTTGTTAATATCGTACGAATAAACACCGCTTTGTTTGTAAATACGTTTAGTTTAAGTTATAGAGTATATTTGTGTATCATGTAAATATCATTGAGTTTAATTGTTTTTCTATCATTTTTATAGGTATTCAAGCAATTATATTTTGTCATTGTTGTATAGAGCATTGAATAAGCTTTCCAGCGCTTCTGACCGTGCGTCAATCCGAGTTACGGTTCAGAAGTTGTGGTCAAAATAAGGGCTGGTTTGATGTCAAGTTCGCTTTACGAACTTTTCAGTGAATGTTCGCTTTGCGAACTTCCCAATGAATGCTCCCAGACTGGAGGCAGTAGAAAAAGGGACCAAAGTTAGCATTGCGAACTTTCTAGCGAATATTCGCTTTGCAAATAAAAGTTCGCATTGTGAACTTCTGCAGAAACGCAGAGGCGGTTTAGCTGTTCTGAGGCACTTAAGTGCCAATTTTTGGAGTTCGCTTTGCGAATAAAAGTTTACTTTGCGAACTTGACGGATTTTGAAATACTATTTAAGTCATTTCAGTCAATTTTTAGGTTATGGTTTTGGGGTTTTTTGCTCCCAACTCCATCAAACACATTCTTGAGTAGATTTAGCTTAGAAACAACACTTGGAGTGTATATCTTGACGATCCGGAGTCGAATCCACTTCAATCGGAGTTCACAAACCGTGAGATTTGTGTTCTTCTTCCTTCCTCTCTATGTATTTTTCAATTGTTGGGGTTTTGTATGTAAGTTTATCTTGATTGTATATATATTTATGGATCTTTGTATAAAATCTCTTTTACAACTCTTAATCGCTGTCATCTTTTATTTAATCTTTATCTTAATGGATTTGATTTGCTATAGACATATACTTTTCGAACTCGACCTAAGATGAATGTCTATTGGCTGTCGGAAGCGGTCTAATATTCACATGTGTGTCAGATCTTAATGTTCTGTGTTGTTGAGTTGTGTGAGACATCACCTCCGAGAGAATGCGGTTGATCTCTCAACATTTGCGTTAGACATAACCTCTTATTGTGAGCGATACGTGGGGATTTTGACGAGTGATTTAGGTTGCGTGCATTTGATCCATAGATTTTTTAGTACATGATGGGTAGAACGAAATACAACTCCTGACGAGTTTTCTCGCGTCTTAAGAATGTATTTATTTTCATGTTTTATGTTTTTTCTCCTTTTGCACTTTTATCGCAAACAATTTAAACCCAAGCTTTAAGACGTAGAGATTGTCGAACGACATTCTTTCCCTCGAACCAATCTCTGTGGACACGACATAAATCTCGGGGAGAATTCTTCCAAAAATAATATTTTTGCTTGCCGCTTTACCAGGGAACTCTTCTGAAAATAATATTTTTTCTTGCCGCTTTACCGCTTCAACAAAATGGCGTCGTTGCCGAGGATTGGTTTTGATATTGAGTTGCATTGCGATAGTTTTGATGTTTTGGAGCTTTGTACATATATGTTTATATTGTATATATGCTTGTGTAGATACTTGTTTTGCATTTATTTTCCATTATGTTTGTTCAAGTGTTGTATACATTTTGTTCTCGTAACGTTTGTTCAAGTGTTTAGTTAGGACACTTGCTTTTGGTTTGCGAGGTGAGGCATCACCATGGCATGAATGGAGTAAGTTACTAGCTAAGCACGGTAAAGGCATAGAGCTTACGACGTAAAACAAGCATGTTTTATCATTTTTTGTTTCGTAATTACTTTTTCATTATAGCTTAGGTAGTATGGTGAACATTCATTAAACAAGTTGTACTCTGATTGTTCGTAAAGTTCTCAAATCTTCACTTTACAACTTGTTTAATCCATTTTCACCCAGTCTTTTAGTTTGTTTATATTAATAGTTTTTGTGTTTGTCTAAGAGCTTGTTTTGAGTAGCTTAAGGAAATTTAAGGTGATGTTCTAAGTTTGATCGTTTCAACTTGCGGATGTATGGTAATGATATTGTTAAGTTTTGTACACGTCCAAGGTATGTGTTTATCGCTTTCTAGACTTTAGCATATTCATGATACTTAGGCTTTTTAAAAACTTCCATGACATTCATTCTTTTGTATACTTGTTCTTGATGTGAATCACTTTAGTTCCCACCTTTTTTGTGAGGTAGCTTTCCATTGTTCATATATGCGTGGAGTACTAACATTCTTGTTCTAACTGGATTTTATTATGCTTAATCTTTTGTTTGTGTTGATTATATGAAAGCATGAAAATGATCAAGGCATTTTGTTTCATTTTGAGCACAACTACCTAGCCAAATAGTCAATTCACCTTGTGAGTGAGTGATCATTTGTAACCCCTTTGTGCCTTTCTACCATTATCCATATTGTTTGAACTTAATACTTGTCTATGAGTATTGAATTCACTTTTTGTATGGATTTTGATTGATTGTTTTTTCTTGAACCCTCAACTTTGTGTTGTTGTATGAGTTTTTACCTTGCCTTAGAAAGTAGGGAGTATTCACATGATGATGTGGTTGAATTCAAGTTGGGGAGAGAATGATTGTTTACTCATTGGTTGGTTTCTATGAAGTTGAAAAAAAAAAGAAAAAAATAAGAGAAAAATATGAAAAAGAAAAGAAAAGAAAAATGTGAAAAAAGAAAGAAAAAGAAAATCCTTGAGAAAGGAAACAAAAAGAGTTCAAATAATTTTGCTAAATAAGTATTGTGTTTTGTGTAACACTTGGGATTTTGGAAGAAGTTGATTGAAATTTTGTGTTTGAGTCTTTGTGAGTTGATCACCCCCTTAGGTTTAGGCAAGTTTTTGTTTCTATTACCTTTAGAAATTGCCCCTTGTTTGTTAACCCGACCACGCTACAACCTTGAAAGCCCTTGTGATTCTTTCTTTTATGTTTTCAATATAATTTTTGGATGATTGTATAATTTAGTCTTTTGTTTGCTAGATTGCTGTGTGAATGAAAAGTACCTTATTTTGTGTTTTTCATCTACCGATAATTGTCTTTGCTAGGTGTGATTCACATTGGAACTTGTGTTGTTTTAGGACGTTTGGCATGATTTTTGTATTTTGCATTTGTTTCGTGATTATGTTGTCGTCGTAGTTTAGTGGTAAGTATTTACTTTGTGTGTACCGTTTTTCTTTTGAACCATTCATTCGTTTTCGTTTTTCAAAACCGTTGATTCATGATTCTTTGGTTATCACTCTATTTCTTTGAGTTGTTTGATTCTTGTTTGAGGACAAACAAGTTTAATTTGGGGAGATTTTGATAAGTGCAAATTGTAATTATTTTTGTATATAAGTTTTGTTGCACTTATCAATACTTTTTGTAAATATCGTACGAATAAACCCCGCTTTGTTTGTAAATACGTTTAGTTTACGTTATAGAGTATATTGTGCGTATCATGTAAATATCATTGAGTTTAATTGATTTTCTCTCATTTTTGTAGGTATTCAAGCAATGATATTTTTCCATTGTTGTATAGATCATTGAATAAGCTTTCCAGTGCTTCCGACCGTGTGTCAATCCGAGTTACGGTTCAGAAGTTGTGGTTAAAATAAAGGTTGGTTTGATGTCAAGTTCGCTTTGCGAACTTTCCAGCGAATGTTCACTTTGCAAACTTCCCAGTGAATGCTCCCAGACTGAAGGCATTAGAAAAAGGGACCAAAGTTAGCATTGCAAACTTTCTAGCGAATATTCGCTTTGCGAACAAAAGTTCACATTGCGAACTTCTGCAGAAACGCAGAGGCGGTTTAGCTTTTCTGAGGCACTTAAATGCCAATTTTTGGAGGTCGCTTTGCGAATAAAAGTTGGCTTTGTGAACTTGACGGATTTTGAAATACTATTTAAGTCATTTCAGTCAATTTTTAGGTTATGGTTTTGGGGTTTTTTGCTCCCAACTCCATCAAACACATTCTTGAGTAGATTTAGCTTAGAAACAACACTTGGAGTGTATATCTTGACGATCCGGAGTCGAATCCACTTCAATCGGAGTTCACAAACCGTGAGATTTGTGTTCTTCTTCCTTCCTCTCTATGTATTTTTCAATTGTTGGGGTTTTGTATGTAAGTTTATCTTGATTGTATATATATTTATGGATCTTTGTATAAAATCTCTTTTACAACTCTTAATCGATGTCATCTTTGATTTAATCTTTATCATAATGGGTTTGATTTGCTATAGACATATACTTTTCGAATTCGACCTAAGATGAATGTCTATTGACTGTGGGAAGCGGTCTAATATTCACATGTGTGTCGGATCTTAATGCTCCATGTTGTTGAGTTGTGTGAGACATCACCTCCGAGAGAATTTGGTTGATCTCTCAACATTTGCGTTAGACATAACCTCTTGTTGTGAGCGATACGTGGGGATTTTGATGAGTGATTTAAGTTGCGTGCAATTGATCCATAGATTTTTTAGTACATGATGGGTAGAACGAAATACAAGTCCTGGCGAGTTTTCTCGCATCTTAAGAATGTGTTTATTTTCATGTTTTATGTTTTTTTTTCCTTTTGCACTTTTATCCCAAACAATTTAAACCCAAGCTTTGAGACGTTGAGATTGTCGAACGACATTCTTTCCCTCGAACCAATCTCTGTGGACACGAGATAAATCCCGGAGGGAATTCTTCCGAAAATAATATTTTTGCTTGTCGCTTTACCAGGGAATTCTTCCGAAAATAATATTTTTGCTTGCCGTTTTACCGCTTCAACAAAATGACGTCGTTGTCGGGGATTGGTTTTGATATTGAGTTGCATTGCGACAGTTTCGATGTTTTGGAGCTTTGTACATAATTGTTTATATTGTATATATGCTTATGTAGATACTTGTTTTGCTTTTATTTTCCATTATGTTTGTTCAAGTGTTGTATACATTTTATTTCCGTAACGTTTGTTCAAGTGTTTGGTTAGGACACTTGCTTTTGGTTTTCGCGGTGAGGCATCACCATGGCATGAATGGAGTAAGTTACTAGCTAAGCATAGTAAAGGAGTCGAGCTTACGACATAAAACAAGCATGTTTTATCGTTTTTTGTTTCGTAATTACTTTTTCATTATAGCTTAGGTAGTGTGGTGAACATTCATTAAACAAGTTGTACTTAGATTGTACGTAAAGTTCTCAAATATTCACTTTACAACTTGTTTAATCCATTTTCACCCAGTCTTTTAGTTTGTTTATATTAATAGTTTTTGTGTTTGTCTAAGAGCTTGTTTTGAGTAGCTTGAGGAAATTTAAGGTGATGTTCTAAGTTTGATCATTCAACTTGCGGAAGTATGGTAATGATATTGTTAAGTTTTGTACACGTCTAAGGTATGTGTTTATCGCTTTCTAGACTTTAGCATATTCATGATACTTAGGCTTTTTACAAACTTCTATGCCATTCATTCTTTTGTATACTTGTTCTTAATGTGAATCACTTTAGTTCCCACCTTTTTTGTGAGGTAGCTTTCCATTATTCATATATGCGCGGAGTACCAACATTCTTGTTCTAACTGGATTTTATTATGCTTAATCTTTTGTTTGTGTTGATTATATGAAAGCATGAAAAGGATCAAGGCATTTTGTTTCATTTTGAGCACAACTACCTAGCCAACTAATCAATTCACCTTGTGAGCGTGTGATAATTTGTAAACCCTTTGTGCCTTTCTATCATTATCCATATTATTTGAACTTAATGCTTGTCTATGAGTATTGAATTCACTTTTTGTATGGATTTTGATTGATTGTTTTTTCTTGAACCCTCAACTTTGTGTTGTTGTATGAGTTTTTACCTTGCCTTAGAAAGTAGGGAGTATTCACATGATGATGTGGTTGAATTCAAGTTTGGGAGAGAATGATTGTTTACTCATTGGTTGGTTTCTATGAGGTTGAAAAAAAAAAAGAAAAAAAAAAGAGAAAAATATGAAAAAGAAAAGAGAAGAAAAATGTGAAAAAGAAAGAAAAAGAAAATCCTTGAGAAAGGAAACAAAAAGAGTTCAAATACTTTTGCTAAATAAGTATTGTGTTTTGTGTAACACTTGGGATTTTGGAAGAAGTTGATTAGAATTTTGTGTTTGAGTCTTTGTGAGTTGATCACTCCTTTAGGTTTAGGCAAGTTTTTGATTATATTACCTTTAGAAATTTCCCCTTGTTTGTTTACCCGACCACGCTACAACCTTGAAAGCCCTTGTGATTCTTGCTTTTATGTTTTCAATATAATTTTTGGATGATTGTATAATATAGTCTTTTATTTGCTAGATTGTTGTGTGAGTGAAAAGTACCTCATTTTGTGTTTTTCATATACCGATAATTGTTTTTGCTAGGTGTGATTCACATTGGAACTTGTGCTGTTTTAGGATGTTTGGCATGATTTTTGTATTTTGCATTTGTTTCGTGATTATGTTGTCGTCGTAGTTTAGTGATAAGTATTTACTTTGTGTGTACCGTTTTTCATTTGAACCATTCATTCGTTTCCGTTTTTCAAAACCTGTTGATTCGTGATTCTTTGGTTATCACTATATTTCTTTGAGTTGTTTGATTCTTGTTTGAGGACAAACAAGTTTAAGTTGGGAAGATTTTGATAAGTGCAAATTGTAATTATTTTTGTATATAAGTTTTGTTGCACTTATCGATACTTTTTGTTAATATAGTACGAATAAACCCCGCTTTGTTTGTAAATACGTTTAGTTTACGTTATAGAGTATATTTTGCATATCATGTAAATATCATTGAGTTTAATTGATTTTCTCTCATTTTTTTAGGTATTCAAACAATGATATTATGCCATTTTTGTATAGACCGTCGAATAAGCTTTCCAGCGCTTCCGACCGTGCGTCAATCCGAGTTACCATTCAGAAGTTGTGGTCAAAATAAGGCTGGTTTGTTGTCAAGTTCGCTTTGCGAACTTTCCAGCGAATGTTCGCTTTGTAAACTTCCCAGTGAATGCTCCCAGACTGGAGGCAGTAGAAAAAGGGACCAAAGTTAGCATTGCGAACTTTCTAGCGAATATTCGCTTTGCGAATAAAAGTTTGCATTGCGAACTTCTGCAAAAACGCAGAGGCGGTTTAGCTGTTCTATGGCACTTAAGTGCCAATTTATGGAGTTCGCTTTGCGAATAAAAGTTTGCTTTGCGAACTTGACGGATTTTGAAATACTATTTAAGTCATTTTAGTCAATTTTTAGGTTATGTTTTTGGGGTTTTTTGCTCCCAAATCCATCAAACACATTCTTGAGTAGATTTAGCTTAGAAACAACACTTGCAGTGTATATCTTGACGATCCGGTGTCGAATCCACTTCAATCGGAGTTGACAAACCGTGAGATTTGTGTTCTTCTTCCTTCCTCTCTTTGTATTTTTCAATTGTTGGGGTTTTGTATGTAAGTTTATCTTGATTGTATATATATTTATGGATCTTTGAATAAAATCTCTTTTACAACTCTTAATCGATGTCATCTTTGATTTAATCTTTATCTTAATGGGTTTGATTTGCTATAGACATATACTTTTCAAACTCGACCTAAGATGAATGTCTATTAGCTGTGGGAAGCGGTCTAATATTCACATGTGTCTCGGATCTTAATACTCTGTGTTGTTGAGTTGCGTGAGACATCACCTCCGAGAGAATGCGGTTGATCTCTCAACATTTGTGTTAGACATAACCTCTTGTTGTAAGCGATACGTGGGGATTTTGACGAGTGATTTAGGTTGCGTACATTTGATCCACAGATTTTTTAGTACATGATGGGTAGAACGAAATACAACTCCTGACGAGTTTTCTCGCATCTTAAGGATGTATTTATTTTCATGTTTTATGTTTTTTTTTTTCATTCTCACTTTTATCCCAAACAATTTAAACCCAAGCTTTGAGACGTAGAGATTGTCGAACGACATTCTTTCCCTCGAACGAATCTCTGTGGACAC
Organism: Lathyrus tuberosus; assembly: GCA_022829125.1. Classification (NCBI taxonomy): domain Eukaryota; kingdom Viridiplantae; phylum Streptophyta; class Magnoliopsida; order Fabales; family Fabaceae; genus Lathyrus; species Lathyrus tuberosus. The sequence continues at coordinate 730,795 of JALAZF010000676.1, forward strand.
GATATAAATCCCGAAGGAAATTCTTCCGAAAATAATATTTTTGCTTGCCGCTTTACCAGGGAACTCTTCCGAAAATAATATTTTTTCTTGCCGCTTTACCGCTTCAACAAAATGGCGTCGTTTCCGAGGATTGGTTTTGATATTGAGTTCCATTGCGATAGTTTCGATGTTTTGGAGCTTTGTACATAATTGTTTATATTGTATATATGCTTGTGTAGATACTTGTTTTGCTTTTATTTTCCATTATGTTTGTTGAAGTGTTGTATACATTTTGTTCTCGTAACGTTTGTTCAAGTGTTTGGTTAGGACACTTGCTTTTGGTTTGCGCGGTGAGACATCACCATGGCATGAATGGAGTAAGTTACTAGCTAAGCACAGTAAAGGCGTCGAGCTTACGACGTGAAACAAGCATGTTTTATCGTTTTTTGTTTCGTAATTACTTTTTTATTATAGCTTAGGTAGTGTGGTGAACATTCATTAAACAAGTTGTACTCGGATTGTTCGTAAAGTCCTCAAATCTTCACTTTACAACTTGTTTAATCCATTTTCACCTGGTCTTTTTGTTTGTTTATATTAATAGTTTTTGTGTTTGTCTAAAAGCTTGTTTTGAGTAGCTTGAGGAAATTTAAGGTGACGTTCCAAGTTTGATCGTTTCAACTTGCGGATGTATGGTAATGATATTGTTAAGTTTTGTACACGTCTAAGGTATGTGTTTATCACTTTCTAGACTTTAGCATATTCATGATACTTACGCTTTTTACAAACTTCCATGCCATTCATTCTTTTGTATACTTGTTCTTGATGTGAATCACTTTAGTTCCCACCTTTTTGGTGAGGTAGCTTTCCATTGTTCATATATGGCTGAGTACCAACATTCTTGTTCTAACTAGATTTTATTATGCTTAATCTTTTGTTTGTGTTGATTATATGAAAGCATGAAAAGGATCAAGGTATTTTGTTTCATTTTGAGCACAACTACCTAGCCAAATAGTCAATTCACCTTGTGAGTGTGTGATCATTCGTAACCCCTTTGTGCCTTTCTATCATTATCCATATTGTTTGAACTTAATGCTTGTCTATGAGTATCGAATTCACTTTTTGTATGGATTTTGACTGATTGTTTTTTCTTGAACCCTCAACTTTGTGTTGTTGTATGAGTTTTTACCTTGTCTTAGAAAGTAGGGAGTAATCACATGATGATGTGGTTGAATTCAAGTTGGGGAGAGAATGATTGTTTACTCATTGGTTGGTTTCTATGAGGTTGAAAAAAAAAGATAAAAAAAAGAGAAAAATATGAAAAAGAAAAGAAAAGAAAAATGTGAAAAAGAAAGAAAAAGAAAATCCTTGAGAAAGGAAACAAAAAGAGTTCAAATAATTTTGCTAAATAAGTATTGTGTTTTGTGTAACACTTGGGATTTTGGAAGAAGTAGATTGGAATTTTGTGTTTAAGTCTTTGTGAGTTGATCACTCCCTTAGGTTTAGGCAAGTTTTTGTTTCTATTACCTTTAGAAATTGCCCCTTGTTTGTTTACCCGACCACGCTACAACCTCGAAAGCCCTTGTGATTCTTGCTTTTATGTTTTCAATATAATTTTTGGATGATTGCATAATTCAGTCTTTTGTTTGCTAGATTGTTATGTGAGTGAAAAGTACCTCATTTTGTGTGTTTCATCTACCGATAATTGTTTTTGCTAGATGTGATTCACATTGGAACTTGTGTTGTTTTAGGATGTTTGGCATGATTTTTGTATTTTTCATTTTTTTTTTGTGATTATGTTGTCATCGTAGTTTAGTGGTAAGTATTTACTTTGTGTGTACCGTTTTTCATTTGAACCATTCATTCGTTTTCGTTTTTCAAAACCTGTTGATTCGTGATTCTTTGGTTATCACACTATTTCTTTGAGTTGTTTGATTCTTGTTTGAGGACAAACAAGTTTAAGTTGGGGAGATTTTGATAAGTGCAAATTGTAATTATTTTTGTATATAAGTTTTGTTGCACTTATCGATACTTTTTGTTAATATCGTACGAATAAACCCCACTTTGTTTGTAAATACGTTTAGTTTATGTTATAGAGTATATTTTGCGTATCATGTAAATATCATTGAGTTTAATTAATTTTCTCTCATTTTTGTAGGTATTCAAGCAATGATATTTTTTCCATTGTTGTATAGAGCATTGAATAAGCTTTCCAGCGCTTCCGACCGTGCGTCAATTCGAGTTACGGTTCAGAAGTTGTGGTCAAAATAAGGGCTGGTTTGCTGTCAAGTTCGCTTTGCGAACTTTCTAGCGAATGTTCGCTTTGCAAACTTCCCAGCGAATGCTCCCAGACTGGAGGCAGTAGAAAAAGGGACCAAAGTTAGCATTGCGAACTTTCTAGCGAATATTCGCTTTGCAAATAAAAGTTCGCATTGCGAACTTCTACAGAGACGCAGAGGCGGTTTAGCAGTTCTGAGGCACTTAAGTGCCAATTTTTGGAGGTCGCTTTGCGAATAAAAGTTCGCTTTGTGAACTTGACGGATTTTGAAATATTATTTAAGTTATTTCATTCAATTTTTAGGTTATGGTTTTGGGGTTTTTTGCTCCCAACTCCATCAAACACATTCTTGAGTAGATTTAGCTTAGAAACAACACATGGAGTGTATATCTTAACGATCTGGAGTCGGATCCACTTTAATCGAAGTTGACAAACCGTGAGATTTGTGTTCTTCTTCCTTCCTCTCTATGTATTCTTCATTTGTTGGGGTTTTTGTATGTAAGTTTAGCTTGATTGTATGTATATTTATGGATCTTTGTATAAAATCTCCTTTACAACTCTTAACCGATGTCATCTTTGATTTAATCTCTATCTTAATGGGTTTGATTCGCTATAGACATATACTTTTCGAACTAGACCTAAGATGAATGTCTATTGATGGGTAGATTGAAATACAACTCCTGACGAGTTTTCTCATTTCTTAAGGATGTATTTATTTTCATGTTTTATGTTTTTTTCCTTTTGCACTTTTATCCTCAAACCATTTAAACCCAAGCTTTGAGACGTAGAGATTGTCGAGCGACATTCTTTCCCTTGAACCAATCTCTGTGGACACGACATAAATCCCGGAGGGAATTCTTCCGAAAATAATATTTTTTCTTGCCGCTTTACCGCTTCAACATTCGCCCAGAAGTTTGCAAAGCGAAGTCCTTCTGAACATTCGCCCCAGATTTGCTAGGCGAAGTTCTGGCAAATGTTCGCCCCAGGTTCGTAAAGAGAACTAGTGCCGAACCTGCGTTTTTTCAAAATTAACAGCTTCTGCCAATGCACACAATATTGTTCAATCTTTCACAACCCAGTCTTTATTCTTAGGGTTTGCATAAAAAAATCAACATGCAACCACAAACAAACCTTAAAAACAGAGGTGCATTATACCACTTTCAAACCTAGAATCGATTGGTCTTTAATGTCATCCTAACCTAACCTAACCAAATATTCTAACAAAAATTAACAGAGAGAAAGAGAATCAAACCTGGACTTGTTGAAAACTTGGAAAAATTTGTGAAAAGATGTAGGAACAGAGAGAGCACGTGAGAGTTCAAAGTTTTTGTGTTGTGAGAAAGTGAAAATGTGAGAGTGACCAAGTTAGTGTAGGGTTACCTCACACTTCAGCAAAACAAAGATGGGTCATGGGCCCAACATGGCCCACGCTAAAAAAAAACCCTTTTTTAAATGAGGTGCCTGCAGAGAGTTTATGTCTGTCTCGCCGAGTTCGCAATGCGAACTGGCCAGCGAACGCTCGCTCCAGGTTTGCAAAACGAACTTGCTAGCGAACAAGACAGAATTTTGAAAATTTGTACAGGCTACTACCACACTACATGCCAATTCAAAACACCTTAATACATCAAAACAGCAAGAAAAACAGAAATACTTACAATGTTGGGGTGCCTCCCAACTAGCGCTTTGTTTAACGTCATTTGAGCTCGACGGTCCAAGATGATCTCAATGATCATCTAGAAACACTACACAATTTTCTCGACCAATTTATCCTCCGAGATAGATTTTCAGCCGTTGGCCATTCACTGTCCAACTCTCCTTCTTCTGCAAGTCCTCTATCACTATTGCACCATAGTGCTTGAGATCCTTAATAAAAAATGGTCCAGACCATTTGGACTTCAATTTTCCCGGAAAAAGTTTCAAACGGGAATTAAATAGAAGAACCATCTAGCCAACCCGAAATTCTTTCTGACAAACCTTCTTGTCATGATATCCTTTAACCTTTTCTTTATAGAGCTTGCTCGAATGGTACGTATTATTCCTTAAGTTCGGATCAAAGTTTAACAGTTTCAATGCCCAAAGAGCTTTGTGCTCCAATTCAACTGGTAAAAGACATGTCTTGCCATAAACCATTTGAAAAGGAGTTAAACCCATTGGAGCTTTGTACGTGGTGCGATACGCCTACAAAGCCTCATCCAACTTTTGCGACCAGTCCTTTCGAGAGCTTGACACGGTCTTTTCTAAAATGCTTTTCACCTCTCTATTTGACACTTCGGCCATACCATTGGTTTGCGGGTGGTAATGAGTTGCAACCATATGCTTTACACCATAGTGCTCTAAGACCTTTTCGAGCGGTGTATTGCAAAAGTGTGAACCTCCATCACTAATCAACACACGAGGGGTGCCAAAATGGGAAAATATATTTTTCTTTAAAAACTTGATCACCGTTTTGCCATCGGCTCTCGGTGACCCAATTGGTTCCACCCACTTGGAAACATAGTCAACCGCAACCAAAATATACTCATTTGAAAAATATGGGGGAAATGGTCCAACAAAATCGATACCCCAACAATCGAAAACCTCTACTTCCAAAATAGTTTGCAAGGGCATTTCATCCTGTTTTCCAATCCCGCCACTTCTTTGGCATGTGTCACAACTCTTCGCATGGAGGTTTGCATCTTTAAACAATGTTGGCCAATAAAAGCCCGATTAGAGGACTTTTGTTGTCATTCATAAACCATTGTAATGCCCTCCATATGGCGAATTGTGACAATGCCAAAGGATACTTTTAGCTTTGTCAAGAGTGACACACCTTCTCAGCAAATTATCACCTCCTAACTTAAAAAGATATGGCTCATTCCAAACATAAAAGTTGGCATCCGATAAGAATTTCCTTCTTTGGTTCCAAGTTAGGTCCTCCGGTATAAATCTGGTTGCTTTGTGGTTAGCAAAATTTGCGAACCAAGGCCTAATTTGTACCCGAAACAGTTTTTCATCTGGAAACTCTTCTCGAACCTCATTTTCTCGGTGTGTTACTTCTACATTGACCAAACGGGATAAATGATTTGCTACCAAGTTTCCAGACCCCTTCTTGTCACGGATTTCCAAATCAAATTTTTTTAACAAAAGGATCCACCGGATTGGCCTTTGCTTTGAATCCGGCTTGGTAAGCAAATATTTAATGGCCGAGTGGTCAGTGTAGACTACAACTTTTGAACCAATCAAGTAAGACCAAAATTTCTCGAGAGCATACACAATAGAGAGTAATTCTTTTTTTGTGGTGGCATAGTTCACTTGTGCCTCATTTAAAACTTTACTCGCGTAATGTATGGCATGAAAAATTTTGGTCTTCCTTTGCCCAAGCACCGCACCAACGGCATAATCGCTAGCATCACACATCAATTCAAAATTTAAAGTCTAATTCGGAGCAACGATTATGGGTGAGGTGATGAGTTTTTCTTTTAAAATTTGAAAGGCATTTAAACATTCATCATCAAAGAAGAAAGACTTATCTTTGTTGAGTAGATTACTCAAAGGTCTTGCAATTTTGGAGAAGTCTTTGATGAACCGCCGGTAAAATCCCGCATGGCCTAGAAAACTCTAATTCCTTTGACATTGGTTGGAGGTGGAAACTTCTCGATCACTTCAATTTTAGCTTGATCCACTTAAAGGCCTTTAGAGGAAACTTTGTGGCCAAGCACAATCCCCTCTGTTACCATGAAGTTGCACTTCTCCTAATTTAGCACCAAGTTTGTTTCCACACACCGTTCAAGAACGGTCTCCAAATTTTTCAACCATAGATCAAAAGACGCTCCAAACATGGAGAAGTCGTCCATGAACACTTCCATTGTTTTCTCAATAAGGTCGGAAAAAATGGCTTGTACACATCGTTGAAAAGTTGTCGGTGCGATGCACAAGCCAAAAGGCATCTTCCGGTAAGAAAAAATTTCAAAGGGACAAGTGAACGCCGTCTCCTCATGGTCTTCTGGATCAACAGAGATTTGGTTATAATCGGAATAGCCATCTAGGAAGCAAAAAAATTCTTGACCTGACAATCTCTCAAGCATTTGATCCATAAATGGAAGTGGAAAATGATATTTTCTAGTAGCGGTATTAAGCCTCCTATAATCGATACCCATTCTCCAACCCGTTACAGTTCTTGTCGGAATCAATTCATTTTTTTCATTTCTAATAACGGTCATTCCTCCCTTCTTGGGCATAACTTGCACAGGACTCACCCACGGACTATCGGATATTGGATAAATCATTTTGGCATCCAATAGCTTAACAACTTCCTTTCTCACCACTTCCTTCATAGTCGGATTCAAACGACGTTGAGGTTGCGCTACCGCTTTGAAGTCCTCTTCCATTAAGATTTTGTGCATGTAATAGGCTGGACTAATTCCCTTTAGATCGGAAAGAACCCAACCTATAGCTTGTTGATTCTTCTTCAAAACTTGAATCAAGCAATTTTCCTCTTTGTGGGTCAAAATGTTGCTAATGATAACAGGTTTGTTACAACCTTCATCAAGGAACACATACTTTAAATTAGAAGGCATTACCTTCAATTCAAGTTGAGACTTATCATCATTCGCCTCTTTCTTCAACACTTCCAATTCACTTTCCCATGGTTGTAACTCTTTTAAAGATTCAAGTTCCTTCAAGCACTCTTCAAGTGCCCTTTCTTCCTCAATGGTAAATATTTCAAATGAGTCATCAAGAGCTCTTTCCAATGGAGATACTATATGAACTTGTTTTGAAACTTCCATTATGGCTTCTTCCGTTGCATCAATACGGAAACTATCATGTTTATCTTTGGAATGCTTCATTACTTAAAAAAGATTAAAGCACACCTCTTCATTTTGAAATCTAACTTTCATAAGGTCGTCGTCAACATCAATCATCATTCGAGCGGTCTTCATAAAAGGGCATCCAAGAATCAATGGAGCATCCTCGTCTTCCTCCATATCAATCACAACAAAGTCAACCGGAAAGAAAATTTTATCCACCTTAACCAATACATCTTGAGCCAATCCATGAGGATGAGTTCTAGATTTGTCAGCCAATTGTAATGTCATTCGAATTTCTTTCATTTCAATGTTCCCAAGCCTCTTCACAATAGACAATGGAATTAAGTTGATGCTTGAGCCCAAATCAATTAAGCTTTTGCCAACATAAACATCACCGATCATTACTGGCAAAGTAACACGCCCCAGATCGACTTCTTTCTTTGGTAGAGTTATTTGGATTATCGCACTACAACTTGCATCAAGGATAATTATTTCTGGCTCCGAATATAGTCACTTTTTTGTAAGAATATCTTTCATGAACTTAGCATATTTCAGCATTTGCTTAAGCGCTTCGAAAAATGGAATATTGATTTGCAATTGTTTGAATATGTTCATGAAATGAGTGTAATGCCTTGCATTTTCTTTCTTGGTGGGCACATGAGGGTAAGGTAGATTTTGGATAGGAATAGGATTCACTATCTCCTTCCCCTTTTTGACTCTTCTCTTTTTTTCTTCTATCTTTTCTTTCTCAAGGTTATCTTTTTCAACTAACTTCTCATTGTTATTTTCAACTTCTTCCTTATCATTCTTTTCAACTACTATCTCATTATCTTTTTCTTCCTCCACAATCTCATCCAAACTCACATCAACATGTTTTTCATTTTTTTCTCCTTCCCCCAACTCTCTTCCACTCCTAGTAAGAATAGCTTTACAATGCTCCTTCGGGTTGGTTTGGGTATTTGCGGAAAAAGATGGCCATGTTTGTTGATCGGCCAATTGTTTTGCAAGTTGCCCAACTTGATTTTTGAGATTTTTGATCGATGCTTCATTTGTCTTTTGGTTAGCCATGGACATTTGAATGAATTGGTTGAGAGTGTCTTCAAGCTTTGAACTCCCACCTTGAGTTTGTGTCGGTTGGTAAGGATTTTATCGGTATCCTTGTTGATTTTGATAATTTCCTCTTAGTTGAAATCCTTGTTGATTTTGATAAGGTTGTTGTTGTCTTTGATAACCTTGTTGTTGATTTTGATTTTTCATGTAATTTGCTTCTTCATCAACCGGAGGACAAGGAGGACAATAGTCGGTGGAGTGATCTCCTTTACATAGCTCACAAACAGCTATTTGTACATTCTTGTTCGGTAACTCTTGCATCTATTTAATCTATTGAGGGGGCTTTGACATTTGTTGCATTAACAACTCAACTTTTTGAGATAGCAATTTGTTCTGAGCGAGAATTGCATCATTTGTCCCTAATTCTAGCACTCCCGGTTTCTTTTGAGATTGGCCACGGTTATGATTCCTTTGATGGTCATTTAGTGCCATCTTGTTTATGATAGAAATGGCTTCGTCGGAGCTTTTAGTCATTAAAGATCCGCCTGCGGTAGCATCCAACAATGTTTTTTGAACCATTTGAAGACCATTTCTGAAAATATGCACTTGCGTCAGCTCATCAAAACCGTGCCCTTTGCATTTTCTAATCATGGACTTGAATCTCTCCCAAGCTTCGTTGTGAGACTCATTTCCACCTTGTGAGAAAACCGCAATCGCCGTTTTCGCTTCCATGAAACGATTGTGTGGAAAAAATCGTTCAAAGAATTTCTCTTCTAACATGTTCCAGTCCGTCATAATAGCAGTTAATTGGTCAAGGTACCATTCCTTTGCCTTCCCAATTAGGTAATGCGGAAACAGTCTCTTGAACAAAGACTCTTCTTCAGCTTCAGGCGCTCCAGTCGCACCCGCAATTTCATAGAATTTGGTCAAGTGAATAAAGGGATCCTCGTGATCCATACCGGTGAATGGATTCTGGTATAGAAGACCGAGGATGCACGTCTTCATTTCACAGTGCCGACCATTATAAACATTTCGTACGAACTGAGCTGTATGCCTCGGAGTATTAACACAAGGTGTTGAAGCAGGTGGTGGTGGTGGTGGTGCAGCCATGGTTGGCGTTAACTGTGGTGTTGGTGTTAAAGTTGAACTTTCTCCTCGTTCTCGTCTTTCCTTAGCAAGTTGCATCCTCCACCTAGTTTTGCTATTTAACTTACGCGCAGTTCTTTCAATCTCAGGATCGAAAAGAAGTTGATCTGCGGGTAACTTCCCTCGCGTAAACAGAGTCTGCACACTTAGCCAAACAAATTAACAAGCACAACAAAAAGTTATACAAGCTTAAAACTTAACAATTATTGTGATGCTTGCAATATCAAACAACAATCCCCGGCAACAGCGCCATTTTGTTGAAAAGTATTTCGGGGGTGTTTTATCGTATCCACAGGGATTGTATGTGTATTGCCGCCGTTCTATAGTCGAATTCGTTTTTAACTTAGAGTAACAAAGATTTTAGTTGTTTTGTAACAGATCGTTTGCATAAGAATATAATAGTAATGGTAAAGAAATTGGTTTTAAAGATTTGGTAAAAGCATGTCAAGATTAGGGTCCGATAATCCGTTTTAAACGTATTTACTCGATAAAGGATGTGAATTTGTTAACGATGAATATAATCACATATCCTCTCAACAAGTTTATCTCTAACACTTGTTGTGGGATTTACCATATTGATCCTTAGATGATCTTTCACTCCAACTATCAACATGATAACATTCAAGATCAATATTTATGAACATCAACTTTCAAAACTATCTCTAGCCTCATGATTGTTGATGGATTGAAACTTAGGTCAAGTTTTAGAACATATTTTTCAATCATGAACTAAAACAAAATATAAACCATACAAACAAAGTTTTTCACCTATATTTATCATAAACAAAGTTCACACACTACAATCAAGATCAATGCATACAAAATGATGGATTACCTACAACTAATCTTGACACAAGATGTGTTTAGCTACACATATTCATGGTAGCTTATTTCACAAGTTTCGGGAGGAGATGAAAAAGCATCCATGTCGAATAATCGAGATTGGATACAAATCCAGCTTCTCAATGTAAAATATCTCTCTTAGATGAAGAAATATTAGAAACTTAGGTTTTGGTGTGATAAAATGAGGTTATTCTCCCAAGAAATTACATAAAGTGCTTTTATAGTACATTTGAAATCAGTCTAGTTCGCACTGCGAACTTTTCATTCACCTAGCGAACTATGAAATTCGCACCTAAGGTTCCTTATGATAAGTTAAACCGCCTCTAAGTTTTTGCAGAAGTTCGCAATGCGAACTTTTATTCGCAAAGCGAACTATTCACCTACAAGTTCGCAAAGCGAACTTAGGCCCCTTTAGCTACTGCCTCATCCAAGGTGTCCTTCGCCAGGTCTTCGCTGGAGCGATGAATCAACGAACATTCATGGGAAGTTCGCAAAGTGAACTTTGGTCCCTTTTCTTACTGCCCAAAGTTTGGGACAGTTCGCTGGAGCTTCGCCAGATGTTCGTAAAGCGAACATTCGCTGGCAAGTTCGCAAAGCAAACTTGCTGATGTTTTCTGCCTTTCTTTGGCAACTTGGATCCTTTCCTTGTGTCTTACTTCTTTGATAAATTAATGCCTTTTTCTGCACAATAACACACATATTACAAGTACCAAAGGTATTTTCACAAAGTTTGAAGAATAACAACAATTCAAGAATAAAATCTACAATTAAACATAAAAGAGTTGAAAATGTCAAGTATTAATAAGAAATATAAAGCATGTTTGAAATCTAACAGTCACTCTGAAAACCTTGTGGATTCCTTAACCATCACTCCTACCATTCAAAAAACTTTTTGATGGGTGAGCGCTTGTGCCAAGTTAGCTGAATGTAGGACTGGAGATCATCACGAAGAAGGGATGGGGACAAATAAACTTTGAGCCTTATATCCTTTGTTTCAATAACCGTGAACCAGACCACGATTCAACCCTTAAAATACCTAATTGAGGCATGGTTTATTCTGAAGGCATACTACGACAAGGTTGCGTAAACTGACTCCTACAAGATTTGCTAATCTTCTTCTTGCTCATCTTTCACTAGCTAAAGCAGCACTGCGTTTGGACTAATGGTCCGTTCGTCACACACTATCACATCATTCTAATAATGATTGATTTTTTTTTTCAGAATCTGCATGAGCATCGCATTAAAATTGCCATTTGTGAACAAACAGGTTTAATTGTAATTCAGTAACTGACATTGAGGAAATTCCAACAGGGAGAAATTGAACTGAACTAGATCATTCATCAAAGTTAATCAGAGTCAGGTGTACTTTGTAGCCCTATGGATCAGGGGCATTGACATCCAATGGGTATGGAATCAATCAGTCTGAGGCAAGCCCCAAGCATCAGTTGATTATGGGGAAAATCATTCGAGAATTGGTTGATCAGAAGTGAATCATCTCGAGATTCTACCAGCCAGGGGTAGGTCACCTAGAGGTTCTTTGGTTAAGGGTAAATCTCTCCAGTGTTCAATCAGCACCAATTAAGTCACTTTAATGCTTTAGGGGCAAGCTACTTCAAGAGTGCATCGAAGCCAATCACTCAAAGAGTAGGTTAATCAAGGACTAATCCTTTCATGACTCATAATTCTGGGGAAAGCCATCTCGAGATCGTCTCATGGCAAGCTGTTTCCTACCTCCTTTCAAGGGGAACCTTTTCAATATCAGAACTGGGGCAAGTTGAACTACATTGGGGCAAGGCTTTTTCTTGCTTTCATAGCTACTCAAGTAAGTCCCATTTCATCAGCAGTTGTTGAGTTCAAGACGAGTGTCGAGGAATCATGTCATCACCCCATCAAATAACCTTTGCCTTCTGAAGAAGACTTGTTACCAAAGGACCTCCCTTCCATTGTTGGGAATTTTCATATCCTTGTATTTTGTCATTGGGTTTCATCCCACAACCTGAACTTGTCACCTGTCAGAACTTTGTAACCTAAATCACTTCAAAACCAGTTCCCGTCTGGCCAACCCTTCACTAAATACCAGTTCTCGCCTAGTACACGTCAGCTTTTAAACTAGTTCCCGTCTGGTCTCCCATTCTTTAACCAGTTCCCGTCTGGTAAACACTGTTTCAAAGTCCAGTTCTCGTCTGACAAACCACAAAATCACTTCTCGTCTGATAAAAAAATAAGAAGTCAATTCTTGCTGATAACTTACCATTTTGCCACCAGTTCTTGCCTGGTAGTCTACCCCTTTTAATACCAGTTCTCGTCTGGTAGTTCACCTTCAAAGTCCACTTTCGTTGGCAACCAAGAATAAAATCCCTAAAGAAGTCCAATCACCATCAATCCGGTCTCATCCCTAAACCAGAAGCCCAACTGTATTTGGCACAATCATTCCCAGTGGCTCACATATATTCGCATTCCCCAACATGAGGCTCGTTGATCTCTCTTTTCCCCAATAGAGTTGCTCTCCCCGACAGAGATTATCGAAGTTTTATCATACTCAGTAGAGCATACTTTCCCCAGTAGGTGTGCAAAAGATTGCTTTCCCCAGCCGATTTTGTTCATTACTCCCCATCGAGTATTCTGAAGTTGGCTACCCCAGACAGGATAGTGTTGGTTTACAAGCAGGTTGGTATCTAGCAAGAGACTTATCGGATGTCTCTCCTGGTAGAGATTTTATAATCCCCACAGAGCCTGGGTATCTACTTTCCTCATCAGTTCAGAAAGTGTAATTTCGCCGGCAATAGTGTGCTTTTATCCCCAGCAGGGTAAGGTTAAAAGATATTTCCCCAACAGAAGCTCAATGATCTTCCCTAGCAGGTTTGGTACCATTGAATTCTCTCCCCAAGCAGATTTTAGTATTGATTCCCTCAGCAGGTAAATCAACGGTAGTTGATATCCCCAGCAGGTTCCAAGCCTTATGATCATTTGCACTTTTCTGTATCAGATTCTTTGGATGATTTCCCAGCATGTGATATTCATAACTCCCGGCAGAGGGGAAGTTATTTTGGGTTCTTCTTCAACAGAGATTATAATCAAGAAGGCAATTCAATTTGTCTTCCCCGGCGGATTTATTTTCGGTTTTTCTTAGCACTTCGTTCGGTGGAGTGCCTCTTGCATTTCATAAGCATCTTTGCTTTGCATCCTCCAAATGCGTAGCATTTCCATTTCGTATAGAGCATTACGCCATAGTAAAATTCAAACATATGCATTCGAAGCATAAGCCAGGTTTGATATCATCTTTGCCAGACTTTTTCCCCAGCAGAAAATGACATAACTCAGGAGATTCAATCTTACTTTATCCCCAATGAAGTCGACGATGAATTCGTTCATCATGCTTGTACTCCCCTGCAGAGTTGTCTATTTAGGCTTCTCTTTTCCCCCATTGGAGTCACCTTTGTAGATTTGTTAATTCTACTACCTTTGGATGTGAGTCCGCCTGTTAGCCGACCTTCCTTTTGAAAATCCATCTTGTGATGGTATCCTTTAGTTGTGAGTCCGCCTGTGGTCGGCCTGCCTTTGTTGTTTGGATGTGAGTCCGGCTGTGGGTGGCATTCCTTTTCCTGCGATGATGTGAGTCCTCCTATGGTCTGGCATTCATCTGTTATCCTTTGGTTGTGAACCCGCCTTCGTTCGGTAAACCTTTGTTTGGTTGTGAGTCCGCCTGTGGCCGACATTCCTTTTCTTGCGAAGATGTGAGTCTGCCTGTGGTCGACATTCATCTGTTATCCTTTGGTTGTGAACCCGCCTTTGTCCGATAAACCTTTATTTGGTTGTGAGTCCGCCTATGGCTGGTATTCCTTTTCTTGCGATGATGTGAGTCCGCCTGTGGTCGGCATTCACCTATTATCTTTTGGTTGTGAACCCTTCTTCGGCTGATAAACCTTTGTTTGGTTGTGAGTTCGCATGTGGCCGGCATTCCCTTTCCTGCGATGATATGAGTCTGACTGTGGTCGGCATTCATCTGTTATCCTTTGGTTGTGAACCCGCCTTTGGTCGGTAAACCTTTGTTTGGATGTGAGTCCGCCTGTTAGTCGGCCTTCCTTTTGAAAATCCATCTTGTGATAGTAACCTTTGGTTGTGAGTCCGCCTATGGTCGTCCTACCTTTGTTGTTTGGATGTGAGTCAGCCTGTGGCCGGTATTCCTTTTCCTGCGATGATGTGAGTCTGCCTGTGGTAGGCATTCATCTGTTATCCTTTGGTTGTGAACCCGCCTTCGGTTGGTAAACCTTTGTTTGGTTGTGAGTCCGCCTGTGGTAGGCATTCCTTTTCTTTCGATGATGCGAGTCCACATGTGGTCGACATTCATCTGTTATCCTTTGGTTGTGAACCCGCCTTCGGTCAGTAAATCTTTGTTTAGTTGTGAGTCCGCCTGTGGTCGGCATTCCTTTTCTTGTGATGATGTGAGTCCTCCTGTGGTCGACATTCATCTGTTATCCTTTGGTTGTGAACCTGCCTTCGGTCGGTAAACCTTTGTTTGGTTGTGAGTCCGCCTGTTAGTCGGCCTTCCTTTTGAAAACCCATCTTGTGATGGTAACCTTTGGTTATGAGTCCGCCTATGGTCGTCCTACCTTTGTTGTTTGGTTGTGAGTCAGCCTGTGGCCGGTATTCCTTTTCCTGCGATGATGTGAGTCCGCCTGTGGTAGGCATTCATCTGTTATCCTTTGGTTGTGAACCCGCCTTCGGTCGGTAAACCTTTGTTTGGTTGTGAGTCCGCCTGTGGTAGGCATTCCTTTTCTTTCGATGATGTGAGTCTGCATGTGGTCGGCATTCATCTGTTATCCTTTGGTTGTGAACCCGCCTTCGGTCGGTAAACCTTTGTTTGGTTGTGAGTCTGCCTGTGGTTGGCATTCCTTTTTTTGCGATGATGTGAGTCCTCCTGTGGTCGGCATTCATCTGTTATCCTTTGGTTGTGAACCTGCCTTTGTTCGGTAAACCTTTGTTTGGTTGTGAGTCCGCCTGTGGCCGGTATTCCATTTCTTGCGATGATGTGAGTCCGCCTGTGGTCGGTATTCATCTGTTATCCTTTGTTTGGATGTGAGTCCGCATGTTAGCCGGGTTTCCTTTTGAAAATCCATCTTGTGATGGTAACCTTTGGTTGTGAGACCGCCTGTGGTCGACCTACCTTTGTTGTTTGGATGTGATTCCACCTGTTAGCCGACTTTCCTTTTGAAAATCCATCTTGTGATGGTAAGCTCTAGTTGTGAGTCCGCCTGTGGTCGGCCTACCTTTGTTGTTTGGATGTAAGTCCGCCTGTTAGTCGGCTTTCCTTTTGAAAATCCATCTTGTGATGGTAACCTTTGGTTGTGAGTCCGCCTGTGGTCGGCCTACCTTTGTTGTTTGGATGTGAGTCCACCCGTTAGTCGGCTTTCCTTTTGAAAATCCATCTTGTGATGTTAACCTATGGTCGTGAGTCCGCTTGTGGTCGGCCTACCTTTGTTTTTTGGATGTGTGTCCTCCTGTTAGTCGACCTTCCTTTTGAAAATCCATCTTGTGATGGTAACCTTTAGTTGTGAACCCGCCTTCGGACGATAAAACTTTGTTTGGTTGTGAGTCTGCTTGTGGCTGGCATTCTTTTTTGCATGATGATATGAGTCCGCTTGTGGTTGGTATTCATCTGTTATCTTTTGGTTGTGAACCCGCCTTCGGTTGGTAAACCTTTGTTGGGTCATGAGTCCACCTTCATCCGACTTTCCTTTTGAATCTTTTGGTTGTGAATCCGCCTTCGGCAGGTAAACCTTTGTTGGGCCGTGAGTCAGCCTTAGGCCGACTTTCCTATTAAATCCTTTGTTGTGAGTCCGCCTTCGGCCAGCACTCCTTTTCTTGTTAGATGTGAGTTCGCCTCCGACCGACATTCTTCTTAAAATTCACCTTCGATTCCTATCCTTTTGATGTGAGTCCGCCTTCGGCTGGAAAAACGATCTTGTCAGATGTGAGTCCGCCCCCGACCGACATTATTTCTTTTATCCTTCAGTTGTGAGTCCGCCTTCGGCCAGTTTTCCTTCTTTAAATTCGCTTTTGAGTAGCGTATTAGTCTTAAATCCACCTTCGACTGGCAACCTTTATCGTATATCTCCCCACAGTTTGCAAATTTCTGGGTTCTTTTGGTATTCAATCTCTGTGTACTCTGAATGTCTGAAAGTTGTTGCTTCATTCCTTCAGGTCCAAGTTGATTGAATAGGGGCAGTTGTAGCACCCCAAAATTTTCCCTCATGTTTCTAACTCTAACTGGCTTATGCTTATTTTCATTTTGCATTATCATTTGTGCATATCATTGGTTCTAAGCATGGGATCAATGTATCTTGTTTTGCTCAAGAGGAGAAGATGGTTCCCAAAGTAATAAGCAAAGAGATAGTCTCAACATCATGGTATTCTCAAGCTATAAAGTTCTCATATTCATCAAAGCATCTCAACAATCTCACCCAATCATTGGATGACTAGGGTTTCAAGGTTTTCAAGGGATTCATCTGATCAAGCTCCTAGTGGCTCGGATTTAGGGTTTTGGGCAAAGGCTACTTGTGATTATTTTCTTGAGCAAGACATGTTTCCATGGTTGAATTTACATCTCAAAGTTTCTCTACATGTCTCATGGTTCACCACAAACCATTTCAAGAGTTTTTGAAGTGGATAGAGGAGGCATTGGATTCATCTAGTCAAAAAGTCAACTGATGCCCTACAAAAGTTAACTCTTGAGTTTTTAGGTCAACCATAGTATTTTCAAGTCATCATCCATGTTATTATGAGGTTCGATCAAGAAAAATTAAGAAAAATCAAGAAACTCCCAAAGGTTGCTAAATTATGGTTTTTTTTTTTTTTGCAAAATTTCACTAAGTATGGAAGAACATGTTCATGTGGCCATCTTGCACGATTCATATCTCCCACATCAATAATTCAAATGGTTCAAAACAATGCTAGAATTGAAGATGACATCATATACTACAAGTTTGTAGAAGAAATCAACTTCAAAAGATGCACGAATAAAAAGTTATGGAAACTTAAAGTTGAAAAAAAAGGTGTTGAAGCTGCGGGTAAGCGTAGGTTGAACCTTCGGTCGACGCACAGATTTAGGTTGATGCATGGAAGGCTTTTAGTTCGACGCACAGGCATATTTTCAAGCCATTTTAGCTACAGGTAAGCGCAGTTCAACCCTTCGGTCGACGCACAGATTTAGGTTGACGCACAGAACAGCGAGCGGTCGACCGTTCGCGCGTGCTGACCCCTTTTTTTGTGTATTTAAGCTCCCAAACTCAATTTTTTTAGGGGAATTCATTTTGAAACTTTCATACTTTGATTTCCTTCTCAATTTTTCATTTCTCTCTCACTTTTCCCTCATTTCTCTCTCATTTTCAAAACCCTCACAAAAGCTCTTCCATTAGAGTTAACAAATTCTTCATTGGAGTTTGTTAATTCTTGAGCTAAACCTTCATCGCATTGCTTTTCCATCAACAAATTCTACATTAGAAGTTAATTTGGATCTAGATCTGAGTTTTGGATTATTGCATTGATCTTCAACTTTTGTTGCTAAAGCTCTTGGATCTCTGGATTTCTTTGTTTCTAAGCAATAAATTATGTTTGCTATTATCACCAAAGCAAATCTCCGCTTTATAGGTTGGTAATTCTTAGATCTACTTCTTATGTTTGCTTAATTTTCATTTTCACAATGTAGATCTTGTGATTTTGGTGTTAATGGATCCATTGGTTGATTTGATTGTTGCTATTTGATGTGATTTTTTGTGAATAAGTGCACGCCCTAACATGTAGTAATCTGGTGATTAAGTTGTGGAAAATTGCTTTTCAAATCTAAACATCAGGATTCATGATTAATTGTTTGCATTCTTGATGAATACATGTGCACACTAAGTGTTTGATCTTTTAACAATTGCTTGTTGGCGTTGCATATCCAAGATGTTTGATGTTGAGACTTGTTTGTGCACATTGTTGATGAATGAAATTATTGAAGCATGTTCTTGTAGCATTGAGAATACATGTGCACACTAAGTGTTTGATCTTTTGACACTTGCTTATTGTGGTTGAATATTCAAGATGTTTGATGGTGATGTGTGTTCCTAAGCATTACTTGATTTTATTTGGTGCATTGTTCATGTTTGATCTTTGCAACTTCATATGCATTTGTTTAAATATTGATGCATAATCATGTGTATTCTTGAATGTTTTGATTGCATGCTAATTATTGCTCAATCTTAGTGGCTTGCAATCTTGATGCTTAATTATAGTTTTGTGATGCATTTTCATGCTCATTCTTCCATGATATCTTTGAATATGTGACATGAAGCTGATGTATACACTGTTGTTGTGTCGAATGCATGCTGTTAAATGATGTCTTGTTTGTTCTGTTGCATTTTACACATGTTCTGTTTTGGAAATATAAGCTGTTAAATGCTGTGTTAAGCTGTTGTTGGAAATTATTGTTGTTCTGAGCTGGAACGCTGTTGTATGCTGCTGTTGCTGGTTTATTTTCTTTGTTTTGGCTTGCTTTTGCATGATCCCTTAGGATTCTCTAGTCCAACTTAATTTTTTATTAAGCTTGGAGTAGGATAGACATTAGGCTTTCAATCCTTTGTATGTTAACAATTAGGATAGTCCCTTTTAAACCTTAATCTTAGGTCTATCTTTTTGCATGCTAACATTAGGTAGAGTTCCCTTTCTATCTCAACTTTAGGACCATTGTGCATGACAACATTAGGATCTAGTTTCCTTTAGTTGTTTTTCTTTTCAACCTTTGAGTCCTTTCTCTTCTCATCTCAAAAACAAAATCAAAACACTGAATAAATACAACGAGTATTATGCACCACGAGCCTTAAGTACATGGGAAATGAAGAATGAGGGGTCTCCCTTGACTTTTCTAGAGTGTTTAGCATACGTCCCTCTTAGGGGAGACCATGTGACGCATTCGCTCCTATGTCATAGACTTTAGTGCAATACGAGTTCCAAACTAACTTAATCCACTTCTATCTAAAAAACACAAACAAAATGAAAATATTTTTATCCTTCAAGATGGGTTTCAAATCATTTTCAGAAAGAGCACATTATTTCCGTTCTACTGCAAATATGCATCGACCCTAACTGCTGGAACGCGAACTTAACATCGCTCATAAAAAACTTAACCAATCTGTGGTTTTGTAGGTAGAACTACGACTACTTTGAATTCCTCTTTCTTGTCTGATTGAGGATACGTAGGCACAAGACGACGATGTCTTGGTGAGCAACCTTCCCCCCTCACCCGTAGTCCTCCGAACTATGTCGACTCTGACTTTCCCATTGCACGAGGGAATATGTAGGCCTAGGATGATGATGTCATATCGAGTCTCCTTTTGTTTTCTGTTTCCGTTTAGCAGTAGGCTTTAGATAACTCACTCTTTGATAACTCACTTTTTTATTAGACAACAAGCATGGATCCCGTTGAGTTTAACGGATGCGAGGGGGTGATAATACCTTCCTCTCGCGTAACCGACTCCTGAGCCCATACTATGGTTGAGATGACCATGTCTTCTCCTCTTTTTGAGGTTTTCTTCGATCGTTTCCTTTCCCTTCGTCGGGATAAATAACGTTCGGTGACGACTCTT
The DNA here is from genome assembly GCA_022829125.1 of Lathyrus tuberosus. NCBI lineage: Eukaryota > Viridiplantae > Streptophyta > Magnoliopsida > Fabales > Fabaceae > Lathyrus > Lathyrus tuberosus. The sequence goes on from JALAZF010000676.1 coordinate 750,498, forward strand.
CTATTTTTTTAGCCAGTTATTTTTCGCAGTTGCGACAGTACCTACCGGTAATTCAAAGGTTCAAGAGATTGCTAATGCAAATGATGCAAATAATACTAGATAACATGCAAATGAAAGAGTGTGTGATGAAAAAATTATCCATGTAGCTGATTCATTGCAATGGAAGAAAATTGATTCCTTGTTTTCAGAATTTGCACTAGAACCAAGGAACCTTGGTCTTGGACTTGCCACTGACGGAATGAACCCTTTTGGTAATTTGAGTACTAACCATACGTCATGACATGTTCTTCTCATAATTTACAACCTATCTCCATGGTTGTGCATGAAGTGTAAATATATGATGTTATCAATGATGATTTTGAAGTTGAGAAAAATACACAAGAAGGGGAGTTAAATTGTGCATGCTTAAAATCTATTTCATTTCTGATATAATGATCAGAAGTAAAAGCAAGCAATACATAAAAATTATCCTGGTTCATCTCCTCAACTGAGAGTAGTCCAGTCCCATTGCCTCAACAAGAGCTTTTCACTATAACCAAACAGATTACAATTTGCTCAAGCACACTTGCAAGAGACTTCAATGCTCGGTAAACCTAGAGAGAGACTTTTGCTCAAGCAACCTTGCAAGAGACTTCTGCTCAATCAACCTAGAAAAAGACTTCACTTCTCAAGTACACAGATAAGAGACTTCAGTGCTCAAGCACGCAGGCAAGCAACTTCCTCTACTTTAAACAAATAGTTAAGTAGAAAAGGTAACTATTATACTTTGATACACAATAAGGTAACTACTAATCTAAGATTTCCAAGATAAGCTAAGATAAGAAATCTTAATATCTTATACAATAACAGTTACAAAAATAACAACTCAGAGTTATGCCAAAGATCTTACAATGTGTTGTGATGTTGTAACCTTCCTTTAAGTCTTCAGCTTCCTTTTATAAAGGTAGAGAAAGATTCATTGGAGGGTTTGAACAACAGCAAACTTAGTGAAGAAGTATGCTAAGAGAGACGTTGGAGAATATCATCTGGTTAAAAGTATTGTCCAATGGATAATGGCATTGTTCATAGCACCTTTCAAAGTACTAGGTATCTACCAAAAGGTAGAATAAACTTAATAGGTCACATCACCATCCCTTGAACCTTGCAAAATGAAACCCTGGTTGACTATTCCCATAAATCTGGCGTTTGACAAGATTGGTCTGCTTTTGGTACAGAGTATAGATCAGAGGCACCTTTTGTCTTCAAGGTCTGAGTTGTCACCAAAGGCTAAAACAATATACTAGAGTTTGATCCTTTAGATGTTGATGAACACTTTCAGAGTCACCCGATTCTGATCAGCCATAATTTGAGTAACATTGCTTCTCCATTTATGCTTTCAACAGGATTAATTCATGGTGAATTCTTAGCTTGTGATCCTGCATACTTGAACATATGTTAGTATACCTATTTGTTCTCTAAATACTTTGTTTTCATTAAACCCCATGGGATATGAAAAATCTTGTTCCAACAAATTTCGGGTCCAAAAAAACCAGGGAACGACATAAATATCTATTTAAATCCATTGATTGATGATTTAAGACTTTTATGGGAGGAAGGCGTTGATGTTGATGATGCGTATACAGGTGATAACTTTAAGTTGTGTGCTATGTTTTTGCACAATCAATGACTTTCATGCATATGGTAATTTTTCTGGTTACAGTGTCAAGGGACATAAAGCGTGTCTTAATGTGAATTTGATACATGCCACCCCCAATTACAACATGGAAAAAAATTGTTTATCTTGGGCTTCGAAATTTTTTAAGACCTATTCATTCATACCTTAGACTGCAGAAGGCTTTCAATGGAGAGAAGGAGTTTGATTTTGCTCCAAAGCCCTTAACTAGGAAGGAAGTTTATAAAAGAGAACAACTCATTAAGTTTGTCTTTGGAAAGAAACTAAAAGGTAAACAAAGAGGGCCCATGGAGAAAAATAATTGGAAAAAGAGGTCGGTATTCTTTGATCTTCCATATTGGTCTAGTCTTGATGTATGGCATTATCTTGATGTGATGCTTGTGGAGAAAAATGTATGTGATAGTTTGATTAGAAAACTTCTCAACATTAAAGGAAATACAAAAAGATACTAAGAAATTTCGTGAAGATATGGTGGTGATGGATATATGACAAGAGTTAGCCCTAAAAAAATAGGAAATATAACATATTTGCCCTCAGCCTGTTGTCGCGGTGAGAATTGGATATCAAGCTATTGGTTAACTTGAATCACAAATCATTATTCACCACCGGTCTTTAATTTATCCAAGGGAAGGGAAAAAGAACGAATAACCCATGAGTATGCAATGCAATGCAAAGAGAATCTAAAGTTCGGGGGTTGGTTATACCTAGGGAAGGTGCTAGCATCCTAAGCATATGTAGTACTCTACATGAACCTCTTGTTTTATTGTGTTATTTGCTAATTTTTATCTGTTGGCTAAGGGTTAAAAGGATAGGAAGACCTAAGGTGTTATTTCTAGGTATGCACCCCAAGACATCGCATTTTGTGCCTACGTATCCTGACGGGAATGGAATCAGAGCATCTGTAGTTCCCTTCAAAGGATAAATAAAGTTTGATGATTGATTGTAGGAGAAAAGGCAAATCGTAATCTTAAGGAGAATACTCGACTTAAACCGCCACAAACGTGTGAAGAATAGACCTTTGCTTCATCATAGGAGAAGGGCTCCAACTCAGATATTAAATCGACGAGTGTGCCACATACCTCTCCTAAATGAAAAAGGAATCCACATCTTTCCCGATTATGTTGTGGGGTAGGAGAATCATATCTCGCCTACATAGATGACTCATGTCTAATGTCTCTAGGGAGATAAGGGAACTTAATCGTAAGTTGTCTAAATCAACTTAAGGGAAATTATCTTAAGGTATGTTATCTAATTACTTGACTTAAAAGGGCATAGAAGCCATAAAGGGGGAAATGAGAAAGTGTGAATGAGGTGCAGTGTGTATGACATAATAGTGATATACAGGTTCTTCCCTTGGATATAGACACATGCAATTATATTATCATAAGAGTGCAAGTAGAGGCATCAAATATTAAAACTATAGTCATGATCGAGTATTCAACATAAAAGGCATACAATATAATGTTCAATCAATTTATGAAGCAGGATATCATAGTATACATCATGTCAAGTATATATGAAAATTAAGGAGGCACAAGCACATAAAGGAGTGAAAATGGCCTAATATGAATCAGGGCTGCGGTTTTTATATTACTTTTTAAAAGAATTATAAACAAATATCAATTTTTAATTTGCACAAGTATTTAAAAATTTGAAGAGAAAAAAGAGATATAAGTACATGATTAAATTCTTAATAAAATAATTAAAAGAAGAATTCTAAAATTAATATTTGAAAGAGATAAAATTATTTATTTTGATGAAATACTTAAATATGTTAAAAAAAATTAATTAATTAAAAGCATTTTTATTTATGAAAATTTTATTCATCATATATTAGAATTAAGAAATAAGAATTATAAGACTAATAAAAAATAAAAAATAAAAAATAAAAGATAATAAAACGCAGAGGGGGGGTCCATCGTGGACCCCTGGTGAGAACTCGCTCATCCGTCTTATCAGAGTGAGTTGAAAGGTTGACTCAGATCAGCGGCTCAAGCTGAGGGTGCATGGCAAGGAGGGGTGGACGCACACGTATTGGATTCTAACGACCTCATAAACCCAAGAAAATCTAAGAGATATCTTCATTTCCTCTTGTTGTCTCTCTCTCTTCACCCTATTTTCTCTCCCTCACTCTATGAAGAACAACGAAACAAATATTCATGACCCAAAAATAAAATCAACACAATGGTGTTTACAAATCTCCACGGCGGAGATGAAGAACACCGCAGCGGTGATCAATAACAATGCGGCGACGCCACCGCGTTTATATCCAGATTTTGACCAAAACCTCTCTTCCTACCCTAACACGTCTCCTAAGTGAAATTCTAGTTAAACAGATCACTAAGATGTCAGACAGGATGTCGTGACACTTGATCTCTACTTCTCACAAGGATTAAGGAAGAACAAAAGTAAACTGTAGATTGTAAACAACATACAGAAATTGTTAACCTAGTTCGGTGATCAACAACACCTACGTCTGGGGGCTACCAAGCCAAGAATGAAATCACTAAGTAGAATTGGTTCTAAGCTAAACTCCAACGTTTACAACTTAGCACCTAGAAACTACCCTTCCTAGATTTCTACCTAAGACTTTCCTAGGTATGAGACCCTTCTCAATTCCCTTCCAATCACAGCAGTGACTGAAAATATTACAACTCAATAAATTGTCCTTCTCTAGTATTCACACAATACACGAGATGCTCACACAACTACAAACCATAGTACTTCTAAAAACAGATGCAATATTCAACGCACAAACTAGGTTAAAAACCATCCTATTTATATTGCAATACACAACTGGACTTGGGCTTCAAACAGCGCAGCAATTCTGCTCCTCAGAATCTGCGACCTAATTTCTTCAATCCCAAGTTTCCAAAAATGTCCCCTTACAAGGAAACCGCATATTCCATTTAGAATCAAAATCTCTGATTCCACAATCTCATATGCCACCTGGAATTAAGTCATATTCCAATCACACATGTTACCAAAATACAGTTATCCCAAAACTGTAACAGACAAAGATGTCGAATCCACCTGATAGGACATCTTGTCTAGTATCTTAACCTGCAGTTAGTTCACCATGTTAGGACATCTTGTCCAACATCTTTCTGCTAAGTTAGTTTTACCAAAATTAATGCCAACCTCAAGGGCTAAGACTCATCAATCTCCCCCTTTGCCAGGTTTTGGCTAAAACTAACTTTCATTGACCTGCAGAATCATATCAGGGAGATCACCATCAGAGCTGCGGCAGAACCTTAACTTGTCACCCCCCTCAATCAGTACAGATATACTCCCCCTCAGTGGTTAGTAGACAATCAGCAGTGGTTAGTGATGTTAGTATTTCTCCCTTTTTTTAGCCACAATATGACAAAGGTAGAAGGACCAACTCAAAACCAATAAAACAGTTCATAGTAGTTAAAATACACACCCAACAAAAAATTATCCTGGCCATTTAGCCCTTACACAACCAAAAGTAAGCAAAAAAAACATAAAGCAAAAAAAATAAAGAGAAGACAACTCTCAGAGGTCATCTTCAGTTTCCTCATCATCTTCTTCTTCTCCTGCATTTTCACCATAAACATTTTCAGCATCTTCCTCTCCTGCATCACAGTTTTCCTCAGCACCCTTCTCAGCATCTCCAGCATTGACTCAAGTGTCCTTGATCTGCTTAGCAGACATGACTTGTATCAATTGTTCTAGCTTCTCTTTTCTGGCGGTGCTTACCTTGATAATATCATCAAGCTCTTTGCAGGTTGCCTTTAGCTGAGCAATGGTGTGCTCCTCTGAGGGTTGAACAGCAGATGTCGGAGCACGTGTTGGAGCAATATCTGTGACATGTTTTCCAGTGAACAATTTATAGTGCAGAGTTAAGGGAGATGCTTTTTTCATTACCTGATTTGCGGAGACTATGACTTTTGGGTACTGATTCAGAATCATCGCTCAAATAAGTGAAGGGTAGCATATAGGAAGTTTTACTGCAGTTGATGTAGATTGTTTCACAATTTGATTGAAGATGTGGGTTCCAAAGTCAAACTGTCTTCCTTTGCAAATCATATAGATAAACCTGCCTAGACTCGCAGAAATGGTTGAAGTATGGTTGGTAGGTATCCAGTTAACGGTGCCAATTCTATGCAGAATTGCATACTTCACACTCAATTTCTCGGCTGAAAGCTTCCCATTGCTAGGCCACCGCTTAACAGTGTTGCGAGTAAGCTCTTTGCAGACTTGGTCATCAGTGTCTTCACATTCAGGTTGAGACTCTTCAGATCTTTCTAGAAACTTATTTATCATTGTGGGAGAAAATGTCACAGCATTTCCTCTGACATACACTATCTTGTTGGTTGCATCACTATAATTGTCAAGAATGTTCACAATGAATTCCTTTACCAGCATTTCATAACAGTTTCCAAGCTTAGTGACTGTCCTTTTCAGCCATGCGTCATTGATCAGTTTCATCACTTCATGGCACTCTAATGCATTATTTTCGAGTTCTCTTTCCAGTGCCACTCTTCGTTGGTACACATATGGCCATCTGTGAACATACTCAGGAGCATGGAATGAGATATTGTCCAAAGAAGCCTTGGGAATATTGACAATCTGTTTCTTTGCACTTGGATCCTTTGTGGGCGTCATGTCCTGGCTATCATCTGTGACATCATAGTCTGACTCAGTGTCAGACTTCGCCTTTCTTTTCTCAGACACAACCGCAACCTTGCTCCAAGATTTCTGCGGTCCAACTAGAGTTTTAATGCTTCTTTTGACAGCATTGTCTTCAGTATCCCTATTTTTCCTTTTTCTTGTTTTCAGCCTCTTGACTACACTAGCAATGACTTCATCATCAGATGGTGAATTATCAAGGTTGATTTCCGTATTGGTTCTCTCTTCAGCAATATTCTCCATTGCCTGTTCTAATGATTTTTCTAGGTATAAAGGTGTTCCCTTTTCAAGTCCACCATTTTCCTTACTAGACTCAACCCCTCCATTAGTATTTTTACCACCTTCTTATTCCTTACCAGGAGCCGATGTGACTGGCATATCCCTATCAGTATTCAGTCTGCTTCTAATATTCAGTCCTCAGCAACTAGTTTCCTTATTCTCTTATCAGTCTCAACAATTTTGTTCTTACTTATAGGATCAAGAGGAGAATTAATAGGTTCAGAAGTATTACCTGCAAGGGGAGTTTTAGCTCTTCGTGTAGGAAATTTCTCAGGCTTGCATGGCACCATAGACAAGGGAACAACATTAGTCGCATCTTCAGCTGACATCCTCCCTAGTTTTGCCCTAGCAACGGGAGATGTATAGATTTCTTTTATTCCTCCTTCTATTGATGATTGTTGATGAGACATCATAGGAGGGACAAGATTGGATTTTTCTTCGTACTGGGATATTGTGGTTATTGAGGAGACAAGAGTAAGTTTAGTGCGGTTTGGGTTGATTTGAATTGATCTCTTTTGAGACCTGCCTTTAATTTGGTGAAAACAAGCACATTCCTGACCAGTATCCTTACGAGTTAATCTCTTTAGGCCCCAAGATAGATAAAGCCCTAATTTACCTTTTAGTTTTCCAAACTTATTTTTAAGGATATCAAGAGTACTCAGGTCATCGTGAGAAAATGTCACAACATCCTGTGTGACATTTTCCCTTGTTGTTGAGTCAATGGTGGCCACAAAAACACATCTTCTTTCCTCCAGATCATCTCTCATAGAGGCCTTGTGAAGTAGGTTCTGTATCCTTGAGATAGTCTTTCAGTGTGTCGCTTTGGTTAACCTTCCAATTTCCCATTTATCAAGGTTTAATTCTGAGAAGCCTTGCTAATGTTTCCTGATTGTCATTGAGGAGAGCTCTGTCAGTAAGGGAGTCCAAACATAGCAGTTATCTGTTGATCTGACACCCTTCATGAGAACTTTATTTTCAGCATTTACAACCAAGTATTCAGATTTTGTAAAGTTAACCTTCAGACCTTGATCACAGAGTTTACTGATACTAATTAGATTCACAGTTAGTCCTTTGACATACAACACATTATCAAGTCTAGGGTTTCTAGCTTGAACCATTCTCTCAACCCCTTTAATCTTTCCTTAAGATCCATCTCCAAAGGTGACATAGTTAGAAGAATGAGCCTTTATATCCACCAGATAGTTCTTGACACCAGTCATGTGTCTTGAACATCCACTGTCGAAGTACCACTTTTCTCCAGTGTACTCCTTTTGTGAGGAATGAGCTATTAGAGCCACAAATTCATTCTCGGATCTCCTTTTCTTTCCAACAAACCTACCCTTAGGATATCCATGTAGCTTGTAGCAGTAGCGTTTGATGTGGCCATATTTGCCACAATAATGACATTTCCAGTCTTGTCTCCTCTGATGTCTGTGATGATGTTGAGACACTTGGTTGGACATCTTCTGTTTTCTTTCAGAATTTCTTTTCTTGCTTGACAGTTCTTTATTAGTGTAGTCAAGATCTCTGACGTCTTCAATATTTCTTCCATCCTATAGTATCTTATCAGATCTGTTGTTGATTATTCCACCATTGACTAGTCTGGATTCTAGCAGAGCAATTTCCTCTTGAAGGTCAGATATGATGTCGAGATGCTTCAATCTTTCAATCTCAAGAAGCATGATAATCTTATGTTGTTCTTCTCCAAATTGGTAGATTTTTGCACTTCTTGTGTACAACTCCTTGTAGGAATTGACTAAAGCATCAGGGATAAATCCCTAATGTCTAATCCTACATGAGTGTCAAACACTCCTGTGAGTGCATAAGCTTGCTTTGGTGACTCCTCATCACTAGTAGAATCATCTTCTGACCAGGATGTGTGGAGACCTTTCTTTTCTTTCTTGATAAAAGTAGGGCACTCCCATTTGGTGTGTCTAAACCCTTCACACTCAAGACATTTTGTCCCCTTTTTCGTGCCAATTCTTTCTTCGTAATTTGAATGCCTTCCATAGTTGTTCCGTTTAAAATTTCTGAGCGGCTGAGTCTTATTACTCTCTTTTGCCTCTTCCTCAATTTTTTTTTGTAATTGACTGTATTGTTTTCCCATAAGTACAACAGCTTTAGACATCTCTTTCTCAGAGTTTGTCTTTCCTTCCTCAGATACCAAGGCTAAGCTCTTCTTTTCCTCAGTCCTTTCATTTAGTGCCATCTCAAAAGTTTGAAGGGATCCCATAAGCTGATAACCTTTCATAGTAGTTATGTCCTGGGCTTCCTCTATAGCAGTCACCTTCATATCAAATCTCTTAGGAAGGGACCTCAGAATTTTCTAAACCAACTTGGCTTCAGGAATTTTTCTCCAAGATCACTAGATGTGTTGGCAATATCAACAATGTTCATGAGAAATTCGTGTATACTTTCTTCTTCTCTCATCCTCAAGTTCTCAAACTTAGTAGTGAGAAGCTGAAGTCTTGAGGATTTGACTCGAGAGGTACCTTCATGTGCAGTCTTCAGGATTTCCCACGCATCATTTGCAACAGTGCAATTTTTGATGAGTCTGAAGATGTTCTTGTCCACCCTATTGAACAAGGCATTCAAGGCTTTGGAATTTCCTTGAGCAAGCTTATCATCTTCATCATCCCAGTCTTCTTCAGGTTTCAGCTCATCAGTGAGCTTCCCTTCTTCGTCTTTGATCTTTGGTGGATCCCACCCCTTAACCACAGACTTCCAAGCCTTTCCATCCATAGACTTGATAAACGCCACCATGCGAACTTTCCAATATTCATAATTGGAACCATCAAGTATTGGTGGTCTATACAAAATTCCTCCTTCTTTATCCATCGAACCAGAAAGTATCGTCCCTGAATCTCACCTAGATACAGAGCAGGATGCCTACTCTGATACCAATTGAAATTCTGGTTAAGCAGATCACTAAGATGTCAGACAGGATGTCGTGACACTTGATTTCTACTTTTCACAAGGATTAAGGAAGAACAAAAGTAAACTGCAGAATGTAAACAACACACAGAAATTGTTTACCCAGTTCGGTGATCAACAACACCTACGTCTGGGGGCTACCAAGCCAGGTATGAAATCACTAAGTAGAATTGGTTCTAAGGTAAACTCCAACGTTTACAACTTAGCACCTAGAAACTACCCTTCCTAGATTTCTACCTAAGACTCTCCTAGGTATGAGACCCTTCTCAATTCCCTTCCAATCACAGCAGTGACTGAAAATATTACAACTCAATAAACTGTCCTTCACTAGTATTCACACAATACATGAGAGGCTCACACAAGTACAAACCCTAGTACTTCTAAAAATAGCTGCAATATTCAACGCACAAACTAGGTTAAAAACCATCCTATTTATATTGCAATACACAACTGGACTTGGGCTTCAAACAGCGCAGCAATTCTGCTCCTCAGAATCTGCGACATAATTTCTTCAATCCCACGTTTCCAAAAATGTCTTCTTACAAGGAAACCGCATATTCCATTTAGAATCAGAATCTCTGATTCCACAATCTCAGATGCCACCTGAAATCAAGTCATATTCCAATCACACCTGTTACCAAACTGTAACAGACAAAGATGTCGAATCCACCTGATATGACATTTTGTCTAACATCTTAACCTGCAGTTAGTTCACCATGTCAGGACATCTTGTCCAACATCTTTCTGCTAAGTTAGTTTTACCAAAATTAATGTCAACCTCAAGGGCTAACCTCAAGGGCTAGGACTCATCACTAAGCACGAATCAAACGCCAAATCACGAAGTCAAACGAGAAACTAAAGCAATCCTCAAATCGGAACAAAACAAACCCTACCCCTAAAAAAACCAGAAATCAATGCAAGCAACAACAACTCAAGAATAGCCAAAGCGAAACAGGCTAACAAAAACACGATTGAAGGCAAGCAAGAGAAGAGATGGGGAAGTGTTACCTGAGGAGAGCGTATCGTCAACGAGATAATTCTTTGTCCTCCCTTTTCTCTTACGTACTGTTCTTGTGTGTATGCTTCTCAATGCGTATCCTCAATTTTTCTGATTTTTGTGTGTGTTCTGATCCTCGTGTGTGATGTTTGTGATTACTGCTATCACGTATGCTTCAACTTGAGTGTGTTCTTTCAATGCCCTGCTATGCTGCTTTCAATTTGGTATGAATTCTTCTGTGATTTTCTTGCTGCAATATTGCTACTTGTCCGTGTCTTGCTCTTGTGCGTGTGAATCCTTCGTACGTGACTTTTTCAGTTTTTGTTCTGTGAACACTGTGTTAATCTCCTTGGTGATGTTGTGATATTCTTCTATTGCTCATTGTGTGTACTCCTTCGTGTGTGGATTTTTCTGACGTGGTTTTCTCTTGAGTTTGTGATAATGGATTTGTGAGGTTGATGAAATTGGATGAGGAAGGTTTTGTGTGTCTACGTGATGATCACTTGTGTGTCTTTTATAGGGGATTTCAAAATTTGAATTGAAACATGCTGTTAATGATAATGGATCCTTGTTCTTTTTGGTTTGAACTTGTCTGATCGTGTCAGTTGTGATTTGAAAACCTGCCGTAAATGATTTAATAGCTTTCCTCTTCTATGTGATTGTGTTTGTTCTCGATTCTTTCCTTTTTGTAATTTAAACTTAGAGATTTTGTGCCATTCCCGTGATTTTTGCGTGTTGGTGATATTTCAGATGTTTCGTCGATTTGCATTGATGAACCAAGATTATGTGATTGAAAGCCTTGATGTATTACGTTGATATGATTTGATGATAATTCAAAAACATTCATAACCTTAATTCTTGCAGCTTACTTGTGATCTTTCAATCTCGTGTGACATTGTGATTTCCTTTTTGATTATGTTTCAAGAAAACTTCCATAACTTTCTTCTTCAATTTGTCAGGTTGATTCAAGGTTGAGCGAGTTCCTAAACTTGATGCTACGAACAAAGCTGCTGCAGACGGTAGCGTTTCATCACCGTTTCGTTGTGTGCTCACTTGATGTGTTAGCACTAGATGCGAATGGATGATAAGATGGTATTGAATCTTCCAAATATTTCTTCCTCCTCATTTCCATTTTCACTAACTGCACTTGCATAACTTGACACTTCTTTCCTTTCCTTTATTGTATTGTCATTGGTTTAGTTCTTTGGATTTATGCAGGATTTTGTACTTGTAGCTTAGTCAGACACGGTTTTGGCGTGAATTTTACAGAGCATGGAGTCATTTTACTGCTGCAAGTTTGTTTTGTTCACATACGGTAAATGCCGCAAATACTCACTGACTCTTGAAATTGAATGCTGCTGATTTTAATTTCCCTTTTTTGAGTTTTAGCTGATGAGTTTTCGCGTGAGTCCTTGAGGTCGTTTTACTTTTGCATTGTGTGGCGTCTTGAAAATTCATGTCGCTTTTTATTTTCAATTGAAGCACATGTATGTGTATGTTAGCTGCTTGGAATAACATGGCTTGGCTTGCATTGTATCAGCTGAAGCATGACATGAGAGGCTTGTTGAAGCCGTGGCTGTATTTTGTGTTATTCATGTGAAGTAGCAGCTTTTCTTAGAGCTTTGCTATTATTGAAGTAGCGATGTTGTTGTGAATGCTCTTTATCATGTCTGTTATAACCAAATCTCACATTTTGCATCTTTCAGCTGGTTTACGGAATCAAGAAATGTTGGCAAGGTGTGCTGGAGCGGAGCACTTAGATCCAATAGTTTGTACTTAAGTGAGAACCTTAAGTATTCATCGTTCGAAACCGTGACGGCGTCCTGTAGCAGTCGAATTGACAAGAGAGGTTTTTCCGTCCTTAGTTCATCATTATGCTCTTTTTAAAATTGTTTCTGAGCAGTATCATCACCACATCCACATGATTTTGATTCTGTTCATTCTTGCTGTGGCAGGTTTTGGATTCTTAGTTTAGTCGAAACGGCTCCGTCAAGTGAAACAAGTGCGCAGGTTGAACTTGGTTCCAACAAAACATTGTCAGTGTTTCACAAACATCAAGGTTGATTAGTTTCTGAAAACTCCGCTCAAACATTATGACTGCCTGCAGCATTGGCGTCATCGCCTGCAAATATGTTTACTTTTCACAGCAATTTTCAAACCAAAACAAAGAACCTACTACTGCTATGGACTGTAGCTGATCTTGAAGAAACAAACTTTGATTTTTATATGTTGTACGCCTCATCCAATTTGCATTTGTAAACCTGCAGGATATTTGAATCTTGTATATTCCTTGTTTGTTTTATGAATTTTGGGATTTGTAGCTTGCTGCGAATTTCCTTGTTTTTTTCAATGTTGAATTTACCATTTGGCAATTAGCCTTGTTTTGTAGGCTTTTGAAGGCGTAAAAACCATAACGACATTATTGGTACATCTTTTTTATAACTGAAAAGATCTCACTGGATGTTTCAAGGTTTCCATCCTTAATGTTAATAGAATTAATAGATTCCGTGATGGCTAGGATCGTTGGCCTACGACAAAAACGTCGGGATAGCAAGAGTCACTATAACCTTCTTATCTGTATTATTATAGAGAGTAGAGTTATGGTCATAAATAACAATTTGTGCTTTTAACAAAACTCTCCAATTGTCACCAAGTTCCTTAGTACTAGTAGAAGAAGCATCACTAGGGAGAAGTCTAGTAGTGCGACTGAATTTTGGGAGTTCCCAAGAAGAATAAACAACACTATCTGCCGAAGCTTCGGGTGCTTCATAAAACTTATCATCAACTTCCATAGGAATTATTCCTCTACTATCAACGCTTACTCTTGGTAAAATAATGAAATCTCGTTAGACATGGCACCCGGGCCTGCCGGGGCCCGCCTGGACCCGGCTCGAAATTAACGGGGAACAACCGATTTGATTGGGTGCGGGTGCGGGTGCGGGTAAAACCCGGTTTATAATTGCGGGTGCTGGTACGGGAGATGCTACTGCCCGCACCCGCCCCCGCCCGATCTTATAATATTTACTTTAATACTCATATTTAAATTATTTTATATCACATTTATTCACTTTTGAAGAAGTAATTAAAAATCCTCATTAGTCATTTCTCACAATTCACTCAAACTCACATATTTAGAAACAAATTTATTATTAAAATGGTTAAGTTTTTAATAAAATTGTTAATTTTTATTACTATTTAAAAAAAATATTTTTTTGCTGGTGGGGGCGGGTGCGGGGGCGGGCAAACCCGTTTCTATCGGGGACGGGTCTGGGTGGTAAATTTTCACCCCCGACTGGGTTTGGGGGCGGGGGGCGGGTCTATAACAGGGAGGCGGGTGCGGGTGCGGGGCTAGCTAAACCCGCCCCGCCCCGCCCCGTTGCCATGCCTAAATCTCGTCAGCATTTCCAATAAGTGATCTTGCCAAGAAACAAAGCTGAGCTTGTTTACTACAACAAATTAAATCTTTTATTTCCACAGATTTCAACTAATGACTCTTTTGCATAAAAACCTCCACTTGACCACCTCTAATTCATCAAGAACACCTTGAAGACTTTGACCAATGCGCTCCATTATAATTTGGATTCCAAATGATCCACTTGAGTGATATTGAACTCATTACTTGTAACTTGAATTCTATGTAAAATTCTAAGATTAGTCACACCTTGGAGCACTTGTGAGAAGGAGTATTATCTCCACTTGAATTTATCGCGCCTACACAAGCTTGTTAGTCACAATAAACACCCACATATGATCTTATGACCTAAAGATGTTATGCGAGACGATGCACAAAGAGATAGGGTCTCAGGGTCAAAAATTAGGGTGTGAAACTTGTCACACTTTGTCAAAAAAAGAAAAAAAAAAGTTTGTATGATTGCTTACAAGGTATCAAAATCCCCCAAGGGTACTCATCAAATGTGAATAAACTTGTGTCAGAGAACGATCATAAATTAGTTGGCTTAAAATCTCATGATTGTCATGTCTTAATACAACAACTTCTACCAGTGGTTATCCGTGATATTTTACCAAGGAATGTAAGGGTAACTATAACCAGATTGTGCTTATTCTTCAATGTTATATGTAGTAAAGTCATTGATCCTGAAAATTTAGACGAGTTCGAAAATGAGGTTGCAATTTACTTGTGCCAATTAGAGATGTTTTTCCCTCCATCATTCTTTGACATTATGGTTCACTTAGTTGTTCATCTAGTAAGGGAGATTAAAATTTGTGGTCCAGTTTATTTATGGTGGATGTATCCCGTAGAGCGATACATGAAGATCTTCAAAGGGTATACAAAGAATCATCACTGTTCGGAAGCTTCAATCGTTGAACGATATATCACATAAGAAGCTATTTAGTTTTGTACATTGATTTTGTTAGAAGCTAACTCTATACGAATTCCCGAGTCTCTTCATGAGGGAAGATATGATGGTAGAGGTACTTAAGGTTTAGATGTTAAAACTTTTAGCCGAGATGTAGTTCTTCAAGCACATTTGTATATATTAAATAACCTAGTTAAAGTTCAACCTTACTTGGCCTCTCACAAAAGTCTTATATAGAAAAAATACCCCCGGATGAAAGAAAAATGGTTGTTTACAGAGCACAACAAATCTTTCATAACTTGGTTTAATGAAAGTGTTTCTAAAGAGGGTACTTGTGCATCGGAGACAATTAAATGTGTTAGTTCTGTATTGGCAGCAATTTTGCTAAAACAAGGTGTTACATCAAGATGTTATGCTTGATGTCTGGACATGTGATTCTAACATTCTACAGGTGGTGATTCTTAGTGTTGCAGGAATTTGTGCATGATGTCGAGCCCGATGTCCTAACATCTGTTGACAGAACATTCTGTTAAAATGTTAGGGTTTATTTGCTGCGCATTATTTGCATTTTTTGTGTGTTTATGTTCAGTGATTGCGAAAATCTTGGAGTAATATTTTGGAGCAATCACTTTCTGTTATTTCCAGTTTGTTCTATTTGTGTGCAAAAAGATGTGGAGAATAATTAGCTTTAATTATTAATCAAATCTAAGATCTGCTATTGCCCAAGCGCAAGGAGATTGTTTCTATTTAAAGACGTGCAAACCCTAATGGCATGTGTGGAGAAAAGTTATTGAAAGCTGCGTTTCAAGTTTTAGGGTTTTAGTCTTTTGTTAATTGTGTGAATGTGAGCCATTCATTCATCTCTTGGATGTCTGAATTGGACTGAGTCTTTGAGTTGTAAGCTGTTCACTCTAAGCTTTGAAGTACGAGTGCTTTGTTCTTGATTGAAGCTTTTAAGCAAGATCAAGGTGTGTCATTGAAGTGTGTTCTTCTCTTTTGTAAGTTTCTGTAGTTATCAGTGCATGTGATTGAGGGGGAGTGAGAGGTGTCTCTTATCTAAGTGTCTTAGATAGAAATCTCACAAGTAGAGATTAGGTGAGAAGATTGTAAACTGGAGTGTGCTTACGGAGAGTCTTCAAACTAATTCTGTTTAGTGGATTTCCTTCCTAGCTTGGTAGCCCCCAGACGTAGGTGTGATTGCACCGAACTAGGTTAACAATTGCTTGTGTCTCTTTGCTATTGTTTACTGTTTTTATCTTTTTCATAAATTGGCATCAGAGCAGGCATCTTGTTCTGTTTCTGGGTGAGATCTATGGACAATACTTTCTGGTACTATGGACAAGGAAGGAGGATTTGTGAACAGACCACCCATCTTGGATGGATCTAATTATGATTATTGGAAATCACGCATGGTGGCCTTCTTGAAATCTTTGGATAGTAAGGCCTGGAAAGCTGTCATAAAAGGATGGAAACACCCTATCATTGTTGGGAAAGATGGAATAGGAACATCTGATCTGAAACCTGAGGAAGAATGGACTAAGGAGGAGGATGAACTGGCTCTTGGAAACTCTAAAGCATTGAATGCTTTGTTTAATGGAATTGATAGAAACATATTCAGATTGGTGAACAATTGTGAGGTTGCTAAAGATGCGTGGGACATACTCAAAACCACTCATGAAGGCACCTCTAAAGTAAAGATGTCAAGACTTCAGTTGCTAACTACCAAGTTTGAAAATTTAAAGATGAAGGAAGATGAAAGCATACATGACTTCCATATGAACATTCTTGAAATAGCCAATGCTTCAAGTGCCCTAGGTGAAAAGATGTATGATGAAAAGCTGGTAAGAAAGATTCTTAGGTCTATTCCCAAGAGATTTGATATGAAGGTGACTGCCATAGAAGAAGCTCAAGATATCAGCAAGATGAGGGTGGATGAACTTGTTGGATCCCTCCAAACTTTTGAACTAGGGATAAGTGACAGATCTGAAAAGAAAACCAAAAGCATAGCCTTTGTGTCCAATGCTGAAGATGAAGAGGAGGAGTGTGCTCTGGAAGTTGACGAAAGCATATCTAATGCTATAGTGCTGCTAGGAAGACAGTTCAACAAGGTGATGAAGAGAGTAGACATAAAGTCAAGACCAAATGTCAAGAACAACTCATCTGACATCAGCAGGTCTAATGATGGTGGAAGAAGAATAAGGTCTGCAGAAAAATCCACTCAAGGGAAAGGGATTCACTGCCATGGTTGTGAGGGATTTGGCCACATTAGAGCTAAATGTCCTACTTACCTCAAGAAACAAAAGAAGAGCCTGACTGCTTCTTGGTCTGATGAGGATTCAGAAAGTGAACTTGAAGAAGAATATGCTAAACATGTAACTGCCTTGACTGGAAGATGTGTATCTGATGGAGACTCTAGTGATGATGAATTGACCTTTGAAGAACTAGCAGCCTCTTACAAACAGCTGTGTCTCAGAAGTGAAGAAGTTTGTCTTGAAGGGGAGAAGCAGAAGAAACTTATAATGCAACTAAAGGCTGAAAAGGTAGAACATCTTGAAACCATTTCCAAGCTGGAAAATGAAGTAACATTGTTGAATTCCAAGCTTGATCAAATGTCCAAGTCAGTCAGAATGCTGAACAGTGGAACTAACACATTGGATGAAATTCTTCAGTGTGGAAAAGTGGCAGGAGACATGATTGGGCTGGGATTTGATGGTGAGAAGAAACCCTCTTCAGATGCTAGTTCCTCTGGACCTAAATATAACATGTCACATCAGATGTCTCAACATCATGGGAGAATTCATGTATCTGGACCTAAAAATAATATGTCACATCAGGTGCCTCAACATCATAGGAGGGGTCATCCCAACCACTTAAGGGGAAGATTCTAGAGATGGAGATGTCATTACGGTGGGAGTTTTGGTCACATAAAACCTTTTTACTTCAGACTCTATGGATATCCTAAGCCTGATCCTCAACCTAGATCAAATCAAAACACGTCTGCTAATGGAAGACAATGGGTTCCCAAGGCTGCTGCTACCAGTTTAATAGCTCACATGTCTCTCAGAGTCTCAGCTAAGGAGGATTGGTACTTTGACAGTGGTTGCTCTAGACACATTACAAGAATTAAAGAACTGTTAGTTGACATCAAATCTCACTCCACAAACTATGTGACCTTTGGTGATGGAGCCAAGGGTGAAATCAAAGGGGTTGGAAAGATGAACTGCTCAGGAGTTCCAAATCTTGATAATGTGCTGCTGGTTAAAGGGTTGACTGCCAATTTGATCAGCATCAGTCAATTGTGTGATCAAGGATTCAGTGTCAACTTCACCAAATCTGAATGCTTGGTTACTAATGAAAAGAGTGAGGTGATCATGAAGGGAGTCAGATCTAAGGACAACTGCTACTTATGGGTTCCTCAAGATTCTAGTTACTCCTCCATTTGTGCCCTTGCTAAAGATGGTGAAGTTAAATTGTGGCACCAAAAACTTGGTCATCTACATCTAAAAGGTATGAAAAGGATTATCTCCATGGAAGCTGTCAGAGGAATACCTAAGCTAAAGATTGAAGAAGGAAGGGTATGTGGTGAATGTCAAATTGGAAAGCAAACTAAGATGTCACACCAGAAGATTAAACATCTCACTACTTCAAAAGTGTTGGAACTACTTCACATGGACTTGATGAGGCCTATGCAAGTGGAAAGTCTTGGTGGGAAGAAGTATGCCTATGTGGTGGTTGATGATTTTCCAGATATACTTCGGTGAGTTTTATTAGAGAAAAATCTGAAGTGTTTGATGTGTTAAGAGATCTTTGCCAAAGACTCCAAAGAGAAAAGGAGAGTAATATTATTAGAATCAGAAGTGATCATGGGAAGGAATTTGAAAATTACAAATTTGCTGAATTTTGTTCATCTGAAGGGATTGGCCATGAATTCTCATCTCCCATTACTCCACAGCAAAATGGAGTTGTGGAACGAAAGAATAGAACTATCCAGGAATCAGTTAGAGCTATGATCCATGCCAAGAAATTGCCTTACCATTTATGGGCTGAAGCTATGAACACTGCTTGTTATGTTCATAATAGAGTGACCTTAAGAACAGGAACCACTACTACCTTTTATGAGATATGGAAGGGAAGAAAGCCTACTGTCAAATACTTTCATGTGTTTGGAAGCAAATGCTATATCTTGGCAGATCGTGATCAAAGAAGAAAGATGGATCCAAAAAGTGATGAAGGAATATTCTTGGGCTACTCTACTAATAGCAGGGCCTACAGAGTCTTCAACTCTAGAACTAAAGCTATGATGGAGTCCATAAATGTTGTTGTTGATGATTTACATAAGGAGGCTGATGTTCTAGATGGTGTTGGAACATTCTTTGATATCTCTGCAAAAGCTTCAAACAAAAACACTGATCTTAATCCTACTAATGCTGAACCTGAATCTGAGCTTGTAAACAAGGGACCCTCCATCAGAGTTCAGAAAGACCATCCTAGAGATCTTATCATAGGTGATCTAAATGAGGGAGTCATTACTAGATCAAGAGAAGTCATAATAAGCTCGTGTTTTGTGTCAAAAGTTGAGCCTAAAAATGTCAAGGAAGCCTTAAATGATGAATTCTGGATTAATGCCATGCAAGAAGAGCTAGGACAATTCAAGAGAAATGAAGTATGGGAGTTGGTTCCAAGACCTGAAGGAACAAATGTGATTGGAACAAAGTGGGTTTACAAGAACTAGTCATATGAAAAATGGGTGGTTGTCGCGGTGAGAATCAGATACCAAGCTATTATGTTAACTTGAATCGCAAATCTTAATGTTCACCACCGGTCTTTATTTTATCCAAAGGAAAGGGTTAAAGATCGAAAATCCTAATAAAAGAATCTAGGTTCGGGGGTTGGTTACGCTTAGGGAAGGTATTAGCATCCTAAACGCCTGCAGTACTCTACAGGAACCTCTTGTTTTATTTGTGTTATGTTATTTATTCGCTTGCTAAGGGTATGTGCTAAGGTAAAACCTAGGGGTTAGTATCTAAGTATACTCGCCAAGACATCGCATCTTGTGCCTACGTATCCTGACGGGAGTGGAATCAGAGTATCCGTAGTTCCCCTTAAAGAGGGTGAGGAACTCTTGACTGTGGTCAAGGTTCCCGGGGGAGGTAAGTATCCATGGCAAGATAATTACATGGAGTGCGGTGACTCCAAAGTTATGATTAAGTTAAAAGGGTAGATTAAGTGTCCATGGTGGAACACATGTATAGAGTGTGGTGACTCCGGTCCTAAGGTTAGGATTTATGAGAAGGACCTAAAGGTTGATGGCGATGCTTAAAAAGAAATCGACTTACAAGGGAAAAAATGGCTCGATGTGAATCGAGAGTTTATTTTGAAAAATGGTTTGAATATACAGGCGAGGAACAAAGATCAACACAACATTGTTACATCATGAGTGCAGGATATGAGTGAGAGAATAGTCAGAACAAGAATCGAAATAAAAGTAAAAATTTTATTTTTAACTAATCAAAAGATAACTAAATATTTTTTTGGATTTTTAAATATAAAAAATATAAACAAAATATCAAGAGAGAAAAGTAAATATTTTTGACATTTTTCTTCAATTTTTTTAACAAATAAACTAAATGAGAAGTTAAGTCCTAAATTAAAATTAACTAACAAAAAAACAATATATTAACAAATTATTAAAAGTAAGATAAAATAAAACTCTAAATAAATCTAATTAACTAATTAATTTTCTAATTAAAACTAATTTAGTTAAAACTAACTAAAAAACATGAATTGGGTCAAAAAACCATTGCCAAGGGAGGCCCATCATGGGCGCTGGATTGAACCCGACCCAGTTTGCCTAAAAGCATGATTCACCCCAAATAACCCTAGATCCTAATTTCTAACGGCCAATTCTCAGGCTTCTCTCAAACTCTCACTCATTTTTCTTCATACCCTCAGCCTCTCATCTATCTCATTCGCTCAGCCACCCTCTCATTTCACTCACACTCCTTTCGTTCGAGCATATTCACGACTAAAAACAACACCAATCACTGCAACGAAGAACCAATTAAAACCAGATTGAAGAAGAATTCAAAGCATGCTCAGCATAAATTTCAAAACAAAACATCACACCAACTATCCATAGCAATAGGCATCAATTAGGAGCATCATCAAACATTTCAAACATGGTAAAACAAAGTAGAATAAAGCAAGGAAAGATTAAGATTTTACCGTATGGCGTCGGCGACGGTGGTGTATGGAGGATTCACACGGTCGAGAGCAGTCTTACGACAACACCCACTTTGAAAAGCTCGACGCACTGACTCGATGCCAACAATTTCTGGGTATGATTTCTATCCTTTGATGATTGTTTGTGAATCTGTTTGTTGCATGAATCTCCTGCGAAATGAGTGTTGGCTGTGCGTGAGAGTGAACTTTTTTTTGTCAAATTTGTGAATGAATTTTTTGTGGTGAAACTCTATGATGGTTGTAATGTTTGTGTGTGATGCTGTGATCAGATGTGAGTTTCTCGTTCTTGATATGCTGTTGTTGGTGTGTATTGGTGATGTTTGTGTAGCTGGTGGATGAAATTCTTCTTTGTCAGTGAGTATGGAATGTGTTTCTGATGTTCTTTAGTGCTATGTGGTGTATGTGAATTTTCTGAGTTTGGTGTTTTTCTCAACACATGTGGTGTATGTACGTGAATCTTGGTATGTGGAACTGTGATATGTTTTTTCTCTGCAATGTGTATGTGTTGTTTCCTCTCATTCCCCCCCTAAAATGTATGTGAATCTTGTCCTTTTATAAGCTCCATCCATTATGACATCCATTCTTGCTTTGGAAACAAAATAATGTTGTTCTGGACATGTTGAAAAGCTGTTTTGGAAACAAAGTGAGCTGCTGTGAATTTAATGACATCATTTCCATTTTGATTCAAACATGTTGGAAAAAAATTTTATTCAACTTAATTTCCCTTAGGATGTTGTCTTGAACATATTGATGATGATGATGATTCTATGCGTGTTGTTTTGGAACCCACCCTTTATTCACATTAAACTTCTCTTTGAATGTTTGGATTGATGATGTTTGAAAGAAATTGAAAACCATGTTCGAACTTGTCTGAAGATTGTTTTGGTAAGAAATCAACACTGTTTGGGACATGTTTTGTGTGGATAATGATCATTTCTAATTTAATTCAGAGATGCTGAAACATACTTTTTATTCAAATTACTTTTCCCTTGAATGCTGGATTGTTCTTTCCATTTGAACCTATTATGTTTGAGATGCTTGTGTTGTGATTACTGAGATTATGAACTGATTTGAGTTCATTTTGGATAGGTGATTAATATGCTTCAGTATCTCCAACAAGATAAATGGTCCCACTCTGGAAAAAATCTACTAAATTCAAACTCATAGTTGTATCCGCTGGTGTAAACTCAAACAAAATAGCCGTCACCTTTTCACAACACCCTTTTTGCAATCTCTGCATTCAATGATGAAACCATGTGGGAAAATAGTCCAGATGACGTGACACTACCTGGTCTAGGAAGCATTTAATACACGTGCCAAATATTGATTTTTTTTTTTTTGGTGATATCTCAAACCTTTTGAAGAGTGGTGGCCCATCTGCAGTTGTGATACCTTTGAAACCTTAGGCACCTGGCCGTTTGGTAACACCTTCATTAAATGTAGCTCATTTGTATTTTGTATTAACGAGTGATTCTCAACATAAGGAGCGAGAAGCTCCCCTTTTATGACTTTCATTGATTTGCAAATGATCTTTTTCATGTCTTTTGTATATAAAACGTAACAGGATTTGGTGAGATTGATGTAAGGCATCCTTAATGTAATGGCCTTGTAACACGTCCTCTTATGAATGGAGATGGTCTTGATCAATTCATATTTTGTGAAGAAACAATGTAAACATGATAAACCCCTAATATCCAAAGTATTCTTCTTTTTGACCTTAGCTTTGAGTTTTCAAACTTTTGATTTTGAATAAGACTTCTTGGATCTTGAAACCACATGGAACTCTCTTGTAACTTGAATAATTTGAATTTTAGATTTTGCGAATTAAAACTCATGGCTGTGAGAAATTGAGAACATTGTAATTGGAATTTTGTAGAAACAATAGTGAATTCAATTAAATTTGTGAAGAACATGGTCCTTGAATTTCACTTTAAAATCCTTGTAATCTTGACAAGATGAATAATCATGGAACTTGAGACAAACATGGAGCTTTGACTTGAATTTGAACTTCACAATATTTGTGAAACTCTTGTAACCTCGAATTGGTTAGCCCTAGCTTCCAGTTAGATCACACACCAATCACATCCTAACAAAGGGCGACCCTTATTCTTCTTGAAACGTATACAAAGCCCTTTGAGACATTCTGAGTAAAATGGCCAGTAGAAAACCCTAGAAATCTTTTGAACCATAACCCAACGATCACATCTTGAAGTACCTGACTGTGAGAACTAATATCATCCACACTTGAAATCATTGCACCTGCACAGACTAGTTAGTCACAATAAACACGCACAAAGACTTATGTCCTGAAGATGCTTATGCGGGATGATGCACAAAGATGGTGGAATCTTATGGTCAAAAATTAGGGTATGACAGATGCCCCTACTTAAGTTTCTTCTATCCGGAGATATGTAGATTGAAATCTTCGTCTCGACGTGTTAGGAGATACTTAAATACAAACATGCACAATTTTTGCCCCTAAGATGCCACAAATGCACATGATATGAAATGATATGATATAAATGCAAAGACAAGGATCCTGTGGGTAATGGTGTCACAGGGAAAAGTATAGATGGGGAAAAGGCAATGTCATTCCAGGAAAGCATCAGAATCACAAAGTGAAAAATCTGGAAAACATCATCTAAGAATGGCATTGGATGAAAAAGGACACCAGACATTCAATAATGGCTTTGAATGAAAGGCAAACTCAATATCTAATAATGGCTTTAGATGAATGTGAACAAAAACTACATTCAAGAATGGCATTGAATGCATAGAAACCAGTCATCCAATAATAGCTTTGAATGAAAGATATAATCACAATATCTAATAATGGCTTTAGATGAATGTGAGATAAAGTAATCACTCGTCCAATAATGGTTTTGAATGAAAGGTATAATCACAATATCTAATAATGGCTTTAGATGAATGTGAGATAAAGTAATCAGTCATTCAATAATGGCTTTGAATGAAAGGTATATCACAATATCTAATAATGGCTTTAGATGACTGTGAACAAAGACTACATTCAAGAATGCAAAAGGAACCAATCATCCAATAATGGCTTTGAATGAGAGGTACAATCACAATATCTAATAATGGCTTTAGATGACTGTGAACAAAGAATCGATCTGGAAGAACATCAGAAATAGGGACTCATCCGGAAAAGCATCAGATGGTAAAGAAACCAGACGTCCAATAATGGCTTTGAATGAAAGGTATAATCACAATATCTAATAATGGCTTTAGATGACTGTGAACAAAGGCTACATTCAAGAATAGCATTGAATGCAAAGAAACCAATCATCCAATAATAGCTTTGAATGAAAGGTAAACTCACAATATCTAATAATGGCTTTAGATGAATGTGAACAAAGTGGAGATCCAAGAAAGCATTGGATGCAAAGAAACCAATCATCCAATAATGGCTTTGAATGAAAGGTATAATCACAATGTCTGAGAAGGCATCAGATGAGAAGGAGATAAATAGTGGAAATCCAAGAAAGCATTAGACAGAAGAAACCAACATGTCCAAGAAAGCATTGAACGAATATGAACAAGGAGATACCCAAGAAAGCATTGGATAGACGCGACAATATATGTTTGGTAGGTGCCAAGTGAGTTGGACTTAGTGACAAGGTGAGACGTGACGACACGACCTATGGAGAATGCATATGAGTACAAATGAGGATAACACTATTGCTATGCATATGTGTATGAATTATGCCATGATATATGATCAAATGCAAATGCAGATGCAATGCAGACGTCGACGACACGGCTCGACTCTTTTGTGGAGAAGACAAGACTGGAAGACTGATTCCTCAACACGGATGTCATTATCATTCTGCTTGGGGACTAAAGATACTAACACTGGGCACAACTCTGCCAAACTGGTAAATTGTATCAAGTTGACGATCCCTGTAGGAAGGATGAGAGCTGCTTAGGGACTCTTCAAGTTAATTGCCCCAGATTAGCTGAATGTTGTAGATGAACTGATCATTGCTTCAACTGGTCCGATTCTGAAATGACTGAATTACTGTGCACTTGGAAAGCTTGCCCCAGTCTGAGTCTTAAAAAAATCTTCTGTATAAACCCATTCTGAGAAGGACTTACACTGTAACACAAATCTTGAACGGATTCTCGACAGGATGTGGAAGGAACTTGCCCCTGATAGGATCACTGACCAAGTTTCTCGACTGTTTGAAGATTCCTTGAGAGGAAAGCCAGTTTGCAAACAAAAGTGTTCATACAAACATAGTAAATGTAAAGTTCATGCAACCTTTGAAATGAAAATCATTTTTGGAAAGATGCAAAGCACAATGAGTCATTGGTCAGAACACGGCGGTTCAAGACATTTAAAAGTGAAAGGTAAAGCAAAAGGCGTGATGCCAAAACAAATGATCCGCAAAGATCTTTAGGAGTCAGTTTACGCAACCTTGTTGTAGTATGCTTTCAAAATAACCTTGCTTCAATTAGGTCTTTTGAGGGTTATAACGTAGCCTGGTTCACGGTTTTAAGAAACAAAGGATAAAGGCTCAAAGTTTATTTGTACCCACCCAATCTTCGTGATGATCTTTAGTCCTACGCTCAGTCAACTCAAACTATGCACTCAGGTTCCCATAGGTTAGGAATTGTACTGATGATAATGATGATGGTTCCGAAATCAATGAACTTGAGATGATGGTCACTTCTTCCTTACAACTTTTGGTTGTCATACAAGCTTGTTCTTATTTCTCTTTGTAGAAGGTAAGGTCATGAGCTTCCCATCTTTTTTAGCTTTTGCCTCGAAAGGGACTCGGCTCGTTTTTTTTAGTAAGGATTTATTGACGATCCTTCTTTATTTGTCACTTTGGGAACAACTTGTACAACAATTATTCATTTGATTTGGAAGAGTTAAAAGGTTGTGAATGCTAGGCTTGATGATTACGGTGAACCATCATTGGCTTCTGACCTGAAAGACATCTTCGACACTTGAGAATGCAACCTTTATGGGAGAGGTGTCTTGCATGAAACTCTTGTATTTGAATGCACAATCAAGTTAACTGAGAACTACCCTGCCCCAGGTTAAGATTGCGGGTTTTTATTTGTAAAGAAAAGAAACTTCTACTTCAAAGCTTAAAGGGGTTGACGAGGGAATAACTTCCTTATTTCTCCAGTGTTTGGGAATTGAAACAATGCCATACATCGTCAGCAAAGTTTTGATTTGAAAGCACACCAACAACAATTATGAGTATTTTATTTTCATCATCCTCCCTCCAATCTTTGTATAATCGAAAGAAAATGGAAAAGAGATAAAATATTTTTTGTTTTTTTTGTTTTTTTTCGAAAAGGAAAGCATAAAGATGTAAATAGCAGACACAAATGAATTGAATCCAAAAGTCGCAGTGCTCATTTTATTAATTATGCAAGTACAAACATAATTTGAAAGCAAACAGCTAATACAAGATAAGGAAAATGCAAACAATAAGAAACAAAAGCTTAGTGACTAATCAGAAGCAAGAGTGAGCTGTCCTGTCCGAAACACTGAAGTCTGCTGAAGTCAGCTGAAGCTTCACTTAGTGTGCTCTGGCAAAGGATTGTTCTTGACATTCGGATTGGTGTCACGAAATGAGAGCATACCAATTCTGATCAGCTCTTGTACTCTAGCCTTCAATGCAAAGCATCCTTCTAAATTATGACCTGCACCACCTTGATGGTATTCACAATGAAGACCAGTCCTATAGCCGGCTGGAAGAGGATTTGGAGGAGGAGGCAAAGGCCTTGTAGTAATCAAACCCTTTTGAACCAGACCAGGATATAATTCAGTGTACGTCATTGGAATAGGATAAAAATTATTCCTATTACGGTACTGATTTTGTCCAACAGCTGGACGTTGAAGAGCTTGAGCTTGTTGTGGAGCAGTAACCACAGGAGTAACAGCAGCAATATCAGGGTGATCAGCATATTGTGGTCGGGGACGAGGCCTTCTCACTTCAGTCATGACAACATTGGTATGGTCTTCTCTCTTCTTCTGGAAATTCCCATAGGATTTCTTAGCACCATTAGAAGATTCAGTAGCTTTGGATACTTTAACCTTCTTGAGTCCTTCCTCGAGTCTTTGACCAATAGTAACCAAATAAGTGAAATTAGAGGAAACACTACCAATCATCTTCTCCCAGTAGAATGGAGACAAGGTGTCCATAAACAATCCGGTTAATTCTTTCTCTGCTAGAGGAGGTTCAACTTGGGAAGCGAGTTCTCTCCAACGCTGAGCATATTCCTTGAAATACTCTTTCTCATTCTGAGACATATTTTGAAGCTGACGACGATCAGGAGCCATGTCGAAGTTATATTTATATTGCTTCATGAAGGCATTAGTAAGATCCTGGAAACAGTGAATGCTGTTCTGTTCAAGATTCATATACCATTTGAGAGAAGCCCCACTCAGACTATCTTGAAAATAATGGATAAGCAACTTCTGATTCTTGGCATGAGCAGCCATCTTTCGGGTATACATGACCAAATGAGCTCTTGGACAAGAATCACCTTTGTACTTCACAAAATCCGGAGTCTTGAACTTAGCAGGCATAACAAGGTCAGAAACCAAGCACATGTTTTCTGCATCAATGTTGAAGAAATCAGTACCCTCTACGGCTTTGAGTCTCTTGTCTATGGTCTGAAAATGTTCACGGACAACTTTAGGTTCGACAAAATCTTCATGGTCTTCACCCTGAACACTGGTATCATTGTACTCATAGAGGGGGTTTTCAAAAGGAGGTCGAGTAGTCTGGGCAACAGCATGAACCACAGGTCTATGCTCGGAGAAAACTGGAGCTTGAAACACTGGTCTGGAAGTCTGACCAATCATAGCAGTAGATGCAAGAGGTGGTGAGTAGTTGTGTGGCAAACCAAACTCTGGCCAAGTTGAAGGTGGCACCTGAACAGGCTGAGGATCAGCATTTGAAACTTTCCAAATGACAGTCCTTTGGGGTTGTTCTCCTCTAGCAATCAAGACTTGGAGCATTTCAGTGAGATTTGCCATGCCTGACTTAAGGTCATCGATCTCCATTCGGATCTCAGCGTTGTGTGCTTCTTGCTCTGACATTATGCGTCTGTAGTTAGCTCTAGTCCGATATCTGTGTCGAGGAATCAGCATGATGACCCACAGGTGACACTGGAAGATAGAGACGGTTGGGAATGAGTTGTTGGACAGACGTATGCAATGCAAAGATGCAAATGATATGCAATGCAATGCAATGGTTTCAAGGAACTCAAAAGTAGGTTACAAACATTTCGAAACAAAAAGTTTCATTTTATATTCCATGATTTTTTATTGATTTTGCAAGGGAAAGAACAATTGAGTTTCTTGAAACCGAATGGTGATTCATGAATGCATGAATGGATGCATAAACACAGGTATACACATATACACATATACAGGTAAACAAGCAAGGGCTTGGGTTTGAAGATCACGAGCATGGAGCCAAGGTCTAACCATCCCAATAGATGTGTACTATGGTTTCAAATGTACTTGCCGAACGGGTTCTACAAAGTTCCCAGAGTCTACAATCCATCTTTCAGATATTATCGATTTCCCAAATCACTTGGTAGTCAATAATATTCTCAAGAGGATCTCGTCCGAGTGTAGTATCGCGTAGCGACTATTTTGGAAATAGACTCTCGCATAGTCCCTGCACTACATCCTAAAAGGCCAAGTGGGGTTAAAGGTACTACGGTCCTCAGTCTCACGGGTTCTTGGCCGAAATTAATATCGTTTTCACAAATGGACTCGTTCAAACAACATTAATTTCAAAAGAACCTAAACTGAGCGATGATTTTCTCAATTCAACTTATCAGGAATCGACTCCGTCAAAGTATCCTTGACCATACCATCTCCTATCATAATTGCACTCAAGTCCGGGTGTAGGACTCCTCACCACTCAAGAACCCCTGCACACAGCAAAACCAGGCACAACAGATATAAACAAGCAAAATAATAAATAAGCAAGGAAAAACAAGAATACTAAACAAGTTAGGCCTAACCCTCTAAGTTAAGATCCCCAGTGAAGTCGCCATTTCTGTCGCGGTGAGAATCAGATACCAAGCTATTATGTTAACTTGAATCGCAAATCTTAATGTTCACCACCGGTCTTTATTTTATCCAAAGGAAAGGGTTAAAGATCGAAAATCCTAATAAGAGAATCTAGGTTCGGGGGTTGGTTACGCTTAGGGAAGGTATTAGCATCCTAAACGTCTGCAGTACTCTACAGGAACCTCTTGTTTTATTTGTGTTATGTTATTTGTTCGCTTGCTAAGGGTATGTGCTAAGGTAAAACCTAGGGGTTAGTATCTAAGTATACTCGCCAAGACATCGCATCTTGTGCTTACGTATCCTGACGGGAGTGGAATCAGAGTATCAGTAGTTCCCCTCAAAGAGGATGAGGAACTCTTAACTGTGGTCAAGGTTCCCGGGGGAGGTAAGTATCCATGGCAAGATAATTACATGGAGTGCGGTGACTCCAAAGTTATGGTTAAGTTAAAAGGGTAGATTAAGTGTCCATGGTAGAACACATGTATAGAGTGTGGTGACTCCGGTCCTAAGGTTAGGATTTATGAGAAGGACCTAAAGGTTGATGGCGATGCTTAAAAAACAATCGACTTACAAGGGAAAAAATGGCTCGATGTGAATCGAGAGTTTATTTTGAAAAATGGTTTGAATATACAGGCGAGGAACAAAGATCAACACAACATTGTTACATCATGAGTGCATGATATGAGTGAGAGAATAGTCAGAACAAGAATCGAAATAAAAGTAAAAATTTTCTTTTTAACTAATCAAAAGATAACTAAATATTTTTTTGGATTTTTAAATATAAAAAATATAAACAAAATATCAAAAGAGAAAAGTAAATATTTTTGACATTTTTCTTCAATTTTTTTAACAAATAAACTAAATGAGAAGTTAAGTCCTAAATTAAAATTAACTAACAAAAAAACAATATATTAACAAATTATTAAAAGTAAGATAAAATAAAACTCTAAATAAATCTAATTAACTAATTAATTTTCTAATTAAAACTAATTTAGTTAAAACTAACTAAAAAACATGAATTGTGTCAAAAAACCATTGCCAAGGGAGGCCCATCATGGGCGCTGGATTGAACCCGACCCGGTTTGCCTAAAAGAATGATTCACCCCAAATAACCCTAGATCCTAATTTCTAACGGCCAATTCTCAGGCTTCTCTCAAACTCTCACTCATTTTTCTTCATACCCCCAGCCTCTCATCTATCTCATGCGCTCAGCCACCCTCTCCTTTCACTCACACTCCCTTCGTTCGAGCATATTCACGACTAAAAACAACACCAATCACTGCAACGAAGAACTAATTAAAACTAGATTGAAGAAGAATTCAAAGCATGCTCAGCATAAATTTCAAAACAAAACATCACACCAATTATCCATGGCAATAGGAATCAATTAGGAGCATCGTCAAACATTTCAAACATGGTAAAACAAAGTAGAATAAAGCAAGGAAAGATTAAGATTTTACCGTATGGCGTCGGCGACGGTGGTGTATGGAGGATTCACACGGTCGACAGCAGTCTTACGACAACACCCACTTTGAAAAGCTCGACGCAATGGTTTGATGCCGACGATTTCCGGGTATGATTTCTATCCTTTGATGATTGTTTATGAATCTGTTTGTTGCATGAATCTCCTGCGAAATGCGTGTTGGCTGTGCGTGAGAGTGAACTTTTTTTTGTCAAATTTGTGAATGAATTCTCTGTAATGGTTGTAATGTTTGTGTGTGATGTTGTGATCTGATGTGAGTTTCTCGTTCTTGATATGCTACTGTTGGTGTGTATTGGTGATGTTTGTGTAGCTGGTGGATGAAATTCTTCTTTATCAGTGAGTATGGTATGTGTTTCTGATGTTCTTTGGTGCTATGTGGTGTATGTGAATTTTCTGAGTTTGGTGTTTTTCTCAACACATGTGGTGTATGTACGTGAATCTTGGTATGTGGAACTGTGATATATTTTTTCTCTACAATGTGTATGTGTTATTTCCTCTCAGTCCCCCCTAAAATGTATGTGAATCTTGTCCTTTTATAAGCTCCATCCATTATGACATCCATTCTTGCTTTGGAAACAAAATAATGTTGTTCTGGACATGTTGAAAAGCTGTTTTGGAAACAAAATGAGCTGCTGTGAATTTAATGACATCATTTCCATTTTGGTTCAAACATGTTGGAAAAAATTTTTATTCAACTTAATTTCTCTTAGGATGCTGTCTTGAACATATTGATGATGATGATGATTCTATGCATGTTGTTTTGGAACACACTCTTTATTCACATTAAACTTCTCTTTGAATGTTTGGATTGATGATGTTTGAAAGAAATTGAAAACCATGTTCGAACTTGTCTGAAGATTGTTTTGGAAAGAAATCAACACTGTTTGGGACATGTTTTGTGTGGATAATGATCATTTCCAATTTAATTCAGACATGCTGAAACATACTTTTTATTCAAATTACTTTTCCCTTGAATGCAGGATTGTTCTTTCCATTTGAACCTATTATGTTTGAGATGCTTGTGTTGTGATTACTGAGATTATGAACTGATTTAAGTTCATTTTGGATAGGTGATTAATATGCTTCAGTATCTCCAACAAGATAGATGGTCCCACTCTGGAAAAAATCTACTAAATTCAAACTCATAGCTGTATCCGCTGGTGTAAACTCAAACAAAATAGCCGTCACCTTTTCACGGCACCCTTTTCGCAATCTCTGCATTCAATGATGAAACCATGTGGGAAAATAGTCCAGATGACATGGCACTACCTGGTCTAGGAAGCATTTAATACACGTGCCAAATATTGATTATTTTTTTTTTGTGATATCTCAAACCTTTTGAAGAGTGGTGGCCCATCTGCAGTAGTGATACCTTTGAAACCTTAGGCACCTGGCCGTTTGGTAACACCTTCATTAAATGTAGCTCGTTTGTATTTTGTATTAACGAGTGATTCTCAACATAAGGAGCGAGAAGCTCCCCTTTTATGACTTTCATTGATTTGTAAATGATCTTTTTCATGTCTTTTGTATATAAAACGTAACAGGATTTGGTGAGATTGATGTAAGGCATCCTTAATGTAATGGCCTTGTAACACGTCCTCTTCTGAATGGAGATGGTCTTGATCAATTCATATTTTGTGAAGAAACAATGTAAACATGATAAACCCCTAATATCCAAAGTATTCTTCTTTTTTACCTTAGCTTTGAGTTTTCAAACTTTTGAGTTTGAATAAGACTTCTTGGATCTTGAAACCACATGGAACTCTCTTGTAACTTGAATAATTTGAATTTTAGATTTTGCGAATTAAAACTCATGGTTGTGAGAAATTGAGAACATTGTAATTGGAATTTTGTAGAAACAATAGTGAATTCAATTGAATTTGTGAAGAACATGGTCCTTGAATTTCACTTTAAAATCCTTGTAATCTTGACAAGATGAATAATCATGGAACTTGAGACATACATGGAGCTTGGACTTGAATTTGAACTTCACAATATTTGTGAAACTCTTGTAACCTCGAATTGGCTAGCCCTAGCTTCCAGTTAGATCACACACCAATCACATCCTAACAAAGGGCGACCCTTATTCTTCTTGAAACGTATACAAAGCCCTTTGAGACATTCTGAGTAAAATGGCCAGTAGAAAACCCTAGAAATATTTTGAACCATAACCCAACGATCACATCTTAAAGTACCTGACTGTGAGAACTAATATCATCCACACTTGAAATCATTACACCTGCACAGACTGGTTAGTCACAATAAACACGCACAAAGACTTATGTCCTGAAGATGCTTATGCGGGATGATGCACAAAGATGGTGGAATCTTATGGTCAAAAATTAGGGTATGACAGTGGTCACAAGAAATAAAGCCAGATTAGTTGCTCAGGGTTATGCTCAGATTAAAGGAGTTGACTTTGATGAAACCTTTGCTCCTGTAGCTCGTCTTGAATCCATCAGATTGTTATTGGGAGTCGTTTGCATCCTAAGATTCAAGCTGCTTCAGATGGATGTAAAGAGTGCCTTCTTAAATGGTTATCTAAGTGAGGAAGTCTATGTGGAACAACCTAAGGGTTTCATTGATCCAACCTTTCCAGAACATGTTTATAAGTTGAAGAAAGCTCTATATGGATTGAAGCAAGCTCCAAGAGCTTGGTATGAGAGACTAACTGAATTTCTTGTTGAGAATGGATACAAAAAAGGTGGCATAGATAAGACTCTTTTTGTCAAAGATGAAGGACGGAAACTCATGGTTGCTCAAATTTATGTTGATGATATTGTGTTTGTTGGATGTCTGATGAGATGGTTTAACATTTTGTTCAACAAATGCAGGCAGAATTTGAGATGAGTCTTATTGGTGAGTTAACTTATTTTCTTGGGTTGCAAGTCAAACAGATGGAAGATTCTATATTCCTATCTCAGAGTAAATACGCCAAGAACATAGTTAAGAAGTTTGGGATGGAGAATGTCAGTCATAAAAGGACACCTGCTCCTACTCATGTGAAGTTGTCTAAAGAAGAAAAGGGTGTTAATGTGGACCAAAGTTTACATAGGAGTATGATAGGGAGCCTACTTTATCTTACAGCTAACAGGCCTGACATTGCTTTTGCTGTAGGTGTCTGTGCTAGATACCAAGCTGAACCCAAAGTGAGTCATATCAATCAAGTAAAGAGGATTCTGAAGTATGTAAATGGAACATGTGATTATGGTATGCTATATACACATGGATCTGGCAATGTTTTATCTAAATATTGTGATGCTGATTGGGCTAGAAGTGCTGATGATAGGAAAAGTACTTCAGGAGGTTGCTTCTTCTTGGGGAACAACCTTATATCATGGTTTAGCAATAAGCAAAATTGTGTTTCTCTATCTACTACTGAAGTAGAGTATATAGCAGCTGGAAGTAGTTGCTCTCAACTGGTGTGGATGAAATAAATGCTAACTGAATACAATGTCACACAAGATGTCATGACATTGTATTGTGATAATTTAAGTGCTATAAACATATCCAAGAACCCTATTCAACACAGCAGGACCAAACACATTGATATTCGTCATCATTTCATAAGGGAACTTGTAGAAGACAAGGTTATTACTCTAGAACATGTTGTCACACAGAAGCAGTTAGCTGAAATTTTCAATAAGGCTTTGGATGCAAGTTAATTTGAAATCTTAAGAGGAAAATTAGGCATTTGTATTTATGAAGATCTATAGCAATTAATGGCGTGTGGGCAACTTTCATTAAAATTTAAATATTTAAAAAGTCATTTACTATTTTGTGGAAATATCATTTACTACCTATTAGGTTTCCAACGAAAGCAGCCCCCCTACCATAGGCAATCATTTCATCTCATTGTTCCCATACGCTACATCCATCTTGCTCCATACCTGTTCAGTTCTTTCACCTTCCATCTCAGAAAAAGAAATTTTTCTGATCCAAGTTCAAACCTTTGCAAGAATTTTACGATGTCTCAACATCATTCTTCTTCTCCATCCAAGCACTCTCCTGCAAAAATTCCTACCCCTCTGAAATCTAGGGTTCCTTCTGAAGGTATTTCTCCTGATGCTGTTCTTGATGTTGCTCCACTGTCTATGATTCCCCTTCCTGAAACTGTGAAGACAAAGCCCAACAAACTGCATGCAAGAAGTTCCAAACGTGCACCTGCAGGTAACTCCTCTAAAACCACTTTCGAGTCGTCTTCTGAATATAAGGATGGTGAAGGTAGTAAGTATGTTCATAGGGCTATTACAAGTATTGTTACTGGACTGTTGTATGGAGAACATAGGGTTCCTGGGATTAATATCCCACTGTCTAAAATTGATGTTGTTCCTACCATAGATGCAAAACAGAGTGAGGAAATAGATGTAGATTCTTCCAATTCTGAGAAGGATAATGATACTGAAAATCTGTACAAGTTAGCTAACTCTGTGCTGGAGGAAGGAAGGAGTGCAGGTGTTGGTGAGGGTTCTGGTTTAGAGAAGAAGAGTGTGGTTCCTGATCAGAGTAAGGGAAAAACTAATGACTCTGATGATGTTGTGAATCTTATTGATGTTCCCTCTGACAATGAGTTAATTGCAAATGTGCATCCTGGTATAGCTAAGAGGTTGACTATGGTTCCTATATTTTTGATCAAACTATGAAGCATGCTCGGACCTTTGCTGTGAAGATGCCCATTGCATTTCCTTCCCTAATCTGTGGCATTATATTAAATCAGCACCCTGGTATCCTGTCTCATTCTGATGTTGCTTGCAAAAGGGAATCTGCCTTGTCCCTTCACTATAAACTGTTTGCAGGTAACCATGTCCCTGACATTGTCATGACATCTGATTCTGCTGCAAACCAGCCAACTGACAAGTCAAGGGTGATCTCTGAATTAGTAGAAGTCTGCAGAGAGCTGGATGAGGTTATTCGGGTCAGTACTGAAAGAAAACTCAAGTTTGAAAGGTTGATCAGGACTCTGAGAATGTCTGGGGGTGATACAACTGCTGAGGATGAAAATGAAAATGAAGGTATTGAGGAGGGTGGTTCTGATGATTTTGATGGTGATGCTGAGGGTGAAGAAGACAATTATGAGGCTGAGGACTCTGGTGCTTCTGAAGATGTTTGACTAATCTGTTCTTGAAGTTTTTTTGGTTCTTTTTCTGGTTTTCTTTTGGCACCCTTGTGTGCTTGGCTTTGGTCCTTTTATGGTTTTTGGCACTCTTAGTGTGCATGGACTGTACTGCTAGTTTGTGGACACCTTCTACATGTTACTTTTTGTGATATTATGACAGTTTCTATTTGTTCTTATCTGGTTTTCTGGTTTGTCTAAATTATGGCTAAAAAGGGGGAGAGTTGCTTAGTGGCTTAGTAGTATTGCTATGCTATGTGTGTTGTTGGTTGTTTCTGGTTTTATCTGTTCCTTGGTTTAAGGGGGAGCTTCAGTTTTCTTGGAATGTTAGATGTGTTTTGTTTCTGCTGCAGGGGGAGTTTGTTAGTTCTGTATTGGCAGCAATTTTGCTAAAACAAGGTGTTACATCAAGATGTTATGCTTGATGTCTGGACATGTGATTCTAACATTCTACAGGTGGTGATTCTTAGTGTTGCAGGAATTTGTGCATGATGTCGAGCCCGATGTCGTAACATCTGTTGACAGAACATTCTGTTAAAATGTTAGGGTTTATTTGTTGCGCGTTATTTGCATCTTTTGTGTGTTTATGTTCAGTGATTGCGAAAATCTTGGAGTAATATTTTGGAGCAATCACTTTCTGTTATTTCCAGTTTGTTCTATTTGTGTGCAAAAAGATGTGGAGAATAATTAGCTTTAATTATTAATCAAATCTAAGATCTGCTATTGCCCAAGCCCAAGGAGATTGTTTCTATTTAAAGACGTGCAAACCCTAATGGCATGTGTGGAGAAAAGTTATTGAAAGCTACGTTTCAAGTTTTAGGGTTTTAGTCTTTTGTTAATTATGGGATTGTGAGCCATTCATTCATCTCTTGGATGTCTGAATTGGACTGAGTCTTTGAGTTGTAAGCTGTTCACTCTAAGCTTTGAAGTACGAGTGATTTGCTCTTGATTGAAGCTTTTAAGCAAGATCAAGGTGTGTCATTGAAGTGTGTTCTTCTCTTTTGTAAGTTTTTGTAGTTATCACTGCATGTGATTGAGGGGGAGTGAGAGGTGTCTCTTATCTAAGTGTCATAGATAGAAATCTCACAGGTAGAGATTAGGTGAGAAGATTGTAAACTGGAGTGTGCTTACGGAGAGTCTTCAAACTAATTCTGTTTAGTGGATTTCCTTCCTGGCTTGGTAGCCCCCAGACGTAGGTGTGATTGCACCGAACTGGGTTAACAATTGCTTGTGTCTCTTTGCTATTGTTTACTGTTTTTATCTTGTTCATAAATTGATCATTGTTCAGATATTAGTGTTGTGACATCTCCTTCGACATCTCATATCTGATACCAGAATTTCAAAATGGTTGTCATGTATGCCTAAGTTTAATGTAATTACTTGGAGTGCATACGACATTACTAGATATTCCTTATATACAAAATCAAAGGATGGTCGTAGTACCATGCAAAATAGTGGGGTTATGGTTGAAGCTGAATTCATGTACTTCTCTAGTGCCAAAGGTAACAATCAGGTACTAACATCTAGAGCGTACTTTGGGTTCATTGAGGAGATTATGCTTCTTTTAAAGTACCTTTATTTAAGTGCAAGTGGATTGACAATAACACTGGTGTAGAAACCGATGAATTAGGATTCACATGGGTTGATCTTTGAAAGGCAATTTTTAAGAACGAACCATTCATCATGGCAACCCAATAAAAACAAGTTTTTTTATGTCACTAATCCTTCTAACACTAGATGGTCAATTGTACTTCAAGGAAAATATCATCCTGATAGTATTGATGATAATCAAGATTTTAACTACGAGACCCCTTGTTTCGCAACAGATATACGTTAATCATTTGAAGAAAATGATTCAAATGATGTGCATGTTATTTGTCGTGATCATAAAGAGAGATCCGCCGAGATATACTGGTAGATCATACCAGTATTCGTCGTAATCACATCCATACATGGTGCATGCTGCTCCTGAAGATCTGCCGAGACTAACTCATTAGGAGATACTAGAGGAAGAACAAACTCATCTAGATCATACTGATGATGTCTTGCCTATGTGTCGTCGCATAGTGGAGATTGTGCGGGGTAGGCATTGACGAGTGTATCTTTCTTGATGGGTCTGGTGTCAGGCGAGTCCTAGATGCCATCGTGGCGGAGGCACAAGGGGTATTGTTGAACCAGAGACATCGTCGGAGGACGGTGGAATTGATGGCAGAGGAGGTAGAGCAGGCAGAGGAGTTAGAGAAGACGTTTCCAGACACACCCGGCAGTAGTCTCTTATTATTTTGTTGTAGTACTATACTTTTTACTTTATTTTAAGGGTCTTACTACATTTTGGATCTCGATTGTACGACATTTTCTACATTTATTGCTATTTTATTTTCAACACACGCAATATTAGTCTCTTACTATTTTGCACGTTTATTGTTTAATTTTGGAACGTGCGTTATACTTCATCTAAACACAAATACACAACATACAGTACAAAATACATGTTCTGATACGTTTCGAAGATGTATCTCCGGAATATTCACAGAGATGCATCTCCAGAACCATTCAAATTGAAATAGTCTTTGAGTGGGTTGAATTGAATGTTTAAAACTGTTCTGGAGATGTATCTCTGAAATATTTCAATATTTATTCAGAAATAGATGCATCTAGGGATGCATATCCGAAAACTATAGGCATTTAAAAAATTTCACATAGTAAATAAGAACTATCTAAGATGCATTAAGAAATTTTCTAAAATATTAATCATATTACTTATAAAGTCCACCACCTAAATTTTCGAGACCTCGTTTTTTTAGACCCTGTGTTGTGAACCTGATTATCATGGTCCAAAGCCGATCCTACAAATAAACCTAAGTTTTCCTATCTAATAATATTTACTCGGACTCGAACCTATATTCTAATATAAGCTCCCCTAATTTATTCCGATGTATCTTCATCTCTACTATGAAATCTAAATTTTGTTTGTTACAAGTATAACAAATGTGAATTTACAGCCGTCGTGAGTTGTCTTAAAAGTCAAAGTTGATTATTTAAATAGAAAGTCAATGTTTTATTATTTTGAAATTCAAACATTGATTTTGAGAGTCTGCTATTCTCCTACTACAAGCACTATTATTTTTAGTAAACCTAATTTATCTTTTATTTTGCTAGAAATTAGTTTCATCGAAATTCACGTAGTCGTAAGGATGTGAATTCAGATTTATACAAAGATATTAAGTTTAATAATATTACTATTTATTATTTGAGCTAAATCTTACGTACAAAATATTAGGTTTTGACTAAATACAAAACTTTCACACATGAACTATTTTACTTTAAACGACACTTTTTAATATTTCACAAAGTTAAACTCATATAATGACAATTGTGAATCACTCACTCACACGGTTTATGCACTTGATCAATTTGTCTCAAAAAGTTAAAACAGTGTCCATTAATCTCGTGTGCCACAACACAACCATAGTATGAATTACCTCAGAGAAACAAAAATAAATAAGGAAAAACAGTGTATGAGTGAGACGGATTTACACGTTACAAAAGATAATAAAATTGTATATATGCAAGTACAAGAATATACGACCAACCCATTTAAGGAAAAAGTATTGAATGTTTTATTTTTTTTCCAATGTATTGCAAATGGATATATATTTATTTGTTGGAAAATATGTGTGAGTTGGAAAATATGTGTGAATTGTGTGGAGAAATAAGTGTGAGTTTTAAGTTTTATATTGCTTAAAAAAGTGAAGGTTAAACACTTTATAAGTAAGAAGACTCATACACCTATCAACTTAAGGTTTTGGATGATTATTGGTGTCTCTCTCACTTGTTTGGGTGAGTCTTTGACCTTTAGGTGAGTGTTTGACCTAATGTGTATGCTTCCCTCTCATGATGACCCATCAGTGATATTAGGGTCTGGTTTGAATAAGGGGTCGATTCCTTGTGTCGAAATTCTTCTTGGCCTGATGGTCAGACGACGTGTTCTCTTGATGTGCTCGTGACGAGATAAGGGTATCTCTCAACAGCTGTACAAGCATGTGGATGTAAGAGCTTCCGTTTGAGGGGAAGCATGGTGAATGGACTTACACTTGAGGAGGAGATTGTTGAAAAATAAGTGTGAGTTGTGTGGAGAAACAAGTGTGAGTTCTAGTCCCACATTGCTTAGAAAAATAGAGGTTAAGCACTTTATAAGTAAGATGACCCATACACCTATCATCTTAAGGTTATGGATGAATATGCGGTGTCTCTCTCACTTGTTTGGGTGAGTCTTTAATCTTTAGGTGAGTGTTTAACATAATGTGTATGCTTCCCCCTCATGATAACCTATCATCATTCACAGTGTATATAGGTTCTCTTTGCTCGAAGAAAATGCGTGTATTTTCACTTTTCATTACGAATCTATGTCCATATTTTTTAAGCTCCAGTCTAAATGGTTTTTTAGGCAACCTATCTATATACTTATAGAACATACAATAACGGTTAAATATCTAAGTGAGGGACAGAGAAATACTTGCATGAAAACAGATATAAATCTATATTTTTAAAAATATCTAATAAGAAGAGACAAATTTTTAATGTATTTAAAATTTAATTTCTTTTTTGATTCAAATTATATGGTGGTTGTGATACGATGGAGAGAAAAAAATTTATTTTTATTTTTTAGTTAATAAAAAAATTGTGATTGACTGTGTGTATAACTAAGTGTTATGGTTGTTTCTAAATAAGAATTTTTCGTGAGGGGCATTTCGTTTGCAAAGTAAACGACATTTGATTTACTCCCGAAAAAAAATTATTTCTCTTTTGTAATATAAATACTCTATTTATTTGTCCTCTTTGTTGATTAGTCGGATAAGGAATCTTGATATTTATTAAGTTGACCGCCTAGGTGGTTTTTTATTTCATTTTTTCTTTATTTAAATTTGTCGCATCGTGAAAAATATGACCTATGAGCGCATCGCATGCTTGCGGATGATTAAACATAGTCGCCACCAAAGTATATTTATTCCAAAGAAGAAAAGGGAAAATATCGATAAAACCCTTAAAAGAAAAAAATGAAAATGGTCGTCGCAACTAAATTCGGGTTCGAGAGTCAATTATGTGAGGGCAAGGTATTAGCACCTCACACATCTGTTGTACTCAACGAGAATCATTTAGTTAGATTTGTGATTGAATGTTAGCTTATGTCATTTGTTTTCTTTGAATGATTAAAAAACTTAAAAGGAAAATAAAAGGGGTCGCAAAAAGATTTTTATTAGGGTGATTGACGAGATTGCGGGTCTCGCTCCTACGTATCCTCGGGTGCGATGAGGAATTTAAAGAAACGTAGTTCTTCATAGAAAAAAATTTATTCGTTGATTGATTTTATTAAACGAATGTTTAGATCGTGCTTTAGCGGTTAAACGTTGCTTGTGCTCGCAATTGGAGGCTTAAAGTGGTTGCATGTATCGTGGTAGAATGAACTAAACAATGTTCTTTTGTAAAAGGTTTTCTATCACGCGAGGGCGAGAAAATAGTTTGATGTGTTGAGAATGTTTTTGGGTGATTGATGAATACTCGAACGGTAGGCTAATTACGGTCATCACATGAATATTCGATGTTACGAGGGACAAGTACGTCCAACTCAACCTTTTTAAATCAAGTTGTTTATGAAATTTTTTGTGGCGAATTAAGCCGTATTTCTTCAACGGATAGCGAGTATTCGCGCAGGAGGCTAGTTACGGACATCACACAATTACTCGGGATTACGAGGGACAAGTACGTCCAACCGAATCTTTTTCGTCCACGAAAGAGTATACTCGATTCAGTTATTTAATGTGTTTTAATGTGGTTAAGGAATATTCGAATGGTAGGTTAATTGTGGCCATCATACAAATTTCAAGGGTACGAGGGGCAATTATGTTCAACTCAACCTTTTTCAATTGGGTTATTTTATTGCGAAAAGAGGTTTCGAGATGTTTAATTTTGAAAAGGAATCAAAGCGGTCGAGCATTTGATTTACTTTTAAAGAATATTTTAATTTGATTTTAAAAGAGAAATGTTTGACATTTGATCAAGATTTTTTAATATTAAAAATATTTATTTTATGTTATCACTTATTTATTTAATTAATTAAAGCAATTAATAAAATAAATAAAAATGATAAAAGAAAAAAAATTAAAGTGAAGGGGTGCAATATAGTAACATGGGATTATTGAAGTAGTAAAAAAAACAACCATGGCCCAAAAGGCCCAATCAGCAATTCAAATAAAATAAAAGTTAAAAAAAGTACCGCCAATAAAAGAGAAGGGGTTGCGCCCAGCAAATTAGGCCCAATACTGATCCTAAACAATGATCAAACTGGATGAGGGAGTCAACCTTTATTGACTCAACCTCTTCCAGATGATCTCATGTTAGTAGATCAGATGGTGGAGATGAGGAAGGTGCATGATACAGAGCCTAAGGCGCACACATGCATGGCCTGGTCAATAAGGGGGAGTCAACCAATCAAGTGGACTGAAGCTGGCCACGTGCTGCCATGTGTTGTCTATGGAGAGATGGAGATAAGACTATAGTGAGGGAGTCTTTCACGTGAGACTCAAATCTCATCCTCTTCTCTCTCTCTCTCTCTCTCTCTCTCTCTCTCTTTCTCTTATTTGTCTCTTAATCTCTCCTCCCAACCACCGCCCCTTTAACAACTAAAAATAACCTTTTTTCTAGCCTAAAGGATCTATAAGGCCAAGAAGTCAGGAACATGATGAACACCAAATTTTCTAGAAAGTGCTCAAAACCAAAAACAAATCACACAAACCTCCACCGAAATAAGGCTCTGAATTAGATTTTAAAATCAGTTCAAACAAATAACAAACCAATTCATAGGTCCCAACATATTCCTAAAACAATACATAAGTCCAAAAACTTAACAATCCACGGTCCAAATCATACAATTCATGCAATTAAACTTGTAACAGACATGGAACAAGAAAAAGGCATGAAGAAAATACAAGAATAAGGGAGATGAAGGTCTCACCGGAGCTTTGAAACTCCGACGAGGTTTTTGGACAACCTCAAAGTGAGTCTTCTGGTTCTTTTTCTCTGTCCTTCTTACTTTTATTATTGTTGCATGTATTTCTCATACCTTTTATTCTTCTGCTTTGTCTTCTCTAGCGAGTGATTAGGGCTCAAGTTCGGGTTCTCTTAAGCTTCAGGGAGAAGCTTGAGGAACCTTTTGTAAGGGAGTGAGAGCTTTAGTAAGGTAAGGGATGAGTTGAAATTTTTGCAAAGGTGTAGAGAGATTCATCGTGTGTGTTTTGAGTGCAGTGGGAGGCTAGCCTTATAGGTGTGAATGATTAAAAATGAAAGGGGAATCAGTAGTTTGTTAGAGTAATTTGGAGG
Organism: Lathyrus tuberosus; assembly: GCA_022829125.1. Taxonomy (NCBI): domain Eukaryota; kingdom Viridiplantae; phylum Streptophyta; class Magnoliopsida; order Fabales; family Fabaceae; genus Lathyrus; species Lathyrus tuberosus. The sequence continues at coordinate 793,645 of JALAZF010000676.1, forward strand.
GAGGAATATGGTAATCCTCGTGAAAAGGTTAAGGGAGGGCTGAGATGAATTGTAAGACTAGCGTTAGTTAAGATTTGTGCTTGTTGGTGATGTGATGAATGTGTATGAACTGATGGATGTGTGATGAGTGTTATGGTCATGTTTGAATCACACATTTTGTATCTTCCTTGAGTTTGTTTGCTTACTTTATTTTTTTTCAATTATTTTAATTCAATTGATGTATTGTATGTTATGTGTGTATGTTGTGGATGTTGGATTTTAATGATGCTATGAGTGTTTGCAGTCACGCGTTGAACACCTTGCTTCTCAAATTATTTCATTTGATTTTTAATTGCAATTTCACTTGAAACCAATGTTTATAAGATGTTTATGATGCTTTGAATTTTTTTCATTTGGTTTAATTCACTTCAAATGAACATGTATGTTGTATGGATAGTTGTGTAATGATGATGATGAATGTTATGCAATGCACTTGTGTGCCTCTCATTATTTTCATGTTGGTTTGGTATATGCAGAATATGGTAATGGCACGAGAATGAAGATGATATCTAGCACGGGGAAGATCATAAGCTGATGATGATGATGGGAAAATGGAAGGCGTGTGTGGGGCTCCAACAAGCTTGGGCACTTCTTTTTTTCTCTCTTTTTTTATTTATTTTAAAAGTTTTCTCTCTTTTTTTTTGTATTTTTTTTTTATTTTACCAAACAATGTAATGATGTAATATAAAATTGTGGAAATGTATGTAATATAAACTTGTATGTACACTATTTTATGGAAAACTAATTCAATAAACCATAGCAATTTAAATAGACTATATGGTGTATGATAGTTAATGAAAAAGAAAATGCAATGCAAGTTTAACACAAAATCCACTTGATAATGGTTGGGAAACCTAATGACTTATTACTTTGACTTATTTTCAAACCATAAATGAATGCATGTAAAATTTTAACTCAATTAAAAGTTTTATTTTCCTAATCCTTGTGTTGAATGCTAAAACATTTTAGACCAAACTTGTCACTCAAATTCTAATGAGATGCAAAATCACCAAGTAAAGAGCAAAAATGATCAAAAAGAAGCAAAACTTGTGTATGCATTAAATGTGGAATTCAACTGGTGACAATCCAATGATCATAGAAGCTATGTAAAAATGACAAAGACAAACACTAGCTTTATTGAACTTAAAATCCACTTTGTCAAATGGTCTATGAGTAAGAATATAATACAAAATGGATGAGATGAAAGGTCATGGCCCAATTGATTATAAGATCAATTTGACTTAGACCTAAAAATGTAAGAGATGTAGATACAAGATAAGTTAAAGAATAGATAGATGGTACGACAAAATTGTGGTATGACAGTTGGCCATATTTAATTGCCTTGAACCCGGGAGAATGAACAGCCAGAATTTGTTCATACCTTCAGGGTAGAAGTCAATTAAATACGAAAAGACCCCAAATTTTATTTTAAAAAAATGAAAAGTTTATTGAGATTAAGAAAAACAAGATGATATGATATCAGATCTATATCGACCCGCGAGTTGATACTGATAAAATTGTAAAGATTTCCATGACCAAAAGGATGATGGAGAGATCAGACTGCAAAGATCGTCGACATCAAAAGAATGACGATAAGATCAATGATTTGAAAAGATCATAATTGACAAAAGGACAATGGTAAGATCAACATCTACAAAGATCGCCATTGACAAAAGGACAATGATAAGATCAACATCTTACAAAGATCTCCATTCTCAAAAGGACAATGATAAGATCAACATCTTGCAAAGATCACCATCGACAAAAGGACGATGGTAAGATCAACATTTGCAAAGATCTCCATTGACAAAAAGATAATGGTAAGATCAACATCTTACAAAGATCACCATTAACAAAAGGACAATGGTAAGATCAACACTGCAAATATCGCCATCGACAAAAGGACGATGGTGAGATCAATACTGCAAAGATCACCAACATCAAAAGGATGATGGTAAGATAAAAATTACAAAGATCAATGATATAAAAAGGATGACGATAAGATCAATAATGAAAAGATTACTGACATCAAAAGGATGACTGTAAGATCAATACTACAAATATCGTCGATATCAAAAGGATGACAGCAAGATCAATAATTTGCAAAGATCACAATCAACAAAAGGATGATGGTAAGACCATAATTGCAAGGATCGCCGACATAAAAATGATGACAGTAAGATCAACAATTTACAAAAAAATATCCATCGACAAAAGGACAATGGTAAGATCATAATTGTAAGGATCTCCAACATCAAAAGTATGGCAGTAAGATCAACAGTACAAAGATCGCCGACATCTAAAGGATGACGATAAGATCATAATGACGAAGATCGTCATCACCAAAAGGATGATGGTTAAGACTTCAAAGATCTCTATCACCAAAAGGATGAAGGTATATCATACTTCAAAGATCGCCATCACCCAAAGGATGATGGTATATCATACTTCAAAGATCAACATCACCAAAAGGATGATGATTAGATCAAACTGACAAAAATCTCCATCACCAAAAGGATGATGGTAAAGACTTGTTGGGGGTAAAATCATAAACAAAATGTTAATATAAAAAACTTGTTAGAGAGTGTTGTAATACAAAAATGTTGAATGGGTAAGACTTGCTTGGGGATTTTATGAACAAAAGGTTGAAGAAAAAGATTCATTGAGGAATATCATCCTCATCAACAAAAGGTTGAAGAAAAAATTTGTTAGGGAACTCCCAGTGAGAAAGCATGCAGGGTATGAACTCACTCAGAGAAATATCACTGAATCGACTGAAGATATCATCCTCACCAATAAAAGGTTAAAGAAAAAGACTCGTTGCGGAATGCCCATGAGAAAGCACATAGGGTAGGAACTAACTCAGAGAAATACCATTGACTCGGTTGATGATATCATCCTTATCAACAAAAGGTCAAATAAAAAGACTCGTTGGGTAAATCCCAATGAGAAAGAAATGCATGGTAGGAACTCACTCAGAGAAATACCACTGACTTGGATGAGGGTATAATCCAAAAGGTCGAAGAGAAAGACTTGTTGGGGAACACCCAATGAGAAAGCATGCAAGGTAGGAACTCACTCAGAGAAATACCACTGACTTGGATGAGGATATCATCCTCATTAACAAAGTTCAATGAAAAATACTTGTTGGGGAACGCCCAATGAGAAAGCATGCAGGGTAAGAACTCACTCAGAGAAATACCACCTACTTAGATGAAGATTGATCTGAACTCTCATGATTGGTCTAGATCCAAACTTATGTTATGCATGCCTGTTTAATTTTTAATAGCATAATGTTTCACCTCAATGAAAATTCCACGCACGGTGCATAAAATGTCATGATTAGCGCATGCAAATGAATGATTGGGTTTTTGTGAGGCTTGATTTCTTTTCCTCGGAAAGGTCAAGTGAAGCTAAAATTTTGATGTGCCAATGACGATTGGATTTTGGGGGGTTTGATTTTCTTTTAGTTCAAGCAAAGCTGATGTTTGGGTGTACTAATGACGATTGGATTTAGTTTCTCTTAGTTACCAATGAAATATTGGATTTTAAATGTTCCGACCAAGGTGATTGGAAAGGGTATGACTTCCCGACATCCTGATTCTTCGATGATGCGATGATTGAAAGGCGGAAGTGGATGTCTTTGGTGCCCTAAGTTTGATCTGTGTTGGCCAACTGCATATTTATTCTTGAGTGAACTTCAGCTTCTGTACTTAATGGGCCATGGTGACCTACAATTGATTTCATGAGTGTAGCGACATGATTAATGCATGACGAGTTTGTTTTTTGCTTTGCCTCAAGGCTTCTTGCTAATAGGTCATATATTGTTGTGCTAACGTGATCTTGGCACCCATTTTGAACTCAACGGTTGCTGGTGTCTGGCATGATATGTTTGATATACTTGAAAGTATAAAGGAGACTTGCCCCTTTTTAGCTTATCTTGCCCTAATCCATAGGTTCTTTGAAGGAATTTGCCACGAATGGGAACTTTGAGAACAATTATACCATAACATGACCTGAGATGATTTGCCTCAGTGTTCAAATCTTGTAGCAGTGTGCCCCTGATTAACCGATTCTAGAAAGTTTTCTTTGGATCAACTGATCTTTGGAATTTGGGTTTCACTGTACTCTTGAGATGACTTGCCCCTGTCTGAGCCTTTGAGGGACTTTCCCCAAACTGACTAAATATTGAGATAATTTTTCCTCCTTGATCCCTTGATTGGGGATTTGTTTTAGACTGAACAATTCTTTGGTCAACATAATAATTGGGTGACATGCCCTTAATACATAAAGTTATAAGGTGGTCTTAATTCGGGTTAGCACCAATGAATGATCAAGCTCCCCCTTGATTGCTCATTGTAATTTCCTCGATGCCAAGTACTTACTTGCAGTTAAAAGTGTTCATTCAAAATGGTAATTTTATTGCGATACTTATGCAGGTTTTGAAAAAAATAATTATTGAAACAATGTGGTGGTGTGTGACGAGTGAACCATTAGTCCAAGCGCAGTACTGATTTTAGTCATTCAAAGTACGAAAGATACTGTTAGAATATGATACCAATACATGTGATTAACAAATCTCTATGACTCATTTTAACGCAACCTTATTGTAGTATGCTTTCAAAATAAATAATGCTTCAATTAAGTATTTTGAGGGTTGTAACATGCCCTGGTTCACGGTTTTTGAACAAAAGGATTGAGGATCTCCAGTCCTACATTTTGTTAATTCAACACACGTGTTCAACTTCCAAGAGAATTTGAAGGTGTAAGGGTAAAGATGAAGATTCAAGATCTAATGAGATTTCTTGAAATGACAATCAACTTATTTTGTCTTTGTCATGGATGTCGGTGACCATTTGATTCTTGATATGGTGGTCACCTAATCTTGTTTTTCTTTTATTGAGGATTTAAAACGGCCTCTTTCGACTGACTTTTTTTTTGCATTTTATCCTTAACTTTTTCCTGGACCGCTTCTTTGAAGCTTTCAGTCCACCGGAATGCCCTGTTTTTTACCCAAGTCGCCTCTTTGGGTATTTGACTTAGCGGGTTTTCTTTTCTTCTTCTTTTTCTTTATTTTTCTTTTCGGAACAACTCTTAGGGAGTTTGTTCCTTTTTTGGTATGGAAAGGTTTGTGACTGCCATGTTATGGGTTATCGAGAAACAAACATCATAACTTTTGGATTTTTCATGATTCCTTCGATACATCATGGAGTGTACGGAGAATAGCATGTGGTTGATCCTCAATTGGGAAGCATGCTCTTGCAATTTGAATGCATGGTCAGATTGACTGAACAAAACTATCCTGCCCCTGGTTAAATGTAATGGTTTTTTAGTTCCGAAAGAAACACCGACTTCTAGGCTCAAAATGGTTGATTAGTGATTAAATCCTTATCTATTCGGTGTTTGGGGATTTTAAACAATGTTTTACATCGTCAGCAAAGTTCTATTCGAAAGTATACCTTAACAATTTTGGGTATTTCATTTTTTGTCATCCTCCCCCCAATTTTTGCTAAAAGAACAGTTTCATAAAGAAAATAAAGTGGAGAAATATTTATTTGTGCTTTTTTTGCAATAGATGAGAAAAAATGAGTAAATACGAAAAAAATTGATTTAAAACATGCATGCTCATTTCAAGTAAATTCCAAATACTCAAATGTAACAGGTTCGAACTCGTATTCATACACTTGATGTCTCTATACAACTATCAATATTAAGAGACTTAATTCCAAATATTTAATTATAAATTAAATTTGTTTTTTTTTTATCACGACCAACTCAATGCAATTCATTTATAATATAGTGTTCAATATAATGAGGAATCGATAATAAGAAACTACGTCGAGCCCAAGAATTGGCCGCCTTCGCAATAGCATGAGCGACCATATTCGCTTGACGTTTGACAAACATAACCTCAAAGTTTGAAAAATTAACTAATAAAATCTTAATGGACTCAATAATAAGATTAAATTCTGAATCACCCTTACGATTAGCATGGATGGCTTGAATAACTCTTTGTGAATCATTTTCAAACATAACAAACTCCAAATGCGAAGTAATAGCTCCAAGAATCGCCTCTTTAAGTGCTAAAGCTTCGGCTTCTATAACGGTAAGAATTGTCGGGTCCCAAGCTACACCTGCCGATGTAAAGTTTCCAAAATGATTACGGAAACACCACCCTTTATTAGTAGTACCAATGTTATTATTAAAAGCCGCATCTACATTATACTTCAGCCAGCCCACCGGAGGTGGATTCCACTCCAAAACATGGGAAGTCTGATTATTGCTTTCCGTACTATCTTGAGCTTTAAACCAATCATGCCACCTGTGAAACGCACTTAAGCCCAGTTTAGTCGCTTCATCATGTTCATTATGCCAAATAAAATCATTTCTATTCTTCCAAATGCTATCAATTAAAATCGCAAAATGACCTGCTACTTTTTTATCCTCCTTCTTACAAATATCAAAGATAATAGACTTAAAGTCTTGCAAATGAGTTCGAGTATCTATAAGATTTGACAAACCTGCTGCACTCCAACACTGACTAGTGGCGTTGCAATCTAGAAACAGATGCCACTCATCCTCAGTAACATGCTCACACAACTGACAGGCTGACGGACACGTAACAAAGTGTTGTCTAAGTCTCATACGAGTAGGTAGACAGCCCCTATAAATTCTCCATAAGAGATGCTTGGCTCTTGCAGGCGCTGTTATATTCCACAAACTACACCAATCTTCATCCACTATGATGTTACCCCGCCGTCGGTGAAGGTTACGCCAAACTCTGTACCCTGATCGTACGCTATAGATCCCGTCTTGCTCCTCCTTCCAAATCAACCTGTCTTTATTAACCTCCGTCAACAGTGGGACCTGTAAGATTTGTTCTGAATCTGCATCATCAAATAAATTCCTTATGATACCTGAATCCCATTGTTTCACATTCGGCTTCATAAGATCCTTAACAGTAATATCGTACACACCTTGTTGCTGCGGACCTCTCATAATCCTTTCACTACCACCACGAAGCCTAGGATCCTGCATGACCCTGATCTGACTACCGATACCAATACTCCACCTGCAACCGATTGTTAGAACCTCTCGAGCTTTCCATATACTACGCCAGACATAACTCGGATTATACTCAATCGAAGAATCAAAGAAGGAATTATTAGGATAGTACCTTGCTTTGAAGATCCTGGATACGAGGGCATCTGGTTTAGTTATTAGATTTCATCCCTGTTTTGCAACCATAGACATGTCAAACGCTCTGAAATCCCGGAAGCCTAAACCTCATTCCTTCTTAGTACAAGCCAGTTCTTCCCAAGCCGTCCACCTTATCTCACCATTATGATTCCTACTCTCCCACCAAAAAGCGTTCAACATAGTTTCAATCTCTTTAATAGCCGTATCTGGTAGAATAAAAATACTCATAACATATGAGGGAATAGATTGCAAAACCGACTTGATCATAACTTCCTTCCCCGCTTTTGAAAGAGACCTACCTTTCCAAGAATTAATCCTTTTCCAGATCCGATCCTTAATATAAGAAAATGTAGCTTTCTTACTTCTGCCTATCATAGAAGGAATGCCTAAATACTTTCCAGTACCCAATACGTGTCGAACTCCCATAATTCTTGCTAGATCCTCTTGAGCAGAATTAGATAAGTTACGGCTAAAGAATACCTCTGACTTAGAAAGATTAATTTTTTGTCCTGATGCTTCCGCGTAAGAACTAATCACCTTCATAAGAGATCTAACTTCATTAAGATTAGCCCTGCAAAACAAAAAACAATTGTAAATTAAATTTAAAAAGTGCTAATGATACGTACCACATACTTAAGAATCCACTCTCATATTCTACCATTACTCACATTTTATAAATTCACATAATGGCTAACATTAAAATTTTAAATATTCTAGATAACATTAAAATTTTGAATGTTCTAGATATTAGGTCATAGATATCATATCAATGTTCCATGTTGAATCGTTTGGCTATAAAAGAAAGTAATTTTGTTGTATATCATTTAGACAAATCTTATCTTTTAAGTTATCATTTGAGATCAGATCATTGTGTAACAATATAAGTATTTATATCAACCTTTATTTATAGTGTAAATATACAATTATTAAACTCATAGTGGATCTAAAAGAAAAATCATAAACTAATAAACAAATGGAGTAACAAACGGTAGTTGCTTCAATTTGGTGGCACTAAAGAAAAGAAGGAGGAGACATAAAAAAGAGCTAGACACCATTGTAATTTGGTTGGTGTCAATTCAATAAAAATACATAATGAGAAGCTTAGTCTAAAATATCAAACTTTCACAAATAGATCAAATTTTTTATAGATACTGTATGTTTCTGATGGCAAGTGATAGATCGGTTTCTTATGTCAAGTTGTTTCAATTTTCTTCTGATCGTGTTATGGAGGATTAAATCGTAATTCTTTTTACTAAATTCAGCATTAATTACCACTTAAATTAAATAACAATTGATATTACTGTCTCTCTTTTGACATAGGAGAATTTGTGTATACTGTTAATGGAAATTAATTGTAAATGAATGATGACGTGTATTGTTGTTGATGATCATGGTTGAGAAATTCCACTCTTCCACTACTGGCCGCCCAAAAGTAAACGCTCATATTTTTATCTTATTAATAATTTAATAGCAAAGGAAGGAACCATTCATTGCTCCTTTTTATAATGAATTTGTTTTTGTCTCCACTTGTCAACTCCATCCAATTTAAATAATATAATTGAACACTAAGTCTAACCAATGTTTTTAAAAAATAAATAAATCAAGATTTAGTTTGTGAAACCTATGGGTCATGCCACAATTGGTTTAGTCAATTGAATCATAATTGAAATTAATATTTAAAGTAAAAACTGTAAAAAATAAAAATTTATTCGATCGATTATTGATAAATTGCAGTTAATTCAATAGTTATACAAACGATTTGATATGTTAAACATATCTGTTTTTTCCATAATTTTTTTAGATTAGTGAAGATTTTAGATTTATATCCTTTAATATATTCTTTTTGTCCTGTTCTATTTTTTCAAATTTGTATGGGCGCAAAGAATTTTTTGTAATTTTTAGTTTTTTAAAGTGCATGTAAGACCTGCATATCTATCTCATTTTTGTTATTTTACACAGCACGATAAAGTTTTAAATTTGCACATTCAAGTATATCAACCTTGCTCTGTTCAATTTTTTGCAAGACAAATTTAAATGGGACGACATATTCGTTTGTCATCTCTACCTATATATTACACGATACCACAACAATTTTTTTTGGCAAGATTATATTTTTTTCTAAATCATGTCTATACACTGCCCAACTATCAACTTAACTGCATTAACATGATCGAAATTAGGGGTGGCAAAACGGACTCCCCCTGCCTTAAGTCCGCGAAAAAATAGGCGGGACGGACAAGTCCGCCAAGTGAAAATAGGTTTAAAAGTCTAACTCACCGCACCAAAGTGGCGAGTTGGCGGGTGGCAGACTTGTCCACCTATTTTTTTTTATTTTTTATTTTTAAAATAAATTAATAGGCTTATATTTACATTTCAATTAGATTTTTCACTTATTTTTTAAACAATTTTTTATAAAACATCTTTTTAACAAATTTTACTTAAAAAAAAATATTGCATATATTCACAAATAAATGTATAAAATAGAATCATCAACAAGTATTACAAAATATAGTTCAAATATTAACCTTCAACCAACCAAAAAAATGGTTTTAGTGCTTATAACTACGTCGGCGGACTGGCAGACCAACCCACTTTTTTTGACGGACTTAAAGCAGGACAGACTTACAGTAGGACAGGCTAGAAAGATAAGCGAGTACAAAATTTTAACTCAACTTATTATTTTTTGACGGATGTGCAGGCGACCTGACAGACCACGATCCGTTTTGCCACCTAATCAAAACTATAACTTAAGTCTCTAAATAATAATTAGCTTTTATTAATATACTCAATACAAAAAAATTAAAAACTAAATAAAAACGTTACCCCCACTTCTTCTTCTCTTTTTTTTTTTTTTTTTTTTCTCTCTCTCCTACCCTTATTTTTTCATGGTCAATGGATGGTCATGGTTTCACCCCATGCCCCCCCAAAAATCTTCTCCCTCATTGGTTCATCTCACCCTTATGTTCCCTTCTTCTTCCTCCTCCCTCTTCCACACTCCAAACACCAATTTTCAAACCAACACTTCCCCTCATGAGATCAAACCCTCCATCAACATCACAACTACCCTCCAACCCTTCCAACACTTTCATGATTTTCTCCAAATTAATGGTCTCCATCATAACAACCACCTTATTTCTAACCTTGTTTCTTGTTCATGTCTCTTCCTCTTGTAACCAATTTGACAAAGATTCACTCTTGTCTTTCTCTTCAAATATCTCATCTTTTTCACCTCACCCACCTCTTAACTGGTCTTCTTCCTCTGATTGTTGTGATTGGGAAGGTATAACTTGTGATCAAAATAACCAACATGTTACTCATCTTTTGTTACCCTCTAGAGGTCTCAATGGTTTCATTTCATTTTCTGTTATCACTTCTCTTCAATCTCTTTCTCATCTTAATCTCTCACATAATAAGCTTCATGGTAATCTTCAAAATCAGTTTTTTTCAATTCTTAACCATCTTTTAGTTCTTGATTTGAGTTACAATCATTTCTCTGGTGAATTGTTACTTGAGAATGGAAACAGAAACAGAAGTGTTGTTCAGGTGTTTGATTTGTCTAGTAATTTGTTCAATGGAACATTACCGGTTTCTCTGATTCAGAATCTTGCAGAAGGAGGTAATTTGGTATCTTTCAATGTAAGTAACAACAGCTTCATAGGTCATGTTCCTGTTTCAGACTTTTGTGTTGTGCATAAGAATTCTTCTTTGAGATTTTTGGATTTTTCTTCCAATGATTTTGATGGTGCTATTGAGACTGGTTTAGGTGCATGTTCTAAGCTTGAGAAATTTAGAGCAGGTTTCAATTTTCTATCAGGGAATATCCCAATTGATGTTTATGATGCTGTTTCACTTGTTGAAATATCATTGCCACTGAATAAAATTGATGGAACAATTGGTGATGGAATTGTTAACCTTACAAATCTCATGGTTTTGGAGCTTTACTCCAATCATTTAACAGGTTTTATTCCTAAGAATATCGGTAAGCTTTCGAAATTGGAAAAGTTGCTTCTTCATGTCAACAACTTGACCGGTATGATTCCGCCGTCTTTGATGAATTGTAACAATCTTACTGTGTTGAATTTGAGGGTTAATAGATTGGAAGGAAATCTTTCGGCGTTCAATTTCTCGGGATTGGTTAGGCTTGTTACGCTTGATCTTGGTAACAATGAGTTCAGTGGTGTTTTGCCGCCGACCCTTTATGATTGCAAGTCACTTGCTGCATTGAGGCTTGCGTCTAATCATATTGAGGGACAGGTTTCGTCGGAGATACTTGGACTCGAGTCTCTTTCGTTCTTGTCGATTTCTGATAACAAGCTGAATAATATCACTGGTGCTCTTAGAATACTCACTGGTCTCAAGAAGCTTAGTACACTTATGGTCTCCAAGAATTTTTACGATGAAGTGATGCCGAACGGTGTGGATGTGATAGAACCTGATGGATTTCAAAATATCCAAGTTTTAGGGTTAGGTGGCTGTAATTTCACAGGTCAAATACCGAGTTGGCTTAAAAACCTGATGAAAATTGAGGCCTTGGACCTTTCCTTTAATCGATTCGATGGTTCAATACCTCCTTGGTTAGGTAAACTACCTCAGCTTTTCTACATAGACTTGTCTGTTAACCAACTTACTGGCGTGTTTCCGATAGAGCTCACGAAACTCCCGGCGCTAACATCACAACAAGCAAATGATAAAGTTGAAAGGACTTACTTGGAGTTACCTGTCTTTGCTAATGCTAACAATGTTTCTTTGTTGCAATACAATCAACTTTCAAGCCTACCACCGGCAATATATCTTGGAAACAATCGCCTTAGTGGCAGTATCCCGGTCGAGGTTGGTCAACTGAAAGTCCTTCTTCAGCTGGACCTGAAGAAAAACAACTTCTCTGGCAATATACCCGATCAAATTTCAAACTTGATTAACTTAGAGAAACTCGACCTCTCGGAAAACGAACTATCCGGCGAAATTCCTGATTCACTCAATAAATTGCATTTCTTGTCTTTTTTCAGTGTAGCCAACAATAATCTTCAAGGACGGATACCAACTGGTAGTCAGTTTGATACTTTTTCCAACACCAGCTTTGAAGGAAACTCGCAATTGTGCGGTCTGGTTATTCAGCGCCCTTGTTCTTCTCAACAAAATTCTACCGGTACTTTAGCTAAAGGCAAATCCAAGAAAATAATAGTCATACTTATTATCATAGTGTGTTTCGGCATAGCTACCTTGATTACATTGTTGACACTGTGGATACTCTCTAAGAGGAGGGTCAATCCAAGAGGAGATTCTGATAAGATTGAACTTGAATCAATTTCTCAGTACTCGAACAGCGGTGTTCATCCGGAGGTTGATAGGGAGGCTAGCCTAGTGGTATTGTTCCCAAGCAAAAACAATGAAACAAAGGATCTTTCCATATTAGAAATCATAAAAGCCACTGAAAATTTCAGTCAAGCAAATATAGTAGGATGTGGCGGTTTCGGTTTGGTTTATAAAGCGTCGTTTCAAAATGGAACTCAGCTAGCCATCAAGAAACTTTCAGGAGATTTAGGCCTTATGGAAAGGGAATTTAAAGCAGAAGTAGAAGCTTTGTCAAATGCACAACATGAGAATCTGGTCGCATTGCAAGGCTACTGCGTGCACGATGGTTATCGACTACTCATATATAATTACATGGAGAACGGAAGTCTCGATTACTGGTTGCACGAAAAGTCCGATGGTGCGTCTCAACTCGATTGGCCAACTCGTTTGAAGATCGCACAAGGAGCAGGTTCTGGTTTGGCTTATTTGCATATGATATGCGAACCGCACATCGTGCACCGCGATATTAAGTCGAGCAATATACTCCTAAACGAGAAGTTTGAGGCACATGTAGCTGATTTCGGGTTATCGCGGTTGATTCTTCCGTATCATACTCATGTTACAACCGAACTTGTAGGTACATTAGGTTATATTCCTCCGGAGTATGGACAAGCATGGGTGGCAACTCTGAGAGGAGATGTGTACAGCTTTGGAGTTGTTTTGCTCGAGCTTCTCACCGGAAGGAGGCCTATGGATGTATGTAAGCCGAAAATCTCGAGGGAGTTGGTTAGTTGGGTTCAACAGATGAAAAACGAAGGAAAACAAGAACAAGTAATTGACTCGACTCTACGAGGGAAAGGATATGAAGACGAGATGCTGCAGGTACTCGATGTAGCATGCTTGTGTGTGAACATGAATCCTTTCAAGAGACCAAGCATCAGAGAAGTTGTCGAATGGCTAAAAAATGTCCGCAGAAATAATGGCTAAAAAATGTCCGCAGAAATAATGGCTAAAGACGAACAGTTTACATATGTTCTTCGACAAAATTGTGACAGTAGATATGTATACTTGTGCAAATTTTACTTTTTTTTTTTTTTGCTTTTCTATAAATACAGATTGTCATTTGTTACCAACTCGACCTGTGAGAATATTATCGCCATAAAGATTTTGTGAATTGTACTAAGTGATCATCCATTTTCAACTGCAGAACTTTTGTATTATAGTGTCATTAGTTATGCAGAAACTATTCCTTCAAATTTCAACAGCTTTTTATGACTATCTGATTAAGAATACAGAATCATAAGCAATACAAGCCTTTGTTAGACCAATTCTTGTTTTACTTCTTAATCTTAATGCAACAGTACTTTCAATCTGATGTGTCGTGCTAAAGAAATTTTTTTCCTGCTTATAATCTAAAAGAGAATAAGCTGTGGCTAAGTTATTAAATTTTGTTCATCCTAATGAGGAAATACATATTACATTCATCCTATGATACTGTGAACATCATGGTTTGGTGATATGTAATTCAACACTAATTGACATTTGAGAATTTGTATAGTGAATGCAACATGCTTTCCATATCAGAATGTTGACAGTTGTTTATTGAACATACCCTGTGTTAATTTGAAGTATAACTATGCATCAAGAAAAAATGTTAGGCCAAAACACAAAATCAGAAGGTGTCTGATGTCTGATACTATAGATTGAAGAAGTCTATGATGTCTGAGTCTCTGATACATATGATTAAATTTAATAAATTTTTTCCTCAAATTATGACGTCATCGACCTGTAAGTGTATGCCGAGTGTGATATGGAAATAGTTGAGAGGGATGTTTGAAGTTTATTGGAGATGTGGCATGATAGCATAGATGTAACTTGTTAATGATTACTTAATTGACTCTCTAAATCCATCTTTTTGGTTGTATTGGTTAGAAACAAGAAAAATTGAAAATCATTCCTAACCATTCAAATGTGAGGTTCAGTTTTGAGTGGTGGGGCAGCAAAAAAACATAATGGCTATGCATGATTAACCATTTTTCACCAGACAACGAATCAAATGGAAAAAATATATATAACATTATGCCACTCAAAGTGCATGAAATCATATCATGTTAGAATTTGTTGGTTTCAAATATCAATAGAAATTGCTGGTAAGCTTCCCTGGGTAAGTACGGATAGCTGATATTCAGATTTGGTATCATTACATGCTATAATGGTTTCTAACACAATTACTCAATTAGTGATAATGAAGTGCACACACCAACTATACATTAAATCGTCAATATTAGTAATAATTTGAAAAAACATATTAAATAAACATAAAGTTACATGTGGAACCAATCGTTAGTTGGTCTAGTAATAATTGACGCTAAATTTAATAGGAAGAATCATGGTTTGATTTCCCGTAACTGCGATCGGGAGAGGGTTAGAACTACTTGATGCCATAACTGACTCTAAACCGGATTAGTTGGTCCAGTGGACCGGATACTGGTGGTAAACTATGAAGCACGGACACCTTTAGGAATAGGCGTGTCGCGGTGTACGACACTTATATAACACCCGTCCGACATGTGTCGGAAAAGAAACAAATGTCTACTAAAAAATAGTTTTTTTTTTTTTTGACACACTTTGAATATATAGTTGACATCCGTATGACATTCATAACTCATATGTCAGACAATTCAGACATGTGTTTCAAACAAAAATTTGTTTTTCTTTTTGCTTCAGCACACCTTTATACATATTTTAGACAAATCTCACACAAATTTAAAATTGTTAAACTTGTATTTAAGAAATGTTATCAATAAAGAATTAAAGACATTAAGTATGATTAGAACATTTTTCACTTTTTAAATTATAGATGGATAAATAAAGCTCAAATACTCTTTTATATACAGCGGTGTCAGTGTCCTATGTTTTAATATTATCGGTGTCGAAGTGTCTGTGTTGTGTCGTGTCCCTGTGTCCGTGTCGGAGTTCATGCTTCATAGGTGGTGAAAACCAAAACATGATTACATGTGGTTGTGATGATTCAAAAGTATTTGAAAGAGATGATAAAGGATCTGTTCTAGACCGACCACATCAACTCCGTCCGACCATCAAAAAAGAGTCTCACTCCATCTTGAATCTTCTTAATACACAAAGATTATCATTTTAATGATCACAAAAGATCTCAAGTGCAAATGCATTCAACGACTTTTTGGATTTCACATCTAACAAATAAGAGTTTATTATTCCTTCTATTATATATATAGGTGTCAAATTCAGGAAACAAATTTTAAATTTAATTTTATCTAACTCTTTTTTCTCACACACTAATTTGAGCGTTGGAGTATTAATATTGTTGATTCTTCCACGCCACTGTATCAAAAGCAGCGATAAGCCTCCTCTCATTTTTGGTTCATGAAAGAACCAGAATCTCTTCGCTCTTAACAAAAATCCTAAGTTAGAATTCAGTTATGGGATTTACCGTCTATTGTCTATTACGGTCGTCCCCTTCATAATCATGTAAAAAAAAATTAAATTGTCTATTTTTTTACTAAACAATTAAATTGAGTTCTCTATATTGAATTATTGAATTAGTAAACCATTAACTAATGAACTTCTCTATTATAATGAGCCTTTATTTATGTAATATTATGTTTCCTGTATAAATATTTGTTTGTTATAGTTTTTTTTGGTGGTGGTGGGTCTTTACAAATTTGAGTTTTTAAATTTGATTTTTTTCCATTAACTTACAGTTATACTTTTATTGTATTTTAATTCATATAACTTTTACACCACCAACTATTAATAAAATTATTTTAGTAAATGACATTTTATTATTGAAATCAACACGATTATTACTATCTTAGAAAGTGTGTAAAACTCTAAAGATGGCTAATTTGAGAATGATGGAATAGTACAATGTCTAAAAAATATTGTAAATACAAGTATACTACCACATGTCCTATAAATCAGACACAGTCCTACTCCATATAATCACCATCAGTGTCATCATCACCATTATCAATTTCATTGCTGAGGTGATAAATGTAGCTAAGAAGAAGAGCCAGCAAATCCTAAATGTTGCATTAAAGCCGCTACTTGCTTTCTAGTCTCGGTCAGCTCTTGTTTCATTTCTATTTTCTCCTGTTCCTGTTTATGCAGTGACTCGTTAAGTGCATGAATCTGACTTCTTAAGGCTATGACATCTTTTGTAGTAATGGGAAGTTTAACAGATGTAACCAGTGTTTTGTTTTGGGACCCGAGTCCAAAAACCCTTCCTTTTTTCTTTCCAACTGAATCTATCCATATATCCAAGTCAGATGGAATTTTTGTGGATCGTTGATTATCACCTCCATTCTCTTCTGAAACAAACTTGGAAGATGATTCTAATTTTCTTTGTTCGAATTTATCCTGCATCACATTTGAATACATTAGGGAAAAAAATTATTAGAAAAGATAAAGACAGTACCAATTAATTAAAGATGCAAAGGAAGGCAGGCAATGGGATCTGTATCTGAAACAGTTTCTGAAAGAAGAATGACCAAAAATAATTAATAGAGTGCTAAAATCACAGCACTGAGGGATTAGTTGGGTTTGGGTGGAGGACATGGGCCTGTTTTTTTTAGCTTTAAAAAAATAGATTTTTTTTTTGTATTTTCAAAAAATGGATTTTGTAAAACCGTTTTTTAAAATATTACAAATTTTTCTATATTATTTTTTTCTAAATTGCAAGACTAATTTTGATATCATACAACATAAACATACATTATTGAAGATCAAAATATAGTCGAAATCTTAATTTTTGAAAAAAGTTGTAACTCAAAAATGACTTTTATGAAAAGCTATTTGAAATAGCTTCAAAATTAAGTGATTTTTTGAAATTTTGATATCCAAAATTTTTTTTGATAAAATGTTGATATATCTAAAATAACATTTTAAAAATAACTATTCAAACCAAATTTTCATTTGAAGCTTTTATGAAAAGTTTCTTTGTAAAATTTTTTTCCACAAAATTTTGTTACATTGTAAAAATCATTTTTAAAAAAAGCAAAAACAAACGGGCCCATAGAGACATTGAAGTGATAAAGAGGTCATGAATTCTAATCTCTCCACTAACATAACACACTAACTATAGTACTCATTCTGTCTCTAATCTTTGATCCTTTTAACAATGAGCACACATATTACGATAATAAGTTTTGGATGACATTTATTTCTTTTTTGTTAATGTTGTTTTCCAAACACAGTGTACAGTTAGTATGCAAAGCAGGTTCTGCACCCGGACACTGGCCTCATATGAAGACCCTGGGTTGAACATTTTGATACAGAAGACATGAGTGAGTATTAGTACTAGGTATCTCATATTAGGTTTTTTTTTGTTAAGGAAGTTTCATATGCCTCTGACTCCAATTGCAGATACTTAATTGGCGCAGAACCATGGTTCACTTATTACACAGCCTGCTTTGGAACCTAATAAAGGGCTGTGTTGGAATATGGCAAAGAGAAGAAGAAACAATAGCAAAGTTCACAAGAAAAAATGATGGGGCACAGTTTTCTAAGAGTGTGCATTTTAAGGTTTATTTGTTTGGTTTTGAAACCAGAGAGGCATAGCAAAAACTAATTCCTCTCAAAAATATATTACAGTTGAACTAATTCATTTCCAGCCAGGCAGCAAAAAGTCAGCAACAGGAAAATAGATGATCAAAATTGCGAAAGAGTGCAAAGTGAAACCATTATTGAATAACAGTAATCACAGATAAAAAATAAAACTAGACAAAACATATATTGATTCTAACAAAAGACACATAAAACTCACATGCATGTATAAGAATCAAAAGTTATTATTATAGAAAAACTCAAATATGCCTATGTTGGAAAACAGATGGAACTTACATAAGACGACTCTGCACAAGGAACCACCCAACTTTGATCCTTTTTTCGATGAGTACGAAAATAAAACTCGGCCAATGATGGATCAGTCCCTTTTGCCTCCTTCTATAATTGAAAAAACAACATTTTAATGTTATTAATTTTGAAAACTAAACCCTAAAACAAAATAGTAAATTAATTATACCATTCGCTTCCAATGCAACCGATGAGGAATTGATCCACCAGTGTGAAGAGATGCACCAGCCATAGACTCACAATTTCTTTTATTTGTTTCAGACATTCTTTTGTATTCTAAGGACTCCCAGTGTGCCTTCAATTGTGCCCACACACACTCTTCCATCCAAATTGGTTTTTCATCTAAACTTTTTCGAGCTTCTTGCATTAATTGAATCATTTTAGCTGATCCTCTTTTCTCAAAGTTACGCCGCACCATGTCTTTATGTTGAGGTGACCATGTAAACTTTGACTACATACATTGATTTTGACAAATAAAAATATTATTACATTAAAAATATTTTTTAAACAATACCAAAACAATTTAATCAAAGCTTGAAATTTGATTACTTTAAATATATCAAACCATGAATCTCGTTGCTCTTTAGATAACTGTTTCCATGATGGTTTTCCCTCCTTCAAGTTAGTACGTATGATTGAGGCAATTTCCTTCACTACCAGCTCGTGTTGATCAAACCTGTGTCAAACAGCAAAAATAATCCCATAATAATAATAATAACTCAAATATGTTAAGATGTTAAAAGAACTCACCCATCCCCTTCTGGAAGTATAGAGATTTTGTTCCCATTACTATCATCACTAGCATGGCAAGATGAAGAAGATGGAGTTCTGTTGACCATTGGAAATTCTTGCAATTCAAGGGCTTGGGTAGGCATGGTCTGAGATATGTTTTGTAGAGGTTGCGGTCGAGATTGAGGTGAAGTGTGTTGAGGTCGTGGTCGAGGTTGACTGGGCTGGGGTTGCAGGCGAGGTTGAGAGAGTTGAGATTGAGGTTTAGTGGGTTGAGGTCGAATAAATTTAGTATGAGTTGGAGGTTGAGTGGCTTGGTTACAATAAGCTTCAGGGGTAACTGACGGAATGATCAATGGTGCATGGGTTTGTGCACATTTCTTTTTTCTTAAAATTTTAGTTGGATGCAAAGTTCTCTTTGTTTCCCTAGAATTTGAAGGAATTTCATTCTCAACATGGCTTAACTCCCTCATAACCTTCATCAAGTCATTGAAACAATCTTGTGACATGTTATGTTTATATTTTAAACCCAACATCGCAATCGCAGAGAACTTTGATGTATTTTTATACCCTGACCGCAAAGGTTGTTGAGTCGAATTCAACATATCATAAAATTCAGTTGCTTCAACATTTGGAGACGCTTCTTCATTCTGTACAAAATTTTGGTCACTAAGAGCAGCATCATCAAACCCCGTGTCTTGCTGAGTACCGTAAGGCACTGAGTCTGAGTGCATATCAACATCGATATTAATTTGAGGGACCTTCTCTCCATGGGATGTCCAATACCAATATCCGGGTGTAAACCCTTTTTGCCGAATATGAGCATTGACTTCATTCGGAGTTAGGTGCCTCTTATTTTTACATAACTTACATGGACACTTTATTACACCTTCATTCAAATACTTTGGTTGTTGACAAGCAAAATCAAGAAACTCTTTGACACCTTGAAAGAATTCAGCTGTATATCCCCTTTGACCAGCAATAAGATTATAATACATCCATGTCCGATGTGCTGGCATTTCCATTTTCAGCTCAGCTGGAAAATTACTATAGGAAAACTAGATTTTCATGCACCCTGTGTATATGCAGTGTGTAGAAACATATTATTAATAACGAAAACAACTTATGACATTATCCAAAAGCTATTTTTCAACTTATTCTTACAAGCTCTTCAGGATAGTTTATGAAAACAGGCTAACGTTTATTCATAAACGCTTGTGATAAGTGATTATGCTATAAGTGCTTAATTAAATTGCTTATTCAAACAGCGCAGTGCTTTACTAATAATAAATTAATATTAGCAAAATCAATAACGAAGAAGAAGAAGAACGTAACAGTACCTTTGAATTTTAGAAACATTGCCAATAATGAAAATCTTATTCTGAGAAGAATGATTTCTAACACTGCAGAAATTCAGATCTTGATCAGAAATGCAAATACGAAATACAAATGAAACTTCAATTATTTATGTATCAGATCAGAAACTGGAAATGAAAGAGAGATAAGAGCGAGAATCGATCACAGGAGAAAGAGGGAAAAGTAGTAACGATAGGGTTTTTGATTTAAGATAAAATTTAAGTTAAAAAAGAAGAAGCAATAATGAACAGCAGAAAGCCTGAAAGTGAGTCATGTATTTAGCGAGTTTGGACTGTTTGGTATTTGTAATTAATTTGTTTTGGTTAGAGTTCATATATCTCATTTTAATTGTAAAGTCAAAATTTGTAGGAAAATCTGCAAATTTTTCTGCGGATTTTCCTTCAGATTTTCTTGTGAATTTTGACTTTAAGACTAAAATGTACATAAAAAATGAGATATAAGGACTCAGACAAAAAAAAAAATTACAGGAACTAAATTCAAAAACTCATTAAATTACAAAAATCAAAAGTGCATTTAAGCTTTTTGTTTTTCTCATCTATGGGCGAATTATCTTTTCAATTTTATGTAATTTTGAATTGATGAAATTTGATCGAATAAAATGAAATGGAGTTAAATTTCTATTATTTTGATTTGAAAATAATAGTTGGAGTGTAATGAAATATGACTGAAATTTATTTTGTTTAATCCTTCAATTTTAATTCTTTAGAATTTTGGGTGTATGCAATGAAATAGATTAATTTGTTTTTGTTGTGTTCTTCAGTTTTTAGAGTATGATGTTTTATCAATGACAAAAAAAATAAAGACACAAGTAAAAAAAAACAAAAGAAATAAATTGTGGTGTTACAGAAGTTTCAAATGCAAATTGACAAAGTATAAATAGTAATATTCAACAATTATGTACTCAATCTCAAGATAGCTCAGCAAGTAAGGTTTGAACCAAATAATTCTAGTATTTACCTTTTTCTTGTATGAGTGTTCGTATGATTGTTCATCTATTAGAATTTGTTATGATTGTGAATTGTTGTCTGTTTGATTACACGTTGAGGCAAAAGTTGTTTGTTTTAACTTAGACTCTTTCTTAGTTGAACCTGAAAAGAATTTTTATCTGTTGTTACAGCCTTTGAGTCTGAGGCATTCTTTCTAAGACATTGTTGCATATTTAGTCGATTGACCTGAAAGATAAATCTTTCAACCATCACTTTGGAGTTAAATAGATTGTTATTTTTCTATGTTTCGTTATGATGCATGCAAAAAGATAAGTTTGGGGTTGCTTCTGGAATAAGCAATGATTTAAGTTTGGGGTTGGGGTACTAGAATCTGAGAATCGAAAAAATGTCGACGAAAAAATGAATAGAAACTTGAAAATTTGTTATAAGGATACAAATTTTAGAGCTTCTGGGAAAAAAAAAGAAAAAAAGTCAAAATTCTAGTACCTATAATTGAAAGCAAACAAAGAACAAGTAAGGATGGTGTAAGAATAGGAAGGTAGCAGGTACTTAACTCCAAGGAATTAAATCAACTGGCTAAATACATCACACTTTGTCATAAGCCAAGTTAAAACTTGTGAAAAAACTCAAAAGCGTGTTTTCGAATATAAAGTGGCAAATTTTAGAAGTCTTACAAATTCATATGTTTGATGTCAATTGTATCTGAATGAATGTTTACCATATTGTTTCAATAAGAGTGAATGGTGAGATTGAGAGAAGGTTGAGTATATAGAAAATTGAAGAAAAACCTTTTGGATTATGTTTGATTGAAGTAAGGAACGGAAGTGATAACTTGACAATGTTTGGTGTTTGTCATTGGTTTGGTAAGTACAATGTTCTGAGGAAGATCATAGTTATGAATGAGTTCCTTGAGGATAAGTAATAGTGTAACTTTCGGGTTATGATGACACTTTGTCATCATGTGATTTTTATAAGAATTTGCATATGTTTTTTTTATGATTTTTGGTTAATCATGTTTAAGTTTTATGAAGAAATGGGAAGAAAGTGAAAAAGTTGAAGAAATAAAGCAAAACCAAGAAATCTATAATATAAGAAAGGTTGATGTTCTGGAAATCACAATATTGCCCTAACTTCATTTTCTGCCACATCATGATATTAGGGATATTTTGTGTCCAGAAATTACTTTTTCTAACCAGTGATGTCATATTGTTTAAATGCAAATTGATGTTTATGGAATTAAGTATAATGTAGTGGGATGATGATGTCACAAGATACAATTTCCTTCCAAAGTAACTATCTGAATTTAATTTGTTTATGTTTTCTCTCTCTTTTCATTTGGTTCCCCCAAAACGTGTGTCACGCTTTTGTCATACCCCAAATTTGTCCTACCATCTCACGATCTAAATTTCAAGACAAATTTGACTGCCCGAGTTACATAACTGGTTCATTTCAAGGCAGGGTCATTTGGTTTCAGGTGGTCTTAGACTATACTTCAAAGATAAGTCCAAGTCTTGTTTCAAGCTTAAAACCATGTCTTGTCAAGTTGTGATTCAAGGATATGCGAGACCATGTTTAGAGCTCATTTAAGCCATGACTGGTGCACTTTCAAGTTACATTCCAAAATGGATTCTAAGTTTTGTTTCATAGTTGCTAAGGATGTGTGAATAATTAAGACATGAGATTAGAAATAGTTGGAGTCTTTTTGTGAATCATGAGGAAGAACTATTTACACTAGCTTCAAGTTGGTTTCCAACTTTGATTGGTAAAATTATAGTTCATATAGTTCAAGTTGGTTCTTATTTCCTCAACGGATCATGAAAATCAAATTGGCAAGAGGAATCATTGCTCCAAGGCATAAGTAATCATCATATCCTTACTTCATAATCAAACCATGTTACATGTGGTGTCTTGGTCTCCCTTGAGTTAAGCTTTGCTTGAGTGACGGGTAGGGTTATTTAGAGATGAAGACAAGTTTGAGGAGAGGGTGTTATTCATGGCATAAATTGCATGATTGATTCAAATATACTACAAAATGGCTAAAGCGCAGGCCCACTCAAGATCAAGAGACGTGCCATAAATGCAAGAGGTCTAAATGATGAGGCAAGCTCACTAAGCATACTTAGAGGTCCTTTATGGGCAAGCCGTACGTGAAGTTTTTTAAATTTCTACCATTTTGGAAACTGGAAAACCAAATATTCATTCAAGTTCAAAACTCAAAGGTCAATACAATGTTGTTTGTACAAGTTACATAAGGAACAAGTTCTAATCCTACAAGATATTGAATTAAGGACAACCATAAATTTAGAAAAATAAAAGCAAATTGGTGCTATATATCCTTTAAGCTAGCAAAGACTCATCCAAAGCTCCAAACTCCAAACGTCGTGCTCCATTCACAGAAAAGGGGGCGATTTGAAAAGAGAAGAAAAACCCTACTGAAACTCTGCTAAAATCGTTCCTCAATACCCTACACTAAAGCTCTCTCATTTTATTCATATTCTGAAGTTCACATTGAAGTTCAGAGTGTGAAGAGCTGAACCTCAGAATATACATTGTAACGCACAACAAGGACACGAAATCGAACAAGGGAAAGAAAAGAAACCAAAGAAGAAGAAGCAGGAAAGCGAAAAGAGTGAGAAAGTTAAGATACACGACCTCACTGGATTTACCATTGGACTAGCTCCGATATTGTAAGTTCCTTCCTTTTATACTTGATTTCTGCTTATCTTGTGGTGTTGTTCAAAATCTACATTCTGTATACTTGATGTGATGCACTGTTTCCCTTTAAATCTGGATTAAGTCTAGGGTTTCCTACTATGAGTCGCGATTTGTTTGTTTTAAAATGTTATTTGCGAGAACGAGGTTCAGATTTGTGATTTACGGTCAAGATTAGGGGGGGTTTGTGTAGAAACTTTTGAGGTTTGGCGGTGGTGTCGCCGGAGAAGACGGTGCGGCCGCCGCGAGCCGCGGCTTCTCCGGCCAATTTAGGGGTTCGTTTGGAGTTGAGAGAGAAAGAGATGATCGAGAGAGAGAAGGATTTGAGATTATGAACCCTCATTCTCTCCTTTTGGCTTTGTAACAGACGGTTAGTGGGAGACGGGGTGTCCTCACCCACCAGTGACAAGTGTCACCGGTTGTTCCGTCTTCCTTGTATCCCATGTGCCCTTCTCCATACAACCATACCTACACCCTTCATCAGTGCCCTTGAACGAGTCCATGATTTTGAATCTATCTCCATCCAACGATCCAGATTCGTTCTGATGATTATCAGTTGACCGAGGGAGCACCATGGACTCCCTCCATACGTTGGGCATTTAGTTCTGGGCCTAGGAAAATTCATGTTCACACCCCCTTTCTACTGACTTTTCTGGCCCATTTGTTTGTTTTTTAGAACTTCTTATTATTGTCACTTTTTAATATAAAAACAAAAAAAAAACATTTTTCTAATTAATTTCTAAATTCCTTTTCATTAATTAATTTCTAATTAATTTTATTAAACCTTTTTATTTAATACTAATTAACTTTAATAGTTAATTTTATTAAATATTTTAGTTTAATTTAATTAATTGTTAGAATTTTCTTTAATTCTAAAAACATAATTAATTAACTTAGTTTAGAGTTTTTTTCTCTTCTTTAGATTAACCTTAGTATTAGGTTACTAACTAAACTAACATGCTTGATTATATTTCTCCCCCACTTTGTTTGGTTTATGATCTTTGTGTGCTATTTATACTTTTCTCAAATGGATTATTATCATGCCTTGATTATATCTATGTCATTCATTATATGCTTATCTAAACCTTTTTCAAACTAATACCTTGACTTAATGTCAAGCCCTTTTCGAACACCTTGTAAGTCGATTGTTTTCACGATCGCCATCAACCTCACATAGCCTCCTCTTGGGCTTTATACAACGATATTTGTTGCACATTTCACAATCTTGTTTGCATGCATATGTGTGATTGTCTAACTTTAATTGTGGCTTGATTATTCTCCCCTTGAGTAATTGTATCCATCTCCCATAAGATTAAAATCAACCATTTTCAAAAGAATAAACAAGCTTGATCCAACGTCAAGCATTTTTCAAAACAAATTCAATTAATCACCACTTCATCCTCAAGCATTCACTTGATCCACATATCAAGTCCCATTACCCCTCTTGTAAGTCGAGCGTTTTTGCCTCGCAATCGACCTTACCTTGAACCATTAGGACCTCCTTTCCATTAGTTCTCAACCATTTTGCACGCAAATTCAAATCTCGATCAACATCGAGCATTTTTTTAAATCAAATCAATACATTTAATCATACTTAAACATCATTTCTTAAAAGGTGAAAAGGAGGGGGGTCAAGTCTTTGGTCTTTCTCCTCAATTGTTTGGGTGCGAGTTTTCTTACTTGTGTGTGGACAATTGACGCCTCTAAAACACTTGTAACTCGACAACATTCAAACTTCTTTCCAAGCAATCATTAAAACATTTAATCCCTATCTAAACACATTTTTACTAAAGGTGAAGTGAGGGTGGTCGAGTCTTCGATCCTTCTCCTCAATTGTTTGGGTGCGAGTTCTCTTACTCGTGTGTGAACAATTGTCACCTCTAATACAACTTAAACTCTCATTTCTCGCCTTATGCGATCGAAGCCCTAAAACACAAACAAATTAAATCCTTTTTTCTTAATCAAACCCTTTAACACACTTAATCGTATATTCAAACACAACTTCCTAAAAGGTGATGTGAGGGTGGTCGAGTCTTCGATCCTTCTCCTCAATTGTTTGGATGCGAGTTCTCTTACTCGTGTGTGGACAATTGGCGCCTATAAAAAAATACAAAACCAACCAACCGTAGTCCCACGAACTATGAATGTTCTGATTTTCCCATTGCACGAGGGAATACGTAGGCACAAGGGTTCTAATCCTTGCCGAGTACCCTAATAAAAAACCACCCATCTTCCCCTTAGAAGCAAATCCTTTAGAAGATAACAAACAAACCTAGCTAACTTTCTCACGAATCGAATCAAGAGGTTCCCGTTGAGTACAACGGACGTAGAGGGTGCTAATACATTCCCTCTTGCGTAACCGACTCCCGAACCTAGAATTTGGTTGCGATGACCATGTTCTTATCTCCCTTTAAAGGTTTTCTCGATATTTTCCTTTCCCTCTTTTGGGATAAATAAAGTTCGGTGGCGACTCTGTTTCGAAGAGTTTTTTCCGCGTCCATCGCGAGGATCGTATTTTTTGAGGTACAACAGATGGCGACTCTACTGGGGATAATCATTTCCCTATGGTAGAGAAAGTCAAGCCTAACTTGACTCAATTCGTGAGTGTTAGATCTGCTTGTTTGTTTATCTTCTCTTGCTTGTTTGCTTGCTTGTCTGATTATCTGTTATCTACTTGCATGCTCATTATTATTATATCTTATTATTGTTTCTTGTGACACTGTGGGGGTTCTCTGATCATTGGTGCTCTGTGAGATGGCTCTATACCAGAGTCCGAGTATAACCCTAGGATTAGGATGCTGGTTGTGTAGTGGAGGCTTGCGTGGTCTCTTCCGCGTGAGCCAAAGCAAAGACCCCGCTTAGAGTAGATTCCCTTATAAATGTTATCGTTTTGATGTTACTTCGTCACGATGATAATGTTTTTGAGCCTGAATCGTTGATCCCAATGACCATTAACCCATTTATCCATGGTGGTTGGTAGTGTTAACTCTTTGTGGGTTAATGCGAATGCCACAATTAGATGAGATCCCTCGAACGTATTACTTCCTGACAGTAATATTTTTGACCTCGATCTAGGATTCTGAGAACCCTACTTAGAACCCGTGTGTCGATGGTTGTGTAGTGGGCGCCTCCGAGGAGTCTTTCTCGTGGGGAAGAAACGAAGACCTCAACTAGACGAGACTCTTTCAAGGATATTATCGTCTGATGTTCCTTCGTCATGGCTATAATGTCTTTGAAAGATATCCATAACTCTAGGCACCTACCCGATTAGAGCCTACCTATGGGGGGTCTTGTGATCAGAGATATCCTGTGTCTAGCTCCTTCCTCAGAATCAGATGTCATTTTGATCTTGTACCCTTGCATGAGCATCGCATGACCATAACATTTGCACCCTTCCTTTTTGTTTCCAGGGAATCTAAGAATTGTCATTTACTACAGATAGGAATTATGGAAACTAACGTCTGTTGCCCTCATTCTTTCAAGTTCAAGAAGTCTGATCTGACTGCTTTACGTGGGTTAGTTTGCGTATGCCTTCTGTCTACTGAATCAACTTTGGGAAGAACTTTGGTAGACTGTTGCGTATTCTGAATCAAGACGTAGACTTTGCCATGCTAAGCACCTTCGTACAGTTCTATGATGCTCCCTTGAGATGATTCACATTTCAATACTTTCAGTTAGCACCAACACTTGAAGAGTACGAGAAACTGGTGGGTATCCCAATGAAGGGAAAGTTGCTATTTGAAGGGGTTGATGTGACTTTGAAGGATGAAATCATTGCAAACGCTCTCCACATGTCTAAACAGGATGTCACCAACAATTGGAAGACTAGGGAGGTGTCAAGAGTTTCTTTCTCTCATTTCTGTTGGAAAGGGTCGACACTCTGTTTAAAGCTGAAAGTTGGGAAGCCTGCTATGCTGTTGTAGCATTGGCCATCTATGGGATTGTTTTGTTTCCTAATGTGGATGTAGATGATTTCATAGATATTACTGCCATCCATGTTTTCCTCACAGGAAACCCGGTGCCTACCCTTCTAGCTGACTGTGTTATTACCTGAGTTGGAGATACGTTAAGAAAGGAGGTATGATTGCGTGTTGTGCTCCTCTGTTGTATCAATGGACCCTAATGCACCTTCCGGAGAAGGGACCTTTCATAGAACAA
The DNA here is from genome assembly GCA_022829125.1 of Lathyrus tuberosus. NCBI lineage: Eukaryota > Viridiplantae > Streptophyta > Magnoliopsida > Fabales > Fabaceae > Lathyrus > Lathyrus tuberosus. The sequence goes on from JALAZF010000676.1 coordinate 821,991, forward strand.
GTGGACGAAAGTTGGGCCCAAAGGTTAGGAACCCTCATATCAGCTGACTTATCTTGGTACTCCCTAGACTACATACAGTCATATCTAGTTTTGGTCAATTCCCTAATGTTTCCCTCATCGGAACCTGTGGCTGTATTAATTCTAATCCTATATTGTCCGTGAGGCAGTTGGGGTATCCGATGAGTGGACCACCTGATGAGAAGACTTTGGAAGCATTCTTAATGCATGGTCTGAAAGCTGACAACCCTAACCTACTCAAAAGAATCGCAAAGGCATGGAAGGAGGTCCATAGGAAAGGAAAAGCTGAGTTGGGGAGAAGGAATAACCTTACTAAAGAACCGTACTTTACATGGGTCAAAGAAAGAGTCGAAAGAATCAAGACGCCCTTTGCCATCAAGGTGTCTGAGCCTTTACCTGAGCCAAAGCCTACTCACATCCCAATTGAGGAAGCCGAGGATCTCAAGGCAACGATAGACAGACTAGTAAAGGAAAATGAGCAACTTGAGTTGAAGCTTCAAAATGTTACTAATGAGAAGAATGACTTGAAATGGGAGCTTCAGCGCAAGAACACTCAACTGTAAGCAATAGGAAGTTGGGTGAATGAAGAAGAGCAGCAGAAAAAGAAGGTTAAGGTGTGTCTTGGCCAAGCTGATAGCCGAATAGATAGGCTTAAGGAGGAATTGGATCAAGCTTATAAGAAGTGTGTCGAAAATAGGAAACCTTGGCTCCTTGCCACTAAGAGGAAAAAGACACTTAGAGAAGAGATGGGAGCGGAAATAAAAAAATTAAGCTCAGCTCTACGCCAGTCAAAGGCTTCTGAAGCAATGGAACACCAACTTAAGGAGAATCTCATTAGAGTTGCTTATGTTGAGCCAGTAGACTGGGATAGAGTGTGTGGTGAGTTGAATAATCTCAAAAGCCTTGCCGAGGAGCAGAAGAATCATCTTGAGGCTGTCCTTGCAGACAAAGATATTTGGGTCTCTGCGAGGAAGAAGGTGCTTGATGACTGTATCGGTTATGAACGTTCTATTCATATTCTAATAGCTGATAGGGACATGTACAGCAGCAAGCTTAATGGGTTGGCGGAATTTTGTAATTGGTTGGCCGAAGACTTGGTGTGGAAGCATAGAGATACTTTGGAGGCTCTCGACGAATCTACTCCTCAAGCCATCGTCAAGTTTGTTTGCCTTTGTAAGGCGATGCTGAAGAGGTTTGAAGAAGAGTTGAAGGAGCGCAAGGCTCGAAGGCCCAAGTTTTGAAATTTTATGTTGCTTTTTCTTGCTTTATGGATTGTATTCATTTCCGGATGATTATGTATCACGTGACTATTACAATCTTATGAATGAATGAGACTTAGTTTTCTTTACAATAGTTTGTTCCTTAATATTCCTGTATAAGCTAATGATTAATTCGAACGATTCCCTGAAAACAAATGCATTCCGTCCTGCATACATATCACAAAACACCTAGCAATAAACTTCTTCACTCTATCATTTCTCCAAACAGAAAACCTGACTACTCGACACTGGTACGAGACTTGCTGTAGCTTCAAGATGACGCTGGAGTAAATTGAAGAGAAACAGAACACGATGAGGAATGACATTGACTCGCTGAAGGCTAAAATGGATCAACTGCTGGAGACCATGATGGTACTAGCTCAGAAAGAAAACAATGCTGAAATTGTGGCCGATACCAAAAAGCTCGCTAAAAAGATAGGAACTTCTAGAGTAACTAAGGGAATCCCTCCTCCCGTTCACATAGATTTGTCAGAACACTCGGCTCATCATGGATCTGTGAGTGATGCAGATGAGCAGTTTAATGCCTTCTACATACCACCTCCACCTCCTCAACATGTTGGACCTGTTCCATCTGCTGACAGATTGCGCACATTGGAAGAAAAATTCAAAGCCTTGGAGGTTCAAACTACTCCCGGCTTGGATGTTGTGGATATGTGCTTGGTTCCCGAACTCGTGATCCCTGAAAAGTTTAAAGTGCCAGATTTTGACAAGTACAAGGGAATTAGTTGTCCCAAAACTCACCTGCATGCATACTGTCGCAAGATGGCTGCTCATATTAAAGATGACCTACTTCTGATTCACTATTTCTAGGATAGCCTCAGTGGGGCATCGCTGGATTGGTACATGCAGCTGGAGAAGGGGCAGATCAGTACTTGGAGAGATCTTTCTGAGGCATTCCTTAAACATTATCAGTACAACACTGATTTGGCACCAAACCGCACTCAACTGCAAGACATGGCTCAGCCCAACAATGAGTCATTTAAAGAATATGCTCAACGTTGGCGGGAGCTGGCTGCTCGTGTTCAACCACCTTTGTTGGACAAAAAATTAATGGATATGTTTATGGGAACTTTACAGCCTCAATATTTGGACCGTATGTTGGGATCAAGCTTCCCTAACTTTGTTGAGATTGTGTCTGTAGGAGAAAGGATTGAGAGTCAGCTGAAGAAGAACAAAGCTGTTGTTGCTACTACAGGTGGAGAAAAGAGGGCATTTGTAAAGAGAAAGGATGAAGAGACCAATGTTGCATAAGAGGACTAGGGGGTAGAGCCCCAGTGAATATACCGTATCAGCAAGTGGCTGCAGTTGCACAAGCCCCACTTCAACAACCTGTTCAGCAGCCGAATTATCAGAACGTTCCTCCACCGCAATATCAAAATGCCCCACCACAGAGGCAACCAAGACCAAGAAGGCATATCGATCCTGTGCCAATGTCGTATAGCCAAATTTTTTCTCAACTGTATCAGAGTGGGCATTTGAAACTCCGAGATTTGAGGCCAACAGTCTTCCCATATCCTCCCGGATATGATGCCAACGCCCATTGTGAGTTTCACAAGGGTGCTCCCGGGCATACCATAGAAAACTGTTATGCATTTCAGAACAGAGTTCAAGATTTGGTTGAGTCCAAATATCTTACTTTCACTCAGCGAGGCGCTAATGTTAAAAATAATCCCATGCCCCTGCATGGAGGACCATCTGTTAATGTTGTGGAAGAAAGTAACGGACAGAGATTGATTACAAGGGTTGAAGATATTTGTACTCCTATGGCGGTTATAGGAGAAAATTTGAAGAAATGTGGGATGATCCCTCAAGATGAGCTTGATGATTTGACTGATGAGGTGGTTAAGAAACATTTGCAGAAATTCCTGGATCAAGGTGTAATTCAGGTTGAACGCCGGGATGCAAGAGAATAAAGTGTGACTGTCATTAACATTCAGTATGATGCACCTGAAGGTCGTCAACAAAGACAAGTTCGTCATGCTCCGGTAATCATTGAATATGATGCGGCTAATGTTTTCCAACAAAGACCAGTTTGTCCTGCACCTGTGGTTATTCAGTTTGATGAGGCGGATGTTAGTAAACTAAGGCAAGTGCGCTCTGCTCCGATAATTATTAAGTATCCTGTTAGTGTTCCTGAGCTTGAAGTTTCTAAACAAGGGCCAGAAAAGTTAGTCATTGAATATGATGGTGCTAAGTGTGATGTTGTAGTAGGACCAAGCGGAGTGACCCATAGTGGTCGAATCTTTCCAGCAAAGCCAGTAGACAAGCCAACCAATGACAAAGGGAAGACAGTTTCTATACCAGCTGAAACTCCGAGTGCTAAATTACAAGAAGGGTTGTCATCTCCAAGAGGGGCATTCACACAGAAAGAGGCTGAAGAGTTTCTGAAGATTATAAAGAAAAGCGACTACAAGGTAGTTGATCAACTGAGTCAAACTCCCGCCAAGATATCTATGCTCTCCTTACTGCTCAGTTTTGAGGCGCATAGATCTTCTCTGTTGAAACTATTGAGTGTCGCACATATTACCAAAGATATCACTGTAGCTCAATTTAATGATGTGATAGCCAACGTCACTACTAGAAATTTTCTTGGGTTTAATGATGATGATCTGACTGCTGAAAAGAAGAACCATAACAAGGATCTTCACATTTCCATTAGATGCAAAGATACTTTGTTATCCAGAGTCTTGGTGGATACTGGATCCTCTTTGAATGTGCTCCCGAAGACTACTTTAGAAAAAATGCCTATAAGTGGAGTAAGCATGAAGCCAAGTACTCTCATAGTGAAGGCGTTTGATGGGTCTAGGCGCGCGGTTATGGGTGAGGTGGACTTTCCAATTAAGATTGGGCCTACTATCTTTACCATTACTTTTCAAGTAATGGACATTTATCCTGGTTACAGTTGCTTGCTAGGAAGGCCCTGGATTCACTCGGCAGGGGCAGTTACGTCTATCCTCCATCAGAAACGGAAGTTTATTACCAATGACAAAATGGTTATGATAGGCGGTGAAGAAGATATCCTGGTAAGTCATTTGACATCGTTCTGCTACATTGATGTTGAAGGTGAAATGGTTGAGACACCTTTTCAGTCCTTTGAAGTGGTGAGTATGTTGGCTATGCAATGAGTACCAGAGTACCAAGAGTTAAGATCATCAATGGCCTCATACGAGGAAGCTAAAGTTGTGGTGGAAGAAGGAAATGCCCAAGGATGGGGCAAAGTGGTTGAGGTTACTGAAAAGCTTGATAAGTTTGGGCTAGGTTATCGGCCATCTCGCAATTCAGCCTTTGTTCCATACAACGAAAATCAAATCCTTCCTGTTGAGTAGATTTTTACAAGTGCTGGGCACATCTTTGGTTCTCCAGTAGCAATGATCATTGAAGGCCATGATAGTGATGAGCAAGCTTCTACAAGCTGGATCCGACAAGCAAAGCCTGGTGAAGAGCTCCAGAATTGGAAGACCATTGAAGTCCCTCAGTTCTTTACACACCAAACAAACACCATTGAGGTCCTTGACATAGACACTGCTACGAGCCTATATGACTTTGATTGCCCAATCTACCAAGCTGAAGAGGAAGGCGTGAAAGATTGTGAACTCCCCGACGAGTTGGCAAGGCTGCTCAAGCAAGAGGAGAAAGTCATCATGCCGCACTAAGAAGACATTGAAGTCATCAACCTGGGTACTGAGGAAGACAGAAGAGGGGTAAAGATAGGTGTATCTCTTCAAATTGAAGTCAAGACCAAGTTGATAGAGCTCCTCCGTGAGTACGCTGATGTATTCGCCTGGTCGTATTAAAACATGCCTAGGTTAGATACTGGTATGGTTGTACACAGGTTACCACTCAAGGAGGAATGCCATGCTGTCAAGTAGAAGTTAAAAAGGACCCATCCGGATATGGCTCTCAAAATTCGTGAAGAAGTCCGAAAGCAGTTTGATGCTGGATTCCTGGCAGGAGCAAAGTACCCATAATGGGTTGCGAACATTGTGGCGGTACCGAAAAAAGATGGAAAGGTTCGCATGTGTGTGGATTACAGAGATTTGAATAGAGCTAGTCCTAAGGACGACTTCCCATTACCTCACATCGATGTATTGGTTGACAACACAGCTCAGTTCTCCGTATTCTCTTTTATGGACGGATTTTCTGGATATAATCAAATTAAGATGGATCCAGAGGATATGGAGAAGACCACATTTATCACACCATGGGGCACTTTCTGTTATAAGGTGATGCCATTTGGACTTAAGAATGTTGGGTAAACGTATCAACGTGCAATGGTAATGCTCTTTCATGACATGATCCATAAAGAGATTGAAGTGTACGTTGACGATATGATTGCCAAGTCTCAAACCGAAGAAGAGCACTTGATCAATCTGCAAAAGCTGTTTATTTGATTGAGAAAGTTTAGACTGAGACTCAACCCCAACAAGTGCACATTTGGGGTACAATCTGGAAAATTGTTGGGCTTCATTGTAAGTCAGAAAGGAATCAAAGTGGATCCTGATAAGGTAAGGGCAATTCAGAATATGCCTGCGCCTAGGACAGAGAAAGAGGTTCGTGGCTTTTTGGGAAGATTAAACTACATTTCCAGATTTATTTCACATCTTACTGCCACCTGCAAACCTATTTTTAAGCTGCTAAGAAAGAATCAGTCAATTGCATGGGATGATGATTGCCAAGGGGCATTTGATAAAATCAAAGAGTATCTGTAAGAACCATCGATCCTGATACTGCCTGTTCCTGAAAGGCCACTTATTATGTACCTGACTGTACTTGACGAATCTATGGGATGTGTGCTGGGGAAACAAGATAAGACGGGAAGAAAGAGCATGCCATCTATTACCTCAGGCAAGAAGTTCAATGACTGCGAGACAATGTATTCCTTACTCGAGAAGACTTGTTGCGCATTAGCCTGGGCTGCCAAACGTCTTAGGTAGTATATGTTGACCCACACTACTTATCTGATTTCCAAGATGGATCCCATTAAATACATCTTTGAGAAACCTGCTCTCACCGGCAGAATAGCCCGATGGCAAATGCTTTTGTCTGAGTACGACATTTAATACGTCACTCAAAAAGCCATCAAGGGTGGTATACTAGCGGACCATCTTGCCCATTAACCGATGGATGATTATCAGCCCTTGAAGTTTGGTTTTCCAGACGAAGACATAATGGTACTAAAAGATTATGAAGAGCCAGGTCCAGATGAAGGGCCCGAACCAGGGGAGCGATGGGCTCTCATGTTCGACGGTGTCTCAAATGTTCATAGAAGTGGAATTGGGGCAGTGATTACATCACCCAAGAATTTCCAATTACCGTTCACAGCTAAGCTCTGCTTTCCATGCACCAATAACATGGCTGAGTATGAAGCTTATATACTTAGATTGGAAGAAGCCATCAATTTAAGAATCAAGACTCTTGATGTGTTTGGAGATTCTACTCTAGTAGTACATCAGATTCGAGGTGACTGGGATGCCAAACATGCCAATTTAGTTCCATATCGAGATTATGTGGCAAAGCTACTTCCCAGATTTGATGATATCACCTTTACCCATGTGCCTAGAGAGGAAAATCAAATGGCAGACGCTCTCGCAACCTTGACTTCTATGTATAAACTGATATGGCCCAACCATCAGCCGCATATTGATCTCCAGCGATTTGAAGATCCAGCTCACTGTTTGGCTGCCGATGAAGAGTCAGATGAAAATCCATGGTTCTATGACATCAAACGTTATTTGGAAAAACAAGAATATCCAGAGGGCGCTTTGGCGGTGGATAAGAGAACTTTGCGCAGATTGGCATCAAATTTCTTCCTCAATGGGAATGTGTTATACAAGCGTAATCATGATGTTGTACTACTCAGATGTGTGGAAAAGCATGAAGTTGAACAGATTCTGAAAGACATTCATGAAGGTTGTTTTGGTACCCACGCAAATGGGCATACTATGGCAAATAAGATATTGAGACCAGGCTATTATTGGCTTACCATGGAGGCTGACTGCTACCATCATGCCCGAACATGCCATAAATGCTAGATATACTCTGATAAGATTCATGTACCTCCCACTCCTTTGAACGTCTTGACTTCACCATGGCCATTTTCCATGTGGGGAATAGATATGATTGGGATGATCGAGCCAAAGGCCTCAAATGGATGTTAGATGTCAATCATGATATATTTGAGTATGAATTATTTGGCATTTTTCATGACTTTTCATGTGGAATAGGTTGATTTTAGTGTGAATTGATGTTGTTGTGCATTATTTGAAATATACTTGTGGTGCTTGTAATTTGTGTGCTAAATGTGCAGAAATAGGAGTGAAAAGATCAAAGTTGGAAGACCCAAAGAAATAGTGCAAGCTGCCAAAGAATTGAAATCAGCAACAGTATTCGCTAGGCGAGTGTTGGCGAAGGTGCCAGCGAAGGTTCGCCTAGCGAACGTCAGCGAGGATGCCAGCGAGATGGTGGCAGAAAGTGTGCAAAACTTACAGTAGGAAAACTGGGTAAATTCGCTGGGCGAGTAGGCCAGCGAATGCTCGCTGATGTGCTCGCGGGGCGAATGTGCCAGCGAAGGGTGGCAGAAACTTTCCATTTTGAAAACACCCAAGCTTCGCTGGGGCGAAGGTTGCAGTGAATGCTCGCGAAGCGAATGTTTTGGTTCGCCTAGCGAACCCGCGATAATTATGAGGGGCGGTTTAAGTCTGAGGCACTTAAATGTGCCATATTTTTGGTCATTCGCTAGGCAAATGAATGCCTTCGCTGGGCGAATGGTGCTGTTAGGAAAAGTGTATAAATAGAATTGTTACTTTTTGGAATGGGATCTCTTGCTCATTTTACATTAGAATTAAGGGTTTACAGTATTTTGTGGAGAAAAGCTTGTATTTTCATTGGAGAAGCTGATTTTGCATCCATTCTCGATTATTCGTTGTGGGTGCTCATTCATCTCCTCTCTTTACTTGTCATCCAAGCTACCATGAGAAGTGATAGCTAATCACTCAATGTTGAGGTTAGAGGTAGTTGATTCTGTTTTTATGTATTGATATTGATCTCTTGTATATGAACAAAGTCTTTGATCAATATAGATGATGTTGTTTTCTCTTAATGATCCATTTGTGAATTGTTTTGCTCTAGACATAGACTTTACAACTCTTGACCTAACAATTTCATCTCTTAAAAACCAAACTCTAGACATAGATTTGGGATTTGCTATTCGCATTGTATTGATCTTAATGATCGTTGCTTAGATTGTTAGCGTGAGACATCATCTAACGGTCTAAACAACGGTACTCACGATTCCGCTTTAGACATAAACGTAGTCGGGAGGATACGCGGTTATATTGGTCGGAAACCGAGTTCATATGCTTGATTAATTGTTTATACATGAATAGGATTGATGAAACCTAACCTTAACATGCTTTTACAAAAATCTTTGTGACCTAATTAATCTTTGCTACAAGTGAATGATAACAACAAGTGAAACTTTTGAAAACCTTAACTTAGAATATCACAACTATTGAACGGCAAGCATCAAATATCCGACAATCCCTGTGGATACGATAACAAAAACCCACACTGATATTCTTCTAACAAATTGGCGCTGTTGCCGGGGATTGTTAGTTGATATTGCAAGCATTGCGATAGTTGAGTTATTGTAAGCTGTTACCGCTTTATCTTGAACTTGTTAATCTGTTTGTTTAGTGTGCAGACTTAGTTTATGCGAGGGAAACTACCAGCGGACCAACTTCTTTTCGATCCTGAGATTGAAAGAACCGCTCGTAGAATCAATAGCCGAACTAGAAGAAGGAGGCAGCTAGCGAAACAGAGGCGAGAACAAGAGGAAAGTACATCTGCACCACCACCATTTCCACACATACTTCCAGTTATGGAGGGAGATCCACCACCACCACCACCACCTGCTTCTAGGCCATGTACAAACAGTCCAAGGCACAATGCTCAGTTCGCCCGTCATGCAAACAATGGTCGTCATGCTGAGATGAAGACCGGAATCCTCCAACTGTTATACCAAAGTCCGTTTACGGGTATGGATCATGAAGATCCTTTCACCCATTTGACAAAATTTTATGAAATCGCTGGAGCGACGGGTGCACCGAAAGCAGAAGAGGAGTCTCTGTTCAAGAGACTATTCCCGCATTCCCTCATTGGGAAGGCCAAGGAATGGTACCTTGATCAGTCAACTGCCATCATGACTGATTGGAATGCTTTGGAAGAAATTTTTTTGGAAAGATTCTTTCCGCACACTCGGTTCATGGAAGCGAAGACCGCTATAGCGGTATTCACACAAGGAGCTAACGAATCTCTCAACGAAGCTTGGGAGAGGTTCAAATCAATGTTACGAAAGTGCAAAGGCCATGGTTTCGATGAATTGTCATAAATTCATATATTCAGAAATGGGCTGCAGCTAGTACACAAAACCTTGTTGGATGCCACCGCGGGTGGTTCTTTGTTAAGCAAAACTGTTGCGGAAGCCACTGCTATCATTGATAAAATGGCCTTGAATGATCATCAAGGTAGTCACAATCGTGGACCTGCTCAACGAACGCCGGTTGTGTTGGAATTAGGAACAAGTGACGCTATCCTTGCACAAAACAAATTGTTATCACAACAGGTTGAGCTATTAACAAAGCAAATGTCTAAGCTGCCTCAACAATTCAAGGAGATGCATGAATCTTCAAGTAAAAAGGTGCAAGTGTTAGTGTGTGAGTTATGCAGAGGTGACCATTTGACCGGTTATTGTCCTCCGATTGTGGAGGAAGCAAACTATGCGGGAAATCAAGGTTACCAACCCCGTCCTCCGTATCAACAAGGCAACCAAGGTTACCAACAACGTGGTAACCAAGGTTATCAACAACCATGGAGACCGCAAGAAGCCGGGCCATCAAACCGTCAACCTTACCAAAATTACACCCAACCTCCGTAAGCTCCCGTTGGAAATACAAAGATGGAAGATACTCTAACACAATTTATGCAAATATCCATGTCTAATCAAAAAAATACAGATGCTGCGATAAGGAACCTCGAAACACAAGTCGGGCAATTATCTAAACAATTGGCCGATCAACAAAAAGGTCCCTTTACGGCAACTACTCTTCCAAATCTGAAAGATTGTAAAGCGATTATTACAAGAAGTGGACGTGAGATTGACATGAATGTGGGTGAAAGAGTAATGGAGGAGGAGGTTGTGGTTGAAAAAGAACATGTGAGTGAGGAATTAGAAGTAGAAAAGAATGTCGAGGGTGTTGTAGTTGAAAAAGAGATAGAAAAAAATGAGAGAGAAAAAAAGGAGAATGAGAGAAAAATTGATAATGAGGAAAGAGTGAAAAGAACGAAAAAAGGAAAAGAGTCGGTGAGTAATATTCTGATACAACACTTACCTTATCCGCATGCTCCTACAAGGAAAGATAGTGCAAGGCATTATACTCGGTTTATGGATATTTTTAAACAGTTACAAATAAATATCCCATTTTCCGAGGCCTTGGAACAAATGCCCAAATACGCTAAATTCATGAAGGACATCCTTACGAAGAAGAAAAGATACACAGATCAAGAAACTATTATGGTGGATGCAAGTTGTAGCGCAATCATTCAACGGACTCTCCCTCGGAAAGAATGTGATCCGGGAAGAGTTACATTGCCGGTTACGATAGGAAACATGTATGTGGGCAATGGGTTGATTGATTTGGGTTCTAGCATTAACTTGATACCATTATCGATTGTGAGATGCTTAGGCCATATGGAATTAAGGTCCACTCAAATGACTTTGCAACTAGCAGATAAATCCACTACCCGTCCTCACGGTGTAGCGGAAGATGTGTTGGTCAAAGTGGACAAAGTTTTGTTTCCAATTGATTTTGTTGTCATTGAAATGGATGAGGATGAGGATGCACCTTTGATTCTTGGAAGGCCTTTCATGAAAACTGCCCGTATGGCAATTGACATGGACGATGGTCTTATGAAAGTGAGAGTCCAAGATGAAGAGGTTTGTTTTAATCTTTATGATGCCATGAAGCACAAGAAGGAAAAGGGTGATTGTTTTCGAATTGATGTAACGGAAGAGGCAAGTTCGGGGGTGACAAATCAAATTCATGTCATTGAACCGTTACAAAGAGCTTTAGATGAGTCCTTGGAAATATTCTCGATTGAAGAAGAACAAGCTTTAGAAGAGTGTTTATTAGAACTTGAAGCTTTGGATGAAATGCAACCATGGGAATATGAAGAGGAGATTCTAAAAATATTAGTTAATGATGATGAACCACCCAAAATTGAATTGAAAATGTTACCTTCCAACTTGAAGTATGCTTTCCTTGATGACGGAGGGAATAAACCGGTGATCATAAGTAATATTTTGTCTGAAAATGAGGAAAACCGATTAATTCAAGTGTTGAAAAAGAATCAAGAGGCAATGGGATGGACATTGTCCGATCTCAAATGCATTAGTCTGTCATATTGCATGCACCGTATTTTTATGGAGGAGGATTTTAAACCGGTTGCTCAACCTCAACGCCGCCTTAATCCAATGAAAGAAGTGGTAAGAAAAGAAGTGGTGAAAATGTTGGACGCCGGAATGATTTACCCTATTTCCGACAGCCCGTGGGTTAGTCCGGTGCATGTGGTGCCAAAAAAAAGTGGAATGACAGTGGTCCGAAATGACAAAAATGAGCTTATTCCAACAAAGACTGTTACCGGGTGGAGGATGTGTATCGACTACCGTAGGTTGAACAAAGCTACGAGAAAAGATCATTTTCCTTTACCTTTTATGGATCAAATGCTCGAACGTCTCTCCGGTCAAGAATTTTATTGTTTTTTGGATGGTTATTCGGGTTATAACCAAATCATTGTTAACCCAGATGATCACGAAAAAACTGCTTTTACATGTCCGTTCGGAATCTTTGCTTATAGGAGGATGCCGTTTGGATTATGTAATGCACCGGCTACTTTTTAGCGGTGTATGCAAGCTATCTTCGCGGACTTGATCGAAAAGACAATCGAGGTCTTTATGGATGATTTCTCAGTTTTTGGGCAATCGTTTGATTTGTGCTTGAAAAATCTGGATACGGTGTTGGAGCGGTGCGTGGAAACTAATCTGGTCCTTAACTGGGAAAAATGCAACTTCATGGTTAAAGAGGGAATTGTGCTCGGGCACAAAGTGTCTTCAAAAGGCCTAGAAGTTGATAAAGCTAAAGTGGATTTAATCGAGAAATTACCACCGCCGATGAATGTCAAAGGAATACGGAGCTTTCTTAGACATGCCGGGTTCTACCGGAGATTCATCAAGGACTTCGCAAAGGTCGCGAAGCCGTTGAGCAACTTGCTTGTCCAAGGTAAGGTTTTTTACTTTGACGAGTCATGTCTTTTTGCTTTTAATTTTTTGAAAAACAGTTTAACAACTTCACCGATAATCGTTGCACCAAACTGGAAAATGGATTTTGAATTAATGTGCGATGCTAGCGATTATGCGGTGGGGGCTGTTTTGGGACAAAGAAAAACGAAGGTTTTCCACGCTATACATTATGCGAGCAAGGTGCTAAATGAGGCTCAAATTAACTATGCGACAACTGAAAAAGAGTTGCTCACCATAGTGTATGCGTTGGAGAAGTTTCGTTCTTATTTGATTGGTGCGAAAGTCATCGTTTACACTGACCATACCGCTATAAGGTATCTGCTTACCAAACCTGATTCTAAGCAGAGGCTTATTAGATGGATCCTTTTGTTACAGGAATTTGATCTTGAAATTCGTGACAAAAAGGGATCCGAAAATTTGGTAGCAGATCACTTATCTCGTTTGGTAAACGTTGAGGTGACCAAGAATGAATTTGAGGTAAAAGAGGAGTTCCCTGATGAAAAACTTTTTAGAGTGCAAGTTAGACCGTGGTTCGCCGACATGGCTAACGACAAAGCCACCGGATTGATACCGGACGGTCTAACGCACCACCAAAAACGGAAATTTTTGTATGATGCCAAGTCATTTGTATGGGATGAACCCCATTTATTTAAACTTGGTGTCGACAACCTCCTCAGAAGGTGTGTGTCAGTGGAGGAAGCCACGAGTATTCTGTGGCACTGTCATAACTCTCCTTACGGAGGACACTTTAATGGGTTGAGAACGGCCACTAAAGTCCTACAATCGGGCTTTTATTGGTCGTCCTTATTCAAAGATGCGCATGCGCATGCCCTTAGTTGTGACAAGTGCCAGAGAAGCGGCGGTATTTCACAGCGGCAAGAAATGCCATTACAAAATATGTTAGAAATCGAAGTTTTTGACTGTTGGGGGATCGACTTTGTCGGTCCATTCCCATCTTCATTTTCTAATGAATATATTTTGGTCGCTGTGGATTACGTTTCCAAGTGGGTAGAGGCGATAGCTTGCGCTAAAGCTGATGGAAAAACAGTGGTAAAATTTTTGAAGAAAAATATTTTTGCACGTTTTGGTACTCCTCGAGTGTTAATAAGTGATGGAGGATCTCACTTTTGTAACACTCAGCTTGACAAAGCTTTGGAGCAGTATGGTGTGAAGCACAAGGTTGCTACACCATATCATCCACAAGCTAACGGTCAAGCAGAGGTATCTAATCGTGAAATTAAACAGATTTTAGAGAAAACGGTCTCGGCCTCGAGAAAAGATTGGGCCAACAGATTAGATGATGCTTTGTGGGCGTATCGGACCGCTTTTAAGGCTCCGATCGGTCTCACACCGTTCAAAATGGTTTATGGTAAGAATTGTCACTTGCCGGTAGAGTTGGAGCACAAGGCGTTTTGGGCCTTAAAATTTTTGAATTTTGATCCAACTCTAAGCGGGGAAAGAAGAAAAGTGCAATTACACGAGTTGGATGAATTGCGCCTTCAGGCGTACGATTCCAATAAATTGTATAAGGATCGTGTCAAGTCTTACCATGACAAAAGACTTGTCATCAAACATTTTGAGGTCGGACAGCTGGTCTTATTGTTCAATTCTCGATTAAAATTGTTTCCCGGAAAATTAAGATCTAAATGGCCCGGACCTTTTCAGATTGTGGAAATCAAGCCCTATGGAGCAATAGTAATTGAGGACACAAAGTCAAAGGAAAGTTGGACTGTCAATGGACAGAGGCTGAAAGTTTATCTTGGAGGAGATTTCGAGCGGAATCCTGCCATTGTTCCCTTCCGCGATCCGTGAGATTGCGATGGACCGTCGAGCTTAGCCGACGTTAAACAAGCGCTGGTTGGGAGGCACCCCAACATTGTAAGTATTACTGTTATTTCTGTTTTGAGAATGTTTAGATATCACTTTGATGCTTAAAAATTGTGGCACAGTTTGGAAAAATTTTGAAATTTCTGGTCTTGTTCGCTGGTGTTCGCCTAGCGAGCTGGGGCGAGCATTCGCTGGCCTTCGCTCCGCGAACCCAGCGAGGCAGACCAACCCAAGTTTCTGCCACATCAGAAAAAAATGGATTGTGGGTGGGCCACCAAATTGGGCCCAAGACCTACTTTGAAATCAGAATAGAGGGGGGAAAACCCTAGCCTCTTGACCTCTTCATCATTTCCCTCCGTGTCATTCTTTTCCTTTCATTTCCTCTTGTGCACTTCAACACTCATCTCCTTCTACTTTCCAATTGCCCTAATCCACCATTAACAGTGCGAAATTCAGGTTTGTTTACTCTTTACAGTTTATTTCTGTAAGCATTGTTTATGTTCTTAATTGATCAATATGGGTTTTGTGAAAAATTGGTATACTCTGTCATGTTACTTTTGTCTTGCATGTTAGAAACTACATAAGCAATATGACTAGAGTAGTATTTGAAATTAGGAGATGGGAGAGGGACTGTTTGTAACTGTGTTTTTCTGAAAAATCGCGCCTTCGCTGGTTCGTTCGCCTCGCGAGTCTGCGCGAGCATTCGCCAGACTTCGCCTAGCAAGTCTGGCGCGAACATAGGCAGATTTTTAATTTTTTTTACTTGTCAATGCAGAGCTCTGGCTGGTTGTTTTTAGTTGCTAATGCGTTTGTTGCCCTTGTTTGGTTTCATTGTTTGTTATGTGTAGATGGCACCAAAAATGGCGATTCACGCGGCTAAGAAGCGAAAGGCTCAAACCTCCAGACAAGTGCCCGTGTGATTTGACGAAGAACGATTCAGGGGAGCTAAGCAGGCTGCCAGGTACGAGACCCTTGAAAGAAAGCACATCCTGTCGGAGAAAAGATTCCTTTTTAGTGATCGAGGAAGTTACCGAACAATTGATGCACTTTTTGTGGCAAAGAAGTGGGATCGTCTAATGATGCCGCTGGATGGGTACAACATTGAAATTGTTCGGGAATTTTTTGCGAATGCATTACCGGATGATGGTGAAAGATTCAGTTGGGCCTCTTGGGTTAGAGGTACTGTTGTGAGGTTTGATCGTAGGACGATCAACACTGTTTTGGGAGATCCTTTACCGTTGGTTGGGACTGAGCTGGATGCCTATCATCGAGACTTGCATCTTCATCGTGAGATTGAGAAGATGACTCGGGATTTACTTCTTGAAGGTAAGGAAGTTGAGCGGAATACCTCCGGGGTGCCGATTAGGTTCAGAAGGGTGGACATGCTGCCCTTGGTTCAGGTTATTTTGTTGTTTGTGCTCACTAACATTTGTCCCAGGTCGCATCATAGTACAGTTCCTATTGCTCTGGCTCATCTTATCCACAGCATTCAGCAGAATGTTCAGATTGACGTGGCCCGCATCATTGCGGATGAAATCAGGGCAGTTGTGTTAAGTGGTTCGGGAGGTATGGCGGCGCGCAAGAATGCCCCGCTTATTTTTCCATGTCTGATCATGTCCTTGTGTGCTCACGCTGGTGTTGATATGCCAGCCCGCAGGCAGGTCACTATTCCATCTGCTATTGATGATCGGTATGTGGATAAGTTCTGTAAGGCTAGAGGGATGGTTGGAGGCTCTTCTAGTGCTGGTGCTGATGATGCTGCTGAAGCTGAGGAAGGTTCTGAGCCGGCAACGCCGGCCTATTATCCATATCAGCAGGAGATCTGCAATTATAACTGGGATTGGATGGCTGCCCAGCAGCGTGCTATGATGGATATTCATGATTACTTGCAGGCTCTTCAGTTGCAGATCCGTGACCCTTCTTCTGAGCATCTTATGATGACTAGGGAGCAGTTCCTAGTGCATGCTGGTTGGCCTGAGGCCAGGCCAATATTTGGAGGGGGTGAGGATGATGCTGATGATGATGAGGCTACTTCTGCGGGAGGTGAGGAGGAGGACATGGACGATGATGATGAGGAGGATTGATTTTTTTTGTGATCTTTGACTTGTATACTTCCTTTGAGCATCAAAGTGAAGTTTTTGGTATTTTGTTTTTTTTCAGCTTTTACTAGTCAAGTATTAATGTACTCGTGCCCGTGTGGTACTTTTTGAATTATGAAGGTGTTTTATACACCAGGCACTTTATGACATTATTAGTAATAATTATGGTTTGTAGTAAAAAAATTTTGTTTCGCTTTACTAATAATTGTTGGTTTTTAATTATAATAGTAATTGTGTTTTTGTATGTGTTATTTTGAGTTTTCTTCTTTAATGGTGGAACTTTGTAGAAGTAGGTTGGACTCTTGGGATTAAAGAGAAATTCCTCCAAGATGTGAGGGCTATGATAGTACCGTAAGCATTGTGTTGCGACAAGGTATATCGTTACCTTGATTCAAGAATTTTTTATGTTTTAGAATTTTGTGTCTTGGGCAAGTGTAAATGTGTTTCATGTTACAACTTCTTTTGAATACATATGTCATTTTAGGATCTGAAACTAGTAAAGTGAGAAGCCTCAAAATTGTATTATATGTCAAGGAGTGTTGATGAATGTTGTCTTTATTTTTAATTCATGCCTTATCTTGTGACCGTGTGATTTTGTGGAAGTAGGAGAAGTGATCAAGGCAATTTTTGTTAGTGAGCACAACTATGCCCAAATATTAATTTACCTGTGAGTAGTGAGCATTCGGTAGCCCCTTTGAGCCTAAACAGTTTAGAACTCAATTGAATGATGAACTTGTTTTATGTACATAATTTGCTAGTTTGGTTCATCATTGAATTTGGTGAGTTTCTAACATTTTCTTCTTGAACCTTTGTAAATTGTTTATTTTGACTTCCTTGCCCTAAAAAGCAAGGAACTTTCACTTTAGGTGGAGTTGAAAATGAGTTGGGGAGAGAATAAAAAGAAGATAGGTGCATTACTCCTAATTTTGAAAAGAAATTTTTTTTTCAAGCAAGCATGTAAAAAGAAGAGTGTGAATGTATTGTACAAAAGAGAAAATGCTTGCTTGAACGAAGAAAATAATAGAATCAATAAGTGTGCACGGTAGTTTGTGAAGGTGGAATGACAATTTGGTGAAATGAAGTGTGTTGTGTAAATATGTACATAGTGAATGTTCTTTTGCGTCGGCAATTTCGTTTCAAAGACCTTTAGAAATGTCCCTTTTTTGTTCACCCGACCAAGCTACAACCCTTTAAGCCCTTAGTGATCTTTTACTTCCATAATTTCTGCTATGATCATTGAGATATGATATGAATTGCTTAGTATTGCATCATTTGTCAAGTGAGTTTAATTGTCCCGTGCTTGTATGCACGTTTGCCTTCAATCCTATTTCGAAGAGGAGTGTAGATTGACATGTGTATGATAAGTTAGTTGTCTCTTGAAGCATTTTTGAAATTGTTTAAGAGTCAAGTTCTTTTACATGATTGGTTCTTGAATTGTGTAATTGATGCATTGTTGTGATCACTGTTTAGCTGAGCCATTTTCGTGTCTTGGTTGAATTTAATCCTCGAGCAAATCCTCGTGAGAGGCATACTTTGCTTGAGGACAAGCAATGAGTTAGTTGGGGAGAGTTTGTTAGATGTCAATCATGATATATTTGAGTAT
This sequence comes from Lathyrus tuberosus, assembly GCA_022829125.1. Classification (NCBI taxonomy): domain Eukaryota; kingdom Viridiplantae; phylum Streptophyta; class Magnoliopsida; order Fabales; family Fabaceae; genus Lathyrus; species Lathyrus tuberosus. The sequence continues at coordinate 840,174 of JALAZF010000676.1, forward strand.
GAATTATTTGGCATTTTTCATGACTTTTCATGTGGAATAGGTTGATTTTAGTGTGAATTGATGTTGTTGTGCATTATTTGAAATATACTTGTGGTGCCTGTAATTTGTGTGCTAAATGTGCAGAAATAGGAGTGAAAAGATCAAAGTTGGAAGACCAAAAGAAATAGTGCAAGCTGCCAAAGAATTGAAATCAGCAACAGTATTCGCTAGGCGAGTGTTGGCGAAGGTGCCAGCGAAGGTTCGCCTAGCGAACGTCAGTGAGGATGCCAGCGAGATGGTGGCAGAAAGTGTGCAAAACTTACAGTAGGAAAACTGGGTAAATTCGCTGGGCGAGTAGGCCAGCGAATGCTCGCTGATGTGCTCGCGGGGCGAATGTGCCAGCGAAGGGTGGCAGAAACTTTCCATTTTGAAAACACCCAAGCTTCGCTGGGGCAAAGGTTGCAGCGAATGCTCGCGAAGCGAATGTTTTGGTTCGCCTAGCGAACCCGCGATAATTCTGAGGGGCGGTTTAAGTCTGAGGCACTTAAATGTGCCATATTTTTGGTCATTCGCTAGGCGAATGAATGCCTTCGCTGGGCGAATGGTGCTGTTAGGAAAAGTGTATAAATAGAATTGTTACTTTTTGGAATGGGATCTCTTGCTCATTTTACATTAGAATTAAGGGTTTACAGTATTTTGTGGAGAAAAGCTTGTATTTTCATTGGAGAAGCTGATTTTGCATCCATTCTCGATTATTCGTTGTGGATGCTCATTCATCTCCTCTCTTTACTTGTCATCCAAGCTACCATGAGAAGTGATAGCTAATCACTCAATGTTGAGGTTAGAGGTAGTTGATTCTGTTTTTATGTATTGATATTGATCTCTTGTATATGAACAAAGTCTTTGATCAATATAGATGATGTTGTTTTCTCTTAATGATCCATTTGTGAATTGTTTTGCTCTAGACATAGACTTTACAACTCTTGACCTAACAATTTCATCTCTTAAAAACCAAACTCTAGACATAGATTTGGGATTTTCTATTCGCATTGTATTGATCTTAATGATCGTTGCTTAGATTGTTAGCGTGAGACATCATCTAACGGTCTAAACAACGGTACTCACGATTCCGCTTTAGACATAAACGTAGTCGGGAGGATACGCGGTCATATTGGTCGGAAACCGAGTTCATATGGTTGATTAATTGTTTATACATGAATAGGATTGATGAAACCTAACCTTAACATGCTTTTACAAAAATCTTTGTGACCTAATTAATCTTTGCTACAAGTGAATGATAACAACAAGTGAAACTTTTGAAAACCTTAACTTAGAATATCACAACTATTGAACGGCAAGCATCAAATATCCGACAATCCCTGTGGATACGATAACAAAACCCCACACTGATACTCTTCTAACAATGGACACCCTTCATATTGGTTGCCATAGACTACTTTACCAAATAGGTTGAGGCTGCATCGTATACGAACGTTACCAAGCAAGTGGTCGCTCATTTCTTGAAACACAACATTATATGCAGATATGGAGTGCCTAACCGTATCATCACTGACAATGGGTCTAATCTCAACAACAAAATGATGGATGAACTATGTGTTAGTTTCAAGATTGAGCACCATAATTCGACACCATACAGACCCAAGATGAATGGAGCAGTTGAGGCAGCCAACAAAAACATCAAAAAGATCATTCAGAAAATGGTGGTCACTTATAAGGATTGGCATAAGATGCTACCTTTTGCGCTGCACGATTACCGTACCTCAGTGCGAACTTCAACAGGGGCAACTCCTTACTCATTAGTTTATGGCATGGAAACGGTCCTTCTGATAGAAGTCGAAATCCCCTCATTGAGAGTATTGATGGAAGCTCAGCTTGATGAAGCATAATGGGTGAAGACGAGGTTTGATGAACTCAACCTTCTTGAAGAAAAATGCTTGGCAGTAATATGCCATGGCCAACTCTATCAAAGACGCATGAAGAAAGCTTTTGACAAGAAAGTGCATCCTCGGACGTTCCAGGAAGGTGACTTGGTGCTCAAGAGGATCATGACTATGTATAATGAATCCAGGGGCAAGTGGACGCCAAACTACGAAGGCCCATATATTGTAAAAGAGGCATTCTCTGGTGGTGCCTTGAAACTCGCAACTATGGACGGTGATGAATTACCATACCCGGTGAATGCAGCGTACGTTAAGCGGTACTACGCCTAGAAAAGTGGAATAATAAAGCCACTAAGTCGAAAATCTGAAAAGGCGACTTAGGTAAAAATGGCAATCCCGGTGGACCTGAAAGAAAAAAAAACAAAATCAGTCCAGGCAAAAATTAGGGATAAAATAAAAATATAGGCCCGCTGAATTGAAAACCCGAAAGGGCGGTTCAAGCAAAAAAAGGGCGTCTCGGTGGATTGAAAACCCGAAAGGGCGATCCAGGCAAAAGTTAGGGACGAATTCCAACGCAAAGTATCTGGTCTGCACGTCCACTTGATCCTGATATGCCACTGAAGAGAGGAATTAACCCAGTCGTCTTCCTACAAAGCAAGGTGTTGAAGTTATCAAAGTCATGGGGACCATAGCAGTGTTGAACTCAATGGAACCTCATTAATTCGTATTGCCATTATGTTTTTCTTACACAGCAATTACTTCATTAAGGAATTGCATCCTTGTACATACTTACCCATTCCGGGGGAGAATCAATACAAAGAGAGATTTCTCACCAAATTGTGCTCTTTTTTACTTTATCTGTTTGTTTGCAAACTGATTTTGTTTTTGATAAACTGTGTTTTGAAACTTCGGTTAATAAATACAATATTTGAAAACAATAAAATTTATTTTGGTGTTGGGAGAACTAAAAAGGAATTATATAGTCTCCAAAAGAACTTCACCACATGAAAGCATCAAATCAGTTGTCAGTCGTCTTGGCTCTTCACCACAAGCAGTGTAGCTTTTCAGGGATGCACTTAATGTAATCCCCAACAATGAATCCTTCAAGCCCAGCAGAGGCAATCACACTCCCTAGTCATATTTGGCTTGCTCAAAAGGGGTCGAGTAGTCAAACACTCTCACCATCCCCATAAAACCCAAAGTTCAATCCTTTATTGGTAACTACTCAAAAGTCCACACTCGTTGGCACCTTCAAATCTACCCTTTAAAGTCTAGTCTTCATTGGCAACTACTCAAAAGTCCACCGTCGTTGGCATCCTCATAACACTAAAATAACCAAAGTCCAATTTATTGGCAAACACCAAAATAACCAAGGTTCAATTTATTGGCAAACACAAGATAACCAAATTATCAGATCCAATCCCTGGTGATACCCTCGACAAAAAAACTTATCCCCAACGCACCCGATCATTTGTATCGTCATGTGCATGACATGCTAGCATAACATCACATAGTCATATCAGGCACTAGCATATCTTGTGCATTCATATGTGCATTAGATTCCTCAAGAGTTGCATCTTAGTATGTGTTTCAGTGCATCATGCAATGCATGGCATATCCATCCCCAGCAACATATCATAACAGGATCCAGGATCAGTTGGCAGGCATCTTAGCCAGTCCTTCTTCAAAGTCAGCAGTATTCCTATGAAGAGAAATTGATACCCCGCACGTGCTCTTGGAATCCTATTCCCCAACAAGTCATTCTTCAGCCATGCAGTTGATAATGACAATCCTCAACAGCTGTTGTCAGTGCTCCCCAAGCAGAGGTTACCCTAGAAAGTTTCTTGTGAGCTTTCCCCTGCAGAGCCAGCATATTTCCTCTAACAGGAATCTTGCTCAACTATTCCTCAGCAAATTTACCACAGAGATATTGCTTTGGTATCATAGAGGAACCTTAATGGATAAGGGACTACTTCGACAACCCAGAGAATCGTCTGCCTTCATAGATACTGCTTTGGTATCATCGGGGAACCTTAATGGATAAGGGACTGCTTCGATGACCCAGAGAATTGTCTGCCATCAGAGATGCTGCTTTGGTATCATCGAGGAACCTTAATGGATAAGGGACTGCTTCGACGACCCAGAGAATCGTCTGTATCCAGAGATACTGCTTTGGTATCATCGAGGAACCTTAATGGATAAGGGACTGCTTCGACGACCTAGAGAAACGTCTGCCTTCAGAGATGCTGCTTTGGTATCATCGGGGAACCTTAATGGATAAGAGACTGCTTCGATGACCCATAGAATCGTCTGCCTTCAAAGATGCTGCTTTGGTATCATCGAGGAACCTTAATGGATAAGGGACTGCTTCAACGACCCAGAGAATCGTCTACCTTCAGAGATGCTGCTTTGGTATCATCGAGGAACCTTAACGGATAAGGGACTGCTTCGACGACCCAGAGAAGCATATACATTCAGAGATACTACTTTAGTATCATCAGAGAACCTTAATGGATAAGGGACTGCTTCGACGACCCAGAGAATCGTATGCATTCAGAGATACTGCTTTGGTATCATCGGAGAACCTTAATGGATAAGGGACTGCTTCGATGACCCAGAGAATCGTCTGCATTCAGAGATACTGCTTTGGTATCATCGGAGAACCTTAATGGATAAGGGACTGCTTTGACGACCCAGAGAATCATCTGTATTCAGATATACTGCTTTGCCTTAATGGATAAGGGACTGCTTCGACGACCCAGAGAATCTTCTGCCTTCAGAGATACTGGTTTGGTATCATCGGAGAACCTTAATGGATAAGGGACTGCTTCGACGACCCAGAGAATCTTCTGCCTTCAGAGATACTGCTTTGGTATCATCGAGGAACCTTAATGGATAAGGGATTGCTTCGACGACCCAGAGAATCTTCTGTCTTCAGAAATATTACTTTGGTATTACGAAGAACCTTAACGTATAAGGGATTGCTTCGACCACCCAAAGAGCCTCTGGTTATTTTGTTCAGTTTGAACCCCGTTACCACATTCTGTCAACTCTCACTCTATAGCACTTTACTTTTTGTCGGACAAATTTTGGGATCTTCTTATATCTAATTAACTTCTACCCTAAAAATTAATGCCATACAATGGCTCATTCTCTCGAGTCCAAGACAATTAGATAGGGGCATCTGTCATACCCCAAATTTGTCCTACCCTCTCACGATCTAAATTTCAAGACAAAATTGACTGCCCGAGTTACATAACTGGTTCATTTCAAGGCAGGGTCATTTGGTTTCAGGTGGTCTTAGACTATACTTCAAAGATAAGTCCAAGTCTTGTTTCAAGCTTAAAACCATTTCTTGTCAAGTTGTGATTCAAGGAGATGCGAGACCATGTTTAGAGCTTATTTAAGCCATGACCGATGCACTTTCAAGTTACATTCCAAAATGGATTCTAAGTTTTGTTTCAAAGTTGCTAAGGATGTGTGATTAATTAAGACACGAGATTAGAAATAGTTGGAGTCTTTTTGTGAATCATGAGGAAGAACTATTTACACTAGCTTCAAGTTGGTTTCCAACTTTGATTGGTAAAATTATAGTTCATATAGTTCAAGTTGGTTCTTATTTTCTCAACGGATCATGAAAATCAAATTGGCAAGAGGAATCATTGCTCCAAGGCATAAGTAATCATCATATCCTTACTTCATGATCAAACCATGCTACATGTGGTGTCTTGGTCTCCCTTGAGTTAAGCTTTGGTTGAGTGACAGGTAGGGTTATTTATAGATAAAGACAAGTTTGAGGAGAGGGTGTTATTCATGGCATAAATTGCATGATTGATTCAAATATACTACAAAATGGCTAAAGCACAGGCCCACTCAAGATCAAGAGACGTGCCATAAATGCAAGAGGTCTAAATGATGAGGCAAGCTCACTAAGCATACTTAGAGGTCCTTTATGGGGAAGTCGTACTTGAAGTTTTTTAAATTTCTACCATTTTGGAAACTGGAAAACCAAAGATTCATTCAAGTTCAAAACTCAAAGGTCAATACAATGTTGTTTGTACAAGTTACATAAGGAACAAGTTCTAATCCTACAAAATATTCAATTAAGGACAACCATAAATTTAGAAAAATAAAAGCAAATTGGTGCTCTATATCCTTTAAGCTAGCAAAGACTCATCCAAAGCTCCAAACTCCAAATGTCGTGCTCCATTCTTTATGCCAAACGTCCAAAGCTCGTGCACATGAAAACCAAATAACAAAATCAACAAGTCAGCTTAAATTATGAAAGCACTAGTTGAAAAAAAAAACTACTTGACAGTATGAGGATCCAAGCCAAATTTGTTTTAAATCCTACTTCAAAGTCACCTTGTACTTGATTTAGCCAATGGGAACAAAAAAAGAAGTGTTCATCAGAAATTCAATAGGATTTCTACATTCTTTTAACAACAACAAGAAACTCAAACATGTCAACATGAAAACCAATTCATATGTTCACTCAAGTCAAATTTTTCCACATCAATACCTATTAATTTCGTGAAAAAATCTAAGCAAAATCATGTAACATTTTTAAGAGCAAACCAAAGCCATTCACATTCCAAGTTCATCAATTCATAGTTTTCAAATGACATTGGGACCACAAAGTTTCAAATTACAAACAAACAAAAATAAGGGCAGAGCTCAGAAATTACAGATGGAGCAGATACATCAGTTTGGCAAAAACACATCCTGAGCCTCAAAAAGGAACAACTGACCTTGGAACAATGAAAATTCCTCAGCAAAGTTCAAATTACTAAACCCTAATGTTGCTACTATAGAAACCATGCTTCAATTCACAGAAAAGGGGGCGATTTGAAAAGAGAAGAAAAACCTACTGAAACTCTGCTAAAATTGTTCCTCAATACCCTACACTAAAGCTCTCTCATTCTATTCACATTCTGAAGTTCACATTGAAGTTCAGAGTGTGAAGAGCTGAACCTCAGAATATACATTGTAACGCACAGCAAGGACACGAAATCGAACAAGGGAAAGAAAAGAAACCAAAGAAGAAGAAGCAGGAAAGTGAAACGAGTGAGAAGGTCAAGATACACTACCTCGCTGGGTTTACCATTGGACTAGCTCTGATCTTGTAAGTTCCTTCCTTTTATACTTGATTTCTGCTCATCTTGTGGTGTTGTTGAAAATCTCCATTATGTATACTTGATGTGATGCACTGTTTCCCTTTAAATCTGGATTGAGTCTAAGGTTTCCTACTGTGAGTCGCGATTTGTTTGTTTTAAAACGTTATTTGCGAGAACGAGGTTCAGAGTTGTGATTTACGGTCAAGATTAGGGGGTTTGTGTAGAAACTTATGAGGTTTGGTGGTGGTGTCACCGGAGAAGCGGCGGCGCGCCGCGCGCCGCCGCTTCTCCGGCCAATTTAGGGTTTTGTTTGTAGTTAAGAGAGAAAGAGACGATCGAGAGAGATAAGGATTTAAGATTATGAACCCTTATTCTCTCCTTTTGGCTTTGTAACGGACGGTTAGTGGGAGACTGGGTGTCCTCACCCACCGATGACAAGTGTCACCGGTTATTCCATCTTCCTTGTATCCCATGTGCCCTTCTCCATACAGCCATACCTACACCCTTCATCAGTGCCCTTGAACGAGTCCGTGATTTTGACTCTATCTCCATCCAACGATCCAGATTCGTTCTGATGATCATCAGTTGACCGAGGGAGCACCATGGACTCCCTCCTTGCATTGGGCTTTCAGTTCTGGGCCTAGGAAAATTCATGCTCACACCCCCTTTCTACTGACTTTTCTGGCCCATTTGTTTGTTTTTTAGAACTTATTATCATTGTCACTTTTTAATATTAAAAAAAACACTTTTCTAATTAATTTCTAAATTCCTTTTCATTAATCAATTTCCAATTAATTTTATTAAATCATTTTATTTAATACTAATTAACTTTAATAGTTAATTTTATTAAATATTTTAGTTTAATTTAATTAATTGTTAAAATTTTCTTTAATTCTAAAAACATAATTAATTAACTTAGTTTAGAGTTTTTTCTCTTCTTTAGATTAACCTTAGTATTAGGTTACTAACTAAACTAACATGCTTGATTATATTTCTCCCCCTACTTTGTTTGGTTTATGATCTTTGTGTGTTATTTATACTTTTCTCAAATGGATTATTATCATGCCTTGATTATATCTATGTCATTCATCATATGCTTATCCAAACCTTTTTCAAACTAATACCTTGACTTAATGTCAAGCCCTTTTCAAACACCTTGTAAGTCGATTGTTTTCACGATCGCCATCAACCTCACATAGCCTCCTATTGGGCTTTATACAACGATACTTGTTGCACATTTCACAATCTTGTTTGCATGCATATGTGTGATTGTCTTACTTTAATTGTGGCTTGATTATTCTCCCCTTGAGTAATTGTTTCCATCTCCCATAAGATTAAAATCAACCATTTTCAAAAGAATAAACAAGCTTGATCCAACGTCAAGCATTTTTCAAAACAAATTTAATTAATCACCACTTCATCCTCAAGCATTCACTTGATCCACATATCAAGTCCCATTACCCCTCTTGTAAGTCGAGCGCTTTTGCCTCGCAATGAACCTTACCTTGAACCATTAAGACCTCCTTTCCATTAGGTCTCAACCATTTTGCACGCAAATTCAAATCTCGATCAACATCAAGCATTTTTTAAAATTAAATCAATACATTTAATCATACTTAAACATTATTTCTTAAAAGGTGAAAAGGAGGGGGGGTCAAGTCTTTGGTCTTTCTCCTCAATTGTTTGGGTGCAAGTTTTCTTACTCGTGTGTGGACAATTGACGCCTCTAAAACACTTGTAACTTGACAACATTCAAACTTCTTTCCAAGCAATCATTAAAACATTTAATCCCTATCTAAACACATTTTTACTAAAGGTGAAGTGAGGGTGGTCGAGTCTTCGATCCTTCTCCTCAATTGTTTGGGTGTGAGTTCTCTTACTCGTGTGTGAACAATTGTCACCTCTAATACAACTTAAACTCTCCTTTCTCGCCTTGTGCGATCGAAGCCCTAAAACATATACAAATCAAATCCTCTTTTCTTAATCAAACCCTTTAACACACTTAATCGTATATTCAAACACAACTTCCTAAAAGGTGATGTGAGGGTGGTCGAGTCTTTGATCCTTCTCCTCAATTGTTTGGGTGCGAGTTCTCTTACTCGTATGTGGACAATTGGCGCCTATAAAAAATACAAAACCAACCAACCGTAGTCCCATGAACTACGAATGCTCTGACTTTCCCATTGCACGAGGGAATACGTAGGCACAAGGGTTCTAATCCTTGTCGAGCACCCTAATAAAAAACCACCCATCTTCCCCTTAGAAGCAAATCCTTTAGAAGATAACAAACAAACCTAGCTAACTTTCTCACGAATCGAATCAAGAGGTTCCCATTGAGTACAACGGACGTAGAGGGTGCTAATACCTTCCCTCTTGCGTAACCAACTCCCGAACCTAGAATTTGGTTGGGATGACCATGTTCTTATCTCCCTTTAAAGGTTTTCTCGATATTTTCCTTTCCCTCTTTTGGGATAAATAAAGTTTGATGGCGACTCTGTTTCGAACAGTTTTTTCCGCGTCCATCACGAGGATCGTATTTTTCGAGGTACGACAACTTTTCATTTTGTGCTTTTTTGTCTCTCTCTTCAACCATCTTCTTGCTCTGGCGTCTTCTTCGTCGTCTCTCTTCTCTCTGTTTGAGTTTTGTTCAGAGGTTTGGCTTGTGAAATGCATAAGTTCATGTTCTTCTTCATCTTCTTTGATAACAATGCAGTGATGATTTTTTTTTATATTTGATTCGAACATTGGGAGAAGAGTTGTTTCATGGCAATGCGATAATGTATCTATCGAACAACATTTGTTGTATTTCGTACAGATGCAAGACGCAGCCATTGGGAACCTCTTCTCTTGCATGTGCGAGAAAATTTGAATTTGAGCCTTCATTTGTTCATTCCTCTGGGAAAATTTGTTTGATATTTAGGGTTTTTTGTTTGTAAATTTTGAAACCCTAAAAAGGTTATTTTTGAAGTAATTTGTGTTATCAGCTACTGAAAATGCTGAAACCCTATATTGTCACGAAATCTGAACGAATAACCCTAGATCTATAAGTATTTTTTTTATTCTATTTAGACACGATATCGACGCTTCTATGGTTGAATATTTGAATGGTTGCTACCTCCATTTTTCTAATTAATTTGTTTGAAAGTGATGCTAATTAGTTGCTTTGTTGCAGGCGGTATAGGGTAAAATGTTGATGGTTGATGCAGTGCGACATCTTCTGGAAAATGCACAACAAGATCCTCATAACCACTACTTTGTTTTACTTTCTTATAGGCAATTTAGTCTATATTTTTTGCACGGTTAGTTAGTTTGTTTTACTTTATGATCTTCTTGCACTGGTTTAGTAGATGTGTGTCGTTGTATAAAATGTAGATTTGGTTGATATTTTCTTTTATTGTTTTCTTGACCCATTAACTTTGTTGATGCTGTTATCGTTTTAACAATCTGATTCTCCAAAAGATGAACTCATTCAAGGTGACATTTAGTATTTCAATGATATTAGACTAATTTTGAGTTTGTAAGATAGTCATTAATCTTGAAGGATTTTATACCTCACGGATTCACTTAAAATCTCAATTCAATGTGAATAAATTTTTTCCAATATTAATGGCTTAACTTGCTTACAGCATTTGAAGATGTTTGTTCGAAGGAAAATGGAGTGATTTCCATAAGTTGTTGTTCATTGTTTTTATAGTTCTATTGAATTTACTATATTGTGATAATTATTATTTGATTACCATGGACATTTCTCCTGATATGAGAGCAAGTAGTGAAACTATCGTGATCGGAGATCTCAGACCATACCAATATAGTCGACGGGAGTTTCGCAACACAGTATTCTCTGTATTTGAAGTATTGGGCTACATGCAGGTATGTTACAACTACTGTTGAAACAATATAACTTTCAGGTTGGAAATGACTATTGTATTATAACGATACTTTATTGATGATATACAATTTATTTCAGATAGTCGATAGATTGGATTATGTGACGATACAGACATAACTTGCCGCCTTTGATTATATCTGTCTTTCTAAGGTAATGTGATGCAACAAATTATATTCTATTTGATGTTCTAAGGCACATCTAACATGATATTAATTTGAATATCTGATTTATGCTTAGGAGTTTTGCGTTAGGGATGTGCGCCTACAATATCGACAAAGTTATTGATCATTTGAGACAATGTCATCTATATCTAATGATGGTGTTATAGGTTTTGGAAGCACTTAACCCCTATTTTTTACATACGTACTAAATCATATTGAAATTTTTTCTCTTGATTCCATCAAGGTTCCATCAGTTTGATTGACAATAATTGGATTCTCTTGTATGATCCTAACTTGAGATTAACATTAGGGTCATCAGCTGAGATGCAAGTTTGTATCATTTATTTGCCAGAAATTTATTCCGAGTATGTGGCTGTTCTTATGGAAGTACGTAGTCTACAAATTTGGAAGCTAGTAAAAATCCAATGAGGTAAGCCAAAGTGAATGAAGTATTTTCTGAAATTTCTGATATTTTAATGAAGTGATCTATAATGATTGGTTACATTGCTTGGTATCATAACAGGGAGAATTGGTGTTGTGAGACAAATACAATTGTGTTTCTCTTTAGTGAAGCAACAATCACTTAGTCTGTTTTTGTTTTGCACTGATGACAAACTTGAAGTTTTGTAGTTAGCTAGATATAAATATAGTTGTACAATATAAGAAAAGTTGATGTTCTGGAAATCACAAAATTGCCCTAACCTGAATATCTGCCACATCATGATATTAGGGGTATTTTGTGTCCACAAAATGGGGGAAGAGTTGTTTCATGGCAAGGCGATAACAATGCAATGATGATTTTTTATATATTTGATTCGAACATTGGGGGAAAAGTTGTTTCATGGCAAGGCGATAATGTATCTATCGAACAACATTTGTTGTATTTCGTCCAGATGCAAGACGCAGACATTGGGAACCTCTTCTCTCACATGTGCGAGAATATGTGAATTTGAGCCTTCTTTTGTTCATTCGTCTAGGAAAATTTGTTTGATATTAAGGGTTTTTTGTTTGTAAATTTTGAAGCGCTAAAAAGGTTATTTTTGAGATACGAACTTGAGATTAACATAATGGCCATCAGCAGAGATGCAAGCAACTGGTTCTTAGAGGCCTGCGTACATATAGTTGTATTTTGCAGACAAGCAGATGAACATAAATGTAGTTGTATTTTGGCACCATCAGAGTTGGATACATGATCTGCAGACCTATTGTTGGATGTGCCTATCTTAGCATGGTTATTATCATGGGGATTATTAGAAGCATTAGGACTGGTACTGGGAGTAATTGACAGCTCATGAGGGTGCAGTAGCAGATTGTGCAATCCTAGATGCAAGAATGGACTTAATATGGCTCAGGGTTGGACCAATAGAGGTATTTGTTTTTTATTAGTATTTTAAGAATTTTGATTGTTGTGTTTAATTTCCATTTACTGAAACAACTTTACAACATCATGTCCATTGTATCATATGAATAGGTGCATCAAATGAGTCGAGTTGTGAGTTGAGTTGTTGATTTGTATAATCAGTAGACACACTACAGAGTGGTTTCCCTCATTTTGCTAATTTGAGTCATGTAACTCATTGGACAGGTTGTTGGTGATGATGATTGATGATGCACATACGTCTCGGGAAGAAGGATGCTTCAGAAGAGGGTTCAACAAAGTCGTGTTAGTCCACATAGCTGATAGTGCACATGGTTGGCGAGAAGGATTTCTCAATGTTGTGTTTTGTATTTATATAAACACTTTTTGTTACTATAAACTGCTTTTGTTCTTATATGAATACTGCAGTAACGGGTCCCTATATGATGCACTCCACTCAAATGATAAATTCAAAGCAACACTATCATGGAATACTCGCATTCGGATGGCACTTGGTGCAGCTAGAGCGTTATAGTAAGTGAAGTAATAATTGATGTAAATAAAAACTTACTCAAGCTTTTTAATTTGTAGTATATAGTAACGGGTTCAAGGTTTCTCTTTTAAAGAATGTCTTTTATCAAAATTATGTGCAAGTGTGTCTCTTGTGATTCAAAGAAGTGTTTCTTTATAATGTATGGTTGGTGAATTATGTTGAATTTTCTCCTTGTGGGTGTTTGAGTGCAGTTTGAGGCTGGAAGCAAAGTCTAAAGGATTCAGGGTTGATGATACATGGTTGGTGCTGTTACAGCTGCTATTGACGCTTCTGCTGTAGTCATTCAACCAAAGGTATTATTTTGGTCTGTTCATATGTTTCTTGGCCTCTCATTTTGTTTGGTTTCTTTTGGCAAAGGCATTTTCAGGTCAAATCAATGATTACTGAATTGAGAGAAAGGTTTCAATCACTTTCAATGAAATCATACTGATATCGGCTTCAGAGGTAATCATGTTTGTTATCATGTTGCGTATAATAAAGTTGTTCTTTATAGTTTTTAAAATTATTATACACTTAAATGACTATACTGGATCATGTCTAAGACCAGATAATGTCTAAACTAATTTGCCCTGGTGGGGAATGTCAAGTGGACTGTCATGAGAAGGCAAATGAAACAAGTCACAACATGATATTATGCTACTGCTTTGAGGAATGAAGGTCAGGAAAATTTGGTACTACTAATTTGTTTTTTTTTTGGATAAAGAAAAGACTTGATATTAGATTGACAATTGCAATGCAAATAGTTTTAGGAGTATTTTATGAAAATTTTAATGGTGTTGGTGCTATATATTAATTCATTCTCATATGCAGGAAATACTGAGTTATAGAGTAAGGTCGGACTACCGTTTGTGATGGGAACCACCAATGGAGATAGGGATTTGTTGAATAAGAGACTTGAAGATGCAAAGAATGATGTTTTAATATCCCCACAAATGGGAATGCAGGTAAATCATAATTCTGAAAACCTTGATCAATTTTGTGTTCATTATCCCATGAATTGAGAATTTTGAGATTCTTAATTTGTACTTATATAGATATAAAATATTAAAATTTTATTTATGCCTTTTAAATCTATTTACCACTTATAATGTAAATAGGTTTTGGTTCCATAATAACTATATACAATGTTTTACTTCCTAATGCCTGATATTAAATAATAATGTATTTAAATATTAATGATAACCTTGACCATTACTATTCAATAACCAGCAATGGTTATTGAACTACCCAACCAATAATGACAGCCCAAATAAAACTTTTAGAGTCTCAATGTAAACAGAAGACGAAAAATCAAATAAACCATTATATAAACGTTTTTCCTCTTCTTATTTTCACACAACCAGCATCATTAAAGAAGGAAAACCAATATGAGTTCCAGTGATGTTGTCCATACCCAACAAGGTTTGAGTGCAGTTTGAGGCTGGAAGCAAAGTCTAAAGGATTCAGGGTTGATGATACATGGTTGGTGCTGTTACAGCTGCTATTAACGCTTCTGCTGTAGTCATTCAACCAAAGGTATTATTTTGGTCTGTTCATATGTTTCTTGGCCTCTCATTTTGTTTGGTTTCTTTTGGCAAAGGCATTTTCAGGTCAAATCAATGATTGCTGAATTGAGAGAAAGGTTTCAATCACTTTTAATGAAATCGTACTGATATCGGCTTCAGAGGTAATCATGTTTGTTATCATGTTGCGTATAATAAAGTTGTTCTTTATAGTTTTTAAAATTATTATACACTTAAATGACTATACTGGATCATGTCTAAGACCAGATAATGTCTAAACTAATTTGCCCTGGTGGGGAATGTCAAGTGGACTGTCATGAGAAGGCAAATGAAACAAGTCACAACATGATATTATGCTACTGCTTTGAGGAATGAAGGTCAGGAAAATTTGGTACTACTAATTTGTTTTTTTTTTGGATAAAGAAAAGACTTGATATTAGATTGACAATTGCAATGCAAATAGTTTTAGGAGTATTTTATGAAAATTTTAATGGTGTTGGTGCTATATATTAATTCATTCTCATATGCAGGAAATACTGAGTTATAGAGTAAGGTCGGACTACCGTTTGTGATGGGAACCACCAATGGAGATAGGGATTTGTTGAATAAGAGACTTGAAGATGCAAAGAATGATGTTTTAATATCCCCACAAATGGGAATGCAGGTAAATCATAATTCTGAAAACCTTGATCAATTTTGTGTTCATTATCCCATGAATTGAGAATTTTGAGATTCTTAATTTGTACTTATATAGATATAAAATATTAAAATTTTATTTATGCCTTTTAAATCTATTTACCACTTATAATGTAAATAGGTTTTGGTTCCATAATAACTATATACAATGTTTTACTTCCTAATGCCTGATATTAAATAATAATGTATTTAAATATTAATGATAACCTTGACCATTACTATTCAATAACCAGCAATGGTTATTGAACTACCCAACCAATAATGACAGCCCAAATAAAACTTTTAGAGTCTCAATGTAAACAGAAGACGAAAAATCAAATAAACCATTATATAAACGTTTTTCCTCTTCTTATTTTCACACAACCAGCATCATTAAAGAAGGAAAACCAATATGAGTTCCAGTGATGTTGTCCATACCCAACAAGGTTTGAGTGCAGTTTGAGGCTGGAAGCAAAGTCTAAAGGATTCAGGGTTGATGATACATGGTTGGTGCTGTTACAGCTGCTATTGACGCTTCTGCTGTAGTCATTCAACCAAAGGTATTATTTTGGTCTGTTCATATGTTTCTTGGCCTCTCATTTTGTTTGGTTTCTTTTGGCAAAGGCATTTTCAGGTCAAATCAATGATTGCTGAATTGAGAGAAAGGTTTCAATCACTTTTAATGAAATCATACTGATATCGGCTTCAGAGGTAATCATGTTTGTTATCATGTTGCGTATAATAAAGTTGTTCTTTATAGTTTTTAAAATTATTATACACTTAAATGACTATACTGGATCATGTCTAAGACCAGATAATGTCTAAACTAATTTGCCCTGGTGGGGAATGTCAAGTGGACTGTCATGAGAAGGCAAATGAAACAAGTCACAACATGATATTATGCTACTGCTTTGAGGAATGAAGGTCAGGAAAATTTGGTACTACTAATTTGTTTTTTTTTTGGATAAAGAAAAGACTTGATATTAGATTGACAATTGCAATGCAAATAGTTTTAGGAGTATTTTATGAAAATTTTAATGGTGTTGGTGCTATATATTAATTCATTCTCATATGCAGGAAATACTGAGTTATAGAGTAAGGTCGGACTACCGTTTGTGATGGGAACCACCAATGGAGATAGGGATTTGTTGAATAAGAGACTTGAAGATGCAAAGAATGATGTTTTAATATCCCCACAAATGGGAATGCAGGTAAATCATAATTCTGAAAACCTTGATCAATTTTGTGTTCATTATCCCATGAATTGAGAATTTTGAGATTCTTAATTTGTACTTATATAGATATAAAATATTAAAATTTTATTTATGCCTTTTAAATCTATTTACCACTTATAATGTAAATAGGTTTTGGTTCCATAATAACTATATACAATGTTTTACTTCCTAATGCCTGATATTAAATAATAATGTATTTAAATATTAATGATAACCTTGACCATTACTATTCAATAACCAGCAATGGTTATTGAACTACCCAACCAATAATGACAGCCCAAATAAAACTTTTAGAGTCTCAATGTAAACAGAAGACGAAAAATCAAATAAACCATTATATAAACGTTTTTCCTCTTCTTATTTTCACACAACCAGCATCATTAAAGAAGGAAAACCAATATGAGTTCCAGTGATGTTGTCCATACCCAACAAGGTTTGAGTGCAGTTTGAGGCTGGAAGCAAAGTCTAAAGGATTCAGGGTTGATGATACATGGTTGGTGCTGTTACAGCTGCTATTGACGCTTCTGCTGTAGTCATTCAACCAAAGGTATTATTTTGGTCTGTTCATATGTTTCTTGGCCTCTCATTTTGTTTGGTTTCTTTTGGCAAAGGCATTTTCAGGTCAAATCAATGATTGCTGAATTGAGAGAAAGGTTTCAATCACTTTTAATGAAATCATACTGATATCGGCTTCAGAGGTAATCATGTTTGTTATCATGTTGCGTATAATAAAGTTGTTCTTTATAGTTTTTAAAATTATTATACACTTAAATGACTATACTGGATCATGTCTAAGACCAGATAATGTCTAAACTAATTTTCCCTGGTGGGGAATGTCAAGTGGACTGTCATGAGAAGGCAAATGAAACAAGTCACAACATGATATTATGCTACTGCTTTGAGGAATGAAGGTCAGGAAAATTTGGTACTACTAATTTGTTTTTTTTTTGGATAAAGAAAAGACTTGATATTAGATTGACAATTGCAATGCAAATAGTTTTAGGAGTATTTTATGAAAATTTTAATGGTGTTGGTGCTATATATTAATTCATTCTCATATGCAGGAAATACTGAGTTATAGAGTAAGGTCGGACTACCGTTTGTGATGGGAACCACCAATGGAGATAGGGATTTGTTGAATAAGAGACTTGAAGATGCAAAGAATGATGTTTTAATATCCCCACAAATGGGAATGCAGGTAAATCATAATTCTGAAAACCTTGATCAATTTTGTGTTCATTATCCCATGAATTGAGAATTTTGAGATTCTTAATTTGTACTTATATAGATATAAAATATTAAAATTTTATTTATGCCTTTTAAATCTATTTACCACTTATAATGTAAATAGGTTTTGGTTCCATAATAACTATATACAATGTTTTGCTTCCTAATGCCTGATATTAAATAATAATGTATTTAAATATTAATGATAACCTTGACCATTACTATTCAATAACCAGCAATGGTTATTGAACTACCCAACCAATAATGACAGCCCAAATAAAACTTTTAGAGTCTCAATGTAAACAGAAGACGAAAAATCAAATAAACCATTATATAAACGTTTTTCCTCTTCTTATTTTCACACAACCAGCATCATTAAAGAAGGAAAACCAATATGAGTTCCAGTGATGTTGTCCATACCCAACAAGGTTTGAGTGCAGTTTGAGGCTGGAAGCAAAGTCTAAAGGATTCAGGGTTGATGATACATGGTTGGTGCTGTTACAGCTGCTATTGACGCTTCTGCTGTAGTCATTCAACCAAAGGTATTATTTTGGTCTGTTCATATGTTTCTTGGCCTCTCATTTTGTTTGGTTTCTTTTGGCAAAGGCATTTTCAGGTCAAATCAATGATTGCTGAATTGAGAGAAAGGTTTCAATCACTTTTAATGAAATCATACTGATATCGGCTTCAGAGGTAATCATGTTTGTTATCATGTTGCGTATAATAAAGTTGTTCTTTATAGTTTTTAAAATTATTATACACTTAAATGACTATACTGGATCATGTCTAAGACCAGATAATGTCTAAACTAATTTGCCCTGGTGGGGAATGTCAAGTGGACTGTCATGAGAAGGCAAATGAAACAAGTCACAACATGATATTATGCTACTGCTTTGAGGAATGAAGGTCAGGAAAATTTGGTACTACTAATTTGTTTTTTTTTTGGATAAAGAAAAGACTTGATATTAGATTGACAATTGCAATGCAAATAGTTTTAGGAGTATTTTATGAAAATTTTAATGGTGTTGGTGCTATATATTAATTCATTCTCATATGCAGGAAATACTGAGTTATAGAGTAAGGTCGGACTACCGTTTGTGATGGGAACCACCAATGGAGATAGGGATTTGTTGAATAAGAGACTTGAAGATGCAAAGAATGATGTTTTAATATCCCCACAAATGGGAATGCAAGTAAATCATAATTCTGAAAACCTTGATCAATTTTGTGTTCATTATCCCATGAATTGAGAATTTTGAGATTCTTAATTTGTACTTATATAGATATAAAATATTAAAATTTTATTTATGCCTTTTAAATCTATTTACCACTTATAATGTAAATAGGTTTTGGTTCCATAATAACTATATACAATGTTTTACTTCCTAATGCCTGATATTAAATAATAATGTATTTAAATATTAATGATAACCTTGACCATTACTATTCAATAACCAGCAATGGTTATTGAACTACCCAACCAATAATGACAGCCCAAATAAAACTTTTAGAGTCTCAATGTAAACAGAAGACGAAAAATCAAATAAACCATTATATAAACGTTTTTCCTCTTCTTATTTTCACACAACCAGCATCATTAAAGAAGGAAAACCAATATGAGTTCCAGTGATGTTGTCCATACCCAACAAGGTTTGAGTGCAGTTTGAGGCTGGAAGCAAAGTCTAAAGGATTCAGGGTTGATGATACATGGTTGGTGCTGTTACAGCTGCTATTGACGCTTCTGCTGTAGTCATTCAACCAAAGGTATTATTTTGGTCTGTTCATATGTTTCTTGGCCTCTCATTTTGTTTGGTTTCTTTTGGCAAAGGCATTTTCAGGTCAAATCAATGATTGCTGAATTGAGAGAAAGGTTTCAATCACTTTTAATGAAATCATACTGATATCGGCTTCAGAGGTAATCATGTTTGTTATCATGTTGCGTATAATAAAGTTGTTCTTTATAGTTTTTAAAATTATTATACACTTAAATGACTATACTGGATCATGTCTAAGACCAGATAATGTCTAAACTAATTTGCCCTGGTGGGGAATGTCAAGTGGACTGTCATGAGAAGGCAAATGAAACAAGTCACAACATGATATTATGCTACTGCTTTGAGGAATGAAGGTCAGGAAAATTTGGTACTACTAATTTGTTTTTTTTTTGGATAAAGAAAAGACTTGATATTAGATTGACAATTGCAATGCAAATAGTTTTAGGAGTATTTTATGAAAATTTTAATGGTGTTGGTGCTATATATTAATTCATTCTCATATGCAGGAAATACTGAGTTATAGAGTAAGGTCGGACTACCGTTTGTGATGGGAACCACCAATGGAGATAGGGATTTGTTGAATAAGAGACTTGAAGATGCAAAGAATGATGTTTTAATATCCCCACAAATGGGAATGCAGGTAAATCATAATTCTGAAAACCTTGATCAATTTTGTGTTCATTATCCCATGAATTGAGAATTTTGAGATTCTTAATTTGTACTTATATAGATATAAAATATTAAAATTTTATTTATGCCTTTTAAATCTATTTACCACTTATAATGTAAATAGGTTTTGGTTCCATAATAACTATATACAATGTTTTGCTTCCTAATGCCTGATATTAAATAATAATGTATTTAAATATTAATGATAACCTTGACCATTACTATTCAATAACCAGCAATGGTTATTGAACTACCCAACCAATAATGACAGCCCAAATAAAACTTTTAGAGTCTCAATGTAAACAGAAGACGAAAAATCAAATAAACCATTATATAAACGTTTTTCCTCTTCTTATTTTCACACAACCAGCATCATTAAAGAAGGAAAACCAATATGAGTTCCAGTGATGTTGTCCATACCCAACAAGGTTTGAGTGCAGTTTGAGGCTGGAAGCAAAGTCTAAAGGATTCAGGGTTGATGATACATGGTTGGTGCTGTTACAGCTGCTATTGACGCTTCTGCTGTAGTCATTCAACCAAAGGTATTATTTTGGTCTGTTCATATGTTTCTTGGCCTCTCATTTTGTTTGGTTTCTTTTGGCAAAGGCATTTTCAGGTCAAATCAATGATTGCTGAATTGAGAGAAAGGTTTCAATCACTTTTAATGAAATCATACTGATATCGGCTTCAGAGGTAATCATGTTTGTTATCATGTTGCGTATAATAAAGTTGTTCTTTATAGTTTTTAAAATTATTATACACTTAAATGACTATACTGGATCATGTCTAAGACCAGATAATGTCTAAACTAATTTGCCCTGGTGGGGAATGTCAAGTGGACTGTCATGAGAAGGCAAATGAAACAAGTCACAACATGATATTATGCTACTGCTTTGAGGAATGAAGGTCAGGAAAATTTGGTACTACTAATTTGTTTTTTTTTTGGATAAAGAAAAGACTTGATATTAGATTGACAATTGCAATGCAAATAGTTTTAGGAGTATTTTATGAAAATTTTAATGGTGTTGGTGCTATATATTAATTCATTCTCATATGCAGGAAATACTGAGTTATAGAGTAAGGTCGGACTACCGTTTGTGATGGGAACCACCAATGGAGATAGGGATTTGTTGAATAAGAGACTTGAAGATGCAAAGAATGATGTTTTAATATCCCCACAAATGGGAATGCAGGTAAATCATAATTCTGAAAACCTTGATCAATTTTGTGTTCATTATCCCATGAATTGAGAATTTTGAGATTCTTAATTTGTACTTATATAGATATAAAATATTAAAATTTTATTTATGCCTTTTAAATCTATTTACCACTTATAATGTAAATAGGTTTTGGTTCCATAATAACTATATACAATGTTTTACTTCCTAATGCCTGATATTAAATAATAATGTATTTAAATATTAATGATAACCTTGACCATTACTATTCAATAACCAGCAATGGTTATTGAACTACCCAACCAATAATGACAGCCCAAATAAAACTTTTAGAGTCTCAATGTAAACAGAAGACGAAAAATCAAATAAACCATTATATAAACGTTTTTCCTCTTCTTATTTTCACACAACCAGCATCATTAAAGAAGGAAAACCAATATGAGTTCCAGTGATGTTGTCCATACCCAACAAGGTTTGAGTGCAGTTTGAGGCTGGAAGCAAAGTCTAAAGGATTCAGGGTTGATGATACATGGTTGGTGCTGTTACAGCTGCTATTGACGCTTCTGCTGTAGTCATTCAACCAAAGGTATTATTTTGGTCTGTTCATATGTTTCTTGGCCTCTCATTTTGTTTGGTTTCTTTTGGCAAAGGCATTTTCAGGTCAAATCAATGATTGCTGAATTGAGAGAAAGGTTTCAATCACTTTTAATGAAATCATACTGATATCGGCTTCAGAGGTAATCATGTTTGTTATCATGTTGCGTATAATAAAGTTGTTCTTTATAGTTTTTAAAATTATTATACACTTAAATGACTATACTGGATCATGTCTAAGACCAGATAATGTCTAAACTAATTTGCCCTGGTGGGGAATGTCAAGTGGACTGTCATGAGAAGGCAAATGAAACAAGTCACAACATGATATTATGCTACTGCTTTGAGGAATGAAGGTCAGGAAAATTTGGTACTACTAATTTGTTTTTTTTTTGGATAAAGAAAAGACTTGATATTAGATTGACAATTGCAATGCAAATAGTTTTAGGAGTATTTTATGAAAATTTTAATGGTGTTGGTGCTATATATTAATTCATTCTCATATGCAGGAAATACTGAGTTATAGAGTAAGGTCGGACTACCGTTTGTGATGGGAACCACCAATGGAGATAGGGATTTGTTGAATAAGAGACTTGAAGATGCAAAGAATGATGTTTTAATATCCCCACAAATGGGAATGCAGGTAAATCATAATTCTGAAAACCTTGATCAATTTTGTGTTCATTATCCCATGAATTGAGAATTTTGAGATTCTTAATTTGTACTTATATAGATATAAAATATTAAAATTTTATTTATGCCTTTTAAATCTATTTACCACTTATAATGTAAATAGGTTTTGGTTCCATAATAACTATATACAATGTTTTGCTTCCTAATGCCTGATATTAAATAATAATGTATTTAAATATTAATGATAACCTTGACCATTACTATTCAATAACCAGCAATGGTTATTGAACTACCCAACCAATAATGACAGCCCAAATAAAACTTTTAGAGTCTCAATGTAAACAGAAGACGAAAAATCAAATAAACCATTATATAAACGTTTTTCCTCTTCTTATTTTCACACAACCAGCATCATTAAAGAAGGAAAACCAATATGAGTTCCAGTGATGTTGTCCATACCCAACAAGGTTTGAGTGCAGTTTGAGGCTGGAAGCAAAGTCTAAAGGATTCAGGGTTGATGATACATGGTTGGTGCTGTTACAGCTGCTATTGACGCTTCTGCTGTAGTCATTCAACCAAAGGTATTATTTTGGTCTGTTCATATGTTTCTTGGCCTCTCATTTTGTTTGGTTTCTTTTGGCAAAGGCATTTTCAGGTCAAATCAATGATTGCTGAATTGAGAGAAAGGTTTCAATCACTTTTAATGAAATCATACTGATATCGGCTTCAGAGGTAATCATGTTTGTTATCATGTTGCGTATAATAAAGTTGTTCTTTATAGTTTTTAAAATTATTATACACTTAAATGACTATACTGGATCATGTCTAAGACCAGATAATGTCTAAACTAATTTGCCCTGGTGGGGAATGTCAAGTGGACTGTCATGAGAAGGCAAATGAAACAAGTCACAACATGATATTATGCTACTGCTTTGAGGAATGAAGGTCAGGAAAATTTGGTACTACTAATTTGTTTTTTTTTTGGATAAAGAAAAGACTTGATATTAGATTGACAATTGCAATGCAAATAGTTTTAGGAGTATTTTATGAAAATTTTAATGGTGTTGGTGCTATATATTAATTCATTCTCATATGCAGGAAATACTGAGTTATAGAGTAAGGTCGGACTACCGTTTGTGATGGGAACCACCAATGGAGATAGGGATTTGTTGAATAAGAGACTTGAAGATGCAAAGAATGATGTTTTAATATCCCCACAAATGGGAATGCAGGTAAATCATAATTCTGAAAACCTTGATCAATTTTGTGTTCATTATCCCATGAATTGAGAATTTTGAGATTCTTAATTTGTACTTATATAGATATAAAATATTAAAATTTTATTTATGCCTTTTAAATCTATTTACCACTTATAATGTAAATAGGTTTTGGTTCCATAATAACTATATACAATGTTTTGCTTCCTAATGCCTGATATTAAATAATAATGTATTTAAATATTAATGATAACCTTGACCATTACTATTCAATAACCAGCAATGGTTATTGAACTACCCAACCAATAATGACAGCCCAAATAAAACTTTTAGAGTCTCAATGTAAACAGAAGACGAAAAATCAAATAAACCATTATATAAACGTTTTTCCTCTTCTTATTTTCACACAACCAGCATCATTAAAGAAGGAAAACCAATATGAGTTCCAGTGATGTTGTCCATACCCAACAAGGTTTGAGTGCAGTTTGAGGCTGGAAGCAAAGTCTAAAGGATTCAGGGTTGATGATACATGGTTGGTGCTGTTACAGCTGCTATTGACGCTTCTGCTGTAGTCATTCAACCAAAGGTATTATTTTGGTCTGTTCATATGTTTCTTGGCCTCTCATTTTGTTTGGTTTCTTTTGGCAAAGGCATTTTCAGGTCAAATCAATGATTGCTGAATTGAGAGAAAGGTTTCAATCACTTTTAATGAAATCATACTGATATCGGCTTCAGAGGTAATCATGTTTGTTATCATGTTGCGTATAATAAAGTTGTTCTTTATAGTTTTTAAAATTATTATACACTTAAATGACTATACTGGATCATGTCTAAGACCAGATAATGTCTAAACTAATTTGCCCTGGTGGGGAATGTCAAGTGGACTGTCATGAGAAGGCAAATGAAACAAGTCACAACATGATATTATGCTACTGCTTTGAGGAATGAAGGTCAGGAAAATTTGGTACTACTAATTTGTTTTTTTTTTGGATAAAGAAAAGACTTGATATTAGATTGACAATTGCAATGCAAATAGTTTTAGGAGTATTTTATGAAAATTTTAATGGTGTTGGTGCTATATATTAATTCATTCTCATATGCAGGAAATACTGAGTTATAGAGTAAGGTCGGACTACCGTTTGTGATGGGAACCACCAATGGAGATAGGGATTTGTTGAATAAGAGACTTGAAGATGCAAAGAATGATGTTTTAATATCCCCACAAATGGGAATGCAGGTAAATCATAATTCTGAAAACCTTGATCAATTTTGTGTTCATTATCCCATGAATTGAGAATTTTGAGATTCTTAATTTGTACTTATATAGATATAAAATATTAAAATTTTATTTATGCCTTTTAAATCTATTTACCACTTATAATGTAAATAGGTTTTGGTTCCATAATAACTATATACAATGTTTTGCTTCCTAATGCCTGATATTAAATAATAATGTATTTAAATATTAATGATAACCTTGACCATTACTATTCAATAACCAGCAATGGTTATTGAACTACCCAACCAATAATGACAGCCCAAATAAAACTTTTAGAGTCTCAATGTAAACAGAAGACGAAAAATCAAATAAACCATTATATAAACGTTTTTCCTCTTCTTATTTTCACACAACCAGCATCATTAAAGAAGGAAAACCAATATGAGTTCCAGTGATGTTGTCCATACCCAACAAGGTTTGAGTGCAGTTTGAGGCTGGAAGCAAAGTCTAAAGGATTCAGGGTTGATGATACATGGTTGGTGCTGTTACAGCTGCTATTGACGCTTCTGCTGTAGTCATTCAACCAAAGGTATTATTTTGGTCTGTTCATATGTTTCTTGGCCTCTCATTTTGTTTGGTTTCTTTTGGCAAAGGCATTTTCAGGTCAAATCAATGATTGCTGAATTGAGAGAAAGGTTTCAATCACTTTTAATGAAATCATACTGATATCGGCTTCAGAGGTAATCATGTTTGTTATCATGTTGCGTATAATAAAGTTGTTCTTTATAGTTTTTAAAATTATTATACACTTAAATGACTATACTGGATCATGTCTAAGACCAGATAATGTCTAAACTAATTTTCCCTGGTGGGGAATGTCAAGTGGACTGTCATGAGAAGGCAAATGAAACAAGTCACAACATGATATTATGCTACTGCTTTGAGGAATGAAGGTCAGGAAAATTTGGTACTACTAATTTGTTTTTTTTTTGGATAAAGAAAAGACTTGATATTAGATTGACAATTGCAATGCAAATAGTTTTAGGAGTATTTTATGAAAATTTTAATGGTGTTGGTGCTATATATTAATTCATTCTCATATGCAGGAAATACTGAGTTATAGAGTAAGGTCGGACTACCGTTTGTGATGGGAACCACCAATGGAGATAGGGATTTGTTGAATAAGAGACTTGAAGATGCAAAGAATGATGTTTTAATATCCCCACAAATGGGAATGCAGGTAAATCATAATTCTGAAAACCTTGATCAATTTTGTGTTCATTATCCCATGAATTGAGAATTTTGAGATTCTTAATTTGTACTTATATAGATATAAAATATTAAAATTTTATTTATGCCTTTTAAATCTATTTACCACTTATAATGTAAATAGGTTTTGGTTCCATAATAACTATATACAATGTTTTGCTTCCTAATGCCTGATATTAAATAATAATGTATTTAAATATTAATGATAACCTTGACCATTACTATTCAATAACCAGCAATGGTTATTGAACTACCCAACCAATAATGACAGCCCAAATAAAACTTTTAGAGTCTCAATGTAAACAGAAGACGAAAAATCAAATAAACCATTATATAAACGTTTTTCCTCTTCTTATTTTCACACAACCAGCATCATTAAAGAAGGAAAACCAATATGAGTTCCAGTGATGTTGTCCATACCCAACAAGGTTTGAGTGCAGTTTGAGGCTGGAAGCAAAGTCTAAAGGATTCAGGGTTGATGATACATGGTTGGTGCTGTTACAGCTGCTATTGACGCTTCTGCTGTAGTCATTCAACCAAAGGTATTATTTTGGTCTGTTCATATGTTTCTTGGCCTCTCATTTTGTTTGGTTTCTTTTGGCAAAGGCATTTTCAGGTCAAATCAATGATTGCTGAATTGAGAGAAAGGTTTCAATCACTTTTAATGAAATCATACTGATATCGGCTTCAGAGGTAATCATGTTTGTTATCATGTTGCGTATAATAAAGTTGTTCTTTATAGTTTTTAAAATTATTATACACTTAAATGACTATACTGGATCATGTCTAAGACCAGATAATGTCTAAACTAATTTTCCCTGGTGGGGAATGTCAAGTGGACTGTCATGAGAAGGCAAATGAAACAAGTCACAACATGATATTATGCTACTGCTTTGAGGAATGAAGGTCAGGAAAATTTGGTACTACTAATTTGTTTTTTTTTTGGATAAAGAAAAGACTTGATATTAGATTGACAATTGCAATGCAAATAGTTTTAGGAGTATTTTATGAAAATTTTAATGGTGTTGGTGCTATATATTAATTCATTCTCATATGCAGGAAATACTGAGTTATAGAGTAAGGTCGGACTACCGTTTGTGATGGGAACCACCAATGGAGATAGGGATTTGTTGAATAAGAGACTTGAAGATGCAAAGAATGATGTTTTAATATCCCCACAAATGGGAATGCAGGTAAATCATAATTCTGAAAACCTTGATCAATTTTGTGTTCATTATCCCATGAATTGAGAATTTTGAGATTCTTAATTTGTACTTATATAGATATAAAATATTAAAATTTTATTTATGCCTTTTAAATCTATTTACCACTTATAATGTAAATAGGTTTTGGTTCCATAATAACTATATACAATGTTTTGCTTCCTAATGCCTGATATTAAATAATAATGTATTTAAATATTAATGATAACCTTGACCATTACTATTCAATAATCAGCAATGGTTATTGAACTACCCAACCAATAATGACAGCCCAAATAAAACTTTTAGAGTCTCAATGTAAACAGAAGACGAAAAATCAAATAAACCATTATATAAACGTTTTTCCTCTTCTTATTTTCACACAACCAGCATCATTAAAGAAGGAAAACCAACATGAGTTCCAGTGATGTTGTCCATACCCAACAAGGTTCAGCTGTTCAAAAACTAACTTTAGATGTTCAACGACCAACTTCCGATGTTCAACAACCAACTTCAAACGTTCAACAACCATTTCAGGCCCAACAAGTCCAGGTCGAGGAAGCTGCCCAGAGCCTACACTCGGTTGCAGTTCAAAGAAGACGGGCCAGGAGGAGAAATAACAGATCAAGAAGGATACGGAAGAAACGTACGTTCGATTTAGATGATGAAGACTTAGCACCAATTGGTTGGAGCAACTTCATGTCGTTCAGACCTTTTTTATTTGACTATTAGGAGTTTTATTTGTCTTAATCTTGTAACTTTCGCTTCTGAATCGAGCAGTTTGAATGATATGGATTTCAATTTATTTTAATGAAATTGTCGTTGATTTTATGATTTCCATTTGTGCGTTATATAGTTATGCTGCATTAACTACCTTTTGCAATTTATTATTTGATTAGCATGGACATGTCTCCTGCAACCTATTCAGTACATTCTGCAATTTATGATATGTATGTATATGGTACTTGCAGAGGAGCAGTTGTGTCAATTGCCAAACCTGGAATTATACGTGTTTGGCACAAAGTTCCATACATAATTTCTGTTTTATTTATTTGTTAGATTGCTTTGAGGGTTGCTGTGACAACTTCCATTTATTCACATGTGATTTTTGTTAACTGTTTTGAATATTAGTTTAAGCTTCCTTTCATATAAATGTTTGTTCTTAACACTGATTTCTTCATAAACATTTTTTGTGGAATTTTGAGGGGTGAGATTGGGTATAAAGTATCCATTTTTTGATAAATTTCATGAACTGCATGTGACATAGAAATCTAAACAGAACAAATTTCTTCCTACTGTAAAACAATAATAACTGCCAAATTTAGCAATGCCAACATTACACTCAGAATATGCTATCAAAACATGGATGAAGTTCAAATATCAATTAATGTATTCATTGTGGAGATGTCCCTTATTGAATTTTCATATAAAATCAACAAAATTGAATTAAAATAATTACTAATTAATATGAACGGATAATGTTTTAAATTGAAAAATGTTATTAATTATCAAAAGAAGTTTCTCAAATTTAATTTTCTATAGGTTGCAAGGTTTAATGATAAATAATAATTAAAATAAAATTATATAATTTCAAATATACCATCTTTCACAAGTCCATAAATTTATATATTTATTTATTGGATTACAATTATTTAAGCCCTATAATTTTAATTTGAAGAGAATAATAATACATTTAAGTGGCATATATATTAAATTTCTATGGCAATCAATACATCAAACCATACCTTCTTACTCTTTCCTCCAATAATATGCGCTTAAATAATATTGTTATAAACGATGACAACTTTAATTTTGATTCAAATTTTTTACGAGCACAACTTTAATTTTGATTTAATATTGTTGTTTTATACGGGCACAACTTAAGTTTTGATTCAAATATTTTTATATAAGATAAAATACTACTGTAATAAATGGTGGCAACTATAATTTTGATTCAATTATATTTATATATGAAAAAAATACTATTGTTATAAATGGGAACAACTTTAATTTTGATTTACATTTTTTTATATACGAAAAAATATTATTGATTTAAACGGGCACAACTTTAATTTTGATTCAAATTTTTTTATATAAGATAAAATACTACTGTTATAAACGGGGACAACTTTAATTTTGATTCAATTTTTTTTATATACGAATACAATACTACATGTTATAAACGGCCACAACATTTTCTTATAGTTACCAATACAAATTTTAATTTTCAATCATATCTATTTTTATAATTTTACCATTTTACTTTTCAATTTGATTAACAATTACACGTCCATAACATAAAATCCTCGAACAGACAGGCCCGTGCGAACGCACGAGTTAGTTACTAGTTGTGAAGAAAAGAGCATTTTTCAGCATAATTTACATCACGATATTTGTCCAGTAATTTGATCATATATGGAGTTTCGTAACTCTGATTGAGACGTGACATTTTGCAAAAGAAAGCTAAAAATGATCTATAAACCCTAGAAGTATCGTGGTCGTGATGAGACCCATCGTAGTTCCAATGTTTTTCATCATGGTCGCGATGGATTGCTTTGCAAACATAGATGGAAATACCATTAGTGGGAAGGAAATGATGTTGAGGTTTTTGGACAACGAGACAAATATCAAATTGTATCTAGAAGTAATAAGGCAACCCATATTAGGAATCTTTATCCATTTGTCACGGCCCATAGTACTCAAGCTAGCTATTCACAACGAACTCTTAACTTCAAAGATCGTGTCATAAAACACATTAGAATACAATTGATTATATTGATAAACTTCACCATTTAATTGTATATGAACCAAAGACTAGGACTCTTACCCCATCCAAGAAAAGCAGAAATAGCATGAAAACCACAATTTCCATCAGGCTCCACGTCAACAATGTCATCAATGTAGTCGTGTAAACAAAAGGAAATTGAGACAAGTGAAAATATCTTGAAGACTTGCTAGACGGTTGACTTGCAGTTGATTTTATACAAGATCTCTTCATCTTAACTTCCCTGCGAGCCCTCCGCACACTCTCACTGTGAAGGATCACGATGCACATCACTCTCTTGACCCTTTTGACTCTTCTTATGTCCCCTCTTTCGCTTGTACTTCACTAGTGGTGGACACATGGAAGTTGTGGATGGAAGTGTTAGTTCTCAAACTTTTTTCTTCATTGCGCTTTGTCTAACTATATCCAATGTACCAAAATGCCTCTTTAACTCTTCAAACTTTTCTTCTAAATTCAAATCTGTCCCACTATCTTCTTGAGTGACTTCATACTCTTCAATATTTAATTGCATGATATATTCTCTTAAAGTCCTTTAGGGATTTATAGTTGGAAATATAGTTGTGGCAAACAATATGGATCACCTCTTTCTCTTTCACTAAAAAAAAATTCATTCTTAGTAAAGCTTCGGACTTATGCAGAAAAGGAAAGTGCGGATCTTTAGTGTGCGGATCATTCGACAAATAAACTTCCTAGTGGCTCATGTGTATGGGGAAGACAATAGTTGTGTCAACTATCTTGCCAATCTTGACGTGTACAAGGGAGGCAATAGTTGTGTCAACTCTCTTGTCAGTCTTAGATTAAGTTTGCATGACTTTATTTTTTGAAATTACATGCCACGTATTATTTGCAAAAGCCTAGATAACAACAAGTTATATCGACTTAACTTTAGATTCGCTTCTTTTTTATAGAGGGTCGGCCTAGCCCCTTTCCTTTTTGTCGTTTTTCTTCTTTTCTAATAGTTGGCTTCATTAAAAATATCACTGAGTAAATGACTATGCGTGGTTAATGATGGAGAATTTTACCTAGCACCCATTTCATTGAACTTGACACCCTTGATAATTTTGATTTAATCATAATACCCTTTGATTTAAAGAACTTATCGAAAATTTTAAAATATCTGGTATTTTAAATGGGAAGTGTTGAATTTTACAAAAAAAAATCTAGTAAAAAAAATACTACCTCCAATCTTTTTTAGAATGAACATTTCACTTTTTTAGATTTATTAAATAATTAATGTATCTGGTCTATAATGCAGACCAGATACATTAATTATTTAATAAATCTAAAAAGATAAAGTGTTCTTTATAAAAAGGATCGGAGGGAATAACATTTTTAAAATGTTTTATTTTTAACTGTGGAATTTGTTGCCAAAATATATTACCTGCAGATTTTTCAGACATTTTAAATTATATGAAATTTATGTATTTTTTCTAGATCTTTCAAAATATCCAATAATACATCAGGTGCCGTATTTTTTCTAAAATCAAGTAAAAGAACTATTGTTATAATATTTTAAGTGTTTGAATTTTTTTACTTGCGAAATTTACTGTGGAAATATATTACTTGTGAATTTTTCTACAAATTTTAAATTATATGATTTTATTTTTTGAATTTTTATCGAAATTTTCAAAATATTCTTACATTTTTTTTCCAAAACAAAAAAAATTGATACAAACCCATTTTTATAATATTTAAAGTGTTTGACTTTTACCTGTAGAATTTATTGGGGAAATCAGTTACCTACAGATTTTTCTACCCATTTTGGATTATAAATTATATGCGGATTTAAAAAAAAAAAATCGACAAAAGGCAAACTATTTCAACCCGACTTTTGAAAAGATCAATAAATTTTGACAACGGATTTTTTAAAAATACCGATAAAGTATAACGAAAAAAAATTTGTGCCGAGTAAAAGCCTCTTAATGATAGGATTAATAATTCTTTTGACTGTTTTTTTATGTGGGAAATCGATCTGCTTCATATAGGCAAATTGTCTAAAACTCTAAATGGCTACAACTGGGAATCATGTTAAAAGTAACTGATTCATGAGTTCGGATAAATTAATTAGTTAAGAAACAGTTTGATTAATTGATTAGTAGAATTTAAGAAATCAACTAATAAAGTAAAAATGCATATTTAGGTGAAAAGACATTAATTGGATAAGTCAGAAATTAATCAAACATATGACATTAGAAATCAATTAATTGAAGTTACAATTAGAAATTGGCCTAAGTCATGGAGAAATTAATTAAACTGATCAACTGGATTTTACATGCAAGTTTGAAACTTACAAGAAACTTCACAAGAAAATTCGCAGGTATTTTTACTTTACCAAGTAAAGCATCCGAGAAATACATAAGACATATCACATGACACTTTTGTAGCAAAAAGTTATACTAACTCAAGTCCAAAAAAACTTACGCAAAAACTTAACTAACTAAAGTCTTAAAAAAACAGATGCAGTCCTAGTCCATATCATCACCATTATCAGTATCATTGCTGTTTTGAGATACTGAAAATGGACGAGAAGAAGAGCCAGCAAATCCTAGATGTTGCATTAAAGCCGCTACTTGTTTTCTAGTCTCGGTCAACTCTTGTTTCATTTCTAGTTTCTCTTGTTCCTGTTTATGCAATGACTCGTTAAGTGCGTGAATCTGACTTCTTAAAGCATTGACATCTCCTGAATTTCCAGGAGGCCTAACAGATGGAACCAATGTTTTGGTAACAGATCCGAGACCAAAAACCCTTCCCCTTTTATGTCCAATTGAATCTACCCATATATCCAAGTCAGATGGCATTCCTATGGGTTGTTGATTATCGCCACTATTCTCTCCTGAATCAAACTGTGAAGATAATTCCAATTTTCTTTCTTCAAATTTCTTCTGCATCACATTTAATCCATCAGAAAATAGATAAATATCTACTAAAAAATGACAAGATAGAACCAATTAATTTAAGAAGCATCGAAAGCCGGGCAACAAAAGAATGACAAAAAAAAGAATTGAATCACAGCACTGATGGAAAAGTTGGTTTAGGTGGAGGACATGGCAATGCAATGATAAAGAGGTCATAAATTCAACTCTCTCTGCTAACATAACACACTAACTAAACTACTAACATTTGTTATTTAGAAAAAACGTTAACCATCGATAATGGAAATTAAATCAAATGTTTATCTATAATCTATAACATATATAAAGGCAAAACTTAGTTTTGGTGTAGCCTTTTTTGTCTTTCAATTATACCCTTTTCAATTTTTATTTTAAATTTTAACTTCTATTTTAGTAACTGTTATATGGCAGTTTGCATATTTTTTTATTCAATTTTTTTATTCTAAAAATAATTTAAACTAAAATAAAAAATAAACATATAAAAAAATACCGTTTATATTTTTACTTGTTTGCGCATTATAAAAAGCGGCGTGCCCGTCTGGACGCTAGTCTCATATAATACAAGATCATTTATATGTGATGAAGATGGTAAAACTGCAATAATATAGTCTATAGAAATGATATTAATATGAACAATATTACCCGGACTATGCCGGTGTGTTTTTATAGTCTGAGATCATTTCTATGTCCTTAATATGTAAAATCCGTCGAGCCAAATCACTGAATGAGAAAGTTAAAATTGACAAAACATATATTGATTCCAGCAAAACAGATATATAAAGAAAATGTCAAATATGTCTGTATTAGAAAAAAGATGGAACTTACATAAGCAGACTCCGCAGATGGACCCACCCAACTTTTATCTTTTTTTCGATGCGTACGAAAATAAAACTCAGCCATGGATGGATCTGTCCCATTTGCCTCCTTCTGTAATTGATAAAAAATACTTTTTAATGTTATTAAAATTATTAATTTTTAAAACTAAATACAAAACGTAATAGTACACACTAATGATACCATTCGCTTCCAATGCAAGCGATGAGGAATTGATCCACCGGTGTGAAGAGATGCGTCAGCCATAGACTCAGAATTTCTTTTATTTATTTCAGATATTCTCTTGTATTCTGAGGACTCCCAATGTGCCTTCAACTGTGCCCACACGCACTCTTCCATCCAAATTGGTTTGTGATCTAAATTTCTTCTAGCATCTTGCATTAATTGAACCATTTTAGCTGAACCCCTTCTCTCAAAGTTACGTCGTACCAGGTCTTTATGTTCAGCTGGCCATGTAAACATTGACTACATTGATTTTGACAAACAAAAAAAAATATTACAATACATATATTTTAACTAATATCAAAACAATTTAATCAAAGATTGAAATTTGCTTACTTTAAATATATCAAACCACGAATCTCGTTGCTTTTTAGGTATCTGCTTCCATGATGGTATTCCCTCAGCCAAGTAAGTACGTATGATTGAACCAATTGCCTTCACTACCAACGTGTGTTGATCAAACCTGTGTAAAACAACAAAAATTAATTACAAAACATTATAATAACGACTCATATATGTTAAGCTGTTAACAGGACTCACCCGTCTCCTTCTGGAAGTATAGGGATTTTGTTCTGATTTAAGTTGACTGTTGAAAATTCTTGCCATTGAAGGACTTGGGTAGGAATGGTTGGAGATATGACAGGGTGAGGTTCAGATTGAGGTGTCGCGGGTTGAGGTTGAGGTTGAGGTCGAGGTGGAGTGGGTTGAGGTTGCATGCGGAGTTGAGGTTGAGTGGGCGGAGTGGGTTGGGGTCGCGGGCGATGTTGAGGTTGAGTGGATGGAGTGGGTTGGGGTCGCGGGAGAAGTTGAGGTTGAGTGGGTGGAGTGGGCTGGGGTCGCGGGAAAAGTTGAGGTTGAGTGGGTGGAGTGGGTTGGGGTTGCCGGCGAAGTTGAGGATGTGATTGAGTGGGTTGGGGTTGCGTACGAAGGTTTAGTGGTTTAGTGGGTGGAGGTCGTTTAAGTTTAGTTCGAGGTTTAGTTCGAGATGGAGGTTGAGTTGCTTGGTTAGTAAAAGTTTGAAGGGTATCAGATGGACTTGCCAACGGATCACGGGTTTGTGCCGATTTCTTTTTTCTTAACATTTTAGTTGGCTGCAGAGTTTTCTTTGTATTGCTAGACTTTGAAGGAATTATCAAGGGAGCATGGGTTTCTGCACGTTTCTTTTTACTTGACATTTTAGCAGGCTGCACTGTTCTCTCTGTATCCCTAGAATTTGAAGGAATTACATTCCCATTGTGGTTTGACTCCCCCATTAACTTTAACACGTCATTGAAACAATCTTGTGACATGTTGTATTTAGATTGTAAATTCATCATTGTGATAGCAGCAGACAAGTTTGATGTATTTCTGTGCCCTGGCCGTAAAGGTTGATGAGTTGAATTCAACATATCATACATTTCAGTTGCTTCCACATTTGGAGGCACCCCTTCATTTTGTACAAAATTTTGGTCATTAAGATCAGCACCATCAAACCCAATATCTTCTTGACTACTGTAAGGAATTGCGTTTGAGTCCATATCAACATCAAAATTCATTTGAGGGACTTCTTCTCCGTGGGATGTCCAATACCAATATCTGGGTGTAAACCCTTTCTGACGAACATGAGCATTCACTCCCTTCGGAGTTAGGCGCCTCTCATTTTTACATAGCTTACATGGACAACTTATTACACCCTCATTCAAATATTGTGGTTGTTGACAAGCAAAATTCAGAAACTCTTTGAGGCCTTGCAAAAATTCAGGTGTAAACCCTTTTCGACCAACAGTACGCCTATTATACATCCATGCCCGATGTGCCGGCCTTTCCATTTTCAGATCAGCTGCAAAAATACTGTCATAACTAATTTTTCATACATAATGTGTATAGGCAGAGTGTGCAAATATCATATTAATAATGAAAACCATAAACCATGAATCGAACAATACATATCTCCCTTAATTTATACATGGCATGGCCCATCCCATTTAAGACACTTATTAACTTTGAATAAAGTTAGTCATCAAATCTCAGGTCTTTGATTTGGCAAAATTTCAGCTGTATTTCACATTAGTTTCTTAGTGCACTAACATGTCAAGTCATAAAAAGCTTCTTCTCTATGTATCCAACAAGGATAATTCAAGATTCAATATAATGCTTATATTTTAATCAACTATACTTAATCACTCATCATATTGAACTTCAAGCAGGAAACTTAGATTCACTAATTTAGCTTTTTTATGAGAAGCTTCACTAATTTAACTTGAATACAAGCGAAAGAGCAAAAATGTTTGTTGTTATTTTGTTCGTGGGGGAAATCGAACAAATGACCTCCCGAACATACGTTTAATCATACATGCTACTAAACTATTAAAAAAATATAAAACATATAACATTGCGTATGTTTGGTCTTGCGGATGGAAAAAATGATTTTGAGTGAATTGATTCAGTAGAATTAATTCTGGTTAAAAATGAGTTGAATGTAAAGTGAATTATCTTTGAATAACTTTCTGCAAAATTGAGCTGAACATTAAATTTCAATGGAAAAATCACATTAAACTCAACAGCTACAAATTCTAGCTTCAAGTAGAATCAAGCATAATCGATTCTACTTTAAACGAGCCAAACACCACAAAATCATTCCAAAATCAATTCTACCCCTCTAGAATTGTTTTTCCCTCTACCAAAAGCTAAACAAAACGTAACGTAATAGTATTCAATACCAATTAATTGTAATTTAAGCAATAAGAGTATACCTCAAGAGAGTTGAGAAAAGGATCAAAGAATGTCGAAAATGTGGGAACCTGTACACAGGGGGGAAAACATAGAGAGATGAAATGTTAGTATCGAAATTCACTGAAACAACTACAAAAGAACAAAACACACTCTCGTAGAAGCAATATACACAAATAGTTCAGAGTTCAGACTATAAATCTAAGACGAATATCGGCAGGAATAAAGCCAGAAAACTCGGCAGGAAAAAAGCCAGAAAAATCGGCAGAAAACAAAGACGTAAGAAAATAGGCAGGAAACAAATACGAAAGAAAAACGGCAAGAAAAAAAATGAAAAAATTCATTTCGTAAAGTATAGAATGCTCGCTAGATATGCAATGCAATAGAAGTAGTAGCAATAATAGGAAAAGCGGTGACGAGGAAGAATGAGATTGAGCTACCTTCGGTGCCAGAAACAGTGCCAAGGATCGGAAATCTTAGTCTGAGAAGAATGAATTCAGCTGCGGAAACACGGAACGTGAGATGCAAGGAGGAAGTGAAAAATTGGAGCGGCAATCGATCAGAGAGGGAACTGAGTAAGAGAGAATTGCAAATGCGGAAGAGAATTAGGGTTTCGTTTCACGAGAGATATGGGTTTTTATTTTATAAAACAAATTAAAAAGAATATATGATTTTTTTAGGTTTAAATAGTGATTTAGTCAAGCTGCCTCTCCACCTATGGGGGCAAAGAGTCTTGGTAAGATCGGAAGTGCAATCGGGAAATCACTGATTACGGATGAATGTACTGCGAATAAACTTTGTGTGTTGTATGCAAGAATCTTGGTTGAAGTAGATGTAACTCAAGATTTGCCTAAAGACATCACCATCAAAGATAGAGAGGGAAGCAAATTGATTCAACCGGTAGAATATGAATGGAAACTGCTATTTTGCGATCGATGTCAGAAATTCGGTCACAAATGCAAGGAAATGAAAACACATCAGGTGTGGAAGCCTAAGGCCAAGCAAGCTGAAGAGATCAAAACTCCAAAGGAATCCATAGAAGGGACATCCAATGACACCAACTCAAACAATGACAAAGATGACACACAGACTGACTGGACCAAAATTAGTAAGAGTGGACGAGATCGAGGCAGGGTGCTAGCCGCAACAAGTCAACAGCAGCAGTACCATGTGTTAATGGTTTTGAAGCACTAGGAGTTTTGAATGACTCAATAGTGATTCATGACGGCGATCCATGTTAGCTGCGTGGAATGTGCGGGGGCTCAACAAATCGGGTAAGCTAAGGGAGATTCGCTCCCGTCTCCTAGAGCTACGACCGAAAATCATTGTAAAACAAGGGTGAAAAAAGATAAGGCAGAGTTTATTAGAAACAAACTCAATTTGAAAGGCAATTATGCTGATAATTATCAATTCCACGACAATGGGCGTATATGGCTGTATTGGGATCCCGACAAGGTAACCATAAAGATTGTTGTTTGCAATGTCCAACTGATACACTGTGGTGCGTATGATTTGTGTGGTAATTTTCTGTATTGGATAACAGCAGTCTATACGCTTAATAAATTGGAGCAAAGACGAGTTCTATGGACTGATATCGAGAAAATACATGGGCAGCAACAAGGTCCTTGGGTTTTGCTTGGTGACTTCAACAATGTTCTAAAGACCAAGGATCGAATTGGTGGTATGTTGGTGACTGAATCGGAATACATTGATATGGCTAACATGATGCACAAGACTAGTTTGTTTGAGAAGGAAAGCACGAGAGACTATTACACTTGGTCGAATAAACAATCTACAGGAACTATTTATTCTCGGATTGATCATGTGTTAGGTAATTTGAATTGGCTTCAAAGCAACATGGAGACAACACTCAAAGTTCTTCCGCCGAATGAGTGTGACAAAGATTGAGGAAGTGAAAAAATACACTGAGGAAGTTATTAGATTGAATGAGCTTGAGGAGAATATTCTTAAACAAAGATCTAAATTTGATTGGCTACGGTTGGGAGATGGAAATAACTCATATTTCCATGCTACTATTAAAACTAAATGTAATGCTACGGGATTGAAACTGCTGTATAAAGATGATGACACGGTTTTGACGTCCCCGTCTGATATAGAGGAGGAAGTGCCGAATTATTATGCTGACCTGATAAGTACCAGCCCCAACGACATGATGCACATTGATGTATCGGCCATGCGTAACGGACCGCAACTTAGCATGGATCAGCGGGAGAGCCTAATCGCGAATGTTACGGAAAAGGAAATTACAGAGGCTCTTAATAGTATTGGTGACTTGAAAGCCCCCGGTATTGACGGATACAGTTCAAAAAATTTTAAAACTAGTTGGGA
The DNA here is from genome assembly GCA_022829125.1 of Lathyrus tuberosus. Classification (NCBI taxonomy): domain Eukaryota; kingdom Viridiplantae; phylum Streptophyta; class Magnoliopsida; order Fabales; family Fabaceae; genus Lathyrus; species Lathyrus tuberosus. Next base: position 879,316 of record JALAZF010000676.1, read on the forward strand.
GATAATCAAAGAAGATATGGTAGCTGCAGTATGTGAATTTTTTGAGAATGACAGAATTTTCATGGATTTTAACAGTACTCTGGTGACTTTAATACTAAAGAATGAGGAAGCCAAAACCGTTAAGGACTATCGACCTATTGCCGAATGCACAACTGTTTATAAAGTGATTTCCAAAATCCTTACTGCCAGATTGGGCAAGGTCCTTGGCAGTATCATCAGTAAATCGCAAGCTGCCTTTGTACCGGGGCAACAAATTCACAATCACATCCTTTTGGCCTTCGAACTGATAAAAGATTATTCGAGGAAAAGTGGTACTCTGCGGTGTATGATCCAAATTGATCTCCAAAAGGCCTACGATATGGTTAGCTGGACTGCGTTGGAATGTATTATGAAAGAAATCGGTATGCCTAACCAGTTTGTTAAGTGGGTTATGACCACTATTACCACTGTAACTTACCGGTTTAATATTAATGGACATCACACGAGGAGATTACAAGCTAGACGTGGGATTAGGCAGGGTGATCCGCTCTCCCCCCTCCTTTTTGTTATTGTTATGAAATATTTGAACCGTAGCCTACTTCAACTACGTGAGACTCATGATTTTAATTATCATGCTAAATGCGAAAAGCTTCAAATCACTAATCTTGCCTTTGCAGATGACGTGCTACTCTTTTCAAGAGGAGACTACACATCTGTTGATCTTATGATGAAGGTTTTTACCAAGTTCTCCATGTCAACCGGCCTCAAAGTCAATCCGACAAAGTGTAACATTTATTTGGAGGTGTTGATGATCGTACTAAACAGAATATCATCAACCTCACTACTTTCAGTGAAGGTTCCTTTCCTTTTAGGTACTTAGGTGTTCCTTTAACCTGTAAAAAAACTCTTTATCCATCATTATATGAATTTGGTTGACATAATAGTATGTAGAATCACTCATTGGAGCACAAAACTCTTGAGTTATATTGGGCGTGTGCAACTCATCAAGAGTGTGACATTTGCCATTGCGAACTATTGGATGCAATGCTTTCCTCTGCCTCAATGTGTCATCCATAAGATTGAATCTATTTGTAGATCGTTTCTCTGGACAGGTGGCTCAACCATTAGCAGGAAGAGTCCCGTTTCGTGGGATAATGTGTGTAGACCTCGTGATTATGGGGGCCTTAACATCATTGATCTTAAGCTTTAGAACAAAATCACTATGCTTAAATTACTATGGACTCTAAGTGGTAAGTCAGACAGTTTGTGGGTGAAGTGGGTCCACACCTATTACTTGAAATATGATGACTTGATGACTATATGTAATAAAAGCAATACTTCCTGGATTATGAAAACTATTCTTAACCAAAGAGATCTCATTGTAACGATCCCTCGTGTATGGAACCAGATGCTCTCTAGTCCAAAATTCAGAATGAAAGATGTGTACAAGGAAGTATGTAATGATGGAAGTAAAGTACCTTGGAGACTACTCTTCCACTGCAACGCTGCTAGACCTAGGGCGTTGATGACACTTTGGTTGGCTTGTCATGGGAGATTGGCTACGAAACAAAGATTGTTCAGGTTTGGCATGGTACCTACCAGCACTTATTGTTTTTGTTTGATGGAGGAATCCATGAATCGTCTATTTTTTGAATGTTTAGATTTAAAAGCCATTTGGATTAAGGTCTTAGATTGGATTCAAGTGAAGCACACGCCCCATAATTGAGATGATGAACTTGCTTGGTTGATTCGGTGCACAAAAGGTAAAGGATGGAGAACTTCTGTCCTAAAACTAGCTACAGCTGAAACTATCTATGGTGTTTGGAAATACCGCAACGCTGTTTGTTATGGTAACATTGTAGATAACACTATGATAGCTAATGATATTATAGACATGATTGTTCATAGGGGGTGGTTGTTAACTCTCATTTTCGACGCTAGAAAGAATCAAAGCTATTTTAAGTTAAAAAATTATTTTTAACATAAAGAAGGCTTCGACCCAGCTTTGGTGAAGCCTGAGTCGAATAGGGGTTTTTGGAAGCCTCAAAATGGCTAAGTGTTGGGAAAGGTTTCGACCATGGGAATATGGAAACGCGCGCTGCAGTTGTTATACTAAGGCTGGAGGGAATTTCCAATGTTTGAAATTCAAATAGGAGCAGTTGTGGACGTGGGAACAGTTGAGGCCAAGGAGAAGGCGCCAAAGGGACACGTTTGAAGCAATAACCACCACTCGGTAGTTATTTCTTAGCACTATAAATAGGAGTTATTTCTATGTAATAGGTGTGTTCATATTTTTGTACAAGTTACTCAAAGAAACTCAAAGTACCCGCGTGTAGAGAAACGAGTTCGTGAGAATGTACGTAATGTAACACCACTTTCTTTCATCAATGCAATTTATCTTCATCATGTTTAAGCTTCAAGCATTTCCTTTCCATGTCTTTACGTTTTCCTGAATTTTACTTTTCATGTCAAATTTACGTAAAGTCTTGTTTTAAACTTTCATTTAAACTTCCTGCATTTATTTTCGACTGCACCTTTATATTCAAGCATTTACCTTTAAAGTCTTTATTTTCAAGAACGTGGAGTTCATCTTTATTTCTTGTCTTTTATCTTCAAAGTCTTTTATTTTTAAAGTCATTTACTTTCGACAACACCTTTACATTTAAGTCTTTATTTTCAAGAACGTGGAGTTCATTGCATTTTATTTTCAAAAGCTTTTACATTACTGCATTTACCTTCAAAGTCATTTATTTTCTTGCCCTTTACTTTCGACAGTCATTTACTCTTTCTGCACCTTTTACATTCAAGAACGTGGAGTTCAAGCGCTTTTACATTTCTTGTTGTTTACTTTCGACAGTTATTTATCCTCCTGCACTTTTATTTTTCAAAGTCATTTACCTTTTTGTCTTTTACATTCGACGCCTCTAAATTCTGCATCATTTATTTACAGCCCTTTACAGTTCCAAGCCTTTACTTTATTTGCAAGTAGTCGAACGTGGAGTTCATGTAGTTTTCTCTTACTGTCAAACGTGGAGTTCAATTTACATTTCTTGCATTTATCATTGTCAGTTACATTTTCCCTTAAACTTAGCACATGTCCTAGGATTTGTGTGGTCGATCATGCAAATTAGTCAGTTTTATTTAAAATTGATAGACCAGAGGTTGTTTACCAAAATTCACAGTAAACAAATTGGCACGCCCAGTGGGACGTAGTGCTAAGATTGATACTTTTTGTTGACCTTATCTTTCTTGGTGAAGAAATACTTTCGTTGTATGTTATTGAGAATTGGGAAGTTAGTCACAACAAACGAAGGAATACCAAAGAGAAGATACACTAAGAGAATGGCAACTAATGCCAACCAACAAGTTGATCCTCAAGGGAGTATTTCAAACACTCAGTCAAGTAGCAGTATGGGATCTCAAAGCACACCATCACCAGTGCCTTCGACAGGAGGACAGACGTCATCTCCATTAGTAGTGTCTGAACCAGGATCAACATATACAAAATCATATACTCAACATGTGTTAGAATACATAGGACCACAAAGTCCTAATTCACCAACACCCCCAGGAGGAAAGTCAATGTACAAGCAGTATCCTTCTCCAGGTTTTCCACATCCAGGGTCAAGGAGTCAACCCTATGGTATGCCTACATCACTAGTGCAAAATCTGCAGAATGCTCCACCTGTATTTTCAGAGACTGTAGTGTCTTCGCCATTACAAGGATCAGGATCAGGGGGTCGAAACAATCAGAGTATAGGTGTTGGTTACTCCGTTCAAGCACCTAGTCTTACAAATACATCCATAAATTGTTTGAGACAGCAGATGGATGAAAGTAACATGCAAATGGTACATACGCTGTCTCAGACAATGGGAGAAGTTTTTCAACCCTTGATTCAGAATACGACTCAAACTAACCAATAATTGGCTGCACAATTGGTACGTATGGATGACTTTATGGGAGTACCAGCGGTGGATCGAAGAGCAATTGTAGTGGAAGATATCCCAAGACGTCATCCACGTCATGTACCTGAGGTGCACTTGGAAGATCAAGAGATGATTGATCATTTTAGAGTCGAACCACCAAGAAACCAGATGCCAATCCAGAGGGAGGAAGAGCCAGTAGTGATGGTGAACAGGAACCAAAATGCTGATCAATTACTTAGACAGGTTCGACATCAAAATCAAGCAAAAGAAAATAATCTTGCAGCCATGGTTGAAAGGATAATGACCAGAAATGGTGTGAATCTTGGCTTTACAAGGCCAAATTATACTTCGCCTATAATGGATTATATTCTCCAAGCAGAATTACCCCCTAGGACGAAGGTTCCAAAGTTCAGCAAGTTTTCAGGAGATACTACTGAATCTACCGTCGAACATGTGGCCAGGTATTTGATTGAAGCAGGCGAAGTTGCAGCTGACGAAAGCCTTAGGATCAAATACTTCCCAAGTTCCCTTACCAAGAATGCCTTCACATGGTTCACTACTTTGCCTCCAAATTCCATATACAATTGGACCCAACTAGAACGTTTGTTTCATGAACAGTTCTACATGGGGCAAACTAAGATTAATTTGAAAGAATTGGCTAGCATCAAATGCAAAGTTACTGAGCCAATTGATGATTACCTGAATAGGTTTCGACTTCTTAAAGCCAGGTGCTTTACACAAGTGCCAGGACATGAGTTGGTCGAAATGGCTGCTGGGGGTCTTGATTATTCCATTAGGAAGAAATTAGATACCCAATATCTTAGAGATATGACCCAGTTGGCTGATAGGGTTCGACAACTAGAAAGGCTGAAAGAAGAAAATGTTAAATTCAACAGGGGTAAAAAAGTGGCCTTTGTCGAATGTAGTGAAGATGTGGAGAATTCATATGATGAAACATTTTACTTCGACAGAAATGAGGTTGACGTTGTTGAGTTAAAACAAGGTCCACCTTATGCGTGCAAACTATTAGCCACTTCAAATGGAAAAAATCCTGTCGAATCTAACGACAAATTTCCCAAGAAAATATACACTTTCGACGTTACTAAATGTGACGAAATTTTTTATTTGTTAGTTAAAGACGGGCAAATGATAGTGCCTCCTGGTGCTAAGATGCCACCTTTAGAACAAAGAAAGAAAAGAGGTTTTTGTAAGTACCATAATTTTTTGGGTCATAAAACTTCTCAATGTTTTCTTTTCAGGGATTTGGTGCAAAATGCTATTCAAGAAGGGAGGCTGAAGTTTGGTGACAAAGGCAAAGCTCAGATGAAAATTGACTCTGACCCATTACAAGTTGCAGAGGCTAACTACACAGAGCCTCACGAGGTCCAAATGGTCGACGCCACAGAAGAATTTGATCAGTCAGTCAACATGGTGGAGGTTACTGAGGAATTCGCCACCAATCATGTGATAACTGAAGGTTTTAGTAAGGCTGCAAATGGCCTGAATGTTGATGGTACCAGTCTAATGTTGGTGACCAAAGAAACTGCTGATAAGTTTGTTGAAATGGATAATGCTGCCAAGGTTTTGGATATGGCAGTGAGTGGATTGAAGATAAATGCCACTGAAGGCATTAACATGGTCGAATTGGTTGAAGAATCTGATTCTGGCTCAGATAGCATCATCACCAATGGGGCTATGGGCAGAAATGCCCCCAAAGTCCAAGTTGTTAAAGAATTGGAAGATGACATGCTATTGGTAGGAGAGATGATAGACATGGATGGTTGTTTGGTGGAAAAATGGATATGTATGGCTGCTGAACAGTTTTTCAAAATGTCTCTTAATGTCGAAAAGGTTAATGCTGAAGAAATGGTTGAAGCTGAAAAAGTTGCTTGGCAAGAAGCTTCCCAAAAAGCTGCAAAAGCAGCAGCAAGTGGTGGGTGTCTGGCGAAGACTACTGAAAGCCTTGAAGCTCATTTCTCCAAGATGCGCTTAAAGGATAAAATTGATGTCAATATGGTCGAAATTACAGATCAAAAAGCTGAACAAGTGAGTAAGGCAGATGAATAAGAAGAGTGCAATAAAATAGCTTATCCTAAGCAAGAGGAGACAATTGTGGATTTTCTGCAATGTTGCCAGAAGAAAGGTTCTGGAGTAATGTTATGTCCTAGATGCAACGCCATTTTTGATGAGAAAGCTGCCCATAAGTTGGAAGGTGTCAAAAAAGCTGGTGGAAGCTGGGGGCAGAAGGTAAATAAAGGTCCCAGAGGTTTTGAGCATAGACGACTTTCGACAGGGTTGAAAAGCCAAGTACCAGGAGTTAGGCCAGGTACATTCAAACCAGCTGCGAATGTACCAACATGTAGTTGGATCAAGCCTATCGAAGGAAGAGGATAGAAGAACAAGTGGGGGAAATTTGATGTGGAAAGAGGTTCTTCATTTGAGTATAGAAAAGATAGTCATACCACCAACAAGTCAGCATACATTTCTCAAAATTACAAGGGTAAAAATCCCATGTCTAGATCACAATGGCGAAGAGAGCAACGTAGGCGAAAAGGCTATCAGGGAGGCTCGGGTACAAGGAGAGTCAAGCACCAATATTGATAATCAAGCTGGGACAATTGAGAAGATGCCCATAAGGCGAAAGCTGTTCAATGTTCAGCCAGAGAAGAAGGTTGAAGATGACGAGAATATGACTGATAATTTCGATAGTGAGTCAGTAGCTTCTCTAGATATTCTTGTGAATGTGGTATCAGTAATGCCAAAAGAATTTGGTCAAGTTTCAGAGGTCGAAGACTTGGATCAAACTGCTGAATTAGAAATGTTGGCACACAAGCCTGTGTGTTATTACATCATGAACAATGGGTGCATCGAAGAACAGAATGCTTTCTTTGAACGCCCCACAGAGGCAATGAAGGGTCATCTGAAGCCTCTCTACATTACTGGAAAAGTAGAAAATGTTCCTGTTAACAAAATCTTGGTGGATTGTGGTGCAACTGTTAATTTAATGGCAAGATTTTTGCTGAGCAAGATTGGGAAGTTTGAGACTGATACCAAACCACACAACATGGTTCTGTCGAACTATGAAGGAAAAGTTGGTTCCACTCTAGGAGTGATTCAAGTAGATCTTACTGTGGGAACCATTACCAGACCAACAGTATTTATGGTCGTTGAGACGAAAGCTAACTACAATATACTCTTGGGTAGGGAGTGGATTCATGGAATAGGAGTTGTACCTTCATCTATGCATCAAAGAATCACCATTTGGAGACCAGATGGGATAGTTAAAAATATTGAAGCTGATCAAGGGTACTTTAAGGTGCCTATTAATCACGTGGATAGTAGACAGTTTGAGAAACATTTGGCGAACATTGCTCCATGTCCTCCAGCGGACTTTGAGTTTACGCCTGATGAAGAAATGTTTTATTCATTGTATTTACACCCTGTCGAAGGTTTCAGATGGGACAGGGAAGTACCAGGAGGAAGGTTGCCATGCTTAGGCTCACCTCCAATAGAGCCCACAGGATGGGGAAATGAATTCAGTGATCATGAATGAGTTCGAAGCTTTAAAAAGAATTTCGGCCTATGTGGCTGAAACAAAACTACAAGCGGCTTTGGAAGCTGCCAATGACTATATGGCTGGCGAAGCCATTTCTGAATTTTATCAAGAAAGTCCTAGTAAGGACTTCGACCCAAAACCTCCAGATAAGGTTGAAACTGGAAAGCAAAGCCAGAGGCTCGACGCCATCTATGAAGATGAGCCTTTGGGATTTGAGAAGGATCCGTTGGCGAATAATATCAAAATGCTAGCACAAGATCCTTTAGAAGAAGTTGACCTCAGTGAGGGGACAACCAAAAGGCCTACCTACATCAGTGCCAACCTTGATCCCCAGTTGAAGGTTGAAGTGGTTCAGTTGTTGAAAGAGTTTAAGGACTGCTTCGTTTGGGATTATGATGAGATGCCTGGTTTGAGCAGGGAGTTGGTCGAACACAGGTTACCTATGACACCTGGGAAAAAACCAGTCAAGCAGAATCCAAGACGGTTTGCACCAGAGATATTGTCAAAGATCAAAGAGGAAGTCGAAAGACTGCTTCTTTGCAAATTCATTCGCACGACAAGGTATGTCGAATGGTTGGCTAATATAGTACCTGTTATTAAAAAGAATGGGTCTTTGAGAGATTGCATTGATTTTAGAGATTTAAGTGAATTGTTTTCTTTGCTTATATTACAAATGTGTTTCATGTATGGACTTAAGTGAATTGTTTTCATTTATTCTTGCTTAACTATCCTCCATGTTTGCATTCATGACTTTTATGCCTTCTTGAGGACATTTCCATGCATTTTTTAAATGTCATTTGCTTCTGGGTTTAGTGTTTGCATATGCATTGCTGCATGATCCATTTGCTTTCATTTCTCATAGTTGGTCCATAACTTATATTTGCGTGATCTGTGGGTGTATGTTTTAATTTAGGTTGACCTTTGTCTAGTACCTTAGCCTTGGTATGTCTCATTGGCCTATACCTACTACCCTAGGAGGTTCCTTAGTCCTTTGGCCCCTTCCCTTGTGGTTTAAGTCTTATTTGCTTCTTTAGTTGTCTTCTCAAGGCAACTAGCTTGTTTTGATTTATCTTTCAGTACTTACATTCAATTATTGTTACTGTTTTGTACTAACCTTTTGTGCAGGGGAAGAGGTAAGGCACTTGAGGGTGTGGATAGTTATCCATGTTCACCCTCACTCCCTCTTTCTCTCATTTTTTCTTTTCTTTAGACTTAGGTTGTTCTCAAAACTTCCCTTTAAGGCCACTTTTGCATGATAACATTAGGATAGATTTCCCCTTAGTGTTTTTCTTTTCTTTTGAGTCCCTCTTCTCATCTCATAACCTTTCTAAGATACTTAATAAGGTCAACTTGCCTTGCACACAAGCCTTAAACATAGGAAGTGAAGATTGAGGGGTCCCCCTTCTCTCTTCTAGAGTGTTGAGCATACGTCCCATTGGGGACGACCATGCGACGCATTCGTTCTCGTGTCATAGACTTTGGTTCAAGGTGAGTTATGAACTAACTCAAGTCACTTCTGTCTTAAAAAATACAAACAAATTTCAAATCATTTTTGTCCTTCGGGATCGTCAAATTAAAGGCTATTTTTAAAAAAGGGCACGTTACTTTCCGTTTTGTCGCAAACAGGCATCGACCCTAACTGCCGGACGCGAACTTAACGTCGCTCATAAAAAACACAAAAAGAACTTGGTCCGAACTACGTTGACTCTGAATTTCCCATTGTACAAAGGGAATACGTAGGCCTAGGACGACGATGTCCTACCGAGTCTGTCTTTGTTTTCCCCTTCCCCGTGTCAGTACAACCATAGATTTTAGGATAACTCACCCTTAGATTAGACAACAATCGTGGATCCCATCGAGTACGATGGACGCGTGGGGTGCTAACATCTTCCCCTCGCGTAACCGACTCCCGAACCCAGGTTATGGTTGCGATGACCATTCATTTCCCTCTTCCTCAAGTTTATGCGGTGTCCCCTTTCCCTCTCTTGGGATAAATATACATTGCTGGCGACTCTGTGTTCCGCGCCACTTTCGCGTTTGTACCTGGATGAAAATCCTTGGGAGCGACAGCTGGCGACTCTGCTGGGGACTCTAGTTCCCTAAGCGGGTCTGTCCTAGCGCTTGTTTGTTTTTGTTCTCTTTGGGTGTTTTTGTTTTTTGTTTTGCTTTATTTGTTGAATTTTATTTTTACCGCATTTACTGCATTGCATATCATTATTATCTGCTGCACTGTTTTTCTGTTTGGCGGGCTGGGAGTTCTGAGGGATAAGCCCAATACCCAGGCTTGAGCATACACGTAGGATTAGCGTGGAAAGTAGTGTGACTTGTGTGGCATTTGGCCAGACGTAGTATACATGAAAACTCCACATCCAGACGAGGTTTTCTTTGGTAATGTTCTATCCTGCGCATTGGTGCAGATGATGGAATGTAACCTGGAAAACTGTCGACTCTGGCGACCATTCCCGAGGACTCAGTAATGGCACTCCTCCCGAGATGTGATAATGGTAGACCAGAAATGGCAAACCCATTACACTTGTCGATCCGAGGACCCAATGTTGGGAACTTGCTATAGGATGACTTTTTTGAAAGAGAATCAGTGGAGGCGCTCCTCGATTGGCGATAGTACTGTACCCCGAGGGATGAATGTACTATTGCTTCTCGACCTCAGTGCCAGAAGCTGAAGACCTTTCGTTTTCTAGTACCCACATGTGAGAGGGGCAGGGTGTTTACAGGTTTGCAGGTAACCTTGACCTTCAACATACCCGGTTTTCTGGTCAGCAGACTTATCAGTGTGGTATTATAGTTATTCTGGTATTCTGGGTATTTGGGCAGATCCTAGAGATTATTCAGTTTGTTCAGTGCAGCAGTAATCCAGTCTGTGTGGCATCCTTGATCCCATGTGTGCATTTGCATCATCATTTTGCATCCTAACATGTTTATTCATTTGCAGGGTTGCATCCTAACTTTGATTATGGTTTTGAAGACTATTGAGAATGAGTACTGAGAAGAAAAAGAATATCATAGTGTACAAGTTCCCATCACTTATTCTAGATCCTGTTCGCAAGATTGTGTCTATGGCAGAACCTGGGGTATTGGCAGACTTTAGAGGAGAGTATGGAAGAATTCTGAATTTTGCTCGCGACATCTGTAACACCCCAATTTAAATTATTAATCGTCGTGTTCTTATTTCTGTTTGTTGGCCTTGGTTAGGGTGTGTGGTTGAGCGCGTAGGCGTAGTGTCCTTAGCGGATCCGGTAATTGGAGATGCCAGGATACCGATAACGTAATGTTGGATTATGTGTGGGCATAGTTAATAACAATAGTAAGGTGAATATTATTATTGAGATGGCGAAGAATATTATTATTATTATTATTACTACTATTATTATTAATATTATTGGTGTGTTATTATTCTTATTATTATTAATAATATTATTATTTTTGTTTGTTAATTAAAACCTAATTTAAGTAGTTGGATAGTGGGCTAGTGGAGGAATAGGGATAGTTTAGTCATTAAGCTGGTTTAGTGAGAAATTAGGGAGGAGTTAACGATAATTAGAATTTTTGGGAGAAATAACAAGAAAAGGCTAAGGAGAAGGGAAGAACAAGGGGAAGCTAGGGCACCCATCTTCACCAATTTTTGCAGGAATTCTTCAGGATTCGAGGTAAGGGGGGAGAACGGGTTCATATTTGGTGAATTGATCGTATAAGGGTAGTGGGGAGTCCTTAACCCCGTAGGAAATTGATGTGCAAACTGTTGAATTGATTATTGTTGAATATGCTGGTTGTGATTCTGAGAATCGTGTCTGAATTGGTGTGTATTTTGATGAACTCTGGTTGTTGTTGTTGTTACATGAATAATTGTTGCAGATCTGTCATTTTGAATTCGATTTGGGGGAAACGATTTAAGATTTTAGGCTTGTAATTGATGTAGTAATCATAGGATGGAAGTGAAAGAAGGAAAATAGAACCTAAAATCAATGTAGAAGCGATTAGAGGACTGATTAGAAGTGGAAAAATATGAAAATCGTAGCAGAATGCAGAATAGGGAGGTTTCTGGTGAAATGCGTATCAGATCTGGCCATACGCGTATGGGGCTAGGCCATACGCGTATGGGAGTGAAGGAAATGGAGCCATACGCGTAGGAGATCTAGGCATACGCGTAAAGGAAGGGTGATACGCGTATGGTATGGGAATTTGGGAAATTCAGTAGAAAAACATCTCTGTTCGTACGCGTACGGCACAAGGCATACGCGTAGGGCATTGGGCATTGTGAGGCAATACGCGTACGAAAGGAGGCGATACGCGTACGAGTTGGGCGAGCGAGCTGGCATACGCGTATGGAATGGGGCGATACGCGTATGGCTAGCGGAGTTGCAGAATTTTACCGTTTCGCGATTTCTCTCATGTTTTCGCGTTGGATTCGGTTTCTCTTGGTTTGAGAGGTTGGGATTGGGAGTCAGATGCTGAGTAATACGCAGTTGGTGATGAAACTAATTAATTTGATAATTTTTAGGAATTAATTAGTAATTTATGGATTATGGGACTTGTGAAAATTTAATGATTATGGTGCAAGTGGGGACGATTAGGTGTCTCGTGTGGGATCGGGAGGATCGTAACTATGTATGTCTGTTATTACCTATGTGTGTTATATGTATGTTTGTTGTGATCGGGAGGATCGTGAATTTATTTATCATTGGATATACATGTGGGTTATACGTATTATTGTTGTGATCAGGGGGATCGTGAATTGATTTATTTATTGTTATATATGTGTGTGATGTAGCGTGAAATAATCTTATGGTGTTTATTGTTGATAGTATGTTGATGATGTGATTAGGAGGATCGTGAGCATGTATATATGCTATAATACATGTGTTTTAAATGCATTCGGTGTCATGCATTTCATGGTGATTGGTGGGGTGGATCGTTGCCCAGGAGGGGTGTATGTGATTCATCCGTACTCCTATATGGAGAATGGTGGGGATATATCATTGCCAAGTAGAGGTGTATGTGATCTATCTGGGTTCGATTGAATGAACCAATGAGTCGGTACCGCATGCATGGTGTCGCGTTGCATTATTCTATATGTTGTTGATTGTTGGTGATTGAACATGATAGTAGGTCGTGATTATATGTTGTTGTGGTTGGTGTGAGATACTACTTCCTTATATGTATTATTCACCCTTTTATATTGAATGTAGTTCTCACCCCTCTGTTGTTGTTGTGTCTGTGCTTCTTCGGAAGTACAGATATCCAGGTGCCAGGTTAGTGCTCGGAGCTGGTGTAGCGGGTTCGAGTTTAGAGAGTCGCTCTGATACGTAACACAGGATTTGGGGGGTTTTTACCATCTATTTTATGTTGTATACTTGTTACGTATCTTTTAATTGATGAATATTATGGTGGACCACGATATATGTGGAGTTTTGGTGTTGTAGGCAGATGGTCGTAAATTGAAGATTTGAATAAAAAATTTCGCTGTTTGATTTTATTAAAAATAAAAGAGATTTGTTTTGTTGATTTTTAAATGTGGCATCCTACTTTTGGTGGAAACTCTGATTTATTTCATTTAATTGTTCATTTTGAAAAATGGGAAAGTGGGGTGTTACAATTGGTATCAGAGCAGGTCGGTCCGTCCGACCAGGTTGTCGAGTATAGTTGGTGTCCTTGTATACGACTCGTGTGTAGAACACGGTCGGTACGTGTTTGTTTTCTAACTGGTGTTTACAGGAGTTGAGAATGAAATAAGTGGGGGAGAAGTTGGTGCCTCCCCAGGATGCTTCCACTATGGAAGGATGGATTGGTGAGTGATGGAATGCTATCATAGTTGGTAGGGAAGGGTCTATACTTCATCAGGATGACTGGCTGTCTATGAACAAATTGGGGAACTGATCACCCTCAATCACTTGTTGATAGTAGTCGGAAATCAGGATGAAAGGATGGATGCGCCTTGATAATTAAGATAGCATGTGATGTGGAAGATGGTTGTGTTGAGTTGATAGAGATCTTCATTATCTAGAAGAGGATGTAGGAGAGAAGTACTTGTCGGACGGTCAAGTTGAAGAATATCTCCGAAGAAGGACAAGCAGGTATGGTTAGTGATTGCTTGTCCGAGAGTAGAGATCAAGGTGATGGCTAGAGAGATGTCGGTGTTGGGTAATCCTTTATGTCCTTTTGAGATATGGATCCGAAGTGGATAATGGTAGGGAACTGATATTGTGGTGTGCTGAGCGAACGTGTGAATATTTATCAGGAGAAGCCTTAGTGCGTTAACGTTTGCGTTGGGACGAGTTAGTAGTGAAGTTGCACGTGTAGAGTTTCTGGTTGTTTGTGAATTTCTTTTTGGATTTTCTTTCAGGCGATATAAGTGGGTCCCAAGCGTAGTAATGAGGTAGAGGTGGCCATTGATTTAACACTCGGTACGAGTCCGAAGTTATTGACTCTGTACGGAAGGTAAATACAGGGTGTATTTGTGGAGTATATGAATTAAACCGTCAGGACTTGTTGATGAGGTTTGAGTGTTCCGAATCGGAGGAAAATCACGCAGAGCATATGAGAGTTGTTTCGTAGGTACAGAAGGATAATGAATTGTTCGCAAGTTTCGAATTGGGAGTTTTAAATTGTAAACGGTGAGTTTATTGGAATGAGTTACTTTCGAGGAAGGTATTGAGGCTATGGAAAGCAAACTTAGAGTTGGGATGAGTTTTGGAATTCTTAGAGTTTAGGGCGTTAATGGAAAATTTTGAGAAAGCCATTGGGTGTGGATGTAATATTGAGATTGAGAGTTCTTTTTGGTTGACAGTTGATACATGCTAGAAATGGTGGAATGTGAATTGTTTAGAGGATGAAATTGGGTATGGATTACTGACAGTTGAATGAGGTAACGATTGAGAATAAGTGTCCACTTTCGAGAGTGGAGGGATGGAATGGTTTGGTTGAGTTTGATTGGAATTACAATGGTGTTGAACGTTTGATGAGAGTGGTGAATTTGTGTGGGTCGAGGCTTCGATCGATTTCATGTGATTGGTTATGTTGGTTATCATCGGAATGGGTTGTTATTTACTCGGTTACGCTTATATATGAGTCTGGACAAGACGGAATGAGTTCGGAATGGTGTCCATCGGAGAATTTCGGACCTAAACTACAGTCAGAAGGAGACTTTGTAGGGTGTTTGAGAATTGAGTTGCAAGTGTTGAAAAGTAAGGGGATTTTTATGCTAAACTATTCGGATGAGAATTTTGGTTGAAAGAGAGATTGGTTTCTTGGATATGTTAATTCTGATGATGGTATTGTATGAGTCCATCAAAAGTAGATGCAGTTATACAATGAGAAGCTCCGAAGTCGGTGAAGGCGATTAGAAGCTTTTGGACTTTAGTGGGTGATTACCGGAGGCCGTGGAAGGCTCTTCCCAGTTGGAATTTTTGTTACTTCAGTTGACTTGCAAGGGGTAAGTCGGTTGCTTTGGATGTTTGTTGTGAAGAAGTTTAAGGGGGCTAAAGTAGAAATTGTTTGCGGCTCCAGTTTCGCTTCTTCGTGATCCTAATGAACCATTGTGAGGTATTGGGATGTGTCCATGAGGAATTTAGTCGGTGGGTGAATGCGAAATAGAAAAGTCGTCGCTTATGCGTTACGACAATTGAGAATTCATGATTTCAAGATGGCTACGATTATTTTTGTGTTGAGGATCTAGCAATATTATTTTGATGGTTTTGAGTTCAAATTATTTAATGATCACAAGAATATTGAAATTCCGGATAAGTTATGACCTTAGCTGGAATCATCCTATTGGAGAAGTTAATGTCGTGCCAGATGAGTTAAGTTGGAAGTTTTATACATGTCTGTTTGATGACCAGATGGATTAGAACTATTTGAGCAGTTCAGAGACTTGCGTCTGGTGTGTGAGATAACACAGCAGAGTGTGAGGATGGGTATATTAGTAATGAACTATAATTTTCTGGTGAAGATTAAAGAGAGTAAAAAGTTGGATATAACTTTGGTGAAATTGATTGTTGCGAGTAATCAGAGTGCGCATCGGAAGCATGATATGGTACCTTTCGTATAGGTGTGCGTAACTGGTACGAGTTCACAGGTTGAACAGTGAAAATATGTAGGAGCGATGAGACCATTAGACGTTTCAGGATGGAGGTGGAAAAGTTTAAATATTATTCTTAGACTATTCAGTAGATGGATGCTTTAGTCTTATGTTAAGTGGCAAATTGTAGCATTGTCGTAATGTGGTGTGACAAGGATGTTGATATTATGGTTATGTAGAGTTGTTTAGAGTCCCTCAAGAACTTTATGGAGTTATAATTTTGGATGATAATTTTGATTATACTATTGAACGATAGTTTGGTGACAATGTTGGTGATTATTTTGAGGATTATTTTGGTGAATATGTTGGTTATTATTTTAGTGATAATTGTGGTGATTATTTTGGTGATTAATTGGATGACTATCTTGGTGACATTGCATGTTATTATGAATTCATGCATCATGGTGTACGGACCTCGGTCCAGTCTTGGTGTGCCTTGATCCTATGGTGGGGATCAAGTGCGAATATCTAATTCTATTGAGGAATTAGTGAAGCGTTGCCTATGGTGGGGGTAACGATATTGTTGTGTTCTGGTTCTATGAGTGAACCTATATGTTCGTAACTTGGGCATTGCTTGAGTCGTGAATTATTCGTTAAGGGCATTGTATGGGCAATTGCATCTTGGCGTTGTTGTAGTTGCTGTGAGCAAGGTCGTCGGTTAGTTGTATTATTCGTGGTGTACCTTTTGTTGGTGTGATTATTGGTGGTCGATTGCGAGGGTTGTACCCTGAGCGATTCATTTCCGTTGTATTTTCGAGGACGAAAATAATTTAAGTGGGGGAGAGTTGTAACACCCCAATTTAAATTATTAATCGTCGTGTTCTTATTTCTGTTTGTTGGCCTTGGTTAGGGTGTGTGGTTGAGCGCGTAGGCGTAGTGTCCTTAGCGGAACCGGTAATTGGAGATGTCGGGATACCGATAACGTAATGTTGAATTATGTGTGGGCATAGTTAATAACAATAGTAAGGTGAATATTATTATTGAGATGGTGAAGAATATTATTATTATTATTACTACTATTATTATTAATATTATTGGTGTGTTATTATTATTATTATTATTAATAATATTATTATTTTTGTTTGTTAATTAAAACCTAATTTAAGTAGTTGGATAGTGGGCTAGTGGAGGAATAGGGATAGTTTAGTCATTAAGCTGGTTTAGTGAGAAATTAGGGAGGAGTTAACAATAATCAGAATTTTTGGGAGAAAGAACAAGAAAAGGCTAAGGAGAAGGGAAGAACAAGGGGAAGCTAGGGCACCCATCTTCACCAATTTTTGCAGGAATTCTTCAGGATTCGAGGTAAGGGGGGAGAACGGGTTCATATTTGGTGAATTGATCGTATAAGGGTAGTGGGGAGTCCTTAACCCCGTAGAAAATTGATGTGCAAACTGTTGAATTGATTATTGTTGAATATACTGGTTGTGATTCTGAGAATCGTGTCTGAATTGGTGTGTATTTTGATGAACTCTGGTTGTTGTTGTTGTTACATGAATAATTGTTGCAGATCTGTCATTTTGAATTCGATTTGGGGGAAACGATTTAAGATTTTAGGCTTGTAATTGATGTAGTAATCATAGGATGCAAGTGAAAGAAGGAAAATAGAACCTAAAATCAATGTAGAAGCGATTAGAGGACTGATTAGAAGTGGAAAAATATGAAAATTGTAGTAGAATGCAGAATAGGGAGGTTTCTGGTGAAATGCGTATCAGATCTGGCCATACGCGTATGGGGCTAGGCCATACGCGTATGGGAGTGAAGGAAATGGAGCCATACGCGTAGGAGATCTAGGCATACGCGTAAAGGGAGGGTGATACGCCTATGGTATGGGAATTTGGGAAATTCAGTAGAAAAACATCTCTGTTCGTACGCGTACGACACAAGGCATACGCGTAGGGCATTGGGCATTGTGAGGCAATACGCGTACGAAAGGAGGCGATACGCGTACGAGTTGGGCGAGCGAGCTGGCATACGCGTATGGAATGGGGCGATACGCGTATGGCTAGCGGAGTTGCAGAATTTTACCGTTTCGCGATTTCTCTCCCGTTTTCGCGTTGGATTCGGTTTCTCTTGGTTTGAGAGGTTGGGATTGGGAGTCAGATGCTGAGTAATACGCAGTTGGTGATGAAACTAATTAATTTGATAATTTTTAGGAATTAATTAGTAATTTATGGATTATGGGACTTGTGAGAATTTAATGATTATGGTGCAAGTGGGGACGATTAGGTGTCTCGTGTGGGATCGGGAGGATCGTAACTATGTATGTCTGTTATTACCTATGTGTGTTATATGTATGTTTGTTGTGATCGGGAGGATCGTGAATTTATTTATCATTGGATATACATGTGGGTTATACGTATTATTGTTGTGATCAGGAGGACCGTGAATTGATTTATTTATTGTTATATATGTGTGTGATGTAGCGTGAAATAATCTTATGGTGTTGATTGTTGATAGTATGTTGATGATGTGATCAGGAGGATCGTGAGCATGTATCTATGCTATAATACATGTGTTTTAAATTCATTCGGTGTCATGCATTTCATGGTGATTGGTGGGGTGGATCGTTGCCCATGAGGGGTGTATGCGATTCATCCGTACTCCTATATGGAGAATGGTGGGGATAAATCATTGCCAAGTAGAGGTGTATGTGATCTATCCGGGTTCGATTGAATGAACCAATGAGTCGGTACCGCATGCATGGTGTCGCGTTGCATTATTCTATATGTTGTTGATTATTGGTGATTGAACATGACAGTAGGTCGTGATTATATGTTGTTGTGGTTGGTGTGAGATACTACTTCCTTATATGTATTATTCACCCTTTTATATTGAATGTAGTTCTCACCCCTCTGTTGTTGTTGTGTCTGTGCTTCTTCGGAAGTACAGATATCCAGGTGCCAGGTTAGTGCTCGGAGCTTGTGTAGCGGGTTCGAGTTTAGAGAGTCGCTCTGATACGTAACACAGGATTTGGGGGTTTTTACCATCTATTTTATGTTGTATACTTGTTATGTATCTTTTAATTGATGAATATTATGGTGGACCACGATATATGTGGAGTTTTGGTGTTATAGGCAGATGGCCGTAAATTGAAGATTTGAATAAAAATTTCCGCTGTTTGATTTTAGTAAAAATAAAAGAGATTTGTTTTGTTGATTTTTAAATGTGGCATCCTACTTTTGGTGGAAACTCTGATTTATTTCATTTAATTGTTCATTTTGAAAAATGGGAAAGTGGGGTGTTACAATATCACCGAATACTAGTATAGGGCTTTGCACACTCTGGTGCAATTCTATGACCCTCACCTGCAATGTTTTCTATTCACTGATTATCTTTTGGCTCCGACATTAGAGGAGTTTGCTCTCATTCTGGATGTTTCTATCAAAGAAGAGGCTCCTTTCTATCCTTCTAAAGAACTTCCTGATTTAGAAAGGGTCTCTGAGGCTTTGCATTTGGATCCATCTTTGTTGAAAAACAACGTTGCCAGTAAGGGAGGGTGTAAAGGCTTTCACGTGAAATTTTTGGTAGAACAGGCTGCTGTACATGCTAAGGCTAGATGTTGGTCGGTTTTCAATGCCATCTTGGCTATGTGTGTCTATGGAACGGTGTTGTTCCCAAATGTGAAGGATTTTGTGGACATGCACGCTGTCCGGATATTTACCATGAAGAATCCGGTACCTACTTTGCTTGGAGATATGTACCACTCAGTGCATTATAAGAACGAGAAGAGGAGGGGAGGACCCCTTAATTGTTGTGCGCCAGTCTTCTACAAATGGTTTGCAGATCGTCTTCCCAAATCTGGGGCATTCGTAGATACTCAAGGAACATTGGATTGGTCCAAAAGATTAATGGGCTTGAGGGTAGATAATCTAATTTGGGTTAACCGTGACTTGTTGGGCCAAGATATCATGATTAGTTGTGGAGGTCTCCCAAATGTGCCTCTAATAGGAAGGAAAGGGGGAATTAACTACAACCATATTCTTGCTATTAGGCAATTTGGGTATGCCTTGAAGGAGCCACCAAAAGACGAGGATGTCCAAGAATCTCTATATCTGAGTGGGGAAGTCAATCCAGAACTGTTAAAAGAAGTTGCAAATACTTGGGAAGATCGTCATAAGAAGGGGAAGACTTCTTTTGGGAAGAGCAACAACAGAGCATTTCCTGCGTACGAAGATTGGATTCAGAAAAGGGTAGAGAAGGAACTTTTGCCATTCTCCAAAGAACCACCATCTTACCCCTTGCTGATTGAGCCTCCTAGTACAGTTGAGATAGAGAAGTTTAATAAGTTGTGGGCTGAAAAGGAAAAGCTGCGAGAAGAGAACAGTGAGCTACAAAGAGAGATTTATCAGTTGAAACATGAGAGGGGTGAGGCTGTTCATGTCGCCAAGTTGAAGACAGAGCTTCTCGCTAAGAAAGAAAAGGAGCTAGTAGACGAGGTCACGGCTAGACAAAGGGTAAGGCAAGCTCTGGATGGTATCAGCAAGGTTCTCAAGTTTAAGAAGGAGGAATTGGCCAAGGCATTGTCAAAAATTCACAAGTTCAATGCTCACCAAGACACTGCAATGGCTGATAATAAGCGAAAAGAAGACGATTATCTAGCTCAGATTGATCAATTGAAGTTGAAGCTCAAGAAAAAAGACGTTGAGATCCTATCAGGGGTATTCCAGAGACAAGCAGTCGAGGGTCGACTCAATGAAGCCATAGCCTTCATAGAGGAACTGAAGATTCAAGCTGAAGTGAAGGGACCTAGAAATGAGGGTCCTAGCATGGATGGTGTTTTTGGAGAAGACGCTTGGGAGTTGCATTGCCGATACTTGAAAGGGATCATGCATAGGAGAGATGTTCTCATTCAAGAGCTAATTCAGAGACTGAAGCATCCCGACACCAAAAAGATGTTCAAGGAAATTCAAGCTGGAGCAAAGAGCATAATGGATGGGGGGGATTGGCAATTGTGGACTTTGATGACATGCCGTAGTTTTCTATTTTCTTTTATTGTATTTGGATCACCACCAGGCTTGTTGGTTG
Organism: Lathyrus tuberosus; assembly: GCA_022829125.1. Classification (NCBI taxonomy): domain Eukaryota; kingdom Viridiplantae; phylum Streptophyta; class Magnoliopsida; order Fabales; family Fabaceae; genus Lathyrus; species Lathyrus tuberosus. The sequence goes on from JALAZF010000676.1 coordinate 899,895, forward strand.
AGATCTATGATTATTATTTTGGGTTGTGATTGTTGACAATTGGTTATCCTCTGGTTTTTCTTAATACATGAGCAGAAGTTCTGTTCTATCTTGTTGTTAAACTGGAATCAAGGGGTGGATCGCCCTGCGAATATTCAAACATGTTCATTTGCATGTGCATATTCATGATCATTTTGCATAACAGGTGTTTATCTCTGGTATTCTTATCTTGTTCTCATCCGTAGCGCAGGATTGCGGATCAACACATTCACCGGTATTCTACCAGACAAAATCAGAAGAAAGTCATGGATTAACTACAAACCGAGATGACTGAGATGCGGACCCGCATGACTCAATTCATGGATTTAATGCAAGGTGTTGCTCAAGGCCAAGAGCAGTTAAGGACTCTTGTTCAACCACTGATTGCGAGAATTGATGAAGAGGGTGCCCTTCATGGAGGAGTTCATACTGGTGTTACTGGTAATAATGTTCAGAATGGCCCTCCGGGCGGAGGTATTCCTGTTACTGGTGTTGTGATCCCTCCGAGCGGAGGAGAAAATGTTGTGGTTCCCACTTTAGTGGGAGGAGGTAACAGTGTCTGCGCAATTCATGGCCGTAAGTATGATGATCTTCAGGAGGATGCATTCTCTGTGCCAGGTGGGGATGCTGGTCCCCAGATTGACAATGATCAGAGACTCAGGTTGATTGAGAAACAACTAAGGGGTGTTGTGAATCAAGATTCTGTGGGTATGGATCTGGAGGATTTGGGGCTGGTTCCAGGCGTCATTATCCCACACAAGTTTCAGACTCCTACTTTTGAAAAGTACAACGGTATGACTTGCCCAAGGACTCACGTGAGGGCGTACGCAAGTAAAATGGTTGCTCATGCAAAGAATGAGAAGTTGATGATTCATTGCTTTCAGGATAGCCTATCTGGGGCATCCCTGGAATGGTATATGCAGCTAGAGAGGAAAGACGTTCTTAGTTGGAGAGAGCTGGCAGGGGCTTTTATCAAACATTATCAATATAACACTGACATGGCTCCAAACAGAACACAGCTGCAGAACTTGTCACAGAGGAACAATGAGAGTTTCAAGGAATACGTCCAGAGGTGGCGGGAATTGGCAGCGAGGTTTCAGCCTCCCATGTTGGAGCGAGAAATGATAAGTATGTTTATGGCCACCTTGCAGGGTCATTACTATGAAAAGCTGGTACCGTGTATGACTGGAAAGTTTACTGATTTAATCTTAGTAGGAGAAATGGTGGAAAGCGGAATTAAGGCGGGAAAAATATCAGGCGGTGATGGGTCCTCATCTGGAGGAGGTAAAAAGCCATATGCCAGTGGTTACAAGAAGAAGGAGGGAGATACAAACTCTGTGTTATCATATCGTGGTAGAGATGGACCTCGTCAGAACTTCAATCAGCAGGTGGCTTCTGTAACCATCCCAGCAGCATCTCAGCAGCCAGCAGTACCTCAGCAACAAAATTAGGCTCCTCGCAGACCGCAGCCTCTGTCTAGGCGAGATAGGCATTTTGACACTCCACCTCTTCCCTACTCTCAATTATTTCAGCACTTGTTACAGTTGCAATTAATCCAAAAGAGAACATTGGCTCCACCCACCGGTAATTCGCCTCCCGGCTACGACGCCAACGCCCACTGTGAATTCCATTCTGGAGCACCCGGACATCATATTGAGAACTGTAAAGCTTTTAAGCATCAGGTTCAAGATTTGATGGATTCAAAAGCCATTAATTTCTCTAATGATGCTCCAAATGTGAATCAGAACCCGATGCCGAATCACGGTGGGCCAAGGGTTAATGCCATTATTCAAGACTGTGAAGACTTGAGTTTGATTTCAGATGTGAACGAGGTCCAAACTCCTTTGGGTGTGGTGAAGGAAAGACTGTTGAAGGGAGGGGTATTTCCCAGTTGTGATGAAGGTTGTGTAGGGTGTGTATCGCAACCAGGCGGTTGTGATTTATTGAAACCAGGTATTCAGAGAATGATCAATGAAGGGATATTACAGTTTGACAAGGGTTGTAAGCAGAGCAAAGTTGCTGACAGAGGAATTGATGTTGCCACAATAACGATTCCATTCAAGACAATAACTATATCAGCGCCGGCGAGACCAGCGCCGGTCATTATCACTGTTCCTGGGCCAGTCCCGTATGAGAGTACCAATGCCATCCCTTGGAACTATGGGGCTGAGGTATTTGTTGATGGTAAGAAGCAGGAGTTGGTAAAAACATCAGCTGTGAGTGCAGGGGTTGAAAATCTTGTTGAAGCAGGGGTTATCACTAGGAGTGGTAGAGTCTTTATTCTGTCTGGGGATCTAGGTGGTAGTTCGAAGCAAGACAAAGGTAAACAGGTGATGGATGAGTCTATACAGAGGCAGAAAGTGAATAATCTTGTGACAAAGCTAGTTGGAGATACTTTCTTAGAAGATGTAGAGGAGTTTATGAGATTAATCAGGAAAAGTGATTACAAAATTATTGATCAACTTCACCAAAATCCATCGAAGATTTCCATTATATCTTTACTGCTGTGCTCTGAGGCACACCGAAATGCATTGCTGAAGGTTTTGAATATGGCTTATGTACCACAGGAAATATCTGTCAATCAGTTAGAAGGGGTTGTGGCTCATGTGAATGCTGGTAATGGTTTGGGTTTCACCGATTTAGATCTGACTCCGGCTGAGAGGAATCACAACAACACTCTGCATATTTTAGTGGAATGCCGTGGTTCCTTAATGTCGCATGTGTTAGTTGACACTAGGTCGTCTTTGAATGTGTTGCCGAAGAAGGCTTTGATGAAGTTGGATACTCGTGGGTTGATTTGTACGCCGAGTGATTTGGTGGTATGTGATTTTGATGGTTCCAAGAGGTTGGTTTTTGGAGAGTTAGTTATGCCGATCAAGGTGGGTCCTGAGATTTTCAACACCACCTTTTACATAATGGATATTCAGCCTGCCTATAGTTGTTTGTTGGGTCGCCCTTGGATCCATAGTGCTGGCGCAGTAACATCTACGCTGCATCAGAAGTTGAAGTATATGGCGGATGGACACGTTGTGACAGTTTGTGGTGAGGAAGAAATCATGGTAAGTCACCTATCGACCTTCAAGTATGTAGAGGTAGATGGTGAAGTACAGGAAACTTTGTGCCAAGCCTTTGAAGCTGTGAAAATTCCCGAAGGACCCCCAAAGGTAGCCAGTCAGCCTGAGGTGGTTGCCCAACCTGAAGTTGTCAGACAACCAGAGGTTTCGATGTCCTCATTCAAAGAGGCGCGTGCTGTAGTTGAAGCTGGTGGTTCTCAGAGGTGGGGCCGTGTCATTGATGTTCAAAGGAAGCAGGATACCCATGGACTAGGGTACAAGCCACCCCGACGAGCTCAAGAGCCTCCCAAGTATGCTGGCCCGATTCGGTTCACAAGTGCTGGGGTTTTCTTTAATCAGGTTAATGCTATTGAGGATGAAGGAGATAGTGACTATGACATGGATGGATGGATCCGTCCCTGCACCCCTGGTCAGAGTTTAGACAACTGGTCCTCCGAGAAAGTCATCAAAGTGACGCGCCAGGATAATTTGCTTTTGTTTTCTGTTATGTTAAATTCTACGTTCTGCCCAAGACGTAGTGATATTTATTTGTAGGGCTTTGATGTTTTATTTGCTACTTTTATCATCAATAAAGGACGTTTTTCATTCAAGTATTTTGATCCCTGTTTTTCTGTTTTTTTACTTTTTGCATTAACCCACATCAAAATGGCAATGTGTTTTCTTGTTTGTTGCACTCATAATAAACATAAAATATCCATCATGCAGGTTTCTTTATTCAGATTCCACCCATCATGACTTAGCTATGGCTCGATATGACTTCGACAATCCCATCTATCAGGCTGAAGAAGAGACTGACGAAGACTGTGACTTACCAGAAGAATTAGCCAGGCTGCTGAAACAGGAGTGTAATAACCCAAATTTTGACCACTTAGATTTCCCATCATTGTGAAAATCATCATCACAATATGGATGAACCATCATGCTTCATCAGTCTCCCCAAAGATGGGTGAGCATCCAATACAATCAAAATTAGGGTTTCAAGCCCTCTCATAGTTCTCAGACAAAGGATCAATCAAGAAATGACATGATCTTCAACTTGTCTAACCTCCCAAGTAACTACAAAGGATCAAAAGGACTCCCACTTCAAGGATTAAGCACAAGGATGCTCCCTTCTAGGTGGATCAAGCCTCAAGATCGCCAGTGTCACCAAATTAGGGTTTTGGTCGACCAGGGCCTCCAGATGGAAAATTTTCATCTGGGCACAAGGCAATGATCCAAAACATAACCTAATATACTTCATGGAACCTCATGAACCCATGCATCAAGTCAATTTTTCCTCAGGGGATGCATTCATCAAAAATCAGAAATTAGGGTTTCTTGACCTAATTCACCCCTAAGTTGACTTTTGGGACAAACCATGAGCCAAGACCTCAAGAGATGATTTGAGGGTCTCTAATATACCATATTGATCCATTTAGAACAATGGATTGATCCAAGAAGTTTGAGCAACAAGTCTCAATTTCATCTGCACTACAATTAGGGTTTTAAGGGAAAAGTCAACTGTAACTTTGACTTTTGACCAGGACATGCTCCCAAACCCTAATACATGATTGAATATACCCTATGACACCCATGGAACATGTCCATCAAGTTTGATTTAGGTCAAGGACATGATTTCCTGAAGAATTGCACAGTTTGGAATTCATCTAATAAAAAGTCAACTGTGCACAAAAGTCAACTTTGACTTTTTGAGATTTTTCACCAAAATGGATTTTTAACCCTAAAATGATGTTGATGTATGATTTGAATCATCATTCATCAAGAAAAATCAAGAAAAGTGAGATAACTTGTAAAAGGGGTAACCATAAAACTTAGAAATTTTTCTAAGTTAAAAATAAAGTGGCAAAGGTACCAACTTTGGAGGACCATAACTCCTAAACCACAAGGCCATTTTTTCTCATCCAAAGATGGATTTGTAGCCCTCATTATCACCTACAAAAACTTCAACTACAAGTCATTCCAATTCATTAAGGATTTTGAGTTATGGAGTGATCAAAGTGGCTGAAAAGTGAAAATGTCACTTTTTCCAACACTTAGTGAAATTTTCACTAAGTCAGATTCTGCCTCACTTTTTGCCAAATGTAGGGGGATTTTTCACTTGGAATCAAAAGAGATCAAAACCAAACTTGTTCAAACAGTTGTTGTATCATGTAAGAGCTTTCCAAAATGGCCAAGAACATTGCCAAATTCAACCTACACCATGAGATACAACATTGCCAAGTTGCCTTGCTGAAATCTGTCAAGGCAAAGCAGAATTTCCAACTTTGGTCGATTTGCCAAAATCAGCCAAATTCAATTGCTCCTATCCACTTGGACACCTCAGAGGATTGAATCTAAAGGGGACAATCACTGAGCCAAGCCTCCAAAGTCCATGGAACAAGAAATAACATGTTGAACCTAGAATGGCCAAAATAGGGACAAGACTTCAAATTTGGAATGAGGCATTCAATGAAACCATCAAGGTGGCATGGACTGAGCCATTCTCATCTGAAATCAGTCAAGACTTATCCAAGACCAAGGGGACCAAAGCTCTGTGCCCTAACCTCTAGTCAATGGCTAGAGGAGACTTGGATTTTCATTTGCCAACATTGGCCAAACCTACTTACCAGCTGCTATGCACTATTCCTTGCAAAACAAACTTGCTCTACTATAAATAGAGCTCAATTGTGGTCAGTTTGAGTACACCAAAGCCATCTAACAGATGCTTTCCTCAAAATCTCTTCTTTCACTCCAATTTTGCCTTCTAAGGCAAGTCACTACCGGGTTTTGAGTTTGAGAGCAATTCCAATCAAACCAATCACTCACACACCTCACATACATCACATATGAGCTGATCAAACACTTAGATTACTTCTGAAACATCAATTTCACAAAATCACCAGCTGGTTGCTCAAGGTTTTAACCAAAGTGCAGCGGAGGTACCACAAAATGATCCAGCCAATTTCAATCAAGTCCAACCATCCAAACACAATCCATAGGGTGTAGGGAAGCTGTTTAGATCATCACCACTCATCTGTAACACCTCCAAATCAAAAATCACTTTGAACTTGCTGTCACGACTTGGAGGTAAGCACATACTTGGTCATCTCTCAATCTATGCATATTTCCTCGCACAATAATTTGGCCATATGTTCATAATCATGCATGGAATGTTTTCCCTCAATTAATTGCATTGTTTGAATCGTGTATCAAAAATCCTAGCCTTCATGCAGAAATTAGGGTTCTTGAGGTCTCTTCGTGATTTCTTGTTGTATGTTTAATTTAAATGAAATTAAAGTACATAGACATGATCGTGAGGTTGAGGCGAGCATAATGATATGTGGATTGTATGATATGATTACGTATTCATGGAGATTGGATAGAAAATGCAAATATGAGAAACCAAGAACACGTGCGTGTTCTTCAGCTTGTTCTTGGCGCCATTTTTAGAAATTCAAATATTTGAATTTTGTGATTTTGTTTAATTGATTCAAAAATTAATTTCTCTATGAGTTTTAATGATTTTGAGTTGATTCTTTTTTTAATAATTCACAAAAATGTTAAAATATTTTATTTTCACAAAAAATCCCAAAAATATTATTTATTTCATATAATTGATATTTTTGCAAAGAATTAATATTTTAATTGTTTTTGACATTTTAAATATTTGTTCTACATTGATTTTGCAACTTTTAATGCTTTCTAATTATTTTGTAGGTCAATACTTAATTTTTGAAGCATTAATCCAAGATCACAATTTGTTTTCCATGTGTTAAACAATTTTTGATCATTTTAATTGAATTTTTATTCAATTAAATACATTTTGAAAACAAATTAGGGTTTTGGATTAATTCAACCCTCATAAATCATTTTCAAAACTTTTTTGGGCCTCTTGAGAGAGTGTAAGACCCATCCCCCCTTGTACAGAAACTTTTTGGGCCTCACTCATTGTATAAGTCCCTCTGTACAAGTAAACGGCGCGATCGTCGCCCGTTTAAAAATAAAAATCATCTGGGCCTCTCCTTGAGCTATAAGACTCATTCAAAACACTTTGGGCCTCTATTAGAGTGTAAGACCCAATCCCCCTTTTAACCAAAACATTTTGGGCCTCACTTATTGTATAAGTCCCTCTGCGTTAAAAGAAAACCTCGGTGCGATCGCCATTTTTAAACGAAAAATCATTTGGGCCTACCCTCGTGTTATAAGCCCCTCTCTTTTCTTTAAACCTTTTTTGGGCCTCTTGAGAGAGTGTAAGACCCATCCCTTTGTACAGAAAACCTTTTTTGGGCCCCAGTCACTTGTATAAGTCCCGCTGTACAAAGTCAAACAGTGTGCTCACTGATAAAACCCTGGGCCTCTCCTTGAGCTGTAAGCCCCAAATCTTTCTTTTTCAAAGCACTTTCTCCTTTGATTTTGAATATACTGTTGTTTTCAATCTTTCTTTGTTGAACAACTAACCAAACAGCATGGAAGCACTACAACCGAGTAAGTGGTTATCGCTTTCATTTACTGCTTTCATATATATATAAACTGTATTGTGGGGCTGCTCACTGTAAGTCTCCTTTCATAAACTCATATCTACTGTGTAATAATAATATAGATATTTCGAGTTTCCCCGGCTACTACATCTAGAACTAGGTGACGCCGTTTCATTTATTCGTAGAAATAGACGCCTAGATCCCCAATAGGAGCACCAGATACAGTCTTCTCTTCGGCTGCCCTCCTTAGGAATCGTCAAGAAGCTCTACTCCCCAAGATGAATGTATTCTCCGTGAATGGCATCTTTGAGTTTCTTCCAAATTCTCGAACTTTCCTGACTTGATCTATTCCTTGTGGATAACTTGCCTTGAATGTCTCGGGGTTTGGGTACCCACTACGGTCATAATCTTGGACCTTAACTAAGGAACCCTCTTTAAAAGCTAAAAATTGCTGGATAGTAAACCTCGCACGTTTACCAGTGGTTTTTATCTTTAAAAGAGTTATCTCTCCTAATGGAAAGGAGATGATAGACCCACGGGCTTCTTAAAAGCATCGGCCTCCTCTTGGGCATTATTCAAGGACACTACGGCTTCTTAGAAGTATTCACAGCCTCCTCTTAGGCTTCGTATAATGATCTCTTCCTTCGAGAATGATAGCCTCCTCTTGGGCTTCGTACAAGGACCCGTAGGCTTCTTAAAAGTTTCCAGCCTCCTCTTGGGCTTCGTACAAATTGTCCCGACGACCTCCTAGAGGTATAGGAATAGAACCTAGTCATCCTCATAGAACAGTCATTTCATAGAGTCTACTACTATTTCTCAAAGCATAGTACAGAAAAAAAAAACTCTAGACTTGGACAGTCTAACTTCCTTGAGTCTCAAAGACATTCTCAAGTGACCCCTTCGTTAAATAGGAAGGAAACCCGCGGACTCGGACAGTCTCAATACCCTTTGGATATCCCGTTTCCTCAAAGAGAAGGAAATATCCCTGATTCTCAGATCAAATCCCTGAGTACAGTGTTGCTCATATAAGAACTGATTTTCTCTTTTAAAATCAGTATATTGGATCTGTCACTCAACTGAAACAAACCTTTAGCCTCCATCTCGGGCTTCGTACGAGATACAAAAACACTCTCTTGTTGAGTATCAAAGACTCTCTTGTTGAGTCAAACTTTTAGCCTCTATCTCGGGCTTCGTACGAGACACAAAGACTCCCTCGTAGAGTCAAACAAACAATAGCCTCTATCTCAGGCTTCGTACGAGACACAAAGACTCTATCGTAGGGTCAAAAACTTTTAGCCTCTCTCTCGGGCTTTGTACGAGACACAAAATAGCCTCCTCTTAGGCTTTGTATAATGATTTTCCTAGCGGAAATTAGCCTCCTCTTAGGCTTTTGTATAAGAAAACTACTGGTTGATCCAATCAACCTTTTAGCATCAAACTTGTGCCACGTTCACAGTACTCAAACATCAATAACTCCTTCCCTTTCATCTAAATCGCTGTAAGCGGCAAGCCTCTGGATCATCTATATCCATGCCACTGTCCCTCTTTTAGCATGAGAAATTCCTAAGGAAAGATGGCATTGCTCTACACTGAGTTAAAGTCTTCTCCTTCAGGTTAAAACCCTTTCTTCGGAAATTATGGCATTGCTCGGATCCGCGTATCCCAGTTAAAGTAATTCTCCTTCCCCCTCTTTAGAGATGACAAATTCTCTCTAAAGTCGAGGTCTTTCAGCTTCACGTCTTGGGCTTTAAACAAGACACAAATAGACCTTTCAGCTTCACATCTTGGGCTTTGAACAAGATACAAACCACCTTTCGCTTCACGTCTTGGGCTTTGAACAAGACACCAAAACACCCATTTCCTCCCATAGAATAGGAGGAACTACGAACGCTCTAATTTCCCTATTTCGGTAAACGGGAATACGTAGGCATAAGATCGAAAGAAAAGATCTTAGCGAGCACAATCAACAAAAAACCCAAATCCCATATCTCCATCAATCAAAAATCAGTAATTCCAAAGCATCAGTCCTAACATCCTAATCCTTGTTCCCCGCTAGAAAGTCCTAGAAAGAAAGAAAACAGTACTGGCGAAAATACAAATAACCAGTACAAAGGCCCCCCCACATTGATAGCATTCGTAACTTAACAGACCGCTGTTTAAACTCAGTATGCAAGCAGGGTTAATTGGAGACATCTATTTCCCTTCCTTACTCAGCTCACAATAGGATAAAAAATGAATCAACCTGTAGTTTAAGCTCAAACCGCAGAGAACGACCAGCGCTTAAGAACCGCGTCCAAAATCGCTCGCTACAGAAAAATGGCGCCCACCGTGGGGCCGGTCTTTGTCAAACTCGGTCTTCCTTCTCTTCACTTATGTGAATACCACAGATTGGGGCTTCCGCCGGGGAACCCATTTTCTGTCAGGAACTTAGGATTCATAGCTTTAAAGGTCTAGGATGGTTAGGACAAATATATATACTGCTTTTCCTAAATGCTATACGTGTTAATTTTTCTGCTAATGGGAATGCGGGTGATGCCGTATGTGGAAAGATTGAGTATACACCTAGAAAAGCCAACCCTTTCGTAGTGCGGAAACTATCGGAAATAGTTGTTACGCGATACTACCCTCATTTGAGGCTGGTGATCTATTCTCGGTGAATAGCACTTACTCTAAGATTGCACACAACTCGCTGGCGATCCGCTTGTTGTTTTGCTTTCCTGGGAGGAGCTGATGATAATGAGTACAGGTACAAAAATCACCCTAGTATAAACCTTTGGGGATGGGTAGAGCCTTGATTTCATGACAACGACCCTCTGACCCCATGTTTTTTCTATGTTTTTGTGTGCTGCATTCATGCATCCATTTAATAAAACATTAAAACATTCAAAAAACTTTCTCTTCTAGTCTCTCTGTTTTTCAAATTAAACTAAGACTGTGATTGCAAATATCAGAGAAAAAGATTACGCTAATGGATTTCGGTAGAAGGAGAACTCGCCAGTATACCTTCAAGGTTCCAAAATTAGGGGATTTGAGAAGGTTAGCAAGGATGATCGTTAACCCAGAGGCTTTCAGAGCCAAGCACGGTGGTTTGCTACCACTGTTAAGAGTCCATGTGATTGAGGGGATCATGGACGCGCTCATTCAGTTCTACGATCCGGTTTATCACTATTTCACATTCTCGGATTACCAGCTATCACCAACGCTGGAGGAGTATTCTCATCTGGCTGATTTACATATCACTGATCGAGCTCTATTTTCTGGACTGGAAGAAATTCCAAAGAATCAGACTATTGCAAGAGCAATTCATTTGGACGAGTCTGAGGTCAAGACTCACATGATTACTAAGGGTGGCATCCAAGGTTTGCCAGCCCAGTTCTTGACAAAAAAGGCTCTATACTTCGCTAGTATAGGGAACGGGACTGCTTTTGAAAGCACCTTTGTCTTGCTCACCTACGAATTATTTTTGTTTCCCAACATCAATAACTTCGTCGATATCAACGCTATTAAGGTTTTTCTCATTGGAAACCCTGTGCCGACTTTGCTCGCAGATGCGTATCATTCTGTACACTTGGGAAATTTGTACAGCGGAGGGGAGATCACATGTTGTGTACCTTTGCTCTACAAATGGTTTATCTCTCACTTGCCCAAGTCTGCTGCTTTTTGGGATTGCAAGAGTGTCTTACGTTGGTCGCAGAAGATCATGTCTCTCACCAATTCCGATATAGATTGGTGTAATAGGATTTATGAGGGAATCAGAATCATTGACCGTTGTGGAAACTTCCCCAGCGTACCCCTCATAGGAACTAAAGGAGGAATCAACTATCATCCGATATTGGTTTTTCGTCAATTTGGATACCCGATGCGACACATCCCACTGGGTGTTCATCTGGAAGGTCTTTTCTTCAAAGAAGGAGAAAATGACAGAGCACTAAAGATGGAAATAGTGCAAGCTTGGAAACGGGTTCATAAGAAAGGACGAGAGTCTCTGGGAAAACCGGACTGTGTCTCTGTGGAGCCTTATCTCCATTGGGTACAAACCAGAGCTCTCAAGCTTAAAATGCCTTATCCTCGTTACGGAATTCTTCCGCCGAGAGAATCTGTCATGTACTTCTTAACGGAAACTGAAAAGCTTCAGGTTACTCTCAACAAAGTTCAAAAGGAAAGAAGATCTTGGAAAAACAAGTACCGCACCCTCGACGTAGAGTGTATCCAAATACATCAACTACTAAACGAGAAAGATGCTCTGATTGAAATTTTGGAGCAGCATGCTGTAGAGAATCAAGATGACCAAAGGAATTTGCTCACTCCTTTCACTTGGCAAAGGAATGACAACCCGAAAACGGCCCAAGCGCCCCGGTCAAAGAAAAGGAAGATACCAGAATCAGCACCCGGTTTCTCCTTAGAGAGGACTCGGGACCCATTAGCTTAGGTTTCAGTTTCTGCATCTTGTAATCTACTGTATTTCCATTTCTGTAATCCTTTGGAATTCAATAAAAAGGGGTTTCCCCACTGTTTGATATTTGCAATCTAATTGTCGAAGTTTATTTTGATTAAACCAAAAAAACAACAATTAATATAATCATTGCATTCATCATTCTCACATCGCGTATTCTTCTTCCCTACGAATCTCACGTTTGTGTCTCGATTCTAGAGTCAAACTGTCTCATTCGTATAATACTCGGGCCAATCGTCAGAAAAAGATGGATGATCTTGAGGAAGAAAACAGAGAGTTGAAAGAAGAGATCGACGCTCTGAGAGAGGATATGAGGAAGCTTCGTAACGACATGCAAGCCATGGCAGAAGCTCAGCTACAAAGAACTGTGATCTCAGAGATCACCTCAATGCCCATCATAGAAAAATATGATCCTAGGTATCAGATGCCGAAAGATCGTCCTTGGGGCATGCCTGTTAACTATATCCCGGAAGGATATGTTCCGCCGATCACTGAAGATCAGGGAATTGCAACAGAAGCCACTGGGCCTGAAGGTTACAAACTTCGGGAAAGCGAAGATGCTAGGGGCATACTAAAGACTCCTGAAGGTTACAAACTTCAGGAAACGCCAAGACTTACTGCCGTAGTCACGGTACCACCCCCTGTGGTGCACACTGTCTCGGAAGGACAGATTCCGCCAACACCTTCTGGTAAGAAGGAAACTATGTTCGATAGAATGGATGAATTCCAGGAGCAGTTCTTGGAAATGCAGAAAGAGCTGCAAGCCATTCGCGGTCAGGATCTATTTGGAAAGGACGCCGCAGACCTCTGCCTGGTCCCAAATGTGAAAGTCTCGCACAAGTTCCAAGTGCCCGACTTTGAAAAATACAAGGGTAACTCTTGCCCTTAGAGCCATCTGGTGATGTACACTCAGCGGATGTCAGCTCAGACGGAGAATCAGGACCTGCTGATTCACTACTTCCAGGATAGTTTAACTGGTGTCGCACTCAAATGGTACATGGGTTTAAACCGTACTACGATTAGTACATTCAGAGATCTTGGTACTGCCTTCGTCCAACAATACAAGTACAATTTGGACATGGCACCCGACAGAGATCAACTCAGATCAATGTCGCAAAAGGAAAAGGAAACCTTTAAGGAGTATGCTCAAAGGTGGCGTGAAATTGCCGCTCAAATTTGTCCACCTCTTGAGGAAAAAGAGATGACAAAAATCTTCTTAAAGACCTTAAGCTCATTTTACTATGACCGAATGATTGCCAGTGCACCCAGTGATTTCACCGAAATGGTCGGCATGGGTGTACGTCTTGAGGAAGCCGTCCGAGAAGGACGTTTGGTAAAAGACACTGGATCAACGAGCAGTACTAAAAAATACGGTAGTGCTCTCCCTAAGGAAAAAGAGCAAGATATTGGGAATATTTCTCTCAGAAAGCAAAGGCGACGTTATCAGCCAGTAGCAGCTGTTACTCCTGCTATCGGCCCCGCGCCTGTTCCTATGTATCAACCTCAGGTTGCGCAGAGCCAACCTGATCAACAAAGGACACAACAGCCTCTTCAGCAGGCTCATCCTCCATATAACAACAACCGTACAATACGGCCACCAGGATTTGATCCTATACCCGTAACGTACGCAGAGCTGTTTCCGTTACTGCTGGCTAAGGGGCACATCCAGACTAAGTCTCCTCTTACAGTACCAGAAAATCCGCCTTTTTGGTTTAAAGTGGATCAAACATGCCCTTATCATCAAGGAGGTTCAGGGCATAACATTGAGACTTGTCTCAATTTCAAATTCGACGTGCAAAAGCTTGTTAGGAGCGGGCTCTTATCTTTCAAAGATACGAATCCTAATGTTCTTACGAACCCGCTGCCTCAACACGAGAAAGCTGCAATCAATCTGATTGAGAAAGAGACTAACAATGTCTATCAAATTCACGATGTACTCTTATTGGGGACCAATCTGGTCAAGATGCATTGTAGACAGAGTGGATATGGCCATGTGCCACCTCATAATTATCACCAGTGTGATATCTGCTCTAAAGACAACCAGGGGTGTTCTGTAGTGCAAGCAGCTCTACAGGAACAAATGGATCTTGGATGGATCCAAGAGCACCGAGTTCGTGGAGTTAACATGGTTTACACGAATTCCAACATCATTCAAAATCACGACATCTGTGCGATGAATGTCAACTTGTTGGCGATGCACTCAAGGCAAAGCCAGTATCATAATCTGCCGCGGTACAATTACAGTTCCTGTCTGAGTTGCTCGGTAAACAAACAGGGATGCTCTTTCATACAAGAGGCCCTCCAGCGTCAGATGGATCTTGGATGGATCCAAGACTACCATGATAGGAACTCCTATCAAATCAACATGGTTCAGATCTTCGACATCCGCGTAATGGATACCAACCTGGTAGAGTTACATGCTGAGCAGGTCCGACTTGGATTCTTAATATCACATGACTATCAAAATTGTAAAGCGGGTTGCGAAAATGATCGAGGTTGTACCCTTGTCCAGGAGGCACTTCAGCACTTGTTAAATCACTGGTGGATGCCAATCTATATGGACGAAGATACTCAGCAGATTAGTATCAATAACAGGAATCCTACTCGTCGTCAAAGTCAGGATGTCCGATCAATGGAAGGTAACCTAGTGAGGTTACATTGTATTTAAAGTGGGCGTGGCCAGGTGCCACCACACAACTATGACAGTTGTAGCGTCTGTGCAGAAAGTAACCAAGGGTGTTACCTTGTGAGAGCAACTCTTCAGGGTCAGGTCGATCATGGAGAAATTCGTCCATATCCCGGTTCAGGACCCATCATTTGGTCGCCGAACTACCTTGCCGAGCAAGTTGAGGATGTTGTCACGATCTCGGGTCATCACAGGACCAAGGATGTTTTTGCCATCATCCCTCTACTTGACAAATCTAGAGTTCCCAACCGGGAACGGATCAAAGTTACTTATGTTGGTCAGAAAAATCAGAAGGTTCCCATAGTCATCTATCTACCGGGGCCACTACCGTATGAATCAGCTAAGGCAATCCCTTACAAATATGGTGCAACAACAATCGATAATGGAAAGGAAATTCCATTACCCTCCATCGTGAATATTGCAGACATCAGTCGTGTAACACGGAGCGGTCGAATCTTTAACCGAGGGGTTGGAGAATCCAACAAAGAAAAGGAACTTCAGGTGGAAATTCCTGATCCACCAGTCAGTCAATCTGGTAATCCCGACTTTTCAAAAGACAAAGATGAGATGCTAAAGCTCATCCAAAGGAGTGAATATAACATTGTTGATCAACTGTTACAGACTCCTTCAAAGATCTCAGTATTATCACTGTTACTCAGTTCAGAAGCACACAGAGAGGCTCTACAGAAAGTCTTGGAGCAAGCCTTTGTGGAACAGGATGTAACAATCAGAAAATTCGATAGCATTGTCTCTAACATCACTTCCTGCAATAATTTGGGATTTAGTGATGAGGAATTACCTGAAGAGGGTCGTCGTCATAACATGGCGCTCAACATTACAGTTAACTGCCAGGGCGATGCTTTAGCCAATGTACTGGTAGACACAGGGTCAGCCCTGAATGTTATGCCAAAGTCCACTTTGACGCAATTATCATTTAAGGGCCCTCCGATGAGAGTCAGCGAGGTCGTCGTCAAAGCATTCGACGGATCCAGAAAAACAGTTATCAGTGAAGTTGATCTTCCCATAACTATTGGTCCTCACACTTTCCAAATCACTTTCCAGGTCATGGACATCCGGGCAACATACAGTTGTTTATTAGGAAGACCTTGGATACATCAGGCTGGAGCGGTTACTTCAACCCTCCACCAAAAGCTAAAGTTCGTCAAGAACGATCAACTTGTCACGGTTTGTGGGGAACAAGCCTTGCTTGTGAGTAACCTATCATCATCTACTTGTGTGGAACCCGAGGAGGTTATTGGAACTCAGTTCCAAGCACTATCGGTGAGCAAGAACGATCAATCCGAAGAAGGAACTTCAATTTCTTCATACAAAGATGCTATCAAAGCGGTCGGGAGTACCGATACAAAAGGATGGGGACAGCTTGTCATTCCCACTGATAATAAAATAAAGAAGGGTCTTGGTTTTTCCGCGACCTGTACTCAGACGGCCGCCAACGATGAAAGTCTTCATCCCCTTCAAAACTTCTTCCACAGTGGAGGTTTTCTTCACCCAGTGTCTCAGACAGTTCATGCTATCAATGAGGAAGATCCCTCTGACACAGATGAAGAATGGAAGTCCTACCTTAATAAGGACGGCTATATGTCTCAGGAAGAGGTGCCTATGCCTTTTTGCTTTTCTACAGAAAGTCTGAGATTTATACCAAGATCAGATGTCGAAATGATCTACGGAGATTGTGATCTGGAAGGATGCCGTGCTCTGCCAAATTCATTAGAGGAGGACACTCTGATGAAAGACAACTTTGACCACAATTACTATGGCCCGATGGATGGTCTGCCAATGTGGCAGCCTTACCCAGGAAACTTGGGGCAAGAAAGTCAGCCGAGTAATGAAACTCAGCTGAGCGTCATTGAACAGAATACCTGTGTCCCCGCCATGTCATGGGATCAACACTCAGGTCATTCGGAAACTACTCAACATGAAGATGAATTCGCAATGTTTGCAGGACTAGAATTCATCAACTATGTTTTTCCTGAGGTCAACGTCATCGAGAGGGATGACTTCTCCAGTTCCAAAGAAGTTTGGGACACTTTGGGACAACCAAGTGGAAAATACGACTTTATGGTCAAGTACACTGCTCCCGAAAGCTCTCGTATCAGGCTCGAAGATATCCAGTCAACTGGATGGGGAGATACAGCTGAGAGCACCAATGCTATGCAAAGTGCAACAGAGGAATCCCCCTACGACAATTCTGCTTGGGAGACAGATTCCAATGATCCTGCTCCACCAGAAATCAGCGTCATTTCTGAAGACAAATCAAGGAAGGTGCCAGACTTTGTGATTCACCGAGGAGTTCACCGCCAATGGGTTGCCGTCGAGGTTCCGAAGGTCGTTCATCAGTCAAAGTAATTGCCATCTTTAACCTTTCACCCTGCCCAGGTGAAACGGATGTTTTGATAGGGCTCGCTTTTTGTAAATTTCCCTCTTCGCTTTGTCCAGAGCGAGTGAGTTTTGTTTTATAGGGCTGTAGTTTCAAGATTCGACTTGTTCATTAATAAAATAACGTCGTTCTGTAATTTCTGCATTAATTGCTGTTTTCTCTTTTTGCTTTTTCAAAAAATGGTAATCCTAAAAAAAAAACAATTCAAAAATAAAAACGAGCAGTAAAATAAATACACTGCACACACTTACATTTTCTCTATCTCTTCTAAACACAAATCATCACGTCATGCAGATTGCTTGTTTTATACCCCATTGAAACATACGATCCGATGCCTTCTCCCAACTTTGAGTTCCCGGTATTCGAGGCTGAAGAAGAAGTTGACAACGAAATTCCAGAAGAGATCTCCCGATTACTCAGACAAGAGGAAAGGTCCATTGAACCTCACAAAGAGCCGTTGGAAACGGTAAACTTGGGTTCGGAAAAAGAGAGAAAAGAAATCAGGATCGGAGCACTGCTCAGTCCAACTGTCAAAGAAAGTTTGATAAAGCTTCTCAAAGAATTCCCCGATGTATTCGCTTGGTCCTATCAGGATATGCCAGGGTTGGATACCAGCATCGTGGAACATCACTTACCGCTAAGATCGGAATGTCCGCCAGTAAAGCAAAGGTTGAGACGGACTCAGCCGGACATAGCCATCAAAATCAAAGAGGAGGTACAGAAACAGATCGACGCGGGTTTTCTCGCTACATCTGAATATCCTCAATGGTTAGCCAACATCGTACCCATTCCCAAAAAGGATGGAAAGGTCAGAATGTGTGTTGATTACAGAGATCTAAACAAGGCAAGTCCAAAGGACGACTTTCCTTTACCACACATTGACATGCTGGTTGACAGCACAACAAAGTTCAAAGTATTCTCCTTCATGGATGGATTCTCGGGCTATAATCAGATCAAAATGGCGCCGAAAGACATGGAGAAAACTTCGTTCATTACCCCATGGGGTACCTTTTGTTACAAGGTAATGCCGTTCGGTTTGAAGAATGTCGGGGCAACCTATCAAAGGGCCATGACTACTCTGTTTCATGACATGATACACAAAGAAATCGAGGTATATGTCGATTATTTGATTGCAAAATCAAGAACAGAGGATAAGCACGTTGAACATCTGTCAAAATTGTTCGAACGTCTAAGAAAATTCAAGCTCCGCTTGAATCCTAACAAGTGCACCTTCGGTGTCCGTTCGGGGAAATTACTAGGGTTCATCGTCAGCCAGAAAGGAATTGAAGTTGATCCTGACAAGGTCAAGGCCATTCAAGAAATGCCTTCTCCGAAAACTGAAAAACAAGTCAGAGGATTCCTGGGACGTTTGAACTACATCTCCAGATTCATATTCCTTATGACCGCGACATGTGCGCTGATTTTCAAATTACTAAAAAAGAACCAGGATTGCGTTTGGTCAGAAGATTGCCAAACCGCCTTCGACAGTATCAAGGAATATCTGTTGAATCTTCTGATTCTATCACCTCCAGTGGAAGGAAGACCACTGATCATTTACCTCACAGTCCTAGAGGACTCAATGGGATGTGTACTTGGCCAACAAGACGAAACTAAAAGGAAAGAGTCTGCCATTTACTATCTAAGCAAGAAATTCACCGACTGCGAGACTCGGTACACAATGCTTGAGAAAACTTGTTGCACTTTGGCTTGGGCAGCCAAACGTCTTCGCCAGTACATGATTCGTCATACTACTTGGTTGGTCTCCAAAATGGATCCAATCAAGTACGTTTTCGAAAAACCTGCTCTCACGGGAAGGATTGCCCGTTGGCAGATGTTACTATCAGAATATGACATAGAGTACCATGCTCAGAAAGCTGTTAAAGGAAGTATTTTAGCCGATCATTTGGCTCATCAACCGATTGACGATCAAGAATCAATCGGGTTTGACTTCCCAGACGAAGATGTCATGTATCTAAAGATGAAAGATTGCGATGAACCGCTACCCAGTGAAGGGCCAGAACCAGGTTCCCAGTGGGGACTTATCTTTGACGGAGCAGTCAATCATTATGGAAATGGAATTGGGGCAATCATTGTTACCCCTCAGGGTACCCACATTCCTTTCACTACTAGACTTACGTTCAAATGTACGAACAACGAGGCCGAATACGAAGCATGTATCATGGGTCTCGAAGAAGCGATTGATTTAAGGATAAAAAACTTGGACGTATACCGCGATTCAGCCCTGATTATTAACCAGATAAAAGGAGATTGGAACACATACCAATCAGGATTGATTCCTTACAAAGACTATGCAAGAAGGTTGTTACCCTTCTTCAACAGAGTCGACTTTCATCACATCCCTCGTGATGAGAATCACATGGCTTATGCATTAGCCACTCTCTTTTCCATGATTAGTGTAGGTCGATGGAATGACATACCTAAGATCGACATCATGCGCCTTGAACGGCCCGCGTACATCTTCGCGATTGAAGCAGTCATAGACGACAGACCTTGGTATCACGATATCAAATGCTTCCTTCAGAAACAAGAGTACCAATCTGGGGCACTCAGAAAAGACAGGAAAACCCTCAGAAGATTGGCTGGAAACTTCTTCCTGAGCGGTGACACTCTTTATAAGAGAAATTTTGACATGGTCTTGCTCCGATGTGTCGACAGACCAGAAGCGGACATGCTCATGAAAGAAATTCATGAAGGATCCTTTGGCACTCATGCCAACGGACACACAATGGCGAGAAAAATTCTCAGGGCCGGGTATTATTGGTTGACCATGGAATCCGACTGCTACAAGTACATGAGGAGGTGTCACAAGTGTCAGATATACTCCGACAAAATTCATGTACCGCCATCACATCTCAAAGTTCTTTCTTCCCCGTGGCCTTTTTCCATATGGGGAATTGACATGATTGGTACGATTGAGCCCAAGGCTTCAAACGGACATCGGTTCATTCTGGTAGCCATTGATTATTTCACCAAGTGGGTCGAAGCAGCGTCATTCGCCAATGTAACCCGACAAGTGGTGGTACGATTTATCAAAAATAATATCATCTGCCGTTATGGTGTTCCGAGCCAGATCATTACGGATAATGGATCTAACTTGAACAATAAGATGATGAAAGAGTTGTGTGCAGAGTTCAAGATCGAACACCATAACTCATCTCCCTACCGACCCAAGATGAACGGAGCGGTAGAGGCGGTTAACAAGAACATCAAGAAGATCGTTCAAAAGATGGTTGTAACCTATAAAGATTGGCACGAAATGCTACCCTTTGCTCTTCACGGTTATCGAACATCTATCCGCACTTCAACAGGGGCAACCCCTTTCTCTCTAGTATATGGCATGGAAGCAGTGCTCCCCATAGAAGTAGAGATCCCATCAATCCGGGTATGGATGGAGGCTCAGCTCACCGAAGTTGAATGGTGTCAAAGTCGACACGACGAACTGAACCTGATCGAAGAAAAGAGAATCACGGCACTATGCCCCGGTCAGTTATATCAACAGAGAATGAAAAGGGCGTTCGACAAAAAGGTCCGACCTCGTATTTTCAGAAAAGGAGACCTCGTGCTCAAGAAGATATAATCATTTCTCACTGACTCTCGGGGCAAATGGACCCCAAATTATGATGGCCCCTATGTGGTCACGAAAGCTTTCTCAGGCGGCGCCTTGAGACTTGCCACCATGGACGGAGAGGAATTTGCCTACCCCACGAATGTTGATGTAGTCAAGAAATACTTCGCCTAAAAAAAAAACGTCTTGGTGGATTGAAAACCCGAAAGGGCGGTCCAGGCAAAAGTTAGAGACATGGAAAAAAATCATCCCGATGGATTGGAAATCTCATAGTACAATCCAGGCAAAAATTAGGGATAATGGCAAGTAACTATGTTCAACAAAGGCAAGTCCCTCAGCAGCAGTTACAGCATCATCTATCGGAGGAAATCTCCAGTCAAAGGTCATCTTCGACAGAAGCTCAGGATGTCCCGAACTCAAAGTTGGTAGAAGGATAGTGGTCGTTATGTTTCAACGTAGCCCTTTTCCCTGTAAATTACCATTTTCTAACTTTGTATATACTCTTTGGATTCACGCGTTTGGCTGATCTCCATCTTATCAATAAAATTTGAGCCCTTGTGCTTTTGTTTGTAATTCTTACTTGTTTTAGCTTTACAGAACGACGTTGTTTAAACTTAATCAGCGATTCTTGAAATAAAACAAAAATAAATTTACTTGTTAAACTTTTTCTGCTTTTAAATTAAAGATGGCATTTCTTTTGACTGTTGAACATCAGAAGAACATCGATCGCTTCTCCCGAAGTAAGCGAACTTTAAAGTGCAGAATCAAAGTACTCCTTCTAAACTAGTTCGCCTGAATGAAGGGATCAACTGTGTCAGAGACCTTGGTTCGTCTGACATCCTCGGCCGAGTTCTCATCTCCTAAGCCCGATCAACATAGCTCCCAACGGGACTATCTCTCCTAAGCAAGGTGGAATTGCTATTTTGAATCAACGATACTTCTTCGCCCCGCGATGGCCGAGTATCCAATTGTGTTCATCTCTTAGTCTGTATGTTGCGTCTGTTTTGTCAGCACATACATACATACATCATGCATTTTTTATTTGCATTCACATTTCATATTGCATCACTATCACTCTAGTCGGTCCTGTCCCCTAGTGGTAGAAGTCCTCTCAATCGAGTTGTCAGTTCTTGCCTCGTCAGGAAATATTGTGTCTGAACAACCTCGCTTCCAGTTAATTCTGGAAAGAAGTTGGTCCTTGACCACTTTGATAACTTGAACCTCTGAAAAGCCAGAGAAAACTTTCAATAAGCATCACTCTTCGCCATTGAAGATGATATCCTTGCTTTCCCGGATTAAGGAAAATCCACAGAGAAAGCCTCGTGATCAGAGATTCGGCAGCACGCCAGTTTTGCTCCGAAAAACCACTGATGAGAAGGTCATCGGCACCTCAAAATTGGATCCCATCATATGGCATTTCTCCGGGAAGATCCCGAGAAAAGTATGATGTAACCCCAAACGAAAACAGTCTCTCAAGAGACTCGCTTTCCCCAGTAGAATCGACAAATGGCGTCTCCAAAACAGAGAAGTTTGTGTACCTCTACAACTCAGACGAATGGGTTCCCCAGCAAGTCTGACATCAAAACTTTTTCCACTCAAATGGCATCTCCCCAGGAAAATTCGGCGAGAAGTTTGAAGGAAAGTCGCTACGAATAGCGTCCCTTGTCAGTAAAG
Organism: Lathyrus tuberosus; assembly: GCA_022829125.1. Classification (NCBI taxonomy): domain Eukaryota; kingdom Viridiplantae; phylum Streptophyta; class Magnoliopsida; order Fabales; family Fabaceae; genus Lathyrus; species Lathyrus tuberosus. Next base: position 922,241 of record JALAZF010000676.1, read on the forward strand.
TTTATTGACAAAAGAAACTAAGACCAGTTCCTTGGTAGGAAACCAGGATCGAGGGGAAGTTTAAATCAGAAACTAAGACCAGTTCCTTGGTAGGAAACTAGGATCGAGGGGAAGTTTAAATCAGAAACTAAGACCAGTTCCTTGGTAGGAAACCAGGATCGAGGGGAAGTTTGTTTCCACAACTGAGACCAGTTCCTTGGTAGGAAACCAGGATCGAGGGGAAGTTTATTTCAAAAGAGACTGAGACCAGTTCTTGGTACGAGACCAGGATCGAGGGGAAGTTTACCTTTTCTAAGCATCATTGCTTAGCTAAAGAAGATGAATGCGTAAGCTACCATTCATAACCACCATCAAAATTTCAGGTATTCCGATATTTAATCCTCTTGCACCCCGAATGCCCGAATCCCTTAGTCATTCACACCTTCGGGTCCAAGAAGATTAAATAGGGGCATCTGTAATACCCCAAATTTTGACCACTTAGATTTCCCATCATTTTGAAAATCATCATCACAATATGGATGAACCATCATGCTTCATCAGTCTCCCCAAAGATGGGTGAGCATCCAATACAATCAAAATTAGGGTTTCAAGCCCTCTCATAGTTCTTAGACAAAGGATCAATCAAGAAATGACATGATCTTCAACTTGTCTAACCTCCCAAGTAACTACAAAGGATCAAAAGGACTCTCACTTCAAGGATTAAGCACAAGGATGCTCCCTTCTAGGTGGATCAAGCCTCAAGATCGCCAGTGTCACCAAATTAGGGTTTTGGTCGACCAGGGCCTCCAGATGGAAAATTTTCATCTGGGCACAAGGAAATGATCCAAAACATAACCTAATATACTTCATGGAACCTCATGAACCCATGCATCAAGTCAATTTTGCCTCAGGGGATGCATTCATCAAAAATCAGGAATTAGGGTTTCTTGACCTAATTCACCCCTAAGTTGACTTTTCGGACAAACCATGAGCCAAGACCTCAAGAGATGATTTGAGGGTCTCTAATATACCATATTGATCCATTTGGAACAATGGATTGATCCAAGAAGTTTGAGCAACAAGTCTCAATTTCATCTGCACTACAATTAGGGTTTTAAGGGAAAAGTCAACTGTAACTTTGACTTTTGACCAGGACATGCTCCCAAACCCTAATACATGATTGAATATACCCTATGACACCCATGGAGCATATCCATCAAGTTTGATTTAGGTCAAGGACATGATTTCCTGAAGAATTGCACAGTTTGGAATTCATCTGATAAAAAGTCAACTGTGCACAAAAGTCAACTTTGACTTTTTGAGATTTTTCACCAAAATGGATTTTTAACCCTAAAATGATGTTGATGTATGATTTGAATCATCATTCATCAAGAAAAATCAAGAAAAGTGAGATAACTTGTAAAAGGGGTAACCATAAAACTTAGAAATTTTTCTAAGTTAAAAATAAAGTGGCAAAGGTACCAACTTTGGAGGACCATAACTCCTAAACCACAAGGCCATTTTTTCTCATCCAAAGATGGATTTGTAGCCCTCATTATCACCTACAAAAACTTCAACTACAAGTCATTCCAATTCATTAAGGATTTTGAGTTATGGAGTGATCAAAGTGGCTGAAAAGTGAAAATGTCACTTTTTCCAACACTTAGTGAAATTTTCACTAAGTCAGATTCTGCCTCACTTTTTGCCAAATGTAGGGGGATTTTTCACTTGGAATCAAAAGAGATCAAAACCAAACTTGTTTAAACAGTTGTTGTATCATGTAAGAGCTTTCCAAAATGGCCAAGAACATTGCCAAATTCAACCTACACCATGAGATACAACATTGCCAAGTTGCCTTGCTGAAATCTGTCAAGGCAAGGCAAAATTTCCAACTTTGGTCGATTTGCCAAAGTCAGCCAAATTCAATTGCTCCTATCCACTTGGACACCTCAGAGGATTGAATCTAAAGGGGACAATCACTGAGCCAAGCCTCCAAAGTCCATGGAACAAGAAATAGCATGTTGAACCTAGAATGGCCAAAATAGGGACAAGACTTCAAATTTGGAATGAGGCATTCAATGAAACCATCAAGGTGGCATGGACTGAGCCATTCTCATCTGAAATCAGTCAAGACTTATCCAAGACCAAGGGGACCAAAGCTCTGTGCCCTAACCTCTAGTCAATGGCTAGAGGAGACTTGGATTTTCATTTGCCAACATTGGCCAAACCTACTTACCAGCTGCCATGCACTATTCCTTGCAAAACAAACTTGATCTACTATAAATAGAGCTCAATTGTGGTCAGTTTGAGTACACCAAAGCCATCTAACAGATGCTTTCCTCAAAATCTCTTCTTTCACTCCAATTTTGCCTTCTAAGGCAAGTCACTATCGGGTTTTGAGTTTGAGAGCAATTCCAATCAAACCAATCACTCACACACCTCACATACATCACATATGAGCTGATCAAACACTTAGATTACTTCTGAAACATCAATTTCACAAAATCACCAGCTGGTTGCTCAAGGTTTTAACCAAAGTGCAGCGGAGGTACCACAAAATGATCCAGCCAATTTCAATCAAGTCCAACCATCCAAACACAATCCATAGGGTGTAGGGAAGCTGTTCAGATCATCACCACTCATCTGTAACACCTCCAAATCAAAAATCACTTTGAACTTGCTGTCACGACTTGGAGGTAAGCACATACTTGGTCATCTCTCAATCTATGCATATTTCCTCGCACAATAATTTGGCCATATGTTCATAATCATGCATGGAATGTTTTCCCTCAATTAATTGCATTGTTTGAATCGTGTATCAAAAATCCTAGCCTTCATGCAGAAATTAGGGTTCTTGAGGTCTCTTCGTGATTTCTTGTTGTATGTTTAATTTAAATGAAATTAAAGTACATAGACATGATCGTGAGGTTGAGGCGAGCATAATGATATGTGGATTGCATGATATGATTACGTATTCATGGAGATTGGATAGAAAATGCAAATCTGAGAAACCAAGAACACGCGCGTGTTCTTCAGCTTGTTCTTGGCGCCATTTTTAGAAATTCAAATATTTGAATTTTGTGATTTTGTTTAATTGATTCAAAAATTAATTTCTCTCTGAGTTTTAATGATTTTGAGTTGATTCTTTTTTTAATAATTCACAAAAATGTTAAAATATTTTATTTTCACAAAAAATCAAAAAAAATTTATTTATTTCATATAATTGATATTTTTGCAAAGAATTAATATTTTAATTGTTTTTGACATTTTAAATATTTTTTCTACATTGATTTTGCAACTTTTAATGCTTTCTAATTATTTTGTAGGTCAATACTTAATTTTTGAAGCATTAATCCAAGATCACAATTTGTTTTCCATGTGTTAAACAATTTTTGATCATTTTAATTGAATTTTTATTCAATTAAATACATTTTGAAAACAAATTAGGGTTTTGGATTAATTCAACCCTCATAAATCATTTTCAAAACTTTTTTGGGCCTCTTGAGAGAGTGTAAGACCCATCCCCCCTTGTACAAAAACTTTTTGGGCCTCACTCATTGTATAAGTACCTCTGTACAAGTAAACGGCGCGATCGTCGCCCGTTTAAAAATAAAAATCATCTGGGCCTCTCCTTGAGCTATAAGACCCATTCAAAACACTTTGGGCCTCTATTAGAGTGTAAGACCCAATCCCCCTTTTAACCAAAACATTTTGGGCCTCACTTATTGTATAAGTCCCTCTGCGTTAAAAGAAAACCTCGGCGCGATCGCCATTTTTAAACGAAAAATCATTTGGGCCTACCCTCGTGTTATAAGCCCCTCTCTTTTCTTTAAACCTTTTTTGGGCCTCTTGAGAGAGTGTAAGACCCATCCCTTTGTACAGAAAACCTTTTTTGGGCCCCAGTCACTTGTATAAGTCCCGCTGTACAAAGTCAAACAGTGTGCTCACTGATAAAACCCCGGGCCTCTCCTTGAGCTGTAAGCCCCAAATCTTTCTTTTTCAAAGCACTTTCTCCTTTGATTTTGAATATACTGTTATTTTCAATCTTTCTTTGTTGAACAACTAACCAAACAGCATGGAAGCACTACAACCGAGTAAGTGGTTTTACTGCTTTCATATATATATAAACTGTATTGTGGGGCTGCTCACTGTAAGTCTCCTTTCATAAACTCATATCTACTGTGTAATAATAGTATAGATATTTCGAGTTTCCCCGGCTACTACGTCTAGAACTAGGTAGACGCCTAGATCCCCAATAGGAGCACCAGATACAGTCTTCTCTTCGGCTGTCCTCCTTAGGAATCGCCAAGAAGCTCTACTCCCCAAGATGAATGTATTCTCTGTGAATGGCATCTTTGAGTTTCTTCCAAATTCTCGAACTTTCCTGACTTGATCTATTCCTTATGGATAGCTTGCCTTGAATGTCTCGGGGTTTGGGTACCCACTACAGTCATAATCTTGGACCTTAACTAAGGAACCCTCTTTAAAAGCTAAAAATCGCTGGATAGTAAACCTCGCACGTTTACCAGTGGTTTTTATCTTTAAAAGAGTTATCTCTCCTAATGGAAAAGAGATGATAGACCCACAGGCTTCTTAAAAGCATCGGCCTCCTCTTGGGCATTATTCAAGGACACTACGGCTTCTTAGAAGTATTCACAGCCTCCTCTTAGGCTTCGTATAATGATCTCTTCCTTCGGGAATGATAGCCTCCTCTTGGGCTTCGTACAAGGACCCGTAGGCTTCTTAAAAGTTTCCAGCCTCCTCTTGGGCTTCGTACAAATTGTCCCGATGACCTCCTAGAGGTATAGGAACAGAACCTAGTCATCCTCATAGAACAGTCCTTTCATAGAGTCTACTACTGTTTCTCAAAGCATAGTACAGAAAAAAAAACTCTAGACTTGGACAGTCTAACTTCCTTGAGTCTCAAAGACATTCTCAAGTGACCCCTTCGTTAAATAGGAAGGAAACCCGCAGACTCGGACAGTTTCAATACCCTTTGGATATCCCGTTTCCTCAAAGAGAAGGAAATATCCCTGATCCTCAGATCAAATCCCTGAGTACAGTGTTGCTCATATAAGAACTGATTTTCTCTTTTAAAATCAGTATATTGGATCTGTCACTCAACTGAAACAAACCTTTAGCCTCCATCTCGGGCTTCGTACGAGATACAAAAACACTCTCTTGTTGAGTATCAAAGACTCTCTTGTTGAGTCAAACTTTTAGCCTCTATCTCGGGCTTCGTACGAGACACAAAGACTCCCTCGTAGAGTCAAACAAACAATAGCCTCTATCTCGGGCTTCGTACGAGACACAAAGACTCTATCGTCGGGTCAAAAACTTTTAGCCTCTCTCTCGGGCTTTGTACGAGACACAAAATAGCCTCCTCTTAGGCTTTGTATAATGATTTTCCTAGCGGAAATTAGCCTCCTCTTAGGCTTTTGTATAAGAAAACTACTGGTTGATCCAATCAACCTTTTAGCATCAAACCTGTGCCACGTTCACAGTACTCAAACATCAACAAATCCTTCCCTTTCATCTAAATCGCTGTAAGCGGCAAGCCTCTGGATCATCTATATCCATGCCACTGTCCCTCTTTTAGCATGAGAAATTCCTAAGGAAAGATGGCATTGCTCTACACTGAGTTAAAGTCTTCTCCTTCAAGTTAAAACCCTTTCTTCGGAAATTATGGCATTGCTCGGATCCGCGTATCCCAGTTAAAGTAATTCTCCTTCCCCCTCTTTAGAGATGACAAATTCTCTCTAAAGTCGAGGTCTTTCAGCTTCACGTCTTGGGCTTTGAACAAGACACAAATAGACCTTTCAGCTTCACGTCTTGGGCTTTGAACAAGACACAAATAGACCTTTCAGCTTCACATCTTGGGCTTTGAACAAGATACAAACCACCTTTCGCTTCATGTCTTGGGCTTTGAACAAGACACCAAAACACCCATTTCCTCCCATAGAATAGGAGGAACTACGAACGCTCTGATTTCCCTGTTTCGGTAAATGGGAATACGTAGGCATAAGATCGAAAGAAAAGATCTTAGCGAGCACAATCAACAAAAAACCCAAATCCCATATCTCCATCAATCAAAAATCAGTAATTCCAAAGCATCAGTCCTAACATCCTAATCCTTGTTCCCCGCTAGAAAGTCCTAGAAAGAAAGAAAATAGTACTGGCGAAAATACAAATAACCAGTACAAAGGCCCCCCCACATTGATAGCATTCGTAACTTAACAGACCGCTGTTTAAACTCAGTATGCAAGCAGGGTTAATTGGAGACATCTATTTCCCTTCCTTACTCAGCTCACAATAGGATAAAAAATGAATCGACCTGTAGTTTAAGCTCAAACCACAGAGAGCGACCAACGCTTAAGAACCGCGTCCAAAATCGCTCGCTACAAGGAGGAAAGGGTTATTCTACCTTATCAAGAGGAAGTTGAGACTGTTAATCTGGGAACTGAGGATGTTAAACGAGAAGTAAGGGTTGGGGCTGCTCTAGAAGACACTGTTAAGGGAAGATTGATGGATTTGCTTCAAGAGTATGTGGATATCTTCGCCTGGTCTTACCAAGACATGCCTGGGCTTGACACTGACATTGTTGCACACCGGCTGCCGCTTAAAGAGGGTTGTACTCCAGTCAAGCAGAAACTGAGGAGGACGAAACCAGATATGGCTGTCAAGATCAAGGAAGAGGTTCAGAAATAGTTGGACGCCGGATTTCTTGCTGTGACAAATTATCCTCCGTGGGTTGCTAATATTGTACCTGTACCTAAGAAGGATGAGAAGGTCAGGATGTGTGTTGATTACCGAGATTTGAATAGGGCGAGCCCGAAGGATGATTTCGCACTCCCCCACATTGACGTGTTGGTGGACAATACTGCTCAATATTCTGTATTTTCCTTCATGGATGGCTTCTCTGGGTATAACCAAATCAAAATGGCCCCAGAGGACATGGAGAAGACTACGTTCATAACACCGTGGGGAACATTTTGCTACAAGGTAATGCCCTTTGGATTGAAGAATGTTGGGGAAACCTATCAGCGGGAAATGGTGACTTTCTTTCATGATATGATTCACAAGGAGATTGAAATCTATGTTGATGACATGATTGCGAAGTCACAGACAGAGGAAGAACACCTGGTGAACCTCTAGAAGCTGTTTGAAAGGTTGAGGAAGTTCAGACTAAGATTGAATCCAAACAAGTGCACTTTCGGTGTGAGGTCTGGCAAATTGCTGGGATTCATTGTTAGTGAAAGAGGTATCGAGGTTGATCCTGCTAAGATAAGAGCCATACAAGAGATGCCTGAGCCAAGGACGGAGAAAGAGGTTCGTGGTTTCTTGGGGAGGTTGAATTATATTGCTAGGTTCATCTCTCATCTTACGGCCACGTGTGAACCAATTTTTAAGTTGTTAAGAAAAGATCAGGAGGTCAGGTGGAATGAAAATTGTCGAGAGGTGTTTGAAAAGATAAAGGAGTATTTGCAGGAACCTCTAGTCCTTATGCCACCGGTGCCCGAGAGACCGTTAATTATGTACCTTACGGTTCTTGAGAACTCAATGGGTTGTGTGCTCGGTCAACACGACGAGACAGGTAGGAAAGAGCACGCCATTTACTACCTGAGTAAGAAGTTCACTGATTGTGAATCAAGATACTCTATGTTGGAAAAGACATGTTGTGCACTCGCTTGGGCAACCAAGCGTCTGAGGCAGTATATGTTAAACCACACCACCTTGTTGATTTCGAAGATGGATCCGATTAAGTACGTGTTTGAGAAGCAAGCACTTTCTGGAAGGATAGCCCGTTGGCAGATGGTTTTGACAGAATACGATATTCAGTATGTTTCTCAGAAGGCCATTAAGGGATGTGTTCTGTCAGAATATCTTGCTGAATAGCCGGTCGAGGATTATCAGCCAATGAAGTTTGAATTTCCAGACGAGCATGTTATGTTTCTGAAAATGAAAGATTGTGAAGAGCCTCTGCCTGACGAAGGACTTGAGATTGGGTCTCAATGGAAGCTAATCTTTGATGGAGCTGTTAACTCATATGGTAACGGAATTAGGGCAATCATTACAACCCTAAAGGGTTCTCATATACCTTTCACTGCCCGGTTAGCGTTCGTGTGTACCAACAACGAGGCGGAGTATGAAGCATGCATCTTGGGGTTAAAAGAAGCGATTGATTTGAGAATTAAGAACCTCGATGTCTATGGTGATTCCGTGTTGGTAGTTAATCAGATTATAGGAGAATGGGAGACTCGTCAGGCGAATTTGGTACCTTACAACAACTATGCCAGAAGGTTGTTACCTTTCTTTGACATGGTGGATTTTCATCATGTGCCCCGAGCTGAGAATCAGATGGCTGATGCGTTGGCGACATTGGCATCCATGTATAAGGTGAACCGTTGGAATGAAACTCCTTCGATTAGAATCATGCATCTGGATAGACCAGCTTTTGTGTTTGCAATTGAAGATGTGTCAGATGGCAAACCGTGGTATCATGATATTATGGTCTTTCTGAAGAGACAGGAGTATCCAGAGGGTTCCTCCACCAAGGATAAGAAGACTCTGAGAAGGTTGGCAGGAAACTTCTTTCTGAACAAGGATGATGTGTTATATAAGAGGAACTTCTATATGGTTTTGCTACGTTGTGTTGATGAACACGAGGCAGGTTTGTTGATGGAGGAAGTTCACGAGGGTTCTTTCGGTACTCATTCCAGTGGGCACACCATGGCTAGAAAGTTGTTGAGGGCAGGATATTACTGGATGACTATGGAGTCTGATTGTTTCAAGTACGCCCGAAAGTGTCATAAATGCCAGATATATGCATATAAGATGCATGTACCGCCTACGCCTCTAAACGTGTTATCATCTCCTTAGCCTTTTGCAATGTGGGGCATAAATATGATTGGAAAGATTGAGCCCACTGCTTCCAATGCGCATCGTTTCATTTTGGTTGTCGTTGACTATTTCACAAAGTGGGTGGAAGCAGCCTCGTACGCCAACGCCACTAAACAAGTGGTAGCCCGATTTATAAAGAAGGACATCATCTGTCGTTATGGGGTCCCGGAGAGAATCATTACCAATAATGGCTCGAATTTAAACAATAAGATGATGAAGGAACTATGTCAGAGTTTTAAGATCGAGCATCGTAATTCCTCTCCATAGCGTCCGAAGATGAATGGGGCTGTTGAGGCAGCGAATAAGAATATCAAGAAGATTGTGCAGAAGATGGTGGTAACGTATAAGGACTGGCATGAGATGCTACCTTATGCCCTGCATGGTTACCGTACATTGGTGCGTACGTCAACTGGGGCAACCCCTTTCTCCTTGGTATATGGTATGGAAGCAGTTTTACCCTTAGAGGTCGAGATTCCTTCTTTGAGAATTCTGGCAGACGTGAAGCTTGATGAAGCTGAGTGGGTGCGTTCCAGACTGGATCAGCTGAACCTTATTGAAGAGAAGAGATTGGCAGCCATTGCACATGGTCAGTTGTATCAGAGTAGGATGAAGAAAGCCTTCGACCAAAAAGTGCGACCTCAGAGTTTTCAAACAGGTGAATTGGTTTTGAAAAGGATCCTTCCTCCTCAAACAGATCACAGGGGCAAATGGACTCCAAACTACGAAGGGCCCTATGTAGTAAGAAAGGTTTTCTCGGGTGGAGCCTTATTGCTCTCAACTATGGATGGCGAAGATTTTATGTCCCCTGTGAACGCAGACGTAGTCAAAAAATACTTCGCATAAAAGAGACCCGCTGGACACAAAAAGAAAGTCCAGGCAAAAAAGGGGCATCCCGGTGAACCATAAAAAGAAAAGGTTCGGGTAAAAATTAGGGATAAAAAGAAAAGAATAAACCCGCAAGGTTGAAAACCTGAAAAGGCAACTTTGGCAAAAATGGGTATCCCGATGGATTGAAAACCCAAAAAGGGTGATCCAGGCAAAAGTTAGGGATTTGAGAGCGAAAAGCTATGGTCTGCGTTCGATTTGTGAAGCACTGTCGATACTTGGGAATTCTGAAAGGAAGGAATCAGTACAGTTAGTCTCTTCAGAGGTCAAGATATTTATAGATAAGCAGGACATATGGGTCATAGCTGAGGTGAATCATGGTGGATATCTGTTCCCGCATTGCCGACATATGTATTTTCTTTTTGCTTTTGCGCAATTACCTCTTTTTAGGAATTGCTTCCAATTGTAAATGCCTATTTACAGGCCACTTCTCTCAATAAAATTTTCATTTCACTCAAAGAGCTTTCTATTGTTTGTTTTACCTTTACTGTTTTGTTTGCAAAAAACATCCGATATTTTGATAAATATTGCATATAAAACTTCAAGCTTTGCGGAGCATAACGGAAAACAGTAGAAATTGCTTAGGCATTAGTTACGATGGATGATAGCTGAGATAGTCATGTTGTGGCATATTCTGTTTGTTGTTATCTGATTTGTAGGGCAACAGGACTGTACTTTTCCAGTAGGGTTGCTCTCTCCAACACTGGGATTGCACCTTCCTCAGTAGAGCAGACTCTCCCCAACAGGAGACATGGGGAATTTATTCTCGAGATTAAGACATGTTTCCCCATAGAGTCAGGGTGTCCACTTTCCCCATCCAGTCAGGATGTGCGCTTTCACCGATAACGTTATGTTCTAATCCCCAGGAAGGTGAGGGTAAAGTCATTCTCCCAATCAGCAGGCTAAGTTCAGTAATATCCCCAAGCAGGATGGTAGTATGGACTATTTTCCCCAAGCAGGGTCTGGTAGCAATTAGCGCCGTTATTCGTACAGTAGGTGGTTGGCGTCCCCAGCAGGTTCTGAGCCCAATTGTTATTGGCAATTTTCAAGTAACAGACTTCTAGTTCCAGTATTAGCACTCATTCTTAATTCCCCCAGCAGAGGAGAAACCTCTGGTCTTGGATGTTACTTTTGGTAAATGACATGTGTAATCCCCGGTAGTGTGGATGTTCTTTTGGGATTTCATCCCCAGCAGAAGTTGTTGGTTTAAAGAGTCGGTCAGAGTGATCCTTCTCAGTGGAGTCCTGGATTCAGAGGACAATTTATTTTTGTCATCCCCAGCTGAATTGGTCTCTTCTCTCCAGTATTTATTTTATTGGAGGAGCCCTTTTTGCATAATATAAGCATTTGCATTGCATCCTTAAACGCGTAGCATTTCCATTTCGTATGGAGCATTACGCCAAAAATTCAAACCTTTGCATTCGAAGCATAAGCCAGGTTTGATACTTTCTTTGCCAGCTCTCTTTCTCAGCAGAGATGGCATAACTCAGGAGATTTTGGTTTATCCTCGGTGAGATCGTCGAGGGACGCGTTCCTCATGCCTGTGCTCCTCGGCAGAATCTTTTATTTAGACTTTTTTTTCCCCAGCGGAGTCATCTTATCTATGGATTGTGAGTCCGTTAGGAATTTGCCTTTGTTGGGCCTTTCTCTTTTGTGAAATCCAATTCTCACCTGGTAGTCAATTCTCGCTTGACATATCTTTGTTTGCCGGTTTCTCTTTATCGGTAGGGGTGGTATAAATCAGGAGTTTTGTTTCACGTTATCCTCAGCGAAGTCCACATTCTGTAGGTCTTCCTTTGTGAGTACGGTTGAGGTCGTATTCGTATTATTTCTGTGGGTAGAGTGATTGAGGCCAGTCTTCCTTTGTGAGTACGGTTGAGGTCATATTAGTTTTATTTCTGTGGGTAGAGTGATTGAGGTCAGTCTTCCTTTGTGAGTATGATTGAGGTCGTATTCGTTTTATTTCTGTGGGTAGAGTGATTGAGGTCAGTCTTCCTTTGTGAGTACGATTGAGGTCGTATTCGTATTATTTCTGTGGGTAGAGTGATTGAGGTCAGTCTTCCTTTGTGAGTACGATTGAGGTCGTATTCGTTTTATTTCTGTGGGTAGAGTGATTGAAGTCAGTCTTCCTTTGTGAGTACGATTGAGGTCGTATTCGTATTATCTTTGTGGGTAGAATGATTGTGGTCAGTCTTCCTTTGTGGGTACGGTTGAGGTCGTATTCATTTTATTTCTGTGGGTAGAGTGATTGAGGTCAGTCTTCCTTTGTGAGTACGGTTGAGGTCGTATTCGCGTTATCTTTGTGGGCAGAATGATTGAGGTCAGTCTTCCTTTGTGAGTACGATTGAGGTCGTATTCGTATTATCTTTGTGGGTAGAGTGATTGAGGTCAGTCTTCCTTTGTGAGTACGGTTGAGGTCATATTCGCGTTATCTTTGTGGATAGAATGATTGAGGTCAGTCTTCCTTTGTGAGTACGGTTGAGGTCGTATTCGCGTTATCTTTGTGGGCAGAATGATTGAGGTCAGTCTTCCTTTGTGAGTACGATTGAGGTCGTATTCGTATTATCTTTGTGGGTAGAGTGATTGAGGCCAGTCTTCCTTTGGGAGTACGATTGAGGTCATATTCGTATTATTTCTGTGGGTAGAGTGATTGAGGTCAGTCTTCCTTTGTGAGTACGGTTGAGGTTGTATTCGCGTTATTCTTGTGGGTAGAATGATTGCAGTCAGTCTTCCTTTGTGAGTACGGTTGAGGTCGTATTCGTCTTATTTTTGTGGGTAGAACGGTTGAGGTCAGTCTTCCTTTGTGAGTACGATTGAGGTTGTATTCGTATTATTTCTGTGGGTAGAGTGATTGAGGTCAGTCTTCCTTTGTGAGTACGGTTGAGGTCGTATTCGCGTTATTCTTGTGGGTAGAATGATTGCGGTCAGTCTTCCTTTGTGAGTACGGTTGAGGTCGTATTCGTCTTATTTTTGTGGGTAGAACGGTTGTGGCCGGTCTTCCTTTGTGAGTATGGTTGAGGTCATACTCCTTATTTTTCAGCACACGCCATTTCGTTATCCCCGCCATTTGCAAATTTTAAGGGTTCTTTCGGTATTCAATCCCCGTGTATCCTGGAATGTCTGAAAGCCGTCGCTATCATACCTTCAGGACCAAGTTGATTGAATAGGGGCAGCTGTAGCACCCCAAAATTTGCTCTCTTACTTTTAGTACTAACTGGCTTATGTTTCATTTCATTTTACATATTCATATGTGCATATCATTGGTTCTTTGCATGGGGTCAAGGTGCCTGAGGCAGTTCAAGAGGAGAAGATGTTCTCCAAAGGGTCAAGCAAAAGTCCATGTATTGTCCAAGAGATCAAGAGGAGAAATGGTTATTGATGCCACCATTATTTGAGTCACTAAGGGGCCTTGGGCCTCAATAGATCCTATTTGGTCTATCACATCACCAAGAATTCACAATTGGCAAGAGATCTCAAGTGAACCACTATCTCCTAACCAGTGCAGAAATTTGGGTTTTGAGATTCTTGGGTTTATTGCTCCAGTGGGCAAGCTCCTTGAGTTTTTATAATCACCAAATGGCATATATCATCTTTGTTGGAGAGGATATACATCATATTCAGAGGAATTTGGATTTGGAGGATGTGTTAATTCCTCCTAGACCGAGGGTACCAAAATTAGGATTTGCTATAAAATCAGTTTATTTCTGATTTTTTAGGCAAGACTTGATTCTATGGTATTCCTTGGGTCCCTAAGTATCTAGGAATGGTAAATTGTCCATCAATTTGATTCATAAGAGGTTCAATTGATCAATTGATTGAAAATCAGGAGAATTGGGGAAAAGTCAACTGTGAAGAGGAAAAAGTCAACTCCTGACTTTTTGAGGTCAAATTCATGTTCCTCATCTCAAATATGTCCATTGATGAAGATTTGATCAAGAAATATCAAGAGATTCACAAAAAATCAAGAGATGTGAAAAGTTTCCAAAAACAGAAACTAGGGTTTCCATTTATGGTAAGTTTTGGCAACTTGAGTACCCATCTTTGGAGCATTCTTTTTCTGTGATCCAAGCTCCAAACTTAAGGGTTATGGAGGCCTTTCAAAAGTTCACATTTCAAGCTTCAAAACCATACCAAGAACATCCTCATTGGATTAAAATTGAGTGAGATATGGTGGTTTAAAGTTTGGGGTTTCTAGGGCAAAATGACCAGCCATGGCAAGTCATGGGCGAGACAGCACGCCCTCAATTCTACAAACACTTGGTGTGCATGTTTTGTCTAACTTCAAGGGGAAATATCCCATTGATAGATGTTTCAAATGGAAAATTGTTCAACATGACTTTTGTTCCTCTCCATGTCCTCTACAATTTTTGTGTTGGAAGTTTTTTCATATGATCAACCATTTGGGAGATATGATGAGTCAAAGTGGGTAACCTCAAGCTGAAAATCTCACACGCCCATGAGCAGGTCACGACCAGGTTGGGTGACATACAAAGTCAGTTTCAATCACACAACTTTGGGGTCACTTTTAGGTCCCTTAGAGGACTCCATTCCATTCCATTCCAACACCAAAGTTGTTGTCCTCATGGCCCTCTATTCAAAGAGCACAAGAGTGCACCAAAGAGAGGCATGATTCTCAAGCTATGAACCTTCAAAATAGTGGGTACGAATCTGAAAGTTCCATGGCATGTTGTGATCAGATGCAACCAGAACTTTCCATATTTGCATCTTGGGTAACTTAGCACGCTTTAGGCCCAAAGTATCCACCAGAATAACCCTAATGCACTCTATAAAAGGACATGGAGTTGACTGGAAAGACGAATTTGGAGAGAAAAAAAGAGGTGTTATGCTGCTGAATTTTTGAGCAATCCACAAGCATTCAATTGCCTTTATTTGATCCACCATAGTCATCAGAGAGCAAGCTTCCTTTTCCTTGGATCCTAAGCTTCTTCAAACCGCAGGTATAACCACTCCAAACTCTACTGACTGCATGCTATTTTCGTGTGTTTTTACTTGTTTTGAAGTCCACTAGGGACCATGTATGAATCTGGCTAGTGATAGACACCATACGTGTGTAGTTTATTTTTCTAGGGCAAACTTTATCTCTTCGAATCTCTCTGTGTGCATGTTATTTTTCATTTTTAAGATTGGATATGTGACCTACATGGTGAGAGGATCATTTTGGTATAAGGTTCATGAATTTTTGGGCACCTGTGTTCATCCCCACGGCGGAGACTCACCGGAGAAGACGACCGAAGTCTTCTCCGGCCACCTGAAAAACCTACCTGGCCTGAACCCTAACCCCCCCTCCAGTTTAAAACATGGTCGTTGGATTGATGTGATATGATGGTTGTGAGGGTGCCAACGCATTAATGAGGCACCCTCCCCATCACATGCTTCCTTTTTATTTTCTGATTTTTTTTAATGATTGTGTGTTGATGTCTCATGTTATCTTACCATATGCCTGCATTATAAATCATGTGATTGGTTTACTTTTTCTGATCATCATAGTGGACTTGATCCAATGGCCATTGTTGAGTCAATCATTTTGACTGAGGTTCACCCATAAACCATCAGGCCAACGCTCATTGGGCCTTTCCCTTTTACGCTTTCCACACCCCCAGTCTAGGCCCATTGGTTTTTTTAACTGCATTTTTGCTTACGCTGCACCCCCTGGCCCATTTATTCTATTTTATTTTTCTTTTTGCTATTTGTTTCATTTTTATTTATTAAAAATATTTCTGAGCATTATGAAATTCCCAAAAAAATCATGATGCATTCTTACACATTTAAATAATTTTTGATAATCTTATTTTCTTATTTTTGTATATTTTTATGTTTTATTTGGAATTTTCTTTTAATTTCTTTTATAGGTGCAATTAGTCATGGTATTTGCATTTTCCCATTTTTGTTTGACATAGTTATGATCTGAATTTTCACATGAAACTTGACACATGATTGTATGATACATTGAGTAATTCTATTCATTTTTTAAATATATTTTTAGGGCATTTATTGTTGACTATTGAGGGCCATATTTGGACAATTTGCTTGTGTGGTTTGCATGAAATGTTGAGACATCCTTGGTCATGTTTAATGATAAGTCTTTGCACATCCTTTTGACACATGTTTGTACACTGGTTGAACTTCATATGACTTGCATCTTTTATTTTTTCCAAGCTTTTAATATTACTTTTGATTCATGTTGGCATGTGTTTTAGTTAGTGGACTCATGCTAGGGTCTTAATATGCTTTGAGCTTGTTTTCCCTTGTAATGTTTATTGAGATGTCTTGACATTATTTGCTAGGCACCTTATAGGTCATTCTCATTCATTCTCCTTGAGTTCTAATGTCATCTTGCATGCCTTCTTAGTTCATGAGCATTTGACATTTGTTTGAAGTTATTTGAACCAGTTTTACTTTCTTTCTTCTGTGGGTTTCAACATGAGATTTGCATGAACTTTGTATGTTTATTTTCACATCTTAGATGCCATCTCACATGTCATATGTTGCTGGTTTGCATTCATTTCCATACTTGTTCATCTTGCATCTTCATTCTTTGCTTATGTTACAAATGTGTTTCATGTATGGACTTAAGTGAATTGTTTTCATTTCTTCTTACTTAACCATCCTCCATGTTTACATTCATGACTTTTATGCCTTCTTGAGGACATTTCCATGCATTTTTTAAATGTCATTTGCTTCTGGGTTTAGTGTTTGCATATGCATTGCTGCATGATCCATTTGCTTTCATTTCTCATAGTTGGTCTATAACTTATATTTGCGTGATCTGTGGGTGTATGTTTTAATTTAGGTTGACCTTTGTCTAATACCTTAGCCTTGGTATGCCTCATTGGCCTATACCTACTACCCTAGGAGGTTCCTTAGCCCTTTGACCCCTTCCCTTGTGGTTTAAGTCTTATTTTCTTCTTTAGTTGTCTTCTCAAGGCAACTAACTTGTTTTGATTTATCTTTCAGTACTTACATTCAATTATTGTTACTGTTTTGTACTAACCATTTGTGCAGGGGCAGAGGTAAGGCACTTAAGGGTGTGGATAGTTATCCATGTTCACCCTCACTCTCTCTTTCTCTCATTTTTTCTTTTCTTTAGACTTAGGTTGTTCTCAAAACTTCCCCTTAGGCCCACTTTTGCATGATAACATTAGGATAGATTTCCCCTTAGTGTTTTTCTTTTCTTTTGAGTCCCTCTTCTCATCTCATAACCTTTCTAAGATACTTAATAAGGTCAACTTGCCTTGCACACAAGCCTTAAACATAGGAAGTGAAGATTTAGGGGTCCCCCTTCTCTCTTCTAGAGTGTTGAGCATACGTCCCATTGGGGACGACCATGCGACGCATTCGTTCCCGTGTCATAGACTTTGGTTCAAGGTGAGTTATGAACTAAATCAAGTCACTTCTGTCTTAAAAAATACAAACAAATTTCAAATCATTTTTGTCCTTCGGGATCGTCAAATTAAAGGCTATTTTCAAAAAAGGGCACGTTACTTTCCGTTTTGTCGCAAACAGGCATCGACCCTAACTGCCGGACGCGAACTTAACGCCGCTCATAAAAAACACAAAAAGAACTTGGTCTGAACTACGTTGACTCTGAATTTCCCATTGCACAAAGGGAATACGTAGGCCTAGGACGACGATGTCCTACCGAGTCTGTCTTTGTTTTCCCCTTCCCCGTGTCAGTACAGCCATAGATTTTAGGATAACTCACCCTTAGATTAGACAACAAGCGTGGATCCCATCGAGTACGATGGACGCGTGGGGTGCTAACACCTTCCCCTCGCGTAACCGACTCCCGAACCCAGGTTATGGTTGCGATGACCATTCCTTTCCCTCTTCCTCAAGTTTATGCGGTGTTCCCTTTCCCTCTCTTGGGATAAATATACATTGCTGGCGACTCTGTGTTCCGCGCCACTTTCGCGTTTGTACCTGGATGAAAATCCTTGGGAGCGACAAGTGGCCATCCAACACATACCTAGAATAGAGAATCAAGTTACTAATGACTTGGCTCAAATTGCCTCTGGATACAAGGTGTCGAAGGAAAATCTTCAAGAAGTAATTGAAGTAAGAGGTAAAGTGGTGGCTGTTGGATTGTGCCCATCAGACTTAGAAACAACTAAGCTTGGATGCATAGATGGCGAAAATTTTGAAATTTTTGCTATAGATAATTTGACAGATGAAGACTGGAGGAAGCCTATAGTTGAATATTTGCAAAATCCAACGGCTTCGACAGAGCGAAAAATTTGGTATCAAGCTTTAAGCTATGTACTTTTGGGTAATGAATTGTTTAAAAAGACCCCTGGGGGAGTCTTATTGAAATGCCTTAGTGAAGCAGAGGCATATTTGGCTCTTTCGACAGTACATAGTGGGGTATGTGGAGCACACCAAGTTGGCCAGAAGATGAAATGGTTGTTGTTTCGACAAGGCATGTATTGGCCTACTATGCTGAAAGATTGCATAGAATTTGCTAAGGGTTGCCAAGAATGTCAAATTCATGCTGGCATACAACATATCCCTGCAAGTGAATTACATTCCATAGTGAAACCATGGTCTTTCAGAGGATGGGCTTTGGATATAGTGGGAGAGATTCGACCAGCATCTTCAAAGAACCAAAGATATATTTTGGTGGGAATTGATTATTTCACCAAGTGGATTGAAGCAATACCACTGGCGAACATAGGTCAAGAAGATGTTATTGAATTCATTCAAAATCACATTATTTATAGATTTGGTATTCCTGAAACAATCACTACGGATCAAGGATCAGTGTTTACTGGTCGAAAGATGCAGGAGTTTGCCAAAGGAGTAGGTTTTTAAGTTATTGACTTCTACACCTTATTATGCTCAGGCCAATGGGAAAGTCGAAGCTGCCAATAAGGTGGTGATTGGACTAATCAAGAAGCATGTGGGAAAGAGGCCTAGGAATTGGCACAAGACATTAGACTAAGTTCTTTGGGCATGTCGAACATCCCTTAAAGAGGCTACTAATACTACCCCATTTCGACTTACTTTTGGTCATGATGCAGTATTGCCAATTGAGATTTATTTACAATCTATAAGAGTTCAAAGACATCATGAGATTCCCTCTGAGGATTATTGGGAGATGATGATGAATGAACTAGTTGATTTGGATGAAGAAAGGCTTAGAGCCTTGGAGTTGTTAAGAAGACAAAAGAAAAGGGTCGAAGAATCTTACAACAAAAAGGTTAAGTCTAAATCTTTTGCATGTGGGGATTTAGTTTGGAAAGTGATTTTGCATATGGATCGAAAGGATAGAACATTAGGCAAATGGTCTCCTAAGTGGGAAGGTCCATTTCAAGTCATACAAGTTTTCTCTAATGGAGCTTATGAAGTGGAAGAGTTAGACAAAGATAAAAGAATCTTGAAAGTAAATGGCAAGTATTTGAAAAAATATAAGCCTATGTTACAAGAGATTCATATCAAAACTTAAGCTTTATTCAATAAAAAGAAAGCCAAAATAGGCCAACTCATGCTAATATGGCATACAAAGCAAAGGAGAATCAACACAACAATTTTTTAATCAAGGAAAGGTTATTCATAATCTCTCCAATCTATGGATTTGAGGAAATCCATATAATCTGCATCTGGTTCATCATCAAAGTCCTGGGTGTTGGAGCGTCCTTTCTTAGAGATCTTCATTTATTTTCTCTCTTCTTGGCTTGAGAGGTTGCTCCAATAGAGGCTTCAGGTTTCTTTGTTGCCTCCATCTTTTTTGTTTCCTCAACTGCCTTTGCCTTTCCAGCCATTCTCTTGGTTGATGATTTCTCTGAATTGTTCATGTTTGCTTCTATGCAAAACTTGGTCATGTGGAAGAGAATTTATAGAGGCGAAGTATTGATTGGATTGGCCAGTCAAACGGTGGAAGCACGTGAGTTATTCTTGGAAGTATGCTTGAGGGCTATGCTATAAATGTTACTTTAAAGCTAGAGGCTTATGCCTTGGAGTTTAAAGCAGAAAAGTTTGGCTTTCCAAGAAAAAGATAGAATGCCTTAATTGCAAATTTGACTTAGATGTGAGGCAATTAATAAAATGCATCATAATATAATATGGGTCGAAAGCAGTTAATGGCGAAATAATAACGATTGATTAATCAATGCCAAAGGCATAAAACTGTCATTACATAAAGGCCTGAAAAGGCCAAGAAACAAATGATTGGTTGAGCAAATAAAGGTCTTGAAAGCATCAGAAGGGAAGCCTCGACTCCAACTGGGCAAAGATTTCTATGTGATGTTTGAGGCGAGCATTGCACAAGGATTCATCAAGTTTGGCTGTGGCAAGCTGTTTCTCAAGTTTTTGGGCTGCCTCAATACGATTTATGGCATGTTTCATTTCCCTAGCCATCTCAGTGGTGTCGAAATTCTGAAAATCACGGTTGCGTTTTTCAGCATTCTCAATTTTAGCTTGTAACTCAGTGATTTGGTGCTTCCAGGCTTCAATATTCTTCTGATTGGAGGCTATTTCATCTTGTGTTTTCTTTTGGTCAGCCTCTATACTTTCGACCTTCTCATATGACTCATTTGCACCGTACCAAGCTGCACTCTCAAGACCAGATGTTTCCTCTATGGTATTCCTGATAGATGGAAGCAGTTTTATCTCTGCAGCTATTTGGTTCACCACAGCGATTAACTCTATCAGAAAACCAGAAACGTCTGGATTAAGAGTGGTGAGTTCAAGTTTTCCAAGGGTATCCTTCAGATAAGCAGTTGCAGATGAGTCTGAGGCCAAAACTCTGTGAATGTCCCCCCTGAAGAATTTTTTCTTTATGGCTTGGAGGATTGGTTTGGCGAAGTCATCTGATTCTGGAGTCGAAGAGACAGAAGAAGAACCATACTTCTGCCCGAGTATTAATTTGGAATACTCACGTGGGTTCGACCACTTGAGTGCTGTCAGTGAGTCTCTAGGAGGTGGAAGGTTAGCCAGGGTTTGCTGGACCACAGGCGAAGGAGTATGGTGGGGATTAGGATCAGTTTGTTCTTCTTCCTCCTCTTCTTCCGATTCTTCTCCTTCTTCATCTTTTTCTTCTTCTTCGACTACCATTTCTTTGTCAGGCTCTTCAGCAATTGGTCGAATATTCTCCTGGTCATCAGCTGGTGTAGGATGTGGTTCATTTGTCTCCTCAGGCGCAGCTTGACCAGGATTGTCGTTGTGTGTTTGAACTTCAGGTTCATTTCTTTCTTCTTCAACCAATTAATCATTATCCATGAAGTTAGCTAGGTTGAAAGGTGGTGGACTTGAGGCATCATCATCATCAGAATTGGCGCCATCAGCTTGTGCGTTTTGAGTAGTGGTTTGAACTGGTGGTGTGGTGTGTTCTGCAGCATGTGGATTAGGTTGATTAATCTCACTCAAACCAGAGCCAATATCAGAAGATGGGTGATAAGTTGGCTCACCTTGGCTGTTGAGGAGTGTGGTGGTGAAGCTTCATGCAGTCGGTTGAGGAGTGGGATTGGTAATTATGTTGGTGGCGAGGTTGCTTGGAGTTGGTTGGGGATCAGGATTATTGATTATGTTTGCCTAAAGAACATAAGTGGAGAAAATGAGATTGAAAGAATTTGGGCGAAAAACGTCAGTATAATGAAAAAATGGTGCACATGCCTGAGCTTGTACAGCAGCAGGACTTGAGTTATCACTCCCATGGTCACCAAGAGGTGTTCTCGAGGCCACCGTGGAAGGTTCTTTTTCGACACCACTTGTTGTGGGTGCCTTTTCGAGTATTTTTGCCACCTTCGAAGGAGGTGGGCCAGTAGGTCCAGATGCCTTTATTGGTTTTCTTCTTTTCTTTGTAAGAACCTCCTCAGGAGATTCATCTAAGGCCTCTGAAGATATAATAACAGCTAGGGTATCCTTTTTACCTTTCTTGGAAGGTGTTGGAGGTTTTCGACCAGTCTGAAGAGGCAATACAAATATAAGAAAGAAATTCATATAGTAAAAACGTAAGCAGGGGATGTGAAATATACCTGTGTGCTCTCTGGTTCTTTGCCACTTTGTGAGGTAGCAACCCTAGTTGAAGCAGTTTTCCTAGGCACAGCTGAAAGACAGTAAAAATTGTTACAAGTTAATGATTACGTGGTTAGTTATAAAGCCATGGATTAAGGGTTTCAAACCTTCATATATTTCAGATTCGACACGAACGTCCTGAATTCCTATATGAAGGTGGCCTTTAAAACTGTCTAACATATACTTAGTCGGAACCACTCGTTGGGCCTTTGGCTGAGACTGCTATGGAAGAAGTTTTAAATGCTCCCCACAGACAAACCAATCTGGAAATAGAGGGGCAAGCGCCACTCCAAAATTAGCATTAGACAGTCGAGGGAACTTTGGAGGAAAAAGTTTAAAAGCTACCTCATAACGTTTCTCACGAGGGACGTTTGGAGGAATTTTTAGTTGATCCAGCTTTTCTAGAAATTTTCTCTTTAGAGTGACAGCAGCCTCATGAATGGTTCGACTAAGATCATCTGGTCGATAAATAGTTTTAAAGTATTTCTGAAAAGCCTGTATTTCTTCGATGTGAGTAAACTTACTCTTTTTTGTCTTGTCCTGCACATTGAGAAAATCTTGGTCAAGTAATGAAGAAAATGTAGCCACATCAAGAAAGTGCTCACTATAGTGCTTCGACCACCATTGGTGGGATGATGAAGTGCATAGAAAAGAAGGCTCAAAAAACACAGGAGAGAGGACTTTTCTTTTCTCATTCCGGCTGTCGAGTGTAAGGGAGACATTTTCCTCATCGAAGCAGGCAGTGTGAAGAATTACTTGGCCCTTTCTCTCATACAAGCATTGAGGAAAGCTCTGGGCCAGCCCAAACTGTCGAGAGACAAGGTTTGGTTGATAGGCAATCAGTGCTGATAAACCTCTCCCTAAGTTCAGCCTGTGGATAAAGAATCTGGGAATAAAAAAGGCTTCCCAGATAGCAACAGATTCTTGATCAAGGGTTTGGTGAGGATTTGGAAATGGCCTTTTAAACCACACAGGGCCGTGTCTCCTTCGAGAAAAAGGTGCCATGCTAGGAGTGAACTCATAGCGCTTGGAAAACATCATAATATAACTGGTAAAGGCCCTTTGAAGGGTTTCACCATCATCATTGGGAGTGAGTTTGGCCAGACGCGTCCCTTCGACACTCTTTTCCCTGATTTCAGCAGAGGCTTCATCAACTAGGCCTTTTCTGGGGAAGCTAGCCTCAAATGTAGCATTAAGCCACAATTGAAGTAGCCAGAGAGGCCCACTCAAGTGCATAGGACCTTGGGCCTCCACATTTTTAAGTCGAGAAACCCCTTCGCTGATAGACTCATAAAGGTTCGCCAGGATGAGTTCACTCAAGCAGGTTCCTCTGTTGTTGTGAAGTTGATTCGCCAGGGGCAGGTACTTCTTAGCTACCTGCAAAGACTTTGTACAAAAAACATATCTCGACAGCCAGACTGTGAGAAAAGCAATATGTTCTTCATCAGACACTTTATCATCTTCTTATTTAAAGTGGTGTTTGATGAAGAGAGTGTATGTAAGTTTAGAGCCTGAAATATTGACGGTGTCTTCAGCATCAACATCAGGGTTATAGGTAAGGCCATCTGGGCGAAGTCCTGTGATGGCAGCTACATCGAACAAGGTTGGGGTAACCATTCCACATGGCAGATGGAAGGTATAATGGGTGCTGTCCCAAAAGTATAACGACACTTCCAACATGTTCAGACAGTATGGTATACTGGTCTTCGACAGCATAAGAAGGTCATAAATCCCTATATTCTTCCAATGTTCAGCTTTGACCATCTCCATCTTCGCCATCCATTGGTCAAATTCTTTCAAGGGATTGACAGCTCTCACCAGCCTGGTGCCATCTGTGAGATAGCCAACGTTGATTTTGGGCAGAGGGATTTCTTCAGGGGAAGTTTCAGCAGCAGCATTGATTTTGGGAAAACTCTTTTGCCCTAACGACCTTGTTTTCCGGTAAGAGGGGAGAAACTCACTTAGTCTCTCATTAGAAATGTCAATATCAGCGAGAGGACCAAACATCGCATAAGGTTTGTCAGAAACAACTAAAGGAATCATTACCTGAGACTTATATATGGCTCGTGTCTCTTCAATGGTGGGTTCCGGCATGCAATGGCGGTTATCTACTATTTGGGGGCCTGGGATATTAGCGAATGGAGGAATGGCTTGTTTAAATGGAGTAGCCTTGCCTCTTTGAGTTTTCTTTGGTTGAGGATTGGTTTGAGAAGACACTATTGTTGAAGAAGACGAAAAGATGGTGTTGTTCTGGGTTTTGCGTAAGAGAAACTGAGGAGAAGAAGATGTTCGCTTGAGAATATGAGAGTGTGGAAAGTTCACAAAGTGGTGGAAATGGGTATTTATAGACGTTTGAAAATCCCAAGAGCCTTGGATCTACCGTTGAAGTTGAGGAGTTAGTGGGACGCGTGTGCTTTTCCTGAAGACGTGATGAATGGTAGCAGTTAGGTTCAGACTGCAAACATCTGTTTTCGAGAAAAGTGTTATGATGAATACGGCTGAAGAGACGTTTAAGGATTTGTCATGATGGTATGACATCATAAGCGTGGGTTAGAGAAACTGAACAATTCAGCCACTAAGTAACTAGTGGGATATTCAGTTGAGGCCATGCAAACAAGCGTCGAAATGGTTATTATATTAAGAAATGACCTTCCTACCAATTCTGGCGAAAGGACATTCCTTGGGGGCAATTTGTTAACCCTCATTTTCGATGCTAGAAAGAATCAAAGCTATTTTAAGTTAAAAAATTATTTTTAACATAAAGAAGGCTTTGACCCAGCTTTGGTGAAGCCTGAGTCGAATAGGGGTTTTTGGAAGCCTCAAAATGGCTAAGTGTTGGGAAAGGTTTCGACCATGGGAATATGGAAACGCGCGCTGCAGTTGTTATACTAAGGATGGAAGGAATTTCCAATGTTTGAAATTCAAATAGGAGCAGTTGTGGACGTGGGAACAGTCGAGGCCAAGGAGAAGGCGCCAAAGGGACACGTTTGAAGCAATAACCACCACTCAGTAGTTATTTCTTAGCACTATAAATAGGAGTTATTTCTATGTAATAGGTGTGTTCATATTTTTGTACAAGTTACTCAAAGAAACTCAAAGTACCCGTGTGTAGAGAAACGAGTTCGTGAGAATGTACGTAATGTAACACCACTTTCTTTCATCAATGCAATTTATCTTCATCATGTTTAAGCTTCAAGCATTTCTTTTCCATGTCTTTACGTTTTCCTGAATTTTAATTTTCATGTCAAATTTACGTAAAGTCTTGTTTTAAACTTTCATTTAAACTTCCTGCATTTATTTTCGACTGCACCTTTATATTCAAGCATTTACCTTTAAAGTCTTTATTTTCAAGAACATGGAGTTCATCTTTATTTCTTGTCTTTTATATTCAAAGTCTTTTATTTTTAAAGTCATTTACTTTCGACAACACCTTTACATTTAAGTCTTTATTTTCAAGAACGTGGAGTTCATTGCATTTTATTTTCAAAAGCTTTTACATTACTGCATTTACCTTCAAAGTCATTTATTTTCTTGCCCTTTACTTTCGACAGTCATTTACTCTTTCTGCACCTTTTACATTCAAGAACGTGGAGTTCAAGCGCTTTTACATTTCTTGTTGTTTACTTTCGACAGTTATTTATCCTCCTGAACTTTTATTTTTCAAAGTCATTTACCTTTTTGTCTTTTACATTCGACGCCTCTAAATTCTGCATCATTTATTTATAGCCCTTTACAGTTCCAAGCCTTTACTTTATTTACAAGTAGTCGAACGTGGAGTTCATGTAGTTTTCTCTTACTGTCGAACGTGGAGTTCAATTTACATTTCTTGCATTTATCATTGTCAGTTACATTTTCCCTTAAACTTAGCACATGTCCTAGGATTTGTGTGGTCGATCCTGCAAGTTAGTCAGTTTTATTTAAAATTGATAGACCAGAGGTTGTTTACCAAAATTCACAGTAAACAGTGGTATAATGCGAAACTCAGAGTACACATAGCTAAGCTTATGATGTTTTAGTTTCCCATTTTTGTCTTTTTTGTCTTGCTTGAGGGCTGGATCCCTAGCGATTGCCTTGTACCTATTGTCTTTTTGAATTAATACATATCTCTTTTTGATTAAAAAAAAATAGTGATTTAGTTCATGTAAGTTTGCGAGATTTTGGTTTTAATTTCTGAATTTTTTTTTTGGTCCAAGTCCCTATATGTTCTATTTCTTTTGGCGTTAGTCTCTGCTGTTACTCTTCCGTTAAAAAAAAGGTGACTTAGCAGACGGTGGTGATGTGTAATATTTTCTTTTTCATTTCTTTTATATATTTGTTTAACATGCGTGGCTATTAAACTTCCCCCCATATTTCATTTCCATATTTTGTTTTAAGTCCCTGTAAATTAGGGCTTGACTTTTCCATTTCCAAGTCAGTCTCTTCCATTCATTGATAGTTCAGGTAAGCTCAACGGTGGTTGTACGTCTGCGTTTGAACTTCCAAGAAAGAAACTTCCAGGTATGTCGTTTACTGTGAACTTACATTATGGGGGAAAGTTTGTTAGGGATGGTGTCGTGTACTACCTAGGTGGGGATAAAGTTGAAGTAGACATTGACCTTGATAAGTGGAGCTTCTTTGAAGCAACCGGTATTGTTAATAATGTTCGCAAACTTGAAATTAATGATTTTTGGCTATGGTGGTATAAAATTGTATCGGGTAAGCATGCAAGGGTAGTTAGTGATGTTGATGCTGGTAAGATTTATGAACACTATCTAGAAAACATATGTTCATTGTTGACACATCTAAGAAAACTTGCACTTGTAACTTTTGGGAGTTGGTAGGCATACCATGTAGACATGCAGTTGCTGCCCTAGGATATAGGAATCTTAAACCAGAAGAATATGCAGATGATTGCTATTCTAAGGAGACCTATGTGGCATGCTATGACTACAACATTAGCCCAATTAATGGTCAAGACATGTGGCCTGAAGTTGACACTGAGGAAATGTTGCCTCCATCTTACAAGAGAGGGCCTGGTATGCAAAGAAGTTAAGGAGAAGAGAACCTGATGAGGATCCCAACAAAGTGAGGACACAAACTACTTATTGTTGTACCAAATGTGGAGTGCATGGACATAATTCCAGGAGTTGTTTGGTTCAGGTGCCATGCCCAGAAGCTCAGAAAAGAAAGGTATCATTTAAAATCAGTTATGTTTACAAGTTTTGTTATTTTGTCATTGATATTGATTGGGACTTTGTTTCTGCAGAAAAAACCTAAGAAAACTGCTACACAAGCATCACAGCCTGGGAATGAGCAATCAACTGAACAACAACAGGAACCAAGTAATACTGAGAATGAGCAACCAACTGAACAACAACAGAATCCAAGTAATGCTGAGAATGAGCAACCAACTGAGCAACAACAGAATCCAAGTAATGCTGAAAATGAGTCTCCAACTGAACAACAGCAGGGAACATAATGTGACGTGGATCCAGAATTTGAGATGCTTGCAGCTGATCTATGTGCAGCTTTTGAATCAACACAAACCCAACCCAACATCAATGACATCACAACAGAAATTCTTGATATTCCCCACATTCCTATTAATATACAACCAACTGTCAAAGAAGGTGGTGGCTCACAGTCAAGTATTGAAGTTGGTATGGTCCAACCTCTGTCATCAGCTGCACCAAAACAACATGTTGCTAAGCATCCTAAACCAGTTGAGTGTAAAACATAGTTGTTGTCTATGTTGTTTGGTCTGCTGATATTTTTCTGATTATGTGTGTTTTTTAATGTGACTTTGTAGGCCAAACAACCCAGACAGAAGGTGGCAAGGAAGTTGGAACTGAGGAGAAGTGACAGAACAAGGGTATTACAATGCAAAAAGCTTAAGGGAGAGGGAAGTAGCAAAGACCAACCATTGAAGTATTAGACAAGCACCTGTTTTGAATTATGTTGTACTGCTTTGGCTTACAACTTGTTGTTAAAGCCTTTATGTATTATGGCTTAAGAATGTATTTTATTATGACTTTAAGTATGTATGGGCTTAAGATGGTATTTTTTTAAGACTTTAAGTATTTTGTAATGACTTAAGACATGTATTTTGTTATGCCTTTAAATATAAAGCTATGGTTTAAGTAATACTGAAAAAGCACTTATCAACTTAATTGAATACTTATAATGAACAATATAATTGCATAAAGTTTTGTGAACAAAACAAAAACATGTTTTTGATTCAAAATATGGTACAGGGACCAATTCCAAAATACATTAATGTTACAAGGACTTAAAAGCAAAATAACATCAACATCAGATACAACTGCATTCACCATTTTAGATAACCACAAAAAATCCCCCATGAAACATGTTATTGTTGTTGAGGTGATTGTGTGCCCATATGGGGTGTGAGCAATCACGAATGTCGTGTGCCCATATGGGGTGTGAGCGACCAATTGACGTTTCGACGGGAATTGTGATCATGAAACAGGGATCGAAAATGGTACCACATGCATTGAGTCTAGTTGGTGTCTCTTTGCATTTCTTTTGATAATTGTGTTGCATTGTGATTGGATTGATTATCTGTGTTATGTTGAATTGTGCGAATTGTGTTGGAAATGGTGTTGTGGGAGATATACTTGATAATTTATGCTCTTATATTTATATCATCTTTCTTTTTTGTTTGATTTGAGAATCTCACCCCTTTTGTTTGAATGTTGCCTCCACGTGGGTAACATGCAGATAATCAGGAGTAGTGTGGAAGTCGTGGTCGGTGAAGACGAGGTGCTTCACTTTAGTTTGGAGTCTGCTCTGATATGTAACATTGGGAGTCGGGAACGCTCTATGCATGATTTTACTTTGTTAAAGAATTACAGTTGCCTTTACATTTTTGAAAACTAATATTTTGATTAATTGAAACCGTTATATTAGGTTGATCACAATGAAGAATTTCCGCTGTGTAATAAAGATGATTTTTGGATTAAAGTTGCATTAATATTTATTATATGTTGCATGTCTTATTGTGAGCAAGTTCTTGTTGAAAGTAATACCCTTTTTATTCCGAGTTGTTTTATTTTACTCTGATTTTTCGATTAAATTATTCAGGGGAATTTAGGGTGTTACAAAGTGGTATCAGAGCAGGTCGGTCCGTCTGGTCAGGTTGTCTAATTATGTTGTTCCCTAGTATGCGACATGTGTGTGAAAACACTGTCGGTGCTTGTTTTGTTTTTCCATTTGTAGGTTGGGAATCAAACAAGTGGGGGAGAAGTATCTGCTTCTCTTGAATATTCCAGTGGTTGAGGGATTGGATATCATGTTGTTGCATGAGGGAGTGCATTGTTGGATTGTCCAACTGTTTGAGAATGGTGTGATCCTTGAGGGAAGACGGTTAGGTGTTTTCGTTGTTCGCTTCCTTGTGAGGGGGAAGGCGATGTTGTGGCTAGAGATAGGCCGGTGATGTATGGAGTATCTTGACGTGTTTCATTAGGAGGTGCACAGTTATCTTTAGTTGGAACAAGATGATGTCATTTTTGGGACGAGTTGGTAGAGATAAACCATGTGTTTACCAATTATTTAAATGAGTGGTGTAGTGTGTTGTTGAGACAAGTGTAGCTCCGGTGTTATTAGTTAAGAAGGAAGAAGGTAGTACGAGATGGTGTGTGGATTACCGACGGTTGAGAATAAATATCCATTTCAACGGGATTGATGATTTGATGAACCAACTGGTGGGCTAGTGTGTTTTCGGTATAATGGAATTGAAGTCTGATTACCTTCAGATTTAGGTGAAAAGTGAGGATAGTTGGAGGATCTTGGAAGTAAGAGAAAAATGTGGAACTCATGTTCATCATTTCCAATCTTCATTTTCGCACTTATGGAACAGTCTTCACTAAACAGGTGATAACTTTTCGCTGGTAACTCCGATGGGAGAAATTCTGGACTTTTTGGAAAGCTTGCGAAATTCCCTACAGTTTGCATATAAACTTTGTCTTCTACATGTTTTTGACGAGAGCGAAAAACGTATTTGAAGATTTGGGTCTGATTCTGATTTTTGAGAAGGCAGGTATACGGGATTTCTTGATCAGCCTCCATTGTGCAGGTGATAACTTTTTACTCGTAACTCGGATTTAAGCGATTCTTGAATTTCTGGAATCTACAGGAAATTCCCTTCATTTTGGCATATAATATTGTATCAAAAAGGTCCGTATTGAAGGAGATAATTGCGCTTGAAGTTGAGTGAGTCTTGTTGAAAGTGGGTAAGATGAGGTCAGGTATAAGATGTTTAGTAACAGGACGGAGGTGAGAACCTTAGAGAAACACATGGAGATGCGGCGTATGCCAGTTGAGAATGATTAGAGTGGAGAGATTTTTGAGGAATGGAGAAGGTTAAATAGTAACATGGATTGTGTGTCATTGATGACGTGGTGTCAACATGTGTCAGGAAGATTTTGTAAAGTTTCTATCACCAACCCGATGATGAGATGGTACTGTTAAGATTGTGATTAGGATGAGACCAAATGTGAAACTATACGGATCATCGAGATTGTGAAATTAAAGAAATGACGAAGGATTTATTAGTATTGTTAAAGTCCTCTATTTGGATAAATGTTTCATTTAGAGCGGACCGATTTGGATTGTACTAGAAGTAGTAGCATTTCCGATTTTGGGAGAATAGTTAATAATTGTGTTGTGTTACAAGTGTGTATAGGAGAATATGTAATGTATTCTGGGTGTTTATATATCATTGACGAGGTTGAAATGAAGGAAATTAAGAAAACGATTGTAAGCCTTAGAGAGATGGTGGAGCATTATGCTTAAGTAACTTTGGGCACGAAGTAAAGGCGATATTGTAGTTGGGTAATGCCGATTTATGCCACCATTATGGTTGTCGGCTGTCTATTGACAAATTGAGGAACTGATCACCCTTAATCTCTTGTTGATAGTAGACGAAATCATGTTGGATGGGATAGACATGTCTTGCCAGCTGGGATGATATGTACAGTGAATTGTTTGGAGTTAAGCCAAGTGCTTACAGATTGTTTTGATTAGTCGATGCAGATTCCTACATCTGAGGATAAGGCGGACTTGAGGATGATAGCATGAGGTTGCGAGTTGATCGGTGAGTAGTATGGAAATTCACAGTTGTGTTATGAATAACTTAAGTTTTGATGTGTGATGAATCAAGAATCCGATTGACATGGGACTTGAAGCATTGGAAAGATGATCCAATGAGGAAGTAAATGGAAATGTAAGACCATGATTTGACCAAGGATGTCGGGTTGAGGATGGTAGTGGCTAATATGCCTTGAAGTGTGTGTAGAGAGTATGAATTGTATCTCCCATACTTATTTGGATAAGTTAGAACTGGTGTTTGTTGTGGATGTTCTGATCTATTATAAAATCAGAAGAAGAACGCGTAGAGTATTTGAGAATTGAGTTACAAGTATTGAAAGAAGTGCAGTTATAAGTTAAGTTATCAAAGTGTGATTTTTGGTTAGTAGAGATGAGTTTACTTAGTTGTGTTAATTCAGATGATGGTATTATTGTGGATCTATCCAAAGTAGATGTAGTTCTACAATGAGGAAGCTCTGAAGTGGGTTAAGGGGAGTATAATATTCTTGGACTTAGTTGGTTATTATCACAGAGTTTTGTAGCAGGAATCGTGAAGGGCGCTTAGCGCCGTTGAGCGCGCCCAGCGCGGTTTGGAAGACTCTCGCCCTCTCGAGGTAGAAGCGAGCACGCTTAGCGCGAGTCAAATCCCGCTTAGCGCAGTCTGGGAGTGGAAAAGGTGACTTTTTATTGTCGAAATTAATTGGAAATATGTATCCTTATGCGGTTATGGTATTGGGATGTTGTTATGTGTTTAAGAGGAGTTTAGACAGTGTGATAATATAAGATGGTAAAGTTGTAGCTGATGTTTTACGATAGTTGGAGATTCATGAAAGTATCTATCCTATTCAAGATTTGGAATTGGCTGAGGTTGTAATTGTGTTGGGTATCCGGAGGTATTATTTTTATGAATCTAGGTCCGAAGTGTTTAGTAATCACAAGAGTGTAGAGTACCTGTTTGGTCGGAATTCTCGATGAGTTAAGACGAAAGTCGTTTCTTGTGTCTGCTTTGATGGTCGAAAGTTGGATGTGAACTTGGTAGATTTGATAGTTGCGAGTAATTCGAGTGCGCAGCGAAAATGTGGTGTAGTGCAGTTTGTTCGTACGTGTGTAACAACGATGTTGGTAGTTTGGTTACATTGAGGTTGTGTTATGGACTTTTGTGTTTTTATCCTTGTTGTTGCCTCGTTACCTATGGTGATGGTTCAAGTGCAAGTAGCTAATTCCTATGATGGGGAATCAGGGGAGTGTTGCCTATGGTGATGGTAACGATCGTGTTGTGTTCTGGTTCATAGTGAACCTGTGTGTTCTTAACTTGGGTATTCTTTGTGTCTTGAGTTGGTCGTCGAGTGCATTGCGTGAGCATTGCATCTTGTTGTTGTTGTTGTCGTTAATAAGGTAGTTTGTTGTTTTGTGTTAACCGCGGTGTTGCCTTTCATGGCATGGGGATTGATTAGTCGGATACGAGGACGTATCCGGGGTAGTTCGCATCAGGTGAATTTTCGAGGACGAAAATATTCTAAGTGGGGGAGAGTTGTAACGCCCCATTTTTATTTAATTATTATTTGTGAATATAATAGTGAGTTGTTGTAGTTGATTATATGTTTGTTGTGTATTTTTTATGTTGTATGTACCTGTAGTGAAGGGTAGTGGCCTTAAGATTGAGTCTTGAGGGTCGTAGGGGTGTATGACCGAAAACGTAGAAGTTGGTAGTGTGGAGACTAAAATTAGTTAGACTTATTCAATTAATAATTGCTTAACCATAGTGTAAAATGGACGTTAGTAGAATGATATAATTGACGAGAATTATTATTATTAGTATTTAGTTGGACCCAAAAATATTAATAATAATATAAGGGAATAAGTTGGAAAATTAGAGGTGTAGTGAGTGGAAGGGCATAGTGGTAATTGTATGAAGATTAAGTGAGGGCAAATGAGGCAATTCATTATTTGGAGTATATGTGAGAATGAGAGAGTGGGAAGTTGTAACACCCTAATTCCCATCGCGAATAAATAATACATAAATAAAATCAGAGTAACTAAAAATTTATTTTTCCGACAGGAACAGGAATGCCACATTTAAAGAAAGAAAACAAAATCCCTGCTCATAAATTTGATACATAACACAAAATGGAATAAACCTGTAAGGGAAACTTTTTCCATATAATAGGAAAGGCTCAGTTATGGAATAAAGCGGAAAGATCCATAACTGCCTTGTTTTACAAAATAAATCGTTTTATAACGTCAAAACATTCATACAAAGGTAATACAAAATATATTCAGCAAATGTATACATATAACAACAACGTTCCCCGACTCCCATGCTACGTATCAGAGCAGACAGACTGACAAAGGACGGAGGACTAATCTTCACAAAAGCCTCCAAGACTACTAATCTGCAATTGCCTCATAGAGCAACAAACCACAGCAGAAGGGTGAGAAATAACAACTAAAATCAAGATTGCATAATAATATGCAAATACATAACAATTCACATGCATAGCTATTCTTACCACAAACACCACATACTAATACATATAACATACCACATATACGTAACATATATCTATTAATCCAACGATATAGCATATATCAAGTATCCAATATACTCACATATTTGCACTTAAGGCATACCAAGTCATATCATTTAGAAACACATCACACATCACATAGCATATGTCTACACATAAAACATATTATCCACAACCAATGCATTTATCACATATGCACATCAAATTACCAATGCTATCACAATCTCAACACATAACAAATCAATGCACAATTTCCACCCATAATGACTCAAATCATAATTTTCCACACATAATGCATCCATTCAAAATTCTCACACATAATCAATCAAATCATGATTTTCCACACATAATGCATCCATGATTTATGCAAATGCACAGAGACCGACACAACGACTCTATGCAAATGCCATGCGGTACCGACTTCCAATGTTTCTCATCACTAGTTCACTCAGGAACTCTACTGGAACCATCGCTCGTTACATCACTGTAACTCCCCGTCGGGCATACGATGTTCCCCGTCGCTCACACCCCACACGGGCACACGACGTTTATGGATCGCTCACACCCCACACGGGCACACGACCCGATCGCTCACACCCCACATGGGCACACGATCGTCTATAATCATCGCTCACACCCCCACATGGGCACACGACGTTATAGCGGATTCTCCCTGGAACCAAACCGTCGCTCACACCCACATGGGCACACGACGTTTATGGATCGCTCACACCCCACATGGGCACACGATCCGATCGCTCACACCCCACACGGGCACACGATCGCACAAGATGCATA
The DNA here is from genome assembly GCA_022829125.1 of Lathyrus tuberosus. Taxonomy (NCBI): domain Eukaryota; kingdom Viridiplantae; phylum Streptophyta; class Magnoliopsida; order Fabales; family Fabaceae; genus Lathyrus; species Lathyrus tuberosus. Next base: position 956,449 of record JALAZF010000676.1, read on the forward strand.
TCATGATGCTTGGCATACAAGGAGTCATGACAATCAAATGCATCTTCACACATATATGCAACCATAATCATGCATTTACAACCAAACATAACACATTGAATTTACTTGCCCTTAGGCCACAAACCATCATCACAACGTGTCATCACATGCATTCACATCATATAAACTCACACAAGTCATACCATATCCATATCAACAGCACATTGCATGATATGCACCAATTACACACAATTACAACGACAAAAGTCGACAAAACGACACTATTCCCAATTTCCGACATAATTAAATCGGCCAACAAATCTCGAAATCATTTTAATAAGAAATAAAATTTCATTAGCTTTCCAACGATATAAAGAACGTTCAAAACGGATAAACGGATCAAAAGTTACGGACTTAACAAGAAAAGTAATCGCGAAAAGACAACATTCTGCACCCCTGCTGGCCATACGCGTATTGCCCTGAGCCATACGCATATTGCCCAGCCCCATACGCGTATTGCCTGTTTTCCTTCCTTGCCATACGCGTATTGCCCTGACCAATACGCTTATTTCCCTACCCCGTACGCGTATTGCCCTGCCCCATACGCGTATGGGCAGCGAAAACCCAGAATTTTTCCTGCATCAATTTTGTTACGAATTTCACCCCAAAACCTCTCCAAATCTCATCTAAACACTTCCAAATCACAATATATCAACCCAAACATGTCCCAACATAATCAACAAGTATCCTACGCAGTTTATATCGAGTTTCAACCGTGAAAACATCGATTTCTAACAATTATTCATCAATTTATCAATTAGAGAAAAAGTTGTAAAAACAACCAAAATACATACATAAACAACACATATACATACACAAGCAAGATATAATTGAAACTTCTCACCCTTACCCGATTAATCGTGCTTGAAACGGAGTTTTCTCGATTTTTCCTCTCTTTTCCTCTTCTCCCTTTCTTTCTTCTCCTTTTCCTTCTTTCCTTTCTCTTTTCTCTCTTTTTCTCTCAAAATTCTATTTTATGAAAAAAATATAGCCAAGCAAAAGACCAAAATACCCCTCAGCTCAAATATCTCGCAAACACTCTCAAAATGCGATAAAACATAAACATACCGATGAAATATATTTCGGGTAATAAAAGTTGAAAAGAAATAATAATGTAATACAAATATTTTATCTATCAGAGAAATTAACCAATTAACTCAATTGGCAGGTAAAATACAATAAATCCACACATTTCACAAAATTCACATAATTGAAATAATTAAATACAATTAAATAAATCGGGGCGTTACAATTCTCCCCCACTTAGACATTTTCGTCCTCGAAAATATAACTGAGACGAGCAACTCCGGATACGACTCTCGCATCCGACCAACAAACTAACATGCCAACAAAAGGCACACCACGAATAGCACAAACTGACAAACCACCATGCTAACAGAAACCACAACAACAACAATGACATGACAACGGCAACAACCACAACGACAAGATGCAATACCCATACAATGCACTTGACGACCAACTCACAACTCAAAGAATACACAAGTTACGAACACACACAGGTTCACTCTTGAACCGAAACACAACAAGATTGTTACCATCACCATGGAAACGAGGCAACAACACAAACAAGAACACAAGTTCCACGACACAACATCGATTCAACAACCTCTACATAACCATAACACCAACATCCTTGTCACACAACATTATTACAACAATGCTACGATTCCCCAATCGAACACATAACCAAGACATCCATCTACATAGTAACCCATGCAGAATAGTTAAACCTTTCACCTAACACTTCCATTCTGAAACGTCCAATGGTCTCATCACTCCTACATGTTCCCAATGTTCAACCTATGAACTCTTACAAGTCCCACACGCAAATACAAATTGTACCACACCACGCATCCTCTACGCACTCTGATTACTCGTAACCATCAAAACTACCAATCTCACGTTCAAAGTCTAACTCTTCCTCATATTCACCAAAAATCACTGTTCACTGTTAATATTCCCAACCTCACACTCTCCTGTGTTGTCTCACACACCAGACCCAAGTCTCGGAATTGCTCAATTAATTTTAATTCTATGACCATCAAAACAGACATGCATCACAACTTTCGACTTAACTTTTCAGGCACAACCTTAGCTTTTCCCGAAGGATAATCCAAGCCAAATTCATAACTCGTCACGAATTCTAACCATCCTCGTTGTCTCATACTCTGTTCCTTCAGACCAAACAAGCACTCTAAACTCTTGTGATTACCAAACACTTCGAGCCTATAACCATAAAGATAATACCTCCAAATTTTCCAACATAATACTACCGCAACCAATTCCAAATCCAGAATAGTATAGATCCTTTTATAAATCCTCAATTGTCGTAAAGCATAAGCCACGACTTTAATCTCTTGCATTAACACCTGATTACACTCTTCAGAGACACATCCAAATACCTCACCAACGGTTTATTAGGATCACACAGAATCAAAACTGGAGCCATAGACAACTTCTACTTCAGCTCACCAAAACGTACTCACAACGAACATCCAAAACAAACGACTCACCCTTTGCAAGTCAACTAAGATAACAGAAGTGCGAACTTAGCAAAGTCTTCCATAGCCTTCTGTAACAACCAACTGAGCCCAAAAGTTTCTAATCTCCTTAACCAACTGCGGAACCTCTCATATAGAACTACATCTACTTCCGATGGATCCATAACAATGCCATCATCAGAAATAACATATCCAAGAAACTAACCTTTTCCAACCCAAATTCTCACTCGAACAACTTAGCATCAACTTCGTCTCTTTTCAATACTTGTAATTCCATTCTCAAACACTCTACCTGTTCTTCCCCTGAGTTTATAACAGATCCGAATACCCTCAATCAAAGCTATTAAGAACTTATCCAAATAAATATGGAAGATACGATTCCTCCACTCTACAACATTACAGACGCATTACTAACACCAAATAACACCACTGTACTCTGTAATTCCCAACCAAAATCCAAAAGATATAAATTCTTAAAGCCTTTGCAAAACTTTCCACTGGATAACTGGTTACTCACATACAAGTTTAACCGAGTAAATAACACCCTAATCCGATGATAACAAACCTAACCAGTCACATTAAATAGATTAAAGCTTCAACTCACAAAATTCATCACTCTTATCAAACATTCCAAACAATTATAATTTCAATCAAACTCAACCAAACCAATACCAGTTATCTATTCCTAAAAGTGAACCCTTATTCTCAACTGTTACCTTATCCATCTGCCAGTAATCCATACACAATTCTTCTCTTAACATTCCAAATTCCATAAATCCCAACATGTAGCAACAACCAACCAAAAATAACTCTCAAATATTACATCCACACCTAGGGTCTTCTCAAAATTTCCATTAATACTCTGAAATTCCAAAGACTCCAAACCACACCAGAACTCTAAGTTTTGCTTTCCATAGTCTCAATACCATTATACTTGTTATTCCGTTCAATCATCCATTCCTTTTTGTTACTAACAAAGCTGGAGCTCTTCTAAGACAACACCTTAATGTTCCATCCAAAAACACATCTGAAAACCGTGCACAACTGACGACCCATCACTGTGACTTCCTGCCAATTTCCCAGAACACTATCATCACAGACAAAACAAACATCTTAGTCCCATCTACTAAGAGTTTCCTACTTACTTAGCAGATATAAACCTCAACTATTCACCTTCGTCCAATTAAGTTCAATCTCTACGCTCTGAGAAGCAGTCCTTAAATAAAACCCAATCATTCTCTCTCAATGACTTCCCAACATGACCATCATATTAAAACCTCTAATCCGTATCATCTTCCGATATTAGAATCTTCATCAACTCATCAAAACAATCCGTAACCATTTCCTTAAATCCAAACAATCCATTGCACACACTATTAAAGCTGAACAGACACGTCTATTCCATCCAACATAATTCCCGTCTGTTATCAACAAGAGATTAAGGGTGATCAGTTCCTCAATTTGTCAATAGACAGCCGACAATCATGATGGGGCACAAACTGCCTTTGCCAAACTATAATAGTATTCCTTACATCCTGTACACCACACTACCTAAGGCACAAATCCTTAGTTGACATAAGCCTTACCTCCGCATCCCTTCCGGAACCGGGAACAACACTGTCCAACAACACTTACAATCTTGCAATTCACAACACACTGAGCCAGTGCTCCACACCTGAAGCAACATGGAGAAGTACCAGCCTCTCCCCCACTTATCTCATTCTAACTCCTGCAGACAACGGAAAAGAAAGACCAGAAAGTACTTACAGTGTTTCACACACATATCACGTACTAAGGAACAAACAACATCGACAGTATTCAACTGTCACACCAACTGACTCAACAACTTGGCCGGACGGACCGACCTGCTCTGATACCACTAATGTAACACCCTAATTCCCATCGCGAATAAATAATACATAAATAAAATCAGAGTAACTAAAAATTTATTTTTCCGACAGGAACAGGAATGCCACATTTAAAGAAAGAAAACAAAGTCCCTGCTCATAAATTTGATACATAACACAAAATGGAATAAACCTGTAAGGGAAACTTTTTCCATATAATAGGAAAGGCTCAGTTATGGAATAAAGAGGAAAGATCCATAACTGCCTTGTTTTACAAAATAAATCATTTTATAACGTCAAAACATTCATACAAAGGTAATACAAAATATATTCAGCAAATGTATACATATAACAACAACGTTCCCCGACTCCCATGCTACGTATCAGAGCAGACAGACTGACAAAGGACGGAGGACTAATCTTCACAAAAGCCTCCAAGACTACTAATCTGCAATTGCCTCATAGAGCAACAAACCACAGCAGAAGGGTGAGAAATAACAACTAAAATCAAGATTGCATAATAATATGCAAATACATAACAATTCACATACATAGCTATTCTCACCACAAACACCACATACTAATACATATAACATACCACATATATGTAACATATATCTATTAATCCAACGATATAGCATATATCAAGTATCCAATATACTCACATATTTGCACTTAAGGCATACCAAGTCATAGCATTTAGAAACACATCACACATCACATAGCATATGTCTACGCATAAAACATATTATCCACAACCAATGCATTTATCACATATGCACATCAAATTACCAATGCTATCACAATCTCAACACATAACAAATCAATGCACAATTTCCACCCATAATGACTCAAATCATGATTTTCCACACATAATGCATCCATTCAAAATTCTCACACATAATCAATCAAATCATGATTTTCCACACATAATGCATCCATGATTTATGCAAATGCACAGAGACCGACACAACGACTCTATGCAAATGCCATGCGGTACCGACTTCCAATGTTTCTCATCACTAGTTCACTCAGGAACTCTGCTGGAACCATCGCTCGTTACATCACTGTAACTCCCCGTCGGGCATACGATGTTCCCCGTCGCTCACACCCCACACGGGCACACGACGTTTATGGATCGCTCACACCCCACACGGGCACACGACCCGATCGCTCACACCCCACATGGGCACACAATCGTCTATAATCATCGCTCACACCCCACATGGGCACACGACGTTAAAGCGAATTCTCCCTGGAACCAAACCGTCGCTCACACCCCACATGGGCACACGACGTTTATGGATCGCTCACACCCCACATGGGCACACGATCCGATCGCTCACACCCCACATGGGCACACGATCGCACAAGATGCATATCATGATGCTTGGCATACAAGGAGTCATGACAATCAAATGCATCTTCACACATATATGCAACCATAATCATGCATTTACAACCAAACATAACACATTGCATTTACTTGCCCTTAGGCCACAAACCATCATCACAACGTGTCATCACATGCATTCACATCATATAAACTCACACAAGTCATACCATATCCATATCAACAGCACATTGCATGATATGCACCAATTACACACAATTACAACGACAAAAGTCGACAAAATGACACTATTCCCAATTTCCGACATAATTAAATCGGCCAACAAATCTCGAAATCATTTTAATAAGAAATAAAATTTCATTAGCTTTCCAACGATATAAAGAACGTTTAAAACGGATAAACGGATCAAAAGTTACGGACTTAACAAGAAAAGTAATCGCGAAAAGACAACATTCTGCACCCCTGCTGGCCATACGCGTATTGCCCTGAGCCATACGCGTATTGCCCAGCCCCATACGCATATTGCCTGTTTTCCTTCCTTGCCATACGCGTATTGCCCTGACCAATATGTGTATTGCCCTACCCCGTACGCGTATTGCCCTGCCCCATACGCGTATGGGCAGCGAAAACCCAGAATTTTTCCTGCATCAATTTTGTTACGAATTTAACCCCAAAACCTCTCCAAATCTCATCTAAACACTTCCAAATCACAATATATCAACCCAAACATGTCCCAACATAATCAACAAGTATCCTACGCAGTTTATATCGAGTTTCAACCGCGAAAACATCGATTTCTAACAATTATTCATCAATTTATCAATTAGAGAAAAAGTTGTAAAAACAACCAAAATACATACATAAACAACACATATACATACACAAGCAAGATATAATTGAAACTTCTCACCCTTACCCGATTAATCGTGCTTGAAACAGAGTTTTCTCGATTTTTCCTCTCTTTTCCTCTTCTCCCTTTCTTTCTTCTCCTTTTCCTTCTTTCCTTTCTCTTTTCTCTCTTTTTCTCTCAAAATTCTATTTTATGAAAAAAATATAGCCAAGCAAAAGACCAAAATACCCCTCAGCTCAAATATCTCGCAAACACTCTCAAAATGCGATAAAACATAAACATACCGATGAAATATATTTCGGGTAATAAAAGTTGAAAAGAAATAATAATTTAATACAAATATTTTATCTATCAGAGAAATTAACCAATTAACTCAATTAGCAGGTAAAATACAATAAATCCACACATTTCACAAAATTCACATAATTGAAATAATTAAATACAATTAAACAAATCGCGGCGTTACAAAAGTCATTATTCATTCTACGTAAAAGTGAAAGAAAGTTGGAGAGCAAAAGGGAGAAGAGGCTAGGGCAAGAAGAAGGAGAGGAGCCCATTGAGGAAGAGGGAAGCTCATCAATACAAGGTAAGGGTGGGATTTCTCTAATCCCTCAAGGGTTAGATGATGTAGGTATGTGGGTAGGAATTATTAGGTTGATGCCATGGATTATTGTTTGTGGATTAATTGGGGTTTTTGGGAAGAATCTATAACTAAAATGTTTGAGATTGATGAAATTGTTGTATTCGAATTGTTGTGATTGTTGTGAATAATATGTGGTGTAAATGGGTTTTAATGACTTAAACTGGGGTTATTGGGGTGAAAAATGCAATTTAAAGGTGTGAAATCACAGTGGGAGAAGTGTTGTCATCGCAGACACTTTTGGCTGAATCGTAGAGCCCGCTTAGCGTGGTCCCCTCGGGCAGCTCATTTTAAAAATTTTGAAAATTCATAACTTTTGACTCATAAATCCGTTTGGGTCGCCGTTCGAATCGTTGGAAAGCTAACTTTATGTACTTTATGTTAAAATTATTTTCAATGATAGATTTCCAACAATTCGACGTGCCATATGTGTTTTCGTGTAGTTTCCGATGTGTTGAACGATGAAATGTGGAAGTTAGTCGTAAGAATGTGTGTTGTGATTGTTGCTTATGATGTTGCATGATGTTGTTGATAAGTTCTTGCAGTATACTCTATAATTGTAATCATTGTTGCTCATGACGTTGTATGATGAAGTTGTTGATTAATTATGGTATGATGTATTGTGGCATAGTCGGTGAATGCAATAGTGGGTTTTTATGATGTAGTCAAATGTTGTTGTATTGTTGTTGTAAAGGTGTTGCTATGTGTTAATGCGATGTATAGGTATGTGTTTCGTTGATGTTATGATATGATGAAATGTGAAGTCCATACTTTAAATGTGCACATATGTGTAGTTGTTGAGGAAATATGATGATGTATGTTTGGATGCATAATTGTTGGTCGTTGTATAATGGTGATGTGATGTGGTGGTGAAATGCTATATGTATGCATTTCATTGTTGTTGCATGTTGTCGTTGTAGGTGAATAAGCATATGCATGAGTTGAGGGATGGCGTGTGCCCATGTGGGGTGTGAGCGTTTATCCGAATTCCTATAATGGAATCGTTGTTGTTGTTGTTGAGGTGATTGTGTGCCCATGTGGGGTGTGAGCAATCACGATTGTCGTGTGCCCATGTGAGGTGTGAGCGACCAATTGACGTTCCGACGGGAATTGTGATCATGAAACAGGGATCGAAAATGGTACCACATGCATTGAGTCTAGTTGGTGTCTCTTTGCATTTCTTTTGATAGTTGTGTTGCATTGTGATTGGATTGATTATCTGTGTCATGTTGAATTGTGCGAATTGTGTTGGAAGTGGTGTTGTGGGTGATATACTTGATAATTTATGCTTATATATTTATATCATCTTTCTCTTTTGTTTGATTTGAGAATCTCACCCCTTCTGTTTGAATGTTGCCTTCGCGTGGGTAACGTGCAGATAATCAGGAGTAGTGTGGAAGTCGTGGTCGGTGAAGACGAGGTGTTTCACTTTAGTTTGGAGTCTGCTCTGATATGTAACATTGGGAGTCGGGAACGCTCTATGCATGATTTTACTTTGTTAAAGAATTACAGTTGCCTTTACATTTTTGAAAACTAATATTTTGATTAATTGAAACCGTTATATTAGGTTGATCACGATGAAGAATTTCCGCTGTGTAATAAAGATGATTTTTGGATTAAATTTGCATTAATATTTATTATATGTTACACGTCTTATTGTGAGCAAGTTCTTGTTGAAAGTAATACCCTTTTTATTCCGAGTTGTTTCATTTTACTCTAATTTTTCGATTAAATTATTCGGGGGAATTTAGGGTGTTACAACACCTGCAAACGTCAGTAATATTAATCTGCGTTTCTCGTAATTTAACTTGGCATGCTCATTTGAATTTTTCGATTATTTTTCGGTCGCATTTTTTATTAGTTTAAGCTTTTTAACCGGGTAAAATTTATTTCGAAATTTGATCAAATGCTGTATTTTTCTAATACGTATATTTCGCGCTGATCATTTTAGTGTATTCATTTTATTTTTCGAACACTTCAATACCAGTCAAATTATTCATTTTTTTACCGTTTTTATTTCTATTTTTAGTTTGTAATCCTTATTTAATTAATCGGATTTTTATTTTTATTTTTCTTATTATAGTTTATTTTATTTTATTTTTTACTTTATTTATTATTTTTATCATTTTAATATTTAAATTTTGACCTTTTTATCTTTATTAACAAAACTTGTAAACTAAGTTTTCAAAAGTGATTTATGTTTTGTTCAAATTTGTAGTAATACAGTACATGCATGCCACACCTTTCCATAGACCCTTCATAGCCACCTCTAAAAAACATGTACATACTAATCTCTTTTTCATTTTTTTAATTAAAAAGTTAATGTTATGAGCTTTCACAAAAAATAACTACTAGCTACATTTAACAATTCCCCATATGCCAAACGGACTCTCTCTATCTCGCCGGCTGTAAGGAAAAAAGAAGAAAAAGTTTCATGTACAGATATGCAGCTCACCCCGTGCTATTTTTCACACGCTGGCTATTACTCCCTCTCCTTTTTTTAATTGAAAAAATAATAATAGGAGAACGAAAAAGGGACAGCACATTGAAAAGGGGCCGAAAGATACTACACTTTGAAGGAAAATTTACACGTAAAGCATTGCTTTTCATCTTCTTGACTTAAAAAAACAATTCAATTCATATATTTTTTTCTCTTCCCAGCTTTTCCACCCTTCATCAATACACCTACACATATAGCATTACACTAACCACATATATATATATATATATATATATATATATATATATATATATATATATATAGGGTTATGCTAATGCACACCCATGTAGGTGTGCATTAGCAACATACACCTTAGTGTATTTTTGTGTGGGGCCCATCAATTTTGGATGGAATCCACATTATAAAGATGAAGAAAAAAAATAGAAAGAAAATAGATGTAGTGTATTTTTGTGTGGGCCCACCAATTTTAGGTGTATGTTAGCATTTCCCACATATATATATATATATATATATATATATATATATATATATCCTATACTGCTAATATATATTTAATAAAAAAACACTTTTTTCTTTTCCTTCATGATAAAGCCAGGCGGAACCCACCCTGAATTAAAAAAAAACATGCTACACACAATTACCAATCTTTTGGAACATGATCCACCTTTACCTCCCTCCAACCATAACTAAAAAAAAAAAAAAACTTTCTAATAGAATTAAAAAAAAAAGTGAATCTCCATCCTTGATTAGGGTGTGCAAAAAAATGGATTATTGTTAACTAAATTGGTATCCAAATGATTCCATTTTTAAAAATCCAAACTAAATGTTAAAATATAAATTTGGATATCCATTATAACCGATAACCATTATAATAATGTGGTTTAGTTATTGGATATCCAAATTTTGTTATGTGTTAAATTTATATGTTTGTTTCTTTTCATGTTTTATCATATATTTATTATAAACCAATTTTATATTTTTAACTCTTTTAAAGTATATGTTATTTAAGAAATTAAATTTTATGTGATATATTTAGTTTGATTGAGTTGTAGACTTTAATTATAATCTGAATATACATAAACTAAACCTGCAAAGTTGGTTAGAAATTATTACTCCTTTGCCCTTGAATTATGATAAACTAAACCTCACAAGAGTAGTGACTATCGTGAATAATTCAAGTAGATGCGAAATGTAAACATATGGAGAACGGTTAACAACAAATCACGATATAAAATTTGTCACACCAATTGTTTTTGTTAAAGGTAATGATATAGAGGAGACTTTTATGTAGTGTGAACTAGAATTTTATGGTGAATAAGATTTAGGACAGGAGGTGCATTTATAAACACTCATTCCCATGTCAATGATATCGTAAGTTTTATAATTAGTTAAAATAAAAAGATTAGGTAAAGAAAACAAAACTAATTTTGATATAAAATTTATTTTTAGAAAAACTGGTCTTAAAACTATTTTTTTTATAAAATTGATTTTTTTTAAAGAAAGTACAAAATTGATTTTGAGAGAAACCGGTTTACAACCTATTTAAAAAAAACTGGTTATTGTGAAAAACTGGTTTAGAACTGAACCGATCTATTTGTAAACCAGTTTTGAAAAAATAAACCAGTTTTATAAAAACAGTTTAAAAATCCAAACCAAACCATATATATGGTTTGGTTTATGGAGAAAAACTTGCATGGAAACGCACCTAAATCCTTATTCGTTAGGAACAACCAATGAAAAGAGAGAAAAATTTTAATTTATTATAAATTTAATTTCGTTTTTAATTGGAATCATGGGGTGGTGGTTATTATGCAGGAGAGAGAAAATATTATTTTTTATTTTTAATTAATTAAAAAAATATTATTGATTATTTGTAAATACATGTATTATGTTTGTTCCTATGCAAGTATTTTTCTGGTTTATGATCCATGCACACATCTATCCTTGACTTTTGGAACGATACACACATCACACTTGGGAAGTGGAGGTACGATCATTTTCAAGAAAAGCATGATTTGCACTCTATTCAGTTCATACAAGCACCTCATTTCCATTATAGTTTTTTCTTATCACCTACCTTAAGAAAAATCTGCATATTAAATTATTTCATCTTGCCCACATCATGTAACTCATCCCCTCTTCACTGGATACAACAAGAACTTATCCTCTCATCATCGCACATCACCGTAGCATATTCCTACACTGCTTGCCGACGAGTTTTTTCGCAGTGCCACCACCATATACAACACGTTCAAGCAACTGAAGTGACGACACGTCAGGTCATCTTCGTCTTCTTTTTTATCATATTTCTATTATTGTTCTGGACTGGGCCAGGGCATGCCCATCAGTCGAGCAGGCCCAACCCACAAGGCCAGAGACGGCCCAATAAGGGCTCCTAACAAGATCACTGCCGAGCACAGGCTCACCTCCACAGGTCGGGCAGACGCCTAACCTCGGATGTGTACGGTACCCTCGGTTGGCCGTCGGGTGCAGGTCCTAAGCTCCCGGGCTCGCCTCTCCTCGACGCCCATGTGCCCCTCCCCGGGAGGAGCCATCTTTGCCCGCAAGTCAGTCCTCCCCGCGAGGACACGTCTCTCCCCGACATACAAGACTCTTCCCCGCGAGGACACGTTCTCATGTAACCGCTCCACTCCCGATGGAATCGGTTTGCCCTAATTCCGAAGATCTAGGAACGGTTACCCCAGGGCGAAGACCACGTGCTGGTCTTCACTACGCCACGTAAGCCCTGACAGTTACTTGGATTCGGCCTGGCAATCCACCCCAATGCAAGTAACCGTTGGCCCCGCGTTGGGGGCTCTCTATAAATACCATCTCACTTGAGAGGGTCAGGTTACGTTCACTTTCACTCTCATCTCTGTACTTGCTATTCTCTGACAGTTACCTTACTTGAGCGTCGGAGTACCTTGCAGGTACACCCCCCTCCCGCCGTCTTTCAACCCCACCGGAGCTGAAGGCTAGACGACGTTGTTGGCCACGAAAACTGTTTGATCCAGGTACGATCAGTGGCGCCGTCTATGGGAACCCTTTGCTTCCCCGTTTTTCCTCCGTTAAACCAAAGCAACTCTCATTCATCACCGTCATGGCCGGTAATCCGTCCGCTACCAAAGCTCTGGACACCGTCCTCGCGCAACTCGAGAACGGGAACCACCGCGAAGACGCTGCTGCCCTCCACTTCGAAGAAGGCGACGTGAGAGACGGGCAAATCGCCTCCCTAGACTCCCAAGACGTGGCTTACAACGCCGCCTACCAAGACGATCAACAGGCCGTTTTTCAGCCACTTGCTCCTTCACCCAACGCAGACACGAGCACCGTGGCCCTGTTTGCCTTGATCAATCAGACCAATCAGCTGATCGCGCACCAGAATACCAGAATTAAAGCCCTGGAGCAAGGGCAGGTACGACGATCTTCCCCGCGAAGACATCGCCGTCCACCGTCGCCTCGCCGTTCCCCTTCCCCGCGAAGGACTCCTTTAGACGAATCTCGGACCCCCTCGCCGGTAAGCGAGGGTCGTCGACCACGTCTCGAGTGCCCACAACCGACAATCTCCCAGAAACGCCCTCGTTCCCCGCATCGGAAGGAACCCATGGCCTCCACCACTACCAAGAAGTCCAAGCAGATCGAAGAGAAACCGAGACACCGCTCGAGGAATTCCCCTCCACGACATCAACGATCCCCTTCGGTATCCCCGACAGGAAGTGACGACGACGACCAGAGGACCCCGCTGTCGTGGGAGATCATGAATGCCCCAATCCCCATGGGCATGGAGAAACCTCCACCGCTGGAGACCTACGACGGTCTCTCCGACCCTGATGATCACATCGAGAGTTTTGAAGCAATGCTCGACTTCCGAAACGTCAGAGGAGCCATCAGGTGCAGGCTTTTCCCCACCACCTTGCGGAAGGGCGCGATGACTTGGTACAAGGGTTTGGAACCTGGGTCGATCACGTCCTGGAAGCAGCTAAGACGACGCTTCACCAAACACTTTACTGCGTCTCGGCGACACCCAAAGACGGAAGCTGCCTTAGAAAGCATCTTCTAGGGGAAGAACGAACCTCTCCGGAATTACATTGAGAGATTCAACAGAGAAGCTGTCGAAGTCCATACGACCGACGACATAAAGAAGTATTTAATCATCCATGGACTGCATTCCGGATCTGATTTTGCCAAGTCTGTAGGCCACCGTAGACCCCGCCGTCTCGAGGACCTCCTCCAATGAGCTCAGTCGTATATCGAGCTCAAGGAATCCGAGGCAGCGCATATCGCCCTTGAGTCGAGGCGCAAAGAAGGCCCTCGCGACCACAAAGATGAAGACTCTCCTTCCCGGCGGGGAGGAGAAAGAAAGAAAGAAAATCGCCCCCGTGATCCTCGTGAACCGCGCGGACCAGCTGGCCGGTTCACCGAGTACACCCCACTCAACGCTCCCCGCGCGCGTATCCTCTCCGAGTGTCAGAACTCAGAATTTGTGAAAGGAAGAGCCCGTTTTCCGAAGCCCACTGCCCCCAAATCAAACGTCGACAAGTCGAAATACTGTAGATTCCACCGGAGTCACGGGCATGTGACGGAAGACTGCATCCATCTCAAAGATGCGATTGAAATCCTGATCAAGGAGGGGCACTTGAAGAAATACGCCCAAAAGAACGATACTCCTTGTCCCAGTTCTCGGGAAGCCCAGAACGTCGAGGAGACGACACCTCCTCCCGACGAGAGTCGCCTTCAAGTCGCCCTCAGTGTCACCTGACCCGAAGACTTCTTTGTCCCCCCAATCATTGAAGGACAAGAAGCAATTCGCAACATGTGGGCGACATTCCCCCACGATGACCCCGTTACTGCCCGTAGCACCTGGGAAAGCTTCCCTAGGGCGATGGTCATCTCCGGGGGAGGTCCAGAGAAGCTGTCCGTCGGATCGATCAAGCGGAAGTTTGATGAGCTGGAATCCGCAACGTCGGCGAAGGCGACCACCCTCGAGAAAGTGCGGGGAAACTCCAGCCCCATCACCTTTTACCTCGAGGAACTCCCCGGGGGAGCACCAAATGCCACTATTCCCCTCCTGATCAGGGCGCAGATGGAGAACTTTGACGTTCGAAGGATCCTAGTTGACTAGGGGAGTTCGGTCGACATCATGTATGCTCATCTGTTCGGGACCCTTCAGCTCGACGAAAGGCATTTGACCCCGTACGTCAGTTCAGATTTACAGGGGTTCAATGGAACCACCACCAGACCATGGGGTTACATGGAGCTAATGGTTACATTCGGGGCCGAAGACACTGCCCGACAGGTGAAGACCCGTTTCCTGGTGGTCGAATGCCCGTCCCTTTACAACTGCATCCTCGGGAGGACCACCCTGGCTGAACTTACAGCGGTACCATCAATGGTCCACCTCAAAATGAAGTACTACACGACCAGGGGACGAGTAGTGACGATGCACGGGGACATCGACGCGGCTAGAAGATGCTTCGACGCCGCCATCAAAGGCATGAGTTCCATCGGCCCCAAACCCAAGACCGTGGCCAAGCCACCCCAGGACGCCGAACAGACACCTCTCCCGCACGTCAACGCGGTCGAACTCGACAGCAGGTTCCCGGGCGAACCCGATGAAGATGGGACAGAAGACCTCGACCTTCAGGCGGAGAACAACAGGCGGCCTCTCTACCCAACGCGCCCCATCCCAGACGGAGACTTTGAGCTCGTGGTCCTCGGGGACGATCCAGATCGTAACGTAAAGATTGGCACCCGGATCCCCGACCTGGCAAAGGAGCAGCTGAAGGCATGTTTGAGGGAGAACGATGATCTCTTCGCGTGGAGCGCATCCGAGATGCCTAACCTCGACCCCGAGGTGGCTTGCCATCAGCTCGCAGTAGACCCGGCCGCTAGGGCCATAGCACAACGTAGGCGTAAGCAGTCTCCCGAAAAAGCGGAGGCTGCTGAAAAAGCAGTAAAAGACCTCCTAGAGGCAAATTTTATTTCGGAGGCCAAATACACGACCTGGCTGTCCAATGTTGTACTTGTTAAAAAGAGTAATGGAAAATGGAGAATGTGCATTGATTATACTAATCTTAATCGGGCTTGCCCGAAAGACTGTTATCCCTTTCCTAACATCGACCAACTGGTCAAAGCCTCGTCAAGACCTGCCCGTCATCACCCCGAATGAAGTCCCCGTTTGGCGTCACGAGCTTTGCTTTGTTAAAACCCTTGACGAACTTAACAATGGCTTCGTGAGCCAAGTGATTCCCTTCACAAAGTTTGTCGGGGCTGACGATATAGTTGTCCGTTCCCCTTTTAAAGTGTTCTTCAGTCCAGAACAACGGGAACTTAGGCACAAGGGTCTCCTCTCGCCGTCCGCCCACCTGTTTGACGACCCGAGTGTACATAGTATTCACGACCTCATGTGTGACCGACCTCACGAGGTAATACCGGCACTTGAAATTTCGCACGGAGTCCATATACGTGTGAAATAGGTTGTTCACCTGTTTGAAGGACACCCAACCGTGCCTACCGTCCCCGGCCTATCGCTGGAGGTGGAAAATGCGGAAAAACAAGGGCACAGTCGCCCCGATCTCCAGATACTTGCATACCAGCTCGAAGGCCCTAATAAATGCAAGAGAGTTGGGGTGGAGTTGAGAGGGGGCCAAACGCTGCCAGATAAATACAGCCTGCTGGAAGTCCGTGAAAGGTAGACGCCACCCCGCCTCGTCGAACATAAACTCGTAGACGGGGAACCGCATCCTGCTGTACGTCGAGCAGATCCGATGGTGTGGAAGAGGCCTAAACACGTTCCACGACTTCGGGGAGCCGATAAGGCGGTGCTCGACAGTGCAAAATATTCCGTCATCATCCAGGTCGACGAACTCGGACATCATGTTCACGGCCTCCTCGCAGGCCCAATCGTCAGGCGTCCTCTCCCCAGCGCTGGATGTCTCCGCCATAGGGGAACTAGGCCCGTTGTAGATATCCAAAGACCCCGCAGCCACTTGCAACACGTCCATTTACCTGAAAAGCAGAAGGAAACGGTGAATTCGATGACCCATATCAAATCCACCCCTTCCACCGCTGATCAAGTGAAAGGGCGAGGAGGGAACGTCGGGGAACGCGACCCCGCGACCGTCCTCAGGTCCGCGGGAGCACCCCGAGATATTCAACCCACGTCCCCATGACATTCTACGTTTCTCCGGGGATTTCACCATTTATCCCCGGAAGATTCAACAAAAAAAACTGAGAGACGTTCATCCCACGACCCCGGGACATTCTTCATGTCCTCGGGGATTTCATCGTCTCTCCCCGCGAGATTCAACAAATAAACTATGAAATTCCGCCATTTTCGCCGGATATTTCGTGATTTCCATGGGAACTTCATCAATTCACCTTAAAAATCACCCTACAAATGCAAACAAAAGAGAGAAAAGAGAGAACTTACTTCAAAAAGTACTTCCGGTAGGGTTCCGGTGCGGCTATCTGCGGCGGCGAACGGAGGCGATCGGAGGTTAAGGGGAGAGCGAAGGAAAAGAAAATTAAAGCAAAGGGGGAGCGAAAAAAGTGCAAATGGCACGGGCTTCCCCTATTTATGGGGCTCTCACGAGTCTCGAGGGCTCCTAGGCAATTGATTGCGCTACCCTAGGGTAGCCGCCCTAGGGAATGATGAGTTGTGACGCGTGGCACACGTTTCCCCATATGCGTCTTTTCATTTCCCAACGAGCGCCTTCCCATTCACCTCGCTTCAGACTTCTCACCTCCCTGCAGCATCGCCCAGATTCGGTCAGCCAATCCCGAGGGTCGATTTATCTCTCCCCTCTTGACCTACAGCTCCTCGTCAGCATTCACTCCTCGATGCTTCCTCGACATGGCTAGCCCTTAAGTCATCACTCCGATGCTCAGAACAACGACTTGGGGGGCTCCTGTTCTGGACTGGGCCAGGGCATGCCCATCAGTCAAGCAGGCCCAACCCACAAGGCCAGGGACGACCCAATAAGGGCTCCTAACAAGATCACTGTCGAGCACAGGCTCACCTCCACAGGTCGGGCAGACGCCTAACCTCGGATGTATACGGTACCCTCGGTTGGCCGTCGGGTGCAGGTCCTAAGCTCCCGGGCTCGCCTCTCCTCGACGCCCATGTGCCCCTTCCCGGGAGGAGCCATCTTTGCTCGCAAGTCAGTCCTCCCCGCGAGGACACGTCTCTCCCCGACATACAAGACTCCTCCCCACGAGGACACGTTCTCATGTAACCGCTCCACTCCCGATGGAATCGGTCTGCCCTAATTTCGGAGATCTAGGAACGGTTACCCCAGGGCGAAGACCACGTGCTGGTTTTCACTACGCCACGTAAGCCTTGGCAGTTACTTGGATTGGGCCTGGCAATCCAGCCCAATGCAAGTAACCGTTGGCCCCGCGCTGGGGGCTCTCTATAAATACCCTCTCACTTGAGAGGGTCAAGTTACGTTCACTTTCACTCTCATCTCTGTACTTGCTATTCTCTGACAGTCACCTTACTTGAGCGTCGGAGTACCTTGCAGGTACACCCCCCCGGCCGTCTTTCAACCGTACCGGAGCTGAAGCCCAGACGACGTTGTTGGCCACGGAAACTGTCTGATCCAGGTACGATCAATTATGCTTGTTGCTGTTGCTTTAAGGTTTCGTCGTACCGTTATTTTTCTTACGATCATTGTCGGTAACGCTTGAGCATTGAATTTCAATTGTGTTGAGATCTTAAGGTTACAATTTGTTTTTGTTTCAAGAATAATATAAATGGTTGAGGTTCATTATTATATGTATTTTGTTAAAGGACTGGTTTGAGATTAAATAGAGCTCTCAATGTTGTGTTTGTTTTTGCATTTCTCTGCTACTACCATACTACCATGAGCTTAGATGCCTTTGTGCAGGGAGTTAGAAAAGCTAATAATTGTAGACTTGTAGTTGCATTATATGTTTGGTTTATAGACATAACTTTGGTGCATTTTAGAAATTAAAACATGTTACATTCATATTTGACTATAAACAAATACTCCATGGTCTATACTTTTCAAGAAGAGAGTGTAAGTGTTTCTTGTTCACTTTATCTTCCTGTGTTTTCTATTTGGAATTTGCCAAAGGTCACACAACATGAGTAATAACTTTTACCTTTTTTTTTTTACTTTACTTTTGTTTTACTTTTATTTTTATATATAGTTTAAAAAAAATTCATATGCCATGTCCAAGAAAATGTGTCGCTGGCTTACTTTTTGAGACTTGCAATATTGATTTACTGTTGTTAAAAAAAAAGAAGATAAAGGGTATGTAAATATATTTAAGTTTAGAAAAGATCAATTCTTAGGTTAGTTATTTATTTTTAATTTCTCTCATTTTAGTTTATTTAATATTAAAACTCAAAAACTTTTTTTAATCATTTATTTATTTTTTAATTCTTCTTATTTCTAGTTTTATTAGTTAATTGGAATTATATTTAAAAATGTACAAAAAAAATTTAATTATTAATTGATTTAAATATTTTTATTTAATATCAATTAATTAAATTATTAATTAATCTTATTAAATATTTATATTTAAATTAATTAATATTTCTCTTTGTTGCCCGATTCGATTTTTATGACTTATTTGCTTCTATGTTTTGGACATGTCCCCTCTTATTTAATCTTGATGTTTTTTTCATAATTAATCTGATTCATGATGCTTTGCCGTGTACATTCTGTTTATTGATACCATGATGCTTTGCCACATGTATTTTTCCTTCTGTTTTACGTGATGCTTTGCCATGTGCTGTTGTTTTAACACGATGCTTTGCCGTGAACGTTGTTGATTTTGTCTGTGGAGTTTACACGATGTTTTACCGTGATTGTTTGTGGATTTTACCGCGATGCTTTGCCGCGAATGTTTTATTTTGTCTGAGGATTTTATCTGTTGTTTCTACTTGATGTTTTGTCATGATTTGTTTTGATGATCTTTACCGCGATATTTTTCCGCGTATCTTTGTCTGTTTATGCATGATACTTTTCTATGTATATTGTTGATCTCATTTTCCGATTACATGATGTTTTTCCGTGTATTTCCGTTGACTTTTCGTTGTCTGATTACCATGAAATTTTGCCATGTGTATTATGTGATATCTTGTCTGTTTGACCATACATGATGTTCTTGCCGTGTATTGCATCCGTGTAATCTTGCTTGCCATTTACATGATGTTTTTCCATTTATCTATTTCTTTATTTCTATACCTTTTTTACCTAATCCAAGGGAATGGATTGTATGTTGATTTATTGTCATTGTGCATGTCCCTTTTTTGTTTCTTTACCTGTATTTGTTGTTCTTGGTTCTTAGAACCCCAACAACCCGTAGTTCCAAGAACTACGGATGCTCTGATTTCTCAAGTTCCTTTAGAGAATACGTAGGCACAAGGGCCCCAATCCTTGGCGAGCAACCTTTTCTTTTTTCACACACTTTCATTTTTTTACACCCTTTCCCTTTTTACATCGTAGCTCTGAACTACGATTGCTCTGACTTCCTATTAAGGATACGTAGACATAGGATTTCAAGATCCTAGAGAGCTAGCTTTTTATTTTTCCACCTCAGGCAATATTTTGTACGCTGGGCTTCATGGATAAGAACCTTGCCGCCTCTAAAGGCAATATTTTGTATGCAAGACTTCATGGCGAAGATCTTTGCTACTTCTTAAAGAAATATTTTGTATGTTGGACTTCATGGCGAAGATCGTTGCCGCCTATTAAGGCAATATTTTGTATAATGGACTTCATGGAAATGATCCTTGTTGCCTTTTAAGGTAGTATTTTGTACACTGTACTTCATGGAGAAGATCCTTGTCGCCTCTCAAGGCGATATTTTGTATGTTGTACTTCATGGAGAACATCATTTCCACTTCTTAAGGCATTATTTTGTATGCTAGACTTCGTGGTGAATATCCTTGTTGCCCCTCAGGGTAATATTTGTACACCAGACTTCATGATGAAGATCCTTGCTGCCTCTCAAGGAAATACAAATAGGCTACCTAACTCCTCACTTGAGGGACTTAGAGTTTCCTAAGGTGGGACATAACATATAAATCTCTCCCTAGACGTGTGACCCAAGTCTATCCAAAGAGACTTGGTCTTAAATCTTGTTTAAGGGGTTAGTAGAAGTCCTTCCCGAGAGGGTAAATGCCTTGCCTGAAGGACTTATAGTCTCATAAGCCAGGCTACACATAAATTTATCTGAGGGACTTATAATTCTCAGGCTATTTAAACTTTTTGCCTTAGGAACTTAGAGTTTCCTCGGGCGTGACCGAACATAGAAGTCTCTCCTAAGAGCCGCGACCAATGTCTAGCCTAAGAGATTTGGTCTCAAGTCTTGTTTGAGGGCTTAATAGAAGTCCTGCCTGCGAGGGTCAATATCTCTCCTAAAGGACTTAATATCTCATCAGCCAGCTGCACATAACTTCATCTAACGGACTTAGAATTCCCATACTATTTAAACTCTTTGCATGATGGACTTAGAGTTTCCTCTGGTGGGACTAGACATAGAAACCTCACCCAAGAGGCGCAACCGAAGTCTAGCCTAAAAAACTTGGTCTCAAGTCTTGTCTGAGGGCTTGATAGAATTCCCGCATGATAGAGTCAATGCCTCGCCTGAAGGACTTATAGTTTCATCAACAAGGCTACATATAACTTTGTTTGAGGGACTTAGAACTCCCAGACTAGTTAAACTTTTTGTTTGAGGGACTTAGAGTTTCCTCAGGCGGAACCAAACATAGAAATCTTGCCTTAGAGACGTGACTGAAGTCTAGCCCAAGAGATTTGGTATAAAGACTTATTTGAGGACTTGATAAAATTCCCGCCCGATAGGGTCAATGCCTTGCCTGAAGGACTTATAGTCTCATTAGTCATATTACATATAACTTTGCTTGAGGAACTTAGAATTTCCAGGATAAATAACACCCGCCCGAGGGACTTATAGCTTTCATCAGTCAAATAGTATAATAATACTAAAAATCCCAAAGCCCAATCGGCCAAGCACGCCGCACATATCATCAAGAGACTTAGGGCCTCAGGATACTCCCCCGCTCCATGGTCTAAAAACACTTTTCCCTCTATCAAAGAACTCATGCATAAGGGACTATTTAAGGTTATATACCTGGCAAGGGTGGGAGCTGTGATGCCTCTAGGAAGGGCGAAAAAACATATGTCGCCTTCAGGGAGGTATCGCATATCCCCATCATTTTTCTCTCACCTAGTTACGGGAAACGTGAGATACGACGTTTTCTTGGGTAGAGAGAAGTCAGGGTCAATAGTTGACCCACGTCTCCCTAGGAAATAGGGATTCTATGGTCCACCATTGACTGAGTGGGCGGTGACAATTCCCAAGGAAACCCTAGGCCCAAGGCCTCTATGAATACTTATCCTCCCAATGGGACATGACATATCTTAACTCATACAGATCACACCTTACATATTATTACCCTAAAGCATCATGCTTATAGACAAAGTCTCTTGCCTCACGTGAGCAAATCCTCTTAACCATCATAAAAACCACTATACAGAGCTTCAAGCCGTCGTGGAAATCCCTAAACACCATACACCGTAATATACCTACTAAGACCTCTAAGAACCCTACCCTTGCAGACGTAACATACACACCTGTACTTTTTTACCGGTACAAAATAAAAGACCAATCTAAATTTTCTCGTATTTCGGGTCAGATTTTAAAAGATTTCATATTAAAAAAATTTAAAATTATTTTAAAATATTTTAAAAGACCTAAATAGTAATAAATTTATATTAAACAAAATAGTTGTTCTAGAAAAAGAATTAAACCAAATAGTGAAATATCTTATATATATATATATATATATATATATATATATATATATATATATATATTTGAATTTTTTATAGTGAATTAATTAAAAAATTGCCAACTTATACTGTGGTGAATTCGTTGATGAGAAATTTAGTATGTACGAAAGAGGAGAAGTTGTTGATTTAAAAGTAGAAGTTTACATGTGAAGTTATTTTGAGTTTTTAAGTTGCTTCACGAAGTTAGGTTATAGTGCCATAGAGGAAATATATTATAGGGATCCCACATTTTGGATGAATATGTTGGTTGATGACAAAGGTGCCTCAGGGATTGCTATATTTATAGGGTGCATCTAAGTGTTGATATCTATATTCAACACACATTGTCTCAACCTATGTATTATGATGGTCCCCTTGATGAGATAGAAGTAGATGACGATGACATTGTAGATGAGAGTGAAGAAGTGCTTGTTGCAATTTATGAAGAAGTAATTAATGGGAAGTTGATGGGTAGGGAGTGAAGGAAATTAAGATGAATGAAATTGAGGCAAATGAAACTGAGCTGAAGGAAAGTGAGGTAAATGAAGTTGAGTTGAATGTAAATAAGGTAAATGAAGTTGAGTTGGATGAAAGTGAGGTAAATAAAGCTGAGGAAAATCATGATAATGTGCATGAGGGTGGTGAGGTTCATGATAATGTTAGTTCTGATGACACTGAGCATGAGAGCTTCAATTATTATTGTGCTTTGGAGGTAGCTTTTGATGATGAATTTGGTGAGTATGATGATGAATTGGCTGAGGAAGATGAAATGGCTAATCTAATTGACTATGTACATGAAGATGATCAAGAGGGTAACAACAAAAAAAGGAAAGAAAAGTGGGGAGAAAACAAGGAAGAATTTAAAAGGAGTGATAATGAGAGTGAAGATCTAGAAAGTGGATGTGAGAGGATGATATCACTAGAGTTAGGAAAATTAAGTACCCCATGTTCAAGTTACAAAAAGACATATCCAATTACAAATGAGAGGCGGGAATGTATTTTAGTACCAAATGTAATTTTAAGGAAGCAATAACCTTATATGCAGTCCAATATGGTAGAAACTTGAAGTTCACTTAAAATGACAAGGTAAGGGTGAGAATTAGATGTAAAGATGAATGTGAGTAGGAAGCATATTGTGCTAAGTTATCTAATGAGGATTCTTGGCAACTAAGGAAGGTAGTTGACATTCATAGTTGCAGTAGAGAGTATAATGTGAAGACGATGAGCACTAAATGGTTGATCAAAAGGGTTCAAAATTCCTTGAAAGACAATCCTAGGATGAAGATTAAGGATATAAAGGAAAAGGAACAAAAGAAAAGGAATGTAGGGGTTAACAAGACTAAGGGCATAAGATCTAGATTTGTAGCTAAAGACGTGGTTGATGGTTCTTTCCTAGGGTATTATACTAGAATTTATGACTATTTCCACAAGCTATTAAGATCAAACCCAGGGTCAATAGTAAAACTAAATGTTCAACCTGTTCATGAAGGTATTGGTGATCATAGACCCCATTTCAGAAGGCTATACATATGTTATGTAGCATGTAAGGAGAGCTTCAAGTTATATAGACATTTCATAGGCCTTGATGGTTTCTTTTTGAAAGGTCTTTGTGGAGGGTAATTCCTGAAAGCCATAGGTAGAGATCCCAATGATCAAATGCTGCCAATAGCTTTTGCAGTAGTGGAGGGTGAAAATAAGGTTAGCTGGACATGGTTTTAAGAGATGCTTATTCATGACCGTGGAGGTAGAAATGAGTGTCTCACATATACACTCATTTGTGATAAAAAAAAGGTATCTTATATTTCTGATTACATTGTGTTGTTATAATTATGTTTTATGTATTTTCATTTCTAACTGATGTTATAGTTCTGATGATATAGGGTCTATTACCTGTAATGGATGACCTACTACCTAGTGTTGAACAAAGATTCTGTGTCAAGCACCTGTATAACAACTTTAGGAAGAAGTTTCCTAGTAATATGGAAGGCTGCAAAATCAACATACTCACAAGCATGGAAAAGAGAAATTAAAGGAATAAGAGTTGTCAATGAAGATGCCTTCAAACACATGTTGAGCACCCCACCAAGATTCTAGAGTCGATCATACTTTAAGACACATAACAAGTGTGATGTTGTTCTTGATAAAAAGAATTGTAACCAAGACTACAGTTGGGCTGACAACAAGAAGGACTACACAAACAAACAGAACCACACCAAAGAAGAAAATTTAGTTTAAATTAGAATAATCTGTCATGTTGTCTATTGAACTCAGTTTAAGTTATAAGTTAGTTTAAGTTTGAACCTGTGTCCTTATGCAATGTGCTTTGGATATGTAATGTGTTTTAAACCTATGTTGTTATGCAGAATATGTTATGTGTTCTGAACCTATGTTGCAATGGAAAATATTAGTCGTATACACAACATATTAGTAATGTGTTTTGGTATAAATCAACAATGCCTTATTTTCTCTATTTTGGTATAATGTGTTTTGGTTTAAACCATAAATTGGTTGGTTATATGTCTCAACTGATGTAAACTAGACAATTATGTTTTATGCCACTGATAAAAAAATTATGTGCCAACTAATAAACTGATGTAAACCATCCAAACTGATGTAACCAGTTCAACTAATGCAAACAGATGTTGTTCTTGCATTAAATGATACAAACTGGAAACATTAATTGATACAAACATTAACTATACTTACAAGCATGAAATAAATTATCTGATAAAGTTATGCCATTCAAACTGGTACAAACATATTCAAATTGATACACTTATTACAACATCCTAAATACCAACACACATAAAACAATACAAAATATGCTCTTCCAAATTTTTTTCATTTCACCATCTTCTTCATTTGAATTTGTAGTTCCCTAAACTGTTGCTTCAGTTCCTCATTTGTACCATTAAGATATTCTATATATATATATATATATATATATATATATAAATTGGTCAATATTTTAAAATAATTAAGACATAAAACTTATTTAAATGATTTGAATTTATTATTATGATTTATTTCAAATATATGGAAAGATATATATATATATATATATATATATATATATATATATATATATATATATATATATAAATTGGTCAATATTTTAAAATAATTAAGACATAAAACTTATTTAAATAATTTGAATTTATTATTATGATTTATTTCAAATATATGGAAAGATATATATATATATATATATATAAATTGGTCAATATTTTAAAATAATTAAGACATAAAACTTATTTAAATAATTTGAATTTATTATTATGATTTATTTCAAATATATGGAAAGATATATATATATATATATATATATATATATATATATATATATATATATATATATATATATATATATATATATATATATATATATATATAAAATAAAAATATCATTATAAATAAATAGCCAATCTCAATATTCTCATATTTCAGTTTTAAGTTTAAAATATTTATATTATAAAATTTAAAATTTTTTTTATTAAAGTTATTTTGAAAGTATTGGATTCTCCTAAATAGTAATTAATTTAAATTACACAAAATAGTTCTTCCAAAATAAAGAATAAAACAAAATAGTGAAATATCTTCTAAGTATACATTATAATATATATATATATATATATATATATATATATATATATATATATATATATATATATATATATATATATATATATATATAGAGAGAGAGAGAGAGAGAGAGAGATTAATTGGAATACACTGTCAGTGTAAAACTACTTTACACTGTCATCCAATTAGAATTAGTTATTTTGACACATATTTATAGAATTAAAAATAAAAGAAATTAAATTATAAATAAATCATTTTAATAACTACTTCTTCCATGTTTCTCTCTTCTCATGTGTCAAAATAATTAATTATAATTGGATGGCAGTGTAAAGTAGTTTTACACTGACAGTGTATTCCAATTAATCTCATATATATATATATATATATATATATATATATATATATATATATATATATATATATATATATATATATATATATTTATAATTATCATTATTAATAAAAATATATATAAATATTTTCCTATTTTAGGTTTAATTTTGAAAGATTTTATATTAATAATTTTAAAAGATCTTAATAAAAAATTATTTTAAAAGTTTCAAATACACCTAAAAAGTAATAAATTTAAATCAAACAAAATTATTCATCCAATAAAATAATTAAGCAAAATAGTGAAATATCTTTTAAATATACATTTAATAAATTTATTTCCATATATTTAAAATAAATCGCAATAATAAATTCAAATCAATTAAATATATATTTTGAATTAATTATTTTATAAAATTGACCAAGTAATACTATATTTATTCCCCTCATTTTAACAATACATGAATTGTCCAACTAATCATTTGACTCGATTCATCCCCTCATTTTAAGAATATCATTATAAATAGCAAATCAATTTTATTATTTTATTATCCCATATCCAATTTTAAGAGATGAAGATGATTCACATTATTTTTTCTTTTGTTGCTCTTCTCTCATTATATGTCCCATATGCTGCTTCTGTTAACATTGATTTCTGTGTAGCAGATTTATCACTTCCAAAAACTCCATTAGGGTATCAATGCAAGTCAGAAAAAGATGTAACAGTCAATGATTTCGTTTTCTCTGGCTATGTAGCTGGAAATGCAACAAAGCCTTTTAATACTGGAACCACCTTCGTAAATGTCGATAAATTACCAGGTCTTAATGGACTTGGTATCGCTACATTAAGAGGGGACATTGGTATAAACGGGAGTGTGCCATTGCACTCCCATCCTGATGCAACTGAGCTAGTTATCATTGTTAAAGGTCGAGTGAAGGTTGGATTTATCACATCAACAAAAGTGTTTTTGAAAGATTCTAAACCTGGTGATGTTATAGCTATTCCAAAAGGACAACTGCATTTTCTAGTAAACACTGGTGCCAAAAAAGGTGTTTTCTTTGCAGCATTTAGTAGCTCAGATCCTAGCACACATATAATTGATTTGATATTATTTGGCAACGATTTATCAACCTCTGTACTTTCACAGACTACACTACTTGATGTAGCACAGATTAAGAAGCTTAAGGCTGCGTTTGGTGGCAAGAACTAGGACTGCTTACTTCTTTTAAAATAATTATGTTATTTGAGGAATAATTCATGAGAATAGTATAATTCTTAATAATTTTAAGTATTATATCAATGTTTTTTACCACTAATTTGTATGGCATTAATATTTTAATAAAATTTAATTTAAAGAGTTTCTTGTTCATATCATTAGGGATTTTGATCCCTTAAATCCGCTCAACATCATAGATATATAACAGTCAAATTACAAATATCAATTTGCACAAAATTTATTTAGATTAATATTGAAGTTAACAAAGACTAATATTCGTTTTCCATTTAATAATTTGTTTTATTCAAAAGTTAAAAAAATGATGATATCTAATTAGACAATAATGTGTCAGCTCTGTTTGGGAATTAGGATTGATGTATATTCTTGATATAATGACATTATAAGAAAATACATCTTTGCGAGGTGAAAAATCCCTCACACGGTAAGAAATCTCCTCGCAGCGCTTAATTTTTTGAGGGATGTAAACACATCGCAAAAACGCTTGTTCAACTACGTGCCAGATAGATTACAGAGAGTTGACATGCTTGTGTAATAGCTAAGGGTTCCAAATGAGGAGGCACTAGAAACTTAAGATATATCGGGGAGTAGCGCAAAAGGTCGAGGAGTCGCATGTTAGCCAACAAAGGGAATGTAGGAAGGTTTTACCCTTTGTTTAGATGAAATTAAAGGATAAATTTTAATTTAGGGGGGATGTAATATCCCAAGTGTCCCTAATGCAATTCCATTTGTTAATTGGTAAATTCAAGCTTAATCAGAAGCTGAGAGTGCTAAGGAAATACTATAAGTATGGTTCTTATGATCAAGGGCAAAAATGACATTTTCTTCATGATCACTCTATAAGGTTATTGGAGACATTTCCCCCTCATTTTTCTCATTGTGTTTTCTTGGTAGAAATTAGAATTTAAAGAGAGTTGGAGGAGAAAGAGAGGAGGGACAAAAAAGAATAGGAGAGGGGAGAATCTCTTCATCAATCACCGTGTTTTTTAAGTTGTATGTGAAGGAAAGTTGTAGAATTGAGATTGTCGGATAAGGGATTTCAAGAATGAAGGTCATAGGCTGTAATAATCTCCATCTCAAACTTGTATTTCAGGTTCTTGACTCTAATATGAGTTCCTAGTTAGTCTTCCTTGGGTAGAAACTTGAGAATGATTGCATGTGGGGTTTAAGAGTTAGGGATCATGAGAGTTTGCTATGTAATCATGTAAGTGTTAAAGTTGAATTCTTCTATGCTATGTATGACCATGTACAAGTGAAATTTATTCTGGATATGCTATGAATATGTGAAAACCATGATATATTGCATGAGTTGTGCGTATAGTGTTCATGTGGGGTTTATGATTAATTGCCTGAAATCATGTCAATGCTGTGATTATTGAACTTGCATGTGTTGATTTCCATGTTTTTTGGTTCTCCAAGTATGTTAGTATATGTTAGGGATGGATAGGTTGTGGATTGGAGTGCTAAATATGGTGTTAGAACCTTGATTTTCGTAAAAAGTTATTGTAATGCTTGCTTATCTGTGAGATATTATCAAACTTTAGTATGATCAAAGGTAGCTTCTTGGTTCGACAGTTCGACAGTTGTTTAGCATGCAGTCGAAGGCTGTTCACATGCTGTTGTCGAAATAATGTATGTTGTAGTCGAAGTAGGGTCAAGCATGCAGCTGTCAGAAATGATAGATTTGTTAGCATATCGAATTGGGCTTGCTTGTTATGTCCACTTGTTTAAGTTAGCTTATACCTTAAGTTAGCTTGTAATGGGTAATTGTTAAAAAGCCCATTAGTTTAGTAAGTTAGGTTTTATTATAAATAACATACTAGTCTATCATCATAAGTGGGGTGCAAATCCTAATTAGGGTGAGAGGGTTATTTGTTATTCTTGAGTACTTGTAATCTGATTTAAAGAGAAAGTAAAGAATATCAGTTATAACCAATCCTTGATGTTCTTCTTCTTTTACCATCTTTTCTACTCTTGTTTGTTTCTTGATCATAAAGAAACAATTTATAATTTTTTTCAAGGCATCGGATTTCACAACAAATTGATGTGGTGAGCGTGGAGGAATATGTCTTCAACAAAGTATGAGATTTAAAAGTTCACCGGAGTGAACGATTTTGGTCTGTGGTGCTTGAAGATGAAAGCCCTACTGGTTCAGCAGAGTTGTTTGGAAGTGTTGAAGGGAGCTGTAGCCATGGACGTTGCGTTAACGGAAAAAGAAAGAACGAGTATGGTAGAGAAAGCCCACAGTGCCATCTTATTGAGCCTTGGTGATAAGGTTCTACAACAAGTTTTAAAGGAGACGACGGCGTCGAGGTTATGGGTGAAACATGAAAGTTTGTACATGACCAAATCGTTGGTCAATCGCCTCTAACTGAAGCAAGCTCCGTATTCATTCAAGATGAGTGAATACAAAGTTTTGGCTTAGCAGTTGGATATGTTCAACAAGCTGATTCTTGATCTTGAAAATATCGATGTCAAGATTGATGATGAAGATCAAGCGTTGTTGTTGCTGTGTGCTTTGCCCAGATCACATGCTCACTTCAAAGAAACTTTCTTGTATGGAAGAGAGTCTCTGACCTTTGAAGAAGTTCAGTCAACACTGTATTCAAAGGATTTAAATGAATGAAAGGAGAACAAGCCATCTTCAACTGGTGAAGGCCTGCCGGTCAAGGAGAAATTCACAAAGAGAGATGGCAAGTTCGACAAGAAGAAGGGTAAAAGTCAGCAGAAGTCTTATAGTGGTGATGCATCTATCATTCGATGTTATCACTGTAAGAAGGAGGGCCATACAAGAAAAGTGTGCCCTAAACGCCTGAATAATCATGGAGGTAAGAACAATGGCAATGCAACTATTGTGCAAGATGATTATGAATCATCTAATGTCCTTGTGGATTCGAGCAACAACTCTTGCAAAGAGTGGATAATAGATTCAGGTTGCACTTGGCACATGACTCCAAACAAAGACGTGTTTGAGGAATTATGTGATCAAGACAGTGGATCAATACTGCTGGGAAACAACAAATCTTGCAAATTTGCAGGTATTGGATATGTGACTGTGAGATTCAAGCTCAGTGATGAGTCAATAAGGCTATTGACTGAAGTCAGGTATGTACCTGATTTGAAGAGAAATTTGATTTCTCTTGGTGAATTCGACAAGAAGGGATATGTTTTTCAAGGAGAGAAAAGTATCCTAAGAGTCATGAAGGGGTCGAAGGAAGTCTTGAGAGGCATGAAGAAACAAGGATTGTATACCCTTGAGGCTGAAGTTGCAAGTGGTTTGACAAATGTTGCATCCACGAAACCTTTGTCGAAGACAAAAATTTGGCACATACGATTAGGCCATGTCAGTGAAAGGGGTCTGGTTGAATTGGGGAAACAAATTCGAAAAACTGAAATTTTATGAACCCTGTGTACTTGGAAAATCTTACAGAGTGAAGTTCAATAAAGGAAAACAAAGAACACATGGATCCCTTGATTACATCCATGCTGATCTTTAAGGGCTTGCGAGGTGTCCATCACACTCAGGCGCAAGGTATTTTCTATCCATAGTTGAGGATTATTCCAGAAAGTTATGGGTATTCATCCAGAAGACTAAGGATTAAACTTTTTAGAAATTTCAAAGGTTGAAAGTGTAACACCCCATTTTAATTATTTAGACGTCTTGCATTATTTTATTTGTGTGACCTTGTTTGGGGGTGTGTTCGAGTGCGATGGGAGGGTTATGGTAGGACATTACTGTTAAATGTGGGGTTTAGACCATAAATAATAAGGTGGGGTGACTTAGTACTATTATTAATAGGATTATTATTATTATTACTATTGTTATTATTATTACTAATATTATTATTATTATTATTATCAGTAATATTAATATTAGTGTGGCAATTTTGTTGAATTAAAATAAAATAAGATAATTCGTTATTGGGCTGATGAGGGGCAGTTTGGTAATTAAGTGGTGATTAGTGAAAATTAAGGGTTTTAGAGTTAATCAGAATTTTGGGAGAGAAAGAGAAAGACTTGGGAGAAAGGAAGATCAAGGGTGTGCTAGAGCTTGCATTTGATCAGGATTTCCGCAGGAATTCTTCAAGATTCGAGGTAAGGGGGAGAAAAGGGTTCAATATTGGTGTTTTATCCATGATGGGGTAGTGGGGAGTCCTTAACCCCGTAGGATTTCATATGCAAAATCGTTGTGTTGTTGATTTGTTGTATATGCCCGTTATGAATCTGAAATCGTGCATGAATCGATGTGTGTTTTCGTGATTTTCTGTTGATGATGCTGTTGTGTATGAACTTGTACTGATAATCTATTGATTGGATTCAATTGGGAAAACGATTTGAGATTATAGACCTATAAAACATGTAGTAATTCTAGGTACAAGAGAAAAGATGAAAATTGGACCTAAAATCAATGTAGGAACGATTATAGGACTGGTTGGAAGTGAAGAAGTGTGGAAATCGTAGCAGAGTGCAGAATGGTGAGGTCTTTGGTGATTTGCTTAATAGATCTGGCCATACGCGTATCAGGTAAGGTGATACGCGTATGGGAAAGCTGATACGCGGCAATACGCGTAAGTAAGTGAGGCAATACGTGTAATGGGAAGGCCGTACGCGTATTGTATTGGGATTTGGAAAATTCAGCGTGAAGAGGTCTCTGTCCGTACGCGTACGGCATAAGGCAATGCGCGTAAGGACTTGGGCATTGTGAGGAGATACGCGTACGAAGGGAGTCAATACGCGTATGGGTTGGGCGAGCGAGCTGGAAATACGCGTATGGCATGGGGCAATACGCGTATGGCCAGCAAAGTTACAGAATTTTACCGTGTCGCGATTTCTTTCCCGTTTTCGCGTCCGATTCGGTTTCTTTTGGTTTGAGAGGTTGGGAATAGGTGCCAGGTGCTGGGAAATAAAACGTTGGTGATGAAAATATTAATTTTAATAATTTTAATTGATTAATTAATTAATTAGGTGTTTGGTGTGTATGAAGCAAATTACTTGACGATGGTGTTGATGATATGTATGATGTGATCAGGAGGATCGTGTGCATGTATTTACACTTGTATACATGTTTTGTTGTGCAGAGTTGAGTCTTGCATATTCATGGTGATTGGTGGGGTGAATCATTGCTCAGGAGGAGTGTATGTGATTCATCCGTACTCCTATATGGAGAATGGTGGGGGATAGATCATTGCCAAGTAGAGGTGTATGTGATCTATCCGGGGTTCGATTGAATGAACCAATGAGTCGGTACCGCATGCATGGTGTCGTGTTGCATTATATTATTATTTGACGTTGTTGATGTTATTGGACAGTAGGTTGTGTTGGTGTGTTGTTGACTTATATATGTGAATGCTACCTTGTTATCATGTATTTATTCACCGATAATATTGAATGTGATTTCTCACCCCTTTGTTGTTGTTGTTGTGTCTATGCTTCTTCGGAAGTACAGATAACCCAGGTACTTAGGTCGCTTGGATGTTTGTGTTGCCTGTTCGAGTCTATAGGAGTGCTCTGATACGTAACACGGGATGTCGGGATGTTTTTTATTTTTTTTGTAGTTGTTTTGATTTTATTACATTCTTTGTTACGTATTCCATTTTATTGAATTATTTTATGGAGAACCTTGTTTTAAGGAACTATTGGTGCATTTGGGCAGATGGCCGTGAATTTGAAACTAAATTATTATTTCCACTGATTCTTTAGTTAATTTAATACAATAAAGAGCTTATATTGGTTTTGATGATGTGACATTCCACTCTTGGTGAAAAACTCTGATTTTACAGTATTATTTAGTATTTCAATACTGTATTAGGAAAGTGGGGTGTTACAATTGGTATCCGAGCAGGTCGGTCCGTCCGGCCAGGTGTAGTAGTCGAGTATGTCCTTAGTATAGGAGTTGTAGGGTGTTCTGACCATATGTTTATTATTGAACAGTATGGCAGGAAGGAATGATGCTGCTCTTGCTGCTGCTATGCAAGCCATGGCACAAGCTGTAGAGAATGCCAACCAGGGTGGAGGTGCTCAGTTTCGTGACTTAGCACAGTTTCAGAGTAACAAGCCGCCTACATATAAGGGAGGTATCTTGGATCCAGAAGCTGCACAGAAATGGCTGAAGACGGTGGAAAAGATCTTCAGGACCATGGAATGCAGTGATGCGCAGAAGGTACGATTTGGTACTCATATGCTGGAAGGAGAGGCTGAGGCTTGGTGGGACAACAGTCGTCAGCGATTGGAAGCTGCAGGTACTGAGATTACTTGGGCTGTGTTTCAAGCTGAGTTTCTGGAAAAGTATTTTTCGGAAGACATTCGTAGTGCAAAAGAGGTTGAATTTTTGGAGCTGAAGCAGGGTGATAAGACTGTTGCAGAGTATGCCGCTAAGTTTGAGGAGCTGGTTCAGTATTGTGCTCATTACAATACTGAAGAAGCTATGACTTCGAAGTGTTTGAAATTTGAGAACGGGCTGCGTCCCGAGATCAAATTGGGTATTGCTTGTCAGAAGATAAGAAACTATCCAGAGCTGGTAAGCAGAAGCAAAATTTATGATAATGACAACAGAGCCAGGATTGCTCATTACAAAGCTGTGAATAAGAAGAAAAATAAGCAGAGATTTGGAGGTACTCCTTACAGTGCTCCAGCTGATAAGGGGAAACAGAAAACTGATGTGGGGAAGAAACCAAAGGAGAAGGGAACAAGTGCTGACACTCTCAAGTGCTTCAGATGTGGTGGCGTGGGTCACCGTGCTAACAACTGTCAGAATGAGGTGAAAAAGTGCTTCAAGTGTGGCAAAGCATGTCATGTTATAGCTGATTGCAGAGCCACTATGCCTACTTGTTATAATTGTGGAGAGAAGGGTCACATCAACACTCACTGTGAGAAGCCGAAGAAGTCTCAGGCATCTCAATCTGGTGGGAAAGTGTTTGCCTTAGTGGGAGCTCAATCCACTGATGAAGAGCGTTCCATCAAAGGTATTTTCTTTATTAATGATGTTCCTTTGATTGCTATCATTGACACGGGTGCAACGCACTCGTTTATTTCTGTTGATTGTGTGAAAAGATTAGGGATTATCCCGTCTACTCTAGAGCAGAGGATGACGATTGAAACTCCGTCTATTGGTTCTGTGGTTACTTCTTTGGTGTGTTTGAAGTGTCCGCTGACCATATTTGGTAGAGATTTCAGAGTGGACTTGATTTGTTTGCCACTCGGTAATCTTGATGTTATTTTGGGGATGAACTGGTTGGAGTTCAACCGGGTTTATATTGATTGCTTCAGGAAGATGTTACTGTTTCTTACTCCTAAAGAAGAAGCATTAGCAGATTCGCTGTCTAGTAAGGAGTTGAGGGCGTTGTTGGAAGATGAAGCGAAGCTGTTTGCAGTATTTGCCTCGTTATCTGTTGAAAGCAAGACTTCAGTTAATGAATTACCAGTAGTGAATGAATTTCCCGAAGTGTTTCCAGATGACATCACAGAATTGCCTCCGACAAGGGAAGTTGAATTTACTATTGATCTTGTACCGGGTACCAGACCTATCTTTATGGCACCGTACAGGATGTCTGCATCAGAGTTGGCAGAGTTGAAGTCTCAGGTTGGGGAATTGCTCGATAAGAAGTTTATAAGACCAAGCGTGTCGCCGTGGGGAGCTCCAGTGTTGTTGGTGAAAAAGAAAGATGGTAGTATGCGTCTGTGCATTGATTACCGTCAGTTGAATAAAGTGACCATTAAGAATAAGTATCCACTTCCTAGGATTGATGACTTAATGGATCAGCTGGTAGGAGCTCGTGTTTTCAGCAAAATTGATCTGAGGTCGGGTTACCATCAGATTAGAGTAAAGGAAGGTGATATTCAGAAGACTGCTTTCAGAACTCGCTACGAACATTACGAATATGCAGTGATGCCTTTCGGAGTGTCTAATGCGCCAGATATATTTATGGAATATATGAATCGTATTTTCCATTCTTATCTGGATCAGTTTATCATGGTATTTATTGACGATATACTGATTTATTCTAAGTCTGACGAAGAACATGCAGGTCACTTGAGAATTGCATTGCAGGTGTTGAAAGATAATAAGTTGTTTGCGAAGTTCTCGAAGTGTGAATTCTAGTTGAAGACGGTGAGTTTCTTGGGTCATGTTATTTCTGGTGATGGTATAGCGGTGGATCCATCTAAAGTAAGTGCAGTACTTCAGTGGGAAACTCCGAAGACAGCAATGAAGATTAGAAGCTTTTTGGGTTTGGCAGGTTATTATAGAAGATTCATTAAAGGGTTTTCTAAATTGGCGTTGCCATTGACTCAGTTAACCAGGAAGAATCAAGCTTTTATCTGGGATGCTGCTTGCGAAGAAAGTTTTGAGGAATTAAAGAAGAAATTGACTACATCACCAGTGTTAATTTTACCAAGTCCAACTGATTCTTTCGTAGTGTATTGTGATGCGTCTAAAATGGGATTAGGCGGTGTGTTGATGCAAAATGGCAAGGTAGTGGCTTATGCTTCAAGACAGTTGAGGGTGCATGAGAGGAACTATCCTACTCATGATCTTGAATTAGCTGCAGTGGTGTTCGTGTTAAAAATCTGGAGGCATTATTTGTATGGATCAAGATTTGAAGTATTCAGTGATCACAAGAGTTTGAAATATTTATTCGACCAGAAGGAATTGAATATGAGGCAGAGAAGGTGGTTAGAGTTCTTAAAGGATTATGATTTCAATTTGAGTTACCACCCGGGAAAGGCTAATGTTGTGGCAGATGCTTTCAGTCGGAAGACAATCCATATGTCTGCGCTAATGGTGAAGGAAATGGAATTGATTGAACAGTTCAGAGATTTGAGTATGGTTTATGAAACTACACCGGGAAGTATCAGATTGGGTATGCTGAAAGTGAATAATGACTTTTTGGATGTAATTAAAGAAAATCAGAAGTTGGATGTGAAATTGGTGGACTTGATGCCTACATGGGGAGATGATCCTGATAGCTATTTAAAGTTGATAATGTTGGTGTGTTGAGATTCCGGGGCAGGATTTGTGTGCTAGATAATGTGGAATTGAAAAAAGCAATCTTAGAAGAAAGTCATCGGAGTAGCTTGAGTATTCATCCGGGAGCTACAAAGATGTACCATGATTTGAAGAAGTTGTTTTGGTGGTCCGGTATGAAGAGGGACATAGCTCAGTTTGTCTATGCTTGTTTGACATGTCAGAAGTCAAAAGTAGAACACCAGAAGCCTTCAGGATTGATGCAACCATTAGAGATTCCTGAATGGAAATGGGACAGTATTGCTATGGATTTTGTGACTGGTTTGCCAAACACGGCGAGAGGCTTTGATGCTATTTGGGTAGTGGTGGATCGACTTACGAAGTCCGCACATTTTATACCAATTAACATCAGTTTTCCATTGACGAAGCTGGCGGAGATTTATGTCAGGATAATTGTGAAGTTGCATGGTGTTCCGTCGAGCATAGTTTCGGATAGAGATCCGAGGTTTACTTCAGAATTTTGGAGGAGTCTGCAGGAAGCCTTGGGTTCTAAGTTGAAGTTGAGCTCGGCGTATCATCCACAGACCGATGGTCAGTCAGAGAGGACTATCTAGTCGTTGGAGGATTTGCTGAGAGCCTGTGTATTGGAAAAAGGTGGTGCGTGGGATACTCATTTGCCTTTGATTGAGTTCACGTACAAAAATATCTACCATTCTAGCATTGTATGGTAGGAGGTGTAGGACACCTCTGTGTTGGTATGTAACAGGTGAGAATGTGGTGCTTGGACCTGAAATTGTGCAATAAACTACTGAGACAATTCAAATGATCCGTGAAAAGATGAAAGCGTCTCAGAGTAGACAGAAAAGTTACCATGATAATCGGAGGAAGGAATTGGAATTCAGTGAAGGTGATCACGTGTTCCTAAGAGTTAACCCAGTGACCGGTGTGGGTCGTGCTTTGAAATCTAAGAAGTTGGATCCTAAGTTTATTGGACCGTATCAGATCTTGCAGAGAGTTGGTGAGTTGCCTACAGAGTGGCGTTGCCACCGGAACTTTCGAACTTGCATGACGTGTTTCATGTGTCGCAACTTCGGAAGTATGTTCCAGATCTGTCTCAGGTGATTCAGAGAGACGAAGTTCAGATCAGGGAGAATCTTACAGTAGCGAAGATGCCGTTGAGGATCGAAGATCGTAAGATGAAGCAACTCAGGGGGAAGGAGATACCCCTGGTGAGAGTAGCTTGGGGAGGTGCTGCAGGTGGCAGTGTGACCTGGGAATTGGAAAGCAGGATGCGAGAGTCGTATCCATAATTGTTTCCATCAGGTAATTTTCGAGGACGAAAATAATTTAAGTGGGGGAGAGTTGTAACACCCCATTTTAATTATTTAGACGTCTTGCGTTATTTTATTTGTGTGACCTTGTTTGGGGGTGTGTTCGAGTGCGATGGGAGGGTTATGGTAGAACATTACTGTTAAATGTGGGGTTTATACCATAAATAATAAGGTGGGGTGACTTAGTACTATTATTAATAGGATTATTATTATTATTATTACTATTGTTATTATTATTACTAATATTATTATTATCAGTAATATTAATATTAGTGTGACAATTTTGTTGAATTAAAATAAAATAAGATAATTCATTATTGGGCTGATGAGGGGCAGTTTGGTAATTAAGTGGTGATTAGTGAAAATTAAGGGTTTTAGAGTTAATCAGAATTTTGGGAGAGAAAGAGAAAGGCTTAGGATAAAGGAAGATCAAGGGTGTGCTAGAGCTTGCATTTGATCAGGATTTCCGCAGGAATTCTTCAAGATTCGAGGTAGGGGGAGAAAAGGGTTCAATATTGGTGTTTTATTCATGATGGGGTAGTGGGGAGTCCTTAACCCCGTAGGATTTCATATGCAGAATCGTTGTGTTGTTGATTTGTTGTATATGCCCATTATGAATCTGAAATCGTGCAGGAATCGATGTGTGTTTTCGTGATTTTCTTTTGATGATGTTGTTGTGTATGAACTTGTACTGATAATCTGTTGATTGGATTCAATTGGGAGAACGATTTGAGATTATAGACCTATAAAACATGTAGTAATTCTAGGTACAAGAGAAAAGATGAAAATTGGACCTAAAATTAATGTAGGAATGATTATAGGACTGGTTGGAAGTGAAGAAGTGTGGAAATCGTAGCAGAGTGCAGAATGGTGAGGTCTCTGGTGATTTGCGTAATAGATCTGGCCATACGCGTATCAGGTAAGGCGATACGCATATGGGAAAGCTGATACGCGGCAATACGCGTAAGTAAGTGAGGCAATACGCATAATGGGAAGGTCGTACGCGTATTGTATTGGGATTTGGAAAATTCAGCGTGAAGAGGTCTCTGTCCGTACGCGTACGACATAAGGCAATACGCGTAAGGACTTAGGTATTGTGAGGAGATACGCGTACGAAGGGAGTCAATACGCGTATGGGTTGGGCGAGCGAGCTGGCAATACGCGTATGGCATGGGGCAATACGCGTATGGCTAGCGAAGTTACAGAATTTTACCGTGTCGCGATTTCTTTTCCGTTTTCGCGTCCGATTCGGTTTCTTTTGGTTTGAGAGGTTGGGAATAGGTGCCAGGTGCTGGGAAATAAAACGTTGGTGATGAAAATATTAATTTTAATAATTTTAATTGATTAATTAATTAATTAGGTGTTTGGTGTATATGAAGCAAATTACTTGACGATGGTGTTGATGATATGTATGATGTGATCAGGAGGATTGTGTGCATGTATTTACACTTGTATACATGTTTTGTTGTGCATAGTTGAGTCTTGCATATTCATGGTGATTGGTGGGATGAATCATTGCTCAGGAGAAGTGTATGTGATCATCTGTACTCCTATATGGAGAATGGTGGGGGATAGATCATTGCTAAGTAGAGGTGTATGTGATCTATCCGGGGTTCGATTGAATGAACCAATGAGTCGGTACCGCATGCATGATGTCATGCTGCATTACATTATTATTTGACGTTGTTGATGTTATTGGAGAGTAGGTCGTGTTGGTGTG
Organism: Lathyrus tuberosus; assembly: GCA_022829125.1. Lineage (NCBI taxonomy): Eukaryota > Viridiplantae > Streptophyta > Magnoliopsida > Fabales > Fabaceae > Lathyrus > Lathyrus tuberosus. Next base: position 996,155 of record JALAZF010000676.1, read on the forward strand.
TTGTTGACTTAAATATGTGAATGCTACCTTGTTATCATGTATTTATTCACCGATAATATTGAATGTGATTTCTCACCCCTTTGTTGTTGTTGTGTCTGTGCTTCTTCGGAAGTACAGATAACCCAAGTACTTAGGTCGCTTGGATGTTCGTGTTGCCTGTTCGAGTCTATAGGAGTGCTCTGATACGTAAAATGGGATGTCGGGATGTTTTTTATTTTTTTTTATAGTTGTTTTGATTTTATTACATTCTTTGTTACATATTCCATTTTATTGAATTATTTTATGGAGAACCTTGTTTTAAGGAACTATTGGTGCATTTGGGCAGATGGCCGTGAATTTGAAACTAAATGATTATTTCCGCTGATTCTTTAGTTAATTTAATACAATAAAGAGCTTATATTGGTTTTGATGATGTGACATTCCACTCTTGGTGAAAAACTCTGATTTTACAGTATTATTTAGTATTTCAATATTGTATTGGGAAAGTGGGGTGTTACAGAAAGACTCTATTCTAAAATCAGACTGGCAGAAAGGTCAAGAGGTTGAAAACTGACAATGGCCTTGAATTTTGTAATGAGGCATTCGACAACTTTTGTGCTGCCTCAGATATTGCAAGGCACAAAACTATTGCAGGTACTCCACAACAAAATGGTTTTGCGGAAAGGTTTAATCGAACTATTTTGGAAAGATTTAGATGCATGTTGAGTAGTGTCGGGTTAAAGAAGGTATTTTGGGCTAAGGCTGTTTCGACAACAACATATCTGATAAACAAATGTCCTTCGACAGCGTTAGATATTAAGACACCTGAAGAAGTTTGGTCGGGACATCCACCAAATCTCGAAAAATTGAGAGTATTTGGTTGCGTGGCCTATGCTCACATTAGGCAAGACAAGGTCGAACCTAGAGCTCTGAAATGCAAGTTCATGGGATACCCTGAAGGAGTCAAAGCTTATAGGCTATGGTGCCTAAAGCCAGGTCACAGGAGGTGTATCACCAGTCGAGATGTAGTTTTCAATGAAGTTGAGATGACCTTCAAGAAAACTGATGATGCTGACGAAGAGCTGGAACAGGGAGAGATTCCTGTTGAGGTGGAGCATGTTGATGCTGAATTGCATATCCCAGATGAAGTCGAAGAAGAAGCAAAAGATACCGAGGAAGTTGAGGAAAATGCCGATGACTACCTATTTTCAAGAGATATACCAAGGAGAGTCATCAAGCCACCTCAGAGACTTAGGTATGCAGATCTTATAGCGTATGCCTTAATCTCTGCAAGTGAGGTTCTAGACAAAGAACTTAGAGACTATAAGGAAGTTACGAGGAGTCGAAATAAGACTGAATGGCTGAAGGCCATGGACGATGAAATGAAATCTCTTCATGATAACAACACCTGGGAACTGATCAAGAAACCTGCTAGAGCCAGGTTAGTCAGCTTTAAGTGGATTTTCAAAGTTAAGGAAGGAATCGAAGGAGTGGCGTCGAAGAGATACAAGGCAAGATTGGTCGCTAGGGGTTTCACTCAGAAAGAAGGTGTCGACTTCAATGATGTATTCTCACATATTGTGAAGCACAAGTCCATTCGAATGTTGCTTGCCACGGTGGCACAGTTTGACCTTGAACTAGAACAAATGGATGTGAAGACTGCGTTCTTGTATGGTGATCTAGATGAAATAATCCTGATGAGGCAACTTGAAGAGTATGTCGAAAGGGGGAAGGACGATTATGTGTGCAAGTTGAAAAGATATTTATATGGACTGAAACAATCTCCTTGACAGTGGAATAGGAGATTCAAAAAATTCATGGCAAGCATAAGTTTCATTAGAAGTCAGTTCGACCACTGTGTTTACTTCAGATTTTGACCCGGTAATTCATTTGTTATTTTGTTGCTTTATGTGGATGATATTCCAATAGAAAGCAACAATGTCGAAGATGTAATGAGGGTGAAGGTTGAACTCAATAAGGAGTTTGACATGAAGGATCTGGGAGCTGCGTCTAGGATTCTAGGGATTGACATCCGAAGAGATAGAAAGCAGTCGAAATTATGCTAATCTTAAGAGGCATACTTATGGAAGATTCTCAAAAAGTTTGGTATGTCGAATTCAAATCCTGTTGTGACTCCGACAAACCCTCAATTCAAGCTGAGTATAGATCAATGTCCTAGTACTGACGTCGAAAGAGATTATATGAATAGCATTCCAGATGCTAATATTATGGTTTTTTTTATGTATGTTATGGTCTGTACTAGACCTGACATAGCATATGCAGTGAGTCTTGTAAGCAGGTACATGGCGAATCCTAGAAAGGCTCAAAGTGGATTCTAAGGTACATAAATGGATCTCTGAATAGTGTTCTAATTTATGGTGGAATTTTGGGTGAAGATAGTAAAGCAGAAATCGAAGGATATGTCGACTCTGATTATGCAGGTTGTATGGATTCCAGAAAATCTATTTCTGGATATGTGTTCACTATGTTCGGCATAACAATCAGTTGGAAAGCAACGCTTCAGAAGGTAATTGCCTTATCAACCACTGAAGCGGAATATAGTGCCTTAACTGAAGTTATGAAGGAAACATTGTGGCTTGAAGGTTTTGCAAAGGAGCTAAAACTTCAAGGTCGAGTTATCACTGTTAAATGTGATAATCAAAGTGCAATACACCTGTCAAAGAATTCAGCCTATCATGAACGAACCAAGCACATTGTTGTGAGGTTTCATTTTGTCAGAGGGGTAATCGAGCAAGGAGAAATCCAAGTGCTGAAGGTTTCAAAAGATCATAATGCTGCTGATATGATCACCAAGACATTGCCCAGTTGTAAGTTTTTCCACTATATGCAGTTGATAAAGTTACATGAAGAAAGCTAGTATGTTCCTTGATGTTATAGAGTTTGTTCCAAGGTGGATATTTGTGAGATATTTGATCAAACTCTAGTATGATCAAAGTTAGCTTCTTGGTTTGACAGTTTGACATATGTTTAGCATGTAGTCGAAGGTTGTTCACATGCTGTTGTCGAAGTAGTGTATGCTGTAGTCGAAGTAGGGTCAAATATGCAGTTGCTGGAAATGCTAAATTTGTTAGCATGTTCAATTGGGCTTGTTTGTTAAGTCCAATTGTTTGTTTTGCACCGTTGAACTTTCCAATCTCATACTTTGTTGAAGACATCTTCCTCCACGCTCACCGCACCAATTTGTTATGAAATTCGATGCCTTGAAACAAATTATAAACTATTTCTTTATGATAAAGAAATAAACAAGGGTAGAAAAAATGGTAAAAGAAGAAGAACAACAAGGATTAGTTATAACTGCTATTCTTTACTTTCTCTTTAAATCAGATTACAAATACTCAAGAATAACAAATAACCCTCTCACCCTAATTAGGACTTGCCCCCCACTTATGATGAGAGACTAGTATTCTATTTAAAATACAACCTGACATACTAAACTAATGAGCTTTTTAACAATTACCCATTACAAGCTAACTTAGGGTACAAGATAACTTAAACAATTGGACATAACAAACAAGCCTAATTCGACATGCTAACAAATCTAGCATTTTGGACAACTGCATGCTTGACCCTACTTCGACTACAGAATACACTACTTCGACAAAAACATATGAACGGCCTTCGACTGCATACTAAACATCTGTCGAACTGTCGAACCAAGAAGCTACCTTTGATCATACTAAAGTTTGATCCAATATCTCACAGATAACCAAGCATTACAATAAATTTTCACGAAAATCAAGGTTCTAACACCATATTTAGAACTCCAATCCACCACCTATCCATCCCTAACATATACTAACATACTTGGAGAACCAAAAAACATGGAAATCAACACATGCAAGTTCAATAATCACACCACTGACAAGATTTCTGGCAATTAATCATAAACCCCACATGAACACTATACACACAACTCATGCAATATCTCATGGTTTTCACGTATTCATAGCATATCCAGAATAAATTTCACTTGCACATGGTCACACATAGCATAGAAGAATTCAAATTTAACACTTACATGATCACATAGCAAACTCTCATGATCCCTAACCCTTAAACCCCACATGCAATCATTCTCAAGTTTCTACCCAAGGAAGACTAACTAGGAACTTACCTTAGAGTCAAGAACCTGAAATACAAGCTTGAGATAGAGATTATTACAGCCTATGACCTTCATTCTTGAAATCCCTTATCCAACAATCTCAATTCTACAACTTTCCTTCACATGCAACTTAAAGAACACGGTTATTGATGAAGAGATTCTCCCCTCTCCTATTCTTGTTTGTCCCTTCTCTCTTTCTCCTCTAACTCTCTTTAAATTCTAATTTCCACCAAGAAAACACAATGAGAAAAATGAGGGGAAAAGGTCTCCAATAACCTTATAGAGTGATCATGAAAAAAATGACATTTTTGCCCTTGATCATAAGAAACATACTTATAGTATTTCCTTAGCACTCTCATCTTCTGATTAAGCTTGAATTTACCAATTAACAAATGGACTTGCATTATGGACACTTGGGATATTACATCCCCCCTAAATTAAAATTTTTCCTTTAATTTCATCTAAACAAAGGATAAAACCTTCCTACATTCCCTCTGTTGGCTAACACGCGACTCCTTGACCTTTTGCAATACTCCCCGATATATCTTGAGTTTCTAGTGCCTCCTCATTTGGAACCCTTACCTATTACACAATCATGTCAACTCTCTGCAATCTATCTGGCAGGTAGCTAAACAAGCGTTTTTGCGATGTGTTTACATCCCTCGAAAAATTAAGCGTTGTGAGGAGATTTCTTACTTTGTTAGGGTTTTTTCACCTCGCAAAGATGGATTTTCTTATAGTGTCATTATATCAAGAATATACATCAATCCTAATTCCCAAAACAGAACTGACACATTATTGTCTAATTAGATATCATCATTTTTTTAACTTTTGAATAAAACAAATTATTAAATGGAACACGAATATTAGTCTTTGTTAATTTCAATATTAATCTAAATAAACTTTGTGCAAATTGATATTTGTAATTTGACTGTTATATATCTATGATGTTGAGCGGATTTAAGGGATCAAAATCCCTAATGATATGAACAAGAAACTCTTTAAATTAAATTTTATTAAAATATTAATGCCATACAAATTAGTGGTAAAAAACATTGATATAATACTTAAAATTATTAAGAATGATACTATTCTCATGAATTATTCCTCAAATAACATAATTATTTTAAAAGAAGTAAGTAGTCATAGTTCTTGCCACCAAACGCAGCCTTAAGCTTCTTAATCTGTGCTACATCAAGTAGTGTAGTCTGTGAAAGTACAGAGGTTGATAAATCGTTGCCAAATAATATCAAATCAATTATATGTGTGCTAGGATCTGAGCTACTAAATGCTGCAAAGAAAACACCTTTTTTGGCACCAGTGTTTACTAGAAAATGCAGTTGTCCTTTTGGAATAGCTATAACATCACCAGGTTTAGAATCTTTCAAAAACACTTTTGTTGGTGTGATAAATCCAACCTTCACTCGACCTTTAACAATGATAACTAGCTCAGTTGCATCAGGATGAGAGTGCAATGGCACACTTCCGTTTATACCAATGTCCCCTCTTAATGTAGCGATATCAAGTCCATTAAGACCTGGTAATTTATCAACATTTACGAAGGTGGTTCCAGTATTAAAAGACTTTGTTGCATTTCCAGCTACATAGCCAGAGAAAACGAAATCATTGACTGTTACATCTTTTTCTGACTTACATTGATACCCTAATGGAGTTTTTGGAAGTGATAAATCTGCTACACAGAAATCATTGTTAACAGAAGCAACATATGGGATATATAATGAGAGAAGAGCAACAAAAGAAAGAATAATGTGAATCATCTTCATCTCTTAAAATTGGATATGGGATAAGAAAATAATAAAATTGATTTGCTATTTATAAGGATATTCTTAAAATGAGGGGATGAATCGAGTCAAATGATTAGTTGGACAATTCATGTATTGTTAAAATGAGGGGAATATATATAGTATTACTTGGTAAAATTTGTAAAATAATTAATTCAAAATATATATTTAAATGATTTGAATTTATTATTACGATTTATTTTAAATATATGGAAATAAATTTATTAAATTTATATTTAAAAGATATTTCACTATTTTGCTTAATTATTTTATGGGTTAATACCCCTTTTGCCCCCTGCCATATGGGCGAAATCCCAAAAATAACTCTGTAAAAAAAAAAACACAGATTCCCCCCTTGTCATTTAAAGATTCCACTGTTTTGACCCCTCTTGAAATTCAGTCAACAATTTCTATGACGTGGCAATATTTTTTTATTTTTTATTATTATTTTTAATTATGTGGACGAATTATGTGACATTTTTATTATATTAAATGACATGTTGACATTTTATTTAATATTATTTTAAATTTAGAAATTGTAAAACTCTAAAATAGTGTGGAAGGGGAGATTCGAACCCATAACCTCCCTTTCATTTACAAGGGGCGCTACCACTAGGCTATGTTGTTAGTTGTTTTATTCTATTCTACTTAAATATATATATTACAAAATTGTTTCATATTAGTAATTTAATATTTAATATACAGTAATTTAATCTATAGTAATTTAATCTACAGTAATTTAATATTTATGTAACTAGATTAAATTACTATTTCGTTTTAACTATTTCATTTTAATATTTATGTAGATTAAATAGTAAACATTAAATATAAATATACTGAAATTATTAATTAATAAATTGAAATTAATTAATTAATAATTTCAGTATATTTATATTTAATGTTTACTAAATATTAAATTAAATTACTGTAGATTATTAATTATACTGAAATTATTAATTAATAAATTGAAATTAATTAATTAATAATAAAATGAAATTATTGTAACTATAATGTTTTAACTATTAATAATTTTCTATAATTTATTAACAGGGAAATTAAATTACTGTAGATTACTATTTAATTATTAATGTTTACTATTTAATCTACATAAATATTATTAATGTTTAATAATGTTTTAACTATTATATTTACTGTAGATTACTGTAGATTACTATTTAATTATAAATATTACTGTCTATTAATAATGTTTTAACTATTATATTTAATGTTTACTATTTAATCTACATAAATATTAAATTACTGTAGATTAAATTACTATAGATTAAATTACAATAAATTATTGAAATGAAATGAAATTATAATAAATTATTAATAGTTAAAACGAAATAGTTACAGTTAATTATTAAAATTAAATAGTAATTTATTAAAATGAAATATTAAAACGAAATAGTAATTTAATCTAGTAACATAAATATTAAAATGAAATAGTTAAAACGAAATAGTAATTTAATCTAGTAACATAAATATTAAAATGAAATAGTAATTTAATCTAGTTACATAAATATTAAATTACTGTAGATTAAATTACTATAGAATAAATTACTGTATATTAAATATTAAATTACTAATATGAAACAATTATGTAATATATATATTTAAGTAGAATAAAATAACACAACAAACATCATAGCCTGGTGGTAGCTTCCCTTTTAAATGAAAGGGAGGTCATGGGTTCGAAACTCCCCTACCATACTATTTTAGAGTTTTACAATTTCTAAATTTAAAATAATATTAAATAAAATGCCACATGTTATTTAATATAATAAAAATGCCACATAATTCGTCCACATAATTAAAAATAATAATAAAAAATAAAAAAATATTGCCACGTCATAGAAATTGTTGACTGGATTTCAAGAGGGGTCAAAACAGTGGAATCTTTAAATGACAATGGGAGAATCTGTGTTTTTTTTTACAGGTTGTTTTTGGGATTTCGCCCATATGGCAGGGGGCAAAAGGGGTATTAACCCTTATTTTATTGGATGAATAATTTTGTTTGATTTAAATTTATTACTTTTTAGGTGTATTTGAAACTTTTAAAATAATTTTTTATTAAGATATTTTAAAAGTATTAATATAAAATCTTTCAAAATTAAACCTAAAATAGGAAAATATTTATATTTTTTTATTAATATATATATATATATATATATATATATATATATATATATATATATATATATATATATATATATAAAAGATATTTCACTATTTTTGATCGTGAAGGCTGGATCAGATCCTGTAGAATCAGGTCGTCAAGTGCGTCAGGGATGCTGGTCGTATGGAGAGGAGGGGGGTGTACCTGCAAGGCACTCCGACGCTCAAGTGAGAAAGGGTCAGAGAAAAGGGGCAAGTACAAAGAATGAATTCTTAAGGTGAATATTGGGTACCTGACCCTCTCAAGCTAGAGGGTTTATATAGAGCCCCCAGCGCGTGGCCAACGGTCCTATTTTCGGGGCGAAATAACCGTTTTCCCCAAAGAATAGGTAACTGCCCAAACTAGCCGTTATGCCGGGCAAGGTGCCCAAAACTAGCCGTTATGTCGGGCATGAACGCAGCTCCGGGCACCTGTCCTTTGTTGTTCGGGCAGCGAGGAAGCCGTGCGTAACGAGCATCAACGCCGGGGAAGAACGTTGCATTCCTTGCCCGGTTGGAGGGGCAGAAAGGTCGCTTTTGCCCCTCTGTGGATTGGACTTAGGCAATTTGGGCCGCTCTGGAGCAGAGGTGGATTGAGCCAATTCTAGCCATTGGTCCAGTTTAGAACAGGAGCCCCCCAAGTCGTTGCTCCCGAGCATGGGAGTGATGACTTAAGGACTGCTCGTTGCTCCGGGGAGCTAGCATAGAGTCGTCGTTTGAAGACGAGGAGGATTGTCTCAGAGTGCTCGTGACCCCAGGTGTTCGCGAGATTCTTGGTCGTGACCATGTTGGCCATCATTCAGGGAGATCAAGTGTCAGACAGAATAGGAAACGTTGGGTTGCCACGTGTGCCTCGAGCTCCGTGTAGCAGTTAATAGGCAATGATGGCTAGTAGGTAGTCATTATGGCCTACGGGCGCGTGTGTGCACGTGCCCCTTTGTATAAAAGGGGGAAGATTGTCCCATTTTGCACTTTTTCTTTTTGATTCCTCTTCGTCTCTTCTAAGCTTTTGCCCGTCACCGTCTTCAGTGCTTTCGACCACCGCGTCCAGCTTCGAACAACCTCTTTCTTCTACTCAAATCAAGTAAGTTTTCTGATCTGGGACTTGTTTTACTCCTTTTCGTTGTTAGTGGTAGATTTGCATTCGGTTAGGGCTAGTTTAGAGGAAGAAATGTGTGACTTTCCGGCGATTGTTGGCGGTGGACGGTGGTTATGCCATTTTTACGCTTCCAACATGTCGCCGGACCTGTTAGTGCGTTTGGTGAGGAGGGTGGTTCACGACGAGGTTGCATGTGTGACCACCGCGTTTGTCCATCTTTTGACAGAGCGATGAGTTTTTCGGTGGATCGTTTCCAGATTCCGGTGAAGCTTCGTGGTTTCCGGTGGAGCTTCAACGGAAACTGGGTGAGAGTGCGGGGAAGCTCCTCATTCTGGAATGACAGTCTCGAGCGTCTCCTCGCGGGGAGGTTTAGCTTTCCCTTTGATGTTAGGGCTTAGGCCGGGGACGTTATCCTCAGCCCTTTGCACGCCCTTTCACTTGGCTTAGCAGTGGAAGGGTGGATTTGATTTGCTGTCGAATTCACTGTCTTCTCTGCTTTTCAGGTAATCGTAATGGTGACGGGGCCAGACAGAGAAGTTATTCTAGATACGTCCGAGGAGGAAACTGGCTCCGAGGATAGGAGCAGTTCGACGGCTTCGAGCTCGGTGACATCGAGTTCCTCGAGAAATGTCGGGGAGGAGGAAGAGCAGGACGTCATGGAGGAAGACGTCGAAGGGTCCTTCGAGGAAAGGTGGGAGGTGGCCGAACCTTCCCAGTATGTGTCCACGTTTGCAAAGTCCTTGGTGGACGTCTTCACGGAGGTAGGGCCGGCAGGAGAGTGGAGGGTGCACTTTCCTTCTTTAGACGAGCGGGTTTGCACGGACTTCGGGGACCGCTTCACAATGTATGATTACGCCTTCAAGGAGCTGGGCTTGAGGCTGCCGTTCACCGATTTCCAGCAGTCGGTGTTCGAGCATCTGAGGTTGGCCCCCACACAACTGCATCCTAACTCGCTGACCTTCATCCGGGCTTTCGAGTTGGTGTGCGAGCATCTTTCCTTGGGGGCCACTCTCCCTCTGGTCTTCGTTGTTTTCCATCTACAAAGGCAGCTGGCGGGGAAGAAGTACGACTGGGTTTCTCTGAAGCAGCCTCGCAAGCTGTTCAAACCATTTTCAGAGTCGATCCGGACATTCAAGGAGCGATACTTCGTCATTGAGCCTGTGTCTGAGGTTGCCCAGGACAGTATGTATGTTTGGGAGATTGAGGTTGATGAGGATGGAAACGAGCTACATAACGAGGAGGGGAAGTACATTGGGCGGAGACTTTACAAGTTCCCCATTCATTGGTCACCCGATCACTTCACCAGAGAGCCCAGTGATTACGTTTTTCAGCCGAGCGAACTGCACGGGCAAGATGCCGTGGCTTACGAGGAGCTGGAGAAGTGGGTTAACTCCTTCAGCCTTGCTGAGTGTTTCACGAGCAAGGGCGATCCGATCTTCGAGGAAGATGGGAGTCAGAGGGTCGAGCGCCGGTTTATTAATGTTAAGGCACTGCTGGAGTGCAAGACTCATGCGGATGCCGAGAAACTGCTTGGTAGTCTTTAGTTATTTAGACTTTGTTCATGTTATTTCTTTTCTTCATATCTAACATGCTCGTGTTTTGTTTGTACAGGTGAGATGCCTCAGGCTCATGATCGGGTTGTGAGGAATGCTCTGGCGAGGAACAAAGCTGGAACGGCTCCTCCGAAATCTCGATTCTCTGGTGCCCGCGCTCCTTCTCCCGTTCAAGCTGATGCGGGGACCTCCACTTCTCCGACTCCTGCTCCCCGGGGATCTCCTCTACCTTTGGCCGGGCGACCAAAGCGGCCAAGGATTACTGATGCCGTGGACCTTACTCGGGTAGCGGAGAAAGGGAAGTTCGAGCTTCCTCCCTGCATCCTTGATAGGAGGTTCTTCGAAGGCAACTCTTTAGTGGTTCCCCGGGTGGAATCTCTTCGCTTGGAAGGCATGGATCGCCCGAGCAAGAGGGCGCTGGTGGCCCAGGACGCTTTTTCCTTGGTCAGGATACTAGAGATGGCAGCTGTGTATGCCGAATGGGACTCCGTGACTGAATCCAAACTCAACGCTGCCCGTGCTTCTGTGGCATCCCTCAAGGAAGAAGTCAAGGGTGCCGGCGAGGCTTGGAAGAGGAAGCGGCCAGGCTAAAAGAGGAGAACTCTAAGTTGTCGGCGGAGAAGAAAGCTGCCGAGGAGCTGATCAGGGAGCTGAGGGCGGCCAATGCCCCGGGTGCTAACGAGCCGGACGATGTGAGAAATTTTAAGACTAGATCTGAGCTGGTCGCTCGTATACTGCTGGCCGAAGACGATGGCATCGCTGTTGCGGAGGAATCCTTCGGAAACGCTGTGGCTTAGCTGTGCGTGGTGAACCCTGGGCTTGAAATCTCTGCCTAGGGTACTCACTATCTTGCGCGTGTTGATGATGGTCGCATTGTCTTGCCCGAAGGTCTCCTTGCCGTTACCCCCGAGGATCAGCCCGCAGAGGAGCAGGGACCCGAGCCAGAGTCAACCGAGCACGTTGATGAATGAGGAATTTGTTATTTTGTTGATGTCGTTGTAACTTGTCCGGCCTGCGTGCCGTTGTAATCACTGTAATTTATTTCTGGGGGGCTTGGTCCCCGTTTTATGTAACAATGTACAATTGTGGTCTTTGCGGCCACTTGTTAAATTATCGCATATTCAGTTCTGTTGTTTGCATGACTTTACTTGCTTTTATTTTTGCTAAGTGTTGTATGCATGCTCGCTGTAAATGTATGTCCACCCGTGATAGGGGGTATTTGACTTGTGTGAATATTTTTTGGGGAGATTGCTCATAATGGATATGTTCGGCAGTGTGGGGAACTGGTCGAACTGCCGGGGAATGTCCTGGCGGGGAGCGAAGCTCAGGTCGCGTCTGAGGCCTGAGTTCGCGGCGTGAACGTCCCATCGCGAGCTGGGGTTCTTCCAATCGTGGTACTTTGACGACGGCGATGCTCGATCAAGGACCGCTGTCGAGCACTTACCGGGCTCGTTACTGAGCGGGGTTATGCTTTAGTCGTATGCGACGCTTGTACCTAGACGCGTATAGTGGTCGGTAGCTGACGTTCGTCGTTGCGACGAGTTGAACCGAGGATTTAGCTGTAGTATTGTTTTAACTTCTCAGCGTTCCATGGTCGAGCGAGTTCTTCCTTAGTGAGATGTTCTAGGTAGTAGGCCCCATTTTCCGTTTTTGCCCGGATGCGATAGGGTCCCTCCCAATTCGTTGCTAGTTTGCCTTCGCGAGAGTCTCTGTGGTTTCTTCTTAGGACAAGGCTTCCCACGTCGAACTCTCGTCGTATCACTTTGGCGTTGTGCCTGATGGTGATCTTTTGTTTCAGTGAGGCTTCGCGGAGAGCTGCCCCGGTTCTGATTTCCTCGACGAGGTCGAGCTCTTCCCTTAAAGATTCGTCGTTCATCTCCTCGTCTAGGGGCGACTCTGTCCGCATAGAGGGCACGTAAACTTCGACGGGAATTACAGCCTCGGTTCCGTATGCTAAACGGAAAGGTGTTTCCCCGGTCGTTGAATGGGGAGTTGTACGGTACGCCCAGAGCACGCTGTGTAGCTCCTCGACCCATGCCTTCTTTGTTTCGTCTAGCCTTCGCTTGAGGCCTCGAAGGATGACTCGGTTAGCTGCCTTAGCCTGCCCGTTTGTTTGAGGGTGTTCGACGGATACGAAGTGTTGCTTCGTGCCCAGTTGGGCGACGAAGTCCTGAAACTTCCTGTCCGTGAACTGCGTCCCGTTGTCCGTTACTATCGCTTGGGGAATACCGAAACATGCAAGGATGTTTCGTTTGTAGAAATGCAGGATGTTGAGGGCAGTTATTTTGGCTAGAGCTTCTGCTTCTATCCACTTTGTGAAATAATCTACTCCCACTATGAGGTACTTGTTCAGACTTGATCCTACCACGAAGGGTTCTAGGATGTCTAGGCCCCACCAGGCGAATGGCCACGGGGAGGACATAACCTTGAGCTCGTTAGGCGGATCCAGGTGCATGTCCCCATGCCGTTGGCATTTGTCGTATTTCTTCACGTGTTCTTTCTCGTCGTTTTGCATGGTCGGCCAATAGTACCCTACTCGGAGAGCCTTGCGAGCAAGGGACATTCCTCTGAGATGTTGCGCGTTGATTCCCTCGTGGATTTCGCGCAGGATGTGTGCGACCATTTCCTCCTCGATGCATTTGAGCAGTGGAATGGAGAATCCCCGCCTGTATAGTTTACCTTCGACCAGGACGTACGAGCAGGCTCTTCGCTTGATCGTGCTGGCCTCCTTTGCGTCAGACAGGAGTTCGTCTTTGGCGAGATAGTTGTAGACTGGGGTCATCCAGCAGTTGTTGTCGCCGATCACCTGCACGTCGAATATCGGGGAGGCCTTCTCGATGCTGGGTTGAGGAAGCACTTCCTGTATAACGGATTTGTTTCCGCCTTTCTTCTTTGTGCTGGCCAGTTTAGACAGCACGTCTGCTCGTACGTTATGTTCGCGGGGAACGTGTTTCACTTCGACTGTTGTGAATTTTGCCATTTCCTTCTTTACCAGGGCCAAGTATTCGGTCAGGTTGTCGTTTTTGGCTTGGTATTCACCTCGGACTTGGAGGGCTACGAGCTGTGAGTCCGTGCAAATGACGACTTCTTGTGCGCCCAGGTCCTCGGCAAGGCGTAGCCCAGCGAGGAAGGTTTCGTATTCCGCCTGGTTATTGGAGGTTGGGAAAGACAGTGTGAGTGATACCTCGACGATAATTCCTTCGTCGCTCTCCAGTATGATCCTCGCGCCGCTTTCTACCGAGCTTGAGGCAGCATCGACGAAGATGGTCCACTTGCGCGCTTCGCTCGCGGGGGAGTCTGCAAATGTCATCTCTGCGATGAAGTCGGCCAGAGCTTGGGCCTTGAGGGCTTTTCTGCCTTCGTATTGGATGTCAAATTTGGACAGCTCCAGCGACCATTTGAGCATTCGGCTGGCCATATCTGGTCGTCCGAGCAGCTGCTTTATGGGCTGATCTGTTCGAACCACAATCGTGTGAGCCAGGAAGTAGTGTCTTAATCTCCTGGCTGCGTTGATGAGGACCAATGCCACTTTCTCTATCTACTGGTATCGCAACTCTGGTCCTTGCAACGCTTTGCTTCTGAAGTAAATGGGTTTCTGCCCGTCAGGCATCTCGCGGATGAGAGCGGTACTCACTGCTTCGGTCGCGACGGCCAGATATAAGTATAGCGTTTCGCCGTTGTCTGGCCGAGAGAGGACCGACGACTCTGATGGTGCCCGTTTCAGATGGAGAAGGGCCTTGTCGCACTCCTCGGTCCATTCGAATGCTGCCTCTTTGCGGAGGAGTTTGAAGAATGGCAGGGCGTGCTAGGCGGACTTGCCAACGAAACGAGATAGTGACGCAAGCATCCCGTTGAGGGACTGGATGGATTTTTTGGACTTGGGCGTAGGAAACTCGGAGAATGCCCGACATTTGTCGAGGTTGGCCTCGATTCCTCTTTCTGTTAAGTAGAAGCCGAGGAATTTTCCTTGCCCGGACGCCGAACGTGCACTTCTCCGGAATGAAACGCATTTTGTATTTCCTTTCCTGTTCGAAGACTTTTCGTAGATGGGCGGTGTGATCGGTTTCCTCGTGGGATTTTACGATCATGTCGTCCATGTAGACTTCGAGCATGTCGCCTATTTCTCCCCAGAACACTTTGTTCATCATTTGTTTGTATGCTGCTCCGGCGTTCTTCAGGCCGAAGGGCATTACATTGTAGTAATAGTTGCCCGATTCGGTCATGAAGGCCGTATATTTTTTGTCGGACATTGCCATTGGGATTTGATTGTAGCCCGAGTAGGCGTCCATGAACGATAAAAGTTTAAAACAAGCGGAATTATCAACAAGTTTATCAATATTGGGGAGGGGGTAGGCATCCTTCGGGCATGCCTTATTGAGATCGGTATAATCAATGCACATGCACCATTTTCCATTAGATTTTTTAACCAATACAATGTTGGACAGCTAAGTGGTGTACTTGGCCTCCGAAATAAATTTGGCCTCGAGGAGGTCCTTTACAGCTTTTTCGGCAGCCTCCGTTTTCTCTGGAGACTGCTTTCTCCTACGTTGTGCTACGACCTTGATGGTCGGGTCAATGGTCAGCTGGTGACATGCGACGGATGGATCCAAGCCGGGCATTTCCGCGGCGCTCCACGTGAAAATTTCGGTATTCTCTCGGAGGCACGCTTTGAGCTGCTTCCTCGCGATGTCAGGCAGGTCTGCTCC
This sequence comes from Lathyrus tuberosus, assembly GCA_022829125.1. Taxonomy (NCBI): domain Eukaryota; kingdom Viridiplantae; phylum Streptophyta; class Magnoliopsida; order Fabales; family Fabaceae; genus Lathyrus; species Lathyrus tuberosus. The sequence goes on from JALAZF010000676.1 coordinate 1,011,574, forward strand.
GATCTTTACTCCCCGTTGGGGGTCTTCGCTGAACAGGACTAGCTCGAAGTTGCCATCCGGGATTGGGCGCATTGGATGGGAGCTGCTGCTGGATGACGCGGATGGGCCGACTGAATCTGCTCGTTCCTCCTGTTGGTCCTCGGGGAAGCGACTGTCGAGGTCGATAGAGTCGACCTGGGGCAGAGGCTTGGCCTCCTCGGAGCTGCTTGGCAGTGCTGGCTTGCTCGACGCTTTAGGTTTGGGCGCAATGGCGTTGAGCCCCTTTGTAGCTGCTTCAAAACACCGTCGGGCAGCTTCTATATCACCGTGGAGGGTGGCGACCATTCCTTTCGAAGTGTAATACTTCATCTTCAGGTGGACGGTCGATGGCACTGCTACCAACTCGGCTAGAGTTGGCCTTCCGAAAATGCATTGGTAAAGTGACGGGCAGTCAATTACCAGAAATTGCACCTTGATGGATCTGGCCGTTTCAGCTGCTCCGAAGGTCACGATCAACTCGACGTAACCCCACGACTTGGTCACAGACCCGTTGAACCCCTGCAAATTGGACCCTACGTAGGGGGTAAGGTGCGATTCGTCCAATTGCAGCATCGAGAACAGCTGGGAGTACATGATGTCGACCGAGCTGCCCTGGTCGACTAGGATTCGGCGAATGTCGAAGTTTGCCATTTGGGCTCTGACGAGCAGTGGGATGCTTGAGTTCGGGGAGCCACCGAGGAGTTCCTCCCTGTAGAAGGAGATGGGGATGGAACCCTTCGGGGCCTGATCAAGCGTGGTCACTTTGTTCGAGCTGGTGTTGATCAGGTGTTCAAACTTCCGTTTCACGGATCCCAGAGTAACTTTGTTGAAACCCCCGCCATATATGACCATGGCGGAGGGAAAGGTCTCCCACGGGTTGTGGGCCGCGAAATATGCAGGGGCACTGAGCCCGTCAGGGACGTTGAAGTCCTCGGGTCGCGATATGGACATAGCGACCTGTATGTTGGCGTCTTCCGAGGAGGGTACCTCCTCCTCGACCTTCTTGGACTCCAGGGCGTCCTGCCGAGGAGTGTCATTTTTCTTCGCGAACTGCTTCAGGTGGACGTCCCTGATCAGTATTTCAATGGCATCCTTCAGATGGATGCAGTCCTCCGTAATATGGCCGTGACTTTTGTGGAAGCGGCAGTACTTGGACTTGTCCACGTTTGGTCTGTTCGGCAGCTGTTTGGGGAAGCGGGCCCCGGCTTGTTTGAACTCCGAATTGGCACATTCGGTCAAAATCTTCTCCCTGGAAACGGTCAGGGGAGTGTAATCATGGAAACGCCCGGAGGGCCCTTTGCTGTCACGGGAGTCGCGGGGACGGTCCTCGTGCCTTCGTTCACCCCGACGAGACGTCGAGGCTTCTTCTCCTTTGGAAGCCGAGGCGTTCTCCTGGTGGCGAGACGCTCGGAAGTTGCTGGCCGCAATCTTCTCCTCGTATTGAATATGAGATTGGGCTTTGAGGAGGAGGGCGTCTAAGTTCCTCGGTGGCGCGAGGCCAATGGCTTTGGCGAACTCGGAGTCCGGGCGAACCCCTTGTTCGAGCAGGAACTTCTTCATCTTATCTGTCGTCGGGACCTACACAGCTTCCTTGTTGAACCTCTCGATATATGCGCGGAGAGGTTCGTCTTTCCCCTGGATTATGGCTTCGAGGAAGGCCTCAATTTTGGGATGGCGGCGAGATGCTGTGAAGTGCCGCGAGAACATCCTGCCTAGTTGTTTCCACGAGGTGATGGACTCCTCGGACAGTTGTTTATACCATGTCATTGCTCCCTTCCGGAGCGTGGTCGGGAACAGTCTGCATTTGATGGTGCCCCGTACGCCGCGGTAGTCTAGCAGCGCATCGATGTTCTCGATGTGCTCGTCGGGGTCGGTGGTCCCGTCGTATGTGCCAAGTGACGGGGGTTTCTCCAAGCCTTTTGGGGGACGGGTGACCAAGATCTCCTGGGACAACTGGCCGCGAGGCTCGTCCTCGTCACTAGAACTGGTGTATGATGGTGACCTGACGGGTTGCTCGTGTCGGCGGTTCCTTCATGGAGAAGGTGAGCGGTTCCTTCGAGGGTAAGGTGAGCGGTTCCTTTGAGGAGAAGGTGAGCGGTTCCTTCGAGGAGAAGGTGAACGTGCCCGTCATTTGGACTTGATCGGAGATTGCTCGTTCCTTCGAGTCCTTTTGTGGTCATGAGCATGCTGGTCACACGGGGAGATCTGGTCGCGCTTTCGGGCTACGTGAGGATCGTGCTCTTGGCGCAGTCTTCGGTCGATTTCTCTCCGTGGCTGCAGGCTTCTAGATCGTCGCTGGTTCCTCCGCGTAGGGGGGGATCTTGGATGGCGAGACTCCTCCAGTGCCCTGATCCTCTCATTTTGTTGCAGGATCAGGGTGTTGATTTTGTTGAGGGCCTCTAGGAGGGCTGCCACGGTCGGGTCGGTGTTGGGCGGAACAGGAACGGGCTGGAGGTCGAGAGACGGTTGATCGTTGTTGCGATAAGCAGAGGTAGGGGAAGGAGAAGCAGTGGCTCCATCCCTAAGGAAACGGGCATCTCGGAGGAGAGATGATTGGCCGTCAACGTCAGATTTGTTGACAGGGAGGATGGTTGATTGGAGAGCATCCTTGGAGCGATCTTGGGAAGCCATGATCGTGATGATGTTTGAGAATTGTTTTGATCTTCGGTTAAAGAAAGATGGGGAGAACAAATTTTCCGACAGACGGCGCCACTGATCGTGAAGGCTGGATCAAATCCTGTAGAATTAGGCTGCCAAGTGCGTTAGGGATGCTGGTCGTATGGAGAGGAGGGGGTGTACCTGCAAGGCACTCCGATGCTCAAGTGAGAAAGGGTCAGAGAAAAGGGGCAAGTACAAAGTATGAATTCTTAGGGTGAATATTGGATACCTGACCCTCTCAAGCGAGAGGGTTTATATAGAGCCCCCAGCGCGTGGCCAACGGTCCTATTTTTGGGGCGAAATAACTGTTTTCCCCAAAGAATAGGTAACTGCCTAAACTAGCCGTTATGCCGGGCAGGGTGCCCGAAACTAGCCGTTATGTCGGGCATGCACGCAGTTCCGAGCACCCGTCCTTTGTTGTTCAGGCAGCGAGGAAGCCGTGCGTAACAGGCATCAACGCCGGGGAGGAACGTTGCATTCCTTGCCCGGTTGGAGGGGCAGAAAGGTCGCTTTTGCCCCTCTGTGGATTTGACTTAGGCAATTTGGGCCGCTCTGGAGCAGAGGTGGATTGGGCCAATTCTAGACATTGGTCCAGTCCAGAACAATTTTGTTTTATTCTTTTTTTTGGAAGAACTATTTTGTTTAATTTAAGTTAATTACTATTTAGGAGAATCCAAGACTTTCAAAATAACTTTGATAAAAAATATGTTAAATTTTATAATATAAATTTTTTAATCTTAAAACTGAAATACGAGAATATTGAGAGTGGTTTTTTATTTATTTATAATGATATTTTTATAATATATATATATATATATATATATATATCCATCTATTTGAAATAAATCATAATAGAGAGAGAGAGAGAGAGAGAGAGAGAGAGAGAGAGAGAGAGAGAGAGAGAGAGAGAGAGAGAGAGCTACAAATTCAAATGAAGAAGACGGTGAAATGGAAATTTTGTTGGAAGAGCATATTTTGGATTGATTTATGTGTGTTGGTATTTAGGATGTTGTAATAAGTGTATCAATTTGAATATGTTTGTACCAGTTTGAATGGCATAAGTTTATCAGATAATTTGTTTCCAGCTTGTAAAAATAGTTAATGTTTGTATCAATTAATGTTTTCAGTTTGTTTTAGTTAATGTAAGAACAACATATGTTTGCATTAGTTGAATTGTTTACATAAATTTGGATGGTTTACATCAGGTTATTAGTTGACACATAATTTTTATCAGTGGCATAAAACATAATTGTCTAGTTTACATCAGTTGAGGCAAAACCAACACAATTTATGGTTTAAATTAAAACACATTATACCCAAAATAGAGAAAATAAGGCATATTTGATTTATATCAAAACACATTACTAAGATGATGTGTATACCACTAATATTCTGCATTACAACATAGGTTTAAAACACGTAACATATTCTGCATAACAACATAGGTTTAAAACACATTACATACCCAAAACACATTACATAAAGACACAGGTTCAAACTTAAACTAACTTATAACTTAAATTGAGTTCAACAGACAACATGACAGACTATTCTAACTTAAACTAAATTTCCTTCTTTTGTGTGGTTCTCTTTGTTGGTGTAGTCCATCTTGTTGTCGGCCCAACTGTAGTCTAGGTTACAATTCTTCTTATCAAGAACAACATCACACTTGTTATGTGTCATAAAGTATGATTGACTCTAGAATCTTGGTCGGGTGCTCAACATGTGTTTGAAGGCATCTTCATTGACAACTCTCATTCCTTTCATTTCTCTTTTCCATGCTTGTGAGTATGTTAATTTTGCAGCCTTCCATATGAATTCCTTCAACATTTTACTAGGAAACTTCTTCCTAAAGTTGTTATACAGGTGCCTGACGCTGAATCTTTGTTCAACACTAGGTAGTAGGCCATTCATTGCATGTAATAGACCCTATATCATCAGAAATATAACATCAATTAGAAATGAAAATACATAAAACATAATTATAACAACATAATGTAATCAGAAATATAACATACCTTTTTTTATATCACAAATGAGTGTATATGTGAGACACTCATTTCTATCTCCACGGTCATCAATAAGCATCTCTTAAAACCATGTCTAGCTATCCTTATTTTCACTCTCCACTACTGCAAAAGCTATTGGTAGCATTTGATCATTGGGATCTCTACCTATGGCTTCCAGGAATTACCCCCCACAAAAGCCTTTCAAAAAGAAACCATCAAGGCCTATGAAATGTCTACATAACTTGGAGCTCTCCTTACATGCTACATAACATATGTATAGCCTTCTGAAATGAGGTCTTTGATCACCAATACCTTCTTGAACAGGTTTAACATTTAGTTTTACTATTGACCCTAGTTTTGATCTTAATAGCTCATGGAAATAGTCATAAATTCTATTATAATACCCTAGGAAAGAACCATCAACCACGTCTTTAGCTGCAAATCTAGATCTTATGCTCTTAGTCATGTTGACCTACATTCCTTTTCTTTTGTTCCTTTTCCTTTATATCCTTAATCTTCATCCTAGGATTGTCTTTCAAGGAATTTTGAATCCTTTTGATCAACCATTTAGTGCTCATCATCTTCACATTATACTCTCTACTGCAACTATGAATGTCAACTACCTTCCTTAGTTTCCAAGAATACTCATTAGACAACTTTGCATAATATGCTTCCCACTCACATCCATCTTTACATCTAATCCTCACCCTTGTAATTTTAAGTGAACTTCAAGTTTCTACCATATTTGGCTGCATATAAGGTTATTGCTTCCTTAAAATTACCTTTGGTACTAAAATACATTTCTGCCTCTCATTCGTAATTTGACATGTCTTTTTGTAACTTGAACATGGGGTACTTATTTTTCCTAACTCCAGTTCTATCATCACTCTCACATCCACTTTATAGATCTTCACTCTAATTATCACTCCCTTTAAATTCTTCCTTGTTTTTTCCCCACTTTTCTTTCACTTTTTTTGTTTTTCCCCTCTTAATCATCTTCATGTACATAGTCAATTAGATTAGCCATTTCATCTTCCTCAACCAATTCATCATCATACTCATCAAATTCCTCATCAAAATCTACCTCCAAAGCACTATCATAATTGAAGCTCTCATACTCAGTGTCACCAAAACTAACATTATCATGAACCTCACCACCCCCATGCACATTATCATGATTTGTCTCAACTTCATTTAACTCACTTTCATTCAACTCAACTTCATTTGCCTTATTTTCATTCAACTCAACTTCATTTACCTCACTTTCTTTCAACTCAGTATCATTTGCCTCACTTTCCTTCATCTTAATTTCCTTCAACTCCCTACCCTTCAACTCCCCATTAATACTTCTTTATACATTGCAACAAGCACTTCTTCACTCTCATCTACAATGTCATTGTCATCTACTTCTATCTCATCAAGGGGACCATCGTAATACTCAGGTTGAGACAAAGTGTGTTGAATATAGATATCAATACTTAGATGAACCCTATAAAGATAGCAATCCCTGAGGCACCTTTGTCATCAACCAACACATTCATCCAAAATGTGGGATCCATGTAATATATTTCCTCTATGGCACTATAACCTAACTCAGTGAAGCAACTTAAAAACTAAAAAATAGCTCCACATGTCAACTTCTACTTTCAAATCATCAACTTCTCCTCTTTCGTACACACTAAATTTCTCATCAACGAATTCATCACAGTGATGGATTTTTTGATGTAAATATCTGTCCATTTCAAACTATACCATAAAAATAGAATTGCAGAAACAAATGGATTTCAGAAGGAATGTAGAAGCCATAAACGCCTAAACATAAACCCTAAAACTACAACATTTTAAAATTGTAGGAAAATTTTTGTGAAACAAACTTGTAGTCAATAATAGTGTCTTCGATTTCACCTTTAAACAGTGTTTCAACTTTGCCTACAATCACAACTGATGTCTTCAATTGCTCTATTAGGGTTACTTCACCAATTGCTCTGCATGCGTTTTCTAGAAAAAAACATTCACTTTTTTTTAAGGTAGCCTAACTTCCACATCAGTGACACCTTCCACTTCAGCGACATGTATGCCCCACATGCACACTAAAACTGACTTTGACTAACGGGGCAAATAGAAAGGACTAACGTGCTGCTATTTGAACAATTAAAGGATCAAATTTATTGAGTGTGAATATGGAAGTAGAAAAACGGTCTAGAGGGGGGTGAATAGTCCCAAATTAAAAAAATGCAAATGTCATTTTCCAAAATCAAAGTGTTTTAAAAAATGAGTTGCAAGCAGAAGGTTTGAAGCAAAAATAAAAATTATACAATCAATAATGATCCAGCAAACACACAGTTCGTTTCACAAATATCCAAGATTATAAACAATGAAACTTTTGGTATGAATTGATTCAAGTCGTGTAGTCACAAGAAGTGTACACAATTGATTCAATTTGGATTACTAAATTCAATTCTTTTTCAGATTTATCAATCATAATACTAGCTTGACTAGTTGTGTAATTCCAATAAAACCTAAGATTTACGTGATTGATCGATATCAACAACAAAACAATATAATACGAAGGAATTGAAAAACCTAACATACAATCACTAAGAATATAAATGCAAGAGTAGAGTTCGAGAGATGACACTGAGATTTATAGTGTTTTGGCATTCGTCTTCGCTTGGCCTACGTGCACTCTTCAATGATTTCCCATTGAAACCTGCATAATTCCTTGTTATTTGACAAATATTTCCAAGAGTTCATACAATAACAAATCCACAATTCACAACTGAGAAAATAAATCTTCTAATTTGGATCTTGCCTTGTATCTAGCAAACTTGCCAAACTCTTCTACATAATCCTTACTCGAATACGTTTCTTAAGCCTTCCAATAACACCAATTCTGCTCCAAGCCTTCGTGTGTAGCAATCAACCCCTTGATCCTACCGATTCCTTGAGCGGTGATATTGTCTGAAGATCCGAGAAGAACTCTACCTTATCTGTAGCCTTCCATATAGTTACTTCTAAGGCAATGCTAGGGAGAAGAACCTGCTTCTTTTCAATGGAATTTGTCACCATCATTGACAATCCCCCTTTCTTTCTAACAACTTGAAAAGTCAACAAGATCTCCAAGAACGGTTAGTTTCAAGTATGCGACTCCTTCAATCAATCTCAAAACTCTCGTTATCAAGATATGAACTCAATTGAAGTTAAAGATGTGAGCAATTTATAGAAAGACTTTGAGCACTCAAAATAGAGGAAATTGATTTTCGTACAAAATCACACTGAAAAATCTTAACAGAATGATGTATGTTATGTTTGAATGATGGCTGAAAATGATTTATATGTGCTTGAGATGAATCACACAAAATGGTTGAAAATAGGTAGTTAGATTCTAATCAAGAAAAATATGATTTGAATCAAATGAGCAAAAATGAGGTGAAATGAAAGAAATACCTAATTTTTGAAAAATATGCTAGTTGATTTGAATCAGGGAATACGTGATTCAACTCACAAGCCTTCTAATTCAAATTAAGAACAAAATGTGATTCGAATCAAATGGACCAGAACTGACAGGATTTTTAGGCAAAATAATTTAATTTGGATCATGTTGGAAGTTTGATCCGAATCAAATCAACATAATCAAACATGACATGTAAAAATTGAAATTGATTCGAATCTTGTACAAATTCTTATTCGAATCAAATCAGACAAAATTTGTTCATAGAAAAATGATCAGGATCAAGTGAAAATTCTGATCAGGATCAAGTTGGTGAGTTAAGCTACTATCCAATTTAATTAGAATAAAAAATTCAGTGTAAAATTGTCTGATTTGAATCAATCTTGTAAAATCTCAAAATTTCAAAAGCTTTTTGAGATTTCACCTTAAATCAAATTTTGTCCAAAAACACAAGGTGATTTTATTTCACTATCATATGCTATTAATTAAAGAGCATTTAGATCAAGAACAAATCTAACCAAGGTTTTATGCATGCTAAATATGAGAAATGTAATCAAGTAGGAGACTCAACGAATTGAAATAAAAACACAGATGAAAGCGATAAGACAAGCAACAAAATAACCGGATAGTAGAGACATGCAACTACAAACTTAGTCTCTTTTAAAATTGAGGGCCCAAAATGGACCCTGACGTAACGCTAAAGAACCAAAAAGGGTATTTTGCTTTAAAAATGCAAGTTCGGTAAAAATAAATTATTTTTCCAAATTCTACGATTATGACTATTTAAATTTTTTTTACCATCGTAATAATATTTTAATGATTATAGAAAATAGATTATTTTCAAAAAAAATATTTTCTTTTTATTGTAAATATCAAGCATAATAGACAAAAATTCAATAATATTTTCTTTATATAGAATTACTAAATCTTAAATGTTAATTATTCTGACAATTAATATCGATAGTTTTCATTTCTTTATATTTTATATATAAATTATTTAAAAATTAATGTAATAAAAAAATATAGATTAATAATAGTAATGAATAATTTAACAAATATATAAATTATTTAAAAATTAATGTAAAATTTAAAAAATAGCAAATAGGATCAAAGTAGTATATTTAATTATATATATATTTTTATATCATTAAAATAATTCATAATAATAAATTCAAATTAATTAAAGATGTTTTGTTGACTAAATTAATTTTAAAATTGACCTGTTAATACTATATTATATATGTATATATTCCATTTCAACCCCTCATTGTTACAATACATGAATTGTCCAACTAATCCTTTGACTTGATCCATCCCTTCATTGTAAGGATATTATTATAAATAGCAAACCAATTTCATTATTTTCTTACCCCACGTCCAATTTTAAAAGATGAAGATGATTCACATTATTCCATTCTTTTTTGCTCTTCTCTCATTATATATCCCTAACGCTACTTTTGTTAACAATGATTTCTGTGTACCAGATTTATCACATAAAAACTCCTTAAGGGTATCAATGCAAGTCACGAAAAGATGTAACATTGGACGACTTCATCTTCTCTGGCTATGTAGCTGGAAATTAAATGCAACAAAGCCTTTTAATACTGGAACAACCTTTGTAAATTTCAATAAATTACCTGGTCTTAATGGACTCGATATCGCTATATTGAGAGGGGACGTCGGTATAAATAGAAGTGTGTTGTTGAAGGTGTTAGAATTGCGACGAATTCCTGATTTGGAATTTCACCAAATTTTGGAGAATTCTGAATCAATCTTGATGAACAAGAATCAATCTTTCTGATTGATTACTCCTCTTGTTCTTCACTCTTCACTCGAGTGAATCAACCACACCTTAGTTGTAAGATGATTCTGCTGCACAACAATTATTGAAGAAGAAAAGAAAATATGAATTAGGGAAGAAAAGAGAAATTAGGGTTTTTGGAGAAAAAAAAAAGAAGAAGAATATTTTTGCAGAGTTTTTCTCTCTGCTTTCAAACTGAAATATTATTCAACTTTTCTCTATGCAACTACATTATTACAATGATAGGGTACTTCCATATTTATAGGTTGAGATTGTTTGCACACTAAGCAATCTCCAAATAACTTAACTAACTCATCTGAAACAAACAAATAAAGCTAAGTATTAATTCTCTCAAAGACACGCTTCTTCGACATTTTGACATTTATACAATTTTTGTACAGAGCATTTCAACAACAACAGACTCTGTCGAAATGATGCTTTGACACAAAGAATTACACTTTCAACACACCACCTAATTCTTTGTGTCTAAGTTATCTACATTCATCATTGTTCTTAGTCTTTTGAACACTTCTACTTGCACAACTTTTGTCATTATGTATGCAATCTGAGTCTCAATTCTACAGTGTTCCAAGTTCAACTTCCCTTTTGCTACTTGCTCTCGAAGATAATGGAACCTCAGTTTGATGTGTTTTCATCTTCCACGTGCTATCAAATTCTTCTCCATATTGATAGCAAACATATTGTCGATCTTCATGGTAATTGCTCCATGATTCTTCGCTGTAATTTCTTCAACTAAATTGACCATCCAAGTTGCTTGACATGCATAGAGAGAAGAAGCTATGTACTCTGCTTTACACGATGACAGTGCCAAGTTTTTTGTGATTTTGCTCAATCAATAACTCAAAATCCATGATGAATTGGGATGAGGCCTAGTTGACATATTTGAAGTATGTAACATGGACTACAATCTGAGCTTTGAATGGGAGAAAAAGACTTTAGGGTTTGGGAGATTTGGCCTTGCAAAGTTGGTACCCTTGCCACTTTGTTCCATAACTTAGAAAAATTCTAAGTTTTTTATGGTTACCCCTTTTACAAGTTAACTCATTTTCTTTGATTTTTCTTGATGAATGATGATTAAAATCACATATTAACATTATTTTAGGGTCAAGGAACCATAATTGTGAAAAATTCTAAAAAGTCAAACTTGATTTTGTGCACAGTTAACTTTTTATCGGATGAAATCCAAACTGTGCGATCCTTTGTGAAATCAAGTCCTTGGCCTAAATCAAACGTAATGGATATATTCCATAGGTGTTATAGGGTGTATTGAATCATGTCCCAAGGTTTGGGAGCATGTCTGGGTCAAAAGTCAAAGGTACAGTTGACTTTTTCCTCGAAACCCTAATTGTGGTCCAGATGAAATTGAAACTTGTGGATCAAGCTTCTTGGATCAATCCATTGTTGCAAATGGATCAATGTAGTGCATTGGAGACCCTCAAATCATGTCTAGAGGTCTTGGCTCATGTTTTGTCCCAAAAGTCAATTTAGGGGTGAATTAGGTCAAGAAACCCTAATTCTTGATTTTTGGTGAATGCATCCCCTGAGGCTAAAATGACTTGATGATTGGGTCCATAAGGTCCCTTGGAGTATCTTGGGTTGTTCGTTGAAGCAATGGCTCATGCACATATGAAAACTTCCATCTGGAGGCCTCAGTCGACCAAAAAACCCTAATTTGGCGACACTGGCGATCTCGGGGCTTGATCCACTTGGAATGTTGCAACTTTGTGCTTGAATCTTGATGTGCGAGTCCTCTTGATCCTTTATGGGTATTTGAGAGGTTAGACAAGTTGAAGATCATGTCATTTCTTGATTGATCCCTTGTCTAAGTGCCCTGAGAGGGCTTAAAATCCTTATCTTTGATTGTAGTGAATGCTCAACCATCCTTGAGGAGATTGATGAGGCATGATGGTTCATCCATATTGTGGTAATGATTTGCACAATGATGGGAAATCTTAGTGGTCAAAATTTGGGGTATGACACTAATGTTTGTTATTTTTGAGAATTTAACAAATAGGTTCTGCTTCTGATAAATAGCATGGCTAAGTTATTAGAAGAGAATTGTTCTGCTTCTGTGCTACATTTGTTCTGCTGAACAGTAGTATTTGCTTCAGAAGACTCTGAAGCTATATGACTCTGATACGATGTCAAAAGGAAACAAGTTCTAAAGATCTGAAGACAGAAGTTCTGATGAACAAGTCCAGATGCTGAAGACTTATGCTTCTTAGATAATGGGTTCTGAAGACCAAGTGCTAAAGACTCTGAAGATGTAGCTCTGCAGACTCTGAAGGCTTGAAGTTCTTAAGAACCAAGTTACGTTTTTCCTTCTTCTAACTCATGCTCTCAGAAGCCTCTGAAGTCAGGAAGTTGAGAAGACTAAGCAACGTGGTACAACAGTACGACGAGGACACTTTGCTCCACTCCAGCTAGGGCGGATGAAAATGTACTATTTGTCTCCCACGTTCTTTCAAGCCTCCATAATTCTGAAATGTCAGAAATATCCCTCAACGGTCATATCACGTGCATGGCTATATAAAGGCTTTAAGACTTCAAGAATTAGCAGCTAACAACACTAATCTTCAATGTTCATACGCTTTATTGTTCATATCATTCTTAAGTCATTTTGTTCTTAAATCTATTTACATATCAGCTTGTGTAGAAGAAATTTTCTATAAACACATTGTATTTTCAAACAGTTGTTTGATTTCCTTAAGAGACCGGTTAGGTCAGAATTCTTAAGAAGTCTAGGACTAGTGTGTCTTAGAGATTTTTGTTAGTCACTTGCAGTTTGGATTGTGCATTGTATTTTGAAACAGTTGTTTGATTTTCTTAAGAGACCGGTTAGGTCAGAATTCTTGAGAAGTCTAGGACTAGTGTGTCTTAGAGATTGTTGTTAGTCACTTGCAGTTTAGCTTGTGCATTGTATTAATCAGTTTGATTAGTGGATTAAGACCTCGCTTGAGAGAGGCAAAATCACCTTGGCGGGTGGACTAGACTAACTTGAGAGTTTCTCAAGTGAACTAGTATAAACATACTGTGTTCTTTCTTTTCAGTTTCTCTTGCTTTACTATCAAGAAGTGGAGGTTATTTGTATATGGGATTATTTTTAAAGAATAGCTTTTATTTTAAAAACCCAATTCAAACCCCCCTTTCTTGTGTTTTTCACAACTTCAATTGGCATCAGAGCTCCGGTTCTGAGAAGATAAAAAGTTTGAATTTTTATCAAGCACCTAACATTGTTCAGTACCGATCCAAAGTGTGAAAAACAATGGCTGCCGCAAGTACTTCTATTGTCACTTCTGATAATAATGAAAGAGACTCATATAGTGCAAAACCTTCTATCTTTGATGGCGAGAAATTTGACTATTGGAAAGACAGAATCAAAAGTTACTTTCTGGGATTTGATTTGGATCTATGGGATCTGGTAGTTGATGGCTACAAATATCCAGTAGACTCTGCAGGAAAAAAGATTGCCAGAAGCTCATTTATAGAGGTTCAAAAGAAAACCTACAAGAATCACCACAGAGGGAGAATGATTCTGCTAAATGCTATTTCATATACATAGTATGAAAAGATTACAGATAGAGAGACTGCAAAGTCTATCTTTGACTCTCTTCAGATGATTCATGAAGGCAACACTCAAGTCAAGGAGACAAAGGCTCTGGCCCTAATCCAGAAGTATGAGGCCTTCAGAATGGAAGACAACGAATCTGTGGAAACTATGTTTTCAAGATTCCAGATGCTTGTTGCAGGACTCAGAGTTCTGGACAAAGGTTATTCAACTGCTGATCATGTTAAGAAGATTATCAGGAGTCTTCCTGTAAAATAGAGACCAATGGTAACTCCTTTGAAATTGGCAAAGGATCTGAACAACAAGAGTCTTGAGGAACTGATTAGTTCTTTAAGAAGCCATGAGATAGAACTTCAAGAAGATGAACCTCAGAGAAGAGGTAAGTCTGTTGCTCTGAAGTCTAAGTCTGAAAAGACAAAGGCTTACCAAGCAGAGGAGAACTCAGAAGAATCTGAAGAAGATTCAGGCGAAGATGAACTGTCTCTTATATCAAGAAAGATAAATCAGCTATGGAAACACAGAAAGAGCAAGTTCAGAGGGCCAAGAAGAAAAGGTAGATCTGAGTCTACATCTGGTCAAAGGAAAGCTTCTGAAAAAGAAGTTACTTGTTACAAATGCAAGGAGCCTGGACATTATTATAACGAGTGTCCAAAGCTCAAGAAAGATGGAAAAACTAAGAAGGTTTTAAAAGATAAAAAGGGTCTTATGGCAACATGGGATGATTCAGAGTCAGAAGAAGAAGATTTTGATGAAGAACATGCCAACGTGGCACTCATGGCAAAGACCAGCATGAATCTTTGATTAAGTGGTTTTCTCTGGGGATTTTCCTTAATCCGGGAAAGCGAAGATATCATCTTCAATGGCAAAGAGTGACGCTTGTCGAAGGTCTTCTTGTCTTTTCAGAGGTTCAAGTTATCAAAGTGGTCGAAGACCAATCCAGGAATAAGCTGAAGGAGAGATTGTTCAGACGCAACATTTCCTGACGAGGAAATAACTTAAACCAGGATTTTGTCTTATCTGACGCGGAAAGGTATACTGACAACTTGATTGACAATAGGGTTTTATCGTTTGGGAATTAGTATGACATAAGTGATTTTAATGCAATATGAATATGAAAGTGAATCAAGAATGCATGATGTATGTATGTTTATGCTGACAAAACTGACGCGACATACAGACTAGTGGATGAACACGACTGAATACTCGGCCACTGCTGGGGACGAAGAAGTACCATTTGGTTCAAAATAGCAATTCTGCCTTGCTTAGGAGAGATAGTCCCTGTGGGGAAAAATGTTGGTCGGACTTAGGAGGTAAGAACTCTGCCGGGGATGTCAGACGGAATATTCGCATCTGACATAGCTGATCCTTCATTCAGGTGCACTGGTTTAGAAGGAGTACTTTGATTTTGCACTTTAAGGTTCGATCACCTTTGGAGAAGCGATCGATGTTCAACAGTCAAAAGAAATTGCCATCTTTATTTTAAACGCAGAAAAATGTTGACAAGTAAATTTATTTTTGTTTTATTTCAAGAATCGCCGATCATGTTAAAAACATCATTCTATAAAGCTAAAACAAATAAGAATTACAAACAAAAGCACTAAGGCTCAAATTTTATTGATAGGATGGAAATCAGCCAAGCGCGTGATTCCATAGAGTATTTACAAAGTTAGAAAATGGTAATTTAAGGGGAAAAGGGCTACATTGAAACATAACGACCGTTATCCTTCTACCAACTTTGAATTATGGACATCCTAAGCTTCCGTCGAAGATGACATTGACTGGAGTTTTCCTGATGGATGGCACGACAGCTGCTGGGGGATTTGCCCCTTTGCTAGACGTAGTTACTTGCCATGAATCCCTAACTTTTTCCTGGATTGTACTTTGAGGTTTCCAATCCACCGGGATGATTTTTTATTATGTCTCTAATTTTTTCCTGGACCGCCCTTTCCGGTTTTCAATCCACCGAGACGTTTTTTTTTTTATTTAGGCGAAGTATTTCTTGACTACGTCAACATTTGTGGGGTAGGAAAATTCCTCTCTGTCCATGGTTGCGAGTCTCTAGGCGCCTCCTGAGAAAGATTTCTTGACCACATAGGGGCCATCATAATTCGGAGTCTATTTGCCCCGAGGATCAGTGAGAAATGATTGTATCTTTTTGAGCACAAGGTCTCCTTTTATGAAGACACGAGGTCGGACCTTTTTGTCAAACGCCTTCTTCATTCTCTGTTGATACAAGTGACCATGGCATAGTGCTGTTATTCGCTTTTCTTCGATCAAGTTCAATTCGTCGTGTCGACTTTGACACCATTCAGCTTCTGTTAACTTAGCTTTCATTAATACCCGGATTGATGGGATCTCTACTTCTACGGGGAGCACTGCCTCCATGCCATATGCTAGAGAGAAAGGGGTTGCCCCTGTTGAAGTGCGGACAGACTTGCGATAACCGTGAAGAACAAAGGGTAGTATCTCGTTCCAGTCTTTGTAGGTTACAACCATCTTCTGAACGATCTTCTTGATGTTCTTGTTAGCCGCTTCTACCGCTCCGTTCATCTTAGGTCGGTAGGGAGATGAGTTATGGTGTTTGATCTTGAACTCAGCGCACAACTCTTTCATCATCTTGTTGTTCAAGTTGGATCTATTATCAGTCATGATCTGGCTTGGAACACCATAATGGCAGATGATATTATTTTTGATAAATCGGACCACCACTTGTAGGGTTACATTGGCGTATGACGCTGCTTCGACCCACTTGGTGAAGTAGTCAATGGCGACCAGGATGAACCGATGCCCGTTTGAAGCCTTGGGTTCAATCATGCCAATCATGTCGATTCCCCATATGGAAAAAGGCCATGGGGAAGAGAGAACTTTGAGATGTGTTGGCGGTACATGGATTCTGTCTGAGTATATCTGACACTTGTGACATCTTCTCATGTACTAATAGCAATCAGATTCAATTGTCAACCAATAGTACCCTGCTCTCAGAATTTTTCTCGCCATTGCACGTCCATTGGAATGAGTGCCAAAGGATCCTTCGTGAATTTCTTTTATCAGCATGTTTGGTATGGAAGAGAGAGTGGCTAATGCATCAGCCATGTGATTCTCTTCACGAGGGATATGATGGAACTCGACTCGGTTGAAGAAGGGTAACAACCTTCTTGCGTAATCTTTGTAAGGAATCAATCCGGATTGGTATGTGTTCTAATCTCCATTGATCTGATTAATAACTAGGGCTGAGTCGCCATATACATCCAAGTTCTTGATCCTTAAGTTGATCGCTCCTTCAAGACCCATGATACAAGCTTCGTATTCGGCCTCGTTGTTTGTACACTTGAATGTCATTCGGGTGGTGAAAGGAATATGGGTACCCTGAGGTGTTATGATGATTGCCCCAATTCTGTTTCCATAATGATTGACAACTCCATCAAAGATAAGTCCCCATTGGGAACCTGGTTCTGGCCCTTCACTGGGTAGTGGTTCATCGCAATCTTTCATTTTTAGATACATGACATCTTCATCTGGGAAGTCAAACCCGACTGATTCCTGATCATTAATTTGTTGATGAGCCAAATGATTGGCTAAAATACTCCCTTTAACGGCTTTCTGAGCATGGTACTCTATGTCATATTCTGATAACAACATCTGCCAACGGGCAATCCTTCCCGTGAGAGCAGGCTTTTCAAAGACGTACTTGATTAGATCCATTTCGGAGATTGACCAAGTAGTGTGACAAATCATATACTGGCGAAGACGTTTGGCTGCCCAAGCCAGAGTACAACAAGTTTTCTCAAGCATAGTGTACCGAGTCTCACAGTTTGTGAATTTCTTGCTCAAATAATAGATGGCAGACTCTTTCCTTTTGGTTTCGTCTTGTTGGCCAAGTACACAACCCATGGAGTCTTCCAAGACTGTTAGGTATATGATCAGTGGTCTTCCTTCCACTGGAGGTGATAGAATCAGTGGGTTCAACAGGTATTCCTTGATACTGTCGAAGGCGGTTTGGCAGTCTTCTGTCCAAACGCAGTCTTGATTCTTTTTGAGTAATTTGAAGATTGGCGCACATGTCGCGGTCATGAGGAATATAAATCTGGAAATGTAGTTCAGACGTCCCAGGAATCTCTTGACTTGTTTTTCAGTCTTTGGAGAAGGCATTTCTTGAATGGCCTTGACCTTGTCAGGATCAACCTCAATTCCTTTTTGGCTGACGATGAATCATAGCAGTTTCCCTGAACGGACACCGAATGTGCACTTATTGGGATTCAAGCGGAGTTTGTATTTTCTCAGCCGCTCGAATAGCTTTGACAGGTGGGTCACATCCTCCTCCTCTATTTTAGATTTGGCAATTATATCATCGACATATACTTCAATTTCTTTATGCATCATGTCGTGGAACAGAGTAGTCATGGCCCTTTGATAGGTTGCCCCGATGTTCTTCAAGCCAAACGGCATTACCTTATAACAAAAGGTGCCCCATGGGGTGATGAACGAAGTTTTATCCATATCTTCCGACGCCATTTTGATTTGATTATAGCCCGAGAATCCATCCATGAAGGAGAATATTTTGATCTTTGTTGTACTGTCTACCAGCATGTCAATGTGTGGTAAGGAAAAGTCATCCTTTGGACTGGCCTTGTTCAAATCCCTGTAGTCTACACACAGTCTGACCTTTCCGTCCTTTTTCAGAACTGGTACTATGTTGGCTAGCCATTGAGGATATTCTGATGTAGCGGGGAAACCCGCGTCGATCTATTTTTGTACTTCCTCTTTGATTTTGATGGCCATGTCCGGGTGAGTCCGTCTCAGTCTTTGTTTTACCGGCAGACATTCTGATCTCAATGGTAGGTGATGTTCCACGATGCTGGTATCCAACCCTGGCATGTCCTGATAGGACCAAGCGAATACATTGGGAAACTCTTTGAGAAGCTTTATCAAACTTTCTTTGACAGTTGGACCGAGCAGTGCCCCAATCTTGACTTCTTTTCTCTCTTCTTCTGAACCCAAGTTGACCATTTCCAACGGCTCTTTGTGAGGTTTAATGGACCTTTCCTCTTGTCTGAGTAATTGGGAGATCTCTTCTAGAATTTCTTCATCATTTTCTTCTTCAGCCTCAAATACCGGGAATTCAAAGTTGGGAGAAGGCATTGGATCGTATGTTTTAATGGGGTTTAAAACAAGCAATCTGCATGACGTGATGATTGTTTTTTTAGAAGAGATAGAGAGAAATGCAAGAGCGTGTGCAGTGTAATTTTTGAAAAATGCTTGTTTTTTATTATTTGAGTTATTTTTAGGATTACCATTTTATGAAAAAGCAAAAATAGAATACAACAATAAATGCGGAAATTACATAACGACGTTGTTTTATTTATGATCTTGTCGATTCTTGAAACTACAACCCTATAAAACAAAACTTCGTCGCTTTGGGCAAAGCGAAGAGGTACATTTACAGAAAGTGAGCCCTATCAAAACACCCGTTTCACCTGGGCAGGGTGAAAGGTTAAGATAAAGACGACAATTACTTCGACTTATGAATGACTTTCGGAATGTGGACAGCAACCGAATGGCGGCGAACTCCTCGGTGAATCACAAAGTCTGGTACCTTCCTTCTTGGCTTGTCTTCAGAAATGACGCTGATTTCTGGTGGAGCAGGATCATTAGAATTTGTCTCCCAGGCAGAGTTGTCGTAGGAGGATTCTTCAGCCGTATCTTGCACAGTGTTTGCACTCTTAGGTGGATCTCCCCATCCAGTTGGATGGATGTCTTCGAGCCTGAGGCGAGAGATTTCAGGAGTGATGTACTTGACCATGAAGTCGTATTTGCCACTTGGTTGTCCTAAGGTGTCCCACACTTCTTTGAAACTGGAGGAATCATCCCTTTCGATGACGTTGACCTCAGGAAAAGCATGGTTAAGGAACTCTTGTCCTGCAATATTTGCAAATTCATCGTTGTACTGGATATTTTCTGAATGCCCTGAGTAATGATCTCATGATTTGGTGGGGACGCATGTATTCTTTTCAATGATGGTCAGCTGATATGCATTGTTCGGCTGACTCTTTCGCCCCGAGTCTCCTGGGTACGGCTGCCAGATAGGCAGGCCATCCATTGGTCCATAATAGTCATGGTCAAAGTTGTCTTTCATCAGAGTGTCCTCCTCTAACGAGTTTGGTGGAGCAGGGCATCCTTCCAGATCACAATATCCATATATCGTTTTGACATCTGACCTTGGTATATATCTCGGACTTTGTGCAGGATAGCAAAATTGCGTATGCACCTCTTCCTGACACATATAACCGTCCTCGTTAAGATAGGACTTCCATTCTTCATCTGTATCGGAGGAGTCACCCTCGCTGATGGTATGTACTTCTTGAGATACCGGGTGAAGGAAACCTCCACTGTGGAAGAAGTCCTAAATGGGATGAAGGCTTTCATCGTTAGTAGCAGTCTGGGTACAGGTTGAAGAAAAACCAAGACCTTTCTTTGCCTTGTTGTCAGTAGGAATGACAAGTTGTCCCCATCCTTTTGCACTATTACTTTTGATCGCTTCGAGAGCATCTTTGTACAAGGAAATCGACGTTCCTCTTTCTGATTGATTGTCATTGCTCACTGAACGTGCCTGGAACTGGATTCCTACAACCGCTTCCGGTTCTACACAAGTGGATGACGATAAGTTGCTCACGATCAAGGCTTGCTCTCCGCAGACTGTGACTAGTTGGTCGTTCTTGACGGACTTCAGCTTCTGGTGAAGTGTCGAAGTGACTGCCCCAGCCTCGTGTATCCATGGTCTTCCTAACAAACAGCTGTATGCTGCCTGGATGTCCATGACCTGGAAAGTGACATGGAAAGTGTGAGGACCAATAGTCATGGGAAGGTCAACTTTGCCGATAACTGTTTTCCGGGATCCGTGAAATGCTTTGACGATGACCTCACTGCCTCTCATCGGAGATCCTTTACATGATAGTCACATTAGAGTGGACTTCAGCATAACATTCAGAGCTGATCTGGTATCTACCAGTACGCTGGCTAAAGCATCGTCCTGGCAGTTGACTGTAATGTTGAGTGCCATATTATGATTTTGGCCCTCTTCCGGTAGTTCCTCATCACTAAATCCCAAGTTGTTGCAGGAAGTGATGTTGGAGATGATGCTGTCAACTTGTCTTATTGACACATCCTGTTCCACAAAGGCCTGCTCTAAGACTTTCTGTATAGCCTCCCTGTGAGCTTCGGAACTAAGTAAAAGAGATAGCACAGATATTTGTGAAGGAGTTTGCAACAGTTGATCAACAATGTTGTACTCACTCTTCTGGATGAGCTTCATCATCTCATCGTTGTTCTTTGAAAGGTCGGGATTACTGAATTGACCGACTGGTTGATCAAGAACTTATGTTTGAGGTTCCTTTTCTCTGGTGGGTTCTCCAACTCCTCGGTTGAAGATTCGACCGCTCCGTGTTACTCGACTGATGTCTGCAATATTCACGACGGAGGGTAATGGAGTTTCCTTTCCATTCTCAATTGTTGTTGCACCATATTTGTAAGGGATAGCCTTATCAGATTTGTACGGTACTGGTCCCGGCAGATAGATAACTACATGAGCCTTTTGATTTTTCTGACCATCGTAGCTGGCCTCAATTTGTTTGAGGTTGAGAACCTTTCCACTATCAAGGGAAACTCTTGATTCATGGAATAAAGGGATTATGGCGCATACATCTTTGGCCACTTCTCGTTTAGGGATTAAGACAACATCTTTGCCAGAGTTTGACCATGGTTGAATCTCCTTGTGGTCCAACTGACCTTGAAGGGCTGCTCGCACGAGGTAGCATCCTTGATTATTCTCTGAGCAAACTCTACAACGCTCATAGTTGTGTGGTGGCACCCGGCCAAGTCCGCTCTGTATGCAGTGTAACCTCACTAGATCTATCTCCATTGATCAAACATCCTGATTCTGATGCCTAGTAGGGTTCCCGTTAATCATACTGACTTGTTGTGTGTCTTCATCTAGATCGATCAGAAGCCACCAGTGGTTCAACAAATATTGAAGTGTCCTTTGAACGAGCGCACATCCTTGGTCACTCTCACCACACACTCTACAGTTCTGATAATCGTGCGACGTCAAGAAACCGAGCTGGACTTGTGTAGCGTGTAATTCCACCAAGCTAGTATTCATCAAGCGAATATCAAAGATTTGAATCATATTCACTTGATAATGACTTCTGTCGCGGTAATCCTGAATCCATCCAAGATCCTCTAACGCTGGAGGGCCTCTTGTACAAAAGAGCATCCCTGATTGTTTACCGAGCAAATCAGACAGGAATCGTAATCGTGTCGTGGCAGATCATGATGTTGGCTTTGCCTTGAGTGCATTGCCACCAAGTTGACATTCATTGCATGGATGTCGTGGTTTTGAATGATGTTGGAATTCTATATAAGTCATGTTGACCTCACGAATTCGGTGATATTGGATCCATCAGAGATCCATTTGTTCCTGTGGAGCTGATTGCACCACATAACATCCTTGATTGTTTTTAGAGCAGATATTACACTGGTGATAGTTATGAGACGACACATGCCCATATCCGCTCTGTTTACAATGCATCTTGACCAGGTTGATTCCCAATAAGAGTACATCGTGAATTTGATAGATGTGCTTAGACTCTTCCTCTATCAAATTTACTACAGCCTTCTCGTGTTGAGGCAACTGGTTTGTCTGAACATTTGGATTTGTATCCTTAAAGGATAAAACCCCGCTCCTAACAAGTTTCTATACATCAGATTTAAAGTTGAGACAATTTTCTATATTATACCCCGGTCCTCCTTGATGGTAAGGGAAAGTCTGATCCGCTTTGAACCAAAAAGGCGGATTCTCCGGTACTGTAAGAGGAGGCCTGGTTTGGACGTGTCCCTTGACCAGTAGTAGTGGAAACAATTCTGCGTACAACATTGGTATAGGGTCAAACCCTGGTGATCGTGTTGTACGGTTGTTGTTGTACTGAGGACGAGCCTGCTGAAGAGGTTGTTATGTCCTTTGTTAATATTTTTGTTGATTCGGTTGGCTCTGAGCAACCTGAGTTTGATATGTTGGAATAGGCACAGGGTTGATAGCAGGAGTTACAGCTGCTACTGGTTGGTACCGTCGCCTTTGCTTTCCGAGAGAGATATTACCAATATCTTGATCTTTTTTCTTAGGGAGAGCACTACCGTATCTTTTGGTACTGCTTGATGGTCCAACATCTTTTACTAAACGTCCTTCTCATACTGCTTCCTCAAGACTCCCATGCCCACCATCTCAGTAAAGTCACTGGGCGCACGACAACCATTCTGTCGTAGTAAAATGAGCTCAAGGTTTTCAAGAAGATTTTTGTCATCTCTTTTTCCTCAAGAGGTGGACAAATCTGGGCGGCAATTTCACGCCATCTCTGAGCGTATACCTTGAAGGTTTCCTTATCCTTCTGTGACATGGCTCTGAGTTGATCTCTATTTGGCGCCATGTCCAGGTTATACTTATATCGTTGAACAAAGGCAGCACCAAGATCTCTGGAAGTGACGATCTTAGTGCGGTTTAAGCCCATGTACCATTTGAGTGCAGCACAGGTTAAACTATCTTGGAAATAGTGGATCAGCAGCTGTTGGTTCTCTGTCTGGGTTGACATTCTCCGAACGTACATCACCAAATGACTTTGAGGGAAAGAGTTACCCTTGTATTTCTCAAATTTAGGCACCTTGAATTTGTGCGGAACTTTCACATTGGGGACCAAACAAAGGTCTGCGGCGTCCTTTCCGAATAGATCCTGACCGCGAATGGCATGCAGTTCCTTCTGTATATCCAAGAATTGCTCCTGAAACTCATTCATTCTGTCGTACATACTTTCGTTTCCAGCAGAAGGCATCTGTGGAATCTGTCCTTCCGGGACAGTGTGTACCACGGGTTGTGGTATAGTCATTACGGCAGTGACTCTTGGTGCTTCCCTCTCCCAAAGTTTGTAACCTTCAAGAGTTGCTGTCATGCCCCTTGCAGTTTCTGGATCTTCCAGGATCAGCAGAATACATCCTTTCAGGATATAGTTAAGTGGCATGCCCTAGGGACGATCTTTAGGCATGTTATACCAAGGATCATACTTTTCCACTATGAGCGTAGATGTGATCTCTGAGATCACAGTCCTTTGTTGTTGCATCTGAGCTACTGCCAGAGCTTGCATGTCATTGTGAAGTTTCTTCAGATCTTCTTTCAGAGCGTCGAGTTCTTCTCTCAACTCTCTGTTCTCTTCCTCGAGAGCATCCATTTTCTTTTGTCGATTGGCCCGAGTATTGTACGAATGAGACAAGTTGACTCTAGAATCGAGACACAAACGTGAGATTCGTAGGTAAGAAGAACACGTTATGTAAGAATGATGAATGATATGCAATGATTATATTAATACTAAATTTTTTTTGTTTAATCAAAAGAAACTTCGACAATTGGATTGCAAATATCATACAGTGGGAAAACTCCGTTTTTATGAATTCAAAGATTGCGGAAATGGAAATACAGTAATTTACAAAGTGCTGTAAAAGGAAATATCTAGACTTATGGATCCTGAGTCCTCTCTGAGGAGAGCTCAGGTGCTGGTTCTGGTGCTTTCCTTTTCTTTGACCGGGGCTCTTGAGCCATTGTCGGGTTGTCATTCCTTTGCCAAGTGAAAGGAGCGAGCAAATTCCTTTGGTCTTCTTGATTTTCTATAGCATGTTGCTCTAAAATCTCGATCAGAGCGTCTTTTTCTTTTAACAGTTGCTGTATTTTGTTACACTCCACATTGAGAATGCGATACTTATTCTTCCAAGACTTCTTCTCCTGTTGAACTTTGTTGAGGGTGACCTGGAGTTTTTCCGTATCTGACATAAAATAAAGGACATATTCCTTTAACGGAAGAACTTCTTGACGAGGGTAAGGCATCCTCAGTTTAAGAGCTCTAGTTTGTACCCAGTGGAGATAAGGTTCCACATAGATACAGTCTGGTTTTCCTAGAGACTCTCTTCCTTTCCTATGAACATGTTTCCAGGCATGCACTATTTCCGTTTTTAGTGCCCTTTCATTTTCTCCTTCCTTGAAGAAAAGACCTTCTAGATGAACATTACGCGGGACATGTCTCATCGGGTATCCAAATTGACGACGAACTAAAACTGGATGATAGTTGATTCCTCCTTTAATTCCTATGAGGGGTACATTAGGGAAATTTCCACAACGGTCAATGATTCTTATCCCGTTATAGATTCGATTGTACTAATCGATGTCAGAGTTGGTAAGAGACATGATTCTCTGTGACCAACGCAAAGTACTCTTATGATCCCAAAATGCAGCAGACTTAGGTAAGTGGGAAGTGAACCATTTGTATAGCAGGGGTACACAGCATGTGATCATTCCTCCGCTGTACAAATTCCTTAAGTGTACAGAATGATAAGCATCTGCGAGCAAGGTCTGCACAGGGATTCCAATCAAAAATATCTTAATGGCATTGATATCAACGAAGTTATCGATGTTGGGAAACAGAAATAACTCGTAGATGAGCAACACAAAGATGCTCTCGAAAGCAGTCACATTCCCTATACTAGCAAAGTACAGAGCCTTCTTTATCAAAAACTTGGCTGGTAAACCTTGGATTTCACCCTTAATGGTCATGTGAGTCCTGACTTCTGACTCGTCCAAATAGATTGCTCTTGCAATGGTTTGATCCTTTGGAATTTCTTCCAGTCTAGAAAAGGGAGCTTGGTCAGTGATGGGTAAATCAGTCAGGTGAGAGTACTCCTCTAGTGTTGGTGCAAGTTGGTAATCCGGGAATATAAAAAAGTGATAGACCGGATCGTAGAACTGGATTAGCGTAGCCAGGACTGCTTCAATTACATGGACCCTTAATAGAGACAGCAGTCCTCCGTACTTAGCTCTGAAAGCATCATGGTTGGTGATCATCCTTGCCAACCCTCTCAAATCCTCTAGTTTTAGAACCTTGAAGGTGTACTTATGAGTCTTCCTTCTACCGAAATCCATAACGCAATCTTTTTTTCTGATATTTGCAATCATTGTCTTCGTTTAATTTGAAAAAGAGAGACTAGAAGAGAAAATTTTTCTCTGTTTAAAGTTTTTTAATGAAATGAATGAATGAATGCAGCACATAAAAACATAGAAAAAACATGGGGTCAAAGGTTCGGTGTCATGAAGTCATGGCTCTACCCATCCCCAAAGGTTATACTGGTGATTTTTGTACCTGTCCTCAAAATCATTGACCCCCCTTGGGATAATAACAGCAGGCTGGTTCACCCGAGCGAGCTGATGTATCTTAGAGTAATCTCAAATGAGGGTAGTATCGCGTGACAACTATTTTCGATAGCTTCCACACTACAAAATAGTAACATGGTCTTAGCCTACTAAATCCTTTGTTTCACGGACACCACAATTGAACAATCTGCTTTCAACAACCGAAGTCGTATAGGCATTGAATCCGCAAAGGGTATCTCCACTAATTCGATGGTCTACTGGGACCTCTTATTTGGGAGTCACTCCCTGTAAGATTACCTGTCTAATGCCATCACTTATCTTAGGTGTCACTCAAACTTTCCAGATGCGGCATCACCCGCAGTCCCATTAGCAGAAAAATAAACACGGATAACAATTAGGAAAAGCGATATATATATTTATTCCTAAAACTAACATCCTAGGCCTCTTAAGAGCTATAATCCTAGTCCTATACAGACAATGACTCCCCAGCAGAGTCGCCATTTTACTGTGGAAAATGGGGACGATGATGACTAAGGTAAAATAGATCCTCATGTGACTCCCCAGCAGAGTCGCCATTTTACTGTAGCGAGCGATTTTTGTCGGTGACACGACCACCTTATCGCTGGTTTTTGTCCTCACCGCAATGAGGAGGAGTGGGGTGCTACTTTCTGATTTCTTATTTATCCCGTGAAGCTGGAAGGGAAAGGGAAGCTATCTAAAACTAACCTTGCACACGAATGTTTAACTGAACAAATGCTTTAAAGAGATTATAGGGTCCGGGGTCAAGTTATACAATGGGGAGTTGTCAATTACCCATCCTATATGTGGGTATCCACAGGATGTTAGCTTTAGGTTTCGCTTTGTACTTGACGGTGTTTATCCGTTAATGGGTTGGGAAAGTTTCTTGGGAAATATGAGCGAGTGAGTGAGTTTTTGTTGACGTTCGGGTTTTTCCGATGTTTTTGGCAAGGTACTAGACCTAGGTTTTGATTGATGTGTGAAGGTACTGGACCTAGAGTTTTTGTTTAGTATGCTCGCTAAGATTTCGCAATCTTATGCCTACGTATTCCCGTTTAAATGAAACAGGGAAATCAGAGTAATCGTAGTTCCTCCTATTCTAAGGGAGGAAAATGATGTTTTGGTGTCTTGTTCAAAGCCCAAGATTTAAGCTAAATAGGTTTATTTGTGTCTTGTTCAAAGCCCAAGATTGAAGCTAAAAGGTCTGACTGACAGAGAATTTGTCATCTCTAAAGAGGGATTGGACTTCCTCTGAGGGGATTGTTAATTTTTGTGTGCCTTGATCAAAGCCCAAGGCTGAAGCTAAGAGGTTGATTGACTCCACTAGGGAAGTCCTTATGCAAAGCCTAAGAGGAGGCTGGAAATGACCGACTCAACAAGAGAGTGTTTTATCTGTCTTATACAAAGCCCAAGATTGAGGCTAAAAAAGAGACTGACTCTTTGGGGATATCATTATACAAAGCCTAAGAGGAGGCTATAAGTTTGACTTTTCTAGAGAAAATGTTCTATCTGTCTTGTACAAAGCCCAAGATTGAGGCTAACGAGGGATTTTGACTCCGCCGAGGAGGTTTGTATGTGTCTTGTACAAAGCCCAAGATTGAGGCTGAAATGAGAAATTTAACTGACTCGGGTGAGGATATTTTTATGTGTCTTGTACAAAGCCTAAGATTGAGGCTGAAATGAGTTTGACTCTGCGGGAGAGTGTTATCTATCTTGTACAAAGCCCAAGACTGAGGCTAAAAAGGGAATTTATTTCTCAAATCCTAAAGGAAGGCTGGGAGGAATTGACTCTACTGGGGAAGATATTTGTCCCAAGCTTAAGAGAAGGTTACGAAGATTTATGTCTTGTACAAAGCCCAAGATTGAGGCTAAAAGGGTTTGACTCAACAAGAGAGTGCTTATATCTGTCCTGTACGAAGCCCAGGATTGTGGCTGAACAAGCTGGAGAAATTATCATACCTAAGAGGAATTTGACTTCTGCTAGGGGAAATCTTTATACCAGGCCTACGAGGAGGCTGGAAAAGATGGACTCAACAAGAGAGTGTTTTTATCTGTCCTGTACAAAGCCCAGGATTGAGGCTAAAAAGGGTTGACTCAACACGAGAGTGCTAAAAGGTGATTGACTCAACAAGAGAGTCTTGAAAAGTTGATGGACTCAACAAGAGAGTCTGACAAGGTGATTGACTCAATAAGAGAGTCTAAAAAGGTTAGCTCCGCTGGGGAGAATCATTGTACAAAGCCCAAGAGGAGGCTGACTTCGCTGAGGAAGGATCATTATACAAAGCCTAAGAGGAGGCTATCTTTCTACTGGGGATTATTGAGATCCCGAGGCAGGTCCAAGTGGGGAATCGACTCTTGCTGAGGTTTCCAGAAGAGTTGAGATATCAGAGCCTTGAGGTTCTGATAGTATCATACTGATGATAAACTGACCCTGGTTGGGGAACTTTTTAGGAGAGAGACTGGGTTTTAGAACCCACGGGTTTTAACTTAGCTGGGAATTGATCGGATGATCAGGGTTCCTCCTACGTTCGTATGGAACTTGAGAATGTCTTTGAGACTCAAGGGGGTTTAGACTCTCCAAGTCTATTGGTGCGGAAGAGTTTTATCTTTTGTATGATTCCCAAGAGGAGGCGGGTGTTTTTAAGGGATGAGAATCAACCCTAAATTGGTCTGTGATTTGACACTGGAAAGACTGCTCTAGCAAAGGATGACTAAGTTCTGTCTTATACCTTTAAGAGGTCTTCAGGGTCCTTGTATTGAGCCCAAGAGAAGGCATGAGAACTTCTAGGAAGCCGAAGGGTCCTTGTACAAAGCCCAAGAGGAGGCGGGGATGCTTTTAGGAAGCCTATGGGTCCTAAACCAAGAAAAGTTCAAGAAATGCTATTCACCGAGAATAGATTATTTAGTGAAAGTTCTGAGGTTTGAAGAAACTCAAGAGATGTTATTCACCGAGAATAGATCAACTCCGGGGAGTAGAATTTTTTTGACGATTTCTAATAGTGACAGCTTGAGAAAAGGTTCACGAGGAATGCTGCCTTTCTCTTTGTTCCATATTGTTTAAGCCTAAGAGAAGGCAAGATTGTATCTGGAAATCTTATGGGGATCTAGTTTTGACTGTATTTAAAGAGTGACCAACATGGCTTTACCTAGTTCTAAACCTAATTTCAGGGGAAAACTCTAAATAACTATACTAGTATATATACAGTTGATATATGACAAGTATTTAAAAGGATATGAAAGAATACTTACCGTGCGCAGCTTCCCACAATACAGTTATATATATATATATATGAAAGCGAATAAATGAAAGCTGTTAAAACTTACAGGTGAGCAAGCTTCCATGCTGTATTGTTAGTTGTTCAAAGAAATTAAAGAAAGTTTAGATAACAACATGTATATTTGAATCTAAATCAAAAGAGAAGTTGTTTTTGAAAAGATTGTTGGGGCTTATACTCAAGGAGAGGCCCAAGGTTTAACAGTGATCGCACCGTTGTTTTGAATATTGTCTCGGGACTTATACAACGACTAAGGCCCAAAAAGGTTTTTGTAAAAAGGGATTGAGTCTTACAGTCTATTAGAGTCCCAACTTATTTGAGAAAAAGGAAAAGAAATGGGACTTATAACACGAGGGGAGGCCCAAATGATTTTTGTTTTAAACTGGCGATCGCGCCGAGATTTTTGAAATCACAGTGGGTCTTATACAATAACTGAGGCCCAAGTTATTTTGGTTTCAAAACGGGATTGGGTCTTACACTATATTAAAGGCCCAAAGAGTTTGAAAATGAATAAAGATGGGTCTTATAGCTCAAGGAGAAGCCCAGTTGATTTTGTTACAAAGGCGACGACCGTGCCGAACTTTTGAAAATATACAGAGCGACTTATACAATGTGTGAGGCCCAAAATTGTTTTATTTACAAAGGGGTGGGACTTACACTCTATCAAGAGGCCCAAGTTATTTTGAAAAATATTGATGAGGGTGAAATCAATCAAAACCCTAATTTTGTTAAAAATGGAATTAATTTTGATTAAAAATTAATAAAATCATTGAAAACATGTGAGAAATGAGTTGTGATTTTGGGTCAATGTTTCAAAAATCATGTTTTTATCCACAAAATGATTGAAAACCATTTAAGTTTGGAAAAATCAAGAGAAAGAAAATTTTTGAAATGTTAAAAAACAAATAAAAATTAATTCTTTGCAAAAATATCAAATATATGAAATAAATAATATTTTTGGGAAATTTTTGTAAAATAAAACATTTTAACATTTTTGTGATTTTTGAAAAAAAAGAATCAACTCAAAATCATTAAAATTCAGAGAGAAATTAATTTTTGAATCAATTAAATAAAATCATAAAAATTCAAAAATTCAAAAGTTTGAAAAAGGGCACCAAGAACACCTTGTTCTTGCCCGCGAGCCCTGTTTTTGTCTGATTTGCATTTTCTCATCAATCTCTCTGAATACTTGATGAAATCACACAACCCACATATCAATCTGCTCGTTTTCAACTCACGATCATGTCTATGGTCTTTAATTTCATTTATTTTAAGTATGGAATGAGAAATCAAAGAGAAACCTTAAGAAGCCTAATTTCTGCATGAAGGCTAAGAAATTCCATACACGATTCATACAAAGCAATCAATTGAGGGGAAACACTCCATACATGATTATGAACATATGGAAAAATTATTGTGCGAGGAAATATGCATGAATCATGAGATGACCAAGTTTAAGCTTACTTGTATGTCGTGGCAGCAAGAGCAATTTGATTTTTGAGTTGGAGGTGTTATAGATGAGTTGTGATGATCTAAACAACTTCCCTACACCATATGGAGTGTGTTTGGACCCTTGGACTTGCTTGGAGATGGCTGGATCACTTCATGGTGTGTTGACTGATTATAGGCCTCAAGTGGATTATGAGGTCTATGATTTTGGATTTCCAGAAAGTTTTTGAGTGTTTGATCAACTCAAATATGTTATGTTGGAAGTGTTTGAGTGATTGGTTTGGTTGGAATTGCTCTCAAACTTAAAACCCAATGGTGACTTGAGTTAGAAGGAAAATTTGGAGTGAAAGAGGTGATTTTGAGGAAAGCATCAGTTTGGGTGCTTTGGTGTACTCAAACTGATCACAATTGAGGCCTATTTATAGTGTGTCAAGTTTGTTTTGGCATCAATAGTGTATGGCAACTGGTACAGGTCTGTGGCCAATTGTGATCAAAGGGAATCTCAAGTCTCCTCTAGCCATTGACTTGAGGTTAGGGCACAAGCCTAAGGTCCTTTAGTTCAAGGATAAGTCTTGACTGAACTTGGATAACATTGTCTTGATGAATGCCACCTCTATGCATCAGTTAAATGCTTTGAAACAAAATTGAATATTTGAAGCATCTTTGAATTTAGGAATGTCATGCCTACACATAGCTCCATGGACTTGGGAGGATGGTAGATCAGTGCTTGTCCCTTGGTTGTTCCCCCTTGAGGTGCGCAGATGGATAACCATGCTTGTGGTTATACACAAAATCCAAATTCGAGCAAAAAACCATAAACTGACTTGTAAAAAATCAGGTTTTGGAGCCAACTTTCAATGATCATAACTCAACTCAATTTGAATTAGAGGGAGTTCTAGTACTCTTTGGAAAGCTTGAATGATGTACTTTAACTTTGATGTTTGACCCTAGACCTGGTTCAACTTGGATCAAGGTGAAAAATGCCTTGGAAGTTGGTAAAAAACTTAGACAGATTCTGTCTAAAATTTTCGAAGTGTTGGAAAAAAGTTAAATCCATGTTTTTTTGTGATTTTGCTCAATCAATAACTCAAAATCCATGATGAATTGGGATGAGGCCTAGTTGACATATTTGAAGTATGTAACATGGACTACAATCTGAGCTTTGAATGGGAGAAAAATGCTTTAGGGTTTGGGAGATATGGCCTTGCAAAGTTGGTACCCTTGCCACTTTGTTCCATAACTTAGAAAAATTCTAAGTTTTTTATGGTTACCCCTTTTACAAGTTAACTCATTTTCTTTGATTTTTCTTGATGAATGATGATTCAAATCACATATTAACATTATTTTAGGGTCAAGGAACCATAATTGTGAAAAATTCCAAAAAGTCAAACTAGATTTTGTGCACAGTTGACTTTTTATCGGAAGAAATCCAAACTGTGCGATCCTTTATGAAATCAAGTCCTTGACCTAAATCAGACCTAATGGATATATTCCATAGGTGTTATAGGGTGTATTGAATCATGTCCCATGGTTTGGGAGCATGTCTGGGTCAAAAGTCAAAGATACAGTTGACTTTTTCCTCGAAACCCTAATTATGGTCCTGATGAAATTGAAACTTGTGGATCAAGCTTCTTGGATCAATCCATTGTTGCAAATGGATCAATGTAGTGTATTGGATATCCTAAAATCATGTCTAGAGGTCTTGGCTCATGTTTTGTCCCAAAAGTCAATTTAGGGGTGACTTAGGTCAAGAAACCCTAATTCCTGATTTTTGGTGAATGCATCCCCTGAGGCTAAAATGACTTTATGATTGGGTCCATGAGGTCCTTTGAAGTATCTTGGGTTGTGCTTTGAAGCAATGGCTCATGCCCAGATGAAAACTTCCATATGGAGGCCTCAGTCGACCTAAAAACCCTAATTTGGCGACACTGGCGATCTCGAGGCTTGATCCACTTGGAATGTTGCAACTTTATGCTTGATTCTTGATGTGCGAGTCCTCTTGATCCTTTATGGGTATTTGAGAGGTTAGACAAGTTGAAGATTATGTCATTTCTTGATTGATCCCTTGTCTAAGTGCCCTGAGAGGGGTTGAAACCCTTATCTTTGATTGTAGTGAATGCTCAACCATCCATGAGGAGATTGATGAGGCTTGATGGTTCATCCATATTGTGGTAATGATTTGCACAATGATGGGAAATCTTAGTGGTCAAAATTTGGGGTATGACACTAATGTTTGTTATTTTTTGAGAATTTAACAAACAGGTTCTGCTTCTGATAAATAGCATGGCTAAGTTATTAGAAGAGAATTGTTCCGCTTCTGTGCTACATTTGTTTTGCTGAACAGTAGCATTTGCTTTAGAAGACTCTGAAGCTGTATGACTCTGATAAGATGTCTAAAGAAAACAAGTTCTGAAGATCTGAAGACAGAAGTTCTGATGAACAAGTCCAGATGCTGAAGACTTATGCTTCTTAGACAACGGGTTCTGAAGACCAAGTGCTGAAGACTCTGAAGATGTAGCTCTGCAGACTCTGGAGGCTTGAAGCTCTTAAGAACCAAGTTACATTTTTCCTTCTTCTAACTCATGCTCTCAGAAGCCTCTGAAGTCAGGAAGTTGAGAAGACTAAGCAACGTGGTACAACAGTACAACAGTACGACAAGGACACTTTGCTCCACTTCGGCTAGGGTGGATGCAAATGTACTATTTGTCTCCCACGTTCTTTCAAGCCGACATAATTCTGAAATGTCAGAAATATCCTTCAAAGGTCATATCACGTGCATGGCTATATAAAGGCTTGAAGACTTCAAGAATGAGCAGCTAACAACACTAATCTTCACTGTTCATACGCTTTATTGTACATATCAGCTTGTGTAGAAGCAATTTTCTGTAAACGCATTGTATTTTCAAATAGTTGTTTGATTTCCTTAAGAGACCGGTTAGGTCTGAATTCTTAAGAAGTCTAGGACTAGTGTGTCTTAGAGATTGTTATTACTCACTTGCAGTTTGGATTGTGCATTGTATTTTAAAACAGTTGTTTGATTTTCTTAAGAGACCGGTTAGGTCAGAATTCTTGAGAAGTCTAGGACTAGTGTGTCTTAGAGATTGTTGTTAGTCACTTGCAGTTTAGCTTGTGCATTGTAATAATCAGTTTGATTAGTGGATTAAGACCTCGTTTGAGAGAGGCAAAATCACCTTGGCGGGTGGACTAGACTAACTTGATAGTTTCTCAAGTGAACTAGTATAAACATACTGTGTTCTTTCTTTTCAGTTTCTCTTACTTTACTATCAAGAAGTGGAGATTATTTGTATAGGGGATTATTTTTAAAGAATAGCTTTTATTTAAAAAACCCAATTTAAACCCCCCTTTCTTGTGTTTTTCACACCTTCAATTGGCATCAGAGCTCCGGTTCTGAGAAGATAAAAAGTTTGAATTTTTATCAAGCACCTAACAATGTTCAGTACCGATCTAAAGTGTGAAAAACAATGGCTTCCGCAAGTACTTCTAATGTCACTTTTGATAATAATGAAAGAGACACTCATATAGTGCTAAACCTCCTATCTTTGATGGCGAGAAATTTGACTATTGGAAAGATAGAATCCAAAGTTACTTTCTGGGATTTGATTTGGATCTATGGGATCTGGTAGTTGATGGTTACAAATATCCAGTAGACTCTGAAGGCAAAAAGATTGCCAGAAGCTCATTTATAGAGGCTCAAAAGAAAACCTACAAGAATCATCACAAAGTGAGAAAGATTCTGCTAAATGCTATTTCATATACAGAGTATGAAAAGATTATAGATAGAGAGACTGCAAAGTCTATCTTTGACTCTCTTCAGATGACTCATGAAGGCAATGCTCAAGTCAAGGAGACAAAGGCTCTGGCCCTAATCCAGAAGTATGAGGCCTTCAGATTGGAAGACAACGAATCTGTGGAAACTATGTTTTCAAGATTCCAGATGCTTGTTGCAGGAGTCAGAGTTCTGGACAATGGTTATTCTACTGCTGATTATGTCAAGAAGATTATCTGGAGTCTGCCTGTAAAATGGAGACCAATGGTAACTGCTATGAAATTGGCAAAGGATCTGAACAACACGAGTCTTGAGGAACTGATTAGTTCTTTAAGAAGCCATGAGACAAAACTTCAAGAAGATGAACCTCAGAGAAGAGGTAAGTCTGTTGCTCTGAAGTCTAAGTCTGAAAAAACAAAGGCTTACCAAGCAGAGGAGAACTCAGATGAATCTGAAGAAGATTCAGACGAAGATGAACTGTCTCTTATATCAAGAAAGATAAATCAGCTGTAGAAACACAGAAAGAGCAAGTTCAGAGGGCTAAGAAGAAAAGGTAGATCTGAGTCTACATCTGGTCAAAGGAAAGCTTCTGAAAAAGAAGTTACTTGTTACGAATGCAAGGAGCCTGGACATTATAAGAACGAGTGTCCAAAGCTCAAGAAAGATGGAAAACCTAAGAAGGTTTTCAAAGCTAAAAAGGGTTTTATGGCAACATGGGATGATTCAGAGTCAGAAGAAGAAGATTCTGATGAAGAACATGCCAACGTGGCACTCATGGCAAAGACCATTATGAGCGAAGCCTTATCAGAGGATGAACTAACACTTGATGAAGAATCAGACTCTGATGACGACAAAGAGGTACTTTCTTCCTTATCTCGTTCTGAACTTGAATTAGGTTTATCAGAACTTATGAAAAGGTATCAACTTCTTTTAAGTAAACACAAAACTCTGAAAAAGACTTTTGTGGCTGTTTCTGAGAACTCTACTAAGAGCGAGCAAAATATTTCTGATTTAAATGAAAAAAAATTATGTAAAAAAACCTAATGCTGCTCTAAAAAGTAAAGTCTCTAATCTAGAAGAAGAGATTACTTCTAACATATCTTTTACTGATGAAGTAATCAGATATGCTAGAGCTTTTCAACACTTCCTTGTTAAAAGCATAAATAGAAGCAAGATGGCTTCAATGTTCTATGGAGTTATCAGAAACGGAAGTAGAGGTATGGGATATTCAGGACCATCAAAACCAATTGATGAGACTCTGAGTATCAAACTAAAACCTCTGTCTCAACATTTTGTGCCTGCTGGCACCGAACTGAAATGTTCATAACTAGAAGGTTATGATTCTGTTGCACCACAATCACAGACACAGAAAGAAACTACTAAGTCTAAATATCAAGCATAAATTCCACTTGATTATCTTGTTGCAAAGAAATCCAGAGGTGTCAGAACCTCTGGAAAGACTAACATGAAAGGACCCAGAAAATGGGTACCTAAGAGTGAGATAATCTATGTTGCAGACATCCTTGATGGCACCACTAAAACATCAATCATGGTACCTGGACAGTGGATGCTCGCGACACATGACGGGATAAAGGCATATGTTCCAAGATTTGGAACTTAAGTCTGGAGGTGTACCTAGTTTCGGAGGAAACCAGAAGGGGAAGATCATTGCCTCTGGAACTGTTGGTAATGGTAAGCTTCCTTCCATTAACAAAGTTCTTTTAGTTGAGGGTCTAATGCATAACTTATTGTCAATTAGCCAACTTAGTGACAATGGTTATGACGTTATCTTTAATCAAACGTCCTGTAAGGCTGTTAGTCAGAAGGATGGGTCAGTTCTGTTCAATGGTAAGAGGAAAAACAATACTTACAAAATCAGACTTTTAGATTTGAAAAATCATAATGTAAAATGTCTTATGTCCGTTAATGAAGAGAAAGGCAAGTTTTCAAAAACTTCCTTTAAAGCTAAAAGGATTGTTTCTACCTCTAAACAATTAGAACTTCTTCACATTGACTTATTTGGACCAGTGAAAACTGCTTCAGTCAACGGAAAGAAATATGGACTAGTCATCGTTGATGATTACAGTCGTTGGACATGGGTAAAATTCTTAAGACACAAGGATGAGTCACATTCTGTGTTTGCTTCCTTCTGCACCCAAGTGCAAAATGAAAAGGATTGCAAAATAGTCAGAGTCAGAAGTAATCACTGTGGAGAATTTGAAAACAAAGATTTTGAAAAACTTTTTGATTCTTATGGTATATCCCATAATTTCTCCTGTCCTAGAACTCCACAACGGAATGGGGTTGTAGAAAGAAAGAATAGGACATTGCAAGAAATGGCTCGCACCATGATCCAAGAAACTGATGTGAGGGCAAGGTGCTTCTCATCTAGTTTCTGTTTTAATGATGTCAACAAATAGGATAGCCTTTAGTTTGTAATTTAGACGGTATCACTTCATTGTCGGTCGCATTGCATACAACCATTGATAATCATGTGTCTAAACATATAGGAAGGGTTCTATATAATTTCTACATGTGCATAATCATGGTACTAGTGTTTGGTGTGCATGCCTGGTATCTTAGTTGGTTAAAACATGCAGAAAAATCATTTTCTGAGTTTTTACAGGTCTTGAGTCGACCTAAATTATGCATGAGTCGACTAATGCTGTCTTGACAGTTTTTGTGAAACCACCGGGAAGGCGCACGCTAACCCATTCTATGCATGCGGTCAACGCATGCTTCTGGGTTTTGTTACTATGCAGTTTCAAAGTTCCTGCGTCGACGCATGGTCATGAGCGGTCGACGCATGCTTGGTTATTTTGCGTAGATACTTCACCGGGTAAGCGCCCGCCGACTCTCATCTAGCGAGCGGTTGACTCTTCGCTGGTCTGAGGCATTTTTCTGCATTCTGTTATTTCTGTTATGCTGTCATTTTCATTTAGTTGGTTATTTTGCATCATATAAATAATTGGTTCCTCATTTTTTCAACATAACAAGAAATGTGAAAATAGATATTGATCTTTCTCTTCATCTTCATCTTCAACCTTGTGTCCTATAACAACTACACATAATCATTTTTGTTAGTGTCGTGCATTGTGTGAAGTGATAACGTTTAGACTTAGGTGTGTTGTATCCTTTGATCTGGGTTAAGAATCAGTAGGTGTTTCTTGAATAAAACCTCTGGTTTTGTCCTCCAAGAATCCAGGTGATTTTGGGGTTTTTTTTCACAAATCGGTTTCTCTACAAGGATTCATCCGTGCAAAGGTAACTGAAGAACGGAGTGTTCGTTCAATTTAGTAGCTACAGTCGGAGGATCGTACGAGAAAGATTTGGGTTTGAATTATGGAAGATTGAGATCGACCGAGTGAAGGTGATTGAAGAGCGGTGGGTTCTTTCAATCTAGTAGCGTGAGACGGTGATTTGTTCGACCAAATTCGAAGCACTTGATTCATCTTGAATCAAGGGGAGAGAAGACTTTGCATCGACATCAAAGACGTTTAAGGGTTTTATTGTTCGGTTTTCTCTTGTACAAAAATTTGCAAACAGAAAAAAATATATATATATCTCAATTCCATGTTCGGAATTGGGGGCAGAGGTACCCTTAGCGAGGACGGTAGGGGAACTGCCTAAAAAAATCGTGTTTGTTCTCTCTTTCCCTACTCTTTTACGTTTTGATATTTATCGAACTTGTGAAATATCAATTGATAAAAAATTTCTGATATAGTGTAATATAGAGTTGAAAATAAACTTGTAAAAACAATACAATCCCTTGGATTGCATTTGGAATTAGCTCTACATTCACATTTATTAGAAATTCACACTTGGAGTGTCGCACACCCCAAGTGTTCGATAAATTGATAAAGCGCAAGCTCTAAAGCACATTGTGATTAAATTTTGTCATCCTATCTCGTTGGTAATTGGATAAATTTAAAGTAAATAAAATTTGGTTGATTGCATTGTGTTTTTGTTGATTCATATATTTTTCTCTTCCGTCGCATCATTCCTAGCTATATTACGCATATCCAATCTTTTCGGTAGTGGTTCGTTGTAGACGAGTGATTCAGTGGTTGCTTCCGTAATAATTTTTAAAACCAATTTTGGAACACCATTAGCGTGTAAAAACTTGCGGGATCTATTCAACCCCCCCTTATAGATCCTAGCCATCGTCTAACAAGTGGTATCACGAGCTCCGGTTTATCTGGTGCTTCGGTAAAACTTCTTGGAAAATGGCGAGCGAACCTAAAGGGGCTTATAATAGAGCTCCAATTTTTACAGGCGAGAATTATAGCTACTGGAAAGATTGTATGCATGTGCATATAAATTCCATTGATCAGAAGATTTGGAATGTCATTTTAAACTGTCCTATGGAAATAACCATGACCGGTGAAAATGGTGTTGTTGTTCCCAAATCCGAAGTTCAATGGAATGTGGAGGACGAGAAAAAGTATAGCTATAACTGGAAGGCTCGAAATATTTTGATCTCCTCTTTGGGAGTTGACGAATATTATCGAGTCTTTCATTGTGAAACGGCCAAAGCCATGTGGGATGCTTTACAAGTAGCCCACGAAGGCACTAATGATGTGAAAATGGCCCGAATCAACACATAAACGCAAGAGTTCGATCTTTTTTACATGAAGCAAGGGGAAACCATTGCGGATATGCAAAAACGATTCACTTATATAATCAATAAATTGCATGTACTTGGTAAACCGGTTCCCAACGAGGTTGCTACTAATAAGATTTTGAGGTGTCTTAACACAGAATGGCAGCCGAAGGTCATCGCGATCAAGGAGGCTAATAATCTATCTACTCTAGATCTCACGACACTATTTGGCAAACTCGATGAACATGAGTAAGTGCTCATCAGCTTGGAAAAACATGAGAAGAGTGTAAAGAAGGAGAAAACAAAGGAAATGGAAAAGAAGTCGATTGCTCTTAAGACTTCTTGCTCAAAGTCCACATCTCAAGAGCAAAGTGATAATGAAACCAACAATGATGAAGATGATGATTCGAGTGATGACATGGGGCTATTTGTGAAGAGATACAATAGGTACATTCAAAAGAATGAGATTCAAAACTCGGATAAAAATCTCGTCAAATTTAGAAGGCAATCTAGAAATGAAAGCAACAAGAAAGGCAAGTTGAAAGGATCTTGTTACAACTGTGGAAAATCCGGGCACTACAAGCCGGATTGTCCATCACTTAAGAAAGACAAAGACAAGGATTAGGATAAGAGTCGTCACACAAGAAGTCAAACAAATCTAGACGAGCATACATCACTTGGGAGAGCTATAGCGAGTCAGAAAAAGACGACAGCTCAAGTGACGAAAGAAAATCTGTCAATCTATGTCTTATGGCCCATCAAAACAAGAAGAAAGAGGTACAAAGTCTTGAGACCACCGAAAGAAGATGGGTTCTGGATAGTGGCTGCTCAAGATATATGATAGGAGACATATCTCTTTTCATCTACTTTATGGCAAAGAAAAAGGGATTTGTTACCTACGAAGACAACAACAAGGGAAAGATTCTCGGCAAAGGTAGTGTAGGTAACCCCTCATCTACTACTATCTCTGATGTGCTTCTTGTGGAAGGCCTTAAACATAACCTTTTAAGCATTAGTCAACTATGTGACAAGAATTATAAAGTATCTTTTTCAAAGGATTGTTGCATAGTTGAAGATAGTGACAAAAAGGATGTGTTTAAGGGCTTGAGGGTGAATAATGTCTATACGCTAGACTTAAATGAGGTATCATTGAATGGAGAGAAGTGTCTAGTCACTATGAATGAAGATTCATGGTTATGGCATAGACGGTTGGCTCATATCAATTTTGATTTGCTTAACAAAATATTCTCTAAAGACCTAGTCATCGGTTTGCCCAAAATCAAATTCACAAAGGATCATCTTTGCGATGCTTGTCAAATGGGGAAGCAAACAAGGATCTCATTCAAATCTAAAAACATTGTTTCAACTATGAGACCCTTTGAGCTCCTTCATATGGACCTCTTTGGACCATCTAGGATCAAAAGCCTAGGTGGTAACTATTATGGTTTTGTAATAGTCGATGACTTTTCTCGGTTTTACTGGACTATTTTCTTAGCAAACAAGAGTGATACCTTTTCGGCCTTTGAAAGATTTGCTAAGTTATCTCAAAACAAGTTAAACACGAACATTGTGTCAATTAGAAGTGATCATGGGGGTGAGTTTGAAAATCATTTGTTTGAAGCATTTTGTGAATCCCATGGAATTGATCATATTTTTTCCGCACCACGCACCCCTCAACAAAACGGGGTTGTGGAACGTAAAAACATAATTTTAGAAGAATTAGGAAGGACTATGATCAATGAAAATGGACTTCCAAAATACTTTTGGGCCGACGCCATAAGTACGGCTTGTTACGTTTGGAATAGGGTGCTCATCCGGCCTATTCTAAACAAGACACCGTATGAGATTTTAAAAGGGCGAAAACCCAATATCTCTCACCTTCACGTTTTTGGTTACAAGTGTTTCATGTTGAATAATGGTAAAGAGACACTTGGTAAGTTTGATGCCAAGGCCGACGAGGGTATTTTTCTTGGATACTCTCAGTCAAGTAAAGCATATAGGATTTATAATAAGAGGTTACGTATTGTTGAAGAATGTCGGAGAAGGTAGTTCTTTTCATGGTGCAGGTGTATCTTTAGAAGACATGCTCAAGGACACTGATAAAGAAACTGATCAGCCTGAAGTAGTGCGTATTGAGGAGGAAAAGGATCACCAACCTATGAAGAGTGAGGAGGATCATCATTCTGATAAAGATGAACTTCCTCCAACATGGAAGTCTTCCAAAGACCATCCCATTGACAACATCATCGGTGACATCTCTAAGGGAGTAACCACCCGCTATAAACTTAGTAACTTCTGTTATTACTTCGCTTTTGTGTCACAAGTTGAACCTAAAAACGCAAAGG
Organism: Lathyrus tuberosus; assembly: GCA_022829125.1. Lineage (NCBI taxonomy): Eukaryota > Viridiplantae > Streptophyta > Magnoliopsida > Fabales > Fabaceae > Lathyrus > Lathyrus tuberosus. The sequence continues at coordinate 1,052,812 of JALAZF010000676.1, forward strand.
AGGCGTTACTCGATGAGCATTGGTTTTTATCAATGCAAGAAACTAAATCAATTCAGGAGACATGTGGTTTGGGACCTTGTCCCCCCTCCGCGAGGTCATCGAGTAATCGGCACCCGATGGGTGTTTAAGAATAAACTTGATGAAAATGGAGTTATAACTCGAAATAAAGCACAACTTGTAGCCCAAGGATATAACCAAGAGGAAGGAATCGACTATGAGGAAACTTATGCGCCGGTTGCCCGACTCGAGGCTATACGCCTTTTACTTGCTTATGCTTGCACTAAAAATTTCAAATTGTTTCAGATGGATGTTAAAAGTGGTTTCCTTAATCGATATATCAATGAAGAGTTTTATGTAGCCCAATCTCCGGGTTTTGAATCCCATGAATATCCCAATCATGTCTACAAACTTAAACGTACTTTGTACGGACTTAAACAAGCCCATAGGGCTTGGTATGAACATCTAAGCAAATTTTTACTTGATCAAGGGTATTCAAGAGGCAAGGTTGACACAATCCTCTTTATTAAATGTCAAGGAAAACACTTAATTTTGGTACAAATTTATGTTGACGATATCATCTTCGGGTCTACTAACATGACCTTGGTCAAAGAGTTTTCTAGTTTGATGCAGGGGGAGTTTGAAATGAGCATGATGGGGGAGCTCAACTATTTCCTCGGATTGCAAATCAAACAACTCGAAGAGGGCATGTTTGTGAGTCAAACAAAATATTGTCTTGAGCTTCTCAAACGGTTTGACATGGTAAATTGCAAGGCAATTGATACTTCGATGCCTACTTGTGCTAATCTTGATCGTGACGAAAATGGTAAGGATGTAGAGGTAAAGAAGTATAGAGGTATGATTGGATCTCTTCTTTATCTTACCGCATCACGACCCAACATTATGTTCTGTGTATGCATATGTGCGAGGTATCAAGCACATCCCAAGGAATCTCACTTAAAAACTGTTAAGCGCATACTTCGATACCTCTCCGGTACTCCAAAGTATGGGCTTTGGTATTCCAAGGGTCGTGTTTGTTTATTAGTTGGCTATTCCGACTTTGACTTTGCCGGGTGCAAATCGGATAGGAAAAGCACTAGTGGCACGTGTCACTTTTTCGTAAATTCCTTGGTGAGTTGGCATAGCAAGAAACAGGTTTCCGTTACCTTGTCAATAGCCGAGGCGGAATACGTTGCCGCTGGCAGTTGTTGTGCTCAAGTCCTATGGCTTAAGCAATAATTGCTCGATTTCAATTTAAAACTTGAGCGTATTCCTATTCTATGTGACAACACTAGTGCTATTAACCTAACTAAGAACCCCGTAATGCATTCACGCACCAAGCATATCGAAATACGTCATCACTTCCTTAGGGATCATGTAGAGAAAGGTGATGTGGTCTTTGAGCATGTTGATACTAAAAATCAACTTGCTGACATCTTTATAAAACCACTAGCTACAGAGCCTTTCTTTCACATCCGTAGGGAACTAGGCGTTCTCGACATCTCGGACCGTGCTTGATATTTCTTCAATATACTAGGTATTCATATATATATATATATATATATATATATATATATATATATGCTTGTTTATGCTTTTGACTAACAATGCAGAGAATTATTGAGCTATATGTGAGGGCTTTCATCGTCAATCATGATTACGGTAATATCGTTCCTCTTCATAAGTTTCTCTTAATATATGTACCATGTTAAGTGTTAAAAATGATGTTTACTACACATTTAGGCATATCTTATTCATTTGAATGTTTGATTTGTGTGTTGGCATGTTTATTTATCATTTGTTAGGGCATAAGTAGATAAAAATTTGAATTTTTCCATTTTGTACTTGGTTGAGTCGACCAAAGCGTGTCATGGGTCGACTCAAGAATGGTCTAACTTTTCAAGAGAAGGCGCGGGTCAGCGCGTGCCTACATAAGGTCGACGCATCCCTAATTTTTCAATTTTTTTTAAATTTCATTCAGCGTACGCCGAAGCTTGACACGCATTGGTCGATGCATCGCTGACGAACCCTGGTTTTTCACTTTCTAGGGAAGGCGCGCGCCGCTTCAATGTCTTGAAAAGTAACTGCATGAAATCAATACTTTTATTCTTTTCATTTGCATGTCATAAACTCTGATTTTATTGTTTTCTCATCTCCTCTCCTTCAAACTTCCTCCATAAAACTCCATTATTGCCACAAAATTCCATTCAACAAAATCTTTAAAAGGGGGTTCTCACTAAACATTAGAATCAAGATTCTCTCTTAATCCTCTCATCATCATTTGCGCATTGTTCATCATCTACGCACTATTCATCAGTTCGTCACTGTTCATCTGTTCTCATCAAGTTGCTCAACAATAGCTTCCAAAAGAGTAACTGGAAAAAGGTTTACCAGAGCATCAACATCACAGGCTGGACCCTCTTCAACACCGGTAACTGCTCTATCTTTACTCTCTGATGCATTATCTGAGAGCTTCAACGACGACTTCCGAAACCGCTCCGTTATTAGACAATATGTATACTATCCTCTGAGAGCGCCAGATTATCATCTCACAGAGGTCATTGAATGTTGAATGTTTAAAAATTTGATGAATTTCTAGAATGTGATGATAAGTATAATGGAGATTTGGTGCGATTGTTCTATACTGGAATTCTGGATAAATTCACAGGTACGGATTTTAAGTATCTTATGGATAATAAGACCTATTCTATGGATGCTGCTGTATGGAATAGCTTGTTTAAGTTGGAAACTAACGACCTTCCAGAAGTAACTGATACTAAGTTTGTCAACAACTATGAGTTTAAACATGCATTGAACTCAATGTTGCGTGAACCTTATTCAGACAGCGTTGTGAACAGCGATCTGTTCCCCAAAACTGTCACTACAGGTCATCTAAAACCTGTTGATCACATCTTGCAATGGATTGTCACTCATATCTTGCGACCTAAGAAAGGAGGATTTTCTAGTGTCGCTCAAGCACAGGTTCATTTAATCTACCTGTTGAAGAACCGCATCAACTAGCCATACTACTTTACATATCATATGTTTGCACTACGAGATTCTACAAGAGGTACTTCATTGTGTTATGCATCGTGTATTCAGTGCATTTTGAATAAAGCTGGGATAAAGGTTCCGGGTATTCGCTATATCTCTGTTTCATCTAATCATGAATTCCAACAAAAGACCCTGACTATGATGGGTTACTTTTGGGATCCTGTCGCCAAGGAGTTCAAATTCAGACCTAGAGGAACTCATCCTCATCATGATGTTCCGGATGACCAGGCGGTCACGAAAGAAAATGTGCAGGACGATCAAGTTAGAAATAACATACCAACTGACGTAAATATGATGAATGAAGACAATGTGGAATGGACGGGTTCCTCTCCACAGCATGATCCTTATGAATATCAAGGCTGGGGAGAATGGTAATATACCGGTTGGACGTCTCTTGGTGCTACCTATGTTCCTCCCACCTATGGCTGGCAACAACAAGCTGATGAATACAACTGGCAACAGCCTGAGTATTCGATTCCTACAACTCCACAGCCACATCAACAAGACACTGAAGAAATCCTGGCCATGCTGAATCAGATGCAGCTGGAACAAGAGGAATTTATGAACTTACAAGAGGAACGATATACAGCTCAGGAGGAGAGGTTCACTTCTCTTTCAAATCAGTTGGACAACCACACTCAGAATTTCAACCGGTTTGCTGATGCTTCAATGAACAGGTTTACAGCTTTGGATAATGCACTGGAACTTCAGACTCAAAATCTAACCAACAGTTTGGGCGTTATGAATAGGGCTGTGATTGAACTGAATCAGTATTTAGAGGAACAACCACTCCCTCCACCACAAGGACAGCACTTCAGAGGAAGAGGCCATCCATTTAGGGGGAGGAGACAATGAGACTTAGGATCATATTTTTAGTGCATGTTATATTTTGTGTTTTGATTGTATGACTCGTTCTTTTCTTGCATGATGTTTTGCTTTTGCTTTCATTTTGGACTATGTTACTCTTTCTACTACTATGGAATGTATTCTGTTTGCATCTAGTGTGCCGTATTTATCCATTTTTTATTCTCGCATTAACTTCATTATATGTGGATGAATGTTAATGTATATGTTTTGCAAATTATTGAGTGAATCGTTAAATATCATGATGCTTTATCTTTGACCTCCTTCTATTTCTCTTTTTGATGTTGTCAAAGGGGGAGAAGGATACATCTATACTAGCAGCAGAAATTGATTTATACTAGCAGCAGAAATTGAAACTTTAAAGACCTCACAAAGATAGGGGGAGTCTTCAAATTACAAATCAAGATAAAGACAGAAAATGTTGCCATCATAAAAAAGGGGGAGTATGTGAGGGCAAGGTGCTTCTCATCTAGTTTCTGTTTTAATGATGTCAACAAATCGGATATCCTTTAGTTTGTAATTTGGACGGCATCACTTCATTGTCGGTCGCATTGCATACAACCATTGATAATCATGTGTCTAAACATATAGGAAGGGTTCTATATAATTTCTACATGTGCATGATCATGGTACTAGTGTTTGGTGTGCATGCCTTGTGTCTCAGTTGGTTTAAACATGCAAAAAAATCATTTTCTAAGTTTTTACAGGTCTTGAGTCGACCTAAACTATGCATGAGTCGACTTATGCTATCTTGACAGTTTTTGTGAAACCACCGGGAAGGCGCACGCTGACCCTTTCTATGCATGCGGTTAACATATGCTTCTGGGTTTTATTACTATGCAGTTTCAGCGTTCCTGCGTCGACGCATGGTTATGAGCGGCCGACGCATGCTTGGTTATTTTGCATAGATACTTCACTGGGTAAGCGCCCGCCGACCCTCATCCAGCGAGCGCTCGACTCTTCGCTGGTCTGAGGCATTTTTCTGCATTCTGTTATTTCTGTTATGCTGTCATTTTCATTTAGTTGGTTATTTTGCATCATATAAATAATTGGTTCCTCATTTTTTCAACATAACAAGAAACGTGAAAATAGATACTGATCTTTCTCTTCATCTTCATCTTCAACCTTGTGTCCTCTAACAACTACACATAATCATTTTTGTTAGTGTCATGCATTGTGTGAAGTGATAACGTTTAGACTTAGGTGTGTTGTATCCTTTGATCTGGGTTGAGAATCAGTAGGTGTTTCTTGAATAAAACCTCTGGTTTTGTCCTCCAAGAATCCGGGTGATTTTGGGGCTTTTTTTCACAAATCGGTTTCTCTACAAGGATTCAGCCATGCAAAGGTAAATGAAGAACGGAGTGTTCGTTCAGTTTAGTAGCTACAGTCGGAGGATCGTACGAGAAATATTTGGGTTCGAATTGTGGAAGATCGCGATCGACTGAGTGAAGGTGATTGAAGAGCGGTTGGTTCTTTCAATCTAGTAGCGTGAGATGGTGATTTGTTCGACCAAATTCAAAGCACTTGATTCATCTTGAATCAAGGGGAGAGAAGAATTTGCATCGACATCAAAGACGTTTGAGGGTTTGATTGTTCAGTTTTCTCTTGTACAAAAATTTGCAAACAGAAATATATATATATATATATATATATATATATATATATATATATATATATATATATATATATATATATATGTCTCAATTCCATGTTCAGAATTGGGGGCAGAGGTACCCTTAGCGAGGACGGTAGGGGAACTGCCTAAACAAATCGTGTTTACTCTCTCTTTCCCTACTCTTTTACGTTTTGATATTAATCGAACTTGTGAAATATCAATTGATCAAAAATTTCTGATATAGTGTAATATAGAGCAGAAAATAAACTTGTAAAAACAATTCAATCCCTTGGATTGCATTTGGCATTAGCTCTACATTCACATTAATTAGAAATTCACACTTGGAGTGTCGCACACCCCAAGTGTTCGATAAATTGATAAAGCGCAAGCTCTAAAGCACTTTGTGATTAAATTTTGTCATCCTATATCGTTGTTAATTGGATAAATTTCAAGTAAATAAAATTTGGTTGATTGCATTGTGTTTTTGTTGATTCATATATTTTTCTCTTCCGTCGCATCTTTCCTAGCGATATTACGCATATCCGATCTTTTAGGTAGTGGTTCGTTGTAGACGAGTGATTCAGTGGTTGCTTCTGTAATAATTTTTAAAACCAATTACCATTAGCGTGTAAAAACTTGTGGGATCTATTCAACCCCCCTTCTAAATCCTAACCATCGTCTAACAACTGACATGGCTAAACACTTTTGGGTAGAGGCAATTAACACAGCATGTTATATTCAAAATAGAATCTCAATAAGACCTATTTTGGGTAAGACTCCTTATGAATTGTGGAAGAATAGAAAGCCCAACATTTCTTATTTTCATCCTTTTGGATGTGTCTGCTTTATGTTGAACACTAAAGAGAATCTGGGCAAGTTTGATTCCAAAGTGAAGATGGCTGGTTTCTACCTGAGTGAATCGCACACTCAAAGATAACACAGAGTCGCCACCGAACTTTATTTAGTCCCAAAGGACAGGGAAAATATCGATAAAACCCACAGGGAAGAGAAACGGGAACGGTGGGTCAGTTATGTGAAAGGAAGGTATTAGCACCTAACGCATCCGTCGTACTCGACGAGAATCATTTCGCTTGCTTCTAGGCTTGGATGGGTTATCTATCTAAAGGCTTCTAGCTAAAAGAAAAGGAGAGAGAGAGAAAGGGGAAAAATAAAAGAAAGAAGGAAAATGCTCGCGGAGGAACGAAGTCCTCGTGCCTACGTACCCTCATAGTGCAATGAGGAAGTAAGAGCGCCGTAGTTCATGGAACCAGGGGACGAAGAAAAGAAGGAAGAAAAGGAGAGAAAGAGGAAGACAGAAGAAAGGTGGAAGTGTGCTCGCCGAGATCATTGCGATCTCATGCCTACGTATCATACATTCAAAAGAATGCAGAATCAAAGCTTCCGTAGTTCGGGGAACTGAACGGAAAAGGAAACAAGGGAGAAACAATGGGATGAAAGAGGTGGTGTCACAACCAAGAGCAAGAATGAAGGAAAAACTCTACTGGGAAAGACCCCGCAACAAAAGCGCTCGCACAAAAGAATAGGAAAAGAATGGTGTCAAAACCAAGAATGAAAGAAACTCCGCTGGGGATAACAAAGAGAATTGGTGTCGAAACCAAGAAAGTAAGAGCAAGGGGAATAGGAAGGACTCCTCTGGGGATCCACATAAAAGGGATGGTGTCAAAACCAAGAGAAAAAGGAGATCCGGTATATTAACTGGCTGGCAGTGGTTAACCGAAGAAAGAGAGTAGACCCTGGCGGGGAAAAGAAGCTGGTGTCAATAGACAGACTGTGATAAACCAAGAGAGAGAGTGTTGAACTGAGAGAAGGTGTTTGACTCTGAAGGGGCCTCGGTATATTAACTAGTAAACAGTGGTTAACCGAGGAAAGAAAGGACTGCAACTCTGTGGGAATAGAGAAGCATTGGTTTTAGCAGAGAAAACTACGATTAACCAGAAGCACGGGTGTAGGACCGATCACAGGTCGTGACCCAAAGGGGTTCGGTAAGCAGACTGAACAAACAGTACTCAACCAAAGAAAGGGTATTTGAACCAAAGAAAGGTTACTAACCCAAAGGTACAAGTATTCGAACCAAGAGGAGGTTGCCAACTGCGGGGGATTCGGTGTTCACAGACGGACTGTGACCAACTGAAGAGAAAAGCGAGTGATTAACCAAGAAAAGGTGATTAACTCGAAAGGGTTTAGTATTTTAACAGACGGACTGTGGTTAACTGAAGAAAAGGGTGATTAACCAAGAGAAGGTGATTAACCCAAGGGGTGCTCAGTGATTAACAGACGGACTGTGATTAACTGAAGAAAAGGGTGATTAACCAAGAATAGGTGATTAACCCAAGAAAGGAGAAGAACCAAGAGAAGGTTGCGAACTCCTGGGGGAAATGGTTGTGACAGGAAAACTGTGTTAGACCAAAGAAAGAGAATTGAGACTCTTCAGGGGAATCAAAAAGCAATGATTGATTACAAGAAGAAAGGAGTGATGGAACAAAGAGAGATTGCTAGCGCAAGAATAATGATCTCAACCAAGAAGGATGGTGATTGATCAAAAGGAGAGATTGAAAGAGATAGGATTGATTAAGGATCGAAAAGGATCGCAAAGAGAGAAGAGTGATCAAGGATCAACTCGACAGGGGAAAGAGAAACATTATAGCTGGAGGATAGAGGTGACTATTCTCGAGGAGAGGACAAGACGCCCTTACCAAAGAAATAGCCAGAATGAGGGTAGAAAAACTCCATCCTCATTCTTTCTCTAGCACCCAAAATATAGTGTGGAAAGTGAAACGGACAGCACAACCGCTCTAATGTTGTACAGTGCTCCTGCATAGAGAAACGGACAGCATAATGGCGTCAATTTGTATAGTGCTCCGATGCAAAGCGCAACGCGAAACTCCAACTCCACGGGGGGGGGGGGGGGGGGGGGAATGAGAGAGAAAGCTCTAAAGGAGGCCTAAAGAAAGGAAAAGGGAAGATCGATTAATCGAAACAAATTTTCGATCAATTAATCAAGGGATAAACATGCTAACAACTTTCCAAAGAGGATGAAAAGTCATTAAAGCAAAAAGGAGTGAATTATTGATTATACAAGATTAAGTTTATCCATGAAAAATAAACTTAATGCAAACTGAAATGGAAAGTGAAAAACAGTGCCACATGATCATCAAAATGCCACACAAAGTCATGCATCATGTGAACAAAGATAATGCAAGAATTGCTATGTTCATACAATGCTAAGAACATGAAACAAATGAATAATCGAAAATGTGCATCGAAAGTTCATGAACATGCTTCTACCAGAATTGAAATAACATTAAAAACATCCATAAAATCAAGCATGACAATCAATGGAAGTTAAAATGAAGAAAGCATGGCAAACACACTTGAAAATGCAAGAAAATGGCCTTCTGGTTCAGTGTTAATCGATTAACACAATTGCACTGCAAAGTGTTAATCGATTAACATGTGAAAAAGTGCAAAAAAACACTGGTTAATCGATTAACACAATTGCACTGCAATGTGTTAATCGATTAACACTGTACAGGGAGCAGAAAATCAGTTTTGAAAAGTGCTTTTGGCCAACTTTTTGATTATGCAATCACTCCAATGCTAGGGCAAACAATTATGCACGAAAAATCAAGCTTAGAAACAGCAAATGATCAACAAAAGAATCAATTAACAATCAAGATCAAGGATCAAGCAAACGTGTAATCAATTCACATGCAAGAATATCGAAATTACATCGCAAACGATACGAAAACGATCGAAATGATAAAAAGAATGAAATCCACCAACCTACAAGGCTGAGATATGCCTTGGTAAATGTTGCAAAGTGATCTTAGTGCAGAAGATTAGAGAAAACCAGAGGATCCTTAAATTGTAGACGAAACGCGTCGAAACCGATCAAAATCGCGAAAATGCACCGAAATCGAACTTGCACCAAAATAAATGGTGTGAAACCCTTGAATTGAAGTAGAAGGAGATGTAATTCCAGAAATCTAACCGAAGAATGCCAAATGATAAAGGCTAAGCTCAAGAATTAATCACTTTCAATGTGAAAAGTGATTAATCTTCAAGAATAAGAGCTTTTGGTGAGGTTTGATGGAGAAGAATGGAGATGAAGATGAAGAATGAGTAGAGAAATCAGAGAAAAAGTGAGAGAATTGAGAGTGAAATTTGAGAAGCTTGGTGAAAAATGGTAGAGAATGGTTGAGGAATTGAAAAGTGAGTGGAGATGAGTTTATATAGACTTTAGGTTTGGAGCATGAGATGGTTTGGAATTTGGTTTGGAATTAGCTTTGGGTTTGGAGCTAGGATAGGAGTTAGTTGGACTTGACTCACCGAGTCAAGGCGGTTAACTCGGTTAGTTAGAACTAACTCTGTAACCATCCCAAGGTGAATTCCAACATCCAAGGATCCACATTACTTGGAGAACAAGGAACATGGTGCACTTGATTTGAAGTGAAGTATCATAGCAAATGCACTTGGAATGAATTGAGTAGCTTAGAAATGTTTAGAGGTGTCTAGAATATTCCATATGCTGCTAGAATCCAAGACCAAAATGTGTGCAAAGGCGCTGTCATGAAAAAGCATAAAATTGTGCCTATTTTTCCTGTGTTAATCTATTATGAAAATTGCACTGCAAATGGTTAATCGATTAACCAGGCCAAAATATGCCCAATTTGCCCTAAAAAAGGTGTTGTGGTCCCGGCTTCGATTTGCCACCTCTTGTATTGAGGAATAGGTATGGAAACCTTCATTTTGTGCTTGTTTTGACAATGTGATGACCTTGTGAGGATATGATTAATCGGGCTTGGAAAACCTAAAGATCCTTCAACAAGAAACACATAAAGAAAAGTGCGAATGCGTATGCCAGCGATGCGCATGCTTATGCTTATGCAAAAGGCAAAAGAGGGAGGTCAAATTTCGGGTTACGACAGCTGCCCCTATTTAATCCTCTTGGACCTGAATGTACGAATTGCGCCAGCTTTTCGATGATTCGAGGTAAAAGGGGATTAAATAAAAGAGTAACTCGAGAATTTGGCCGACGACGACAAAAGGAGTGGTGCAAAGGTAGAAAAGATAAGTGCAAGGTTTGGCTGAAAATCTGCTGGGAGATAAGTTAGGCAAAAAGAGAGGGAGTATGATTGATGCATATGCTATGTATGCATTTCTACATGATGCTTGATATCATGCAATGCAAAGGCTCAAGATGAGGCACAGTGTGAAGTGATTAGGCGGAAATCGTAGCAAAACGACTTCGACATCCTCGGTCGGGGAGAGGACCTGCAGATAAAGACAACCTCTGCTGGAGACAACAGTTCACAAAGGACGATGATCCTGCCGGGGAAAGAAACTGAGAACATCCCAGGTTTCTAAATCACCATGGCTGTCTTTGTTGGGGTTGAAAGAATCAAATAAATCCTTTCTACCAAGGCTGGCTCTGCGTGGGGAAAAGAGATTCCCAAATCACGTTGACTCAGCTGAGGAGAAACCACTGCTGCTGGTGACAGATAGTTCCTAATCATTGGAGATGATACACAACCCTTTCTGGGGAAAGTGAGCAAAGCGTCTTTGCTGGGGAACACCTTGGCAACCTGCTGGGAGAATGATGACTCTGCTGAGGACCTGCTGAGGAAATAACAACTTCTTCACTGAATCAAAACATTGCTGACCAGGCGTTGGGCTTACCAATGGATATCACCGATCACCCTGCAGGAATTACCAGTAACATATGCAATACATAATTCTTTCTCGATTGATTTAGCTTTTTATTGTTCTCAACGTTTTTTAGTATTATGTGATCACAAATAATTGTTTTATTTTGCAAAAAAAATACTGGAATGAAAACAAATTGAGGTAACAAAAATGCATTTTATTGAATGTGAAATTTTTGTACTTAAAGTGTGTACAAGGATGCAAAATCCTTGATGAAGAAGTTTGCAATAAAATTGAAAAACAAATGTAAATGGCAAAGGGAAATCATGCTTTGCATTGATTACAACATTGGCCACCATCCACTGTAAGTCTAGGTTCCAACGCCTTGCACCTGTCGATGATGATTGGAGTGTTCTGTTACCGTCTGAGGTCTAGCCATGAGGAAAAGAGGCTCAAGTGTTCACAGTCAATGCCTTTATCCCTAATTTTTGCCTGGACATGTTTTCACATTTTTTCGTCCACCAGGATGCCCATTTTGGCCTAAGTCGCCCGTTCGGGTTTTCGACTTAGCGGGCTATTATTGTTTTTTCATTGTCCCTAACTTCTGCATGGACATTTCTTTTTTTTGGTTCATCGGGACGTCCATTTTTTCCTAGATTGTCCTTGCGGATGTCAATCTAGCGGACTTTTATCCATTTTTTTCATGCATAATATTTTTTGACTGTATCGGAGTTCACGGGCGATGGCAACTCCTCCCCATCCATTGTGGTGAGGATCAGGGCTTCGCATGAGAAGGCTTTCTTGACAAAAAAAGGTCCTTCGTAATTGGGAGTCCATTTGCCTTGTAGATCCGAGTGAACAGGTGAATATCTCTTGAGCACGAGTTCGCCTTCACAGAATGTTCGAGGGAGAACTTTCTTGTCAAAAGCTCGCTTGAGGCGTTTCTGATACAATTGACCATGACAAATGGTTGTAAGGCGCTTCTCTTCGATGAGATTCAGCTGGTCGTATCTAGATTAAACCCATTCGGCTTCATCAAGACCTGCTTCCATGATGACTCTGAGCGAAGGAATTTCGACTTCGATGGGTAGAACAGCCTCCATACCATACACAAGTGAATACGGAGTTGCCCCAGTAGAAGTGCGAATTGAAGTTCTATAGCCATGCAGTGCAAAGGGAAGCATTTCATGCCAATCCTTGTAAGTCTTGACCATTTTCTGGACAATCCTCTTGATGTTTTTGTTTGCTGCTTCGACGACGCCATTATTCATCTTGGGCCGATATGGTGAAGAGTTGTGGTGCTCGATCTTAAATTCTTGACACAACTCCTTCATCATATTGTTGTTCAGGTTGCTTGCATTGTCCGTGATAATGTTGCTAGGAATGCCATAGCGACAAATTATCTCTTTCTTGATGAATCTGGCAACCACTTGTCATGTAACGTTTGCTTAGGAAGCAGCTTCAACCCACTTGGTGAAGTAATCGATAGCAACTAGAATGAATCGATGACCGTTGGAAGCCTTCGGCTCGATCATTCCAATCATGTTTATACCCCACATGGAGAATGGCCAAGGTGCAGTCAAGACATTCAATGGAGTTGGAGGCACATGGATCTTGTCTCCGTAGATTTGGCATTTGTGACATCCTTTGGCAAAGTTGTAACAATCTACCTCCCATTGTAGTCCAGTAATACCCAGCCCGAAGGATCTTCTTGGCCATAGCAGGACCTTTAGCATGTACACCCTCGCAGCCCTCATGTATGGACCTTATGATCGTGTGTTTGCTTCGTGTCTATCCACGCATCTGAGCAACACGGAATCATAATTCCTCTTGTACAGTACACCACCACTTAAGAAAAATTTGGCGTAAAGCCGCCTAAGAGCTTTCTTGTCAGTGATGGTTATACCCTCGGGATATTCCTGTTTTTCCAGATATCTTTTGATGTCGTACAACCAAGGCTTGTCATCAGACTCATCCTCGATTGCTAAACAGTGTGTTGGTTCATTCAAGTGATCAATGCGGATATGAGGAGCTTCATTCTTCCACTTGACCTTGAACATGGATGCTAGAGTGGCAAGAGCATCAGCTAGTTGATTTTCCTCTCTGGGAATATGATGAAAAGTGATCTCATCAAAGTAAGGAATCAACTTCGCTATGTGTTGGTACAGAACCAACTTGGAATCCTGAGTCACAAAGTTCCCTCTGACTTGACCGATGACCAAGGCAGAATCTCCATAGACCTTAAGAATCTTGATTCTCATGTCAATTACCGCTTCAATACCATAGATACATGCTTCGTATTCAGCCATATTGTTGGTGCATGCAAATCATAATCTGGCAGTGAAGGGAAGGTGAAAACCTATTGGAGAGATGAGGATAGCCCCGATTCCACGACCTTTAGAATTGGAGGCACCATCGAACACGAACGTCCATTGCGCCCCTGGTTTGGGTCCTATATCAGGATCTGGAGTCTCATAATCTCTGATAAACAGAACATCCTCATCGGGAAAGTCAAACTTCATTTGTTGATAACCCTCTATAAGTTGATGAGCAAGGTAGTCAGACAAGACGCTCCCTTTTATTGCTTTCTGGGTAACATGCTGGATATCATACTCAGTTAACATCATCTGCCACCGAGAAATCCTTCCAGAGACAGCAGGCTTTTCAAATATGTACTTTATTGGATCCATTTTGGATATCAATAAAGCAGTATGGCAAATCATGTATTGTCTTAGGCGTCGAGCAGCCCAGACCAGAGCACAACAAGTTTTTTCTAAGAGTGAGTACCTGGTCTCACAATCAGTGAACTTCTTGCTCAGATAGTATATTACATGTTCTTTTCTGCCAGTGTCGTCATGTTGACCCAATACACATCCCATTGATTCATCGAGAACGGTGAGATACATGATTAAAGGCCTACAAGGAACCGGTGGTACTAAGATCGGTGGTTCTTGCAAGTATTGTTTTATTTTATCAAATGCTTCCTGACAATCATTATTCCATTCAACAGATTGATTTTTTCTTAGTAATTTGAACATTGGTTCACAAGTAGCCGTCAAATGGGAGATGAACCTTGAAATGTAATTGAATCTGCCCAGAAAGCCACGGACTTCTTTTTCTGTTTTGGGAGGCGACATGTTCTGAATTGCCCGAACCTTATCAGGATCAACTTCAATGCCCTTCTGACTTACAATAAAGCCCAACATTTTACCAGATCGAACTCCGAAGGTGCACTTCGCAGGATTCAACCGCAGTCTAAACTTCCGGAGTCTGTCAAATAGCTTCTTCAGATGAACCAAGTGATCATCCTCAGTTTTGGACTTGGCAATCATATCGTCCACGTAAACCTCAATCTCTTTATGAATCATATCGTGAAAGAGGGTTGTCATGGCACACTGGTATGTTGCCCTTGCATTCTTTAGACCGAATGGCATGACTTTGTAGCAATATGTACCCCATGGCGTGATAAAAGTAGTATTCTCCATATCAGTTGGGGACATCTTGATTTGATTATATCCTGAAAAACTGTCCATGAAGGAAAAGACAGAGAACTGCGTTGTGTTGTCTACCAAGACATCAATATGAGGCAAAGGAAAATCATCCTTCGGGCTTGCTTTCTTGAGATCTCGATAGTCCACACACATTCTGACTTTGCCGTCCTTCTTGGGAACCAGGACGATGTTGGCAATCCATTCAGGATATTCGGAAGTGGCTAGGAACCCAACGTCAAGCTGTTTCTTTACCTCTTCTCTGATTTTGAGTGCCATGTCGGGTCTAGTCCTCCTGAGCTTCTGCTTGACAGGAGGACATCCGGGCTTGAGTGGCAAGTGATGTTCAACGATGTCGGTATCCAACCCAGACATATCTTGATAGGACCAGGCGAAGATATCAACATACTCTTTCAATAACTTGACCAACTCGGGGTGTACATGCTCTGCGAGGGATGCGCCAACCTTGACTTCTCTTCTGACCTCATCAGTGCCAAGGTTGACAGCTTCCACTGGCTCTTTGTGTGGCTGAATCTCTCTACGCTCGTGCTCAAGGAGCCTTGCCAGTTCAGCCGGTAATTCATAATCTTCCTCACCATCTTCTTCGGCTTGGTTAATTGGAATTCCAGAATTACAATGGATGTTTGCCATGTTGTTATCAATGTTTTTATTAGTTCTGCATGTTTATGAATATGTTTAGAATGAGCCATTTAAAAGTGAGAAAGAAAAGAAACTTTTGCCATTTGTTTTGTGAAAAGTAAAATAAAGAAAGAAAATAGAGCATGATTTTGAATGCAAAAAACTTTCATTTATTGATCACATAATATTGCAAAAGCGCGAGCCCTTTATAAGCTATCCACTCGTCTCGGGCGAGGACGAGGGAATGAGAAAGCAAAATGCATTACATGTTATATGGGAAAACCACAGGAATCACGGTAGATGTCCAACTATTGAGCTTGAAACCCGGCGGACACTTGCGCACAAAGCTTGACGACTAGGATGATAACCCACTCCAAAACGATTATGCTTCTCAACTATATCAATCACGTGACCCCAGCCTGGCAAGGCACCTCTATCGATGGTCTCTTTAGCACTCTTAGCAGACGCTAAAGTCTATTGTGGCGATCTACTTCGACTAGTTAAAGCAGAGCTGACATCTTCGAACTCGAGACACTGCAACGGCACCTCAGCTATGCCTTCTTTGGTCTCGACGTATCGAAAAGATGACAACTCGCTTACGATCAAATCCTCTTCACCACAGACAATGACAAGCTGATCGCTAAACATGAATTTCAACTTCTGATGTAGAGTGGATGTAACTGCCCCTGCCGCGTGGATCCATGGACGACCCAAAAGGCAACTATACGCTGGATTGATATCCATCACTTGGAAAGTAATGTTAAACAAATGCGGCCCAATATTGATGGGTAAGTCCACTTCTCCAATGACCTGTCTTCGAGAACCGTTAAAGGCTCTGACAACTAAGGCACTTGGTCTCATCTCGATTCCATCCACTGGTAATTGACTCAATGTACCCTTAGGCATCAAATTGAGAGAAGAACCAGTATCCACTAGAACACGAGATAACAGGATGTATGTGAAGGTTACAGATATGTGCAGCGCTTTATTGTGGGCATTTCCTTCAGGAGGCAATTCCAATTCATTGAAACCCAAATACCGACTTGCAGTTATATTGGCACAACATCATCGAATTCGACGATGGATATATCTTACATAATGTGGGCGCTGTTCAACACTTTCAACAAAGCTGATTTGTGCGCAGGCGAACTCATAAGTAAGGACAAAATTGAGATCCTCGAGGGAGTCTGACCCAGCCGATCCACAATCTTAAAGCCACCTTTCTTGATCAGCTTAAGGAACTCTTGATCATCAAGTGTCTCTTTGCTCTTTGAAACATTATCAGACGGAATAATCGGTACTGGAACGGTAGTAGATGCCCCTTGTTGAACCACAGGGGTTGCGAATGCAGGTGTCTCCTTGGGAGGAACAACTGTTGGAATTTGCACAGGCTTCGTAGTGACATTCGGAGCAAACACTCGTCCACTACGAGTCATACCTCCACCAGCTGTAACATTCACGATCTCAGATTCGGCGAACCTTATCTCTTAACCTCTAGAAAACACAGAAGACCCATACTTCCACGGTACCTCTTTAGAATTCTGATACGGAAACGGCTTCGGCGGACAAACGATGATGGGTTGCACCTTCTTCTGTTTAGGGGATTTCACAGGAACCTTCCTATAGACAATGGTGAATGGCTCAATGGCAGCAACCTCCTCAACAGGTTTAGATCTGGAAAATTGCACTTTGCCACGGTTCATCAAAATTTGAACACAACCCTCCACCCTTTGACACTGGTCGGGATTATCTTCACAAATCTGACACTTACCATGCAACCCTTTCAACAGCCCGTGTTCGTTCAATCTCTTAAAAACCACAACCATCGGGGTCTTTACTTCGTCGACATCCATGATCAATTCAGCACTGGAATTATCCCCAATCATGTTAAATGCAGGCCCACCGTGATTCGGCAACGGATTACTCTGAATGTTGGGTCCCTCTTCAGCAAAAGTCAGAACCTTCTTATCAATGAGTTCCTGAACCTTGGTTTTGAAAACAAAGCAATCCTCTGTTGCATGTCCTATGTATCCAGCATGATAGGCACACGATGCATTTGGGTTATGCTTCGGGCCAAATGGAGGAATTACAGGCGCAATCTGCTTGGGGACAATTGCCCCTTGGTGAACCAGATAAGGAAATAATTCCGTGTATGACACCGGAATTCTATCAAAATTCGGACGCTTACGGTTTCCTTGACTGTTGCTGTTCTGACGATTATGATTCTACTGATTTTTGTTCTGTTGATTCTGTTGCTGTTTTGAGCATTCTCAACTGGTTGTTGCGGATGATACTGATATGGAAGTTGTTGATACTGTGCAGCAGTAATGTACGGATACAGATAGTACGGCAAGGGAGCCATGGGAGCTTGATATTGAGGAGAAACTTGAGCTGTCACAGCGTTGGCTTCACCTTCCTTTTTCTTGGAATGACTGTTCTGAGACTTTCTAGTGGTCGGCTGCTGGGAAGTAGCTCCAGGAATCTTTCCAGTCTTTAAACCATTCTCAATCCGTTCACCAATCGTCACAACATCAGCGAAGTTCGATGAAGAACTACCCACCATTTTCTCGTAGTAAGATCCTTGCAAAGTACCTATAAAGATGTCAACCAACTCATTTTCAGAGAGAGCAGGTTGCACACGAGATGCCATATCACGCCATCTTTGTGCATACTCCTTGAATGTTTCAGCTGAGCGCTGTGACTGATTCTGCAATTACAATCTAGTTGGCACGAGATCAAGGTTATATTTGTATTGTCTCACGAACGCTTCAGACAAATCCCTCCAAGTACGGATTTTGCTGCGCTCCAAGTCCATGTAGCAATTCAATGAAGCACCAGACAAACTATATTGAAAACAATGAACAAGCAATTCAAATGCATCATTGTTTGCCAAACTTGTTTAGCTTCTTTAAGTTCAACCTTTGTCCAACACTTATAGGATTTAGACATGACTTATTAGGAGTCATTAGGTATTGACCTAAGCTTGTTTAACTTGTGTATGTATACTTTGTGTTTCACCTTCACTTGCATTACAAGTTGCCACTTTTAGGAGCTAATTGGATTTGTTTTGTGCTTACTTTGTCTTAGCTTCTAAACATGTAATGACGTGAAAATTCTTGATAATTGTAGGATGTTTTAGGTGTTCATAACTTGATTTTATTTCTGAATTTGAGCTTTATTAATTGCCTACATCCATACTCATTTGTTCTTTGCATAAATGCATTTGAAATGTTGCATCTTAGTGAACTCAAGTGTGCATAACTTGTTTGCTCATCATGAATGCATCCATGTGCTATCTCTATGTTAGTTCAATGATATTCTCATGCATCAATGAAGGGTGCACATTCTGACTTTGGTCCATTTTCATGTTTTAATTCAATTCATCTAACTTATAATGGCTTTCTTTTGTAGTTTATAATTGACTTTGAAGTAGACTTTAGCTTTTGCTATAGTTTGTAATTGTTTGAGTTCTTTTGGCCCATTAACATGGATAGGGTTTAACCAAAGGTGTTTACCAACTAAGGCCTTGTTCCTTTGGTCATTTTATTGTTGCTTTTTCCTTTTGATTTCTAACTCATTTGTTGATTTGTGCAAGGTGCTTCAAGGAAATCTCCAAGAATGGCATAGTTTGTTTACTTTGTAAATGCTCATTTCTAACTTGTTTGTTCATTAACATTAACAGGTGCTTACGTTGTTTTTGCTTGCGTTGCTTTGCTATGGATCTATATCCGTTTGGTAGGACATCTCATCTCTTTATATCCCTCGAGCTTTAGCGCTTTCAAAATGCCATGAGAAGTAGGAATAGAGATGCATGACTGGGAGTCCCTACTTTAGGTGGGCAAGGCTGTTTATTTGTTTTAAAGACCTCCAAGGAGGCATCCCATTCCCGTATCCCCTTGTAAGACCTCCAAGAAGACAATCGACGGAAGGTAGGGTTCGCAACCGACCCCTGTTATTCTAGTTGAGTCGTTCTTAGCTCTCATTACATGACTGAAGCTTTGAACATCACCTGCTCCTGTTATTGAGTCGGTCAAGCGGAAGGTAGGGTTCGCAACCGAACCCCGCCCATTGTCATTAGCTCACATCGACCAATCACTACTACAAAACGGCCAAACAACAACGCCAGGTTTACAACAGCATCCTATACACAGTTCTTATAGTGCGTACTGGATGCACGCGTATTATTTTAATTAGAAATCTCAAGGGTATAATAACGATTTTTATGAAAACCGTGGTGATACAATCTAGCTATCATGGGTTTGAACCTCATCGCCCTCATATAGTTTATCCCTTTGATGTAAATGCTCCCTTTTTAAGTTTTATTAATATTTAACTAAAAAATAATAAGGATATCACGACGGATATTTCTCAAAACCGTTGTTACAAATTGAAACTTCTTTTTATGTATTTTAAACACCAAGTATATATATCAATTTATCCATTGAAACAACCCTAACACCAACGCCCTCACCATTGTCGGGAAGAAGACAACAACAACAACAAAGTGTTCTACTTTAAGGTGTTGCAATGTCACATTTGAAGACAAAATCATCCAAAGGTGTTTCTACGTCTTGTTCCAGTGTAAAATATCGATCTGGAAATTTTTGTGGTTGTGATGGTCGTATGGTTTCGTATCAATGCAAGAAGGGACAAAATAAAGGAAGGCTTTTTTGGAGATGTCCATTTTGGAGGAGCGATGAAACATGTAATTTTTTCATATAGGATGAAGACGTGGGAGAAAGAGATGGAAATGACGATGAGAGCATTATGAAGTCAGAGTTGGAAGCTGTGGGCTATCTGAAGGTTATGTATGAGGATTTAAAGAAAAAG
This sequence comes from Lathyrus tuberosus, assembly GCA_022829125.1. Lineage (NCBI taxonomy): Eukaryota > Viridiplantae > Streptophyta > Magnoliopsida > Fabales > Fabaceae > Lathyrus > Lathyrus tuberosus. The sequence goes on from JALAZF010000676.1 coordinate 1,072,966, forward strand.
AACAAGAATTTGAAGAACAAACTGAAATCAGAGATATTTTCTGGATGTTTTTTTGTCTCCTTTATGTTTAATATTTACTTTTTTATGAAATGTAATAGTTGAATTAGGGTTCGAATTACATTGTTGATGTTTAAACTGCAGATGCATTGTGAATTACATTGTTAATGTTTAAACTGCAGATGCATTAAGTTAGAAGTTAAGGCGCACCTTTTCTTTTTTATTTATTTTAAAATTCATAAATAAAAGGGTTATCACTACGGTTCTTCTGGTTAACCGTAGTGATATATTTATAATAAATAAATACATATCTATACGGTTTTTATTTATTTTAAAATTCACAGATAAAAAGGTTATCACTACGGTTATTCTGGTAAACCGTAGTGATATATTTATAATAAATAAATACATATCTATACGGTTGTTATTGTTAACCGTTGTGAAATAGTTTACCCATATATAAGCGAAATAACTTTCACTTAATTGACAGTAACGCCGTTGCCTTCAAAGTGAAACCCTAGAACCCATTTTTTCTCTTTGTTTTCACCATTAGCCGTGAATCTTGTGCTTCATACATTAAGGTATTCTTCTTCTTCCATCTATTGTTAGATATTTCCCATTATCTCGTTTGTTGCATGCTGTTTTTGTTGATTGTTCTCATTTTTTAAGATTCGTTTTCACTACCTTAACAAAGACCATACTTTGGAAACTTCATAATGTTTGTGTTGCTATGGAAAACTGTATAAGAAGCATGAAGCTATGATGGAAACTTCATCCACCTTGTATTTTTTTTCATAGCATCACAAACAAGATGTTAGTAAATGAAGAAACAACAGTGTAAGCAAACTTTATCTAGTTTTAGAAGCAATGAAAAGAAGTATAAGAAGTATGAAGCTTTTTTGTAAGCTTCTTCCTCCTTATATTTATTTTTCATGGCTTCCCAAACTAGTTCAACATCATAATTGATTCCTGTTCCGCGATTAGTTTCATTAAAAGGTGCGTTATTCCTGTTCCTCTCTTTACTCATCACTGGATTATGGTTTTAGGGTTTGTTTTCAACTGAGGATGCTCATTTTTGAAGTTTGCTTTGTTTCCTTTCAGGTTAAGGGGATGATACAGGGTGATGATGCTGGTGGAAGCAAGCGTATTATATCAGTTTATAATTTTTGGATCTGGTATAGAATGTTGTTTGAGTTTATCATATTCTATTTACATTGTTTGTTTAACTAACCCTGACTTAAAGTTTGCTCATGGTAGCAAGCGTATTATATGAGTTTATAATATCTGGATCTGGTATAGAATTTTGTTTGAGTTTATTATATTCTATGTAGATTGTTTGTTTCACTAACCCTCACTTAAAATACATTCAGTTAATTTGACATAGATACTTATAATCTGCAAATTAAGTTGTATTTGAAAACCAACTTAAACAAACCAACGTTGTTTTCTGATTGCATGCCTCTCATCATTTATCTCACATTCTTTTATATATAGATTATGGTATAATGATCTGGCTCCTTGGATGTATCGCCATATTCTAATATAGTTAAATCAAAGATGAGGCTCGAAGGAGTCAGATCAATAAACCACAATATATGTAAAAGAGCGTGAAATGCACGATGAGACGAATGCAATCAGAAAACAACATTGGTTTGTTTAAGTTGGTTTTCAAGAACAGTTTAATTTCCAGATTATAGACATCTTCATCAAATTTAATCCATGTATATTTATTTAGTGAGGTGTTTGGAAAACAAGCAATCTACATTTAATATAATAAACTTAGGGTACTTACAACAACGGTTATATATTGTAACTGATATCATAAGTAATTTATGTTTTATATAAATTCGCTACTGATGGGTTTCGAACCAAGAACCTAAGTGTATGTATCGCAACGGTTTATTATCATAACCGTTGTGATATATGGCGCGCGTCCTGCCTTTCAACAACGGTTTCCAGACCGTTGTAGAAACAACGAACTTACAACGACAATCTACATAACAACGCCTTCGTCCGCGTCATTATTGTCATTCCCAACCGTTGTTAAATGGGTTTTCCGTAGTAGTGGATGTTTATGCTTATGTAATCTCATTCACATCTTTTTTATTGATCTACTTTGATATGTGATATCATTGTATTGTTTGTTTTAGCTTTTGCTTCCTCATTAGGATACCTATTCTAACTTGTCCAAGTTAGATAGGTTAGAAAACATAACATAGGATATAATTTCCTTTCTCATCCTCCACCTTAGGACCATCATTACATGTTGACGTGTAGGGACGAGTTTCCCTTGGATTTCTGTATGTCCCTTTCTCTCGCCTTAGGGTGATCGAGTTCCTGTTTCCCGTAGTAGCGTGAACTAGGGATGCTCTGATTCCTTTTTCTTTTCAGATTGAGGATACGTAAGCACGAGATACGATATCTCGGCGAGCACACTAACACCTAACTTCCCTTTTCTCTCGCACCCGTGCGATTGAGACGAATCACCTAGGACACTAACAACTAACTTCCGTTTTCTCTTACACCTTTGAGTTATCTCTTCTCATCTCCCTTAATCCACTCATAAAGGATGCGTCATTTCTGTTCTACCACAAACAGGTAAACGCGTAAGACTCCCACGCCGAGCGGTAACACCTAAACTGCTAGAACGTGAACGTTGACGTATTCCACTAAAAGACACAAACAACAATACCTTGTTAGGTTGAACTACGACTGCTCTGACTTCCACTCTCTGGTTAGATTGAGGATACGTAGGCACGAGACGGCGATGTCTTGTCGATCAACCTTTCCCCCACAATCCCGTAGTCCCCCGAACTACGTTGACTCTGACTTTCCCGCTCCCGAGGGAATACGTAGGCCTAGGACGGCGATGTCGTATCGAGTCACTTCTTCAATTCTTTTCTTTTTCCCCTGTTTCTTTGTTTCCCGTTCTATTCCTTTTCATTTATCAGCTGAGCTTCAGATAAACCTACACCCTTTGATCGATAACAACAAGCGTGGATCCCATCGAGTACGATGGACGCGAGGGGGTGCTAATATGTTCCTCTCGCGTAACCGACTCTCGAACCCAGGCTATGGTTGCGATGACCATTCCTTTCCCTTTGTTGAGGTTTTCTTAGATCATTTCCTTTCCCTGCATTGGGATAAATAACGTTCGATGGCGACTCTTCTGTTCTTTTCCCCCGGTTGATTTTCGCAGATGCGACAGCTGGCGACTCTGCTGGGGACCCTGGTTCCCTAAGCGATTCAATCCTAGCACCTGTTTGTTTTCTGTTTTAGGGTGTTTATCTGTACGCTTTACTTGCTTTATTTGTGGCATTGTTGCATGTTTATCGCTTTCATTACATTTACTTGCTTTTCATTTCACTGTTGCCATATATTTTGTGCAGGACTGTGCTGTTGTTTTCTGTTTGGTGGGCAGGGTGTTCTGAGAGATAAGCTCATTACACAGGCTTGAGTACACATATAGGACTAGAGTGGAAAGTAGTGTGGCCTACGTAGCGCCTTGGTACGCTTGGTTTACACGAAATCCACACCCAGACGAGGATTTCTTGGGAGATATTCTGATTTGTGCGTCTTGTGCATTTCGGAGTGTTAACCTAGAGAGTTGTCGACTCTGGTGACCATTCTCGAGGACTCAGTTGAGGCACTCCTCCCGAGGGGCGATAATGGCAGACCAGAAATGGCCAACCCATTACGCTTCTTGATCCGAGGACCTGAAGCTGGGAACTTGCCATAGGATGACCATTTTTGGGGGAATCAGTGGACGACTTATTTGTTTGGTGATAGTATTGTACCCATCAGGATGAATATACTATTGCTTCTCAAATCGAGAATCCGAAACTGAGGATCCCACGTGTTAGTACCCACATGTGAGAATGGGCGAGTGTTTACAGGTTTGCAGGTAGCCTTGACCTTCAACCTACCCGGTATTCTGGTTTTCTTATTTGTGTGGACTTATCAGCCTGGTATTATGGTATTATGATTATTCGGATATTCTGGTATTCCGATTATTCCGGTACTCTGATTATTCCGGTATTCTGATTACTCTGGTATTTTGGTATTCTGGTATTCTGATTATTCTGGTATTCCGGTACTCCGGTATTTTCATCAGAGCAGACTTGTGAACTTATCCAGTCATCAGCAGTACAGTCGCTAGTCAGAATATATGGAAGCCTTGATCTCGTGTCTCTGCATCCATATCATCATAACATGTTTGCATACATGTTCTCTTATTTCCAAGGATCTTAGCTTTGGGTCTCGTAATCGAGCTGCCTATCTTTTCCTTGTGGTGTTCCTGTGAAAAACTTGAATCAAAGCAGATTGATTTCTTGGAAATATTCGAACATGGAATTTGCATTGCATTAATACATCTCATTTTGCATAACAGGTATTTATCTCTGGATTTCCTAACCTTATGTGATTTTCAGATAGAATTGTTGATTCACATATTCACTGCTATGCAACCAGACAGAATCAAGTCTGAGATATGGAACAGTTGTAGGCTGAGGTGACTGAAATGCGGAATCGCATGAATCAGTTCATGGAGCTATGCAAGGGGTAGCCCAAGGTTAGCAGGAGTTAAGAGCTATGGTCCAGAGACCTGAGGGAGAGATTCCTCTCGCTGACAATCAATTCGATCCTCCAGGCGGTATTCTCGTTGGGGGAGTTAATGAGAACGTCCCTGTAGGTAGGGCTGCTGGGGGTCCTATCCCCATTCCTGTTCCTGTTCCTCATGTGGAGGATAACAACTACGACCAGTTCTCTTTGATGAATGTTGATATGGGCTGTAACAATGATGGAGGAGATCGAAGGTACGAGCTGCTGGTCGAGAAAATTAGAGCTATAGAATGCCATAACAATCTGGGCATTGATGTAGCTGATATGGGATTGGTTAAAGGAGTGACAATCCCACCCAAGTTTAAGGCTTCGACTTTTGATAAGTACAACAGCAATTCATGCCCTAAAACCCACTTGCAAGCCTACTTCAGGAAAATTTCTGCTTATACCACTGATGAAAAGCTATGGATGTACTTTTTCCAAGACAGTTTGTCGGGTGCATCTCTTGAATGGTACATGAAGTTGGAAAGAGCCAGTGTGAGGAACTGGAAAGATCTGGGTGGAGCGTTTCTGATGTAATGTCAGTACAATATTGACATGGCTCCTAACTGCACTCAGCTGCAGAGTATGACACAGAAAAGTAAGGAAAGTTTCAAGGAATACGCCCAACGATGGCGTTAATTGGCTGCACGAGTGCAACCACCGTTGCTGGAAAGAAAATGGCTGACATGTTCAGGGGAATACTGCAAGGTCCATTCTTAGAACTATTGGCAGGGAGTACTTCATCTGGTTTCTCCAATATTTTAGTTGTTGGGGAGAGGATTGAGAATTTTCTTAAGCTAGGTAAGATTCAAGAAAATTTGGGGTCAACTTCGGGTGTGAAGAAACCTTTTTCTGGTGTCGGTAAAAAGCGTGAAGGGGAGACCAATGTTGTGTCTTCTCAGAAGAACAGAAATAGAGGATATCAGGCCCCACACCATCAAACTGCTGCTATAACAATTCCGGCTGCGCCACAACAACAAAATGGTGCTCCTCGCCGGTATCCTGCAAGACCAAAAATGGAAGACAAGCATTTTGACGCTCCACCTATGTCTTACTCTCAGCTGTTACAACATTTACTTCAGTTACGGTTGGTTTAGAAGAGAACGTTGGCTCCCCTAACTGGCACTCCTCCACCCAGATATGATGCCAATGCCTACTGCGATTTCCATGCTGGAGCGCCGGGGCACCACATCGAAAATTGCAAAGCATTCAAGCACAAAGTCCAATACCTGCTTGATTAAAGAGCAATCAATTTTGCCAATGATTTTTCAAATGTAATCCAGAATCCGATGCCTAATCATGGTGGGGCATAGGAGCGTTCAACTGATGCTGGGGGTCATTACTTTCATGACAGATTGTCTGCTCACCAATTGAAGTTTTCCCAGTGAAGCACTCATGCTGCAAATAAGTCCAGGCGGAGGCAGACCTCCCCAACAATGGCATTTCTTAGCTTCTTTCTGTACTTTCATTTGTATTTTTCATTGTTCGTTAATACTTTGTATACATGTAAAAATTGTTTGTACTGAATAGTGGTTTTAATACAATGAATATGTTTTTCTTGAAGTAATTCACTCTTATTCATTCATATGATGTTTCTATGCATTACAATACCAATTTACATGCTCAAACTTTTAGAGGGAGAATGACGATTTGAAAATGCAAACTTTCTGGTCGTATGCTTTTGGGAACAAAATCTTGCTGATGATGTACATGCATTGTTTCAACTCCCCAAACACCGGAGATATAAGGGAGATAAACACTCGTTAACCCCTTTGAGCCTCGAAGTAGGGGTTATTTTGAAAAAAAACCTAACACTTAACCCAGGGGCAGGGTAGTCGTCAGTTGATATGACCAGGCGTTCAAATTCCAAAAGGAGTGCGCATCTAAGGATCCATTGCCTTTTTTTTTCTCATCAGGAGGCCAAGGAGCATGAAACCACAACGGTTATCCCTTACCACAAGGAGTGAAGCAGTCACAATCCTTTCAACAAAGTCGATACAGCCAGTGTCACATGATTTATTCAAAAAAAAAAAAAGAAAAAAGAAAAAGAAAGCCCGCTAAGTCGAAAGTTTGAAAACAAATTACTTAGGCAAAAGTTAGGGCATCCTGCTAGACTTCAAAATCGAAAAGGATTCAAAAGAATCAGTCCATCCAAAATCAGGGAAACAAATGAAAAAAGAAGTAAATAGAAAAGCGAAAAGGATTACAAAAGAAAAATCCTCGAGCAAGAACGATTCGTGTGAATATAGACACCAAAGACGAAAGGAGCGATTGCCACTCCGAAAGCAATGTGGACTCCTTAACCACCGATGATGATATGCAACAACCTTTTGAAAGGTGAGCGCTTGCGTCAAATAACTGTACATAGGACTGAAGGACATCAAGGAGAATGAGTGGGTACAAACAAAATTTTGAGCCATAAATCCTTCTTTCTCAAACCGTGAACCAGGCCACGTTACAACCCTCAAAAGTCCTAATTGAGGTAAGGTTATTCCGAAGGCGTACTTCTGATAAGGCAGCGTTCCTGACTCACGTGAGTGGGGCTAAAACGTTTTTGTTGGTATTGCATGTGCATAATGTTTTTTATTCAAAAATCAGTGTCGTATTTTTTCTAGTGATTCGTTCACTGGTTTGACGACATCTTTTCAATAAAAACTTCAAGATTAACATGTATGTTGCATTAGAATAATCATTCTCAGAATAAGCATCTTTTGCTTGCATACATTGTACTTAACACCAATGAAGCCTACATAATGAGCAGCAGTTGAGAAGTCTAACTTTGCCAAGAGGAAATTCCTAGACAACCATATTGAGGAGCGGGTAGTCAAGAGACTCCGTCATGCAACAGTTTTCTCAGCAAGTTGTGCTCAGTTGTGCCAATCCGGGGCAGTCACGTCGAGAAATCCCTCCAAAGTTCAGCCGGTCTGGGGAAATCATGTCAAGATTCAGCAAATCTCTCAGAGACGAGGGCAGAGGTACCACAAAACTCGTACTGAGGCAGGCCACCTCAGGAGCAAGAAGTGGTCCTCTCCAGAAGACAATTAATCAGAAGCACCTTTTCTAGATTCAGCATACTGGGGCAGAATATTTCAAGTCATTACAAATCCTCTCGAGGCAGATTCCTTCATAGTTTGACCAATCTGGGGCAGTTACGTCGAGATCCAATGAGTCTCTCCAAGAGCTTGAAGACCCTGGGACATTTTGAATGCCAGGTTTTATGTAAAATCCTCTTGAGACTATTTCTCCCAGTAGACCATGTGGTCTGAGAATAAGCGAAGAGTTCTCTTATGATATTTGGCATGTAATTGATCAACAGAAGCGTGAAGCGCCAAAGTAGTTCCCAATATAGGGTTTCTCTTCCTCAGTAAGGTGCCAGAGGGGAATTATGAAGATTATGATTATCCTCCCCAGCGAGAGTCCTATGTTTGCTTTCCTCAGTCGGAGTTGGATTTGTCTTTTCTCCAGCGAGAGTTCAAGTCCCCAGACAAGGTAAGGATGATTTCTTGTCCTCCAACCAGGTGGGCATCCCCCAGTAGAGTCCTTATCTCCAGTATTGAAGACCTAGCATCCTCAGCAGAGCATTGAGAGTTTCTCTCTCCCTAGCATGAGTGCAGAGAATTGATTTCTCCAATTAGAATGGTTTGTTGCTCCCCAGCTAGTATTCAAAAGTTGATTATCCCAGACGAGATAATGTTGCATCTCCCGCAGGATATTGGTTTGATGTCTCTCCTTGAGAGAGATCTGTGTTCCCCACCGAGTCTCGGTGTCTACTTTCCTCATTAGGTTAGGAAGTATAATCTCGCGAGCAATGGTGTACTCTTATCCCCAGCAGGGTAAGGAAGTTCGTTTCCCCAGCAGCATGTTAAGGTCAATGATGTTCCCCGGACGGTTTGGTATTATTGACTGCTCACCCCAAGCAGAGTTTGGTGTTTATCCTCTCAACAATTTGACTAGCGGTGGCTGACGTCCTCGGCAGATTCCAAGTCCAATGGTTATTGGCACTTTTTCCGTATCAGATATTTGGGTTCCATCTTCAACAGTTGCCATTAGTGATTCCCGATGTAAGGGGAGTCATTTTGGGCTTTATCTTCAACAAGGATTACTCGTGATCTCCAGCAGAGGATTCTCTTTGCATCTTGCATATAGTAATCATCATTGCATCCTCAAAATGCGTAGCATTTCCATTTCGCATGGAGCATTACGCCATTGAAAAATTCAAACATGTGCATTCGAAGCATAAGCCAGGTTTGACATTATCTTTACCAGACGTTTCTTAGCAGAGAATAACATATTTCAGGAAATTCAACTTTACTTTATCCCCGGTGAATTTGCCGATGAGTTCGCTCATCATGCTTGTACTTCCCTGCAGAGTTATTTGGTTAAACTTCTCTGAGCCCCAACGGAGTCATCTTCCCTTCAGGTTGTAAGTCTGAGAATTCTACTTCCTGTATATCTCCGATTTATCCCAACTATTGGTTGGTACCTTTTATGTTGATTACGCCTTTGGTCGGTGTTCTCGCTTATCCCAACTATTGGTTGGTATCCTCTTTTATCCCAACTATTGGTTGGTATCCTGTTTGTTATCCCAACTTTTGGTTGGTGTCCTTTGTTGGGAGCACGCCTTTGACCGGCGTCCTCATTATCCCAACTATTTGTTGGTACCCTCTTTGTTATCCAAACTATTGGTTGGTACACCCTTTGCTTTATCCCAATTATATGTTGGTACCCTCTTTGTTATCCCAACTATTGGTTGGTACACCCTTTTCCTTATCCCAACTATTGGTTGGTACCCTCTTTGTTATCCCAACTATTGGTTGGTACACCCTTTGCCTTATCCCAACTATTGGTTGGTACCCTTTGTTATCCCAACTATTGGTTGGTACCCTCTTTGTTATCCCAACTATTGGTTGGTACACCCTTTGCCTTATCCCAACTATTGGTTGGTACCCTTTGTTATCTCAACTATTGGTTGGTACCCTCCTTGTTATCCTAACTTTTGGTTAGTATCATCTATCCCAACTATTGGTTGGTATCCTTTGTTGAGTTCGCCTTTGGTCGGCGTCCTCGTGATCCTAACTCTTGGTTATTATTCTTAATCCCAACTATTGGTTGGTACCTTTCATTGTAAGTTTTCTTTCGATTATTCCTTATTTCCCAAATTTTTGGGTATCCCTCATCCCAACTCTTGGTTGGTAATCCTCGGTTTTATCCCAACTTTTGGTTGGTATCTTTCTTGTGAGCACACCTTTGGTCGGCGTCCTCGTTATCCTGACTCTTGGTTAGTTGTCTTCTTTTCCAACTCTTGGTTGGTAATCTTTGTTTGGTGTCTCTCATCCTAACTCTTGGTTAGTGGCGCGGCCGGCTAAATTATCGAGTTGCCAACATATTTTTTTAAGGAAAATAATGGTAAACCAAAAATCCTAATCCTAAGGGTAGAGATTCCTAAGGTTCGGGAGTCGGTTAAGTGAGGGGAAGGTGTTAGGCACCCCTCACCTCCATTGTACTCAATGGGATCCTCCTTAGATTTTAGGGTATGCTTATTTGTTTGTCTAAATGATTTATTTACAAAAGAAACCTAAGTTTTTTATTAATTATACTCGCTAGGGTTCACAACCCTATGCCTACGTACCCTCATTTTGAAGGATCAGAGTAACCGTAGTTCACCTCCCCTATTCCTACCCCTAATCCTATTCTCATTTCTAATCCTAAACCCAATACACTATTTATATTCTTGGATAAAGAGTTCTATCCCTTAATCTATTGATTATACTCCTAGATAAGGAGTTACATCCCTTATCCATTATTTATACTCTCGGACGGAGAGTTTTATCCCTAAAACCTATCCATTATTTATACTCTCGGACTGAGAGTTTTATCCCTTAATCCCTTGTTACTCCTAGATAAGGAGTTCTATCCCTTAATCTATTATTTATACTCCTAGATAAGGAGTTATATCCCTTATCCATTATTTATACTCTCGGACGGAGAGTTTTATCCCTAAAAACCCTGTCCATTATTTATACTCTCGGACGAAGAGTTTTATCCCTAAAAACCCTATCCATTATTTATACTCTCGGACGGAGAGTTTTATCCCTTAATCCCTTGACCTTTATTTATACTCTTGGAACCTAAGAGTTTTATCCCTTATCCCACCCCTTATTTAGGCTCTCGGACCAAGAGCTTTATCCCAAGTTTTAAATCCTTAAAAGAATCCTATTATAACCCTTAAGTTCTTAATAATTATCCCTCAAATCCCAATCCTTTAAATCCTTTAAATCCCATAAATCCTTTATATCCCTTATGTTAAAAATAAATTCCTAAAGTCCCATATAATTTAATAACAAAACCTAAAATGCCCTTATGCTAAAAATAGAAAAATTTATCCCCCTAAATTATCCCAAATCAAAAAATGTAATTTCCAAAATTTAAATACTCCCAAAATAAAAGAATTTAATCCCCAAAATTTAAATTGGGTTTACTTTAATTTATTTTTTATTCCAAACCCATATTTATTCAATTTAAATAAAAATCTAAAAATACAAATTTCCTTAAAATAAATCCTAAACCTAATTTTAATAAAAAAATCGAAATTCCCAAAATACTTCATCCCAAAACCCAAGAACAAAATCCCATTTAAAAAAAAATCCTTATTTAAAAATATAAATAAGTTATTTTAAATATATAAAATTTTTTTATCTAGACTAATACAAGCCCATAATTATCCCTAAAATATCCTAATTATAGTTCCTAATCCCTAAATATCCTAAATATAATTCCTAAATCCTAATTATAATTCTTGTTTTAAAAAAAAGAGAATAGCCCAATTATTTTAAATATACAAAACTATTAATTATGAAAACAAAACCAAAAATTAAAGAAATAGCATAGACTAACACTTAAATATTCATCCTAATACTAATATTCCCAAAATCTTATTTCTAATCCCTAATTAAAATCTAAATCATAATTAAGCAATTAAATTAAGTTATTAATTTAAGGGTTAATACCCCTTTTGGACCCTGCCATATAGGCCAAATCCCAAAAACAACCCTGTAAAAAAAAAAACACAGATTCCATCCCTGCCATTTGTAGATTCTCTCGTTTTGCCCCCTGAGTGGATTTGGTCAACCATATTGATGACATGGCGCTGCTTAGTTGGAATTTTATTTATTTTTTATTTATTTAATTACACACGTGGCATTTTTATTAATATTTTAATATTTAATATTTTTTTTTTATTTTTTTTTTATTTTTTTTTTTATTTTTTTTTTTTAATTTTTTTTTTAATTTTTTTTAAATTTTTTTTAAATTTTTTTTTATTTTTTTTAATTTTTTTTTATTTTTTTTTTAATTTTTTTAATTTTTTTTTTTTTTTTTTTATTTTGTTTTATTTTTTTAATTTGTTTTTATTATAATTTTTTTTAATTTTATTCTTTTTTTTTTATTTTTTTTCGTTTTTATTTATATATTATATATATATATATATATATATATATATATATATATATATATATATATATTTTTTTTTTCGTTTTTGGACCTAATTTTTATTTTTAATTCTATTTTAAACAAATTGTTCTTTTAAAAATTAGTTTCATTATACTAATCCATTTATTTCAATTTATTACCATACTAATCCATTTATTCTCATACTAATTTCAATTCAACAATACTTATGAGTGATTTATTACCATTATAACTTCACTCATCAACCATCTTTATAACCTCTCTCCACTTCTTTTTTTTTTCGTTACAATATTGTTTCATTTCTTCTCCATTGTTTTCAATACTCATCAACCATCCAAAACTCAATACAAAGCATACTCACAACACAACAATACCACACACCCTAATAAACAAGAATCTCAAGCTCTCATCACTCTCCACATCCTCATGAAAATGGTAACTTGCTACTGCCATGTTCACACCATAAGTTGGTAACTTACTATATCATTATCCTTACAGACAAACATTTGAATGTGAAAACGTCATTTATTGATGATAAAGTAAGCAAACAAAAACATCAAAGCCCTACAGACAAACATCACTACGTCTTGGGCAGAACGTAGGATTTTACACAAACAGAAAACAAAGGCAATTACTCTTGATGGGTCACTTGGATGACTTTCTCAGACGACCAATTGCATAGACTTTTACCGGGAGTGCAGGGGCGGATCCACTCATCCATGTCGCAATCACTATCCCCCTCATCATCAATGGCATTAACCCGATTAAAGAAGACACCAGCACTTGTGAACTGGACTGGACCATAAAACTTAAGAGGCTCTTGAGCTCGTCGGGGTGGCTTATATCCCAGTCCATAAGTATTCTGCTTCACCTGAACATTAATGACTTGGCCCCACTTCTGGGAATCACCAACTTCAACTACAGCGCGTGCATCTTTGAAAGAAGACATTGAAACTTCTGGCTGATTTACCACCTCGGGTTGATTAACCACCTCAGGCTGACTGATCACTCTTGGAGTGGACGTCACTGCCCCAGCACCATGGATCCACAGACTATCCAATAAACAACTATAGGCAGGTTGAATGTCCATGATATAGAAAGTGGCTTCAAAAATTTCAGGACCAACTTTGATCGGCAATACAATTTCTCCAAAAACGGACCTCTTAGAACCATCGAACGCGCGCATCACCAGGTCACTTCCCAATTAGGGTTGCTATTACCGACGCGATAATAGGGCACACACAGAGCCTGCTATTACCGACGAGATAATAGGGCACACACACACAGTCTGCTATTACCTTACATTACATTCATATGTACTTATATATGTTACTTGTCAATCATATAACTGTTTTGAGATACAACATCCTTATCCTCCCCTTACATGCACATTCATATGTTCTTTGTACAAAAAATTGTTCATACCAAAGGATAATGATATAGTAAGTTACCAACTTATGGTGTGAACATGGCAGTAGCAAGTTACCATTTTCATGAGGATGTGGAGAGTGATGAGAGCTTGAGATTCTTGTTTATTAGGGTGTGTGGTATTGTTGTGTTGTGAGTATGCTTTGTATTGAGTTTTGGATGGTTGATGAGTATTGAAAACAATGGAGAAGAAATGAAACAATATTGTAACGAAAAAAAAAAGAAGTGGAGAGAGGTTATAAAGATGGTTGATGAGTGAAGTTATAATGGTAATAAATCACTCATAAGTATTGTTGAATTGAAATTAGTATGAGAATAAATGGATTAGTATGGTAATAAATTGAAATAAATGGATTAGTATAATGAAACTAATTTTTAAAAGAACAATTTGTTTAAAATAGAATTAAAAATAAAAATTAGGTCCAAAAACGAAAAAAAAAAAAAAAAAAAAAAAAAAAAATATATATATATATATATATATATATATATATATATAATATATAAATAAAAACGAAAAAAAATAAAAAAAAAGAATAAAATTAAAAAAATTATAATAAAAACAAATTAAAAAAATAAAACAAAATAAAAAAAAAATAAAATAAAATTTAAAAAATTAAAAAAAAATAAAAAAAAATTAAAAAAAAATTAAAAAAAAATTAAAAAAAAAATTAAAAAAAAAAAAAAAATATTAAATATTAAAATATTAATAAAAATGCCACGTGTGTAATTAAATAAATAAAAAATAAATAAAATTCCAACTAAGCAGCGCCATGTCATCAATATGGTTGACCAAATCCACTCAGGGGGCAAAACGAGGGAATCTACAAATGGCAGGGATGGAATCTGTGTTTTTTTTTTTACAGGGTTGTTTTTGGGATTTGGCCTATATGGCAGGGTCCAAAAGGGGTATTAACCCTTAATTTAATTAATTGAAGAAACCTAAACCCTAATTAAAATTTAATCTAATTAAATAATTAAATTAAGTTATTAATTTAATTATACAAAAAACCCTAAAATCCTATTTCTAAATTCTAATTAAAATTTTAACCCAATTAAACAATTAAATTAAGTTATTAATTTAATTATACAAAAAACCCTAAAATCCTATTTCTAAATCCTAATTAAAATTTTAACCCAATTAAACAATTAAATTAAGTTATTAATTTAATTAATTAAAAAACCCTAAAACCCTAATTATAAATCCTAATTAGAAATTAACCTAATTAAATAATTAAATTAAGTTATTAATTTAATTAATTAAAAAACCCTAAAACCCTAATTATAAATCATAATTAGAAATTAACCTAATTAAATAATTAAATTAATTTATTAATTTAATTAATTAAAAACCCTAAAACCCTAATTATAAATCCTAATTAGAAATTAACCTAATTAAATAATTAAATTAAGTTATTAATTTAATTAATTAAAAAAACCTAAATAAATCCCTAGAAAATAAAATAACAATTCTAAAATCCCTAATTATATTTTTTCATAATAATAAACCCTAATCCCCTAATTAATCCCTTAATCCCCAATTAATAATTAAATTAAAGATTTAATTTAATTAAATTAATTAAAACCCCAAGGGTTCAATATATGAACCCTAACCCTTTTCCCCCAAGAACCCTAACCCTTTGGCACGAACTAAGAACCCTAGCCCTAACTTTTTCAGAAATATCTCTAAAAACCCAATCAACAATAGCAACACACAACAATAATAAAAAAAAGCTAAGTATTTGAGTTATCTCCCCTTGCCGTGACCAATTTAAGCTGCTTCATCCCTTCTTTTCTTTCCATTGCCTTTGTGCTTTTTCCCCTCCTTTTTCCTTTTTCCCTTCTTTCCTTTCCCCTATGCCTTTTCCCCTTCTTGTGCCTTTTTCCCTTCTTTTGCCTTTTTCCCTTGTACATTTTCCCCTTCTTTTGCTTTCCTTTGTGCCTTTGAGGGATGTTGAAGGTATAGGGTTTAATATTGTTGAGGGTTTAAGGTTTACCTTTTTTTGCCTTTGAGGGATGTTGAAGGTTTAGGGTTTAATATTGTTGAGGGTTTAAGGTTCTCCTTTTTTTTTGCCTTTGAGGGATTTTGAAGGTTTAGGGTTTAATATTGTGGAGGGTTTTAGTGTTGTTGCTCCTCGATGTGTTAAGAACAACAACTTTTTTTATCGTATGGTTTGTACATTTCCCCCCAACCCCTAAATATGAGAGACAAGAGCTCTATTTATAAAGAAAAACTAGGTAAAAAAAAGTGATTGAATCAACCAGATTTATTTTATTTTTTAAAGCCCAAGCCAATGAATCTGGAAGGATTCATGGCTGGATGAATTTGAATAATTAATAATAATATAAAATTAAAAATTTGAATAATAATAATAATAGTCATATAATGATAATGAAAAAGTTTTTTTGATTTATTTTGATTTATATGATTTTTTTTTGAGATTTTTCCATAAAATAATGATTTTATTGAAAAAATGATATTTTTAAAAATGCATTAAATGCAAATACAAAAATTAATATTTAAATAAAAAAAATATTAGTTTTATGATTTTTTATGCTTAAAAGTAAAAATAGAAAAAGTTAGTAGTAAATGAATAAAAAGAAAAACAACTAAAAATGGAGGAGGTAGGATTTGAACACACAACCTCTCCGTCTTGTAACTCCTTATACTCCCCTTGCTACCAACTGTACTATTTTATTTATTCAAAATAAAACAACATTAGCGAGTATTTAAATTTTTTAATAATAATTCCATGATAATATTAATATTAATAATAATATTAATATTAGCATTAATCCTCTAATAACCCCAATATGACCCTAGTATAATTCGATTAAAAATTAATATAACCCTAAATATTAATTACTTTTTAAATGACAAACTTAAAGCTTAAAACTTAATTCTAATGCCCTTTAACTTACATAAATAAAAAAAAAGAATCACAGCAAAAAAACAATAATAATATTCATTTAAAAAATATTTTTTCTATATAAATTACTCTAAAAAATTAAACAGACTCCCTTTAAATAAAACAAATAGTAACGAATAAAAAATCCTTATACCAAACAAAATCCCACATGGGCCTAAAAAAAGTGCTATCAATCTCAAGAACCCACTGTCATCTAAATGACATCCCCTGATACAAAAAATCCTAAAAAGAAGAAAAGAAATAATGAAAAACACTGGTCAAAATTTAGGGTACTACAGCTGCCCCTATTTAATCGTCTTCGAATCAGAATGAAGATGTTGATGAGTTTTTCTCTTTTGTTGAGGAGATGATTAAATATAAGAAGGACCCTAATTTTGACCGCAGAGTCCGGTAGGTACTATGCTGATTATCCTAAGATCCCTAGTAATAAACCCTTGACAAAATACCCAATTGAACCCCTTGAACAAAATCCAGTAGAACCCCTGATAAATCCCTTGATGAAATTCCTTTTGATTGAACCCCCCTTGAAAAAAAATTTAGTGGAACCCCTTAATAACTCCTTTTGATGAAATCCCTTAAAATTTATTGACAACCCTTGATAAAATCCCTTATGAAACCCCCTTAATAAATCCCTTGGTAAAAACCCTTTTAAGAAATCCCTTAGTAAAACCCTTTTGATAAACCTGGATCAAACCCTTTGATAAAATATCCTGGTGAAATCCTTTTGGTAAATCCCTTTGTTAAAATATGGTAGAACCCTTTTGCTGGAATCCCTTGGATGAGATTTTGGAAAAAAAACCTTTTGACGAAATCCCTTGATAGAAAAACCCTTGATAAGACCCCAGGGAAACCTTTCAATAAAAACATTTAATAAGACCCTGATGAAATCCCATGATAAGACATTGATGAAACCCTTTAATAACATTCTGGTGGAACCCTTAAAAAGAAATCTGGTGGAACTCCTTTTGGTAAATCCCTGTGTGAGATTTTTCGATGTAAATCCTTTGATAGAACCCCTTTGATAAAAATCCCTAGATACTTGATGAAACTTATCCCTTATGAAGACCATGTTGCCAAGTTAGGGATGTGAGAGATGAAGACCTACTCACAGCTGGATAATAATCTTGTAAAATCCCTTATCGAAGCAACATCTTAATGATATAACTGGGGATTAAACCCCTAAGAGTAATTATGAACCCTATGCATGTATGTATGAGTGCATGTATGTATGTTCATGTATGTAAGTGCATGTTATGTTATATTATGTATGCATGATTAGATGCTAGAGCGTAGCGACATGATTAATGCATGACGATGATTTGAATGTTTCCAAAAGTGCCCCAGTGTTGGATGTCTCCATGATATTTGTTAACTGATATGGCAGGGTGCATTGAGCTAGCCTGATATCCCGATACTCATTTTGAACTCGATGATTGCTGATGTACGATAGAGCTTGCATGTGCCTCTTGGAAGTATGTAGAGGGTTTGCTCTTGATTGATTGAGTTTTGAAGGATTATGCCTGAAAAGGACCTTAGATCCCACCATGCCTTGATACGACCTTGAGATGAACTGCCCCAGTATTTCAACCTTGAAAAATGTGCCCTAGATTTTGAATCTTCAAAAGGTATGCCCCTTAAGTAATTGGGTATGGAGGAGTGGCTTGAAGAGGAACTTGGATCCTACCATGCTATGATATGACCTTAATATGAACAGACCCAGTATCATGTCTTTGCCCCTGATTAGATGACTTCTAGAGTGATTGGCCTTAATGCACCCTTGAGTTGGTATGCCTTAGCGTGAACCTCTTGAAAGATCCACCCCTTATCATTAGAGTCATGGAGGTGATTCAACATCGGTGTGTCAAATTTTGGGATGCTTTACCCCTAGCTAGTAGGATCTTCAGATGATGTACTCCTATGATCATTAGGTTTTGCCCCATGGTTGGAAATATTCCTTGGTAATTCGCCCCCTTATCATAAATCTCTTGAATCCTTGTGCCCCTGATCAGTCCTTTGTTTGAAATTTCCTTAACGCTAAGTATTGATTTATGAAAAAAAAATATTCCCTTTGAAAAGTAATTATAACGCCATGTTCATGCAAGTTTTGAAATCCAAAATTTATACGAGGCGTATGGTAGATGGTATTTGTCCATGAGGTTGGCGCGAATGAGAATGGAAAAATGATGATTTAACCAACATTCAGATTCGGAGTCAGTTTAACAACGACTTTGCTGAGTATGCTTTTATAGTGCCCCTAGCTTCAATTAGGACTTTTATATGTTGTAACGTGGCCTGGTTCACGGTTTTAAAAACAAACATACAAGGCTCAAAGTTTGAAATTTAACCCACCCCATTCTCCTTGATGTTCTCCATTCCTAAATCCAATTAACCTAACAAATGTGTTCATCCTGCAAGAGAAACTTTTCAGTCATGGTGATTAAAAGGTATACTGGTTTAAGCACTTTATGAGATTTTGTTTTAGGTGAAGTCACCCTCTCCCTTTTATAAGATTGTTCCATTTTTTCCTTTTTCTTTTCTTTTAATCCCTTATTTTTGCATGGACCAATTCTTTTGAATTTAGTGGTCCATCGGGATACCCTTATTTTTGCCTAAGTCAAAATCGAATTTTTTTTTGACTTAGCGGGTTTTTCCTTTTTCCCTTTTTTGGAACAATTCCTGAGTGATCTCGCTTTTGACTTAGAGGGGACGTGACTTCCATATTAGATATCATGAGCTATTATCCCTTTTGCTTCCTCAATGTCGAATGGTGCGAGGAAGAATGTGTGCTTAAACTTTTATCCTTGTGATTAGGTGTGCTGATTCCCTTGCATTAGGACGCAATGTTAAATTAATTGAAATTTACCCTGCCCCTGGTTAAGATTAAGGTTTTTTTTTTTGCAAATAGAAAGAACACCAACTTCTGGCTCGAGGGGGTTGACTACGGTTTAACTCCTTATTCCTCCATTGTTTGGGGAGTGAAACAATGCCTTATATCTTCAGCCAGGTCATACCATTAAAGCATACATCAGCAATATTCGTTTGTTTATTTACATCCTTCTCCTCCTAAGTTTGTTGAAGAGGTGAGGTGAAATGGAAAAGCGTTGATTCCTTTTTTTATTTTATTTTATTTATTTTTTTATAAGAGTGAAAACGAATGGATGAATTCCAAAAACATGCATGTTTATTTCATTAAAATTATATCCCAAAAGGTACAACCTTTAATACAAACAACACTTAGCAAAAAAGAAATTACAACTAGAAATGATAAAGGCCTATTGATCCTAGAGGTGAGCTTCCTTGTTGATCCACCAGTCTTGAGATATTGGTGTAGGATATAGTTCCCTTCCAAACTTCCTTTGTTGTATGGGCATCATCCAAGGTTATTGCATTTGAGGCTCTAAGCACTCCTCTGGCAGACATGATGAAGGATTATCTTCTTTCCTCAATGGTACTTGTCACTCTTGAATTCCTCCGCAGCTTCTTGACGTATCCTTTAAGTTCGTTCATGAGTATCGGAAAACCTCTTAGCTCAAGGGCGAAAGCGGAAAGGGTATGCAAATGTATGTGTATGTATGCAAATGCATGAAAATGCATGGGGTAAGCAAAAATAATTTTAAAAATGTATTTGGGGGAATTCCAAAATCCACTGTAGTTAGAGATGAATATATTCAAAGGATGAAATCCATACATATAGAATAAAAATCACTTTATAAAATCCCAAATCCATTAGCCAATTCCAAATCCAAAATGACTTCCAAACTTATAACAATAATTCCTCGGGAATAACCCATAACAATCCCAAAATAAAAACTCCTGAACTTAAGAAGGCGTAAACTAAATAGATTCCCCCAATGCCTTCTTCAAATGAGCTTTAAACTCCTCCCAATATCCTTTCTTAAGCCCTTGTACTTCCTTATCCTCCTTGTAGTGAGATGATGGATCTTCAAGGGGTACAACTAAGTTTTTTTTTAAGCTTGACCATTTTTCTTTTTCTTTTTTTTTTTAATATTTTTTTTGCCCCCATGCCCCTTGTGAGGTTTTTTCCCTTCTCCTTGTAAATCCAAGTATAGTCCAAATTGTTCCAGCGTAGGAGCTAGTTGAAAATTCTTGAAGAGGAAGTCCCCTAGAGAAGGATCATAAGATTGTGCAAAAGCGATTACGGCCTCTACCTTCATAGGGATCCCTAAGAGGTCGAGGATCCTTCCACCCTTGTGTATAAACATCCTTTGAGCATATTTGGCATTAAATCTTGAAGGTCTTTGAGACTTCGTAAATTAAGCACTTAGCATTCTGATGCGTAGGGTAGCCCTTTCGTTTGAATCCATCTTTCCAATGTTCCTACAACACATCTTGAAATTCCCCACAAAAATGCGTATATGCAAAAAAAGTGTTTTTAAATGCATGATGACATGGACATTTTTGTTTTTTTTAATGTTTTTATTTGTGTTAGGGTAAGGTGAGATGCAAGCATGACCCTAACTAGGTAGGCTGCCTATAGTAAGTTAGATCTAAGTCTTGTCTACCCAATCCCCTCACATGTAGGATATATAGTTTTGGACAGCATAACGACCCTATAATGTACAGACTATACCCTTGTTTTACCATGAGAAGGAGCAAGCCTTCCTATGGCAATACTTCGGGATAAGTCTCATCTGGGTAGGACCCTAGTAACAGCCCTTGAGGGTTGAATACGTAGGGTCTCCATGAGTTGGTAAGGGGTAGGCTAAAAGTTCTCAGAGTCTCGGACCACATCCAAATCATCCTCTACGTTAGGGGCTAGCCCTTTCATGAGGACACCTTTGGAAGGATCTATTCTGAGTGTGGCATCAATGAATTATTGGGGATGCCACATCCCCCCCAAAACATTTCCGTTCCACGTCCTAATCTAGGGTTATACTCCAAGCTTGGGCTTTAGCTTCACACATCATATGCCCCCAATCCAATGCATGATGACAAAATAAAAATATAATGGACAAATATAATAAATAAAAACAAATTAAAACATAAAATAAATCATAATAAAAAATAATAAACACCCAAAACAAACAAGGACCCTAAAACCTAAGGTTAGGAGGGGCTCTCTTTAGAGAGGTACTTCCCCAGCAGAGTCGCCAGCTGTCGCGGCCGGCAAAATTATCGAGTCGCCACCATATTTTTTAAGGAAAATAATGATAAACCTAAAACTCCTTAATCCCAAGGGTAGAGATTCCTAAGGTTCGGGAGTCGGTTAAGTGAGGGGAAGGTGTTAGGCACCCCTCACCTCCATTGTACTCAGTGGGATCCTCCTTAGATTTTAGGGTATGCTTGTTAGTTTGTCTAAATGATTTATTTACAAAAGAAACCTAAGTTTTTTTTATTAATTATACTCGCTAGGGTTCACAACCCTATGCCTACATACCCTCATTTTGAAGGATCAGAGTAACCGTAGTTCACCTCCCCTATTTATACTTTTGGATAAAGAGTTCTATCCCTTAATCTATTGATTATACTCCTAGATAAGGAGTTCTATCCCTTATCCATTATTTATACTCTAGGACGGAGAGTTTTATCCCTAAAAACTCTATCCATTCTTTATACTCTCGGACGGAGAGTTTTATCCCTTAATCCCTTGTTTATACTCCTAGATAAGGAGTTCTATCCCTTAATCTATTGTTTATACTCCTAGATAAGGAGTTCTATCTCTTTCCATTATTTATACTCTCGGACGGAGAGTTTTATCCCTAAAAACCCTATCCATTATTTATACTCTCGGACGGAGAGTTTTATCCCTAAAAACCCTATCCATTATTTATACTCTCGGACAGAGAGTTTTATCCCTTAATCTCTTGGCCTTTATTTATACTCTTGGAACCTAAGAGTTTTATCCCTTATCCCATCCCTTATTTAGGCTCTCGGACCAAGAGCTTTATCCCATGTTTTAAATCCTTAAAAGAATCCTATTATAACCCTTAAGTTCTTTATAATTATCCCTCAAATCGCAATCCTTTAAATCCTTTAAATCCCATAAATCCTTTATATCCCTTATGTTAAAAATAAATTCCTAAAGTCCCATATAATTTAATAACAAAACCCAAAATGCCCTTATGCTAAAAATAGCAAAATTTATCCCCCCAAATTATCCCAAATCAAAAAATGTAATTTCCAAATTTTAAATAATCCCAAAATAAAAGAATTTAATCCCCAGAAATTAAATTGAGTTTAATTTAATTTATTTTTATTCCAAACCCATATTTATTCAATTTAAATAAAAATCTAAAAATACTAATTTCCTTAAAATAAATCCTAAACCTAATTTTAATAAAAAAATCAAAATTCCCAAAATACTTCATCCCAAAACCCAAGAACAAAATCCCATTTAAAAAAAAAATCCTTATTTAAAAATATAAATAAATTATTTTAAATATATAAAAAAAATTTGTCTAGACTAATACAAGCCCATAATTATCCCTAAAATATCCTAATTATAGTTCCTAATCCCTAAATATCCTAAATATAATTCCTAAATCCTAATTATAATTCCTGTTTTAAAAAAAAGAGAATAGCCCAATTATTTAAAATATACAAAACTATTAATTATGAAAACAAAACCAAAAATTAAAGAAATAACATAGAATAACACTTAAATATTCATCCTAATACTAATATCCCCAAAATCCTATTTCTAATCCCTAATTAAAATCTAAATCATAATTAAGTAATTAAATTAAGTTATTAATTGAAGAAACCTAAACCTTAATTAAAATTTAACCTAATTAAATAATTAAATTAAGTTATTAATTTAATTATACAAAAAACCCTAAAATCCTATTTCTAAATTCTAATTAAAATTTTAACCCAATTAAACAATTAAATTAAGTTATTAATTTAATTATACAAAAAACCCTAAAATCCTATTTCTAAATCCTAATTAAAATTTTGACCCAATTAAACAATTAAATTAAGTTATTAATTAAATTAATTAAAAAACCCTAAAACCCTAATTATAAATCCTAATTAGAAATTAACCTAATTAAATAATTAAATTAAGTTATTAATTTAATTAATTAAAAAACCCTAAAACCCTAATTATAAATCCTAATTAGAAATTAACCTAATTAAATAATTAAATTAAGTTATTAATTTAATTAATTAAAAACCCTAAAACCCTAATTGTAAATCCTAATTAGAAATTAACCTAATTAAATAATTAAATTAAGTTATTAATTTAATTAATTAAAAAACCTAAATTAATCCCTAGAAAATAAAATAACAATTCTAAAATCCCTAATTATATTTTTTCATAATAATAAACCCTAATCCCCTAATTAATCCCTTAATCCCCAATTAATAATTAAATTAAGGATTTAATTTAATTAAATTAATTAAAACCCCAAGGGTTCAATATGAACCCTAACCCTTTTCCCCCAAGAACCCTAACCCTTTGGCACGAACCAAGAACCCTAGCCCTAACTTTTCCAGAAATATCCCTAAAAACCCAATCAATCAACAGCAACACACAACAATAATAAAAAAAAGCTAAGTATTCGAGTTACCTCCCTTTGCCGTGACCAATTTAAGCTGCTTTATCCCTTCTTTTCTTTCCTTTGCCTTTGTGCTTTTTCCCCTTATTTTTCTTTTTTCCCTTCTTTCCTTTCCCCTATGCCTTTTCCCCTTCTTGTGCTTTTTTCCCTTCTTTTGCCTTTTTCCCTTGTACCTTTTCCCCTTCTTTTGCTTTCCTTTATGCCTTTGAGGGATGTTGAAGGTATAGGGTTTAATATTGTTGAGGGTTTAAGGTTTACCTTTTTTTTTTTTTGCCTTTGAGGGATATTGAAGGTTTAGGGTTTAATATTGTTGAGGGTTTAAGGTTCTCCTTTTTTTTTTGCCTTTGAGGGATGTTGAAGGTTTAGGGTTTAATATTGTGGAGGGTTTTAGTGTTGTTGCTCCTCGATGTGTTAAGAACAACAACTTTTTTTATCGTATGGTTTGTACATTCCTCCCCTAAATATGAGAGACAAGAGCTCTATTTATAAAGAAAAACTAGGTCAAAAAAAAGTGATTGAATCAACCAGATTTATTTTATTTTTTAAAGCCCAAGCCAATGAATCTGGATGGATTCATGGCTGGATGAATTTGAATAATTAATAATAATAATATAAAATTAAAATTTTGAATAATAATAATAATAATAATAATAATAGTCATATAATGATAATGAAATTTTTTTTTTGATTTATTTTGATTTATATGATTTTTTTTGAGATTTTTCTATAAAATAATGATTTTATTGAAAAAATGATATTTTTCAAAATGCATTAAATACAAATACGAAAATTAATATTTAAATAAAAAAAATATTAGTTTTATGATTTTTTGTGCTTAAAAGTAAAAATAGAAAAAGTTAGTAGTAAATGAATAAAAAGAAAAACAACTAAAAATGGAGGAGGTAGGATTTGAACACACAACCTCTCCGTCTTATAACTCCCTATACTCCCCTTGCTACCAACTGTACCATTTTATTTATTCAAAATGAAACAACATTAGCGAGTATTTAAAAATTTTAATAATAATTCCATGATAATATTAATATTAATAATAATATCAATATTAGCATTAATCCTCTAATAACCCCAATATGACCCTAGTATAATTCGATTAAAAATTAATATGACCCTAAATATTAATTACTTTTAAAATGACTAACTTAAAGCTTAAAACTTAATTCTAATGCCTTTTAACTTACATAAATAAAAAAAAGAATCACAGCAAAAAAGAAATAATAATATTCATTTAAAAAATATTTTTTCTATAAAAATTACTCTAAAAAATTAAACAGGCTCCCTTTAAATAAAACAAATAGTAACGAATAAAAAATCCTTATACCAAACCAAATCCCACATGGGCCTAAAAAAAGTGCTATCAATCTCAAGAACCCACTGTCATCTAAATGACATCCCCTGATACAAAAAATCCTAAAAAGAAGAAAAGAAATAATAAAAAACACTGGTCAAAATTTAGGGTACTACATCTAGTATTCTTCATCTCATCCTAACTATTGGTTAGTACCCTTTATTTCATCCTAACTTTTGGTTAGTATCCTCTATTTCATTCTATCTCTCGGTTAGTATATCCTTTCCCAACTCTTGGTTGGCAATCTTTGTTCGGTGTCTGTCATCCTAACTTTTGGTTAGTATCCTCTATTTTCATCCTAACTCTTGGTTAGTATCTTCCATCCCAACTCTTGGTAGGTAATCTCTTGGTCAATAGCTTATGTCTTAGGACATTGGTTAGTAACCTCTATCCCAACTCTTGGTTGGCATCCTTTGTCGATTCATCTATCACCTTTCGCTATCTCAACTTTTGATTGGCATTCGCTACCTTTGAGTCCACCTTTGGCTGGCAAAAATTTTCTTTAATTATATCCCCATAGAGTGCCAATTTTCGAGTTCTTTTGGTATTCAATCTCCGTGTACCTCGAATGTCTGAAAGTCGTTGCTATCGACCCTTCAGGTCCAAGTCGATTGAATAGGGGCAGCTGTAGCACCCCAAAATTTGTCCTCCTATTTATACCCAATAAGTGGCTTTTGTTTCACATTTCATCTGCATATCCATTAGGTCATAACTCATTCATTCATTTGCATTGGGCTCCTAAGGCGTGGGATCGTGGTATAATGTGCAAGCTCGAGATTTCCTTTGTCGTGAGATTCTCATCTTCATTTAGGGTTGAATTCTCATTAAATGTATCTTCTTCAAGTTTTCTCCAGAGCATCAAGTGATTCAAGATTTCTTTGGTCGAACATTCAGAGGATGGTTAATTCAGAGGGTGTTGTTTCAATGGCGAATTATTTAGTGGTTCAGGAGATCCATTATTGTCAGAAATGTGTGGAAAATGTTCACGTTTGGTTTGAGTTCAGTCATGGTGTATGTGGAGGGTTCATTTAAGTTCAGTCCAAATTTTGTTTGATAGCCATTTACATTATCCATTTTTATTTAACCAAATCGTAATCCATATCCAAATTCATAAACCACTTCCGTTTCTAAAACCACATCCAAAAGTTCATAACCAAAACTTTTTTTTACATCAAACCAATTTTCATATTCAAGTTACACCATCCGAAAGTCCATTTTCAAAACCAATTTGACAAATCTTTTTTCGAATCAATTAATCATGCCACATCTAAAGTTCAGTGCCTTAGTGTGTTAGAAAAAGCTTCCAAGGGACCACAGGGATTGTCTAGAGGAAGAGTTCCAATGTAAAAGACAAATTAATTTCTACTTCAATTCTTATCTCTCAAATAAGTCTTCAAATATAAGGTTGTAGTAGGAAACCAATTTTTGATGAAAGTGGCATCGTATGAGGTAATGATGAAGAGAAACATATTACTTCATATAGCAGCTCCTCTTCTTTTCTACGAGCAGGAGCAGGGTTGTGGTTTCATTAGTAAGCATGATGACAGTGGCAAGAATCAATTTGAGTCTTCGGAACGGTTAGAGAAGTTGGTAATTCTTTAAGTGTCCCAGAAGCTGAATCTGCTGATTCTGACTCTATAGAATGCAAGCCTGAACCATCCAATGTTGATCTTAGCTGTGGAAACTCAGAACATATATGGAGAGCTAATTTTGAAACAACTGATGGGCCAAATAATGATAATTCCGCACTCAATGGAAACTTAATAACTCGGCATTGTTTAAGCAATGGTAAAAGTGACAATAGCAACACGAGAAAATATATCAGAAAATATATAAAGACTTCATTCCAATTCCTAACATAGAAAAATATATAACAGAAAAAACTCTAGAAACCATAAATTCCTCCTAACCATCTCTAACTGCTAACAATTCATATACCAGAAAAAGCTACCACTAACTACCCTAGCCTATTCTCTAACAGAAAATCCAACAGATCCTAACAGACTTAACTAACAATTTTTCCTAACCAGCATGGGATTTCTTCCCACCACTCTTCAATCTTCATTGGCTCCTCCCTCTGGGAATTCAATCTTTCCTCACCTAAAAAACACCTTCGATTCCTCGTCGTCGGGTCTCCAACCTTCGATTTCTTGAGCAAAAAAAACTCAACCTCCAATTCAGTTTCGTCTCTGTTAGCTCTTGGATTGGCTAGAATTTTGGTAAAACAAAGTTGTTTAATGTTGATGTCACATGGTTGATGTCTTAACATTGAATAATGTTAGGTGTTTTAGTTATTGAAGTTTTGAAGTCTGATGTCACATGCGATGTCATGACATCAGATATGCAGTTCTTTAAAACATCAGGTTTGAGATGTTTTTAGGGTTAAGCGTTTTAGCTGGAATTTGGGAGAGCTGGTAGAGTAATTGGATGCGAATATCTTGGAGGAGATATTTTCTGTTACAAACAGATTTGATGCAGATTTGTAGAAGTGTTTAAAGGCTGAAGATTTAAGAAGATTTTGAGAGAGAAAATCTGTTGAAGATTTAGTTTTAAATAACAAATCAGGTCAGATATTGTAGCAGGTCCAAGATCAAATCAAATTGCTATATAAAGCGTATCAATCCTTTGAAGAAAGTACAGAAGATAGAGAGCATAGACTGAGTGTCAATCATTGCCTTTGTACGATTATTTTGTAAACCAATCTAGGTTGAATTGGTGAGTGGTAAGCTGTACTCTCTTAGAGCTGTGAAGCAAGAGAGTATTGGAACTTGATCAAAGCTTGTAAGCAGGATCAAGGTGTTTCTCAAAGTGTGATCTTTGAGGTGTATTAGGAAGTGAGTAGTGGTCTCATACCTAAGTGGTCTCTTAGGTAGAAAGTTCATTAGGTAGAGATTAAGTTTAGGAGATGTTAAATGGGTTGTTGAGTCTGTAAATTAATTCTACTGATAGTGAAATTCCTTCCTGGCTTGGTAGCCCCCAGAGTAAGTTGTTTAACTGAACTGGGTGAACAATACTTTGTGTACTCTTCTGTTGTGTTATCTTGTCCATTGCAGAGTGTGTTGTTGTGACATCACACGTAACATCACATATCTGGTACCAGAATTTCAATTGGTATCAGAGCAGGCATCCTGCTGTGAATCTGGGTGAGATCTAGGGCTGATACTTTCTGGTAAAGATGGACAAGGAAGTTAGTGGATTTGTGAATAGACCCCCTATTTTGGATGGCTCTAATTATGATTATTGGAAGCCAAGGATGATTACCTTTTTGAAATCCTTAGATAGCAGGGCTTGGAAAGCTATCATAAAAGAATGGAAAACACCTGTTGTTGTTGAGAAAGATGATGCTGGGAAAGAAAAAGAAGGCAGCTCAAAACTGAAACCTAAAGAAGAATGGACCAAGGAAGAAGATGAGCTTGCCCTTGGTAATTCCAAAGCTTTAAATGCTATTTTCAATGGAGTTGATAAGAACATATTCAGGTTGATCAATACCTGTGAAGTTGCCAAAGAAGCTTGGGACATCTTGAAGACTACTCATGAAGGAACTTCAAAGGTTAAGATGTCAAGACTTCAACTTCTGACATCAAAGTTTGAAAGTCTAAAGATGAAAGAAGATGAAACTATTCATGACTTTCATATGAGTATTCTTGAGCTGTCCAATGCCTCTAGTGCTCTTGGAAAAAATATGACTGAAGAAAAGCTGGTGAGGAAAATCCTTAGGTCCCTTCCCAAGAGATATAAGATGAAGGTGACTGTAATTGAGGAAGCTCAAGACATCAGCAAAATGAGAGTTGATGAGCTAATTGGATCTCTTCAAACCTTTGAGTTAGGGTTGAATGAAGAGAAACCTGAAAAGAAGACCAAGAGTATAGCCTTGGTATCTAATACTCAAGAAGAAAAGAAAGGGAATGGTGCTGAATCTCAGGAGGAGCTATCTCAGGCTATTGCTATGCTGGGAAGACAGTTCAACAAAGTGTTCAAGAGAATGAATAGAAACTACAAACCCAATGTTAAAAACATCTCCTCTGACATCAGCAAATCAAAAGAGAAGGATGAAGAAGAGACTGCTCAAGACAAAGGGATTCAATGCTTTGAGTGTGAAGGTTATGAACATGTCAAGAAAGAATGTCCTACTTACCTTAAGAAGCAGAAGAAGGGCATGGCAGTTTCCTGGTTTGATACTGACAGTGAAAGTGAAGAAGAGTCAGCCAAGCATGTCAGAGCTTTGACAGGGACATGTGTGTCTGATGGAGAATCAAGTGATGAGGAACTGACTTTTGAGGAGTTAGCAGCCTCCTATCATGAGTTATGTCTGAAGAGTGCAGAGGTATGTCAAGAAAGTGAGAAACAAAAGAAACAAATTGTTCAGCTTGAGACTGTCAAAGCTGATCTTGAAAATGAAGTCTTATTGGTTAAATCTCAACTTGATCAAATGACTAAATCTGTTAGAATGTTGAACAGTGGATCTGATACTCTTGATAAGATCCTTCAGGCAGAAAAGGTAGCAGGAGACAAATCTGGCTTAGGATTTGTTTAGGAGAAGGTTTCTGCTGAAGCTAGCATTTCAGGAACCAAAAAGGACATGTCTCAACCAATGTCTCAACATAACAAAAAGAGACATAATCCTAAACCCAAGCAGGTTGCTCACCAACAACCCTAAAATGTTGGGAAAAGGTATGCTCATGGTCCTCATCAAGGGAAGGTACATACTTATGGAGCTAGGCAGTATATGCCTCCTCAATACCATAGGAGTATGCAGGCTCCTAGGTTCAACATGTTCCATCAGATGTCTCAACATCAGGGGAACATGTATGGCTTTGAATATAATAATGTTGTGCCTCATTATTATGGAAGAAGGAAGCCACATCACCATAGAAGACAGCCTAAGAGACAGAATCCTCACTACAGGAGACAGGCAAACTATGGAAGAAAACAACACAAGTACTATGGATGGCAGCCACAGCAGTTTCATCATCAAGGTGGCAGGAAGTTTAACAACCTCAGAGAAGAAAGAGTAAGGTGCTTCTATTGTGGAAGATTTGGCCATATGTAATTTTCTTGCTTCAAGCTTCATGGCTATCCCAAGTCTATCTCTCAACCTAGACAGAAGGATAACAGGCCCAAGGTTGTTAAACAGTGGGTTCCTAAGGCTGAGGTTACATGTCTATTGGCTCACTTTTTAGATAGACACTCTGCTAAGGATGGATGGTACTTTTACAGTGGCTGTTCAAAGCACATGACTGGATTCAAAAACCAATTGGTGGAAGTCAATTCTTGCTCCTCAATTGATGTTACTTTTGGAAATGGAGAGAAAGGGGTGGTGAAAGGTGTTGGAAAAGTGAAGTGTCATGATGGACCTGATCTTGACAATGTGCTTCTTGTCAAAGGTTTGAGTGCTAACCTGATTAGCATAAGTCAGCTCTGTGATGATGGATATAAGGTCAGCTACACTAAAGATGAGTGTTTGATAACTAATGAAGAAAATGAGATAGTTATGAAAGGAGTTAGAACTAGAGATAATTGTTATCAATGGGTACCTCAAGAGGTCAGCTCATCTGGTGATGTTCAGGTTGATGTTGTGACATCAGACTGTAACATTAAGTGTGAATGTCTGAGCATGCTGAAAGGTCAATTAGGGTCAATAACTTGTGGTGTGAATCCTTTTAAATTTTTAAAAGGAAAGTTATTTTGGAGGGAGAAAATCATTGATTGGCGTTTAAGTGACCCACAAAATCAGGCTCTATACTTTAGGCAATCATTTCCTATTATAGCCATCTCACGCTTCATCAAACTTCATATCCCTAATCTGTTCATCTCCTTCTCCTTTAATAGAAATCACCATTCATCTCTGAATCTAAAGTGCTTCACAGGAACAATGTCAAAACATATATCATCTCCATCTAAGAAATCTGCCTCACAAAGTTCATCGCGAGATAAAGCTAGGGTTTCTATAGAAGAGGGCTCTGTAGAAGAAGCTTTGAATGTAGAACCCATCTCCATGATGGTTCCTGAATCTGGTAAGTCAAGACCTTCCAAACTTCAACCCAAAAGGGCTGGAACTAAATTTAATGATAATGAAACTAAGAGGCTAGTCACTAGTGTACTTTTTAGCGATAAATCTACATCTAGGTCTTCCACCTCTCAAGCTGTTGAGGAGAGGTTTGATGTTGATCGCAGTCTTAATCAGATTGCCACCAAGATTTTGGATAAGGGTTTATCTGTAAAAGGAATTTCTATTCCCCTTAGACAAATGCCTGCTGAAAAGGAGGACATGCAAAGTGCTGCTTCAAATCTTCACAGACTGGCTATGTCTGTCATTGAAGATGCTGAAGTAGGGTTGAAGAAGAAGGTGTTCAGGAGGAAGCTGATGTTGAAACAAATGTCAAAACATCGCCTGAAAGGAATGCTGAAACTAGCCCTGGTGGAAAGAAGAATGAAGATGTGGTAAATGTTGTTGATCTGTCTAATGATGAAGTGATTGGAAATGCTGTTCCTAGTCTTGCCAAGAGACTGAAAACAAGGAAAGGAAAGAATGTGGAATCTTCTCCAAAGAAGTCAGCTGAAGGAAAGAAGAAAAAAACTTCTATTGTTGGTCCTACAAAAACATGGAGCAAAGTTGATGTGAATCCCAGGAAGAGGAAGCTTGTGGAAGAATCTGAATCAGAGTATGATGTTGAGGATGATGTTCAAGACATCACTCCTGTGAGAAAGTCAATCTTGAAGAGAATTGCTGACAAGATACCTGATGTTCCTATTGACAACATTTCATTCCATTATGCAAGCAGTGCTTCCATGTGGAAATTTGTTTGTCAAAGAAGACTTGCTCTTGAAAGAGAGATTGGCAAAGAGCCTATGGAAATTAAAGAAGTCATAGAGGTGATAAAGGTTGCTGGATTGATGAAGACTGTTTGTAGGTTCTCCAAGTGTTATAACAGTCTGGTTAAGGAATTTATGGTCAATATTTCTGACAAAAGAAGTATGGATTTCATGAAAGTGTTTGTGAGAGGCAAATGTATTGAATTCTCTCATGAGGTTATCAACAATTACCTAGGAAGAAAAGAAGAAGAGTTTGAAGTCACTGATAATGATGTCTGCAAGGAAATAACTGCTGGTCAAGTTAAAGTGTGGCCCTTGAAAGGAAAACTGCCAACTAGAAAACTTAGTGTTAAGTATGCTATCTTGCACAGAATTGGAGCTGCAAATTGGGTGCCAACTAATCATAAAACCACAAAACTGTGGGATTAGGAAGGTTCATTTATTCTGTGGGCACTAAGAAGAAATTTGACTATGGATCATATATCTTTGAACAGACTGTGAAATATGCCACCACTAATGCTATCAAAATGCTTATAGCATTCCCATCTCTTATTTGTGGGGTAATTCTGAAACAACATCCTGGCATATTGACAAGTTCAGACACAGCCTGCAAGAGGGAGTCTACTTTATCTCTGCATCCAAAATTGTTTGTTGGGAGTCATGTTCCAGACATTGTCTCAACATCAGATGCTGGCAACAAGAAGAAAAGTACCAAGGCTGATTTACTTGCAGGATTGAAGGCTGCTTGTAAGGATCTGGATGTTGTGATCAGTACCAGCATGACTAGAAAGAATGAGATTGAGAAACTGATCCAATCCTTGGAACAAGATGATAATGATGATGTCAATGCTGAAGGTGTCAATTCTGAGGAAGATGAAGATGATGATGAAGATGACCTTAGCTCTGATGAAGATTAGTTCTTTTATTGGTTCAGCTAGACAATAGTTTTTTCTTTTGCTGTTTTGATTTGTACTGAATTTTGTAATTTGGATATTGTGGCTTTTTAAGCACTTTTTATGTTCTATGATTTGTCTTGTCTTGTATGCTGACTTTAGACTGACAATGAGAGCTAGATTAGGACTAACTGGTAGTTAGTAGGTGTTTGTCCAATTATGGATAAAAAGGGGGAGAGTTAGCCAAGCCAAGGTGTGGTTGTCAATCCTGCTTCTGATGTGATGCAGAAGTTGAGGGGGAGTATGTTTGTGCAGCTGTGTGCAGCTGTATGATGATTCAGGTTTTGAGGGGGGAGCTTGACCCTTGCTGAGTTGATGGAGTTTGTGCAGCATTTTTAAGGAATGATGCTAGGAGTTTTTAATCTTTTTAACATTTTAATCCTCTGCTGAAGTCTCTGATGTTGCAGAGATTGTTTTAGCCAAAATTAGCCAAAGGGGGAGATTGTTAGCTCTTGGATTGGCTAGAATTTTGGTAAAACAAAGTTGTTCAATGTTGATGTCACATGGTTGATGTCTTAACATTGCATAATGTTAGGTGTTTTAGTTGTTGAAGTTTTGAAGTCTGATGTCACATGCGATGTCATGACATCAGATATGCAGTTCTTTAAAACATCAGGTTTGAGATGTTTTTAGGGTTAAGCATTTTAGCTGGAATTTGGGAGAGCTGGTAGAGTAATTGGATGCGAATATCTTGGAGGAGATATTTTCTGTTACAAACAGATTTGATGCAGATTTGTAGGAGTGTTTAAAGGCTTAAGATTTAAGAAGATTTTGAGAGAGAAAATCTGTTGAAGATTCAGTTTTAAATAACAAATCAGGTCAGATATTGTAGCAGGTCCAAGATCAAATCAAATTGCTATATAAAGCGTATCAATCCTTTGAAGAAAGTACAGAAGATAGAGAGCATAGACTGAGTGTCAATCATTGCCTTTGTACGAGTATTTTGTAAACCAATCTAGGTTGAATTAGTGAGTGGTAAGCTGTACTCTCTTAGAGCTGTGAAGCAAGAGAGTATTGGAACTTGATCAAAGCTTGTAAGCAGGATCAAGGTGTTTCTCAAAGTGTGATCTTTGAGGTGTTTTAGGAAGTGAGTAGTGGTCTCATACCTAAGTGGTCTCTTAGGTAGAAAGTTCATTAGGTAGAGATTAAGTTTAGGAGATGTCAACTGGGTTGTTGAGTCTGTAAATTAATTCTACTGATAGTGAAATTCCTTCCTGGCTTGGTAGCCCCCAGAGTAAGTTGTTTAACTGAACTGGGTGAACAATACTTTGTGTACTCTTCTGTTGTGTTATCTTGTCCATTGCAGAGTGTGTTGTTGTGACATCACACGTAACATCACATATCTGGTACCATAATTTCAGTCTCCATCAATCCTCAGTTCTTCAATCGTTCACCAGGAACGCAACATCAGATTTCTGCAACATCCACACCTCAACAATCACTCACGCACAACAATAACCCCAATTCAGAGCTCAATTTCACCAGAATCGAAGAACAAGATTCAACTTCACGAATTCTTCATCAACCTCAACAAACTCCTCTGCACATTCTCAACAAACCTTCAAGCCCAGAGCAGGATTCTTCTACACGCCTGCAATAACAAGAATCACAGTTCAACATCACACAAGAAATCATTTCACACCCAAACGTTATGCCGAAGGAAATTCGCAACAACAACGAACTCACGATTTTTGCCACAGTTGCAATTAAAACACGCACGGAGGAGCAAGGAGTAGAAAACGAAGGTGGATTGAAAGTCGTGACAGAACTCAAGAATGATTCAAGAGTCTTACCTCAGGCATCGCAGAGCAACTCGCAACAGCGGACTCGAAAACCGCCTCGAGTCAGAGGATCTTCGACCGTCACCGTCACGAAAACACGGCGTCACTCTTCACCTCATCATCGACAAGGATTATAAGACAGTTCACGATTTTCCCGCCATTTACTTCGTTCAACTGATTCATCAGAGAATCATCGCCGATGCTCCTCGATCCTTCTACCCGACGTTTCATTTCAATTTCTCAACGAGCGGTGGTGGCTGTTGTAACGCATTCCCGATTGTGTAGAAGAGAGCTGAGCATTGATGTTGAGTGAGAGAGCCGAAACGAATGAAGAGGATGGTGAAACGAAGGTGGATGTGTGGTTGAAAAGAAGGAGATGTGAGCGGCAAACTTGAAAGTGATGCCGGCGATTTAAAGGAATGGTGACGGCGCAACAAGGACAAAAGGGAGTAAGACTTGGTTAATGACTAACTTAGGGTTTCTTCTCTTCTTTGAAAGAAGAAGAACTATGCTTCAAGGATGGATCGGGCTCCATCATGGTTTCATTATTTGCACCTTTGTTTTGCTACCCGTACCCCCCTAACCGTGGCAAGTTGGTCTTGGGCCTAGAATGCCACTGAATTTCTAATTGCACCTGAGTAGTACTTCCTGGACTCCCTTGTTCATAATTGGATTGAATTATATTTTAGTTTTTGTTTATTTTATTATTTTCCTTTTTTTGCTAATTATCTTTAATTGGTTTTTGATAATTAATATCTAGATTAGAATTTTTGTTAATTTTCAATTAGATCTTTGTTGATAATTTTTTAATTATGGTGTGGATTGATTTCGATTAAAGTGTTCATAGATTTTCGGATTGAGGTCGATCGATTTCGACGAAGATGGATCCTCATGAAGTAATGTTGAAGCTCAAGCATTTATTTTGCTCAGTGGAGATTACAAGATCTTGCATGAAGTTTTCGTGTTTCTATATACGTGAATCACGTCTCCGACCAAGTAAGAATTCTTGAAACTTTGAGCATCATTGTAGAATGTGTGCGGTTAGGATCATCATGTAGCTGCATCTGAAGTCCTCCTACCTGAGGCAATGTTTGTGGTTAGAATTAGGGAAAAATGTGACGATCTCGAGATTTAATGGTTAAGTTATTCTTGATCGTTTTGTGATCCTCGGTCAATTTGGCTTTACTAAAAATACCTCTATTCACTCAAAAATTCTGGAAAAATTCATGAATGATCCTAAATAATTTATTTAATTTTCTATAATTTTTAATTCCAGTTTTGATTAGTGTTGATAATTATTCTGGAATTTTGATTAAAAGCTGTATCGATGGACCTAGTCTTGGTTTAAGGGTTCAAAAGTGATTTTTTCCAAAGGGTTTCAATCCCAACTTTTGTGTGTAATGGAGCATGAAGGTATAGGACATCTTGAAGTGTATTGTACACTTTTCTTGTGAATTTTAGTATACTTTTGAAATCATTTTGGAAGGTTTATATTGGTTGATCTTTTGAATGATAACTTGCATTTGTGTGAGATTGGTTGAGCCATTTTGATCATAAGTTTGTACACCTCTTTAGATTAGGATTAGATACTGACTTCATTGTTCTTTGATTAAAATTCCATAATTTTCTAAGATATTTAGCTATTTCTCATGGAATTTTGTTTGGTAACCTAGTTGATTGAGGATGCTTAGAATTAGGCTTGATTTTGTGCACCTTTAAGACACTTATCTTGTCTATTTCTTTTTGGAACTTGAAAGTTCAATATGGCATGTTATAGTTACTGACTTGTAGCATTTCTAACCTAACTCATTTGACTTCTAATTCCATTTCACATGTTTGAACTTGTTTTGTTCTTAAATGTTGCAATAGGATTAAAACTTGCCTTTGCTTGTATGGCTTCCAAGTATGCTTTGATATGCTAACTTTAACACACTTCTAAGTGAATCCTAAATGCATTTATCATATGTACATAACTTGCATAAGACTTGATGATTCCTAATTTCACTTTATTACTCATATGATATGACTTTAACCAATAACTTTCAAATGCATCATTGTTTGCCTAACTTGTTTAGCTTCTTTAAGTTCAACCTTTGTCCAACACTTATAGGCTTTAGAAATGACTTATTAGGAGTCATTAGGTATTGACCTAAGCTTGTTTAACTTGTGTATGTATACTTTGTGTTTCACCTTCACTTGCATTACAAGTTGCCACTTTTAGGAGCTAATTGGATTTGTTTTGTGCTTACTTTGTCTTAGCTTCTAAACATGTAATGACTTGAAACTTCTTGATAATTGTAGGATGTTTTAGGTGTTCATAACTTGATTTCATTTCTGAATTTGACCTTTATTAATTATCTACATCCATACTCATTTTTTCTTTGCATAAATGCATTTGAAATGTTGCATCTTAGTGAACTCAAGTGTGCATAACTTGTTTGCTCATCATGAATGCATCCATGTGCTATCTCTATGTTAGTTCAATGATATTCTCATGCATCAATGAAGGGTGCACATTCTGACTTTGGTCCATTTTCATGTTTTAATTCAATTCATCTAACTTATAATGGCTTTCTTTTGTAGTTTACAATTGACTTTGAAGTAGACTTTAGCTTTTGCTATAGTTTGTAATTGTTTGAGTTCTTTTGGCCCATTAACATGGATAGGGTTTAACCAAAGGTGTTTACCAACTAAGGCCTTGTTCCTTTGGTCATTTTATTGTTGCTTTTTCCTTGTGATTTCTAACTCATTTGTTGATTTGTGTAAGGTGCTTCAAGGAAATCTCCAAGAATGACATAGTTTGTTTACTTTGTAAATGCTCATTTCTAACTTGTTTTTTCATTACCATTAATAGGCGCTTACGTTGTTTTTGCTTGCGTTGCTTTGCTACGGATCTATATCCGTTTGGTAGGACATCTCATCTCTTTATATCCCTCGAGCTTTACCGCTTTCAAAATGCCATGAAAAGTAGGAATAGAGATGCTTGACTAGGAGTCCCTACTTTAGGTGGGCAAGGCTGTTTATTTGTTTTAAAGACCTCCAAGGAGGCATCCCATTCCCGTATCCCCTTGTAAGACCTCCAAGAAGGCAATCGACAGAAGGTAGGGTTCGCAACCGACCCCCGTTATTCTAGTTGAGTCGTTCTTAGCTCTCATTACATGATTGAAGCTTTGAACATCACCAGCTCCTATTATCGAGTCGGTTAAGTGGAAGGTAGGGTTCGCAACCGACCCTTGCCCATTATCATTAGCTCACATCAACCGATGTTGACGCTTATGTGATCTCATTCACATCTTTTTTATTGATCTACTTTGATATGTGATATCATTGTATTGTTTATTTTAGCTTTTGCTTCCTCATTAGGATACCTATTCTAACTTGTCCAAGATAGATAGGTTATAAAACATAACATAGGATAGAATTTCCTTTCTCATCCTCCACCTTAGGACCATCATTACATGCTGACTTGTAGGGACGAGTTTCCCTTTGACTTTCTATATGTCCCTTTCTCTCGCCTTAGGGTGATCGAGTTCCTGTTTCCCGTAGTAGCGTGAACTACAGATGCTCTGATTCCTTTTTATTTTTAGATTGAGGATACATAGGCACGAGATGCGATATCTCGGCGAGCACACTAACAACTAACTTCCCTTTTCTCTCGCACCCGTGCGATTGAGACGAATCACCTAACACACTAACAACTAACTTCCGTTTTCTCTTACACCTTTGAGTCATTTCTTTTCATCTCCCTTAATCCACTCATAAAGGATGCGTCATTTCCGTTCTACCGCAAACAGGTAAACGCGTAAGACTCCCACGCCGAGCGGCAACACCTAAATTGCTAGAACGTGAACATTGACGTATTCCACCTAAAAGACACAAACAACAATACCTTGTTAGGTCGAACTATGACTGCTCTGAGTTCCACTCTCTGGTTAGATTGAGGATACGTAGGCACGAGACAACGATGTCTTGATGAGCAACCTTTCCCCCACAATCCCGTAGTCCCCCGAACTACTTTGACTCTGACTTTCCCGCTCCCGAGGGAATATGTAGGCCTAGGACGACGATGTCCTATCGAGTCACTTCTTCACTTCTTTTCTTTTTCCCCCGTTTCTCCATTTCCCGTTCTTTTCCTTTCCGTTTAGCAGCTGAGCTTCAGATAACCCTACACCCTTTGATCGATAACAACAAGCGTGGATCCCATCGAGTACGATGGACGCGAGGGGATGCTATTACGTTCCTCTCGCGTAACCGACTCCCGAACCCAGACTATGGTTGCGATGACCATTCCTTTCCCTTTGTTGAGGTTTTCTTCGATTGTTTCCTTTCCTTGCCTTGGGATAAATAATGTTCGGTGGCGACTCTTTTGTTCCTTTCCGCCGGTTGATTTTCGCAGATGCGACATATGGCATGGAAGAAGCTTGCCTATTGAAGTGGAGATTCCCTCATTGAGGATTTTAACAGATGTCAGGCTAGACGAAGCTGAATGGGTGCAAGTAAGACTTGACCAGCTCAATATCATTGATGAAAAGTGCATGACGGCCATCTGTCACGGTCAATTATACCAGAAGTGGTTGACGAGATCCTTTGACAAGAAAGTTCGCCCTCAGCATATTAAAGCAGGGGATCTGGTCTTGAGGAAAATTCAGCCAATTCACACCGACCCAAGGGGCAAATGGACACCGATCTATGAAGGTCCATATGTGGTGAGAAAGGTTTTCTCCGGTGGAGCCTTGATTCTCTTGACTATGGATGACAAAGATCTTTCATCCCTTGTGAATTCAGATGCAGTTAAAAAATATTATGCCTAAAGATAGAACCGGTGGACCAAAAATCCACGCAAAAATGGGGGTCTTGGTGGACCATATAAGAAGAAGGTCCAAGTAAAAATTAGGGACCAAAATGAAAGAAATAACCCGCAAAGGTAACTTAGGCAAAAAAAAAAGGGTATCCCGGTAGACTGAAAACCCAAAAGGGTGGTCTAAACAAAAATTAGGGATTCAAAAGGCAAAAGCTGCATTTTGTGAGACCTTGTGAATTTTCTCCTTGATCACGAAACTCCAAATGGGAAGGATCAATACAATCGTTGCACTCAAACGCAAGGCATGAAGGGTCTTTAGAGATATATGCATCATAGCAGAATTGAAACTCAATGGAAACCAGTTTCAACATTGCCATTACTATTTTTTATCCATTTTTTTCAAAGCAATTACCTCTTTTAGGAATTGATTCCTCTTGTAATTTGCCCGTTTATCAGTCTTCATCAACAAAGAAAATTTTCATCAAAAGTTTTCTCCCTTTTAATTCTTACCTCATGTTTGCAAAACTTGTTTTATCTGTGATAAGAAATGCATTTGAATTTTTAGGGATAATAATATTGTGGTGGAAAGAAAACACGAGATTATTCTCTCTCTTAGTGTGTCTGTAGGGTAGCCATGAACCCTGAGTAACATGCAGAAACACCATTGAAACCACAAAATGACTTGGCCAAAACAAGAGCCATCTAGCCCAGGGTGAACTGGCACAAAATGACTTGGAGTTCTAGCATCTCCAGAACCTGATTGCATCATGAAGTAGAGGTGTCGGGAAGTTAAGCTCATTCCCCATCCAACCTAAAGCCCAATCATATTTGGCACCCTTCGTTGTAAAACCTCCCTCGACCGACATTCTCTTATAAAGCCCTCTTCGACTGGTACCCTTCACCTTACATATTTCCTTTCCCCGGCAGGTATTCCAACCAATCCCAAAACCAAAGTCCAACCATACTTGGCACCCCAAACCAAAGCCCAACCATGTTTGGCACGACCATTACCCATAATTCATATCCTTATATCCCCAGCATTTTGCATACATGTCCGCATCATTTGCACGCATGTATAGCCAGTTCCTATGGAGGGTAAGGTATTCTTGTGGATATTTTATGTCCCATCACTTACCTTTTGTAAGTCCTTCCGTGCCTTTTGCACAAGATCTCTTCAAGTCACCTTTTGTAAGTCATTATGTGCCTTTTGCACGAGATACCTCCTCTCTGCCTTTTGCATAGGAGTCATCTTACCTTTCGTAAGGGATTTCATTGCCTTTTGCGTGAAATCTTATCCTTTCGCTTTCCTTTTGTAAGGGTTCTCGCTGCCTTTTGCACGCGAAAGAACTTTGTATTGGGTACAAACATGGGACTGGATGAATAATCTATTCCCATTTTGATCAATTTGGACTCTTGACGCTTGTGTGGCCAAGAACTAAATGATCACCATAACCAGAGAATGTCATCTCCGCCGTTGTGCCTGTGAGGTCAAATGATGTTCTAATACCCTATGCAAGTTTCCTTTTCCTTTTGCATTAGGATGGTTATTGCCCTCAACTTACCTTTTGTAAGTCTTTCCATGTCTTTTTCATGAAGTTTGTCCTCCTTGGCTTTCGTATTGGATTCAACTCACCTTTGGTAAGTTCTCCCGTGCCTTTTGTACAAGCTCTTTCCAGCTTACCTTTTGTAAGTATCTTCTCTACCTTTTGTAGAATGAGTTTTTCTCCTAACCTTTTGTTTAGGAGTCCTCTCTGCCTTTTGTAGAAGAAACATCTATCTCTAAACCTTTTGTTATGGAGTCATCTCTACCTTTTGTAGAAGGAGTTTTTCTCCTAACCTTTTGTTCAGGAGTCTTTTCTGCTTTTCGCAGAAGAAAGTACGATCATCTTCTCCCGAGGGAGTCTCCTCTACCTGTTATAGAAGGAGTTTATCATTTCTCCAAACCTTTTGTTCTAGAGTCCTCTCTACCTTTTGTAGAAGGAATTATTCTCCTAACCTTTTATTCAGGAGTCCTCTCTGTCTTTTGTAGAAGGAACGTCTTTCTCCAAACCTTTTGTTCTGGAGTCCTCTCTACCTTTTGTAGAAGGAATTATTCTCCTAACCTTTTGTTCAGGAGTCCTCTCTTCCTTTTGCAGAAAGAACTTTTTTCCCCTAGCCTTTTGTTCAGGAGTCATTTCTTCCTTTTGCAAAAGGAAATACGATCGTCTTCTCTTGAGGGAGTCTCCTCTACTTGTTGTAGAAGGAGTTATCATGTCTCTAAACCTTTTGTTCTGGAGTTTTCTCTACCTTTTGTAGAAGGAATATTTCTCCTAACCTTTTGTTCAGGAGTCCTCCTTGCCTTTTGCAAGAGGAAAACCGATTTCTAGAGTCCTCTCTACCTTTCGTAGAAGGAATATCTCGTAAATCTTTTACTCTTGAGTCCTCTCTACCTTTTGTAGAAGTAATATCTCCCAACCAGTTACAACTGCCTGTTACGAGGCGTCTCTCTACCTTTTGCAGAAGAGGTTTCAGATTACATATGTACTACTACCACACCCTTTGTGAATTCTGCAGGGATGTCTCCCTTCCAAGATTGGCAAATCACTCATGTTTATTCTGCATTGCATCCCAAGCATATCATCATATCCCTCATAACCAATTACCTTTTCCCAATGACAGATTTCTTTTCCAAACCATCAAATTGATTGACTACTTTCATTCCACCCCCTTTCGGCTGAAAACCCCGGGTATTCTTATATTTAATCCCCTTGTACCTTGACTGCAAGAGAAACTCTGTTACTCTCACCTTCAGGTCCAAGAAGATTAAATATGGGCATCTGTCACACCCTCATTTTCACTCTAACCATAGCCTTGCATATCATATCATTTTCATCATCTATGCATCCTATTAGGTCATAATCAATCATGTGTTTCATTGAGCTCCTAGGGCATGGGATCAAGAGGTTCTTTGAATCAGGGTTCTTATTTGCTTTGAGGTACCTTCATTCAAGTTTGAAGCAAGGGTTAATGTATCATCATGATGAGCATATTTCTATCAAAGTTCATCCAGCTACAAGGCTTTCCTTTTCCGAGATTCATCAAGTATCAAGTTTATCTGCTTCAGGATTTCTCAAGAGGCATCAAGTGATTAAGGTTTCATCATGGTTCTAGTGGAGACTGAGGAACTAGGGTTTTGTTGGTTGTCAATATCTCAGACTGTTTTCTTCATCATTATGCACCTAAAGCATGGAGATTAGGGTTTCTTATCCCTCTTTTGTTTGAGAAGAGGTGTCGTTCAATTCAGATTCGCTTAAAACCATGTCAAAGGTATGTACAGTATCGGTTGGAGTTCAGTAAAAGTTTGAACTAATCTTTGTAGGACAAGTGGTTTGTTTCTTTATCAAGTGGTCAGGCTGAGTCAAATTCATCAGTGCTTCATGATTAAAGAATCATCTGAACTCATTTCACCTTCAATTAGGGTTTAGTTCATTAGCAATATAGTTCATATCTTAGGTCACGTGTGTTATAGATCTTTGTGAGGGCAAGGAAGTGTCAGGTTCGAGTGATTTATGGCTGAAAATCATCGAGTGGCAGAGATTAGGGTTTTGTGCCAGATCAAGGTTTATCTAATGAAGTAAAGTTGCAGGGTCATCAAAAGTCGAGGCATTTGGTCAATATATCAAGTTATTTGCGAGTCCCGATTATGTGGCTCACGCTCTTGTCATAAGAGAATTCCAGCTTGCTATTTAATTCAAAACCATTTCAAGAAGGAATTAGGATGTGATGTTATTTCTCATGGAATTGTTTTAGGATTTCAATACGTTTCTGGTTGATAAGGTGATATTACATAGTATATTTTGCCCTAAATTACATTGATTTATTTCGTTATTTTCGTTTGTTAACATTCTATTTGTGAGTATTAAGTTCATTTTCAGGTATTCTCTTTATGTCAACCAGCAAGAAGAAAGAAGAAGAAAACAGAAGAAAATAAAAGAAAAACCAGGTGTTTTGACAGCAGAATGAGGATTCTGCATTAAGGGCCATGACGACCGTCACACAAGCCATGGCGACCGTCACAAGCTTTAAGCTGT
Source organism: Lathyrus tuberosus (assembly GCA_022829125.1). NCBI lineage: Eukaryota > Viridiplantae > Streptophyta > Magnoliopsida > Fabales > Fabaceae > Lathyrus > Lathyrus tuberosus. The sequence continues at coordinate 1,116,691 of JALAZF010000676.1, forward strand.
GACCCTCGTCACAAGGACATGACGACCGACACAAGCCAATTTCTCAGAATTTAATTTTAAACGACGTGGCTTCTCAACGGTTGCGATCCAACACAAGCCACGATCAACCAACCTCAGAGACTTTCGGTCGTGTTCACCTACCTAAGAATTTCTCTCCATGATTTACGCCAACTCTCAAGCTCTATAAATAGAGCTTTTTACTTCACAAAAAGGGTCCGACGATTTTTACAAGATTTTTCCTGAGTTCAGAGCTTTTTATTCTTCGCATTGCCTTTCCCATTTTTCTTACTTTCCAAAGCAATAGTTTCCTACACTGGGGAACTATTGCACTTGAACTAGTTAGTTAGTTTAGCAGTTGTTCCATTTTAAGTTTAATCGTACGAGCAAATCGAATCCTGCCGGCTTGTGGAGGATCGCGTACTTAAGATTCGTTGTTTCCAGGTTTTTACTCAATTAATATAATTGCCATTTACGTTTAAATATTATGTCTGCATTAATGTTTTATTGTTTAAGTTTGTGTATGTCTGTTAAAATGTCCGCTAAATTATTTATATCGGTATGTAATTAAGTCGATCGGAAAGGGGTCCGATCGATCGTAGGAAAACTTGATACTTTAATTTTCTGGTTCCAATTTCTTAATTTAACTGACTTTTGTTACGAGAGTAAGAAAGTAACGAAGGTTACGATCAATAAAATGGGAGTTTGAGATTTTAACCGGATATCTGAAGCTGGACATTGGTTTTAAATACAGCGAGAACGCTTTAAAACCAATTAGGACTTATTAATTTTCAAAAAGTATTTTTAAACTCAAATGGGCTAGCGAGAGCAGACATTCTGATTTAGGAGTATAGTCAGAGTCAATAACACGAGAGTGTGAGGTAAAGACTTTTAAATTGGTATTTTTCTACTTAAAACTATTTTGACTGATTGGCCGACGATCTATTGGATTCCCGATGAGTGATGAATTACGTACCGATATTCCGTTATACTTTAATCAAATCTAAATTCTAGTTTAATTTTAGTTTCCTGTTTGCACCTTAACTTCTAGAAATCATCCGCCTTAGCTAAACATAGTAACAACCCGATAACACTAGTTTGATTATCGGTCCCTGTGGGTTCGATATCTTTTAAAACTACGCGATAGACTGTGCGCTTGCAATTAGTAGTCCCGATAGACTCACAAAGTCGCGATCAAGTATTTGGTGCCGTTGCCAGGGACTGATTTAGTCAATAGTGCGATTCATTTGTTGCGCCGGATAGACTTAGGCAACAAATTCCTTAATTTGTCGGTTGTATGCCAAGTACTCGCTCAAAAGGCGAAGAACTCACACAACCGATGGACGAACCTGAACGTCTTCTTAGCGTAAAAAGACGAATCCAAGAATACTGCTTAAACCACGATATACCTTTTCCTTTATCAGAACCTGAATCTCAATCCGAATCCGAATCTGAATCTGAAACAGAACTTGACTCTAAGTCAGAATCAGAAAAAGACATGGCTGATGGAACACAGAACCGTCCTCTTAAGTATTATGCTACCCCATCTCAGCAAGAACCACATAACAGCATTCCTGCCCCTGCTATCAACCGAAACGATTTCGAGTTGAAACCCTCATTCTTGTCAGCCGTACAACAACATCAATTTTTTGGAAATCCTACGGACAATCCTAATGAACATTTGACCAAGTTTGTGCAGTGCGCAGACACAGTGAAGGCAAATGGTGTGACCGCAGACGCGATAAGACTACGTCTTTCTCCCTTCTCATTAAGAGACAGAGCTTGGGCTTGGTTGCAATCCTTGCCATCAAACTCTGTTACTACGTGGGATGAGTTGAAAAAGGTATTCTTAGCACGATATTTTCCACCAAGCAAAACAACTATGCTGAGAGCCCAAATAAATGGATTTCGACAAAAAGATACTGAGTCTCTTTACGATGCATGGGAAAGATACAAAGATATGATGAGGATGTGTCCGCATCACGGTCTTGAAGATTGGTTAGTCATCCATACGTTTTACAATGGTCTCTTGTACAATACAAGAATGACAATAGATGCCACCGCTGGTGGTACACTTATGGACATACCTTATGCCGAAGCTTATCAACTCATCGAAAGCATGGCTCAAAACCATTACCAATGGGGAGGTGAAAGAACGTCAGTGGAAAAATCCCAAACGAAAGGTGGAATGTACGAAGTTAGGAGCCTTGATCATGTCCATGCTAAGGTATATGCCCTTGCTCAAGAGATAGACAACTTGACCATAACACCCGCAGCCACCGTGGCTGCTGTAGCTCCAAGCTGTAAATTATGCGGAGTACCTGGACATGCTGCCCCCGAATGTCAAATTTTGGTAGGAGTCTCCACTGATCAAGTGAATTATGCTCAAGGAAACCCTTATGCAAATACCTACAGTCCTCGATGGAAAAACCATCCCAATTTTTTGTATAAGAATAACAACGCTTTGTATGCACCTGGCCAAGCGCCTGCTGTGCCGCCAGGATATCAAAAACCCACTGCTAACATTCCTAACGTTCATAGGAAGTCAAACCTTGAAATCATGATGGAGAACATCATTGCTGCACAAGCTCAACAAAACAAGGAGTTCCTTAACCAGAATGTTCACACTGGTGAGCAAATTAAACAATTAGCCAACAAGGTTGACGCTCTAGCCACCCACAACAAAATGTTAGAAACACAAATCTCACAAGTGGCTCAACAACAAGCAGTTACCGCTGTCCCAACTGGTAATCTCCCAGGACAACCTCAACCTAATCCGAAGGGACATGCAAATGCTATAACACTTCGGAGTGGAACAGAACTAGAAGGACCTACTGACCCAAGGATCGAAAATCCAGCCATGTACCAAAAGCCTAGTAAGGAGTCTGAAAAGGAAGACGAACCAAAGGATAACGAAAAGGAAGATGATGGTAAAGAGGCCGAAGAGAAAGAAGAACCATATGTGCCTCCGCCACCCTATAAACCACCTATCCCGTATCCTCAAATATTCGCTAAATCTAAAAACGTAGGGCAATTCAAGAAATTTGTTGAACTTCTGAAACAATTGAATGTCACAATACCTTTTACAGAAGCAATCACACAAATGCCCTCCTATGATAAGTTCTTAAAAGAAATTTTATCTAATAAGAAAAAGCTTAAGGATACTGAAACCGTTATGCTTACTGCAGAGTGTAGTGCTATAATCCAAAACAACATGCCTTCTAAGCTAAAAGACCCTGGTAGTTTCTCTATACCATGTGTGATTGGAAAGTTTGTCATAGACAAAGCCCTGTGCGACTTAGGAGCCAACATTATCTTAATGCCCTTATCTATTTGTAAAAGGCTCAATATGGGAGAACCGAGACCAACAAGAATGTCTGTACAACTAGCTGATCGATCAGTGAAATTTCCTCTAGGAATGCTAGAAAATGTTCCAGTACGCATAGGACAATTCTATATTCCTACAGACTTCATAATTATGGACATTAAGGAAGACTCAAACATCCCTATCATTTTAGGAAGACCATTCCTAGCCACCGCCAGAGCCATCATAGATGTGAAAAAAGGAAAACTTACTTTTCAGGTTGGTGAAGAAAAAGTAGAATTTATCCTCTCACAATTCTTCAAAGCACCTGTTATAGAAGATCCGTGCTGTTTCCTAGATGTTATTGATGAATGCGTTAAAGAAATGGAAAAACACCAAAATACGTATTCTGAAGTGCTGAGAATTCCAATGCCACCAATTTTTGAAGATGATAATTGGCTGGTGAATACCAAGATAATAATCTAAGTGAATGTCTCGCACTCACTCCCGACCCTGTGCCTTGCCCAAAGAAACCAGCTGTAGAACTGAAGATGCTACCCAAAGATCTAAGGTATGAATTCCTAGATACAGAACTCGAACGACCAGTTATAGTTAACGCAGATTTAGGACAAATAGAAACCGAAAAATTATTACATGTCCTGAGAAAGTACCCAACTTCCTTAGGCTATAACATCTCAGATTTGAAAGGAATAAGTCCCTTTATCTATATGCATCGTATCATGCTTGAGGAAGACTGTAAAACCTCTAGAGAGCATCAAAGGAGAATCAATCCCATTCTGAGTGATGTCGTTAAGAGAGAAGTGTAAAAGCTGTTAGAAGCAGGAATCATATACCCAATATCCGATAGTGAATAGGTTAGCCCAGTTCACGTTGTACCAAAGATAGGAGGTGTTACAGTCATCAATAATGAAAAAGGCGAATCTGTAGCACAACGTACTCAAAGCCACTCGTAAAGATCATTTCCCTTTACCCTTCATAGATCAAATGCTTGAACGTCTGGCTAAACACTCCCATTTTTGCTATTTAGATGCATATTCAGGATTTTTCCAAATTCCTATCCATCCTGATGACTAAGAAAATACTACTTTCACATGTCCCTATGGTACTTTCGCCTATCGGCGAATGCCTTTCGGATTATGTAACGCACCTGCAACATTCCAGAGATGCATGATGTCCATCTTCTCTGACTTCTTAGATGGTATAATGGAAGTCTTTATGGACGATTTCTCAGTCTGTGGGGAAAGTTTGGAAGGATGTCTGTCAAACCTTGAAATGGTGCTTGAACGATGTGTAAGTGTCAACCTAGTACTCAATTGGGAAAAATGCCATTTCATGGTCCGACAAGGAATTGTGCTGGGACATATAGTATTCGACAGAGGGATTGAAGTCGACAAGGCAAAAATCGAAGTTATAGAAAATCTCCAACCGCCAAAAACCGTCAGAGAAATAAGAAGTTTTCTAGGACAAGCCGGTTTTTATCGACGTTTCATTAAAGATTTCTCTAAGATAACCAAGCCTCTAACAGAGCTATTGATGAAAGACGTTGAATTCGTCTTCAATGACAAATGCCTGGATGCATTTCGAACACTTAAGCAAGCTTTAATATCAGCACCCATTATGCAACCCCCAGATTGGAATGAACCATTCGAAATCATGTGCGACGCAAGTGATTACGCTGTAGGTGCAGTCCTAGGACAAAGAAAGGATAAAAATCTTCATGCAATCTACTACGCCAGTAGAACCTTGGATCATGCACAAATGAACTACGCTACCACAGAAAAGGAACTCTTGGTCGTCGTGTTCGCTTTGGATAAATTTCGTTCCTACCTAGTAGGAGCAAAAATAATCATTTATACCGATCACGCCGCAATCAGGTACCTACTAAGTAAAAAGGACGCCAAACCAAGGCTTCTGAGGTGGATTCTGCTCCTACAAGAATTTGACTTGGAAATCAAGGACAAGAAGGGCACTGAAAATGTAGTAGCTGACCACCTGTTGAGAATGGAAAATATCCAACCTGAACAAGTACCTATTAATGACGATTTCCCTTATGAATGACTCTTAGCCCAGTTAGAAAGGAATACAATTAAACAATCTCTGACTTATACGGACGCAGAAACCAATGAAGTGGTAGAATCTGTTTACACTAAAACCACGCTGCCATGGTACGCTGATTTTGTCAACTATCTAGCAGCTAGAGTACTGCCACCTGATCTAACCTATCAACAAAAGTAGAAATTCTTCCATGACCTTAAACACTATTATTGGGACGAACACTTCTCTTTAAGAGGGGTGCCGATGGTATTTTCCGTCGTTGTGTACCCGAAGATGAGGTAGAAGATATAACTTCTCATTGTCATTCCGCCCCCTATGGTGGGCATGCGAGCATTTCAAAGACTTGTGCTAAGATCTTCCAAGCTGGCCTCTTTTGGCCTACTCTATGGAAGGACGTCCATATCACAGTTATAAATTGCGACCGGTGTCAATGCACTGGCAACATCTCTAGACGCGATGAAATGCCTCAAAAGGGCATCCTAGAAGTAGAAGTCTTTGACGTGTGGGGAATAGATTTCATGGGACCATTTCCATCCTCTTTTGGTAACAAGTACATACTCGTCGCTGTCGATTACATCTCAAAATGGATCGAAGCTATAGCAGCTCCTACCAACGACGCACGAGTAGTGAACAAACTCTTTAAGAATATAATTTTTCCTAGATTCGGTGTTCCGAGACTGGTAATCAGTGATGGAGGTTCCCACTTTATTTTGAAAATCTTTGAGAAACTTCTATCAAAATATGGAGTCAAACACCGTGTAGCAACTCCTTACCACCCCCAAACGAGTGGGCAAGTAGAGGTATCAAATCGAGAAATTAAACAAATTCTAGAAAAGACCGTTGCCACCTCTAGGAAAGATTGGTCTTCTAAACTGCACGAAGCTTTATGGGCATATAGAACAACTTATAAAACCCCCATAGGAACCACGCCATTCAAACTAGTCTATGGAAAATCTTGTCACCTGCCGGTAGAAATAGAACATAAGGCCTATTGGGCTATCAAAACTATTAATCTAAATTATACCGCTGCGGGCGAAAAGAGAATTTTGGACTTACATGAACTAGACGAACTTAGATTAGATGCCTATGAGAATGCTAGGATATACAAAGAAAGAACAAAAAAATGACATGACAGACGCATAGCAAGGAAAGAATTTGAAATAGGAGATATTGTGCTTTTATTTAATTCTAGACTCAAATTCTTCCCAGGTAAGCTTCGTTCTAGGTGGTCTGGTCCCTTTGAGGTTACCAAAGTCTTGTTAAGTGGCGCAGTTGAAATAAAAGGTAGATCTAGTGAACCGTTCATCGTAAACGGACAACGTTTAAAACACTATCACTGCGTAGAAAATATGGATTATTCAACTGCTCTTAAACTGGCAGAAATGCCTACATTCCCCGTAAGCTAATGATTCTTATAAACTGTCGAGCTCCCGACGTTAAATGAAGCGCTGAGTGGGAGGCAACCCACGAAATTTGTTTTTGTTTAGTACTTTGTTTCTCTTTATCTTTATCTTTATATTTTATTTTGCTTTCACTTCGTTATTTTTCTTATTTTTTCTTATTATTTTTGTCAAAATTTACTTCACTACCAGATGCGGTATTTTTCAATTATTTTTAATAAAAAAAATCAGTACTGATTGTCTCAATTTATGCCTCCAGGATTCTCATCTTTTTCTACCTTCTTCCTTTTCCATTTGCTTTACTTTTCCGATTAACTGATAAGATGGATAATGAAGACACCATGGTTGTGCTATTCAGGGACGTTTTCTCTATGGCACAGGAGGATTTATTAATGGAAGATAAACTGAACTTTTTCTGGAGTAGTATTTCAGGACGACCACATCATGACCCGCACTGGATTTCGAACTTTGGCGCAGCTCACACCTGAACAGACTTAGACACGACAACAAATATAACCCTGTGGTACGAAATAGGGTAGTGAAGAGTATTGTCTTGCCCTGTGCTGCTCGAATAGATCCAAAAAACAAGTCGAACTGGTTATTTGATTTGGATGCACCTGAGCCTGATGCGGATGCACCAGAAGGTCAGGCAAGAGATGATTATGATGAAATGGAGAATGACCTCCCTGAAAATGATCCCCAGTCACCTGAAACGCAACCAGCTAGATCATCCTCCCGACGCCGTCGACGAAGCGATTGTGCCCCTGCCACTACTGATGACATCCTCGCGGCCATCATGCAGAGAAATGAGTTAGATGCCCAGCGAGACCAGAGCCGCCAGACTCAGCATGCTGAAATGATGGATCTCATGCGGCAAATTCAACAAGACCAACGCGAGCATGGAGAAAGGATGGATAGCCGAATGTCAAGTGTCATAGATGAGATGGGCGCTTTGACTATGAGGGTGGACAGCTTGTACGACTACGTCTATCATGTGGGTATGCCACATCCCCATGCACAGGGTGGACAGGGATGAGCTCGTGGCAGATCACGAGGACCCCAGTAGTTTTTCATTTCTTTTTTCGTTTTGATGTTCCTTTCTTTTTACACTATTACGAAACATTGAGGACAATGTTAGACTCAGTGTGGGAGGGGAAACATTCGTTTCAGTTTATTTGCCAGTCTATGTTGTTATTTCCTTTGTTGTTATTTCCTTTCTATTGACTTTAATGTACTTCATGGCTAGTATATGAATATGTTTTTCGTACTATTCAATTTCCCCACTTTATTTTGCCTTAACATAAAATTTTTTATTGATTCGATGCATAACTCGACGCGTCTTTAGAGTATATAGGTTGTCTTGCGAGTAGGCTATGTTGGAGACTTGAGAAAGTATGAACAAAATTGATACAGTCTTGACACCTTAGACCTCTCATATTTGCGTCATTAGTTTGAGTACCTATTATACCGTTAACTTAAGCTGAAAATTCTAATTAGCCCCTAGTAGTTTATATTAGCAGTCAGCACCGCCTAAACACAAGCTATGTGGAGAGCCGATGAAGATAAGTGATTGATACCTCAAGTTGCTAAAAATTGAAAAATTTCACGCCTTTGACTGTGGAAATAGAAATGCACCAAATCTAAAGAATGCAAGTAATGCAAAAAGGCAATAGAAATCTGTTGTTAGTTAGTTCAGAGGTATCTGGTACTGAACTCGGTAGGGCGGACTACGGTTCGATCCCCCACAACTTGCAAGCAGAATATATACAAAAAGGGGTACCGCACTTGTGTACCATACCCCTCGTTTAAAGGATCAAAATCACTAACAGACTACTCTACTATGTGCGTACAAAGGTAAAGGGCTTAATGTGATTACGTCAGAATGAAAACGGGCGAAATAGAAGCATTAGGTGAAGCTATAATAGAATGATTCAGACCGGTATGTAAAAGAAAGGTTTATGACCATGTTCCGTGTTTTGTGTCATTAATGTATCTCTGGTGTTTGTTTGAGTATCTATCGTTTCAAACAAAAGGCCGCACAACTATGTACGATTCAGAGGAGTGTCAGGTATGTGCACTCGATCAATGCTTTGAAATGATTATTTGCTTATAAAACTTGATCTCGACTTTGTGAGTCTATCGGGATTACTAACTATAAGTGCACAGTCTATCGCGTAGTTTTAAAAGATATCAAACCCACAGGGACCGATAATCAAACTAGTGCTATCGGGTTGTTACTATGTTTAGCTAAGGTGGATGATTTCTCGAAGTTAAGGTGCAAACAGGAAACTAAAATTAAACTAGAATTTAGATTTGATTAAAGTATAACGAAATATCGGTACGTAATTCATCAATCATCGGGAATCCAATAGATCGTCGGCCAATCAGTCAAAATAGTTTTCAGTAGAAAAATACCAATTTAAAAGTCTTTACCTCACACTCTCGTGTTATTGACTCTGACTATACTCCTAAATCAGAATGTCTGCTCTCGCTAGCCCATTTGAGTTTAAAAATACTTTTTGAAAATTAATAAGTCCTAATTGGTTTTAAAGCGCTCTCGCTCTATTTAAAACCAATGTCCAGTTTCAGCTATCCGGTTAAAATCTCAAACTCCCGTTTTATTGATCGTAACCTTCGTTACTTTCTTACTCTCGTAACAAAAGTCAGTTACATTAAGATATTGGAACCAGAAAATTAAAGTGTCAAGTTTTCCTACGGTCGATCGGACGCCTTTCCGATCGACTTAATTACATACCGATATAAATAATTTAGCCGGACATTTTAACAGACATACACAAACTTAAACAATAAAACATTAATGCAGACATAATATTTAAACGTAAATGGCAATTATATTAATTGAGTAAAAACCTGGAAACAACAAATCTTAAGTACGCGATCCTCCACAAGCCGGCAGGATTCGCTTTGCTTGTACGATTAAACTTAAAATGGAACAACTGCTAAACTAACTAACTAGTTCAAGTGCAATAGTTCCCCGGTGTAGGAAACTATTGCTTTGGAAGGTAAGAAAAATGGGAAAGGCAATGCAAATAATAAAAAGCTCTGAACTCAGGAAAAATCTTGTAAAAATCTTCGGACCCTTTTTGTGAAGTAAAAAGCTCTATTTATAGAGCTTGAGAGTTGGCGTAAATCATGGAGAGAAATTCTCAGGCAGGTGCACATGACCGAAAGTCTCTGAGGTTGGTTGATCGTGGCTTGTGTTGAATCGCAACCGTTGAGAAGCCGTGTCGTTTAAAATTAAATTCTCAGAAATTGGCTTGTGCCGATCATCATGTCCTTGTGACGAGGGTCACAGCTTAAAGCTTGTGACGGTCGCCATGGTTTGTGTGATGGTCGTCATGGCCCTTAATGCAGAATCCTCATTCTGCTGTCAAAACACCTGGTTTTTCTTCTATTTTCTTCTGTTTTCTTCTTCTTTCTTCTTGCTGGTTGACATAAAGAGAATACCTGAAAATGAACTTAATACTCGCAAATACAATGTTAACAAACGAAAATAACGAAATAAATCAATGTAATTCAGGGAAAAATATACTATGTAATATCGCCTTATCACTGGTATGATTTCAATGAAGAGTTCATGACGCTGGAAATCGTTTCCAAAGATGATTGTTGGATCAATCAGGAGTGTCACTTATTCAAAGTGTTTCAAATGGTTCACTTTTGAAACTGATTCATGGCTTAGTCAAAATTCAAAGATTCAAATTCAATACTCAATTTCTAAGTTACAACTTCATTCAAGATACAAATGACAAATTATATTCGAGATTCAAAATTCCAAACTTCAAGTTACATTTCCACTCAAGATTCAATTTCAATTCAAAGCTCAATATTCAATTCATAACGAATCTTCAAATTTCATCCAATTTCAAACTTTATTCAATTTAATTCCAATTTCGTTTTCAATCCAATTTAAATCCACTTGAAATTCCATTCAAGATTCAAAGTTCATGTTTATTCAAGGTTCAAAGTTGTAAAATTCTAAATGCATTTCAAGAAAAGCCCAAGTTTCATCAAGTACATTACAAGAATTTTACAAAGTTTCTACAAAAAGAGGGTATGGGCTCATGAAATTAAAATGCAAAGGCACATTCAAAATAATGTCAAATTCCATTAAATGAGAGTCCAATACATAAAATTTTGCAAAAAAAAAGAGAGTTATGCTACAACCACATAACTTTCAGCTTTGTAACACGTATATTTATAAACTAGCAATAATATTTTTTTTATTAATTAAAAATAAATAATAATATTTTCTCTCTCCTGCATAATAACCACTACCCCATGATTCCAATTAAAAGCGAAATTAAATTTATAATAAATTAAAAAATTTCTCTATTTTCATTGGTTGTTCCTAACAATAAAGATTTATGTGCGTTTCCATGCAAGTTTTTCTATGTAATACCAGCCAAACCTTTTGCGCGCAACCTTCATTTTTTTTCCAACCACCTTGCCAGGAGGTCCCACACACATTACCTCCTCACACAATCCTGCAGACACCAGCATAATTTTGTCAAACCGTGAGCCACAACATCACACTCGATACAACACTCAGCCCAGCCATGAACATCATTCCACAATAGGAATTACAAAAACATGCAACACACATCATGAGCTTACATAGCAGTAAAACCAAGCCACAACTTGTACTACAAATATGAAAAGCAAGAACACGTCGTACCCCTCACCACGCATCAAACAACCAAGCTTCATACCATAAAACAAGATAAACCATTTGTTTCAAATTTGCACTTCAATGCCCACATCACACAGAACAATCTTCAGCGAGCAAGCCTTGCAATCACGCACCACTTTCCAAACCATTACGCCCTTCCAAACAATGACCCCACACAAAGCCTTCACACCACACCTTAAGCCAATACGCACACAAATAACACACAAACTGACACCACCTGCAAAAGCAAAAAACAACGTCACCAATTTCGTACAATTCATGAACGATTCACAAACATTCGTATGACAAAACTGTTGGCAAATTCCAGCTCACAATTCTTTCACTCACCTCTTTCCAATTGCCCTCAAGCCTTTCCTATAAATTCAGCTCTTCCTCCCTCATTTTACAAGTTCGTCTGAACCAATATTACTCTGCACACATTCTTCCCAATCACCCTTTCTTCAACCTTCCTCATACCCAAATCAATTCTCAATCCACAAAATCATCACCAGAAACCGATGCAGAAGTGAGAAGAAGAAAAGGGAATTGAATCAAAAAACCAAAAACAAACTCACTTGAACCTGGACGAAATCACCGAACCTAAAACGCAGCAAACGACTTGAGAAGGTGGAGGTACAAGCGAGATCGAAGAATGAAGGGTATGATATGCGCCGTTGATGCTCCTTTTAGATCTAACGTTGCTGCTGCGCACTGATTATCTTGTTTTTTTTTTTGTTTTGAAATTTGATTTCTGAAAGTAGAGAGTTGAACATTGCCTTGTGTGTTTCTTGAAGAACTGATATTGTTGTTTATTTCATAAACCATGCTTTTTAAAAAAATGACCGAGCTTTGCCCTATGTTTATGGGTTCACAATCTGGGGAGAATTTTACCTGCCACTCCCCAATTAAACCTGGCACCCCCCATATTTTTTAAATGGCGAAAATGTTCCTTAAATTTTTTCAAACAATCTTCGGACAAAATTCCTGGTAATGTTCAAAAAATTTCCGGTATTGTTCAAAATTTCCGGTAGTGTATTTAAAATTCCTGGTATACCGGTAATTTCAAATTCCCCGGTAAGTGGTTAAAAATCCGGTTATGCCCTGAAAAGTATAGTTTGATACCGGAAATTTCACCCCAATTGAAATTCCCGGTAGTTATAATTTTAGGTTTTTTTTAAACGGTCGAGATTTTGCCGACAGTTTTGTATGGTTGTGATTGCACCGACACTTTGTGCGGTCCAGAATGGATGAACGTTTGTATAAATAGGGGTTAGGTCTTGTGGTTAAACATATCTGAAAAAAACGGCTTCTCCCGCATTTTTTATTAAGGAAGAAGTTTACTTCTAGAGAGGTTCTCGTCCTGTCGAATTCATGCTTCCCGATGACACAACCTCCTTTGCCGGCCTAACTTCGAAGTTGAAGGGATTGTTGTCTGAAGGTGACAATAGAAAGGTGTCGAAGATCAAGTTTCGGGAGGATTGGGTGGATGGTAGTATGAAATACAACCTAGTTGAGCTGAAGGACGATGAAGATGTCATCAAAATGTGGAGATCATTTCGCCGTAGGCTAACAAGGGGTCCGATGGAGTTTGATGTGCAGCTTTCAAGACCAGTTGATGAAATAACGAAGATGCTGAAACGCCCTGAAGTATCGTTTAGGTTTTTAATGTTGATTAATTAAGTTGTTTATGTAATGTTAAGTGTTGATTTGTTTAAGTTGTTTATTTCATATCACTACGATGTAAGAGTGTAATCGAAGGTATAATAATAATATATTTTTCTGACATAATATACATATAATACAAAATATACATATAATACAAAAATACATATACAGTACTAAATAGGACCCCCACGGGCTAGGTGTGAGATCCTAGCTAATCCAGCAGAAACACTGCCATCAGGGTCTACCAAGCCCATGAGCTCATCCGCCATCACTGCTATCATCTGAAAGCGTTGTGTGTCATCATGGTGATGTGCTGGAGGAGGAGGAGGAGGAGGAGCTACGTCATGAGAAGGTACACCCCCAGAAGGTGCATCCTCAAAAGGTGCTTCCTCAGCCGGCAGTGGAGTAATGCGTGGATGTGATACGGTGAGAAACCACTCCAAGTAGCCATCCTCACACTGCGAGGGATACTGAACCAGTGTAGATCGAGCTACAATGGCACGACCGGAGCTGAGGAAGTGCATCTGAAACCACCGATCAATACCTTCAGAGGGTGTATCTGGAACTGGTGGTGGTCGCCTCTGGATGTAGCCATACTGGCGTAAGCATCTCTCTGGAAGGTGCCTGGCAACCAGAGTCTCCCATCTCATATATCCGGAGTATAATGACGACTCCTCGAACTCACGGACGACTCTGTGATCATCGTAGGGTGTCCATATGACATCCTCTACGACCAGCTCGTCCAGTCTCCTCCTGTACTCAAGTATGCCCCCCGGGTGTTTCTGGCTCGTCCTCCACCTCTTCGCCCGTGGCTCGCCCTGGGTATATGGTTGGAACCTCCTATCGCATATCATAGGGAAATGCTCATAGATCCAACACTAAGATCACAACAAACAATAAAATAGAAATAGAATGATTTAAATAAAAATAGAAGGACAAGTAAGAACATGAATTAAGATATACTTGCAACAAACTAAGGTACCCAGCAAGCTGCTTCGTCTCAAATCGGGTCTCCTCCCCGAGCGCATGATACAACTGAGTCAGGGCTGTACAACCCCATGCCCAGTTGTGTGTCTGCAGATCGCTGAAGAGGCATAGGTAGTAAGCATCAACATACGTACCAGACTTGTCCACAAAGAGAGTACATGCTACTACATGCAGCATGTATGCCCTAGCGGAAGCCTGGAACCTCCCAGCAGCAACAAGCTCGTCGTACCTATCACGGAGCCACCGCATGCGTAGGTGAGCGCCTCGTGTATCGGTGAACTCCTGATACACCACTGCCTCAGGCAGCTCCAGACCACGTTCCACCAACGCATGTGCCTGGGACACACTCATGATCGGGGCCGTCTAGAATCTACCGCCGATAGGGAGGTGAAACAAGGAGGCGACATCATCTAAGGTCACAGTCATCTCTCGGAATGGGAGATGAAATGATGATGTCTCCTTTTGCCACCTCTCGACGAAGGCACTCAGAAGATCTGCATCGAGCATGGTGAGAGAGCAGTTCCCAAAATGCAGGAGGTCAAACTCCTCCACGATCCTCTTCACCGCAGCGGGGAAAGGAATACGCAGGAAGTTCTTCATCTTCGCCTCGTGAGACTGGACCCTCAGTACAGGTCGTACCTGTGACACGAACCATTAAACAACTTTGTTAGTACAAAAACAATTTATGTATAAGCTAACAAAACTTAAAATGAAACGCAAAAAACATATACCTCGCCCAACCATAATCGCAACGCCACATGCTCACTGTACTTTATAAGCACAGACGTATCTATCGGCCCGCCAGGGAATCCTGGCTCAGTGTGCACCGATGGCTTGGTCGATGGGACATCGACATCGGTCTCAATGGTCTCCTCGACCCCTACTGTGTCAGCAACCCCTGCTGTGCCAGCAACCTCTGCTGTACCAGCTGCCTCTGCTGTACCAGCCGCCTCTCTTGTATCAGTATCACCCATCTCCTCATCCTCAACCTCAACCTCAACTGCCACTGTAAAATCAATCTCCTCTACCACATCCCTAACTGCAGTATCCTCTGGAACATCTCCAATAATAGCCTCCACCGGCTGAAGAACATGGACGTCCCCATCTGTGGCCTGCACTGAGGAAATACCTCCACGTCGCCTAACAGACCGAGATGCCTAGAAATGCCCCCGCTGTTCGGCCATTCGCCTCCGGTGTGAATCGGTTGGGACCACCCAGTCTGCCCGTACATGTGCAGACTCATCATCTGGAACTATTGTACCTCTACCCCTACCACCTCCCGCCAAATCAAGCACCCTCCCAGCAATGCTACTATCACGGCCTCTGGTTTTCACTGAAAAAAAATAAGATTAAAAAAAAAAACAAATATTGATAAAATACCGGATATTTTGAAATTCCCGGAAAAAGGAAAAATTTACAACTACCGGATTTTTTGAAATCCCCTGTGGCGATTACCGGTAATTTCAAAATTCCCGGTAGGATGTTACTGGGATTTTTGAAATTACCGGTAATATTCACCGGTTATTTCAAAAAATCCAGAAATTCTTACTTGTTAATTCGAAATTCCCGGTAGGTGTTTGAAATTCCCGGTATCTTCTGAGAATTTGAAAAGTCCGTGCGTCTACCGGATATTTGGAAATGGAGAAATGTTTTTTTGAGAGGGACTAATATGTCTTTTCACAAGTAATGTGGGGGGGGGGGGGGTGCCAGGCTTAATTGTGGGGGTGGCATGTGAAATTCTCCAATCTGGGTTATTGCTTTTGGACCGGACCCGCGCCGTGGTTTCCCTTCCTTGCAATTTTTTGTCCGTGTTGTATTTTTTGGAGGGTGGATGAATGGGCTCAAAGCCCATGACGATTCCACTTGATATTTCATTTGATTTCCACACTTTTTTTAAAAATTTGTTTTTTTCTACCATTCTCTTTACTTTTCTTTTTAATTAAAAAACAAATTCTTAACTTTTTATTAGTTTAAGATATCAATGATTATCAGTTTCTTTTTACTTCGATTTTATTTTATTTTCGGTAAATGAAGTTTTTTAGAATCGCGAATGTTGATTGTTGAGGTTGTTTAACCTTCATTGTTTCAAATCTGTAGTGAACGATCATTGAGATCATTTTCTATACTTTGGGATCATGATAGGTTACCTTCGATTAATCGACAAAAGTTTGTGATTAAGACGAGACTGTCCTATTTTCTTTCCGTGTGGCACAATTTTTTGAGGACGATTTACATATCATTTCTCTATCGTGTTTTGGCACTAACATCGTGATTGAATGGTCTCCTATAGCTTGATCTTTGTCATAGACCGTGCTTCGATGGTTTAGTTCGAAAGCGGACCCGATTCATCCGATCAATGATTAACCACTAACTTTAATTTCTGTTCAATATACTCTTGCTTTATCTTTTCTATCAATATATCACTGTTTATATTATCTTTGATTATATTATTGCTCATATTATCTTATTGTTCATATTCATATTATTCATATCATCATGTTCATATCTTATTCATACCTTGTCCATAATATTCAAAAATACGCTAAAAATATCGAAACCCTAAAAATTTTTAATTGGTGGACTGTGGTTATTATCCCGAGCATTAGAGTTTAGATCTTGTAAAGAAACCCTAGCAAGGAGATTTTGTCCGAACTCTTGTTCATTGCTTAGTTTAGGACACCTCGCACCACCACAACTTCCTCTTGGGCTACCTGACAATGATACCTTTTATTTCTCGTAATCTCGTGTACTTTACATGTATCCCTCTCCCCATTACAATGTAATAGTCTAGTTTTTTTTTTGCTTTTTATGCTTGCTTGTTAAAAAAGATAAAATGAACTAGGTTAGAACACCAATTTCAAAATAAAGGACAAATAAGGCTTGATCCAACGTCAAGTCATTTTTCAAAACCCGTTAACTTGGTTTACACCTTAGGGCTTCTCTTTTCTCCTCATTCTTACTTTTCTTATCACTTTCAAACCCCACACTAACCTTGAATGTATTTCTGCCTTGTAAGTCGATTGCCTTGTGCATCGCCATCAACCTTCCTTGCTCTAATCACCACCCATTCTTTTCATTACCTTTTCTCTCTTTCTTTTGTCTCCTTGAGTCTAAAAACCTTGGTTTTGTGCCAAGTGTCTTTTCAAATCTTTTTGTCAATAATCTTGGATGGTCGTGGAGTGGTTAGGCGAAGGTCATGTCCTATCCCGAGTGCTTGACATTACCTTTAGGGTTCACTGTCATAAAGCACTTACCATCCAAAATAAAATATCTCTAAATAAGAGAATAAGGCTATCTTTGTATTGAACTAAAGAGAGAGGATTGGGTGAAGACTTCTTCTTCTCCGAGTATTAGGATGCTCACTTTAGAGTGTGCGGTCTTGATACTCGTCTTTCAATACAAAGACGTGACTATATTCGCCACATAATTTTCAAAACAAATCTTTTGAGATAAAGAATTGGGTACTACCCGCAGAGGTTACTATTTAAGGACTTATTTCACCCCTAAAATAAACCTTCAACAAATCAAATGTGGCATCTTGCCTTTATGGCAAAAACTTAGCCTTTTTAAAAAGGACATGTTACGTCCGTTCTACAGCAAACAGGTAATGCATAAGACTCCACGAGCGAGCTGCAATACACTTAACTACTAGAATGCGAACACTAGCATCGTCCATAAAAAACGCCAACAAATTGTAGTCCCATGAACTACGGACACTCTGATTCTTCACTTCTATTAAGTGAAGATACGTAGGCACAAGGGCCCAAATCCTTGGCGAGCACCCTTCCGTTTTCTTCACCCGTAGCCCTCCGAACTACGTTGACTCTGACTTTCCCATTGCACAAGGGAATACGTCGGCATAGGACTGCAAAGTTCTATCGAGTCTCCTTTTGTTTCCAACCTTTTCTTTTCCTTTTTTCCATTATTCTTTTCTTTAACTTTGTTCCTTACCCTTCTCTCTCCCTCTTAGAACACGCTTAGAAAGCAATATCCTTAGCAAACATCCTTACACATATGACAAGCGAATGGTTCTCATCGAGTACGATGGATATGGGGGGTGCTAATACCTTCCTTTCGCATAACCGGGTTCAGAACCCATAATTTGGTTGCGAGACCATCTTATCCTTTTCTCTTGGGGTTTTCTCGATGTTTTTCCTTCCCCTTTTGGGATAAATAAAGTTCGATGGCGACTCTCTGTTTCTTTTTTGTTCCCGGTCATCTATTTTTCGAGTAGCGACAATTACAAGTTAATATATTTTGACATTACGCTCGAACAAACTTCGACTACATCATACACAACTCCTGTCGAACCATGTAGCTACCCTTGTCAACACTAGAGTTCGATCCAAATACCACAAAACACATTATTGATTTACCATTTATATTTTTATTTGATTAAAAATATTAAAGATTATGAAATTATTAATTGTATTTTAATTTGGTTGATTTATTAATTTGCAAAATTAGTCAAAAATATTATTTTTCCAAATTCTACAATTATGACTATTTAAAATAAATTTTAATATTGTGATAATATTTTAATAATTATAGAAAATAGATTATTTCACAAAAAGATTCGTTTTTTAGAGAATTTGTAAATTTCGAGTATAATAGACAAAAATTCATTAATATTCTCTTTATATAGAATTACTAAATTTTAAACATTAACTAATCTGACGGTTAATATCGATAGTTCTCATTTCTTGATGTTTTATATATTAATTATTTAAAAATTAATGTAATATGCAAAACATATATATTAATAAAAGTAATAAACAATTTAACAAATATGTAAATTATTTAAAAATTAATGTAAAATTAAACAAACTATATAGTATATAGGATCAAAGTAGTATATTTAATTATATATTTTTTCATATCATTAAAATAATTCACAATAATAAATTCAAATCAATTAAAGATGTTTTGTTCACTGAATTAATTTTAAAATTGACCAGTTAATACTATACTATCTATGTATATATTCCATTTCATCTCCTCATTGTAACAATACATGAATTATCCAACTAATCATTTGACTCGATTCATCCCCTCAACGTTAGAATATCATTATAAATAGAAAATCAATTTCATTATTTTCTTATCCCACATCCAATTTTAAACGATGAAAATGATTCACATTATTCTTTTCTTTGTTTCTGTTCTCTCATCATATATCCCTTATGCTACTTCTGTTAACAATGATTTCTGTGTAGCAGATTTATCACTTCCAAAAACTCCTTTAGGGTATCAATGCAAGTTAGAAAAAGATGTAACAGTCGATGATTTCGTCTTCTCTGGCTATGTAGCTGGAAATGCAACAAAGCCTTTTAATACTGGAACCACCTTCGTAAATGTCAATAAATTACCTGGTCTTAATGGACTTGGTATTGCTACGTTGAGAGGGGACATTGGTATAAAAGGAAGTGTACCATTGCACTCTCATCCTGATGCAACTGAATTAGTTATAATTGTTGAAGGTCAAGTGAAGGTTGGATTTATCACACCAACAAAAGTGTTTTTGAAAGATTCTAAACCTGGTGATGTTATAGCTATTCCAAAAGGACAATTGCATTTTCTAGTAAACACTGGTGCTGGAAAAGGTGTTTTTTTTGCTGCTTTTAGTAGCTCAGATCCTAGCACGCAAATAGTTAATTTGCTATTATTTGGCAACGATTTATCAACCGATGTACTTTCAAAGACTACGCTACTTGATGTAGCACAGATTCAGAAGCTTAAGGCTATGTTTGGTGGCAAAAACTAGAATTGCTTACTTATTTTAAAATAATTATGTTATGTGAGGAATAATTCAAGATAGTTGTATGGTTCTTAATGATTTTAAATATTATATTAATGTTTTTTACCAGTGATTTGCGTGGCATCAATACTCAATTTCTATATCATTATGATAAAATTTAATAAAAAAATTCTTACTCATATCATTAGGGATTCTGATCTCTTAAATCTGCTTAACATCATAGATATATAATTGTAAAATGACAAATATCAATTAATACAGACTTTATTAATATTAATTTTGAAGTTAACCAAGTCTGGTATTTGCTTGACATTCAATAATTTGATCTATTCAAAAGTTACGAATTGCTGATATCTTTTTAGAATAATAATGTGTCTCTTTTGTTCGTGAAATATGAAGTCAATTCGTGAATTGCAGGAGTAGAGTTAATTATGAATATAAACATATTTTTTGTTATTCGCATTTTGGTTTATATACAATGAGCGACAATTGGTCCTATGCATTGTTAGGCTTGTAGTATGGCCACAACAGTTGCCCCAAGGCTTGTCATGGTGTGATGTATGAGAAGTCTTCCATGGAACTGGACATAGTACCTTTAGCTAAGATCTTGCGTTGAGAAGTAGAAGATATTTTGCGACAACTGCATTGAATACAAATCTCTCATCAGTGAGACATTTCACAATTTTTTCTTCTTACATGGCCTTAGGGGCGTGAGGCTTCACCCTATGGTACTCGAGTGAACTTAAGTGTCGTTACATTTTTAATATGAAATCTCGACTATTAATTTTTCATATTACATTTCCTTTCAACCTGCATCGTTGATCAACTTATTTGGCTTTATTATATAAAGCCAAATAATTTTAGCCCCTTTCATAACTGAAAAATTACATTTCTTCGCAAACCTTGTCTTTATCTTCTAAGTTCTAGTGATTTCTCATTTTCCATCTTACCTTCTTGTTTGGATCCATTGTTCATAATTCAACCTCATTCTTGATTTTCCCTTAACCTCGTTCTCGATTTTCCCTTGCTCTTAGTTGTTTCTTCGATTCACTTATTTACTCATATACCATTTCTACCCTTCCTATTTCTTCATTGCTTAGCTTTCCTGTTTTTTTAATAAAGGCCATATATTGAAAAGAAAAAAGATAGTTACACAAAATATGGAGGGACTAAGCCGAACCTAGTAAAAAAGATAAAACCCTAAAAAATGCATACCAAGCATATTTTTAAAAAATCATGCCTCATATTAATAGGGATTATGCTTTCGCGTTTTCACAATGGCCAATATAGAAAACATTCCTAAGAACTCAATGAATGACCCCGATGGTGGAGATTCTTCATTATCATCAATATACAAAAACCCCGATGTCCCAAATATTGACCCCCTAAAAGTTAACCAACCTAATCCCAATCTTATTGTACTTAGTGATAGCTATGGGTATGGAGGGGTTTCGATAAAGAGTGATGATGGACTCCTAAATGCTTCTACTATGGGAAGTATTGATGAATCTTCTGAAGAAGATGGAGACAGGAATTCCCCTAATATGGATTTGGAAAAGGTGGTTATATGTCTTGTTTTCAATATCTGATCTTACACATACTCTATTGCTGCTATAGCAGCTTGAGATGAGTGATGAGCTTGCTACTTTAGGGTGACGCATGGTCGAGACCCTAGTGATATAGAGATTATGGATACTCTTTATTTTAGGAACAACAATCCAATTTTTTACCAACATTATATTTTTCACGACAACAGAAGGAAATGGTTCGGTAGGGACGCACATGTTTAGTGGAACCAATAGGTTCTCTTGAACCATTGGGTAGGTCCCGAACTGGTGGGGATGGTTTCTTATATTTATAATGTCGAGAAAGTGGAGGAAGCTCGTGTAGAAGTGAGTCCTTCTTCTGACTGGTCAGTCTCACATGTTGATACTAGCAAAAGGATATGTAGATTTTTTTATGAGTACTCCATCATTTTCTTTGAATGTGACTTCACTCGATTAAAACTCAAGTTTCCCATCAGTAGGTTTGAGTACGAGGTGTTAAGGTGTATGAATATTTCCATTTCCCAACTACACCCGACATCTTCGAAATGTTATAGAAATATACCAATACTGGTGTGAATATCAAGACAAGGAACCGTCCTTGGATCCCTTTTTTAATTTATTTTCTATGTCACATACTACCAAAGATCCCCATCATGGGAAGAGGGTGCTTTCACTTTATTAGGCATCCAATATGTTTAATGTGTATATGTATAGGTGGAAGAACATTAAAGATCACTTCCTTCTAGTAACTCCTAAAATTTTAGAGGTCTACTCAATATTCAGCACGGTCCTTAAAGGAGAATCTACCTCGGTCGATACCTCTTCCTAGACAATGGCCATGTGTAAAGAGAAGATCCAAAAATCTTGGATCGGGAACCATTTTAGCTAGGAGGCCCACGGATACGCTATCCCAACAGAAAATGTGACCCTAGAAGAGGTGTCAACGAAGGAATATTTGATAGCCTTCTTAAACATATGGATTTTGAAGAAGGTAAAAGTCCTTCATATGTGGGGCTTTCCATGTAGGAGAGGAGACATATTAACACTCGGGCTATACTGGACTTGGATGATGCTCAAGAAAGGAACAAAGCACTTAAAAGGATATAAGATATTGCATTCGTCGTTAAAATGTTAGCTTCCAGTGTTTTAGCATGCCCTTGGCACCGATGCTAATCTTGATGTGGCATTGGTTTTTTGGAGTATAACGTTTAATCCTAGCTAAAACTAAATACTATTTTTATCGTAGTGAATCTAAAGGAACCTATACTGTGTAAAATATTCTTCCAATTAATAAAAATATACCAAGGGACAATATTCACATTATAAAATGCACGAATGTTTAGTATTGAGTCAATTTCAAGCCAAAACTCGTATTTTTTCTATTATCATACTCAACAGCAAGCATGATTTCATGACATTTAACTTGAAATAAGGGAAAACTCCAATCTTAACCGAGAAAGCTCTAAAAAATGTTCCTAAATTATTCTTAAATAGGTAACCACAAGTTGATGTTCTAGGATTTCCTCTTGGATCCTACATCTAACACCAAAGGGTCTCTACCATATAAAGCCCTTAAGATTTAGCATACGAATTTAAAGAAGGGAAAAAATATCGCATACTTGTGAAAAGTTGGAGTCTGCGCTGAAAAATCCAAAAGGGGATGGGTCGAGCAAAGTTGCAGAAAGTAAAGAGAAAAAGCAAAATCCTTCTGGTAGAGGAACTCCAAACCCCTCAAAAATTTAAAAAGTAGGCTATCATTGATTGCATTAAATGAAGGAGAACACATTTGCATCGTGATTGGTTGACGTCTCAGATGGATTGACATAATTAAGCAGTGGATACTTGGATGTTGACTCATCGGATGGGGACTATAACCAATAATCCCACCTACCATTGTATGTGTCTTTAGCTAAAGGACTAGCCTACTATTTCTATCACCCATAAGGAAAGTACCTCCCAGCAAAACCACCCTCGGTCGAGAGGATCATCAATTGGGCAAGGGGAACGCAAAAAGGAAAGATGTTCTAAACACGTCTCCCTTTCACGAAAAAGCCTTCGTGCTTGAGGGAATGTGTAACATGCTATTTGGCAAAGTCCATTATTAGGGCACCCCTCGCCTGGCAATTGGGTTGTCTGGGCAGAATCTAATGAGGCCACCATTGCGGTCCATCTAACATGGAAGTTAAAGGAGAGAAATTTCTCGTTGACTCTAGAAATGTAGCCGATCAATACTCTCCTTAATAAAGGGGAACAATTAAGACCATGTCCGGAGGGAGCCATAAAACTTAGCCCTCGGTAGTTCCTAAAAATAGACTACCTCTCAGTGAGAGAAGGGGGAGAGCAATACACACTTAATACAACCTAACATTACTCAAAGAACACTATGCTCTAAGTAACCCTAACAACATCACCCTAATCGCCTACTTGTAACCTAGTAGCGCTGACCGCCAACACAGTCTCTCACTTCACCTGAGTCGGTACCTTAAATAGCCTAAAACGTGAGTTGGTCCCGCCAACACGTTCAATATTAATAATAACTTCACTTTCTTCAATATTTTTAATACTTAAATAATTAATCAATAATGTGTTTTAATTTAAAAGGGTCATAATAGTAGAACTTGCAAAATAATTTTTGTTCTAACGTGTAGATAAACAAATCGACAAAATTAAAATATTAGTAATAACTCCACTTTCTTCAATATTTTTAATAATAAAAAAGGATAAGTAATAAGTAAATAATATGATTTATTTAAAACGAGAAATTATAATAGAATTTTCTTTTTTGATATAAGCAACAATATTTTTATTATGATTTCGGTTGATTTATTTATCTACATGTTTGAAAAAAATTATGTTGCAAGATCCACTAATGTTATCATTTTAAATAAAAACACATTATTGATTCATCATTTATATTTTTATTTGGTTAAAAATAGGCAAAATGCCCTTTTTTGTCCTTTAACTTTACCTTGGGGCCCATTTTGGTCCCTAAATTTCAAAAGAGGTCAAGTTGATCCTTTAATTGTTCAAATAGCGTCACAGAAGTTCTTTCCGTCCATTTGACTCAAACGAAGTTTGTTTATGTATGTGTGGCATCTGAGGTGGCTTAGATATGTCATCTTCTTCATTTCCAATATGTGATGTCATCTTCTTCATCCCTTTCATGTTAGTTTTTTTGTCAAATCGAAATAGGGTTCCTCATTTGTAGAGTTATCTATTGAAATTGCTCATGGAAATTGAAGTAACCATCAACAATGAATTATGGGCATTATTCAAATTAATCTAATTAGAAGAGCTATGGGAGTTTTGATTCCAATGTATACACATGCTCAAATCTTTGATGGAAACTCATATATCGTTGTGGAGACGTGACTGTTCTTCGCATGGCATCAACTGTTATGAATTTTGGAAAACAATTTTGGGGATGTCGATATTTTAAGGTAAGAACGAATTTGAAAATTTTCTTCTTCATAGTGTGTTATGATATAAACCATTTTCCATTTACACAGAGTTCTACGCAAGTTTATTTTGGACTTTTTGATTGGTTCTATGAGGATGTGGTAGATGAGAAGGGCCAATTTATGAAGAAGCAAAAAAGTAGGTTGGATAAGCTAGCAAAAGAAGTTGATGCAGCAAAAATGGAGGTATAAAATCTTAGGGCTATAAATGAGGAACTGAAGCAACAATTGAGGGAACTACAAATTCAAATGAAGAAGATGGTGAAATGGGAAATTTTTTGGAAGAGCATGTTTTGTATTGTTTTATGTGTGTTGGTATTTAGGATGTTGTAATAAGTGTATCAATTTGAATCTGTTTGTATCAGTTTGAATGGCATAACTTTATCAGATAATTTGTTTCCACCTTGTAAGAATAGTTAATGTTTGTATCAGTTAATGTAAGAAAAACATTTGTTTGCATCAGTTGAATTGTTTGAATGGTTTACATCAGTTTCAATGGTTTACATCAGTTTATTAGTTGATACATAATTTTTATCAGTGGCATAAAATATAACTTTCTGGTTTACATCAATTGAGACATAAAACCAACACAGTTTGTGGTTTAAACCAAAACACATTATGACAAAACAGAGAAAATAAGGCACAATTGATTTATACCAAAACACGTTACTAATATGTGGTGTATACCACTAATATTCTGCATTACACCATTGGTTCAAAACACATAAGATTTTCTGAATTGCAACATAGGTTCAAAACACATTACATATCCAAAACACATTGCATAAGGACACATGTTCAAACTTAAACAAACTTATAACTTAAACTGAGTTCAACAGACAATATGACAGACTATTCTAACTTAAACTAAATTTTCTTCTTTGGTGTGGTTCACTTTGTTGGTGTAGTCCTTCTTGTTGTCGGCCCAACTGTAGTCTTGGCTACAGTTCTTTTTATCGAGAATAACATCACACTTCTTATGTGTCTAAAAGTATGATCGACTCTAGAATCTTAGTGGGGTGCTCAACATGTGTTTTAAGGCATCTTCATTGACAACTCTCATTCCTTTAATTTCTATTTTACAAACTTGTCAGTATGTTGATTTTGCAGCCTTCTATATGAATTCCTTCAACATCTTACAAGGAAAATTATTCGTAAAGTTGTTATACAGGTGCCTAAAATAGAATCTTTGTTCAACACTAGGTAGTAGCTCATCCATTGTGCCGCGGCGGGAAAAATCATTGAGATTAAGCTATTGATTAACTTAACTTGAAAAGTAAGAGTCGTCACTGAACTTTATTGTTTCCAAAGGGAAAAGGGAAAAGGTCGAACAAAACCCATAAAAAAGCAAAAAAAAAAAAGCTTTAAAAAAAGAGAGATCTGGATACGGGGGTTGGTTATGCAAGAGGAAGGTATTAGAACCCCTCACATCCGTCGTACTCAACGGGAACCACTTGCAAATCTATGTTTATAAAAAGCTGGGTTGTTTGTTGATTGATTTTAAGTGATGAGACGAGATAAAATGAGGACTCAAGCAATCACATATGGATCATCTATCAACAAATCAAAGAAATCAAAACATGATTAAGAAGGGATAACGTATATCTTATGCAAAGTGCCATAGATGATCAAATGACCTTCCATTAACATGTTTGAACCAAAGAAGATTCATTCATACAATGGATCATCAACCAGGGACTTGAGATGTTGAAAATATGTTCAACCAAGCAATCATCTGGTGACCATATCAAGACATTCCAAAATTGAACAAAAATTAATATAAAAAAGAATTAAAAAAGATTTAAAATGGAAATTAAAAGGAAAATTCCAAAGAATCATCAAAATATCAAATAAATGGTTGAGAAAGTTATGAAATGTCAAGAAAAGTATGAATGAGTGAATCTCAAAAATTTGATCTATAAATATTTGAAAATGCTTGAAAATTAAATTGAAAATGAAAATAATAAAGGAAAATAAGGAAAAATAGCAAATAAATGATAAAAGTGATTTTTAAAATGTGTAAAAAATAAAATCAAATAGATTTTTTTTTAAGATTTAGGAAAACAATTGGAGTCAAAAAGAGTTAGGGAGCTATTTTTTATGATTTTTTTGAAAGAAAAGGAATTAAAATGAAATTAAACGGGCGAAAAAACAAGAGCCATCAGATTTGGCTAATAAAGTCAAGTCAACTGATCACATGGTTAGGATTTAAAGTCAAAACGTGCTCACCAATGGATCACAACACCATATCACAACGGACAAGAAAATTAAAAAAAAAACACGTGCAACCTTGTGATTGGTCATATATTTGAATTTTGGAGCGAAAGCTGGAAAACACAAGGGAAGCATGGTCGTTTTTAACCTCAAACCTTATTTTTGCAAAATCACGAACTCGTGTTTTTGACATGAATCAGCCATTGATTTAGCTTCCAAACACTTCATCGTTCATGTCTCTCTACATCAGAGCAATTGATTTGTTCAGAGAGAATTTGCTCAAGAAAACGAAGAACCCTAGTTCTTCAAATTAAAATTAAATGACTAAATCAAAAGTTATATTCCAAGTAAGTGAGGGATTTTGATTAGTGGAACAAGACAAAGATACTAGTAACTTGTTTGCTCAAGAAAGTTACTCGTAGCTACCTTTTCAGTTGGAGCTTTAGAGGTCAACAATGGTAAATGTACATGCCAAATATTTTTGATGTCGAGTTGAGTAGTCGGATAAGGGTGAGCACGGACCAAACTATAGTAGCAGGAGAGATCGTACAATGAAGAGAGCTAGACAAGCCTCATACACAACTCGGGCCGATCAGGGAGCCCGTCTCCCACCATGCCGAGTTCTCACAAGGCTGGGTACCACACCCCACCAATCCGGCACCGATGTCGGATACAAGCTCGTCAAATGTCACTCCAACTTCTGTAACGGCGGCGGCACATCAATACAGACGTTATCAAGAGCTTCAAAGCCTGTATTCATGGAGGGAGGTTACGACAATGATGGCCACATAACGCCAGAAGGCCACGAGACTTCTCTTAATGGCTTGTATTAATAAGAAGACTGTATAATGGGGATCCTGCATGAGGGTTAGGCAAGAAATTCATCTTGAGGCAGTATACAACACTTGTATAGCCCTCAAATACCCAAATATCCATCTCAACATAATCCGCAGTATAGACAGTGTAGCTCTCTTTGTCCAAAGGAAGGAGAGTTAGCACTTTTGGTGGTCTAACCATTTTTGGCTAGAACATTTGGCGCCCACCGTGGGGCCTAGGTAAAACTTTCCCATGCCACACCCCTCACTAACAACATGACTTCTGAAGGAGATCCTCCAAACATGGCTCAACTACTAGCTATGATGGAAACCATGAGACAACATAATGAAACACTGCAAGATAGTATACAAGAGCTCCAGCAACACAGTCAAACTAACGCTGATAGTGAGGAGGAGGTTCTCGAACCTTAACCCTTCTCTCAAGAGATATGGGACGACCACATACCCAAAAACTTCAAAGCAACATCATTAGCTTCTTATGATGGGAAGACAGATCCTCAAGAGCATGTCACTGCCATCAACAATCAGATGGCCATAGTTGCCCCTTCGGACTTACTGAAGTGTAAACTTATGGCCGGAACCTTGAAGGATGTATCCCTAAGATGGTACATGAGCCTTCCCCGGCTCTCCATCATAGGCTACCAGGACCTAATTAAGAAGTTAGTACATCACTTCTCGGCAAGCAAACGCCGGAAGGCATCCACGACTGCATTGTTCAGTGTTCGACAGAAGTAGGTGGAACCACTACGTGAATACTTGGCTCGGTTCAATTAGGAAACCCTTAAAGTATCTCATCAGAATCAGGAGCTGTTTGTGGGGGCTTTTCAGCATGGATTGCGAGTCGGGAAATTCAACGAGTTATTGGCTCAGAAGCCGGCTATCAGCATGAACAAGATCACTCTCTTGCTG
Source organism: Lathyrus tuberosus (assembly GCA_022829125.1). Lineage (NCBI taxonomy): Eukaryota > Viridiplantae > Streptophyta > Magnoliopsida > Fabales > Fabaceae > Lathyrus > Lathyrus tuberosus. The sequence continues at coordinate 1,145,535 of JALAZF010000676.1, forward strand.
AGTATAAAAGACTCTCTTGTTGAGTCAATTCCCTTTTAGCCTCTACCTAGGGCTTTGTACGAGGCATCAAATCACTCTCTTGTTGAGTATAAAAGATTCTCTTGTTGAGTTAACCTCTTTTCAGCTTCCTCTTGGGCTTTGTACAATGATTCTCCCCAGTGGAGCTAACCTTTTCAGATTCTCTTGTTGAGTCAATCCTCTTTTAGCCTCCATCTCGGGCTTTGTACGAGATACAAATCACTCTCTTGGTGAGTATAAAAGACTCTCTTGTTGAGTCAAACCCTTTTAGCCTCCGTCTTGGGCTTCGTACAAGACACATATAAAAACACTCTCTTGTTGAATCAACCCTTTTAGCCTCTATCTCGGGCTTCATACGAGACACAAAAGCATCCTCTTGTTGGGTCAATAGCCACCTCTTAGGCTTTGTATAAAGAAATCCCCGTTTGATTCAATCAACCTTTTAGCATCAAATCATGCTTTGGTCACAGCATACAAACGTCAACAACTCCTCTTTAGAGATGACAAATTCTCTCTAGAGTCAAAACCTTTTAGCTTCACATCTTGGGCTTCGAACAAGATACAAATAGGACCTTCAGCTTCACATCTTGGGCTTTGAACAAGATACAAACTACCTTCAGCTTCATGTCTTGGGCTTTGAACAAGACACCAAAACAACCTTTTTCCTCCCATGGAATAGGAGGAACTACGATCTCTCTGATTTCCCTGTTTCGTTAAACGGGAATACGTAGGCATAAGATTGAAAAATCTTAGCGAGCACACTAATCAAAAACCCAAAATCCCGTATCTTCAAACATCAATCGAAAAGCATCAGTCCTAACATCCTACCAATAATCCCGTCACACTATGTTCTCAACAAAATAACCTAAGAGAGACCCACGATCTTTGTAGCATCTGTAAATCAACAGTCATCTATTCAAACTCAGTATGAAAGCAGGGTTAATTGGAGATATCTATTTCCCTTCCTTCATCAGCTTCAATAGGATAAAAAATGAATCGAGTTGTAGTACCCTAAAGCGATAGTGCTTCGCAACCACAAAAAAAAACTCGAGCTACAGAAAAATGGCGACTCTGCTGGGGACATATTTTATTCATTATATTATCTTTTCCCATCTCTTAGGCAGAAACCTTGAGTTCACGTTCATGTCACAGAAATGACAGCTCTGCTGGGGTGTCATTGTCTGTATAGGATCATAAGACTAGAGGTCTAGGATGATTAAGTCAAATATATATACTGCTTTTCCTAATTGATATCTGTGTTTATTTTTCTGCTAATGGGAATGTGTGTGATGCCGCATGTGGAAAGATTGAGTATACACCTAAGATAGGTGATGGCAATGCGGGTAATCTTACTGGGAGTGAATTCCAGTTAAGAGCCCCCGGTCGACCATCAAACTCAGTGGAGACTCCCTTTGCAGATACATTGCCTATACGACTTCAGTTGTTGAAAGTAGTACGGAAGCTATCAGAAATTGCTGAGAAGCTGAGGTTTTTAGCAGACTGCAGCCATTTTGTAGTGCGGAAGCTATCAGAAATAGTTGTCACGCGATACTACCCTCATCTGAGATCACTCCAGGATACATTAGCTCGCTGGCGATCCGCTTGATGTTGTTAACTCAGAGGGGTCAATGATTTTGCAGACAGGTACAAAAAATCACCAGTATAAACCTTTGGGGGGGGGGGGGGGGTAGAGCCTTGACTTCATGACACCGACCCTTTGACCCCATGTTTTTGCTATGTTTTTGTGTGCTGCATTCATACATTCATTTAAAAAACATTAAAACAGAAAAATCTTCTCTTCTAGTCTCTCTTTTTCAAATTAAACTGAGACAATGATTGCAAATGTCAGAGAGAAAGGAGATTGCGCTAATGGATTTCGGTAGAAGGAAAACTCATAAGTACACCTTCAAGGTTCCACAGTTAGAGGATTTGAGAGGTTTGGCGAGAATGATCACCAACCACGAGGCTTTTAGAGCCAAGTATGGAGGATTGTTGTCCTTGTTAAGGGTCCACGTAATTGAAGGAATCCTGTCCATGTTAATCCAGTTCTACGATCCGGTTTATCACTATTTCACATTCCCGGATTATCAGCTTGCACCAACGCTGGAGGAGTATTGTCACTTGACTGATTTACACATTACTGATCAAGCTCCATTTTCTGGACTGGAAGAAATTCCAAAGGATCATACCATTGCAAGAGCAATTTAATTGGACGAGTCAGAAGTCAGGACTCACATGACCACTAAGGGTGGCATCCAAGGTTTGCCAGCCCAGTTCTTGACAAAGAAAGCCCTGTACTTTGCTAGTATAGGTAACGTGGCCGCTTTCGAGAGCATCTTTGTTTTGCTCACCTACCGGTTATTTTTGTTTCCCAACACTGATAACTTCATAGATATCAACGCCATTAAGATTTTCCTGATTGAAAACCCTGTACCGACCTTACTCGCAGGTGCGTATCATTCGGTACACTTAAGGAATTTATACAGCGGAGGAATGATCACGTGCTGTGTACCCTTGCTTTATAAATGGTCACTTCCCACTTACCCAAGTCTGCTGCATTTTGGGATTAAAAGAATACTTTACGTTGGTCGCAGAGAATCATGTCTCTTACCAACGCTGACATCGATTAGTACAATTGAATCTATGACGGGATCAGAATCATTGACCGTTGTGGAAATTTCCCAAATGTACCCCTTATAGGAACTAGGGGAGGAATCAACTATCATCCGGTGTTGGTTCGTCGTCAATTTGGATACCCGATGAGGCATGTCCTGCTGAATGCTCATCTGGAAGGTCTTTTCTTCAAGGAAGGAGAAAATGACAGGGCACTAAAGATAGAAATAGTGCACGCTTGGAAACACGTTCAGAGGAAAGGACGAGAGTCTCTAGGAAAACCAGACTGTGTCTCAGTGGAGCCTTAACTCCACTGGGTACAGACTAGAGCTCTCAAGCTGAGGATGCCTTACCCTCGTCAGGAAGTTCGTCCATTAAGGGACTCTGCCCTTTATTTTATGTCTGAGACGGAAAAACTTCAAGTTACTCTCAGCAAAGTTCAACAGGAGAAGAGGTCTTGGAGGAACAAGTACCGCATTCTCAATGTGGAGTGCAAGAAAATACAAAAACTATCAAGAGAAAAAGATGCCCTGATTGAGATTTTAGAGCAACATGCTATAGAAAATCAGGATGACCAAAGGAATTTGCTCGCTCCTTTCACTTGGCAGAGGAGTGACAACCCGACAACGGCCCAAGAGCCCCCGGTCAAAGAAAAGGAAAGCACAAGAACCAGCACTTGAGCTCTCTTCAGGGAGGACTCAGGATCCATTAGTTTAGGTTTCCTTTTTCAGCACTTTGTAATCTACTGTATTTCCATTTCCGCAATCCTTTGAATTCAATAAAACGGGGTTTCCCCACTGTTTGATATTTGCAATCCAATTGTCGAAGTTTACTTTGATTAAACAAAAACATATAATTAATATAATCATTGCATATCATTCATCACTCTCGTGTAAACGCATTCTTCTTACCTACGAATCTCACGTTTGCGCCTCGATTCTAGAGTCAAACTGTCTCATTCGTACAATACTCGGGCCAATCGTCAGAAAAAGATGGATGATCTCGAGGAAGAGAACAGCGAGTTGAGAGAAGAGATCGACACTCTAAAAGAGGATCTGAGAAAGCTTCATAACGACATGCAAGCTCTAGCAGAAGCTCAGATGCAACAACAACGGACTGTGATCTCAGAGATCACATCAACGCCTATAGTGGAGAAGTATGATCCTAGGTACAGAATGCCGAAAGATCGTCCCTGGGGCATGCCAATTAACTATATCCCGGAAGGATATGTTCCGCCGATCGCTGAGGATCAGGGAACCTCAGCAGAAACCGCTGGGCCTGAAGGTTACAAACTTCGGGAAAGCGAAATGCCAGGGGCATGACAACAACTCCTGAAGGTTACAAACTTCGGGAGACACCGAGAGTCTCGGCCATAATGACTATACCACCACCTGTGGTACACGCTATCCCGGAAGGATAGATTCCACAGATACCGTCTGGTGGAAATGACAGCATGTTCGATAAAATGAATGAATTCCAGGAACAGTTCATGGAAATGCAAAAGAAACTGTAAGCTATTCGCGGTCAGGATCTATTTGGAAAGGACGTCGCGGACCTCTGCTTGGTCCCCAATGTGAAAGTCCTGCACAAATTCCAGGTGCCCGACTTTGAAAAGTAGAAGGGTAACTCTTGCCCTCAGAGCCATCTGGTGATGTACGCTCAGCGAATGTCTGCTCAGATAAAGAACTAGGAGCTACTGATTCACTACTTTCAGGATAGTTTAACCGGTGCCGCATTAAAATGGTACATGGGTTTAAACCGCGCCACGATCGGCACCTTCAGAGATCTTGGCGCTACCTTTGTTCCGCAATACAAATATAATCTGGACATGGCACCGGACAGAGATCAACTTAGATCGATGTCACAAAAGGACAAGGAAACCTTTAAGGAGTATGCTCAGAGATGGCGTGAAATTGTCGCTTAGATTTCTCCACCTCTGGAGGAAAAGGAGATGACAAAGATCTTCTTAAAAACCTTGAGCTCATTTTACTATGACCGAATGGTCGCCAGTGCGCCCAGTGACTTCACCGAGATGGTGGGCATGGGAGTTCGTCTTGAGGAAGCCGTCCGAGAAGGACGTTTAGTAAAAGACGTTGGATCATCAAGTAATACAAAACAATACGGTAGTTCTCTCCCTAAGACAAAAGAGCAGGATATTGGGAATATCTCTCTCGGAAAGTAAAGGCGACGTTATCAACCAGTAGCAGCTATGACTCTTGCTATCAACCCTGCGCCTGTTCCTACGTATCAACCTCAGGTTGCGCAGAGCCAACCTAATCAACAGCAATATCAGTAAAGGACACAAAAGCCTTTTCAGCAGACTTGTCCTCCGTACAACAACAACAACTATACAACGCGACCATCAGGGTTTGACCTTATACCTGTGTTGTACGCAGATCTATTTCCGTTACTCCTATTCAAGGGACACGTCCAGACTAAGTCTCCTCTTACAGTACCTGAAAATCCGTCTATTTGGTTCAAAGTGGATCAGACCTGTCCTTACCATCAAGGAGGACCAGGGCATAACATAGAGAACTGTCTCAGTTTCAAATCCGATGTGCAAAAGCTTGTGAGGAGTGGGGTCTTATGTTTCAAAGATACGAATCCGAACGTTCTCACGAACCCGCTGCCTCAACACGAGAAAGCTACAATTAATTTGATAGAGGGAGAGTCTAGCGACAGCTATCAAATTCATGATGTACTCTTGTTAAGGGCCAATTTGGTCAAGATGCATTGTAGATAGAGTGGATATGGCCATGTGCCACCTCATAATTATCACCAGTGTGATATCTTCTCTAAAAAAAATTAGGGATATTCTGTGGTGCAATTAGCTCTACAGGAAAATTGGATCTCAGATGGATCCAGGAGCATCGAGTTCGTGGAGTCAACATGACATACACAAATTCCAACATCATTCAGAACCACGACATCCGCGTAATAAATATCAACTTGGTGGCAATGCACTCAAGGCAAAGCCAGTATCATTATCTGCCGCGACGCGATTATAATTCCTGTATGACTTTCTCGGTAAACAAACAGGGATGCTCTTTCGTACAAAAGGCCTTCCAGCGTCAGATGGATCTTGGATGGATCCAAGACTACCATGATAGAAATCCCTATCAGATCAACATGATTCAAATCTTTGATATTCGTCTGATGAATACCAGCTTGGTGGAGTTACATGCCAGGCAGGTCTAACTTGGTTTTCTCACTTCGCATAATTACCAGAACTGTAGAGGATGTTGTGAGAGTAACCAAGGGTGCGCTCTTGTTCAAAGAACTTTACAACACCTATTAAACCACTGGTGGCTTCCAATCTATCTGGATGAAGACACACAACAAATCAGTGTGCTTAATGGAAACCCCACTCGGCGTTAAAGTCAGGATCTCCGATCTGTAGAAACAAACCTGGTGAGGTTACACTGCATTCAAAGCGGGCGTGGCCAGGTGCCACCACACAACTATGAACGTTGTAGAGTCTGTTCAGAAAATAACCAAGGATGTTACCTCGTGCGAGCAGCTCTCCAAGGTCAGTTGGATCGCAAGGAGATTCACCCATACCTAGCGTCGGGGTCCGTTGACTGGATGTCGGACTACTTCGCAGATCAAATCAAAGACGTGGTTGTAATCTCTGACCCTGAGAGGAACAAGGATGTTTGTACCATCATCCCTCTACTGGACGAATCAAAGGTTCTTAGCAAGGAACTGGTTAAAGTTTCTTACGACAGTCAAAAAAATCAGAAGGCTCCTGTAGTTATTTATCTACCAGGACCATTACCGTATGAAACAGCTAAGGCGATCCCTTACAAATACGGTGCAACAACAATTGAGAATGGAAAGGAAATTCCATTACCCTCCGTCGTGAATATTGCAGACATCAGTCGAGTAACACGGAGCGGTCGAATCTTCAACCGAGGAGTTGGAGAACCTAACAAATAAAAGGAACTTCAGGTAGAAGCTCCTGATCCACCAGTCAGTCAATCCAGTAATTCTGACCTTTCAAAAAACGACGATGAGATGCTGAAGCTCATCCAAAGGAGTGAATACAACATTGTGGATCAACTGTTACAAACTCCTTCAAAGATCTCTGTGCTATCACTTTTACTCAGTTCCGAAGCCCATAGGGAGGCTCTACATAAAGTCTTAGAGCAGGCCTTTGTGGAACAGGATGTGTCAATACGACAGTTCGATAGCATCATTTCTAACATCACTTCCTGCAATAACTTAGGATTCAGTTATGAGGATTTTCCAGAGGGGGGCAAAAGCCACAACATGGCGCTCAATATCACAGTTAACTACCAGGACGATGCTTTAGCCAGCGTACTGGTAGACACAGGATCGCCCATCAATGTTATACCAAAGTCCACTTTAATGCGACTATCATTCAAAGGATCCCCAATGAGGGGCAGTGAGGTCATCGTCAAAGCGTTTGACGGATCTCAGAAAGCAGTTATCGGCGAAGTCGACCTTCCCATAACAATCGGTCCTCACACTTTCCTAATAACTTTCCAGGTCATGAACGTCCGGGCAACATACAACTGTTTATTAGGAAGGCCTTGGATACACCAGGCTGGGGCAGTCACTTCGACGCTGCACCAGAAACTGAAGTTCGTCAAGAACGATCAACTCGTCACGGTTTGTGGAGAACAAGCCCTGCTCGTGAGCAACTTGTCATTATCTACTTGTGTAGAACCCGAGGAGGTTGTTGGAACTCAGTTCTAAGCACTGTCGATAAGCAATGAGAATCAATCAGAGAAAGGAACCCCAATTTCCTCGTACAGAGATGCTCTCGAGGCGATAAAAAATAATAATACAAAAGGATGGGGACAACTTTTCATTCCTACTGATAATAAAACAAAGAAGGGTCTTGGTTTTTATGCAACCTGTACCCAGACAGCTGCTAACGATGAAGGTCTTCATCCCATTCAGGACTTCTTCCACAGTGGAGGTTTCCTTCACCCAATGCCTCAAACAGTCCATACTATCAACGAGGAGGATCCCTCCGATACAAATGAGGAATGGAAGTCCTATCTTAACGAGGACGGCTATATGTCTCAGGAAGAGGTGCCTATGCCATTTTGCTATCCCGCACAGAGTCCGAGATTTATACCCAGGTCAGATGTCAGAACAATATACGGAGATTGTGATCTGGAAGGATGCCGTGCTCCACCAAACTCATTAGAGGAAGACACTGTGATGAGAAACAACTTTGACCACAGATATTATGGCCCAATGGATGGTCTGCCTATCTGGCAGCCGTATCCAGGAGACATGGGGCAAGAAAATCAACCGAACAATGAAAATTAGCTGAGTGTCATTGAACAGAATACCTGCGTCCCCACCATGTCATGGGATCAACACTCAGGTCATTTAGAACCTATCCAACACGACGATGAATTGGCAAAGCTTGCCAGACTAGAATTCATCAACTATGCTTTTCATGAGGTCAACGTCATCGAGAGAGATGACTCCTCCAGTTCCAAAGAAGTGTGGGACACCTTAGGACAACCAAGTGGAAAATTTGACTTCATGGTCAAGTACACCGCTCCCAAAAGCTCTCGTATCAGGCACGAAGACATCCAGCCAACTGGATGGGGAGATTTGCCTGAGAGAACAAATACTATGCAAAATACAACTGAGGAATCCTCCTACGACAACTCTGCCTGGGAGAAAGATTCCAACGATCCTGCTCCGCCAAAAATCAGCGTTATTTCTGAAGACAAATCAAGGAAAGTACCAGAATTTGTGATTCACCGAGGAGTTTTCCGCCAATGGGTTGCTGTCGATGTTACGAAGATTGTTCATCAGTCAAAGTAATTGTTGTCTTTAACCTTTCTCCCTGCCCAGGTGAAACGGATGTTTTGATATGACTCACTTTCTGTAAATTTCCCTCTTCGCTTCGCCCAAAGCGACAGAGTTTTGTTTTATAGGGGTGTAGTTTCAAGAATCGACTTGTTCATTAATAAAATAACGTCGTTATGTAATTTCCGCATTAATTGGTGTTTTCTCTTTTCGCTTTTTTCAGAAAATGGTAATCCTAAAAAACAACTCAATAATAAAAACAAGCAGTTTTTCCAAAGAAAAACACTACACACACTCTTGCATTCTCTCTATCTCTTCTAAACACAAATCATCACGTCATGCAGATTGCTTGTTTTAAACCCCGTTAAAACATACGATCCGATGCCTTCTCCCAACTTTGAGTTCCCGGTATTTGGGGCTGAAGAAGAAGTTGACGACGAAATTCCAGAAGAGATCTCCCGATTACTCAGACTGGAGGAAAAGTCCATTGGACCTCACAAAGAGTCGTTGGAAACGATCAACGTGGGTTCAGAAAAAGAGAGAAAAGAAATCAGGATTGGGGCACTGCTCAGTTCGACTGCCAAAGAAAGTTTGACAAAGCTTCTCAAAGAGTTTCCCGATGTATTCGCTTGGTCCTATCAGGATATGCCAGGGTTAGATACCAGCATCGTGGAACACCATATACCGTTAAGATCGGAATGTCCGCCAGTAAAACAGAGGTTGAGACGGACTCACCTGGACATGTCCCTCAAAATCAAAGAGGAAGTACAAAAATAGATTGACGCGGGTTTCCTCGCCACATTAGAATATCCTCAATGGTTAGCCAACGTCGTACCCGTTCCCAAAATGGACGGAAAGGTCAGAATGTGTGTTAACTACAGAGATCTAAACAAGGCTAGTCCAAAGGATGACTTTCCTTTACCGCACATTGACATATGCCGGTAGATAGTACAACAAAGTTCAAAATTTTTTCCTTCATGGATGGATTCTCGGGCTATAATCAGATCAAAATGGCGCCGAAAGACATGGAGAAAACTTCGTTCATCACCCCATGGGGTACCTTTTGTTACAAGGTAATGTCGTTCGATTTGAAGAATGTCGGGGCAACCTATCAACGGGCCATGACTACTCTGTTTTGAAATTCTAGTACAGATGTGTGATGTCTCGTGCAATGTCACAATATCGCAATCTGCTGTATGAACAAGGCAAAAATAGTAACAGTAACGCATAAACCACAACGATTGTTCACCCAGTTCGATCTAACTACCTACGTCTGGGGGCATACCAAGCCAGGAAGGAAGTCCACTATTATTAGTATCAAATTACAGACTCAATAGACCAGTTGACAATCTACCTAATTCAATCACTACCCAATGACCCTTCTATCTAAGTCCTCCCTAGATAAGAGACTCCATCTCACTTCCAATCATCGCAATGATGTCTAGCAGCCAACTTCACCACCACTGCATCAATAACTTGATTACCAATAATTTTACAAACACGAAAAACTAGAAGTCACACTTCTATGACACATCTTGGAGTTGCTTCCAAGCTTCCTCCAAGAACAATACAATACTCATTACCTACAGGTTTCTGAGTAATACCACAGTGACCATCTCACAACCCGAGTGGTTCACTTAGACAAAGCCCTAATGATCTACATCTTGGACCCGTACCCTATCTTAGGTTACAAGCATTCTATTTATAATATAATCCCAACTGGATTTGGGCCTTCAAATCATACCATATCTTCTGTAACAAATCTGCAACAGATCCTGCTTCTAAATAGATCTTCAATCAAGTCTTTAATTAAATCTTCAATAATTAACTCTAAATATTCTCCATATCTTTATGCTTTAAATTCGTAACAAACTAATCTTCTTCATAACTAATTACACCAAGAAATTCGCATCCAATCTAACTGACAGATCTCCTTAAATCAACATAATCAGCGCAGCCCTAAAAACATTACAGCCTGATGTTTTAATGTTCTGGTATAGTGATGTTAAGACATCGCATGTGACATCACTCTTCAGCACTTTAACTCTTCAACAAGACAGAATGTTAGCCAAAACATAACAATACTGTTAGAAGCTCATGTTGCAACATCAACCATGACATCAACATTGTTTTAACAAAATTTCGGCCAATTACAAGAACTTACAATCTCCCCCTTTGGCTAATTTTGGCTAAAACACATATATAAACATTACATCTCTAATTACAGCAGCAATTACAACCCTATACTACTGTTAGAAGTCATCTGATCCTAACAATAAACAACAGTAGCTGCTGTGTACTGCATCCATGGAGAATCATCTTCTTGGCTAATTTTGAATGATGTTAGGACATCATGTTGGACATAACATCACCATATAACAACAACTCCAGACAGCACATCAGGACCTAAGAACAAGATAGTCCTGAAGTATTGGTGCACATGAGGAAGAAGATATCTGACATTCCCTCTCAATCACACATTTCTTTTTCCTTCCAGGTCAAACCCAGAACAAATGTAGAAGACTCCTCCAGAAAAGAAATGTTTGTCTATTCATCAAAGACCAATGGTGGCATAAGATAATTCTGCACACCTTCATTGATCAGACACTGGGTTTAATCCGTGGCATAAGATGAAACTTAAGAAGTGCCATGCTGCCAACCCAGGTAACTCAGAACACAAGTCACAACTGTGTTCATAACTCAGGACACAAGTCACAAAGAACTCAACACCAACTCAATGATAGGACATCCTTCGGCAACAGCTGGAACTGCAGACTCCAGACATAACATCTGCGCAAACCATTTAGCCCATCCCTTTCCTTTCTCCCCCTTTTTAGCCACAAATTGGCAAAGGAAGCCCTCACAGAACTAGACCCAAGAAGTGCTCACCCAAACACGAATAAACGCCATAAGACTTGTGAGACAAGAACACTCACTGGCTGAAGGAGAACAGAATAACCCCTATAAATAGCTTACCAGTAACTTAGAAATTAATGAGCCTTGAATATGTCAATGTTCTTGGTCAAAGAAACGCTATTTTAGGTATCAAAAACTGCATTCAAATTCAATGTCTACCTTCAAAAACTGCCTTGACTGCCTTAAATATTTCTCAACTGAATCTTACCATAAATTAGGCCAATAACGCTCCATGCATAGGCAGAGACACGTGTTTCGCCTTATCCTTGCACTACCGACCAGAAAAATTCCTTGTTTGGCTCAAGAGAAACATGTCCTGTATCATGTTCTGACATTTTACCAAGACAGTTTGTCTGCTTGCTCATCAACCCAAGACTCCACAAACACATCTTCTTATCTAATGGATACTGAGACGACTTCTCACAATCCCTTCTAGATTCCTTCAATAAAGTCACCCATATACACCAATTTTGCTTTTCAGACCTCTCCTGCATAGACACTATCTTCACACAACTATGATATGTCCCATCAAGATGTTTGACATCACACTGCACAAACTTAAACAGCCCACAGGCTACTTGCAGTAATAGGCTTATAGACAACAGCCTCAACAATAAATGCTCTTTATGCTATCACAAAGATATTGCCACAATCTGGTATATGTTGAGCAAGACCTTACCATGTTGATTTTGGATACATGGTCTGCCAATTCCAATAAACACAAGACCACTTGATTCCATAACAGATGTCTTGCAACACAAGATAAGGACTGCCACCACCTTTTACTTGTATTAGAAGGAACCTCCTTATCTTCAGCCATTTTGATCAGATTGCACCACTGGCAACAACCTTCTGCCCTTACATTCATAACACCCTAATTGAGTCTTCAACATGAGAGTAGTCATGTATTATCAGAACTACTTACCATCAAGATCAGAATCTACCCATTCTAATCCACATTATGTCAACACTGCCACTTCAGACGATAATGCTGCTTCTTCCAACTCTACAAACTACAATGTTGCAACAGTATGTAGGACATAAGCATAAGACAAAGGAACACACCACTTGCTCACAACCAGCACCAGCAGCTATACCGAAAGCAAACTAAAGGGAATCACATCAGACAACTAGACAGGACCTAGTCTCATTATTTTAGTTACAAAAAGACAACCTCTACTAAGGCACCAAACACGAAGCTCTGACATCTAATGTGACATGGTTAAAAACAGATTCCCAAGAAAACAAGTTTCCAACCCAACGACCACTTTGACTGGTCAGGCGATACAAACAAGGACTCTTATGCAGTATAAAAACAAGCCTCCTCGCTCCTAACCGCATATCACAGATAGAACCATGAGTCAATCTAACAAGGATGCAAAAAGGAGTCACATGCAAGAAGTCAGGAACCCAGATCCACAGAGGTTGAAGAACTAAACATTGTCCACAACTGGTACAACTTCAGGAGCAAAGAGAACAAGAAAGACATTAGAGACACGGATGAAGACCATCAAGAAAAACCAAGTGCAACTTCAAGCTTCTGATGATGAATGGGATGAAGATTGGAAAACTTTTCTTGATTCGGGGTGTTGGGATAATATTTAGTCTCTTTGTTTGTTGTTTTTACTACTCTTGCAAGCTTTCATAAATGCAATAAAATTATGTTTTAATTCTGTTCCATATATACTAAACAAATGCAATAAGGAACACAACTGCACAAGACACTAAATCCTCATGTATGCAACTTCCCAAAGATAAGTGCCAACACCAAAAACTACAGTAATATCAATCACACGTCCAGCTGCACAAAATTGTAACAATCTCCCCCTATCAAGGATAACATGTGCTTCTTCGCATCTTTATGTCTTCAAGAGCTCACTCTTTGTTCAATTCACAAGTTGAACTCAATCATGACTTGTACCAATACTCACATGATCCCAAGCTGATCAACTTTTCTCTATCTAAGACCACCAGAACTCCTATGAATGGAGAACATGAGACTCATCTTGGTTTCCAAAACTCACACCTTGCCACCTCTGAATCTTCAGAACATAAGAAGGTCACTTCCGTCAGTAGAAAGCCAGAGATAACTGCCACTTATCCTCGACCTTCACAACCAGAGCAAACACCATGCTCCAAACCACTAATCCAAGCTGTAACCATCAAGATGTGATGTCTTCATATCTTACAGCCTTAAAACCAACAACTGTCTGACTAGAGATGTTGGATGTCATCAACATTCCACAATCTATCTGCCTCTCATAATCCAAACTCATCCCAGACAATTTGGATAATACTTCATAGTCACCAATCAACCCCACCAGTTGATTCAACTCCACGATGCTTAACCCTTGAAAATACTTCCAAACAGCCACAAAAAGTAAATTCTCAACACTTCTGCAGTCCTGTATTTCAACCTCAGACACATACATAGTCTCCCGTCAATGTATATGTTCATTGGTTGAATGCACAACATTATCCATAGCAGACAAATACTCAACTATTGTCATGCAAGATACAACATTTTATCTGGTCTGACATCCTTTTCCTGCAGACTTGAGGCACTAGTTGATCCCTCTTTTGCTAATCCACACCACTGATCACTTTAGATTAGGTAAGTGGCTTGACCTTAGACTTCACCGTGAACACAAGTAACTTTCTTTGGCTAAGAAAGCAAAAAAAACTGAAATGACATTTCAACATCAGTTATGACATGTCCCTTAATCAAAGAGTAATAACTGCCATCCTTCTATAGACAATCTGCAACTTTGAATCCTTCAAGGCACAAAACAGAATGAGCCCAATTGACCACCGACTGAATTACCCTGCTACTGCACACAAACTCTTGGAAGCAACTCAAAAGTTGTTCAACTTCATAGCTTCAGTGATCCTTCAAAACAGCTACAGTCTAATAGGTATTTGACTTAGCATTTACTAAAAAAAAACTGCTAATGTGAAGCACAATGTTAAGACATTAGAATTGACATATTAAGCTCAGCTTCTTTCAAATAAGCTTAAGAGATGACTGATCAAGATCTTCACTCCCGCATGAAAGATTTGACAGGGATACTCTTATGCTTAGGCTCTACCCTCTTCTTTTACCATAAGGAATCACTGTTCCAGACAGATTGATCTTCAATGTTTGATTTGAACTGAAACATCCATGTCATAAGATCCATTCACCTTTTGAACACTCAATCCTCAAGTATCTTTGAAGCTGTCCTGCAGAGAGTATCCTGCTGAGGAGACCAAACCCTAATGGTTTTCCAAGACAATCATTCAGAGATACAAAAATAAACCAGGGTACCATGCAGCGGAACTACTCCTCAACAACCTTCAGGCACTATCCAAAAATCCTTGCACACCACGTGCCAACAATATTCTATCATGAATAGTCCATCCTTCACTCAAAGGGATCACACAAGCAACTATATGAACTGACCAAGTCCATAACACAGCAAAAATATCTTCCTTGCTCATGAACCAAAAAGTATCTTCCCTAGATCTCATCCAGAACGAGACAGGATGCCTGCTCTGATACCAATTGAAATTCCGGTACAGATGTGTGATGTCTCATGCAATGTCACAACATTGCAATCTACTGTATGAACAAGGCAAAAATAGTAACAGTAACGCATAAACCACAATGATTGTTCACCCAGTTCGGCCTAACTACCTACGTCTGGGGGCATACCAAGCCAGGAAGGAAGTCCACTATTAGTAGTATCAAATTACAGACTCAACAGATACCTAATTCAATCACTACCCAATGACCCTTCTATCTAAGTCCTCCCTAGATAAGATACTCCATCTCACTTCCAATCATCGCAATGATGTCTCGCAGCCAACTTCACCGCCACTGCATCAACAGCTTGATTACCAACAATTTTACAAACACAAAAAACTAGAAGTCACACTTCCATGACACATCTTGGAGTTGCTTCTAAGCTTCCTCCAAGAATAATACAATACTCATTTCCTACAGGTTTCTGAGTAATACCACAGTGACCATCTCACAACCCGAGTGGTTCACTTAGACAAAGCCCTAATGATCTACATCTTGGACCCGTACCCTATCTTAGGTTACAAGCATTCTATTTATAATATAATCCCAACTGGATTTGGGCCTTCAAATCATATCATATCTTCTGTAACAAATCTGCAACAGATCTTGCTTCTAAATAGATCTTCAATCAAGTCTTTAATTAAATCTTCAATAATTAACTCTAAATATTCTCCATATCTTTATGCTTTAAATTCGCAACAAACTAATCTTCTTCATAACTGATTGCACCAAGAAATTCGCATCCAATCTAACTGACAGATCTCCTTAAATCAACATAATCAGCGCAACCCTAAAAACATTACAGCCTGATGTTTTAATGTTCTGGTATAGTGATGTTAAGACATCGCATGTGACATCACTCTTCAACACTTTAACTCTTCAACAAGACAGAATGTTAGCCAAAACATAACAATACTGTTAGAAGCTCATGTTGCAACATCAACCATGACATCAACGTTGTTTTAACAAAATTTCAGCCAATTACAAGAACTTACATGTTTCATGACATGATACACAAGGAAATTGAGGTATATGTCGATGACATGATTCACAAATCTAGAACAGAGGAGGAGCATGTGACCCACCTGTCAAAACTATTCAACCGGTTGAGAAAGTACAAACTCCACTTGAATCCCAACAAGTGCACCTTCGGTGTCCGTTCAGGGAAACTTTTAGGGTTCATCGTCAGGCAGAAAGGGATTGAGGTTGATCCTGACAAGGTCAAGGCCATTCAAGAAATGCCTTCTCCAAAAACTGAAAAGCAAGTTAGGGGATTCCTGGGACGTTTGAATTACAGCTCCAGGTTCATATTCCTTATGACCGCGACATGTACGCCGATCTTCAAATTACTAAAAAAGAACCAGGACTGCATTTGGACAGAAGATTACCAAACCGCCTTTGACAGTATTAAGGAATACCTGTTGAATCCGCTGATTCTATCACCTCCAGTGGAAGGAAGACCACTGATCATTTACCTAACAGTCTTAGAAGACTCCATGGGCTGTGTACTTGGCCAACAAGACGAAACCAAAAGGAAAGAGTCTGCCATATACTATTTGAGCAAGAAATTTACCTACTGCGAGACTCGGTACACTATGCTTGAGAAAACTTGTTGTGCTTTGGCTTGGGCAGCCAAACGTCTTCGCCAGTACATGATTCTTCACACTACTTGGTTAATCTCAGAAATGGATCCAATCAAGTATATCTTTGAGAAACCTGCTCTCACAGGAAGGATTGCCGTTAAAGGATGTATATGGTGACTCAGCCCTGGTTATCAATCAGATCAAAGGAGATTGGAACACATACCAATCTGGATTGATTCCTTACAAAGACTATGCGAGAAGGTTGTTACCTTTCTTCAACAGAGTCGAGTTTCATCACATCCCTCGTGATGAGAATCACATGGCTGATGCATTAGCCACTCTCTCTTCCATGATTAGTGTAGGTCAATGGAACGACTTACCTAAAATTGACATAATGCGCCTTGAACGGTACACTTACATCTTCACGATCGAAGCAGTCATAGACGACAAACCTTGGTATTACGATATCAAATGCTTCCTTCAGAAATAGGAGTACCCACCTGGGGCATCCAGAAAAAATAGAAAAACCCTCAGAAGACTGGCTGGCAGCTTATTCTTGAGCGGTGATACACTTTATAAGAGAAACTTTGACATGGTCTTGCTCCGATGCGTAGACAGACCAGAAGCAAACATGTTGATAAAATAAATTCACGAAGGATCCTTTGGCACTCATTCTAATGGACACACAATGGCGAGAAAAATTCTGAGAGCAAGGTACTACTGGTTGACCATGGAATCCGACTGCTATAAGTACATAAGGAAGTGTCACAAGTGTCAAATATACGCTGACAAAGTCCATGTACCGCCAACGTGTCTCAAAGTTCTCTCTTCCCCATGGCCTTTTTCCATATGGGGAATCGACATGATTGGCATGATTGAACCCAAAACTTTGAATGGACATCAGTTCATCCTGGTAGCCATTGATTACTTCACCAAGTGGGTCGAAGCAGCGTCGTACGCTAATGTAACGCGACAAGTGGTGGTCCGATTTATCAAAAACAATATCATATGCCGTTATGGTGTTCCAAGCCAGATCATTACTGATAATGGATCTAACTTGAACAATAAGATGATGAAAGAGTTGTACGCAGAGTTCAAGATCGAACACCATAACTCATCTCCCTACCGACCCAAGATGAACAGAGCGGTAGAAGCGGCTAACAAGAACATCAAGAAGAGTTCAAAAGATGGTTGTAACCTACAAAGACTGGCACAAAATTCGGCCTTTTCTCTTCGCGGTTATCGAACATCTGTCCGCACTTCAACAGGGGTAACCCCTTTCTCTCTAGTATATGGCATGGAAGCAGTGCTCCCCATAGAAGTAGAGATCCCAATAATCTGGGTATTAATGGAAGCTAAGCTTATATAAGCTGAATGGTGTCAAAGCCGACACGACAAACTGAATTTGATCGAAGAAAAATGAATAACGACACTATGATGTGGTCAGTTATATCAGCAAAGGATGAAGAAGGCGTTTGAAAAAAATGTCTGACCTCGCGTGTTCAGGAAAGGAGACCTTGTGCTCAAGAAGATACAATCATTTCTCACTGATTCTCGAGGAAAATGGACCCCGAACTATGACGGCCCCTCTGTGGTGAAGAAAGCTTTCTCAGGCGGTGCCTTGAGACTTGCAACCATGGATGGATAGGAATTTTCCTACCCCACGAATGTTGATGTAGTCAATAAATACTTCGCCTAAACTAAAAAAAAAACATCCCGGTGGGTTGGAAATCTCAAAGTACAATCCAGGCAAAAGTTAGGGATAATGGCAAGTAACTACGTCCAACAGAGGCAAGTCCCTCAGCAGCAGTTACGTCGTCCATCAGAAAGACTCCAGTCAAGATCATCTTCGACAGAAGCTCAGGATGTCCCGAATTCAAAGTTGGTAGAAGGATAGTGGTCGTCATGTTTCAATGTAGCCCTTTTCCCTTAAAATTACCATTTTCTAAACTTTGTAAATACTATATGGAATCACGCGTTTGTGCTTTTGTTTGCAATTCTTATTTGTTTTAGCTTTACAGAACGACGTTTTAACATGGTCGACGATTATTGAAATAAAACAAAAATGAATTTACTGGTAAAACTTTTCCTGCTTTTAAAATAAAGTTGACAATTTCTTTTGACTGTTGAACATCGAAAGAACATCAATCGCTTCTCTAGAATTAAGCGAGCTTCAAAGTGCATAATCAAAGTACTCCTTCTAAACCAGTGTGCCTGAATGAAGGATCAGATATGTGAGATGCGAATACTCCATCTGACATCCTCGGACGAGTTCTCATCTCCTAAGCCCGACCAACGGTTGTTCCCTATAGGGACTATCTCTCCTAAGCAAGGTAGAATTGCTATTTTGAACCCAGTGGTACCTCTTCGTCCCCCGCAGTGGCCGAGTATCCAGTCGGGTTCATCTATTAGTCTGTGTGTCGCGTCAATTTTGTCAGCATAGACATACATACATCATGCATTATTTATTTGCATTTGCATTCATATTGCATCACTATCACTTTAGTCGGTCTTATCCCCTAGTGATAATAGTCCTCTCAATCGAGTTGTCAGTTCTTTCCTCGTCAGGAAATGTCGTGTCTGAACAATCTCTCCTCCAGTTTATTTCTGGATTGGAGACGGCCTTTGACCACTTTGATAACTTGAACCTCTGAAAGGCTAGAGAACCTTCAGCCAACATCACTCTTCGCCATTGAAGATGATGTCTTCGCTTTCCAGGATTAAGGAAAATCCTCAAAGAAAGCCTCTCAACCAGAGATTCGGCAATGCAACCGTTTTTCTCCAAAAATCCACTGATGAAAAGGTCATCAACACCTTAAAATTGGATCACATCATATGGAATTTCTCCGAAAAGATCTCAGAGAAAAGTATGATGTAATATCCTCAAACGAAAGCAGTCTCTCAAGAAGACTCATTTTCCCTAGTAGAGTCGACAAATGGTGTCTCAAATAGAGAAGTTTGTGCTTCTCTACAATCAAAACTTTTTCCATCAAATGGCATCTCCCCAGGAAAATTCGGCGAGAAGTTTGAGGAGAACCACTACAAATAGCGTCCCTTGTGTAGCGAGCGATTTTGGACGCGGTTCTTAAGCGCTGGTCGCTCTCTGCGGTTTGAGCTTAAACTACAGGTCGATTCATTTTTTATCCTATTGTGAGCTGATGAAGGAAGGGAAATAGATGTCTCCAATTAACCCTGCTTTGCATACTGAGTTTAAATAGCGGTCTGTTAGGTTACGAATGCTATCAATGTGGGGGGCCTTTGTACTGGTTATTTGTATTTTTGCCAATACAGTTTCTTTCTTTTTATCTAGACAGAAGGTTTCTGGCGGGGAACAAGGATTAGGATGTTAGGACTGATGCTTTTTGATGTGATAGTATGGGATTTGGGTTTTTTTGTTTAGTGTGCTCGCTAAGATTTTTCTTTCAATCTTATGCCTACGTATTCCCGTTTACCGAAACAGGGAAATCAGAGCGTTCGTAGTTCCTCCTATTCTATGGGAGGAAATGGGTGTTTTGGTGTCTTGTTCAAAGCCCAAGACATGAAGCGAAAGGTGATTTGTATCTTGTTCAAAGCCCAAGATATGAAGCTGAAAAGTCTATTTGTATCTTGTTCAAAGCCCAAGATATGAAGCTAAAAGGTCTCAACTTTAGAGAGAATTTGTCATCTCTAAAGAAGGGTTTGTCTGTCACAACTGTTGGGTGACTGGTTATAAAGGAGAATTACTTTAACCGGGATTTATGAATCCGGCAATGCCATAATTTCCTTTATAGGAATTTTAACCTGAAGGAGAAGACTTTAACTCAGTGTAGAGCAATGCTATCTTTCCTTAGGAATTTCTCATGCTAAAAGAGGGACAGTGGCATGGATATAGATGATCCAGAGGCTTGCCGCTTACAGCGATTAGATGAAAGGGAAGGAGTTGTTGATGTTTGTATACTGTGAACGAGGCACAACTTTGATGCTAAAAGGTTAATTGGATTAACCAGTGGTTTTCTTATATAAAGCCTAAGAAGAGGCTAATATGTGTCTCGTACAAAGCCCGAGAGAGAGGCTAAAAGGTTTTTGACTCAACGAGGGAATCTTTTGGTATCTCGTATAAAGCCCGAGATGGAGGCTAAAATTTGTTTGGCTCAGTAAGAACCTTTTTGTATCTTGTATAAAGCCCGAGATGGAGGCTAAAGGGTGATTGACTCAACGAGGGAGTCCCTTATGTGTCTCGTACAAAGCCCGAGAGAGAGGCTAAACGTTGTTCGACTCCGCCGGGGAGAATCATTGTACAAAGCCTAAGAGGAGGTTGTGGTTACTGTTTCAGTTAAGTGACAGGTCCAGTATACTGATTTTAAAAGAGAAAATCAGTTCTTATATGAGCAATGATGTACTCAAGGATTTGATCCAAGGATCCAGGTTATTCCTGTTCTTTAAGGAATCGAGAAATCTGAAGGGTATTGAGACTGTCCGAGTCTACGGGTTTCCTTCCTATTTAACGAAGGGGTCACTTGAGAATGTCTTTGAGACTCAAGGAGATTAGAATGTCCAAGTCTAGAGTATCCTCTTTTATACCATGCTTTGAGAAACAGTAGTAGACTCTATGAAAGGACTGTTCTATGAAGGTGACTAAGTTCTGTTCCTATACCTCTAGGAGGTCGTCGGGACAATTTGTACGAAGCCCAAGAGGAGGCTGGAAACTTTTAAGAAGCCGATCGGTCCTTGTACGATGCCCAAGAGAAGGCTATCATTCCCGGAGGAAGAGATCATTATACGAAGCCTAAGAGGAGGCTGTGAATACTTCTAAGAAGCCGTAGGGTCCTTGTACTAAGCCCAAGAGGAGGCGGGGTTGCTTTTAAGAAGCCTGTGGGTCCTTGTATGATTCCCAAGAGGAGGCCGATGCTTTTAAGAAGCCCGTGTGTCCCCAAACCCCGAGAAATTCAAGGCAAGCTATTCACAAGGAATAGATCAAGTCAGGAAAGTTCGAGAATTTGGAAGAAACTCAAAGATGCCATTCACGGAGAATACATTCATATATGGGAATAGAGTTTCTTGACAATTCCTAATGAAGACTGTATCTGGTGATCCTATTGGGGATCTAGTTGTCTATTTCTACGAATAAACGAAACGGCGTCACCTAGTTCTAGACGTAGTTTCCGGGGAAACTCGAAATATCTATACTATTATTACACAGTTGATATGAGTTTATGAAAGAAGACTTACAGTGAAACATCCCCACAATACAGTTATATGTATATGAAAGCGGTAAATGAAAGCAATAACCACTTACTCGGTTGTAGAGCTTCCATGCTGTTTGGTTAGTTGTTCAACAAAGAAAGACTGGAAAAAATAGTATATTCAAAATCAAAGGAGAAAGTGCTTTGAGAAAGAAAGATTTGGGGCTTACAGCTCAAGGAGAGGCCCAAGGTTTTATCAGTGAGCACTGTTTGAATTTGTACAGAGGGACTTATACAAGTGACTGAGGCCCAAAAATTGTTTTTTGTACAAAGGGGTGGGTCTTACACTCTCTCAAGAGGCCCAAAAAATTTTAAAAAAGGAAATGGGTCTTACTACTCGAGGGTAGGCCCAGATGATTTTTCCGTTTAAAAATGGCGATCGCGCCGAGGTTTTCTTTTAACGCGGAGGGACTTATACAATAAGTGAGGCCCAAAATGTTTGGTTAAAAGGGGGTTGGATCTTACACTCTATTAGAGGCCCAAATTTTTTGAATGGGTCTTATAGCTCGAGGAGAGGCCCAAAAGGTTATTTTTCAAAAGGCGACGATCGCGTCGTTTGTTTTTGACGGTATCGGGACTTATACAATGCACTGAGGCCCACAAAATGATTTGGTCAAAAAAGGATTGGGTCTTACACTCTATTAGAGGCCCAAAGTGTTTTGAAAATGATTTATGAGGGTTGAATTAATCCAAAACCCTAATTTGTTTTCAAAAATGTATTTAATTGAATAAAAATTCAATTAAAATGATCAAAATTGTTTAACATGTGAAAAACAAATTGTGATCTTGGATTAATGCTTCAAAAATTAAGTATTGACCTAAAAAATAATTAGAAAGCATTAAAAGTTGCAAAATCAATGTGGAAAAAATATTTAAAATGTCAAAAACAATTAAAATATTAATTCTTTGCAAAAATATCAATTATATGAAATAAATAATATTTTTGGGATTTTTTTGGAAAATAAAATATTTTAACATTTTTTTGAATTATTAAAAAAAGAATCAACTCAAAATCATTAAAACTCAGAGAGAAATTAATTTTTGAATCAATTAAACAAAAATCACAAAATTCAAATATTTGAAAATTCAAAAAAGGCGCCAAGAACACCCAAGAACACGCGCGTATTCTGGGTTTCTCAGATTTGCGTTTTCCATTCAATCTCACTGAATACTTGATTATATCATGCAATCCACATACTAATCAACTCGTTTCAACCTCA
Source organism: Lathyrus tuberosus (assembly GCA_022829125.1). Taxonomy (NCBI): domain Eukaryota; kingdom Viridiplantae; phylum Streptophyta; class Magnoliopsida; order Fabales; family Fabaceae; genus Lathyrus; species Lathyrus tuberosus. The sequence goes on from JALAZF010000676.1 coordinate 1,168,474, forward strand.
CGATCATGTCTATAACACTTAATTTCATTTAAATTAAACATAAAACATGAAATCACGAAGAAACCTCAAGAACCCTAATTTCTGCATGAAGGCTAGGATTTTTGATACACGATTTAAACAATGCAATTAATTGAGGGAAACCATTCCATGCATGATTATGAACATATGGCCAAATTATTGTGCAGCAAAAATTGTGTGGATCATAGAGTTAGAAGAGCTCATGCTTACCACTTGCATCTGGTGATCGTGATTTGTGTAAGAGGTGTTACAGTTGTGTTGTGATGATCTGAACAGCTTCCCTAGATGCTATGGAGTGTGTTTGAATGCTTGGACTTGATGGAAATTGGCTGGATCACTTCATGGCATCTCAACTGCACTTTGGTTAAAACCTTGAGCAATTGACTGGTGATTCTGAGAAATCAATGTTCCAGTTGTTGTTTAAGTGTTTGATCAGCTCATATGTGATGTATATAAGGTGTGTGAGTGATTGGTTTGATTGGAAAAACTCTCAAACTCAAAACCCGATAGCTACCTTACTAAGAAAGGCATTTTTGCCAAGAGAAAGAGATTTTGAGGAAAGCATCTGTTAGATGGCTTTGGTGTACTCAAACTGATCACAATTGAGCTCTAATTATAGTAGAGCAAGTTTGTTTTGCAAGGAATAGTGAATGGCAACTGGTAAGTAGGTTTGGCCAATGTTGGCCAATGGAAATCTAAGTCTCCTCTAGCCATTGACTAGAGGTTAGGGCACAGAGCTTTGGTTCCCTTGGTCTTGGATAAGTCTTGACTGATTTCAGATGAGAATGGCTCAGTCCATGCCACCTTGATGCTTCCATTGAATGCTTCAATCCAAATTTGGAGTCTTGTCCCTATTTTGGCCATTCTAGGTTCAACATGCTATTTCTTGTTCCATGGACTTTGGAGGCTTGGCTCAGTGATTGTCCCCTTTAGATTCAATCCTTAGATGTGTCCAAGTGGATAGGAGCATTTGAATTTGGCTGATTTTGGCAAATCGAGCAAAGTTGCAATTTCTGCCTTGCCTTTGACAGATTTCAGCAAGGCAACTTTCCAATGTCATAACTCATGGTGTAAGTTGAATTTGGTAGTGCTCTTGACCATTTTGGAAAGCCCTTACATGATACAACAACTGTTTGAACATATTTGGTTTTGATCTATTTTGAATCCAAGTGAAAAATCCCTCTACATTTGGCAAAAAGTGAAGGCAGATTCTGACTTAGTGAAAATTTCACTAAGTGTTGGAAAAAGTGACATTTTCACTTTTCAGCCATTTTGATCACTCCCTAACTCAAAATCCTTAATGAATTGGACTTAGGTATAGTTGAAGTTTTTTTAGAGGGTAATGAGGGCTACAAATCCATCTTTGGATGAAAAAAAATGGCTTTGTGGTTTAGGAGTTATGATCCTCCAAAGTTGGTGCCCTTGTCACTTTATTTTTAACTTAGAAAATTTTCTAAGTTTTTATGGTTACCCCTTTTACAAGTTATCCCACTTTTCTTGAATTTTCTTGATGAATGATGATTCAAATCATACATTAACATCATTTTAGGGTTAAAAATCCATTTTGGTGAAAAATCTCAAAAAGTCAAAGTTGACTTTTGTGCACAGTTGACTTTTTATCAGATGAATTCCAAACTGTGCAATTCTTTAGGAAATCATGTCCTTGACCTAAATCAAACTTGATGGACATGTTCCATGGGTGTCATAGGGTATATTGATGCATGTCATAGGGCTTGGGAGCATGTCCTGGTCAAAAGTCAAAGTTACAGTTGACTTTTCCCTTAAAACCCTAGCTGTGGTGCAGATGAAATTAAGACTTGTTGCTCAAGCTTCTTGGATTAATACATTGTTCCAAATGGATCAATATAGTTCATTAGAGACCCTCAAACCCTCTCTTGAGATCTTGGCTCATGATTTGTCCCAAATGTCAACTTAGGGGTGAATTAGGTCAAGAACCCTAATTCCTGATTTTTTATAAATGCATCTCCTGAGGCAAAATTGACTTGATGATTGGGTCCATGAGGTCCCATGGAGTATATTAGGTTATGTTTTGGATCATTGGCTTGTGCCCAGATGAAAATTTTCCATCTGGAGGCCCTGGTCGACCAAAACCCTAATTTGGTGACACTGTCGATCTTGAGACTTGATCCACCTAGAAGGGAGCATCCTTGTGCTTGATCATTGAAATGGGAGTCCTTTTTGATCCTTTGTGTATGTTTGAAAGGTTTAGACAAGTTGAATATCATGTCATTCCTTGATTGATCCTTTGTCTAAGGCTCTGAGAGGGCTTAAAATCCTAATTTTGATTGTAGTGGATGCTCACCCATCTTTGGGGAGACTGATGAAGTATGATGGTTCCTCCATATTGTGATGATGATTTTCACAATGATGGGAAATCTTAGTGGTCAAAATTTGGGGTATGACACCTTGTCAATAAAGTTTATTGACAAAAGAAACCAAGACCAGATCCTTGGTAGAAAACAGGATCGAGGGGAAGTTTATTTTAGAAATTGAGACCAGATCCTTGGTAGGAAACCAGGATCAAGGGGAGGTTTATATCGGAAACTGAGACCAGTTCCTTGGTAGGAAACTAGGATCGAGGGGAAGTATACCTTTTCTAAGCATCATTGCTTAGCAAAAGAAGAAGAGTGGGCAAGCTGCCATTCTTAACCACCATCAAAATTTCAGGTATTCCGATATTTAATCCTCTTGCACCCTGAATGCCCGAATACCTTCGCCATTCACACCTTCGGGTCCAAGAAGATTAAATAGGGGCATCTGTCATACCCCAAATTTTGACCACTAAGATTTTCCATCATTGTGCAAATCATCATCACAATATGGATGAACCATCCACTACAATCAAAATTAGGGTTTCAAGCCCTCTCAGAGATTTTAGACAAAGGATCAATCAAGGAATGACATGATCTTCAACTTGTCTAAACCTCTCAAATATCCAAAATGGATCAGGAGGACTCCCACTTCAAGAATCAAGCACAAGGTTGCAGCATTCTGAGTGGATCAAGCCTCGCGATCGACAGTGTCACCAAATTAGGGTTTTGGTCGACCAGGGCCTCCAGATGGAAATTTTCCTCTGAGCATGAGCCAATGCTTCAAAAACCAATATAAGATGCTCTAAGGGACATCATAAACCCAATCATCAAGCCAATTTTGCCTCAGGGGATGCATTCATAAAAAATAAGGAATTAGGGTTTCATGACCTAATTCACCCCTAAGTTGACTTTTGGGGCAAATCATGAGCCAAGACCTCAAGAGATGATGTGAGGGTCCCTAACAAACCACATTGGTCCATTTGTAACAATGGATTGAGCCAAGAAGCTTGAGCAACAAGTTTCAATTTCATCTGAACCACAATTAGGATTTCGTGGGAAAAGTCAACTGTGCCTTTGACTTTTGGCCAGGACATGCTCCCAAGCCCTAGGACATGATTCAATACATCCTATAACAACTATGAAATCAATCCATCAAGTTTGATTTAGGTCAAGGACTTGATTTCATAAAGGACCGCACAATTTGGAATTCATTTGACAAAAAGTCAACTGTGCACAAAAGTCAAACTTTGACTTTTTGAGATTTTTCACAATTATGGTTTTTTAACCCTAAAATGATGTTAATGTATGATTGGAATCATCATTCATCAAGAAAAATCAAGAAAAGTGGGATAACTTGTAAAAGGGGTAACCATAAAAAACTTAGAAATTTTTCTAAGTTATGGAACAAAGTGGCTAGGGTACCAACTTTGGAGGATCATAACTCCTAAATCACAAGGCCATTTTTTCCCATCCAAAGCTGGATTTGTAGCTCTCATTACCCTCTACAAAAGCTTCAACTACCACTCATTCCAATTCCCCATGGATTTTAAATTATGGAATGATCAAAATCACAAAAAGTGAAAATGTCACTTTTTTCCAACACTTAGTGAAATTTTCACTAAGTCAGAATCTGCCTTCACTTTTTTCCAAATGTATGGGCATTTTTCACTTGGATCCAAAAAGTATCAAAACCAATTATGATCAAACAGTTATTGTATCATATGAGGGCTTTCCAAAATGGCCAAGAACTCCATCAAATTCCACTTGGGCCATGAGATATGACAATGGCAATATGCCTTGCTGAAAACTGCCAAGGCTAGGCAGAATTTTGTACTTTTGCTCGATTTGGAAAAATCAGATAATTCCAAGCCTTGTCATCACTTTGGACACATTTGAGGATCAAATCTAAAGGGGACAAACAATGATCCAAGCCTCCAAAGTCCTTGGAACAAAAAATAGCATGCTAAACCTAGAAATCTCTAAAGAGGGGACAAGACTCCAATTTTGTTTTGGAGCATTCAATGGATGCACCAAGGTGGCATGGACTGAGCCACTTCCAACTGAATTCAGTCAAGACTTATCCAAGACCAAGGGAACCAGCAGCCTGTGCCCTAACTTCTAGTCAATGGCTAGAGGAGACTTAGATTCTCATTGCTCAACATTGGCCAAACCTATGCAGCAGTTGCCATTCACTATTCCTTGCAAAACAAAGTTGCTCTACTATAAATAGAGCTCATTTGTGATCAGTTTGAGTACACCAAAGCCATATAACAGATGCTTTCCTCAAAATCTCCTTCTTCACTCCAAATTTTCCTTCTAAAGCAAGTCACTATCGGGTTTTGAGTTTGAGAGCTATTCCAATCAAACCAATCACACACACACACACACACCTCATAAACATCATATAGAAGTGATCCAAACACTTAAACAACATCTGAAACACTGATTTCTCAGAATCACCAGCTAGCTGCTCAAGGTTTTAACCAAGTTGCAGTTGAGATACCATCTTCAGTTCCAGATCATTTCCATTCATTCCAAGCACCCAGACACACTCCATAACACCTAGGGAAGCTGCCCATAACCTTGGAACCAAGCTGTAATACCTCTAACACAAAACACGATCACCAACTGCAAGAGGTAAGCATGAGCTCTTCTAAATCTATGATCCATGCATTTTTTGCTGCACAATAATTTGGCCATATGTTCATAATCATGCATGGAGTGTTTTCCCTCAATCAATTGCTTTGTTTGAATCGTGTATGGAATTTCTGAACCTTCATGCAGAATCTAGGGTTCTTGAGGTTTCTCTTTGATTTCTTATTCCATGTTAAAAATAAATGAAATTAAAGACCATGGACATGATCGTGAGGTTGAAACGAGTAGATTGATATGTAGATTGCATGATATAATCAAGTATTCAGGGAGATTGGATAGAAAACGCAAATCTGCAGAAACAGAGGAAGGGCACGTGTTCTTGCCATGTTCTTGGCGCCCTTTTTCAAAAATTTGAATATTTGAATTTTGTGATTTTATTTAATTGATTCAAAAATTAATTTCTCTCTGAGTTTTAATGATTATGAGTTGATTCTTTTTTTAATAATTCACAAAAATGTTAAAATATTTTATTTTCTCAAAAAATCCCAAAAATATTATTTATTTCATATACTTGATATTTTTGTAAAGAATTAATATTTTAATTGTTTTTTAACATTTAAAATATTTTTTCCATCTTGATCTTTCAAATTTTAGGGATTTCCAAACATTTTGTAGATCAAAACCTGATTTTTGAAACATTAATCCAAGATCACAATTTGTTTTTCACATGTTTAACAATTCTGATCATTTTAATTGAATTTTTTATTCAATTAAAATACATTTTGAAAACAAATTAGGGTTTTTGATTAATTCAACCCTCATCAAACTTTTTCAAACACTCATGGGCCTCTATTAGAGTGTAAGCCCAAACCCTTTGAAAATCAAAACCATTTTGGGCCTCAGATATTGTATAAGACCCACTGCGTTTTCAAAAATCTCGGTGCGATCGCCATTTTAAATCAAAAATCACCTTGGGCCTCTCCTTGAGCTGTAAGCCCCACCACTTGTACAAAAATAAATCATTGGGCCTCTATTAGAGTGTAAGTCCCAACCCTTCTTTGTAAATAAACCTTTTTGGGCCTCACACATTGTATAAGTCCCTCTGTATATTTACAAACGTTTGGCGCGGTCCTCGCCTTTTCAAAATAACCCTAGGCCTCTCCTTGAGCTATAAGACCCATTTAATTTCTTAAAATAAACCTTTGGGCCTCTAATAGAGTGTAAGACCCAACCCCCTTTTAACCAAAACATTTTGGGGCCTCAGATATTGTATAAGTCCCTCTGCGTTAAAAGAAAAATCTCGGCGCGATAGCCAATTCAAAAACAAATCATTTGGGCCTACCCTCGTGTTATAAGCCCCATTCATTTTCTTTCAACCCGTTTGGGCCTCTTGAGAGAGTGTATGACCCATCGTTTTGTACAGAAAACCTTTTGGGCCTCAGTCACTTGTATAAGTCCCTGTACAAATTCAAAACAACAGTGCAATCACTGATAAAATCTTGGGCTTCTCCTTGAGCTGTAAGCCCCAACAATATTTTCAAAGCACTTTCTCCTTTGATTTTGAATATAATATTGTTGTCAAAGCTTTCTTTGTTGAACAAACTAACCAAACAGCATGGAAGCTCTACAACCGAGTAAGTGTTTACCCGCTTTCATATATATATAATTGTATTATGGGGCTGCTCACTGTAAGTCTTCTTTCACAAACTTTTATATACTTGTCAAAATATCAACTGTGTAATACTAGTATAGTTATTTAGAGTTTTCCCCGGCAACTACGTCGAGCACTAGGTAAAGCTCTGTTGGTCACTCTTAAATACAAACAAAACTAGATCCCCATAGGATTACCAGACACAGTCTTCCCTCCTCTTGGGGTTAAACAATATGGAGACATGAAAGGTAGCATTCTCGGTGAACCCTTTCACAGACTGTCACCCTTAGACATTGTCAAAGAAACTCTACTCCCCAGAGATGATCTTTTCTCTGTGAATGGCATCTCTTGAGTTTCTTCCAAATTCTCAAACTTTCCTGGCTTGATCTATTCTCTGTGAATGGCATGTCTTGAACTTCTCGGGGTTTGGGGACCCACAGGCTTCCTAAAAGCATCCCGCCTCCTCTTGGGCGGTGTACAAGGACCCTTTGGCTTCTTAAAAGCTCTCATGCCTTCTCTTGGGCTTAGTACAAGGACCCAGAGACCTCTACAGGTATAGGAACAGAACCTAGTCATCAATTTGCTAGAGTTGTCTTTCTGAGTCAAGTTTCAGACCAGTTAATGGGTTGAACTTCATCCCTTAATAGACCAGCCTTCTCTTGGACATCATACAAAGATCGTTCACTATCTGAGAATCGATTTCTCAAGACACCAGTAGACTTGGACAGTCTCAATACCCTTTGGATTTCCCGCTTCTTTAATGAACAGGAAGTAACCCTGATCCTCTTATCAATCCCAAAACACAGCCTTGCTGTTAATCAGTCTCTTTATAAGAACTAATTTTCTCTGTTATCCAACACACTGGACCTGTCACTCAACTGAAACAGTTACCAGCATAAACAACCTCCTCTTGGGCTTTGTACAATGATTCTCCCAACACTCTCTTGTTGAGTATAAAAGACTCTCTTGTTGAGTCAAACCTTTAGCCTCCATCTCGGGCTTCGTACGAGATAGAAAACACTCTCTTGTTAAGTATAAAAGATCCTCTTGTTGGGTCAAAACCTCTTTCAGCCTCCATCTCGGGCTTCGTACGAGATACTAAATCACTCTCTTGTTGAGTATAAAAGACTCTTTTGTTGAGTCAATTCCCTTTTAGCCTCTACCTCGGGCTTTGTACGAGGCATCAAATCACTTTCTTGTTGAGTATAAAAGATTCTCTTGTTGAGTCAACCTCTTTTCAGCCTCCTCTTGGGCTTTGTACAATGATTCTCCCCAGTGAAGCTAACCTTTTCAGATTCTCTTGTTGAGTCAATCCTCTTTTAGCCTCTATCTCGGGCTTCGTACGAGATACAAATCACTCTCTTGGTGAGTATAAAAGACTCTCTTGTTGAGTCAAACCCTTTTAGCCTCCGTCTTGGGCTTCATACAAGACACATATAAAAACACCCTCTTGTTGAGTCACCCCTTTTAGCCTCTATCTCGGGCTTCGTACGAGACACAAAAGCATCCTTTTGTTGGGTCAATAGCCTCTTCTTAGGCTTTGTATAAAGAAATCCCCATTTGATTCAATCAACCTTTTAGCATCAAATCATGCTTTGGTCACAGCATACAAACGTCAACAACTCCTCTTTAGAGATGACAAATTCTCTCTAAAGTCAAAACCTTTTAGCTTCACATCTTGGGCTTCGAACAAGATACAAATAGGACCTTCAGCTTCACATCTTGGGCTTTGAACAAGATACAAACTACCTTCAGCTTCACGTCTTGGGCTTTGAGAAAGACACCAAAACAACCTTTTTCCTCTCATAGAATAGGAGGAACTACGATCGCTCTGATTTCCCTGTTTCGTTAAACGGGAATACGTAGGCATAAGATTGAAAAATCTTAGCGAACACACTAATCAAAAACCCAAAATCCCGTATCTTCAAACATTAATCGAAAAGCATCAGTCCTAACATCCTACCAATAATCCCGTCACACCGTGTTCTCAACAAAATAACCTAAGAGAGACCCACGATCTTTGTAGCATTTGTAAACCAACAGTCATCTGTTCAAACTCTGTATCCAAACAGGGTTAATTGGAGACATCTATTTCCCTTCCTTCATCAGGTTCAATAGGATAAAAAATGAATCGAGTTGTAGTACCCTAAAGCGATGGTGCTTCGCAACCACACAAAAAAACTCGCACTACACTAGGAAGGCCATTGATTATGTATCTTACGGTTCTTGAGAACTCAATGGGGTGTGTGCTCGGTCAACACGACGAGTCAGGTAGAAAGTAGCATGCCATCTACTACCTGAGTAAAAAGTTCACTGATTGTGAATCGAGGTACTCAATGATAGAAAAAACATGTTGTGCACTCGCTTGGGTAGCTAAGCGTTTGAGGCAGTATATGTTAAACCACACAACCCTATTGATTTAGAAGATGGATCCAATCAAGTATGTGTTTGAAAAGCATGCGCTTTCTGGAAGAATAGCCCGTTGACAGATGATTCTGACAGAATATGATATTTAGTATGTTTCCCAGAAAGCCATTAAGGGGAGTGTTTTGTTAGAATATCTTGCTGAACAACCAATCGAGGATTATCAACTGATGAAGTTTGAATTTCCAGACGAGCATATCATGTTTCTGAAGACGAAAGACTGTGAAGAGCCTCTAACTGACGAAGGACCCGACATTGGATCCCAATGGAAGCTGGTTTTTGATGGGGCTGTTAACTCATACGGTAATGGAATCGGGGCAATAAATACGACTTCAAAGGGTTCCCACATACCCTTCCCTGCCCGGTTAGCGTTCGTATGCACCAACAACGAGGCGGAGTATGAAGCATGCATAATGGGGTTAGAAGAAGCGATTGATTTGAGAATCAAGAACCTCGATGTTTATGGTGATTCCGCGTTGGTGGTTAATCAGATTACATGAGAATGGGAAACTCGTCAGGCCAATCTGATGCCTTATAACAACTATTCCAGAAGGTTGTTACCTTTCTTTGACAGAATTGATTTCCATCATGTACCCCGGTTGGAGAATTAGATGGCAGATGCGTTGGCAACGTTATCTTCAATGTATCAGGTGAATCGTTGGAATAAAACTCCCTCAATCAGAATCATGCGTCTGGATAAACCCGCTTTCGTGTTTGCAGTTGAGGGGGTATCAGATGGCAAACCTTGGTATCATGATATTAATATTTTTCTGCAGAGTCAAGAGTATCCAAAGGGTGCATCTGCCAAGGATAAGAAAACTCTGAGGAGGTTGGCGGGGAATTTCTTTTTGAATAAAGATGATGTGCTGTACAAGAGGAACTTCGACATGGTCTTGCTACACTGTGTTGATGAACACCAGGCAAACCTGTTAATGGAAGAAGTTCATGAGGGATCTTTCGGCACACATGTCAATGGGCATGCTATGGTTAGAAAATTGTTGAGAGCGGGGTATTACTGGATGACTATGGAGTCTGACTGTTTCAAATACACCCGAAAATGTCACAAATGCCAGATTTATGCAGATAAGGTGCATGTGCTGCCTACTCCTCTAAATGTGTTATCATCACCTTGGCCCTTTGTTATGTGGGGCATTGATATGATTAGAAAGATTGAACCGACTGCTTCCAATGGGCATCGTTTCATTTTGGTTACCATTGATTATTTCACTAAGTGGGTGGAAGCAACCTCGTATGCCAACGTCACCAGACAAGTGGTAGCTCGATTATCAAGAAGGACATCATCTGCTGGTATAGAGTCCCAGAGATAATCATTACTAATAATGGGTCAATTTTGAATAACAAGATGATGAAGGAGCTATGTTAGGGCTTTAAGATTGAACATCACAATTCTTCTCCCTATCGTCTGAAGATAAATGGGGCTGTTGAAGCAGCAAATAAGAACATCAAAAAGATTGTACAGAAACTGGTAGTGACGTATAAAGACTGGCATGAGATGTTGCCTTATGCTTTACACGGTTATCGTACTTCAGTGCGCACATCAAATGGCGCAACTCCTTTCTCACTGGTATATGGTATGGAAACAGTTCTACCATTAGAGGTTGAGATTCCTTCTTTGAGAATTCTGGAAGATGTGAAGCTTGATGAAGCTGAATGGGTGCGTTCCAGATTGAATCATCTGAACCTTATTGAGGAAAAGAGATTGACAGCCATTGCACATGGTCGGTTGTATTCGAGCAGAATGAAGAAAGCCTTTGATCAGAAAGTGCGTCCTCGGTGTTTTCAGGCTGGTGATTTGGTGTTGAAAAGGATCCTTCCTCCTCAAACAGATCACAGGGGCAAATGGACTCCAAACTACAAAGGGCCGTATGTAGTAAAATAGATTTTCTCTGGTGGAGCCTTATTACTCTCAACTATGGATGGCGAAGATTTTACGTCCCCTGTGAACGCAGACGTAGTCAAAAAATACTTTGCATAAAAGAGACCCGCTAGCATAAAAAGAAAGTCCAGGCAAAAAGGGACATCCCGGCGAACCATAAAAAGAAAGGGTTCGGGCAAAAATAAGGGATAAAAAGAAAAGAAAAGAATAAACCCGCAAAGTTGAAAACCTGAAAAGGCAACTTTGGCAAAAATGGGTATCCCGGTGGATTGAAAACCCGAAAAGGGCGATCCAGGCAAAAGTTAGGGATTTGGAAAGCAAGAGGCTACGATCTGCCTTCGATCTGTGAGCACTTTTGATACATAGAAGTTTCGAAGGAAAGGAATCAGTCCAGTCAGTCTCTTCAAAGGTCAGAGCATTTGCGAATAAGAGAGACATATTGGGTCATAGCTGAATTGAATCATGGTGGATATCTGTTCCCCACATTGCCGACATGTGTATTTTCTTTTACTTTTTTGAGCAATTACCTCTTTTCAGGAATTGCTTCCGGATGTAAATGCCTATTTACAGGCCAATTCATTCAATAAAATTTTCATTTTCATTCAAAGAGCTTTCCATGTGTGTTTTTACTTTTACTGTTTTGCTTGTGAAAATGTCCGATATTTTTTATAAACATTGCATGCGAAAATGTTAAGCTTTATGAAGCATATCGGAAAACAGTGGAAATTGCTCAAGTAACAGTCATTGTGATGGTAATCGAGATAGCCATTTTGCATATACTATTGATTTTGTTTGCAGGGCAGCAGGATTTCTCCCCAGTAGAGTTACCCCCCTCAGCGTTGAAATTTCATCATCCTCAGTAGGTTGTTGCTTTCCCCAGCCAGAGTATAGAGGATTATTTCCCCAGCTAGAGTTGTGGTTGATTTATTACCCTCTCAACGAGCAGCAAGAAGTTGATACTTCTGCATCCCCAGCAGGAGATTGATGGAATACCTTCTTTGGACAAAGAGGTTATTTTCCCCACAGAGTCTTGGCACTCATTCTCCTTAGCTAGTCAGGAAGTTTTTTTCTCATCAGCAATGGTATGGTATGATCCCCAACAGATGAGTAAGCTTGATGGTATCCCCTAGCAGAGTTGATGTCGTCAATCACCATTCCCTAAGCAGGTGTGCTAATAGTGGCTGATACTCCCCAGCAGGGTGAAGGTACAGATGTCTCCCAGCCGCATAGTAAGTTCAGTAATATCCTCAAGCAGGTTCGGTATTATTGACTAGTCCCCCAAGCAGAGTTTGATGGTGGTCTTCACAGTGGTTTGTTCAACAGCGGTTGACATACCCAGCAGGTTTTAAGTCCAATTGTTATTGGCATCCTTCATATCCGTGTTTTGAGTTCTGTCTTCGGTAGAAGTCATTGGTAATCTCTAGTGGAGAGAAATTTCTTGGGTTCCATCTTCAATATTCATCTCCAACAGAGTGGAATTTCTCTCGGAGTTTTCATCTCCAGCAGAGTTGGTGATCAGGAAGTTGTTCAGTGAAATCTTCTTCAGCAGGGTCTTTCAATTCAGAGGACAATTTAGTTTGTCATCCCCGGTGGAGTTGCCTTCGTCTTCAGCATTTATTTTGCTGGAGCGCCTCTTTTGCATTTGCATCAACATTTTTGCATGGCATCCTCCTAAACGCGTAGCATTTCCATTTTGTATGGAGCATTACGCCATAGTAAAATTCAAACATATGCATTCGAAGCATAAGCCAGGTTTGATATCTGTTACCAGTTTCTTTCCCCAGCAGAAAGAGATGTAATTCAAGAGATGTTGTTTAACATTACACCGCAATCAATGGATTCATCCTTCTTATAGGTTATTCCTTCCTATACCTCCCTACAGAGTTGTCTGTTTATATTTCTCTTTCCCCAGCGGAGTCATCTTTGTAGATCTATTGATTCTACTTAGTCTTTCTTTGAAAGTCCACCTTCAGTTCGGTATTTCTTTTCGAGTCCACCTTTGGCTTGGTCTCGTATTGTTAAAGTCCACCTCCGGCTTGGCTTTTCTTTTCGAGTTCGCCTTCGGTCATCCTCGTATCCTTTGTTTGAGAGTCAACCTTCGGCATAGCCTTTCTTTGAAAGTCCACCTTCGGCTCGGTCTTTCTTTTCGAGTCCACCCTTGGCTTGGTCTCGTATTGTTGGGTTTGAAAGTCCACCTTCGGCTTGGCCTTTCTTTTCGAGTTCGCCTTCGGTCGTCCTCGTATCCCTTGTTTGAGAGTCTACCTTCGACATACTCTTTCTTTGAAAGTCCACCTTCGGCTCGGTCTTTCTTTTCGAGTCCACCTTTGGCTTGGTCTCGTATTTTGGGTTTGAAAGTCTACTTTCGGCCTAGTCTTTCTTTGAGAGTCCACATTCGGCTTGGTCTTCCTTTTCGAGTTCGCCTTCGGTCGTCCTCGTATCCTTTGTTTGAGAGTCTACCTTCGGCTTAGTCTTTCTTTGAAAGTCCACCTTCGGCTTGGTCTTTCTTTTCGAGTCCACCTTTGGCTTGGTCTCGTATTTTGGTTTTGAAAGTCTACCTTCGGCCTAGTCTTTCTTTGAAAGTCAACCTTCGGTTTGGTCTTTCTTTTCGAGTTTGCCTTCGGTCGTCCTCGTATCCCTTGTTTGGAAGTCTACCTTCGGCTTAGTCTTTCTTTGAAAGTCCACCTTCGGCTTGCCCTTTCTTTTCGAGTTCTCCTTCGGTCGTCCTCGTATCCTTTCTTTTCGAGTTCGCCTTCGGCCGTCCTCATATACTTTCTTTTCGAGTCCGCCTTTAGTCGTCCTTGTATTATTGTTGTTAGAAATTCCACCTTCGGCCGGTCTTTCTTTTCGAGTTCGCCTTCAGCCATCCTCGTGTTGTTCTGTTTGTTAGCCCGCCTTCTGCCGGTCTACCTTTGTTTGAAATTCCTCCTTTGGCTGGTGTTTCATTTCGAGTTCGCCTTCAGCCGTCCTTGTTTTGTTCTGGTTGTTAGCCTGCCTTCGATTGGTCTACCTTTTCGAGTTCCCCTTCGGTCGTCCTCGTATTATCTTGTCCCCCCGCAGAATCCGCCTTCGGTCGGTCTTTCTTTTCGAGTTCGCCTTCGACCGCCCTCGTAATTGCTATATTGCATTACCCCCACAGGTTGCAAATTTCCAGGTTATTTAAGTATTCAAACCCCGTGTATCCTGATTTTCTGAAAGCCGTTGCTAACATACCCTCAGATCCAAGAAGTTTGAATAGGGGCAGCTGTAACACCTCAAAATTTGCCCTCTTGTTTTAGCATTAACTGGCTTATGTTCCATTGCATTCTTGCATTATCATCTTTACATATCATTGGCTCTTAGCATGGGATCAAGGCATCTAAGTCCAATTAAAGGAGTCTTGAGCCTCAATATATCTTAATTGGCCCATTATCTCATCATATGATCAAGCTTGGCAAGAAATTTCAAGTATTCTCCTAACCAGTGCAAAATTAGGATTTTGGGATTCTTGAGTATAACACCCCAATTGGCAAGATCTTTGAGCTTTTGTCATCTCCAAATGGCATATCCCATCTTTGTTTGATAGGATGCACCTCATACTCAGAGGAATTTGGATTTGGAGGATGTGCTGATTCCTTCTAGACTGAGGGAACCAAAATTAGGGTTTGCCATAAAATTAGTTTATTTCTAATTTTTTTGGGCAAGACTTGATTTCATGGTATTCCTCGTGTCCTTAAGTGTCTAAGATTGAAGGATTGTCCATCAATGTGGTTTAGAAGGGCTTCAATTGATCAATTGACTGAAAATCAAGAGAATTGGGGAAAAGTCAACTGTGCAGAGGAAAAAGTCAACTATTGACTTTTTGAGGTCAATTTCATGTTCCTCATCTCAAATATGTTCATTGATGAAGATTTGATCAAGGAATGTCTAGGGTTTCATCAAAAATCAAGAAAGATTCAAAGTTGTCAAATTTAGAAACTTAGGGTTTCCATTTATGGCAAGTTTTGTCAAGTTGAAGGGTCACTTTTGAAGCATTCTTCCTCCATGCTCCAAGCTCCAAATTGAAATTTTATGGAGGCCTATCAAAAGTTCATATTTCAAACTTCAAAAGCATACCCAGAACATCCTCATTGGATTAAAATTGAGAGAGATATGATGGATCAAAGTTGAGACAAATCAAGGCAAAGTGGCAAGTCATGACCAGTCAGCACGCAGTTATTTTCACAAACAGCTGGTGTGCATGTTGTGTCCAAGTTCAAGGGCAAATATCTCATTGATGGAAGCTTCAATTTGAAAAATGTTCAACATCAATATTGTTCCCCTCCATCTCCTCTTCAACTTTGATGTTGACAATTTTTCATCTGATCAACCATGTGAGAGATATATTGGTTCAAACTGGAGACCCATAACTGATTCATCCCATGCACACATGAGCCAGGCACGACCAAGGCAAGTTGGTCAGCCAACCCAGTCATGACCAAGAGATTTTAGGGACATTTTTAAGCATCTTAAGGGATTCAATTGTGTTCATTTTGAACACCAATGTTGTTGTCTTCCATCCTTTCTTTCCATAGCCACCTAGAGCTCCTAATTCCATCCTTTGAGTAAGGAGAAATTGTCCATTAAAGTCACATACATGAACATGGTCGTGTTGGCTGCAAAAATAGAAACAAGTTATATTGTTGTTGTTGCTTTACACGCACATCATACACCAACATTGCCTCAATTGTCCAAACATTTTCTTTCACTCTCAATACACCTCACACACTCTTTACCATAAGTGTGCAAACAAAAGAAAAGTGAGAAACTTGCAGGGCAAGCTGTAAGGTTACTAACTCCACCAATCTAATACGTCATCATCACCATTCAACTTAGTCTTCGCCATAACACTCCATGTTACTCTCTTCACCCTAACAAAACAACACAACCCGAGGTCACTCACTCTCTTTCAAGTCATTTGTTAACCTCACTCACTTAACTAGGGTTCTAACTGTCAACCATGACAGTTAGAGCTTAACCACACATATATAAGGAAGCTTCTACCAGAATTGCAAGGGATTGGATTCATTCTTCACTTTTCTCAAACTTTTCACACTCTCTCTCTCAAACCTTCTGGTACCTTGAATCTCTCTACATTCTTCATCACTATTCTTCATCAAGAAGCATTAATGGAGTAGAGAGCGAAATTTAAGCTGTTACATCAAATTGATTTTCATCTTCTTTACTGAATTACAAGCACAACAAGTTCTTAATAGCCTTTATTTGGATGGTTTTGGGATTAAGCAAGTAAAAGGAGCCTCACCTTTGGTTTTCTTTGATTCAAGACTCCACTATAGTTCAGGTTTTTTTCTACTTTCTTTCTCTGTGTTTTAAGTTATTTTGAACTTGATTTTGCACGATTGGAGCTCAATATGAGCAATGTAACATCTGGCTAGTTGATAGGCACCTTAGGTGCTTAGTTGAAATTTCTAGGGAAAAATGTTTCCCTTCGATTTGATCTGTATGCGTGTTGTTTGTGAATTTTGATGATGGATTCATGATCTACGAGACTTGAGGATTATTTTGGTATATGATTTGTCAATTTCTGGTGACCTGAAAGTTTTGCCACGGTGGAAACTCGAGGGAGAAGATGACCGGAATCTTCTCCGGCCGGTGGTGTTCATTAGCATCAAGAACCCTAGCTCATTTCTCAGTTTATAATGTGACCATTGGATTGTTTTGATCTAATAATCCTAATTGCGCCAACGCATTAATGAGGAGCACCCCATGCACGTGCCTCATTCTGACTCCATTTTGTTTCCGTGTGTCTGTTGCATCATAACATAGCACGTGTATGCATTGTGAACCACTTGATTTGTTTACTTTCATTGATCATCTTGCGTGGACTGATCCTAGGGCTCTCGTTGAGTCAAAATTTGTGACTGAGAGCATGTTATGCGCTGCAGGCTGGCAAGTGGATTGGGCCTTGCATTTTTGATAGCCACACCCCCTCCTTTTGAGCCCAAATGCTTTTATAACTAGCTAATTGCTTTCGTGGCACCCCCTGGCTATTCCTCTTGTTTTTTATTTTCTTTTTATACATGTTTCAAATCATTTTATTAAAAATACTTGTGCATTCTTAAAAATTCCCAAAAAGTTCATGATGCATTCTTAAACATTTAAATAATTTTTCCATATTTTAGTTTCTGATTTTGGATAATTTTACCAGATTTTCCATTTAATTTCTTTTATTTGTGCATCTACTCATGATACATGTTTCATTCTTGAATTGTTTGACACACCTATGATCTGAATTTTCACATGTAAATTGGTACATTGTAGGACATCTTGAGGCACTTTGTGTAATTTTTGTGGATTTTTAAAGGTATTTTTGACCAATGTTTGAATGTCCTATTTGTGTCTAATGTTTGTGTCACTTAGGTGAACATGTGAAGCTTATTTTGGGGTGATCCTTAATGATTTTTAAATTATTCTTTTGAGGCATGTTACCACACTGATTGCACTTTAAGATGCTTGCCTTTTTCAATTTTTCATGTCCTTTTAACATGATCCTTATGAATTCATAAAAGCATGTTTGTTTGTGTGAATGTTAGAGATCATATGTTAGGATTTTGATGGACATTGTGTGCAACCCTCTTTGACAATTGTTGAGACCTTTTGATACATGTTTTGTGAAAATTATAATTCCTTTATCTCATGTTATAGTTCATTGCTTGTTCATCTTTACATGACTTGTATGCCTTTGTTCAAACTTGAATTGTCTTGTGGGTTTGTGTCCTTTCCTTTGCACATTTTTGATGGTTTGTTTTCACAAATGCATGTATGATCTTGTGCATCCATGAAAACATGATTTCACTTCTGTTTGTGGTCATTCTTAACCATGTGACATGACCTCTAATTGCATCTTGCTTGTTTCTAAGTCCATAAACCTTTGCATGCTTGTTTGAACTTGTTTGAACCAAGTTTGTTTCTAATCTTCAATGTGCTTTAACATGACACTTGTGTGGACATTATATGATCATTATTGACTTCTAAATATCATTTCAAATTTCACGTGCTACTGACTTGCATTCATTTACATGTATGTTCATATTGCACTTCCATTCCTTACTTGCATTACAAGTACTCCATTGTTGAACTTAAATGATGTTTGTTCTCACTTCTTCTTTTTGCTTAATCCTTTTCAATGCTTGAATTTATGTTTTGCATGCTATCTTAATGACATCTCAATGCATTAATAAATGTCATCCACTTCTGACTTTAATGTTTACATATGCATTTATTCATGTTCATGATTAATTTGCATTCATCTTGCATAGTTATTACTTAACTTGCATTTGTATGAACTTTTAGTACATAGTTTGACTTTATGTGCTTTCATTTGGCATGCTTACTTTAGTAGGATACCTTGGCATGTACCTACTGACCTTTGAAGCATCCTTAACCCTTAGGACTCTTCCCTTTTGGTTTAACACTTGCTTGCTTCTTAAGTTGTCTTCTTAAGACAACTAGCATTTGTTTGGTTTACTTTTGATACTTGTATTCATTACTTCTAATCATTTGGTACTAACCTTTTATGTAGGGGCAGAGGTAAGATGCTTGAACATGTGGATAGTTATCCATGTTCATCTCTTCTTTCATCTCTCATCTATCTTACTTGTCTTTTCCTTTTTTGAATAGCATGATATAATGCTTGTTTGTGTAGAACTTCTTCACATCCCTTTGGGATCCTAGCTCATCCTTAATTTTTGATTAAGGTGAGGTAGGATAAGTATTAGGTAGTGCTATCCCTCTCTCTTCTTTAGACTTAGGTCGTGCTTAAACCTTGACCTTAGGGCCACCTTTGCATGATAACATTAGGAACAATTAGTTTCCCTTTAGTGTTTTCTTTTCAAGTTGAGTCTTCTCTTCTCATCTCATAACCTTTCTAAAACACTTAATAAAGGTTAACGTGTATTGCGCATGAGCCTTATATATGGGAAGTGAGGTATGGGGAGTCTCCCTTCATTCTTCTAGGGTACTTAGTGTACGTCCTATCGGGGACGATACGCGACGTATTCGTTCCTATGTTGTAGACTTGGGTGCAATGCAAGTTACAAACTAACTTCAATCCATTTCTGTCTAAAAAACACAAAACAAACTTAAACCTTTTTCATCCTTCGGGATCGTTAAGTTTCAAACCCATTTTCAGAAAAGAGCACGTTACTTCCGTCTCGTCACAAACATGCATCGACCCTAACTGTCGGACGCGAGCTTAACGTCGCTCATAAAAAACACTAAGACCTCGTTAGGTCAAACTACGACTGCTCTGATTTCCTCTCTCTAGTTAGATTGAGGATACGTAGGCACGAGACGACGATGTCTTGGCGAGCAACCTCCCCCCTTAGTTCGTGTCCAAACTACGTTGACTCTGACTTTCCCATTGCATGAGGGAATACTTAGGCCTAGGAGTCCAACGATGTGCTACCGAGTCACTTCTTTTTCTTTTCTCCCCCATTTCTTCGTTCTCTTCCGTTCCCGTTCCTTTTCCTTTCCAGTAGTAGTGGAGCTCCAGACGACGACACCCTTTGATCGAGACAACCAGCGGGGATCCCATCGAGTACGATGGACGCGTGGGGTGCTAATACCTTCCCCTCGCGTAACCGAATCCCTTACCCATTTCTCTTGGTCGCGAGACCATGTCTTTTCCCTCTTTCAGGTTTTCTTTGATCGTTTCCTTTCCCTGCGTCGGGATAAATAACGTTCGGTGGCGACTCTGTTTCCACGCCACTTTTGCGTTTGTATTTGGATGAAAATACCGGGAGCGACAGTTAGGTCTGATACTTTTTGATTGATGTATGGAGGTACTGGAATTTGAGTTTTTGATTAGTATGCTCGCTAAGATTTCGCAATCTTATGCCTACGTATTCTCGTTTAACGAAACAGGGAAATCAGAGCGACCGTAGTTCCTCTTATTCTATGGGAGGAAAAAGGTGTTTTGGTGTCTTTTTCAAAGCCCAAGACGTAAAGCTAAAGGTGATTTGTATCTTGTTCAAAGCCCAAGATGTGAAGCTAAAGGTTAGACTGAGAGAGAACTTGTTATCTCTAAAGAGGAATTGTTGATGTTTGTATGCTGTGAGCAAAACACAAATTTGATGCTAAAAGGTTGATTGACTCAACCGGGGATTTCTTTATTCAAAGCCTAAGAGGACGCTAGAAGTTGGAATTTTACGGGGAAAATTTTCTTTCTGTCTTGTATAAAGCCCAAGATTAAGGCTAAAAGGGATTTTGACTCCGTTGGGGAGAATGTATCTTGTATAAAGCCCAAGATAGAGGCTGAAATGGTTTGACTCAACAAGAGAGTACTTTTAGCTGTCCTGTATAAAGCTCAAGACGGAAGCTAAGAAAGGTTGACTCAACAAGAGAGTCTTGAAAAGGTGATTGACTCAACAAGAGAGTCTGAAGGTTGATTGACTCAACAAGAGACTCTTTTATACTCAACAAGAGAGTGATTTACCGTCTCGTACGAAGCCCGAGATTGAGGCTAAAAGGAGATTGACTCAACGGGAGAGTCTTTTATACCCATCAAAAGAGTGTTTTGTTGTCTCGTACGAAGCCCTAGATTGAGGCTAAAAGGAGATTGACTCAACAAGAGAGTCCTTTATACTCAACAAGAGAGTGTTTTTATATGTCTTGTACAAAGCCCAAGACGGAGGCTAAAAGTGGTTGACTCAACAAGAGAGTCTGAAAAGGTTAGCTCTGCTGGGGAGAATCATTTGTACAAAGCCCAAGAGGAGGCTGTCTTACTGCTGAGGATTATTGAGATCCTGAAGCGGGTCCAAGTATGGGGAACTCTCATGAGAGGGACCGGGTTTCTACTGGAGATTGATCCAGAGTGATCGGTGTTTTTTCCTATGTTTGAAAGGAACTTGAAAATGTCTTTGAGACTCAAGAGTTTAGACTATCCAAGTCAAGAGTTTTATCTTTTGTACAATGCCCAAGAGGAGGCACGGGCATTAAGGGATGAGTATCAACCCTAAAATGGCTGGAGGTTTGACGCGGGAAAGACTGCTCTAGCAAAGGATGACTAAGTTCTGTCTTATACCTTTAAGAGGTCGTCAGGGTCCTTGTATTAAGCCCAAGAGAAGGCATGAGAACTTCTAAGAAGTCGAAGGGTCCTCGTACAATGCCCAAGAGGAGGCGGGGATCCTTTTAGGAAGCCTGTGGGTCCCCAAACCAAGAGAAGTTCAAGAAATGCAATTCACAGAGAAGAGATCATTCCAGGAAAGTTCAAGAATTTGGAAGAAACTCAAGAGATGCCATTCACGGAGAAAAGATCATCTCTGGGGAGTTAGAGTTTCTTTGACAATTTCTAAGGGTGACAGTCTGCGAAAAGGTTCACTGAGAATACTGCCTTTCTCTTTGTTCCATATTGTTTAACCCCAAGAGAAGGGAAGACTGTATCTGGAAATCCTATGGGGATCTAGTTTTGTTTGTATTTAAAGACTGACCAACAGGGCTTTACCTAGTTCTAGACGTAGTTGCTGGGGAAAACTCTAAACAACTATACTAGTATTACACAGTGGATATGTGACAAGTATATAAAAGGATGTGAAAGAAGACTTACAGTGAAACAGCCCCACAACACAGTTATATACATATGAAAGCGGTAAATGAAAGCGGATAAACACTTACCCGTTGTAGAGCTTCCATGCTGTTTTGTTAGTTGTTCAACAAAGAAATTAAATAAAGTTTTGATAACAACATATATTTGAATTCAAAATCAAAGGAGAAAGTGCTTTGAAAAGATTGTTGGGGCTTACAGCTCAAGGAGAGGCCCAAGTTTTAACGATGATCGTACCGTTGTTTTGAAAACTGTACAGAGGGACTTATATAATATGTGAGGCCCAAAAAGTTTTAATGTACAAGGGGATGTGTCTTACACTCTATTAGAGGCCCAGAGATTTATTTTTGTATAAGAGATGAGACTTACAACTCAAGGGGAAGCCCAATGTTATTTGTTTGAAAACGGCGATTGCGCCGAGGTTTTTCTTTTAACGCAGAGGGACTTATACAATATCTGAGGCCCAAATCATTTTGGTTAAAAAGGGATTGGGTCTTACACTCTATTAGAGGCCCAAAGAGTTTGAAAATGAATAAAGATGGGTCTTATAGCTCAAGGAGAAGCCCAAAGATTTTTGTAAAAAAGGCGACGATCGTGCCGAACTTTTTGACGGTATTGAGACTTATACAATACACTGAGGCATAAATATTTTGGTTTTCAAAAGGGGTTAGGTCTTACACTCTATTAGAGGCCCATGAGTGTTTGAAAATGATTTGTTTAGGGTGATTAAGATCAAAACCCTAAATTAGTTTGAAAATGTATTTTAATTAAATAAAAATTTAATTAAAATGATCAAAATGATCAAACATGTGTGAAAAATAAGTTGTGATCTTGGATTAATGTTTAAAAAATCATGTTTATATCCACAAAATGATTGGAAACCAATTAAATTTGGAAAAACAAGGAGGAAAAAATATTTTAAATGTTAAAAAACAAATAAAAGATTAATTTTTTTGCAAAAATACCAAGTATATGAAATAAATAATATTTTGGGGAATTTTTGGCAAAATAAAATATTTTAACATTTTTGTGAATTATTAAAAAAGAATCAACTCAAAATCATTAAAACTCAGAGAGAAATTAATTTTTGAATCAATTAAATAAAATCACAAAATTCAAATATTCAAAAAATGGCGCCAAGAACACACCAAGAACACGCGCCACCCCTCTGTTTCTGCAGATTTGCATTTTCTCACCAATCTCACTGAATACTTGATGAAATCACACAATCCACATATCAATCTACTCGTTTTCACCTCACGATCATGTCTATGGTCTTTAATTTCATTTATTTTAAGCATGGAATAAGAAATCAAGACAAAACCTCAAGAACCCTAAAATTTGCATGAAGGTTGAGAATTTTGATACAAGATTCAAACAAAGCAATTAATTGAGGGGAAACATTCTATGCATGATTATGAACATTTGGCAAAAGTATTGTGCGAGGAAATATGCATAGATTAAGAGATGACCAAGTTTATGCTTACCTGAAGGTCGTGACAGCAAGAGCAAAGTGATTTTTGAGTTGGAGGTGTTACAGATGAGTTGTGATGGTCTGAACAGCTTCCCTACACCATATGAAATGTGTTTGAATGCTTGGAGTGATCTGAAATGGACTGGAACAAAGTATGGCACCTCAGCTGCAACTTGGTTAAAACCTTGAGAAATTGGCTAGTGATTTTGTGAAATTGGTGTTCCAGATGTGGTTTAAGTGTTTGGATCACTTCTATATGATGTTTATGAGGTGTGCGCGTGATTGGTTTGGTTGGAATGGCTCTCAAACTCAAAACCCGATAGTGACTTTCTTTGGAAGGCAATTTTGAAGTGAAAGAAGAGATTTTGAGGAAAGCATCAGTTTGATGGCTTTGGTGTACTTAAATTAAGCACAAATGAGCTCTATTTATAGTAGAGTAAGTTTGTTTTGCAAGCAATAGTGAATGGCAACTGCAGCAGATCATTGTCCAATTGCATCACTTTGGAATCTTAAGTCTCCTCTAGCCATTGAGTAGAGGTTAGAGCACAAGCCTTTGGTTCCCTAGTTCAGAGATCATCCTTGACTCATTTAGTTGGAAAATGCTCAGTTCATGCCACCTTGGTGCATCTATTGAATGCTCCAAAACAAAATTGGAGTCTTGTCCCCTTTTTAGGCATTTCTAGGTTTGGCATGCTACTTTTGGTTCTAAAGACTTGGGAGGCTTATGGATCAGTGTTTGTTCCTCCTTGGTTCCCCCCTGAGATGTTCAGATGGATAAACTTGTTTATCATTTGCACAATTTGATCAAATCGAGCAAAATGCACAAATCTGCCTTGCCATGACAGTTGCAGCAAGGCATATTGCCATTGTCATAACTCTTAGCTCAAATGGGATTTGATGGAGTTCTTGGCCATTTTGGAAAGCTCTCATATGATACAACATATGTGTTATAATAGTTTGTTTTGACACTTTTTGGATCTAAGTAAAAAATTCCCTTACATTTTGAAAAAAGTGAAACAGATTCTGACTTAGTGAAAATTTCACTAAGTGTTGGAAAAAGTGGCATTTTCATGTTTTTGTCATTTTGGTCACTCCATAACTAAAAATCCATGAAGAATTGGAGTGAGGTGTAGTTGACACTTTTAAAGTATGCCATGAGATCTACAAATCCATCTTTGGGTCAGCCAAAATGGTTGCTTGGATCTCAAGTTATGATCCTTGGAAGTTGGTACCCTAGCCACTTTGTTCCATAACTTAGAAAATTTCTAAGTTTTTTTATGGTTACCGCTTTTACAAGTTATCCCACTTTTCTTGATTTTTCTTGATGAATGATGATTTCAATCACACATTAACATCATTTTAGGGTTAGGTAACCATAATTGATCAAAAAATCAAAAAGTCAAACTTTGAATTTTGGGCACAATTGACTTTTTATCAGATGAATTCCAAACTATGCGATCCTCTATGAAATCAAGTCCTTGACCTAAATCAAATTTGATGGATTGATTTAATAGGTGTTATAGGGTGTATTGAATCATGTCCCAAGGTTTGGGAGGATGTCCTAGTCAAAAGTCAAAGGCACAACTGACTTTTTCCGTGAAACCCTAACTGTGGTTCTGATGAACTTGAAACTTGTGAATCAAGTTTCTTGAATCTGTCTGTAGCGCGATTTTTGGGGTTTCGAATCACTATCACTTTTGTACTACAGTTCGATTCATTTTTTATCCTGTTGAGCTGATTAAGGAAGGGAAATAGATGTCTCCAATTAACCCTGCTTGCATACTGAGTTTAAACAGGTGACGGTTGGTTTACAGATGCTATTAAAATTGTGGGTCTCTCTTAGGTTATTTTGTTAAAAAAATAGAGTGCCTGGACTATTTGTGAGGTAAGCTGTTAATGTGTTTAGATTTGATGCTTTTGGGTTGATTTGGTGGAGATACTGGGTTTTGGGTTTTGGATTAGTATACTCGCTAAGATTTTTTCAATCTTATGCCTACGATTCCCGTTTGATGAAACAGGGAAATCAGAGCGATCGTAGTTCCTCCTATTCTATGGGAGGAAAAAAACGATTGTTTTGGTGTCTTATTCAAAGCCCAAGACGTGAAGCTAAATGTAGTTTGTATCTTGTTCAAAGCCCAAGATGTGAAGCTGAAGGGTCTATTTGTATCTTGTTCGAAGCCCAAGATGTGAAGCTAAAGGGTTTTGACTTTAGAGAGAATTTGTCATATCTATAGGGGGATATTTGGTCTGTTTGTCTCAACTGTTGGTGACCGATTATAAAGGAGAATTACTTTAACTGGGATATGTGAATCCAGCAATGATATAATTTCCTTTATAAGGGATTTTTAACCTGAAGGAGAAGACTTTAACTCAGTTTAGAGCAATGCCATCTTTCCTTAGGAATTTCTCATGCTAAATGAGGGACAGTGGCGTGGATGTAAATAATCCAGAGGCTTTCCGCTTACAGCAATTAGATGAAGGAAAAAGAGTTGTTGATGTTTGTATACTGTGAGCAAGGCACAGATTTTGATGCTAAAAGGTTGATTGACTCAACCGGTGTTTTCTTTATACAAAGCCTAAGAGGAGGCTATAGACCCAACAAGAGGGTGTTTTTATGTGTCTCATACGAAGCCCGAGGGAGAGGATAAAAGGGGTTGACTCAATAAGAGAGTGCTAACAAGTGACTGACTCAACAAGAGAGCGCGTTTATATGTGTCTTGTATGAAGCCCAAGACGGAGGCTAAAAGGTTTTGACTCCACATGAGGGTCTTTTATACTCAACAAGAGAGTGATTTTGTATCTCGTACGAAGCCCGAGATGGAGGCTGAGAGGGAAGTGACTCAACAAGAGAGTCTTTTATACTCAACAAGAGAGTGATTTTTATCTCGTACGAAGCCCGAGATGGAGGCTAAGAGGTTTGACCCAACAAGAGAGTCTTTTATACTCAACAAGAGAGTGTGAAAAGGTTGGCTCCTCTGGGGAGAATCATTGTACAAAGCCCAAGAGGAGGCTATTGTGCTGGTGACTGTTTCAGTTTAGTGACAGGTCCAGTATGTTGGATAAAAGAGAAAATCAGTTCTTATAAAGGGAACGATTAAAGGTATTGTTGTGCTTTGGAATTGATCAGAGGATCAGGGTTACTTCCTTTTCTTTAAGGAAATGGAAAATCCAAAGGGTATTGAGACTGTCCAAGTCTACTTGTGTTTTGAGAAATCGATTCTCAGGTAGTGAATGATCTTTGTATGATGCCCAAGAGAAGGCTGGTATGTTAAGGGTTGAAGGTCAACCCATTAACAGGTGTGATACTTGACTCAGAAAGACAGCTCTAGCAAATTGATGACTAGGTTCTGTTCCTATACCTGTAGAGGTCTCTAGGTCCTTATACTAAGCCCAAGGGAAGACATGAGAGCTATTAAGAAGCCGAAGGGTCCTTGTACAATGCCCAAGAGGAGGCGAGGATGCTTTTAAGAAGCCTGTGGGTCCCCAAACCCCGAGAAGTTCAAGACATGCCATTCACCGAGAATAGATCAAGCCAGGAAAGTATGAGAATTTGGAAAAAAACTCAAGAGATGCCATTCACGGAGAAAAGATCATCCCTGGGGAGTAAAGTCTCTTTGATGATTTCTAAGAGTGACATTTTGAGAAAGGGTTCACCGAGAATGCTGCCTTTCACGTCTCCATATTGTTTAACCCCAAGAGGAGGGAAGACTGTGTCTGGTAATCCTATGGGGATCTAGTTTTGTTTGTATTTAAGAGTAACCAACAGGGCTTTACCTAGTGCTAGACGTATTTGTCGGGGAAAACTCTAAATAACTATACTAGTATTACACAGTTGATATTTGACAAGTATATAAAAGTTTGTTAAAGAAGACTTACAGTGAGCAGCCCCACAATGCAGTTATATATATGATAGGGGATAAAGAAAGCGGGTAAACACTTACTCGGTTGTAGAGCTTCCATGCTGTTTGGTTAGTTGTTCAACAAAGAAAGCTTTGATAAAGATATTATATTCAAAATCAAAGGAGAAAGTGCTTTGAAAAGGTTGTTGGGGCTTACCGCTCAAGGAGCGGTCCAAGGATTTATCAGTGATTGCACTGTTGTTTGAAATTGTACAGGGACTTATACAAGTGACTGAGGCCCAAAAAGGTTTTCTGTACAAAGGGATGAGTCTAACACTCTCTCAAGAGGCCCAAAGGTGTTTAAAGAAAAAGAATGGGGCTTATAACACGAGGGTAGGCCAAGATGATTTGTTTTTTTGAATTGGCGATCGCGCCGAGATTTCTTTAACATACTGGGTCTTATACAATGCATTGAGGCCCAAAAAGTTTTGGTTAAAAAAAGGGTTGGGTCTTACACTCTATTAGAGGCCCGATGATTTATTTTTGTACAAGTGGTGGGGCTTACAACTCAAGGAGAGGCCCAAATGATTTTGCTAAAAAACGGCGACGATCGCGTCGTTGTTTTTGAAAATACAGTGGGACTTATACAATGACTGAGGCCTAAAAAGTGGTGTATTTACAACGGGGATGGGTCTTACACTCTAATAGAGGCCCATGAGTGTTTGAAAATGATTTGCGAGGGTGAAAATCAAAGAAACCCTAATTTTGTTTTCCTTTAAAAGTAAATATTTAAAGAAAATCACATAAAATGATAAAAATACCAAATGAGTTTGAATAAACCACTTGTGATTTTTGTTTAAGATTTGAAAAAATGAGGTTTTAATCACAAGATGAATTAAACTTATTTGGTTTTGATTTTCAAAGTAAATATTCATTTTTAAATGTTTAAAAACAATTAAAAAGGAATTTATTCACAAAAATACTAATTATATTAAATAACTAATATAAATTTGATTTTTTTGTGGAATAAAATATTTCAACATTTTTTTTTGATTTTTTTACAAAAAGAACCAATAAAAAATAATTAAAATTGAGGGAGTTATTAATTTTTCAAATCATTAAAAATAATAAGAAAAACAATAAAAAGTGGAAAAAATAGCAAAAAGAGGATCTGGGGCGAAGGGGATTCGAACCCCAGACCTCTTGTGTATAGGGCACGCGCCTTACCACTGGGGTAGTCATACATCCGTTGATTGAATACAACCACAAATATACAAGGCTTGCCTTGTTTTTGGCCTGGCCCAAGGCAAGGCAAGGTAAGATTTTGGTTGAAAACGTGAAGGCCATAACTTTCTCATTTCTCCATGGATTGGGACAAAATTTAGGTCTATCCTGCCTAGAATTTCACAAGGAATCCAATGGTGGTGGTGTTTTTTTCAGATCACGCTCCTATTAAAAAACTCGATAGTGGTTTTGAAATAGGCCATGATTTGCATTTTTTGTGCCATCTCTTGGTACAAGCATGAATTACATGATAAATTGGTGCAAACACAACACATATAACATGTATAAGAGATGCGATCAGTGGACATAAAAAGAAAACATGATTCAAAGAATCCAAGTTGTGATGCTTACCTCTTTTTGGAGCTTTTGTGCAATCTGCCAAGGGCTTTGTTCCAGAAATGATTTGATGCTTTGAACAACCTCAAATCATCCCTTAGAATCTTTTAGGATGGTTGGAATCAGCTGGAAACCTCAGGAACAAGTTTGAGCTCTTTCTTGCAAAAGGGGCAAAAGTGGCCAAAATAGCAACTCTCTCAAATGGTGTTCCAGATGGGGGGAACCATTTGGGACAGTTCAAGGATGATATTTGGAGTGTGTTTGAGTTTTATCTGGTTTGAAAAGTGACTGAATCAAGACATGGCTTAAAAAATGCACAAAAGTCCTATTTTGAGGTTTTGAGATGTGACTTTGTGATTTTGGTGTTACAGGTCACTTGTGAGAGTTTGGACAGCTTATATATGACATATTGGATGTGTTTGGATCATGAGCAGTGGTGGAATTGCTCTCAAACTTAAAAACTCAGAGTTACCTTGCTAAAGAAGGTATTTTTGCCTAGAGAAAGATATTTTGAGGAAAACAAGTGTTGTAGTGCTTTGGTGTACTCAAACTGAACACAATTGAGCTCTATTTATAGTAGAGCAAGTTTCTTTTGGCTGCAATAGTGAATGGCAATTGCAGTAGAGGTTTGGCCAATGTTTATTAATGAGAATCCAAGTCTCCTCTAGCCATTGACTAGAGGTTAGGGCACAGGCTGCTGGTTCCCTTGGTCTTGGATAAGTCTTGACTGAATTCAGTTGGAAAAGGGTTCAGTCTATGCCACCTTGGTGCATCCATTAAATGCTCCAAACCATAATTGGAGGCTTGTCCCTCTTTTAGGCATTTCTAGGTTTGGCATGCTACTTTTGGTTCCAAAGACTTAGGAGGCTTATGGATCAGGGTTTGTCCCTCCTTGGTCTCCCCTTGAGGTGTTCAGATGGATAGATTTACGCGCCCTTTGCAAAATTGGAGCAAATCGAGCAAAACTCCCAAATCTGCCTTGCCATGACAGTTTGCAGCAAGGCATATTGGCATGGTCATATCTCATGGCCCAAGTGGAATTTGATGGAGTTCTTGGCCATTTTGGAAAGCCATCATATGATACAACAACTGTTTGATCATAATTGGTTTTGATACTTTTTGGATCCAAGTGAAAAATGCCCCTACATTTTGAAAAAAGTAAGACAGATTCTGACTTAGTGAAAATTTCACTAAGTGTTGGAAGAAAGTGGCATTTTCACTTTTTATGATTTTGATCATTCCATAACTTAAAATCCATGAGGTATTGGAATGAGTTGTGTTTGAAGCTTTTGTATAGGGCCATGAGAGCTACAAATCCAGCTTTGAATGGGGAAAAATGACCTTGTGGTTTAGGAGTTATGATCCTCCAAATTTGGCACCCTAGCCACTTTGTTTCATAACTTAGAAAAATTTCTAAGTTTTTATGGTTACCCCTTTTACAAGTTATCCCACTTTTCTTGATTTTTCTTGATGAATGATGATTTCAATCACACATTAACATCATTTTAGGGTTAAGGAACCATAATTGACCAAAAAATCAAAAAGTCAAACTTTGACTTTTGGGCACAGTTGACTTTTTATCAGATGAATTCTGAACTGTGCGATCCTCTATGAAATCAAGTCCTTGACCTAAATCAAACTTGATGGATTTATTTCATAGGTGTTATAGGGTGTATTGAATCATGTCCTAGGGTTTGGGAGCATGTCCTGGTTAAAAGTCAAAGTTACGGTTGACTTTTTTCGCGAAACCCTAACTGTGGTTCCGATGAACCTGAAACTTGGGAACCAAGCTTCTTGGATCAATCCATTGTTGCAAATGGATTAGTGTGGTTTATTAGAGAACTTCAAATCATCTCTTGAGGTCTTGGCTCATGATTTGTCCCAAAAGTCAACTTGGGGGGGTGAATTAGATCAAGAAACCCTAATTCCTGATTTTTGATGAATTCATCCCCTGAGATCAAAATTGACTTGATGATTGGGTCCATGATGTCCCATGGAGCATATTAGGTTATGCTTTGAAGCATTGGCTCATTCCTAGAGGAAAAGTTCCATCTGGAGGCCCTGGTCGACCAAACCCTAATTTGGTGACACTGGCGATCTTAAGGCTTAATCCACCTGGAATGCTGCAACATTGTGCTTGATTCTTGCTGTGGGAGTCCTCTTGATCCATTGTGGATGTTTAAGAGGTTAGACAAGTTAAAGATCATGTCATTCCTTGATTGATCCTTTGTCTAAGGCTCAAAGAGGGCTTGAAACCCTAATTATTGTTTGTAGTGAATGCTCAACTATCTTTGGGGAGACTGATGGTTCATCCATATTATGATGATGATTTGCACAATGATGGGAAATCTTAGTGGTCAAATTTTGGGGTATGACAGATGCCCCTATTTAATCTTCTTGGACCCGAAGGCGGGAATGGCGAAGGTATTCGGGCATTCGGGGTGCAAGAGGATTAAATATCGGAATACCAGAAATTTTGATGGTGGTTATGAATGGTAGTTCACACATCCTTCTTATTTTGCTAAGCAATGATGCTTAGAAAAGGTAAAATCTTCCCCTCGTTCTGATCTTCAGCCAAGGAACTAGTCTCAGTTTCTGAAATAAACTTCCCCTCGATCCTGGTTTCCTACCAAGGAACTGGTCTAAGTTTCTGATATAAACTTCCCCTCGATCCTGGTTTCCTACCAAGGAACTGGTCTTAGTTTCTGATATAAACTTCCCCTCGATCCTAGTTTCCTACCAAGGAACTGGTCTTAGTTTCTTTTGTCAATAAACTTTCTTGACAAGGGACGCTATGCGTAGCAGTTTTCCTCAAACTTCTCGCCGAATTTTCCTGGGGAGATGCCATTTGATGGGAAAACTTTTGATGTCATACTTACTGGGGAACCCATCTGTCTGAATTGTAGAGGGGTACAAACTTCTCTGTTGGAAATGCCATTTGTTGACTCTATTGGGGAAAACGAGACTCTTGAGAGACTGCTTTCGCTTGGGGATATTACATCATACTTTTCTCGGATATCTTCTCGGAGAAATGCCATATGATGTGATCCAATTTTGAGGTGCTGATGAGCTTTTCATCAGCGGATTTTTTAGAGAAAAACTGCTGTATTGTCGAATCTCTGATTAAGAGGCTTTCTCTGGGGATTTTCCTTAATCCGGGAAAGCGAAAATATCATCTTCAATGGCGAAGAGTGACGTTTGTCGAGGGTTCTCTGGTTTTTCAGAGGTTCAAGTAATCAAAGTGGTCGAGGACCAACTTCATTCCAGAAATAAACTAGAGGAGAGAGATTCTTCAGACGCAACATTTCCTGAAGAGGAAAGAACTGACAACTCGATTAAGAGGACCGTTATCACTAGGGGATAAGACCAACTAAAGAGATAATGATGTAATATGAATGTGAATGTAAATCAATAATGCATGATGTATGTATGTATGTTTATGCTGACAAAACTGACGCGACATACAAACTAGTAGATGAACACGACTGGATACTCGGCCACAGTGGGGGATGTAAAGTATCACTGGTTCCCGATAGCAATTCTGCCTTGCTTAGGAGATATAGTCCCTGCAGTGAACAATCGTTGGTCGGGCTTAGGAGGTAAGAACTCTTCCGGGGGGTGTCAGATGGAACATGGTCTCTGACACAGCTGATCCTTCGTTCAGGCGTACTGGTTTAGAAGAAGTACTTTGATTCTGCCCTTTGAAGCTCGATTACTTCGGGAGAAGCGACCGATGTTCTTTCGATGTTTAACAGTCAAAAGAAATTGCCATCTTTATTTTAAAAGCAAAAAAAGTTTTAACAAGTAAATTCATTTTTGTTTCGTTTCAAGAATCGTTGATCATATTAAAATGTCGTTCTGTAAAGCTAAAACAAATAAGAATTATAAACAAAAGCACAAGGGCTCAAATTTTATTGATAGGATGGAAATCAGCCAAGCGCGTGACTCCATAGAGTATTTACAAAGTTTAGAAAATGGTAATTTAAGGGAAAAAGGGCTTACATTGAAACATGACGACCGCTATCCTTCTACCAACTTTGAATTCTGGACATCCTGAGCTTCCGTCGAAGATGACCCTGACTGGAGTTTTTCTGATGGATGGTGTAACCGCTGCTGGGGGATTTGCCCCTGTTGGACGTAGTTACTTGCCATTATCCCTAACTTTTTCCTGGATTGTACTTTGAGATTTCCAATCCACCGGGATGATTTTTGATCATGTCTCTAATTTTTGCCTGGACAGCCCTTTCGGGTTTTCAATCTACCGAGACGTTTTTTTTTTTAGTTTAGGCGAAGTATTTCTTGATTACGTCAACATTTGTGGGGTAGGCAAACTCCTCTCCATCCATGGTTGCAAGTCTTAAGGCGCCGCCTGAGAAACCTTTCTTGACCACATAGGGGCCGTCATAATTCGGAGTCCATTTGCCCCGAGAATCAGTGAGAAATGATTGTATCTTCTTGAGCACAAGGTCTCCCTTCTTGAAGACACGGGGTCGGACCTTTCTGTCAAACGTTTTCTTCATTCTTTGCTGATACAACTGACCATTGCATAGAGCTGCTATTCGCTTCTCTTCGATCAGATTCAGTTCGTCGTGTCGACTTTGACACCATTCAGCCTCTATTAGTTTAGCTTCCATCAATACCCGGATTGATGGGAACTCTACTTCTATAGGGAGCACTGCTTCCATGCCATATACTAGAGAGAAAGGGGTTGCCCCTGTTGAAGTGCGGACAGATGTGCGATAACCGTGAAGAGCAAAGGGTAGCATCTCGTGCCAGTCTTTATAGGTTACGACCATCTTCTAAACGATCTTTTTGATATTCTTGTTAGTCGCTTCTACCGCTCCGTTCATCTTGGGTCGGTAGGGAGATGAGTTATGGTGTTCGATCTTGAATTCATCGCACAACCCTTTCATCATCTTGTTGTTCAAGTTAGATCCATTATCAGTAATGATCTGGTTCTGAACACCATAATGGCAGATGAGATTTTTTTATATAAAACGGACTACCACTAGACGGGTTACATTGGCGTACGACGCTGCTTCAACCCACTTGGTGAAGTAGTCAATGGCTACTAGGATGAATCGATGTCTGTTTGAAGCCTTAGGTTCGATCATCCCAATCATGTCGACTCCCCTTATAGAAAAAGGCCACAAGGAAGAAAGAACTTTGAGATGTGTTAGGGGTACATGGATTTTGTCTGAGTATATCTGACACTTGTGACATCTCCTCATCTACCAGCATGTCAATGTGTGGTAAACGAAAGTCATCCTTTGGACTAGCCTTGTTCAGATCTCTGTAATCGACACACATTCTGACTTTTCCGTCCTTTTTTGGAACGGGTACGATATTGGCTAACCATTGAGGATATTATGAGGTGGCGAGGAAACCCGCGTCAATCTATTTTTGTACCTCCTCTTTGATTTTGACGGCCATGTCTGGGTGAGTCCGTCTCAACCTCTGTTTTACTGGCGGACATTCCGATTTCAATGGTAAATGATGTTCCACGATGCTGGTATCCAACCCTGGCATGTCCTGATAGGACCAAGCAAACACATCGGGAAATTCTCTGAGAAGCTTTGTCAAACTCTCTTTGGCAGTTGGACTGAGCAGTGCCCTAATCCTGATTTCTTTTTTCTCTTTTTCTGAACCCACATTGATCGTTTCCAACGGCTCTTTGTGAGGTTCAATGGACCTTTCCTCTTGTCGGAGTAATCGAGAGATATCTTCTGGAATTTCATTGTCAACTTCTTCTTCAGTCCCAAATACCAGGAACTCAAAGTCGGGAGAAGGCATCAGATCGTATGTTTCAACGGGGTTTAAAACAAGCAATCTGCATGACGTGATGATTTTTTTTAGAAGAGATAGAGAAAATGCAAGTGTGTGCAGTGTATTTTTTTTGAAAAACTTCTTGTTTATTTTGAATTGTTTTTTAGGATTACCATTTTCTGAGAAAAGCGAAAAGAGAAAACAACAATTAATGCGGAGATCAGAGAACGACGTTATTTTATTTATGAACAAGTCGATTCTTGAAACTACAGCCCTATAAAACAAAACTATGTCGCTTTGGGCGAAGTGAAGAGGGAAATTTACAGAAAGTGAGCCCTATCAAAACATCCATTTCACCTGGGCAGGGTGAAAGGTTAAAGACGACAATTACTTTGACTTATGAACGATCTTCGGAACATTGACAGCAACCCATTGGCGGCGAACTCCTCGGTGAATCACAAAGTCTGGTACCTTCCTTGATTTGTCTTCAGAAATAACGCTGATTTCTGGTGGAGCGGGATCATTGGAATCTGTCTCCCAGGCAGAGTTGTCGTAGGAGGATTCCTCTATTGTATTTTGCAGAGTATTGGTGCTCTCAGGTGGATCTCCCCACCCATTTGGCTGAATGTCTTCGAGCCTGATGCGAGAGCTCTCGGGAGCGGTGTACTTGACCATGAAGTCAAATTTTCCACTTGGTTGTCCTAAGGTGTCCCATACTTCTTTGGAACTGGAGGAGTCATCTCTTTTGATGACGTTGACCTGGGGAAAAACATAGTTGATGAATTCTAGTCCGGCGAACTTTGTGAATTCATCGTCATGCTGGATAGGTTCTGAATACTCTGAGTGTTGATCCTATGACATGGTGGGGACGCAGGTATTCTTTTCAATGACGCTCAGCTGATTTTCATTGTTCGGCTGATTTTCTTGCCCAAGTCTCCTGGGTACAGCTGCCAGATAGGCAGGCCATCCATTGGGCCATAATAGTTGTGGTCAAAGTTTTCATTCATCAGAGTGTCTTCCTCTAATGAGTTTGGTGGAGCCCAGCATCCTTCCGGATCATATTCTTCATATATCATTTTGACGTCTGACCTGGGTATAAATCTCGGACTCTGTGCGGGATAGCAAAATGGCGTAGGCACCTCTTCCTGAGACATATAATCGTCCTCGTTGAGATAGGACTTCCATTTCTCATCCATATCGGAGGGATCTCCCTCCTTGATGGAATAGACTTCTTGAGGCACTAGGTGAAGGAAACCTCCACTGTGGAAGAAGTCCTGAATGGGATGAAGACTTTCATCGTTAGAAGCTGTCTGGGTGCAGGTTGTAGAAAAACCAAGACCTTTCTTTGTTTTATTATCAGTAGGAATGACAATCTGTCCCCATCCTTTTGCATTGTTATTCTCGATCACTTTGAGAGCATCTCTGTATGAGGAAATCGAGGTTCCTTTCTCTGATTGATTCTCATTTCTCACCGAAAGTGCTTGGAACTGAGTCCCAACAACCTCCTCGGGTTCTACACAAGTTGATAATGATAGGTTACTCACGATCAAGGCTTGTTCTCCACAGACCGTGACGAGTTGATCGTTCTTGACGAACTTCAGTTTCTGGTGCAGTGTCAAAGTGACTACCCCAGCCTGGTGTATCCAAGGTCTTTCTAATTAACAGCAGTACGCTGCCCGGACGTCCATGACCTGGAAAGTGATTAGGAAAGTGTGAGGACCGATAGTTGTGGGAAGATCGACCTCGCCGATAACTGCTTTCCGAGACCCGTTAAATGCTTTGACGATGACCTCACTTCCCCTCATCGGGGACCCTTTGAATGATAGTCGCATTAAAGTGGACTTCGGCATAACGTTGATGGCTGATCCTGTGTCTACCAGTACGCTGGCTAAAGCATCGTCCTAGCAGTTAACTGTGATATTAAGCACCATGTTGTGACTTTTGCCCCGCTCTGGCAAATCCTCATCACTGAATCCTAAGTTGTTGCAGGAAGTGATGTTAGAGATGATGCTATCGAACTGTCGTATTGACACATCCTGTTCCACAAAGGCCTGCTCTAAGACTTTCTGTAGAGCCTCTCTATGGGCTTCGGAACTGAGTAAAAGTGATAGCACTGAGATCTTTGAAGGGGTTTGTAACATCTGATCAACAATGTTGTATTCACTCCTTTGGATGAGCTTCAGCATCTCATCATCGTCCTTTGAAAGGTCGGATTACTCGATTGACCGACTGGTGTATTAGGAGCTTCTGTCGGAAGTTCCTTTTCTTTGTTAGGTTCTCTAACTCCTCGGTTGAAGATTCGGCCGCTCCGTGTTACCCGGATGATGTCTGTAATATTCACGACGGAGGGTAATGGAATTTCCTTTCCATTCTCAAATATTGATGCATCGTATTTGTATGGGATCGCCTTAGCTGATTCATACGGTAATGGTCCCAGTAGATAGATAACTACAGGAGCCTTCTGATTTTTCTGACTGTCGTAAGTAAATTCAATCAGTTCTTGGCTAAGAACCTTTGATTCGTCTAGTAGAGGGACGATGGTACAAACATCCTTGTTCTGTTGATGATCAGAGATTATGACAACGCCTCTGATTTGATCAGCAAAGTAGTTCGGGGTCCAGTTGATTGACTCGGAACTCGGACATGGGTGAATCTCTTTACGATCCAACTGACCTTGAAGGGCTTCCCGCACAAGGTAGCATCCTTGGTTACTCTCCAAGCAGACTCTACAACGTTCATAGTTGTGTGGTGGCACTTGGCCACGTCCGCTTTGAATGCAGTGCAACTTTACCAGGTCAGTTTCCAAAGATCGGACATCCTGACTTTGACGCCGAGTAGGGTTCCCATTAAGCACACTGATTTGTTGCGTGTCTTCATCCAGATAGATCGGAAGCCACCAATGGTTTAACAAGTGTTGTAAAGTTCTTTGAATGAGAGCACACCCTTGGTTACTTTCACAACATCCTTTACAGTTCTGATAATTATGCGAAGTGAGAAAACCAAGTTGGACTTGCTT
Organism: Lathyrus tuberosus; assembly: GCA_022829125.1. Taxonomy (NCBI): domain Eukaryota; kingdom Viridiplantae; phylum Streptophyta; class Magnoliopsida; order Fabales; family Fabaceae; genus Lathyrus; species Lathyrus tuberosus. The sequence continues at coordinate 1,205,686 of JALAZF010000676.1, forward strand.
GGCGTGTAATTCCACCAAGCTAGTATTCATCAGACGAATATCAAAGATTTGAATCATGTTGATCTGATAAGGATTTCTATCATGGTAGTCCTGGATCCATCCAAGATCCATCTGACGCTGGAGGGCCTCTTGTACAAAAGAGCATCCCTGATTATTTACCGAGCAAATCAGACAGAAATTATAATCGTGTCGCGGCAGATTATGATACTCGCTTTGCCTTGAGTGCATCGCCACCAAGTTGGCATTCATTGTACGGATGTCGTGGTTCTGAATGAAGTTGGAATTCGTATAGGTCATGTTGACTCCAAGAACTCGATGCTCTTGGATCCATCCGAGATCCATTTGTTCCTGTAGAGCTGCTTGCACCACAGAACATCCTTGATTGTTTTTAGAGCAGATATCACACTGGTGATAATTATGAGGTGGCACATGGCCGTATCCGCTCTGTCTACAATGCATCTTGACCAAATTGGCCCTCAATAAGAGTACATCATGAATTTGATAGCTGTTGTTAGACTCTCCCTCTATCAAATTGACTGTAGATTTCTCGTGTTGAGGCAGCGGGTTTGTGAGAACATTCGGATCCGTATCTTTGAAAGATAAGACCCCACTCCTAACAAGCTTTTGCACATCGGATTTGAAACTGAGACAGTTTTCTATGTTATGCCCTGGTCCTCCTCGATGGTAAGGACAAGTCTGATCCGCTTTGAACCAAATAGGTGGATTTTCCGGTACTGTAAGAGGATACTTAGTTTGGACATGCCCCTTGACCAGTAATAATGGAAGCAGCTCCGCATACAACATGGGTATAGGGTCAAACCCTGGTGGTCGCGTTGTATGGTTGTTGTTGTACGGAGGACGAGCCTGCTGAAGAGAATGTTGTGTCCTTTGTTGAAGTTGCTGTTGATTAGGTTGGCTCTGAGCAACCTGAGGTTGATACGTAGGAACAGGCATGTGATTGATAATAGGAGTTATAGTTGCTACAAGTTGATATCGTCGCCTTTGATTTCCGAGAGAGATATTCCTGATATCTTTCTCTTTTTTCTTAGGGAGAGCACTACCGTACCGTTTTGTACTACTTGATGATCCAGCGTCTTTAACCAAACGTCCTTCCCGGGCCGCTTCCTCAAGATGAACTCCCATGCCCACCATCTCGGTGAAGTCACTGGGCGCACTGGCGACCATTCTGTCATAGTAAAATGAGCCCAAGGTCTTTAAGAAGATCTTTGTCATCTCTTTTTCCTCAAGAGGTGGACAAATTTGGGCGGCAATTTCACGCCATCTCTGAGCATACTCCTTAAAGGTTTCCTTGTCCTTTTGTGACATCGATCTGAGTTGATCTCTGTCTGGTTCCATGTCCAAATTGTATTTATATTGTTGGACGAAAGCAATGCCAAGATCTCTGAACGTGACGATCGTAGCGCGTTTTAAACCCATGTACCATCTTAATGCAGCACAGGTTAAACTATCCTGAAAGTAGTGAATCAATAGCTCCTGGTTCTTTGTGTGAGCTGACATTCGCCGAGCGTACATCACCAAATGGCTCTGAGGGCAAGAGTTACCCTTGTACTTTTCAAAGTCGGGCACTTGGAACTTGTGTGGAACTTTCACATTAGGGACCAACCAAAGGTCCGCGACGTCCTTTCCAAATAGATCTTGACACCGAAGGGCCTACAGTTCTTTCTGCATCTCCAGGAATTGTTCCTGGAATTCATTCATTCTGTCGATCATGCTGTCGTTTCCACCAGAGGGTATCTGTGGAATATTTCCTTTTGGGACAGTGTGTACCACGGGCGGTGGTATAGTCATTACGGCCAAGACTCTCGGTGCCTCCCGAAGTTTGTAACCTTCAGGAGTTGCTGTCATGCCCTTGGCATCTTCGCTTTCCCGAAGTTTGTAACCTTCAGGCCCAGTGGTTCCTGCTCCGGTTCCCTGATCCTCAGCGATCGGCGAAACATATCCTTCAGGGATATAGTTAATAGGCATGCCCTAGGGACGATCTTTCGGCATTTTGTAACTAGGATCATACTTCTCCACTATGGGCGTAGATGTGATCTCCGAGATCACAGTCCTTTGTTGTTGCATTTGAGCTTCTGCTAGAGCTTGCATGTCGTTATGAAGCTTTCTCAGATCCTCTTTCAGAGTGTCGATCTCTTCTCTCAACCCTCTGTTCTCTTCCTCGAGATCATCCATCTTTTTCTAACAATTGGCCTGAGTATTGTACGAATGAGACAGTTTGACTCTAGAACCGAGACACAAACGTGATATTCGTAAGTAAGAAGAAGGTGTTTATGAGAATGATGAATGCAATGATTATTAATTATTTTTGTTTATTCAAAGTAAACTTCGACAATTGGATTGCAAATATCAAACAGTGGGGAAACCCCGTTTTATTGAATTCAAAGGATTGCGGAAATGGAAATACAGTAGATAACAAAGTGTTGAAAAAGGAAATCTAAACTAATGGATCCTGAGTCCTCTCTGAGGAGAGCTCAGGTGCTGGTTCAGGTGTTTTCCTTTTCTTCGACCGGGGCTCGTGGGCCGTTGTCGGGTTGTCATTCCTTTGCCAAGTGATAGGAGCGAGCAAATTCCTTTGGTCATCCTGATTTTCTACAGCATGCTGCTCTAAAATCTCAATCAGAGCATCTTTTTCTCTTAATAGCTGCTGTATTTTCTTACACTCCACATTGAGAATACGGTACTTGTTCCTCCAAGACCTCTTCTCCTGCTGAACTTTGGTGAGAGTAACTTGAAGTTTTTCCGCTTCTCAGACATGAAATAAAGGGCAGAGTCCCTTAATGGAAGAACTTCCTGATGAGGGTAAGGCATCCTCAGCTTGAGAGCTCTGGTTTGTACCCAGTGGAGGTAAGGCTCCACCGAGACATAGTCTGGTTTTCCTAGAGACTCTCGTCCTTTCCTATGAACGTGTTTCCAAGCGTGCACTATTTCATTTTCTCCTTCCTTGAAGAAAAGACCTTCCAGATGAGCATTGCACGGGACATGCCTCATCGGGTATCCGAATTACTGATGAACTAACACCGGATGATAATTGATTCCTCCCTTAGTTCCTATAAGAGGTATATTTGGGAAATTTCCACAACGGTCAATGATCCTGATCCCGTCGTAGATTCGATTGTACCAATCGATGTCAGAGTTGGTAAGAGACATGATTCTCTGCGACCAACGTAAAGTATTCTTTTGATCCCAAAATGCAGCAGACTTGGGCAAATGGGAAGTGAACCATTTATAAAGCAAGGGTACACAACATGTGATCATTCCTCCGCTGTATAAATTCCTTAAGTGTACAGAATGACACGCATCTGCGAGTAAGGTCGGTACAGGGTTTCCAATCAGAAAAATCTTAATGGCGTTGATATCTACAAAGTTATCGATGTTGGGAAACAAAAATAACCCGTAGGTGAGCAAAACAAAGATGCTCTCGAAAGCGGCCACGTTGCCTATACTAGGAAAGTATAGGGGTTTATTTTTCAAGAATTGGGCTGGCAAACCTTGGATGCCACCCTTAGTGGTCATGTGAGTCCTGACTTCTGACTCGTCCAAATAAATTTCTCTTGCAATGGTCTGATCCTTTGGAATTTCTTCCAGTCCAGAAAAGGGAGCTTGATCAGTAATGTGAAAATCAGTCAGGTGAGAGTACTCCTCCAGCGTTGGTGCTAGCTGATAATCCGGGAATGTGAAACAGTGATAAACTGGATCGTAGAACTGGATTAGTGTGGACAAGATTCCTTTAATTACGTAGACCCTTAACAGAGACAACAGACCTCCATACTTGGCTCTGAAAGCCTCGTGGTTGGTGTTCATTCTCGCCAAACCTCTTAAATCCTCTAACTTTGGAACCTTGAAGGTGTACTTATGAGTTTTCCTTCTACCGAAATCCATTAGCGCAATCTCCTTTCTCTGATATTTGCAATCATTGTCTTAGTTTAATTTGAAAAAGAGAGACTAGAAGAGAAGTTTTTTTTTTAAGGTTTTTTAAATGAATGTATGAATGCAGCACACAAAAACATAGAAAAAACACGGGGTCAAAGGGTCGGTGTCATGAAGTCAAGGCTCTACCCCCCCCCCCCCAAAGGTTTATACTGGTGATTTTTTGTACCTGTCCACAAAATCATTGACCCCTCTAGGATAACAACAGCAAGCGGATCGCCAGCGAGCTGATGTATCCTGGAGCGATCTCCAATGAGGGTAGTATCGTGTGACAACTATTTCCGATAGCTTCCGCACTACAAAATAGTTTAAGTCTACTAAAAACCTCAGCTTCTCAGATAACCCAGTTGACCACACTACTTTCAACAACCGAAGTCGTATAGGCAATGTATCTGCAAAGGGAGTCTCCACTGAGTTTGATGGTCGATCGGGGGCTCTTAACTGGGATTCACTCCCCGCAAGATTACCCGCATTTCCATCACCTATCTTAGGTGTATACTCAATCTTTCCACATTCGGCATCACACGCATTCCCATTAGCAGAAAAATAAACACAGATATTAATTAGGAAAAGCAGTATATATATTTGTCTTAATCATCCTAGACCTCTAGTCTTATGATCCTATACAGACAATGACTCCCCAGCAGAGTCGCCATTTCTGTGACATTTCAAGAACTCAGGCTTTCTACCGTAAGGATTGTAGGAAAGAGAAGACGGGCCCCACGGTGGGCGCCATTTTTTCCTATGGCACTTTCTTAAGGTTTCTACCTAAGAGATGGGAAGAGAACAAGATCTCGCGGTCCCCAGTGAATTCGCCATTTCTCTGTAGCACGAATTTTTGCGTGGTTGCGAAGCACTATCGCTTTGGGGTACTACAGTTTGATTTATTTTTTATCCTGTTGAACTGTTTAAGGATGGGAAATAGATGTCTCCAATTAACCCTGCTTGCATACTGAGTTTAAACAGGTGACAGTTGGTTTACAGATGCTATTAAGATTGTGGGTCTCTCTTAGGTTATTTTGTTAAAAAAATAGAGTGCCTGGACTATTTGTGAGGTAAGATGTTAATGTGTTTAGATTTGATGCTTTTGGGTTAATTTGGTGGAGATACTAGGTTTTGGGTTTTGGATTAGTATGCTCGCTAAGATTTTTTCAATCTTATGCCTACGTATTCTCGTTTGATGAAATAGGGAAACCATAGCGATCGTAGTTCCTCCTATTCTATGGGAGGAAAAAAAAAGGTTGTTTTGGTGTCTTGTTCAAAGCCCAAGATGTGAAGCTAAATGTGGTTTGTATCTTGTTCAAAGCCCAAGATGTGAAGCTAAAGGGTTTTGACTTTAGAGAGAATTTGTCATCTCTAAAGGGGGATATTTGGTCTGTTTGTCTCAACTGTTGGGTGACCGATTATAAAGGAGAATTACTTTAACTGGGATATGTGAATCCAGTAATGCCATAATTTCCTTTATATGGGATTTTTAACCTGAAGGAGAAGACTTTAACTCAGTTTAGAGTAATGACATCTTTCCTTAGGAATTTCTCATGCTAAAAGAGGGACAGTGGCGTGGATGTAAATAATCCAGAGGCTTGCCGCTTACAGCAATTAGATGAAGGAAAAGGAGTTGTTGATGTTTGTATACTATGAGCAAGGCACAGATTTTGATGCTAAAAGGTTGATTGACTCAACCGATGTTTTCTTTATACAAAACCTAAGAGGAGGCTATTGACCCAACAAGAGGGTATTTTTATGTGTCTCGTACGAAGCCCGAGGGAGAGGCTAAAAGGGGTTGACTCAACAAGAGAGTGCTAACAAGTGACTGACTCAACAAGAGAGTGCTTTTATATATGTCTTGTACGAAGCCCAAGACGGAGGCTAAAAGGTTTTGACTCCACATGAGGGTCTTTTATACTCAACAAGAGAGTGATTTTGTATCTCGTACGAAGCCCGAGATGGAGGCTGAGAGGGAAGTGACTCAACAAGAGAGTCTTTTATACTCAACAAGAGAGTAATTTTTATCTCGTAAGAAGCCCGAGATGGAGGCTGAGAGGTTTGACCCAACAAGAGAGTCTTTTATACTCAACAAGAGAGTGTGAAAAGATTGGCTCCGCTGGGGAGAATCATAGTACAAAGCCCAAGAGGAGGCTATTGTGCTGGTGACAGTTTCAGTTTAGTGACAGTTCCAGTATGTTGGATAAAAGAGAAAATCAGTTCTTATAAAGGGAACGATTAAAGGTATTGTTGTGCTTTGGAATTGATCAGAGGATCAAGGTTACTTCCTTTTCTTTAAGGAAATGGAAAATCCAAAGGGTATTGAGACTGTTCAAGTCTACTGGTGTTTTGAGAAATCGATTCTCAGGTAGTGAATGATCTTTGTATGATGCCCAAGAGAAGGATGGTATGTTAAGGGATGAAGGTCAACCCATTAACAGGTCTGACACTTGACTCAGAAAGACAGCTCTAGCAAATTGATGACTAGGTTCTGTTCCTATACCTGTAGAGGTCTCTGGGTCCTTGTACTAAGCCCAAGAGAAGGCATGAGAGCTATTAATAAGCTGAAGGGTCCTTGTACAATGCCCAAGAGGAGGCGGGGATACTTTTAAGAAGGCTGTGGGTCCCCAAACCCAGAGGAGTTCAAGACATGCCATTCACCGAGAATAGATCAAGCCAGGAAAGTATGAGAATTTGGAAGAAACTCAAGAGATGCCATTCACGGAGAAAAGATCATCCCTGGGGAGTAAAGTCTCTTTGACGATTTCTAAGAGTGACAGTCTGAGAAAGGGTTCATCGAGAATGCTGCCTTTCACATCTCCATATTGTTTAACCCCAAGAGGAGGGAAGACTGTGTCTGGTAATCCTATGGGGATCTAGTTTTGTTTGTATTTAAGAGTGAGCAACAGGGCTTTACCTAGTGCTAGACATAGTTGCCGGGGAAAACTCTAAATAACTATACTAATATTGCACAGTTGATATTTGACAAGTATATAAAAGTTTGTGAAAGAAGACTTACAATGAGCAGCCCCACAATACAGTTATATATATGAAAGCGGATAAAGAAAGCGGGTAAACACTTACTCGGTTGTAGAGCTTCCATGCTGTTTGGTTAGTTGTTCAACAAAGAAAGCTTTGATAACAATATTATATTCAAAATCAAAGGAGAAAGTGCTTTGAAAAGGTTGTTGGGGCTTACAGCTCAAGGAGAGGCCCAAGGATTTATCAGTGATTGCACTGTTTTTTGAAATTGTACAGGGACTTATACAAGTGACTGAGGCCCAAAAAGGTTTTCTGTACAAAGGGATAGGTCTTACACTCTCTCAAGAGGCCCAAAGGTGTTTAAAGAAAAAGAATGGGGCTTATAACACGAGGGTAGGCCCAGATGATTTGTTTTTTTGAATTGGCGATCGCGCTAAGATTTCTTTAATATACTGGGTCTTATACAATGCATTGAGGCCCAAAAAGTTTTGGTTAAAAAAAAGGGTTGGGTCTTACACTCTATTAGAGGCCCAATGATTTATTTTTGTACAAGTGGTGGGGCTTACAGCTCAAGGAGATACCCAAATGATTTTGCTAAAAAAGACGACGATCGCGCCGTTGTTTTTGAAAATACAGTGGGACTTATACAATGACTGAGGCCCAAAAAGTGGTGTATTTACAATGGGGATGGGTCTTACACTCTAATAGAGGCCCATGAGTGTTTGAAAATGATTTGCGAGGGTGAAAATCAAAGAAACCCTAATTTTGTTTTCCTTTAAAAGTAAATATTTAAAGAAAATCACATAAAATGATAAAAATACCAAATAAGTTTGAATAAACCACTTGTGATTTTTGTTTAAGGTTTTAAAAAATGAGGTTTTAATCACAAGATGAATTAAACTCATTTGGTTTTGATTTTCAAAGTAAATATTCACTTTAAAATGTTTAAAAACAATTAAAAAGGAATTTATTCACAAAAATACTAATTTTATTAAATAACTAATATAAATTTGATTTTTTTGTGGAATAAAATATTTCAACATTTTTGTGATTTTTTGCAAAAAGAACCAATAAAAAATAATTAAAATTGAGGGAGTTATTAATTTTTCAAATCATTAAAAATAATAAGAAAAACAATAAAAAGTGGAAAAAATAGCAAAAAGAGGATCTGGGGCGGGGGGGATTCGAACCCCAGACCTCTTATGTATAGGGCGCGCGCCTTACCACTGGGGTGGTGATACATCCGTTGATTGAAATACAACCACAAATATACAAGGCTTGCCTTGTTTTTGGCCTGGCCCAAGGCAAGGCAAGGCAAGATTTTGGTTGAAAACGTGAAGGCCATAACTTTTTCATTTCTCCATGGATTGGGACAAAATTTAGGTCTATCCTGCCTAGAATTTCACAAAGAATCCAATGGTGGTTGTGTTTTTTTCAAATCATGCTCTTATTGAAAAATCCAATAGTGGTTTTGAAATAGGCCATGATTTGCATTTTCTATGCCATCTCTTGGTACAAGCATGAATTACATGATAAATTGGTGCAAACACAACACATATAACATGTATAAGAGATGCATGATAAGTGGACATCAAAAGAAAACATGATTCAAAGAATCCAAGTTGTGATGCTTACCTCTTTTTGGAGCTTTTGTGTAATCTGCCAAGGGCTTTGTTCCAGAAATGATTTGATGCTTTGAACAACCTCAAATCATCCCTTAGAAGCTTTTAGGATGGTTGGAATCAGCTGGAAACCTCAAGAACAAGTTTGAGCTCTTTCTTGCAAAAGGGGCAAAAGTGGCCAAAATAACAACTCTCTCAAATGGTGTTCCAGATGGGGGGAACCATTTGGGACAGTTCAAGGATGATATTTGGAGTGTGTTTGAGGTTTTATCTGGTTTGCAAAGTGACTGAATCAAGACATGGGTTGAAAAATGCACAAAAGTCCTATTTTGAGGTTTTGAGAGGTGACTTTGTGATTTTGGTGTTACATGTCACTTGTAAGAGTTTGGACAGCTTAGATATGATATATTGGATGTGTTTGGAACATGAGCTATAGTGGAATTGCTCTCTAACTCAAAAACTCAGAGTTACCTTGCTAATGAAGGTATATTTGCCTAGAGAAAGAGATTTTGAGGAAAGCAAGTGTTGTAGTGCTTTGGTGTACTCAAACTGAACACAATTGAGCTCTATTTATAGTAGAGCAAGTTTGTTTTGACGGCAATAGTGAATGGCAACTGCAGCAGAGGTTTGGCCAATGTTGATAAATGAGAATCCAAGTCTCCTCTAGCCATTGACTAGAGGTTAGGGCACAGGCTGCTGGTTCCCTTGGTCTTGGATAAGTCTTGACTGAATTCAGTTGGAAAGGGCACAGTCCATGCCACCTTGGTGCAGCCATTAAATGCTCCAAACCAAAATTGGAGCTTGTCCCTCTTTTAGGCATTTCTAGGTTTGGCATGCTACTTTTGGTTCCAAAGACTTGGGAGGCTTATGGATCAAGGTTTGTCCCTCCTTGGTCCCCCCTTGAGGTGTTCAGATGGATAGATTTACTTTCCCTTTGCAAAATTTCTGTAAATCGAGCAAATCTCCCAAATCTGCCTTGCCATGACAGTTTGCAGCAAAGCATATTGGGATGGTCATATCTCATGGCCCAAGTGGAATTTGATGGAGTTCTTGGCCATTTTGGAAAGCCCTCATATGATACAACAACTGTTTGATCATAATTAGTTTTGATACTTTTTGGATCCAAGTGAAAAATGCCCCTACATTTTGAAAAAAGTAAGATAGATTCTGACTTAGTGAAAATTTCACTAAGTGTTGGTAGAAAGTGACATTTTCACTTTTTGTGATTTTGATCATTCCATAACTTAAAATCCATGAGGAATTGGAATGAGTTGTGTTTGAAGCTTTTGTAGAGGGACATGAGAGCTAAAAATCCAGCTTTGAATGGGGAAAAATGGCCTTGTGGTTTAGGAGTTATGATCCTCCAAATTTGGTCCCCTAGCCACTTTGTTTCATAACTTAGAAAAATTTCTAAGTTTTTATGGTTACCCCTTTTACAAGTTATCCCACTTTTCTTGATGAATGATGATTCCAATCACACATTAACATCATTTTAGGGTTAAAGAACCATAATTGACCAAAAAAATCAAAAAGTCAAACTTTGACTTTTGGGCACAGTTGACTTTTTATCAGATGAATTCCAAAGTGTGTGATCCTCTATGAAATCAAGTCCTTGACCTAAATCAAACTTGATGGATTGATTTCATAGGTGTTATAGGGTGTATTGAATCATGTCCTAGGGTTTGGGAGCATGTCCTGGTCAAAAGTCAAAGGTACAGTTGACTTTTTCCGCGAAACCCTAACTGTGGTTCCGATGAACCTGAAACTTGGGAACCAAGCTTCTTGGATCAATCCATTGTTGAAAATGGATCAATGTGGTTATTAGAGACCCTCAAATCCTCTCTTGAGGTCTTGGCTCGTGATTTGTCCCAAAAGTCAACTTGGGGGGTGAATTAGGTCAAGAAACCCTAATTCCTGATTTTTGATGAATACATCCCCTGAGGTCAAAATTGACTTGATGATTGGGTCCATGACGTCCCATGGAGCATATGAGGTTATGCTTTGAAGCATTGGCTCATGCCCAGAGTAAAATTTCCATCTGGAGGCCCTGGTCGACCAAACCCTAATTTGGTGACACTGGTGATCTTAAGGCTTAATCCACCTGGAATGCTGCAACATTGTGCTTGATTCTTGCTGTGGGAGTACTCTTGATCCATTGTGGATGTTTGAGAGGTTAGACAAGTTGAAGATCATGTCATTCTTTGATTGATCCTTTGTCTAAGGCTCAAAGAGGACTTGAAACCCTAATTATTGTTTGTAGTGAGTGCTCACCTATCTTTGGGGGACTGATGGTTCATCCATATTGTGATGATGATTTGCACAATGATGGGAAATCTTAGTAGTCAAAATTTGGGGTATGACAGGAACCATTTGTACCAAGCCCAAGAGGAGGCTAACTTACTGCTGAGGATTATTTAGATCCTGAAGCTGGTCCAAGGGGGGGGGGAACTCTCATGAGAGAGACAGGGTATCTGCTGGAGATTGATCCAGAGTGATCGGTGTTTTTTCCTATGTTTGATAGGAACTTGAGAATGTCTTTGAGACTCAAGAGGTTTAGACTGTCCAAGTCTACTGTTTTATCTTTCGTATGATGCCCAAGAGGAGGCACAAGCATTAAGGGATGAGTATCAACCCTAAAATGGCCGGAGTTTTGACGTTGGAAAGACTGCTCTAGCAAAGGATGACTAAGTTCTGTCTTATACCTTTAATAGGTCGTCAGGGTCCTTGTATGAAGTCCAAGATAAGGCATGCGGACTTCTAAGAAGCCGAAGGGTCCTTGTACAACGCCCAAGAGGAGGCGGGGATGCTTTTAGGAAGCATGTGCGTCCCCAAACCAAGAGAACTTCAAGATATGCAATTCACAGAGAAGAGATCATTCCAGGAAATATGAAAAAGTGGTAAAAAAGAGGATCTGAGGAGAGGGGGATTTGAACCCCAGACCTCTTGTGTGCAGTGCGCGCGTCCTACCACTGGGCAGGTGATACATCCATGTATTAAACCCCAGCCACAAATATACAAGGCTTGCCTTGTTTTTGGCCTGGCCAAGGCAAGGCAAGACAAGGTTTTGGCCAAAAACGTGAAGCTTGTAACTTTCTCATTTCTCCATGGATTGGGACAAAATTTAGGTCTATCCTGCCTAGAGTTTCACAAGGAATCCAATGGTGGTGGTGGTTTTCTTAGATGAGGTCCCCATTTTAAAACCCGATAGTGGTTTTGAAATAGGCCTCCCTTTGCATTTTCTGTGCTACCTCTTGTTGCAGGTATGAATTACATGATGAATTGGTTCAAACACAACATATATAACATGTATAAGATGTGCTTGATCAGTGGACCTCAAAGCAATGCATGTTTTAAAGAGTTCAAGTTGAGATGCTTACCTCTTTAGGAGCTTTTTGGGCAATTTGCCAAGTGCTTTGTTCCAGAAATAATTTGATGCTTTGGACACCCTCAAATGATCCCTTGGAAGCTTTTAGGATGATTGGAAACAGCTGGAAACCTCATAAATGGAAACTGGCCCTTTCTTGCAAAAGGGGCAAAAGTGACCAAAATAACAACTCTCTCAAATGGTGTTCCAGATGTGGGGAACCATTTGGGACAGTTCAAGGATGATATTTGGAGTATGTTTGAGGTTTTATCTGGTTTTGAAAGTGACTGAATCAAGACATGGCTTGAAAAATGTAAAAAGTCCTATTTTGAGGTTTTGAGAAGGGACTTTGTGATTTTGGTGTTACAGGTCACTTGTGAGAGTTTGGATAGCTTAGATATGACATATTGGATGTGTTTGGATCATGAGTTGTGATGGAATTGCTCTCTAACTCAAAAACTCAGAGTTACCTTGATAAAGAAGGCATTTTTGCCAAGAGAAAGAGATTTTGAGGAAAGCAAGTGTTGTAGTGCTTTAGTGTACTCAAACTAAGCATAAATGAGCTTTATTTATAGTAGAGCAAGTTAGTTTTGGCTGCAATAGTGAATGGCAACTGCTGCAGAGGTTTGGCAAATGTTGATCAATAGGAATCCAAGTCTCCTCTAGGCATTGACAAGAGGTTAGGGCACATGCCTTTGGTTCCCTAGTTCAGAGATCATCCTTGACTCATTCAGTTGGAAAGGGTTCAGGTCATGCCACCTTGGTGCATCCATTGAATGCTCCAAAACAAAATTGGAGTCTTGTGCCCTCTTTAGAGTTTTCTAGGTTTGGCATGCTATTTTTAGTTCCAAACACTTGGGAGGCTTATGGATTAGTGTTTATCCCTCCTTGGTCTCCCCCTGAGGTGTTCAAGTGGATAAACTTGTTTGTCATTTGCACAAATTGCTCAAATCGAGCAAAATGCATAAATCTGCCTAGTTATGACAGTTGCAGCAAGGCATATTGCCACAGTCATAACCCTTAGCTCAAATGGAATTTCATGGGGTTCTTGGCCATTTTGGAAAGCTCTCATACGAAACAACATAGGTGTGATCATAGTTTGTCTTGACACTTTTTGGATCCAAGTGAAAAATGCCCCTACATTTTGGAAAAAGTGACAGATTCTGACTTAGTGAAAATTTCACTAAGTGTTGGAAAAGGTGACATTTCATGTTTTCAGCCATTTTGATCCAACCATAACTCAAAATCCATGATGAATTGGAATGAGGTGTAGTTGACACTTTTAAATTATGCCATGAGAGCTACAAATCCGTCTTTGGATCAGCCCAAATGGTTTCTTGGATCTCAAGTTATGATCCTTGGAAGTTGGTACCCTAGCCACTTTGTTCCATAACTTAGAAAATTTATAAGTTTTTTATGGTTACCCCTTTTACAAGTTATCCCACTTTTCTTGATTTTTCTTGATGAATGATGATTCCAATCACACATTAACATCATTTTAGGGTTAGGGAACCATAATTGATAAAAAAAATCCAAAAGTCAAACTTTGACTTTTGGGCACAGTTGACTTTTTATCAGATGAATTCTAAACTGTGCGATCCTCTATGAAATCAAGTCCTTGACCTAAATCAAACTTGATGGATTGACTTCATAGGTGTTATAGGGTGTATTGAATCATGTCTCAAGGTTTGGGAGCATCTCCTGGTCAACAGTCAAAGGTACAGTTGACTTTTTCTGCAAAACCCTAACTGTGGCTCTGATGAACTTGAAACTTGTGAATCAAGCTTCTTGGATTAATCCATTGTTGTAAATGGATCAATGTAGTGTATTTGAGACCCTCAAATCATGTCTTGAGGTTTTAGCTCATGCCTTGCCCCAAAAGTCAACTAAGGGGTGAATTAGGTCAAGAAACCCTAATTCCTGATTTTATGGTGAATGCATCCCCTGAGGCTAAATTGACTTGATGATCGGGTTTATGATGTCCCTTAGAGTATTTTGGGTTGTGCTTTGAAGCATTGGCTCATGCCCAGAGGAAAATTTCCATCTGGAGGCCTTGGTCGACCAAAACCCTAATTTGGTGACACTGGCGATCTTGAGGCTTGATCCACTTGGAATGTTACAGCCTTGTGCTTGATTCTTGATGTGGGAGTCCTCTTGATCCTTTATGGGTGTTTGAGAGGTTAGACAAGTTGAAGATCTTGTCATTCCTTGATTGATCCTTTGTCTAAGGCTCTGAAAGGGCTTGAAACCCTAAGTCTTGGTTGTAGTGAATGCTCAACCATCTTTGAGGAGATAGATGAGGCATGATGGTTCATCCATATTGTGGTAATGATTTGCACAATGATGGGAAATCTTAGTGGTCAAAATTTGGGGTATGACATATGCCCATATTTAATCTTCTTGTTCCCGAAGGTGTGAATGGCGAAGGTATTCGGGCATTCGGGGTACTAGAGGATTAAATATCGGAATACCCGAAATTTTGATGGTGGTTATGAATGGCAGTTGGCCCATCCATCTTCTTTTGCTAAGCAATGATGCTTAGAAAATGTAAAACTTCCCCTCGATCCTGGCCTTCAGCCAGGGAACTGGTCTCAGTTTCTGAAATAAACTTCCCCTCGATCATGGTTTCCTACCAAGGAACTGGTCTCAGTTTCTGAAATAAACTTCCCCTCGATCCTGGTTTCCTACCAAGGAACTGGTCTTAGTTTCTAAAATAAACTTCCCCTCGATCCTGTTTTCCTACCAAGGAACTGGTCTTAGTTTCTAAAATAAACTTCCCCTCGATCCTGGTTTCCTACCAAGGAACTGGTCTCAGATTCTTTTGTCAATAAACTTTCTTGAAAATGGACGCTATTCGTAGCGATTTTCCTCAAACTTCTCGCCGAATTTTCCTGGGGAGATGCCATTTGATAGAAAAAATTTGATGTCAGAGTCGCTGGGGAACCCAGTCATCAGAGTTGTAGAGGTGTACAAACTTCTCTGTTGGAGACGCCATTTGTCGAGACTCTACTGGGGAAAGCAGATCTCTTGAGAGACTGCTGTCGCTTAGGGGTGTTACATCATACTTTTCTCGGGATCTTCTCGGAGAAATGCCATATGATTTGATCCAATTTTGAGGTGCTGATGACCTTTTCGTCAGTGGATTTTTTGGAGAAAAACTGCTGTTTTGCCGAATCTCTGATTAAGAGGCTTTCTCTGGGGATTTTCCTTAATCCGAGAAAGCGAAGTTATCATATTCAATGGCGAAGAGTGATGTTTGTCGCAGGTCTTCTTGTTTTTCAGAGGTTCAAGTTATCAAAGTGGTCAAGGGACCAACTTTAATCCAGAAATAAAGTGGAGGAGAGATCATTTAGATGGTTCACTTCCTGGCGAGGAAAGAACTGAGAACTCGACTGAGAGGACTTTTATCACTTGGGGATAAGTCTGACCAGAGTGATAGTGATGCAATATGAATGTGAATGCAAATCAGTAATGCATGATGTATGTATGTATATGCTGATGAAACTGACACGACATACAGACTAATAGATGAACACGACTAGACACTCGGCCACCGCGGGGGACGAAGAGGTACCACTGGGTTCAAAATAGCAATTTTGCCTTGCTTAGGAGAGATAGTCCCCGTGGGGGACACCGTTGGTCGGGCTTAGGAGATAAGAACTCTGTCGGGGGTGTCAGATGAAACACGGTCTCTGACACAGTTGATCCTTCGTTCAGGCGTACTAATTAAGAAGAAGTACTTTGATTCTACACTTTGAGGTTCAATTACTTCTGGAGAAGCGGTCGATGTTCTTTCGATGTTCAACAGTCAAAAGAAATTGTCATCTTTATTTTAAAAGCAGAAAAAGTTTGACAAGTAAATTCATTTTTGCTTTATTTCAAGAATCGTTAATCATGTTAAAACGTCGTTCTGTAAAGCTAAAACAAATAAGAATTGCAAACAAAAGCACAAGGGCTCAAATTTTATTGATAGGATGGAAATCAGCCAAGCGCGTGATTCCATAGAGTATTTACAAAGTCTAGAAAATGGTAATTTAAGGGAAAAGAGCTACATTGAAATATAACGACCGTTATCCTTCTACCAACTTTGAATTCTGGACATCCTGAGCTTCTGTCGAAGATGACCTTGACTGGAGTTTTTCTCTGATGGTGTAACTGCTGCTGAGGGACTTGTCCCTTTGTTGGACATAGTTACTTGCCATTATCCCTAACTTTTGCATGGATTGTACTCTGAGATTTCCAATCCACCGAGATGATTTTTGTCAGCGAATTTTCTCGGAGAAATGCCATATGATGTGATCCAATTTTGAGGTGCTGATGACCTTTTCGTCAGCGGATTTTTCGGAGAAAAATTGCTGTATTGCCGAATCTCTGATTAAGAGGCTTTCTCTGGGGATTTTCCTTAATCCGGGAAAGCGAAGATATCATTTTCAATGGCGAAGAGTGATGTTTGTCGCAGGTCTTCTTATTTTTCAGAGGTTCAAGTTATCAAAGTGGTCAAGGGACCAACTTTAATCCAGAAATAAACTGGAGGAGAGATCGTTTAGATGGTTCACTTCCTGACGAGGAAAGAACTAACAACTCAATTAAGAGGACTTTTATCACTTGGGGATAAGACTGACCAGAGTGATAGTGTGCAATATGAATTTGAATGCAAATCAATAATGCATGATGTATGTATGTATATGCTGACGAAACTGACACGATATACAGACTAGTAGATGAACACGATTGGATACTCGGCCACAGCGGGGGACGAAGAGGTACCACTGGGTTCAAAATAGCAATTCTGCCTTTCTTAGGAGAGATAGTCCCCGTGGGGAACACCGTTGGTCGGGCTTAGGAGATAAGAACTCTGCCGCGGGTGTCAGATGAAACACGGTCTCTGACACAGTTGATCCTTCGTTCAGGCATACTGATTAAGAAGGAGTACTTTGATTCTGCACTTTGAGGTTCGATTACTTATGGAGAAGCGATCAATGTTCTTTCGATGTTCAACAGTCAAAAGAAATTGCCATCTTTATTTTAAAAGCAAAAAAAGTTTGACAAGTAGATTCACTTTTGTTTTATTTCAAGAATCATTAATCATGTTAAAACGTCGTTCTGTAAAGCTAAAACAAATAAGAATTGCAAACAAAAGCACAGGGGCTCAAATTTTATTGATAGGATGGAAATCAGCCAAGCGCGTGATTCCATAGAGTATTTACAAAGTCTAGAAAATGGTAATTTAAGGGAAAAGGGCTACATTGAAACATAACGACTGTTATCCTTCTACCAACTTTGAATTCTGGACATCCTGAGCTTCTGTCGAAGATGACCTTGACTGGAGTTTTTCTCGGATGGTGTAACTGCTGCTAAAGGACTTGCGCCTTTGTTGGACATAGTTACTTGCCATTATCCCTAACTTTTTCCTGGATTGTACTCTAAGATTTCCAATCCACCGGGATGAATTTTGATTATGCCTCTAATTTTTGCTTGGACTGCCCTTTCGGGTTTTCAATCCACCGAGACGTTGTTTTTTTAATTTAGGCGAAGTATTTCTTGATTACGTCAACATTTGTGGGGTAGGCAAATTCCTCTCCATCCATGGTTGCGAGTCTCAAGGCGCCGCCTGAGAAGGCTTTCTTGACCACATAGGGGCCGTTATAATTCGGGGTCCACTTGCCCCAGGAATCAGTGAGAAATGATTGTATCTTTTTTAGCACGAGGTCTCCTTTTCTGAAGACGCGAGGTCGGACCTTTTTGTCAAATACCTTCTTTATTCGTTACTGATACAACTGACCGTGGCATAAAGCCATTATTCGCTTTTCTTCGATCAGATTCAGTTCTTCGTGCCGACTTTGACACCATTCAACCTCTGTTAGCTTAGTTTCCATCAATAACCGGATTGATGGGATCTCTACCTCTATGGGGAGCATTGCTTCCATGCCATATACTAGAGAGAAAGGGGTTGTCCATGTTGAAGTGCGGACAGATGTGCGACAACCATGAAGAGCAAAGGGTAGCATCTCATGTCAGTCTTTGTAGGTTACAACCATCTTTTGAATGATCTTCTTGATGTTCTTGTTAGCCGCTTCTACCGCTCCATTCATCTTAGGTCGGTAGAGAGATGAGTTATGGTGTTTGATCTTGAACTCAGCGCATAAATCTTTCATCATCTTATTGTTTAAGTTAGATCCATTATCCGTAATGATCTGGCTTGGAACACCATAACGGCAAATGATATTGTTTTTGATAAATCGAACCACCACTTGTCGGGTTACATTGGCGTATAATGCTGCTTCGACCCACTTGGTGAAGTAGTCAATGGCTACTAGAATGAACCGATATCCGTTCGAAGACTTGGGTTCGATCATGCCAATCACGTTGATTCCCCATATAGAAAAAGGCCATGGGGAAGAGAGAACTTTGAGATGCGTTGGCGGTACATGGATTTTGTCTGAGTATATCTGACACTTATGGCACGTCCTCATGTACTTGTAGCAATCAGATTCCATGGTCAACCATAGTACCCTGCTCTCAGAGTTTTTCTCGCCATTGTGTGTCCATTGGCATGAGTCCCAAAGGATCCTTTATGAATTTCTTTTATCAGTATGTCTGCGTCTGGTCTGTCTACGCATCGGAGCAAGACCATGTCAAAATTTCTCTTATAGAGGGTATCACCGCTCATAAAGAAGCTGCCTACTAGCCTTCTGATGGTCTTTCTATCTTTTCTGGATGCCTCAGGTGGGTACTCTTGTTTTTTAAGGAAGCACTTGATATCTTGATACCAAGGTTTGCCGTCTATGACTGCTTCAATCGTGAAGATGTAAGCGGGCAGTTCAAGGCGCATTATGTCAATCTTAGGTAAGTTGTTCCATTGACCTACACTAATCATGGAAAAGAGAGTGGCCAAAGCATCAGCCATGTGATTCTCTTCACGAGGGATGTGGTGAAACTCGATTCTGTTCAAGAAGGGTAACAACCTTCTCGCATAGTCTTTGTAAGGAATCAATCCTTATTGGTATGTGTTCCTATCTCCTTTGATCTGATTGATAACCAGGGCTGAGTCACCATATACATCCATGTTTTTTATCCTTAAGTCGATCGCTTCTTCGAGACCCATGATACAAGCTTCGTATTCGGCCTCGTTGTATGTACACTTGAATATCAGTTTGGCAGTGAAAGAAATGTGGGTACCTTGAGGTGTTATTATGATTGCCCCAATTCCATTTCCATAATGGTTGACAACTCCATCAAAAATTAGTCCCCATTGGGAACCTGGTTCTGGCCCTTCACTGGGAAGCGGTTCATCGCAATCTTTCATCTTCAAGTACTTGACATCTTCGTCTGGGAAGTCAAACCCGATTGATTCCTGATCGTCAATCGGTTGATGAGGCAAATAATCGGCTAATACACTTCCTTTAACGGCTTTCTGAGCGTGGTACTCGATGTCGTATTCTATTAACAACATCTGCCAACCGGCAATCCTTCCTGTGAGAGTAGGCTTTTCAAAGATGTACTTGATCGGATCCATTTCGAAGATTAACCAAGTAGTGTGGCAAATCATGTACTGGCGAAGACGTTTGGCTGCCCAAGCCAGAGCACAACAAGTTTTCTCAAGCTTAGTGTACCGAGTTTCACATTCGGTAAATTTCTTACTCAAATAGTAAATGGCAGACTCTTTCCTTTTGGTTTCGTCTTGTTGGCCAAGCACACAGCCCATTGAGTCTTCCAAGACTGTTAGGTAGATGATCAGTGGTCTTCCTTCCACTGGAGGTGATAGAATCGGTGCATTCAACAGGTATTCCTTGATACTGTCGAAGGCAGTTTGGCAGTCTTCTGTCCGAACGCATTCCTGATTCTTTTTGAGTAATTTGAAGATCGGCGCGCATGTCGCGGTCATGAGGAATATAAATCTAGAAATGTAGTTCAAACGTCCCAGGAATCCCCCGACTTGTTTTTTAGTCTTTGGAGAAGGCATTTCTTGAATGGCCTTGACCTTGTCAGGATCAACCTCAATTCCTTTTTGGCTGACGATGAACCCTAAGAGTTTCCCTGAACGGATGCCGAAGGTGCACTTGTTGGGATTCAGGCAGAGTTTATACTTCCTCAACCGCTCGAATAGTTTTGACAGGTGGGTCACATGCTCCTCTTCTATTTTAGATTTGGCAATCATGTCATCGATATATATCTCAATTTCCTTGTGTATCATGTCATGAAAAAGAGTAGTCATGGCCCTTTGATAGGTTGCCCTGGCATTCTTCAACCCGAACGACATTACCTTCCCATGGGGTAATGAACGAAGTTTTCTCCATGTCTTTCGGCGCCATTTTTATCTGATTATAGCCCGAGAATCCATCCATGAAGGAGAACACTTTGAACTTTGCTGTACTGTCAACCAGCATGTCAATGTGTGGTAAAGGAAAGTCGTCCTTCAGACTTGCCTTGTTTAGATCTCTGTAATCCACACACATTCTGACCTTTCCGTCCTTTTTCGGAACAGGTACTATGTTGGCTAGCCATTGAGGATATTCTGATGTGGCGAGGAAACCTGCGTCAATCTGTTTCTGTACTTCCTCTTTGATTTTGATGGCCATATCCGGATGAGTCCATCTCAACCTTTGTTTTACTGGCGTACACTCTGATCTAAACGGTAGATGATGTTCCACGATGCCGGTATCCAATCCTGGCATATCCTGATAGGACCAAGCGAATACATCGGGAAACTCTTTGAGAAGCTTTGTCAAACTTTCTTTGATAGTTGAACTGAGCAGTGACCCAATCTTGATTTCCTTTCTCTCTTCGTCTGAGCCCAAGTTGACTGTTTCCAACGACTCCATGTGAGGTTTAATGGACCTTTCCTCTTGCTTGAGTAGTCGGGAGATATCTTCTGGAATTTCATCGTCATCTTCTTTTTCATCCCCAAATAACGGGAATTCAAAGTTGGGATAAGGCATTGGATCGTATGTTTCAACGGGGTTTAAAACAAGCAATCCGCATGATGTTAGGATTGTTTTTTAAAAGAGATAGAGAAAATGCAAGAGTGTGTGCAGTGTTTTTCTGAAAATTGCTTGTTTTTATTTGTTGTTTTTTAGGATTACCATTTTCTGAAAAAGCGAAAAGAGAAAACAACAATTAATGCGGAAATTACAGAACGACGTTTATTTATTTATGAACTTGTCGATTCTTGAAACTATAGCCCTATTAAACAAACCTCTGTCGCTTTGGGCAAAGCGAAGAGGTATATTTATAGAAAGTGAGCCCTATCAAAACATTCGTTTCACCTGGGTAGGGTGAAAGGTTAAGATAACGACGACAATTACTTATACTTATGAACAATCTTCGGAATATCGACTGTAATCCATTGGCGGTGAACTCCTCGGTGAATCACAAAGCCTGGTACCTTCCTTGATTTGTCTTCAGAAATAACGCTGATTTCTGGCGGAGCAGGATCATTGGAATCTGTCTCCCAGGCAGAGTATTTTGAATAGTATTTGTGCTCTCAGGTATATCTCCCCATCCAGTTAGCTGGATGTCTTTGAGCCTGATACGAGAGCTTTCGGGAGCGGTGTACTTGACCAAGAAGTCGTACTTGCCTCTCGGTTGTCCTAAGGTGTCCCACACTTCTTTGGAACTAAAGGAGTCATCTCTCTCGATGACGTTGACCTCGGGGAAAGCATAGTTAATGAATTCTAATCCTGCAAACTTTGCAAATTCATCGTCGTGATGGATATTTTCATAATACCCTGAGTGCTGATCCCATGACATGGTGGGGACTCATGTATTCTTTTCAATGATGCCCAGCTGATATGCATCGTTGGACTGACTCTTTTTCCCCGAGTCTCCTGGGTACAGCTGCCACAAAGAGAGGCCATCCATCGGGCCATAATAGTCGTGGTCAAAGTTGTCTTTCATCAGAGTGTCCTCCTCTAAGAAGTTGGGTGGAGCATGGCATCCTTCTGGATCGCAATCTCCATATATCATCTTGACATCTGACCTTGGTATATATCTCGGACTCTGTGCGAGATAGTAAAATGGCGTAGGCACCTCTTCCTAAGACATATAATCGTCCTCATTAAGATAGAACTTCCACTCTTCATCTGTATCGGAGGAATCACCCTCGTTGATGGTATGTACTTCTTGAGACACTGGGTGAAGGAAACCTCTACTGTGGAAGAAGTCCTGAATGGGATGAAAACTTTCAGCTTTAGTAGTCTGGGTACAGGTTTAGGAAAAGCCAAGACCTTTCCTTGTCTTGTTATCCGTAGGAATGACGAGCTGTCCCCATCCTTTTGCGTTGTTACTTTCGATTACTTTGAGAGTATCTTTGTACGAGGAAATCGATGTTCCTTTCTCTAGTTGATTCTCATTGCTCACCGAAAGTTCCTGGAACTAAGTTCCAACAACCTCCTCGGGTTCTACACAAGTGGACAATGATAGGTTATTCATGATCAAGGCTTGTTCTCTGCAGACTGTGACGAGTCGGTCGTTCTTGACAAACTTTAGCTTTTGGTGAAGTGTCGAAGTGACTGCCCCAGCCTGGTGTATCCAAGGTCTACCCAACAAACAGCTGTATGTTGCTCGGATGTCCATGACCTGGAAAGTGACTAGGAAAGTGTGAGGACCGATAGTTATGGGAAGGTCGACTTCACCGATAACTGTTTTTCTGGACCCGTCAAATGCTTTGACGACGACCTCACTGCCTCTCATCGGAGATCCTTTGAATAATAGTCGCATTAGAGTGAACTTCGGCATAATGTTGAGAGCCGATCCGGTATCTACCAATTGTCATACCCCAGATTTTGACCACTAAGATTCCCCATCACTGTGCAAACCATCATCACAATATGGGCGAACCATCATGCCTCATTAGTCTCCCCGAAGATGGGTGACCATCCACTATAATCAAACTTAGGGTTTTAAGCCCTCTCAGAGTTCTTAGACATCGGATCAATCAAGGAATGACATGATCTTCAACTTGTCTAAAAGGATTAAGAGGACTCCCACTTCAAGGATTAAGCACAAGGCTGCTCCCTTCTAAGTGGATTAAACCTCAAGATCGCCAGTGTCACCAAATTAGGGTTTGGTCGACCAGGGCCTCCAGATGGAAATTTTCCTCTGGGCATGAGCCAATGCTTCAAAGCATAACCTATGATGCTCCAAGGGATCTCATGAACCCGATCACCAAGTCAATTTAGCCTCAGGGGATGCATACATCAAAAATCAAGAATTAGGGCTTCTTGACCTAATTCACCCCTAAGTTGACTTTTGGGACAAAACATGAGCCAAGACCTCAAGAGGGGATTTGAGGGTCTCAAATACATCACATTGATCCATTTGCAACAATGGATTGATCCAAGAAGCTTGAGCAACAAGTTTCAATTTCATCAGAACCACAATTAGGGTTTCGCGAGAAAAGTCAATTGTATCTTTGACTTTTGACCAGGACATGCTCCCAAACCCTAAGACATGATTCAATGCACCCTATAACACCTATGAAATTAATCCATCAAGTTTGATTTAGGTCAAGGACTTGATTTCATAAAGGATTGCACAGTTTGGAATTCATCTGATAAAAAGTCCACTGTGCACAAAAGTCAAACTTTGACTTTTTGAGATTTTTCACAATTATGTTAATGTGTGATTGGAATCATCATTCATCAAGAAAAATCAAGAAAATTGGGATAACTTGTAAAAGGGGTAACCATAAAAAACTTAGAAATTTTTCTAAGTTATGGAACAAAGTGGCTAGGGTACCAACTTTGGAGGATTATAACTCCTAAACCACAAGGCCATTTTTCCCCATCCAAAGCTGGATTTGTAGCTCTCATTACCCTCTACAAAAGCTTCAACTACACCTTATTCCAATTCATCATGTATTTTGAGTTATGGAATGATCAAAATCAAGAAAAATGAAAATGTCACTTTTTTCCAACACTTAGTGAAATTTTCACTAAGTCAGAATCTGCCTTCACTTTTTTCCAAATGTAGGGGCATTTTTCACTTGGATCCAAAAAGTATCAAAACCAATTATGATCAAACAGTTGTTGTATCATATGAGGGCTTTCCAAAATGGCCAAGAACCCCATCAAATTCCACTTGGGCCATGAGATATGACAATGGCAATATGCCTTGCTTAAAACTGCCAAAGCAATGCAGATTTTGGAGTTTTGCTCGATTTGCCCAAATTTTGCAAAGGGCAAGCTGTGACGCCCCCGATCTATACCCCCAATTAACACACAATTAAAGCGGTAAAAAGAAAATTCGAAAATTTCGTCAGAGTAAATTTGAAATCGCGGCATAGAAAGGGAGAAATCACATCAACTGTAACCAAACATACACATAACATGCAACACCTGCCCATAATGATATGCAACTGTGGGGTAGCAATCAAACAGAGGAAACTTTGTTCCTTACACCCACTTTTCAGAAATTAGAATTAAAGCGGAAAATCTAAAATCTGATTAACATATATACATATACACATATAAACAGTTTGTCATACATCAGGTAGCATATGTACAACCAAAATATATCATCAGATATACAAAATAATAGCACGCGGCCACCCTAACTACCCGGAGTCACATATCAGAGCCGACAGACCAAAATAATGAAGACGCAACGCTTCACAAAAAGGAATACCTCCAGCAGCTCTAATCTGCAACGCCTCATAGAGCGTTATAAAACAGCAGAAGGGTGAGAAAAACAACCATAATATAATTGAATAAAATTATATATATATATAAGCACAAAAATGTACAAGTAACACAGTCTCACCACAACCACATATAACATAATACCGCACAATTCTCAAGCATCAAATACCATTACACACCACTCATATACCATACAATCATCAATCACATTCTCAAATTCACACACAATTAATTCATGATTTATGCAATGCACATAGACCGACACAACGACTATATGCACATGCCATGCGGGTACCGACTTCCAATGTCCCATGTCTCATCATCAGTTCACTCAGGAACTATTGGAACCATCGCTCGTTACTGAGAATCTCAAGTAACTCCCCGTCGGGCCTACGATGTTCACCCGTCGCTTTAGGTACTCAGGCAACGCCTCATATTTTCGAGGCACACGACGTTAAGGATTGCTTTAAGTCTCCAAAGGATCCCACAATCGTCTATAACCACCGCTTTAGGTCCTCAGGCAGCGCCTCATATTTTTGAGGCACGCGATGTTATAGCATATTCCCCTCGGGAATCAAACCGTCTCTCATGACGTTTCCACAATGCACATTATGATGCTTGGCATACAATGACTCATGACACTCACATTGCATCCATGCACATATTCATAATCATGCATATATCATCAAATACAGGACTTAGCATTTTCTTGCCTTTCGGCCACATTTCATCCCCACAACAGCACATAAGGCATACACATTCAATTCACCAACTTATAACATAATACACGTCAAATGCGCACCATTTAAAACACCAAAAGTCGAGATTCGACACTATTCACATTTCCCAACAAAATTTAATCGGCTAACAATTCTCAAAACCTAATAATCACAAAGTAGGTCTCGATACCTTTCCAACGACACCAAGAATACAAAAATCGGATACTCGGAACAAAAGTTACGGACAAAACCGAAAACACATTTTGAAAAATCTCATTTTTGCAAATCTCCTGTCCATACGCGTACCACCTATTCCCATACGCGTATTGACAGAGCAATTTTACTTCACAAAACCATGTTTCACAAATCCATACGCGTATTGGCCTCGCCCATACGCGTATCACCAGAGGGCCGGTAAAACATGCAAGTTCATACGCGTATTGCCCCCAAAACAGCACAATGTTACGCGTATCGCCTGGTCTCATACGCGTATTGGCAAGCCCCTTACGCGTATGGCCAGGACAGACCCAGAAAAATTCTGCTGAACATTTTCTGCGTTTTTCCACCCCAATCATACAATTTCTTCACCTAAAACTCAGAAAAACAGCAATTTGAAGTGTAATAACATACCACAAACATGTATGAACAATCAACAATGCATTCAACAAGATTTTTACCACAATCAAATTCATTTCTAATCAATTTTTACACAATCTAGGTTTTACTAATATTCTCCAAATCAATCCAAAAACAAAAGCAAAACACATACATAATCGTATACAATCATAGAATAATCGAGTTTCGCACCCTTGCCCGATTTAATCGACTTTACAACTTGCTCTTGATGATTTTTCCACTCTTTTCTTCAATTTCTCTCTTTTCTCTCTTCTCCTCTTTTCTTCTTTCTCTTTTTCTTTCTATTTTTCTTTTTCTTTCTATCTTACCAACTTAATGAAAATAAGTAGGAAAAGACCAAAATACCCCCACACTCAAATATCTCATAAACGATCCCAAAACGCGATAAAATATATTCTCGCCGAAAAATAACATATTTTCACATAAAAGTAAAAAATACAATAAAATAATAATAAAATAATCCAAAAAGACTCAATAAAATAAAATTGGCAAAACGGGGCGTTACAATTCTCCCCCACTTAGAAATTTTCGTCCTCGAAAATCTTACCTGATACAAACAACTCCGGATACAATTCTCGCATCCTACTCTTCAATTCCCACGTCAAATTACCCTCAGCAGCGCCTCCCCACGCCACTTTCACAAGTGCAATCTCTTTACCCCTCAACCGCTTCACCTCGCGATCTAAAATCCTAACTGGTAATGCCTCGATTGTAAGGTTATCTCTTACCTCAACCTCGTCCATTGGAATAACATGTGAAGGGTCCGGAACATACTTCCGAAGCTGTGAAACATGAAAAACGTCATGCAAATTCGACAGATTCGGCGGCAACGCCACACGATACGCCACAGCACCAACTCTCGCAGATATCTGGTAAGGACCAATAAATCGAGAAGTAAGCTTCTTAGATTTCAAAGCACGACCAACACCCATTACCGGCGTAACTCTCAGAAATACGTGATCACCCTCTTGAAACTCAAGATCTTTCCGTCTCCGATCATGATAACTCTTTTGTCTATCCTGAGAAGCCTTCATTTTCTCACGAATAAACTTTACCTTTTCCGTCGTCTGTTGTACTAATTCCGGTCCAACCACAGAACTCTCACCTGTTTCGTGCCAACACAATGGCGTTCTACATCTTCGTCCATATAAAGCCTCAAAAGGTGCCATTCCGATACTAGAATGGAAACTGTTATTATACGTGAACTCAACCAATGCAAGATAACTGTCCCACGTACCACCTTGTTCAAAAACACACGCTCTCAACAAATCCTCCAACGACTGAATTGTTCTTTCGGTCTGACCATCCGTCTGCGGATGATAAGCCGAACTCAACCTCAATCTAGAACCCAAAGCCTTCTGTAAACTTTCCCAAAATCTAGATGTAAACCTAGGATCTCGATCAGAAATAATACTCAATGGAATTCCATGCAATTTCACAACCACACTGATATAGATCTCAGCTAACCGTTCCAAAGAAAAACTGATGTCAATCAGAATAAAATGCGCCGATTTAGTCAGCCTGTCCACAATCACCCAAATAGCATTATGCCCACGCTGAGTGTTCGGTAATCCCGTCACAAAATCCATCGAAATACTATCCCACTTCCACTCAGGAATATCCAACGGTCGCAACAAACCACTAGGCCTCAAATGTTCAACTTTCGATTTCTGACAAGTCAAACATGCATACACAAACTGAGCCACCTCTCTTTTCAAACCAGACCACCAGAAAATCTTCTTCAAATCTTGGTACATCTTATTCGCACCCGGATGAATACTTAAATTACTCCGGTGTCCTTCCTCCAAAATCATTCTTTTCAACTCCGCATCATCAGGAATACAAATACGACCACGGAATCTCAAAACACCAAAATTATCCACCTTGAAATCCACATTCTCATTCCTCATCAAATCAACGAATTTCAAATCCAGCTTTTGTTTCTCACTAACCTACATCAAAAATTCATTAGTAACTTTCAACATTCCAAGCCTTACACTAACCGATGTCACTTCACATACCAAACTCAAATCTCTAAACGATTCCAAAAGTTCCAACTCTTTCACCATCAATGCAGACATATGCAATGATTTCCGGCTCAATGCATCGGCTACCACATTAGCTTTACCAGGATGGTAATTCAAGCCAAAGTCGTAGTCTTTCAAGAATTCCAACCATCTTCGCTGTCTCATGTTCAACTCTTTCTGATCAAATAAATATTTCAAGCTTTTATGATCACTAAAGACTTCGAACCTTGCACCATAGAGATAGTGCCTCCAAATCTTCAACACAAAAACTACAGCCGCTAACTCAAGATCGTGAGTAGGATAGTTTTTCTCATGAACTCTTAATTGCCTTGAAGCATAAGCTACAACCTTACCTTCCTGCATCAAAACACCACCCAAACCAATTAAAGAAGCATCGCAGTACACAACAAACGGTTCATTAGGATCAGGTAAAATAAGAATCGGAGCTGTCGTCAATCTTCTCTTCAGCTCACAAAAACTCTCTTCACATTGAATATCCCAAATGAATGTTTTGCCCTTACAAGTCAACTGCGTCAAAGGAAGAGCAAGCTTAGAAAACCCTTCAATGAACCTCCGGTAATAACCAACCAAACCCAAAAAGCTTCGAATTTCAGTAACGGATCTAGGAGCCTCCCATTGTAGAACTGCTTCTACTTTAGATGGATCCACAGCAATACAATTACCTGAAATTACGTGCCCAAGAAAACTCACCTCAGACAACCAGAATTCACACTTGGACAATTTGGCAAAAAGCTTCCTTTCCTTCAAAACCTGCAAAACAATACGCAAATGCTCTGCATGTTCTACCCGAGACTTAGAATAGATTAAAATATCATCAATAAACACCACCACAAAACGATCCAAATGCTCATGGAAAATACGATTCATGTATTCCATAAACACACCAGGCGCATTAGAAACCCCGAACGGCATCACTGAATATTCATAATGACCGTACCGTGTTCTAAAGGCCGTCTTCTGAATATCCTCTTCCTTCACCCTTATCTGATGATAACCCGATCTCAAATCAATCTTACTAAACACACAAGCACCAACCAACTGATCCATCAGATCATCAATCCTTGGAAGCGGATATTTATTCTTAATCGTCACTTTGTTCAACTGGCGATAATCAATACATAATCGCATACTCCCATCTTTCTTTTTCACTAACAAAACTGGAGCACCCCAAGGAGAAACACTTGGCCTCACGAACCTCTTTTCCAATAACTCATTTAACTACTTCTTTAACTCCACCAACTCCGATGCCGACATTCTATAAGGTGCCATAGAAACAGGTATAGTACCAGGAACTAGATCTATCGAAAATTCAACTTCTCTCTCTGGCGGTACATCTGAAATATCAACAGGAAACACCTCAGGAAATTCGCACACAACAGGAAACACCTCCAATGAAACTTGACTATCCACAGTCAAAGATGCAAATAATCCAAACAACTGAGCTTCATCCGCCAAAAGTCTCTTCAACTCTTTAGTAGACAAAAAACTCGAGTCTTCATCTTCATCAAGAGAAGGAAACCTTACAAGCTTATGATAACAATCAATGTGCACCCGATTGAATTGCAACCAATTCATTCCCAACACCACATCTAAACCTTCCAACGGTAAACACACCAAATCCATCGCAAAGTCTTTACCATAAATGGTCAAAAGATAACTCAAACTCACCAAAGAAGTAGTTACTGACCCCATCGCTGGAGTATCAATAACCATCTCACCATCCATCGAAGACAACCCAAGATTCAAACGTTCCGCGCACTCAGACGAAATAAACGAATGAGTCGCTCCAGTATCAATAATAGCAATTAAAGGCGTATTATTAATAAAGCAAGTACATCTTATCAGACGATCAGCACTTGAAGTCTGAGTTCCCGCCAATGAAAACACCTTCCCACTAGTCTGAGCCTTCTTCGGATTAGGACACTTCGAGCTAATGTGACCAGGTTCCCCACAGTTATAACACTTCACTACATTCTTCCTTTTACAATCAGCTAAAACGTGTCCGATACCACCACAATTAGAACACTTATCCACTTTCTTCCTACATTCCATCTGGCGATGACCCAATTCACCACATTTAAAACACCTAGGAGCATTAGACATACCTCCTCCACTTGACCTTCGATCAAAATTACCCCTTTGTTTACCTTTATCAGTCGGTGACACATACGGACCACCACGGAACTGTTGTCTCCCTTTCCTGTCACTTACACTTTTATAGTGAGCTGAACGAGCCTTACTATCTTCATCATAAATCCTACAGCATTCCACCAAATCAGCAAACCTTCGGATCCTCTGATATCCAATCGTCTGCTTTATCTCAGGACGCAAACCCCTTTCATACTTCACACACTTTGAAAATTCAGCTGTCGCTTCCACATAATGAGGATAAAACTGCACAAGTTCCACAAACTTATCAGTATAGTCAATAACCGACATATTACCTTGTTTTAGCTCTAAAAACTCAATCTCCTTCTTTCCTCGGACATCCTCAGGAAAATACTTCCCTAGAAACTCTCGGCTAAACACCTCCCAAGTAATCTCTTCTTCCTCCTCATCAGCTTCCAACACCTGACGAGTACTGACCCACCAGTCGTCAGCCTCTTCATGTAGCATATGAGTGCCCAGCCTCACCTTAACATCATCGTCATCACAATCCATTACCCTAAAAATCCTCTCAATCTCTTTCAACCACAACTGCGCACCATCCGGATCATGCTTCCCTTTAAAGACCGGCGGCTTATTCTTTCTAAACTCATCATTTTCGGCAGCATTCGGTGCACCCTGCACAGCTCGTGCCATTGCTTCCATCGCAGCAGCCAAAGCAGCATCATTACGACCAGCCATATTCTGTTCGTCTAAACACAGAAACTATGGTTAAACAACAACTCGTCCAACACAACTCGCCCAATATGCCAGACTCAACAGACAAAAACTACACAACTGACACGGACTTGCTCTGATACCACTTAATGTGACGCCCCCGATCTATACCCCCAATTAACACGTAATTAAAGCGATAAAAAGAAAATTCGAAAATTTCGTCAGAGTACATTTGAAATCGCGGCATAGAAAGGGAGAAATCACATCAACTGTAACCAAACATACACATAACATGCAACACCTGCCCATAATGATATGCAACTGTGGGATAGCAATCAAACAGAGGAAACTTTGTTCCTTACACCCACTTTTCAGAAATTAGAATTAAAGCGGAAAATCTAAAATCTGATTAACATATATACATATACACATATAACCAGTTTGCCATACATCAGGTAGCATATGTACAACCAAAATATATCATCAGATATACAAAATAATAGCACGCGGCCACCCTAACTACCCGGAGTCACATATCAGAGCCGACAGACCAAAATAATGAAGACGCAATGCTTCACAAAAAGGAATACCTCCAGCAGCTCTAATCTGTAACGCCTCATAGAGCGTTATAAAACAGCAGAAGGGTGAGAAAAACAACCATAATATAATTGAATAAAATTATATATATATATATAAGCACAAAAATGTACAAGTAACACAGTTTCACCACAACCACATATAACATAATACCGCACAATTCTCAAGCATCAAATACCATTACACACCACTCATATACCATACAATCATCAATCACATTCTCAAATTCACACACAATTAATTCATGATTTATGCAATGCACATAGACCGACACAACGACTCTATGCACATGCCATGCGGTACCAACTTCCAATGTCTCATGTCTCATCATCAGTTCACTCAGGAACTATTAGAACCATCGCTCGTTACTGAGAATCTCAAGTAACTCCCCGTCGGGCCTACGGTGTTCACCCGTCGCTTTAGGTCCTCAGGCAACGCCTCATATTTTCGAGGCACACGACGTTAAGGATTGCTTTAAGTCTCCAAAGGAGCCCACAATCGTCTATAACCACCGCTTTAGGTCCTCAGGCAGCGCCTCATATTTTCGAGGCACACGATGTTATAGCATATTCCCCTCGGGAATCAAACCGTCTCTCAGGACGTTTCCACAATGCACATTATGATGCTTGGCATACAATGACTCGTGACACTCACATTGCATACATGCACATATTCATAATCATGCATATATCATCAAATACAGCACTTAGCATTTTCTTGCCTTTCGGCCACAATTCATCCCCACAACAGCACATAAGCCATACACATTCAATTCAGCAACTTATAACATAATACACGTCAAATGCGCACCATTTAAAACACCAAAAGTCGAGATTCGACACTATTCACATTTCCCGACAAAATTTAATCGGCTAACAATTCTCAAAACCTAATAATCACAAAGTACGTCTCGATACCTTTCCAACGACACCAATAATACAAAAATCGGATACTCGGAACAAAAGTTACGGACAAAACCGAAAACACATTTTGAAAAATCACATTTTTGCAAATCTCCTGTCCATACGCGTACCACCTATTCCCATACGCGTATTGACAGAGCAATTTTCCTTCACAAAACCACGTTTCACAAATCCATACGCGTATTGGCCTCGCCCATACGCGTATCACCAGAGGGCCGGTAAAACATGCAAGTTCATACGCGTATTGCCCCCAAAACAGCACAATGTTACGCGTATTGCCTGGTCTCATTCGCGTATTGGCAAGCCCCTTACGCGTATGGCCAGGACAGACCCAGAAAAATTCTGCAGAACATTTTCTGCGTTTTTCCACCCCAATCATACAATTTCTTCACTTAAAACTCAGAAAAACAACAATTTGAAGTGTAATAACATACCACAAACATGTATGAACAATCAACAATGCATTCAACAAGATTTTTACCACAATCAAATTCATTTCTAATCAATTTTTACACAATCTAGGTTTTACTAATATTCTCCAAATCAATCCAAAAACAAAAGCAAAACACATACATAATCGTATACAATCATAGAATAATCGAGTTTCACACCCTTACCCGATTTAATCGACTTTACAACTTGCTCTTGATGATTTTTCCACTCTTTTCTTCAATTTCTCTCTTTTCTCTCTTCTCCTCTTTTCTTCTTTCTCTTTTTCTTTCTATTTTTCTTTTTCTTTCTATCTTACCAACTTAATGAAAATAAGTGGGAAAAGACCAAAATACCCCCACACTCAAATATCTCATAAACGATCCCAAAACGCGATAAAATATATTCTCGCCGAAAAATAACATATTTTCACATAAAAGTCAAAAATACAATAAAATAATAATAAAATAATCCAAAAAGACTCAATAAAATAAAATTGGCAAAACGGGGCGTTACACAAGCAACTCTATCCATCTGAACACCTCAAGGGGGGACCAAGGGGGAACCAACTTTGATCCCAGGCCTCCCAAGTCTTTGGAACCAAAAATAGCATGCCAAACCTAGAATTGCCTAAAAGAGGGACAAGACTCCAATTTTGCATTGGAGCATTCAATGCATACACCAAGGTGGCATGGACTGAGCCATTGCCAACTGAATTCAATCAAGACTTATCCAAGACCAAGGGAACCAGCAGCCTGTACCCTAACCTCTAGTCAATGGCTAGAGGAGACTTGGATTCTCATTGATCAACATTAGCCAAACCTATGCAGCAGTTGCCATTCACTATTCCTTGCAAAACAAACTTGTTCTACTATAAATAGAGCTCATTTGTGATCAGTTTGAGTACACCAAAGCCATCAAACATATGCTTTCCTCAAAATCTCCTTCTTCACTCCAATTTTGCCTTCTAAGGCAAGTCACTATCGGGTTTTGAGTTTGAGAGCTATTCCAACCAAACCAATCACACACACACACACACACCTCATAAACATCATATAGAAGTGATCCAAACACTCACATAACATCTGGAACACCAAAATCACAAAATCACCATCCAGCTGCTCAAGCCTTTGACAGATTTGCAGTTGAGGTGCCAAATCAAGTTCCAGCTCAAATCAATCCACTCCAAGCATCTAGACACACTCCATAACACCTAGGGAAGTTGTCCATATCCTTGGAACCAAGTTGTAACACCTCTAACACAAAACACGATCACCAGCTGCAAGTGGTAAGCATGAGCTCTTCTAACTCTATGATCCATGCAATTTGTGCTGCACAATAATTTGGCCATATGTTCATAATCATGCATGGAGTGTTTTCCCTCAATCAATTGCATTGTTTGAATCGTGTATGGAATTTCTGAACCTTCATGCAAATTTTAGGGTTCTTGAGGTTTCTCTTTGATTTCTTATTCCATGTTTAAAATAAATGAAATTAAAGACCATAGACATGATCGTGAGGTTGAAACGAGTAGATTGATATGTTGATTGCATGATATAATCAAGTATTCAGTGAGATTGGATAGAAAACGCAAATCTGCAGAAACAGAGGAAGGGCGCGTGTTCTTGCCATGTTCTTGGCGCCCTTTTTCAAATATTTGAATATATGAATTTTGTGATTTTATTTAATTGATTCAAAAATTAATTTCTCTCTAAGTTTTAATGATTTTGAGTTGATTCTTTTTTTAATAATTCACAAAAATGTTAAAATATTTTATTTTACCAAAAAAATCCCAAAAATATTATTTATTTCATATAATTTATATTTTTCCAAAGAATTAATATGTTAATTGTTTTTTACATTTAAAATATTTTTTCCTTCTTGATTTTGCAAATTTTAATGACTTCTAATCATTTTGTAGGTCAAAACTTGATTTTTGAAACATTAATCCAAGATCACAATTTGTTTTCCACATGTTTAACAATTTTGATCTTTTTAATTGAATTTTTTTATTCAATTAAAATACACTTTGGAAACAAATTAGGGTTTTTGATTAATTCAACCCTCATCAAACTTTTTTCAAACACTTTGGGCCTCTAGTTAAGTGTAAGTCCCAACCCTTTTAGAAAACCAAAACCTTTTGGGACTCAATGTATTGTATAAGTCCCGATACCGTCAAAAAATTTGGCGCGGTCGTCGCCTTTCTAACAAATCAAACCCTTGGGCTTACCCTCGTGTTATAAGCCCCATTCTTTTTCTTTAAACTATTTTGGGCCTCTAATAGAGTGTAAGACCCAACCCCCTTTTAACCAAAACTATTTTGGGCCTCAGATATTGTATAAGTCCCTCTGCGTTAAAAGAAAATCTCGGCGCGATCGCCAGTTCGAAAACCACTTTGGGCCTCTCCTTGAGCTGTAAGCCCCACCACTTGTACAAAAATAATCCTTTGGGCCTCTTGAGAGAGTGTAAGACCCATCCCTTTGTACAAATAACCTTTTTGGGCCTCAGTCACTTGTATAAGTCCCTGTACAATTTCAAAATTATAGTACAATCACTGATAAAACCTTGGGCCTCTCCTTGAGCTGTAAGCCCCAAACAATCTTTTCAAAGCACTTTCTCCTTTGATTTTGAATATAATATTGTTATCAAAGCTTTCTTTGTTGAACAACTAACCAAACAGCATGGAAGCTCTACAACCGAGTAAGTGTTTACCCGCTTTCTTTATTCGTTTTCATATATATATAACTGTGTTGTGGGGCTGCTCACTGTAAGTCTTCTTTCACAAACTTTTATATACTTGTCAAATATCAACTGTATAATACTAGTATAGTTATTTAGAGTTTTCCCCGGGAACTACGTCTAGCACTAGGTAAAGCCCCGTTGATCGCTCTTAGATACAGTCAAAACTAGATCCCCATAGGATTACCAGACACAGTCTTCCCTCCTCTTGGGGTTAAACAATAT
The DNA here is from genome assembly GCA_022829125.1 of Lathyrus tuberosus. Classification (NCBI taxonomy): domain Eukaryota; kingdom Viridiplantae; phylum Streptophyta; class Magnoliopsida; order Fabales; family Fabaceae; genus Lathyrus; species Lathyrus tuberosus. The sequence continues at coordinate 1,241,367 of JALAZF010000676.1, forward strand.
GGAGACGTGAAAGGCAGCTTTCTCGGTGAACCCTTTCTCAGACTGTCACCCTTAGAAGTTGTCAAAGAGACTCTACTCCCCAGATATGATCTTTTCTCCGTGAATGGCATCTCTTGAGTTTATTCCAAATTCTCAGACTTTCCTGGCTTGATCTATTCTCTGTGAATGGCATGCTTGAACTTCTCGGGGTTTGGGGACCCACAGGCTTCTTAAAAGCACCCTTAGAAATTGTCAAAGAATCTCTAACTCCCCAGAGATGATCTTTTCTCCGTGAATGGCATCTCTTGAGTTTCTTCCAAATTCTCGGACTTTCCTGGCTTAATCTATTCTCTACAAATGGTATGTCTTGAACTTCTCGGGGTTTGGGGACCCACAGGCTTCTTAAAAGTATCCCCGCCTCCTCTTGGGCGTTGTACAAGGACCCTTCGGCTTCTTAAAAGCTCTCATGCCTCCTCTTGGGCTTAATACAAGGACCCTGACGACCTCTTAAAGGTATAAGACAGAACTTAGTCATCCTTTGCTAGAGCGGTCTTTCCAGCGTCAAAACTCCGGCCATTTGAGGGTTAGTACTCATCCCTTAACGTTCGTGCCTCCTCTTGGGCATTGTACAAAAGATGAAACTCTAGACTTGGACAGTCTCAATACCCTTTGGATTTCCCATTTCCTGAAAGAACAGGAAATAACCCCGATCTTTTGATCAGTACCAAAGTATAACCTCACCTGGAATCAGTCTCTTTATAAGAACTAATTTTCTCTTTTAACCAACATACTGGACCTATCATTCAACTGAAACAGTTACTGGCACCAATAGCCTCCTCTTGGGCTTTGTACAATGATTCTCCCCAGCGGAGCTAACCTTTTCACACTCTCTTGTTGAGTATGAAAGACTCTCTTGTTGAGTCAACCTCCCTTTAGCCTCCATCTCGGGCTTCATACGAGATACAAAATCACTCTCTTGTTGAGTCGAACATTTTCAGCCTCCATCTCGGGCTTCGTACGAGATACAAAAACACTCTCTTGTTGAGTATAAAAGACTCTCTTGTTGAGTCAAAGACTCTTAGCCTCTATCTCGGGCTTCGTACGAGATACAAATAACTCTTTTGTTAAGTATAAAAAACTCTCTTGTTGAGTCAAAGACTTTTAGCCTCTATCTCGGGCTTCGTACGAGATACAAATCACTCTCTTGGTGAGTATAAAAAACTCTCTTGTTGAGTCACTTCCCTCTTTGCCTCCATCTCGGTCTTCGTACGAGATACAAAAACACTCTCTTGTTAAGTATAAAAGACTCTCTTGTTGAGTCAATCACCTTTGAGCCTCCGTCTTGGGCTTCGTACAGGACACATATAAAAGCACTCTCTTGTTGAGTCAACCCCTTTTAGCCTCTCTCTCTCGGGCTTCGTACGAGACATATAAAAACTCCCTCTTGTTGGGTCAATAGCCTCCTCTTAGGCTTCGTATAAGTAAAATCCCGGTTGAGGCAATCAACCTTTTAACATCAAAATCTGTGCCTTGCTCACAGGATACAAACATCAACAACTCCTTTTCCTTCATCTAATTGCTGTAAGCGGCAAGCCTCTGGATTATTTACATCCACGCCACTGTCCCTCTTTTAGCATGAGAAATTCCTAAGGAAAGATGGCATTACTCTAAACAGAGTTAAAGTCTTCTCCTTCACATTAAAAATCCCCTATAAAGGAAGTTATGGCATTGCTGGATTCACATATCCTAGTTAAAGTAATTCTCCTTTATAATCAGTCACCCAACAGTTGTGACAAACAGACAAAATATTCCCCTTTAGAGATGACAAATTCTCTCTAAAGTCAAAACCCTTCAGCTTCACATCTTGGGCTTTGAACAAGATACAAACCACCTTTAGCTTCATGTCTTGGGCTTTGAACAAGACACCAAAACACCATTTTCCTCCCATAGAATAGGAGGAACTACGATCGCTCTGATTTCCCTATTTCGTTAAACGGGAATACGTAGGCATAAGATTGAAAAATCTTAGCGAGCACACTAATCAAAAACCCAAAATCCCGTATCTTCAAACATCAATCGAAAAGCATCAGTCCTAACATCCTACCAATAATCCCGTCACACTGTGTTCTCAACAAGATAACCTAAGAGAGACCCACGATCTTTGTAGCATCTGTAAACCAATAGTCATCTGTTCAAACTTAGTATGCAAGCAGGGTTAATTGGAGACATCTATTTTCCTTCCTTCATCAGCTTCAATAGGATAAAAAATGAATCGAGCTGTAGTACCCTAAAGCGATAGTGCTTCGCAACCACAAAAAAAAACTCGTGCTACAGAAAAATGGTGACTCTGCTGGGGACATATTTTATTCATTGTATTATCTTTTCCCATCTCTTAGGCAGAGACCTTGAGTTCACATCACAGAAATGACTGCTCTGCTGGGGTGTCATTGTCTGTATAGGACCATAAGACTAGAGGTCTAGGATGATTAAGACAAATATATATACTGCTTTTCCTAATTGATATATGTGTTTATTTTTCTGCTAATGGGAATGCGTGTGATGCCGCATGTGGAAAGATTGAGTAAACACCTAAGATAGGTGATGGCAATGCGGGTAATCTTACTGGGAGTGAATTCCAGTTAAGAGCCCCCGATCGACCATCAAACTCAGTGGAGACTCCCTTTGCAGATGCATTGCCTATACGACTTCGGTTGTTGAAAGTAGTGTGGTCGACTGGGTTATCTGAGAAGTTGAGGTTTTTAGCAGACTGCAGCCATTTTGTAGTGCGGAAGCTATCGGAAATAGTTGTCACGCGATACTACCCTCATCTGAGATCACTTCAGGATACATCAGCTCGCTGGCGATCCGCTTGCTGTTGTTATCCCAGAGGGGTCAATGATTTTGCGGACAGGTACCAAAAATCACCAGTATAAACCTTTGGGGGGGGGGGGTAGAGCCTTGACTTCATGACACCGACCCTTTGACCCCATGTTTTTTCTATGTTTTTGTGTGTTGCATTCATACATTCATCTAAAAAACATTAAAACATTAAAAAAAAATCTTCTCTTCTAGTCTCTCTTTTTCAAATTAAACTGAGACAATGATTGGAAATATCAGAGAAAGGAGATTGCGCTAATGGATTTCGATAGAAGAAAAACTCATAAGTACACCTTCAAGGTTCCAAAGTTAGAGGATTTGAGAGTTTTGGCGAGAATGATCACCGACCATGAGGCTTTCAGAGCCAAGTATAGAGGACTGCTGTCCTTGTTAAGGGTCCACGTAATTGAAGGAATCATGTCCACGTTAATCCAGTTCTACGATCCGGTCTATCACTGTTTCACATTCCCGGATTATCAACTAGCACCAACACTGGAGGAGTACTCTCACTTGACTGATTTACATATCAATGATCAAGCTCCATTTTCTGGACTGGAAGAAATTCCAAAGGATCAGACTATTGCACGAGCAATTTATTTGGACGAGTCGGAAGTCAGGACTCACATGACCACTAAGAGTGGCATCCAAGGTTTGCCAGCCCAGTTCTTGACAAAGAAAGCCCTGTACTTTGCCAGTATAGGGAACGTGGCCGCTTTCGAGAGCATCTTTGTTTTGCTCACCTACGGGTTATTTTTGTTTCCCAACATCGATAACTTTGTAGATATCAACGCCATTAAGATTTTCCTGATTGGAAACCCTGTACCGACCTTACTCGCAAATGCGTATCATTCGGTACACTTAAGGAATTTATACAGTAGAGGAATGATCACATGTTGTGTACCCCTGCTATACAAATGGTTCACTTCCCATTTGCCCAAATCTACTGCATTTTGGGATCAAAAGAATACTTTACGTTGGTCGCAGAGAGTCATGTCTCTTACCAACTCGGACATCGATTGGTACAATCGAATCTATGACGGGATCAGAATCATTGACCGTTATGGAAATTTCCCAAATGTACCCCTTATAGAAACTAAGGGGGGAATCAACTATCATCCGGTGTTAGTTCGTCGTCAATTTGGATACCCGATGAGCCATGTCCCGCGGAATGCTCATCTGGAAGGTCTTTTCTTCAAGGAAGGAGAAAATGACAGGGCACTAAAGACAGAAATAGTGCACGCTTAGAAACACGTTCATAGGAAAGGACGAGAGTCTCTAGGAAAACCAGACTGTGTCTCGGTGGAGCCTTATCTCCACTGGGTACAGACTAGAGCTCTCAAGCTGAAGATGCCTTACCCTCGTCAAGAAGTTCTTCCACTAAGGGACTCTGCCTTTTATTTTATGTCTGAGATGGAAAAACTTCAAGTTACTCTCAGCAAAGTTCAGCAGGTGAAGAGGTATTGGAGGAACAAGCACCGTATTCTCAATCTGGAGTGTAAGAAAATACAGCAGCTATTAAAAGAAAAAGATGCTCTGATTGAGATTTTAGAGCAACATACTGTAGAAAATTGGGATGACCAAAGGAATTTGCTCGCTCCTTTCACTTGGCAAAGGAATGACAACCCAACAACGGCCCAAGAGCCCTGGTCAAAGAAAAGGAAAGCACAAAAACCAGCACTTGAGCTCTCTTCAGGGAGGACTCAGGATCCATTAGTTTAGGATTCCTTTTTCAGCACTTTGTAATCTACTGTATTTTCATTTCTGCAATCCTTTGAATTCAATAAAATGGGGTTTGCCCACTGTTTGATATTTGCAATCCAATTGTCGAAGTTTACTTTGAATAAACAAAAATAATTAATAATCATTGCATTCATCATTCTCATAAACGCATTCTTCTTACCTACGAATCTCACGTTTGCGTCTAGATTCTAGAGTCAAACAGTCTCATTCGTACAATACTCGGGCCAATCGTCAGAAAAAGATGGATGATCTTGAGGAAGAGAACAGAGAGTTGATAGAAGAGATCGACACTCTGAAAAAGGATCTGAGAAAGCTTCATAACGACATGCAAGCTCTAGCAGAAGCTCAGATGCAACAACAACGGACTGTGATCTCAGAGATCACATCAACGCCCATAGTGGAGAAGTATGATCCTAGGTACAGAATGCCGAAAGATCGTCCATGGGGCATGCCACTTAACTATATCCCGGAAGGATATGTTCCGCCGACCGCTGAGGATCAGGGAATCGCAGCAGGAACCGCTGGGCCTGAAGGTTACAAACTTCGGGAAAGCGAAGATGCCAGGGGCATGACAACAACTCCTGAAGGTTACAAACTTAGGGAGACACCGAGAGTCTCAGCCATAATGACTATACCACCACCCGTAGTACACACTGTCCCGAGAGGACATATTCCACAAATACCGTCTGGTGGAAATGACAGCATGTTCGATAGAATGAATGAATTCCAGGAACAGTTCCTGGAAATGCAGAAAGAACTGCAAGCCCTTCGCGGTCAGGATCTATTTGGAAAGGACGCCGCGGACCTCTGCTTGGTCCCCAATGTGAAAGTCCCGCACAAATTCCAGGTGCCCGACTTTGAAAAGTACAAGGGTAACTCTTGCCCTCAGAGCCATCTGGTGATGTACGCTCGGTGAATGTCTGCTCAGACAAAGAACTAAGAGCTACTGATTCACTACTTTCAGGATAGTTTAACCGGTGCCGCATTAAAATGGTACATGGGTTTAAACTGCGCTACGATCGGCACATTCAGAGATCTTGGCCCTGCTTTCGTTCAACAATATAAATATAATTTGGACATGGCACCCTACAGAGATCAACTCAGATCGATGTCACAAAAGGACAAGGAAACCTTTAAGGAGTACGCTCAGAGATGGCGTGAAATTGCCGCCCAGATTTGTCCACCTCTTGAGGAAAAAGAGATGACAAAGATCTTCTTAAAGACCTTAAGCTCATTTTACTACAACAGAATGGTCGCCAGTGCGCCCGGTGACTTCACCGAGATGGTGGGTATGGGAGTTCATCTTGAGGAGGTCGTCCGGGATGGACGTTTAGTAAAAGACGTTGGATCATCAAGTAGTACAAAACGATACGTTAGTGCTCTCCCTAAGAAAATAGAGCAAGATATCGGGAATATCTCTCTCGGAAAGCAAAGGCGACGATATCAACCAGTAGCAGCTGTAACTCCTGCTATCAATCCCACGCCTGTTTCTACGTATCAACCTCAGGTTGCGCAGAGCTAACCGAATCAACGGCAATTTCAGCAAAGGACACACCAATCTCTTTAGCAGGCTCGTCCTCCATATAACAACAACCGTACAACGCGGCCACCAGGATTTGATCCTATACCCGTATCGTACGCAGAACTATTTCCGTTACTACTGTCCAAGGGGTATGTCCAGACTAAGTCTCCTCTTACGGTGCTGGAAAATATGCCTTTTTGGTTCAAAGCGGATCCGACTTGTCCTTACCATCAAGGAGGACCAGGGCATAACATAGAAAACTGTCTCAGTTTCAAATTCGACGTACAAAAGCTTGTTAGGAGTGGGGTTTTATCTTTCAAAGATACGAATCTGAATGTTCTCACAAACTCGCTGCCTCAACATGAGAAAGCTGCAGTCAATTTGATTGAGGGAGAGTCTAGCGACAACTATCAAATTCATAATGTACTCTTATTCAGGGCCAACTTGGTCAAGATGCATTATAGACAGAGTGGATATGGCCACGTGCCACCTCATAACTATCACCAGTGTGATATCTGCTCTAAGAACAATCAAGGATGTTCTATGGTGCAATCAGCTCTACAGGAACAATTGGATCTCGGGTGGATCCAAGAGCATCGAGTTCGTGGAGTCAACATGACCTATACGAATTCCAACATCATTCAGAACCACGACGTCCATGCAATGGATGTCAACTTGGTGGAAATGCACTCAAGGCAAAGCCAATATCATAATTTGCCACGGTACGATTACAATTCCTGTCTGACTTGCTCGGTAAATAAACAGGGATGCTCTTTTGTACAAGAGGCCCTCCAGCGTCAGATGGATCTTGGATGGATCTAGGACTACCATGATAGGAATCCTTATCAGATCAACATGATTCAAATCTTTGATATTCGTCTAATGAATACCAGCTTAGTGGAATTACATGCCAGGTAGGTCCAACTTAGTTTTCTCATTTCGCATAATTATCAGAACTATAAAGGATGTTATGAGAGTAACCAAGGGTGCGCTCTCGTTCAAAGAACTTTACAACACTTGTTAAACCACTGGTGGCTTCCAATCTATATGAATGAAGACACACAATAAATCAGCGTGGTTGATGGGAACCCTACTCGGCATCGAAGTCAGGATGTCCGATCTACGGAAACAGATCTAGTGAGGTTACACTGCATTCAAAGCGGGCGTGGCCAGGTGCCACCACACAACTATGAACATTGTAGAGTCTGTTCGGAAAATAACCAAGGATGTTACTGTAGCGCGATTTTTGTTGTTTCGAAGCACTATCGCTTCAGTACAACAGTTTGATTCATTTTTTATCCTATTAAAGCTGATGAAGGAAGGGAAATAGATGTCTCCAATTAACCCTGCTTGCAAACTAAGGTTAAACAGTCAAAACTGTTGATTTACAAATGCTATCAAAATAGGGGGGTTCGCCCTTTGGGGCTATTTTGTTGAAAACAGTGTCAAGGTAGGGTGTTGGGGACCGATGCTATTCGGTTGATATATGGGATTTTGGGTTTTTGATTAGTGTGCTGCTTAAGATTTTTCAATCTTATGCCTACGTATTCCCGGGATAGGGAAATCAGAGCGATCGTAGTTCCTCCTATTCTATGGGAGGAAAAAGGTTGTTTTGGTGTCTTGTTCAAAGCCCAAGACGTGAAGCTAAAGGTGGTTTATATCTTGTTCAAAGCCCAAGATGTGAAGCTGAATGGTCTATTTGTATCTTGTTAGAAGCCCAAGATGTGAAGCTAAAGGGTTTTGACTTCAGAGAGAATTTGTCATCTCTAAAGAAGGGTCTGTCTGTCACAACTGTTGAGTGACTGGTTATAAAGGAAAATTAGTTTAACTGGGATATGTGAATCCAGCAATGCCATAATTTCCTTTATAGGGGATTTTCAACCTGAAGGAGAAGACTTTAACTTAGTGTAGAGCAATGTCATCTTTCCTTAGGAATTTCTCATGCTAAAAGAAGGACATTGGCGTGGATGTAAATAATCCAGAGGCTTGCCGCTTACAGCAATTAGATGAAGGAAAAGGAGTTGTTGATGTTTGTATACTGTGAACGAGGCACAAATTTGATGCTAAAAGGTTGATTGATTCAACCGGGGTTTTCCTTATACAAAGCCTAAGACGAGGCTATTGGCCCAACAAGAGGGTGTTTTTATGTGTCTCGTACGAAGCCCGAGGGAGAGGCTAAAAGGGTTGACTCAACAAGAGAGTGCTTTGGTATCTCGTACGAAGCCTGAGATGGAAGCTAAAAGGGAGTTGACTCAACAAGAGAGTCTTTGATACTCAAAAAGAGAGTGATTTAGTATATCGTATGAAGCCCGAGATGGAGGCTATTGGAAGATTGACTCAACAAGAGAGTCTTTTTATACTCAACAAGAGAGTGTCTTGTATCTCGTACAAGGCCCGAGATGGAGGATAAAAAGGGGTTTGACTCAACAAGAGAGTATTTTAAACTCAACAAGAGAGTGTTTTTGTATCTCGTACAAGGCCCGAGATGGAGGCTAAAAGGTATGAATCATCAAGAGAATCTGAAAAGGTTAGCTCCATTGGGGAGAATCATTGTACAAGGCCCAAGAGGAGGCTAACTTCACTGAAGAAGGATCATTATACAAAGCCTAAGAGGAGGCTATCTTTCCTGAGGAAAGGATCATTATACAAAGCCTAAGAGGAGGCTATGGTTATTGTTTCAGTTGAGTGACAGGTCCAGTATGTTGGCTAAAATAGAAAATCAGTTCTTATATGGGTAACGTCGTACTCATGGATTTGATCTGAGGATCGGGATTATTTCATGTTCTCTAAGGAAACGGGGAATCCAAAGGAGCTTTAGACTGTCCGAGTCTTACGGGTTTTATCTCCCCATTTTGAAAGGAGCTTGAGAATGTCTTTGAGACTCAAGGAAATTAGACTGTCCAAGTCTAGGGTTTTATCTTTTGTACTATGCTTAAGAGAAATTAAGAGACAGCACATTTGTGGTAGAAAGATCTAGACTCCTTGAAAGACTGTTCTATTAAGATGACTAATTTCTGTTCCTATACCTTTAAGAGGTCGTCGGGACAATTTGTATGAAGCCTAAGAGGAGGCGAGAGTAACTTTTAAGAAGCCGAGGGACAATTTGTACGAAGCCCGAGAGGAGGCTATCTTCCCGGAAGAAGAATCATTATACGAAGCCTAAGGGGAGGCTGTGAAAATTTCTAAGAAGCCGACGGGTCCTTGTACAACGCCCAAGAGGAGGCGGGGATGCTTTTAGGAAGCCTTTGGGTCCTTGCACTAAGCCCAAGAGGAGGCTGATGAATAGTTCTAGAAGGGGTTTCACTTGGAACAATGGCCTTCTGTATATGGACTGTTCAAGGGGGAGATTTCTTAGATCTAGTTATCTAAAATTGTTGTAAAAGAAAATTCCCATGGTTTAGGTTATGTTGAAATGTCTGAGAGAACGTCGGATGTAAGGAGACTAGGTTCTGTCTAGTTCTAGACGTAGTTGCTGGGGAAACTCTAAATATCTATACTAGTATTAAACAGTTGATATGAGTTTACGAAAGAAGACTTACAATTAAAACAGCCCCATAGTACAATTATATACATATGAAAGCAGTAAATGAAAGCGGGTAAACACTTACTCGGTTGTAGAGCTTCCATGTTGTTTTGTTAGTTTGTTCAACAAAGAAAACTTTGATAACAATATCATATGCAAAATCAAAGGAGAAAGTGCTTTGAAAAGATTGTTGGGGCTTATAGCTCAAGGAGAGGCCCAAGGTTTTATCAGTGATTGCACTGTGAATTTGTACAGAGGGACTTATACAAGTGACTGGGGCCCAAAAAGGTTTTTTGTACAAAGGATGGGTCTTATACTCTCTCAAGAGGCCCAAAGTTTATTTTTATACAAGTGGTGGGGCTTACAGCTCAAGGAGAGGCCCATGGTTTTTGTTTAAAAAGGCGACGATCGCGCCGTGACTTTTGAAATACAACGGGACTTATACAACATTTGAAGCCCAAAAATGGTCTGTATTTACAAAGGATTGGGTCTTACACTCTATCAGAGGCCCAAAAATTGTTTGAAGAAAAGAAATGGGGCTTATAACACGAGGGTAGGCCCAAGGGTTTTATTTAAACGAGCGATGATCGCGCCGAACTTTTTGAAATACAACGGGACTTATACAATACACTGAGGCCCAAAATGTTTTGTTTTTCAAAAAGGGTTGGGTCTTACACTCTACTAGAGGCCCAAAAATTGTTTTTGTACCAGTGATGGGGCTTACAGCTCAAGGAGAGGCCCAAAAGGTTTTGTATTTCAAAACGGCGATCGTGCCGAGGTTTTTGAAAGCACAGTGGGTCTTATACGATGACCGATGCCCAAATTATTTTGGTTTAAAAAGGGTTGGGTCTTACACTCTATTAGAGGCCCATGAGTGTTTGAAAAAGATTTGTTAGGGTGAAAATCAACAAAACCCTAATTTCATCATTTTTAAAGTAATTATTCAAAGAAAATTAATTAAAATGATACAAATACCAAATAAGTTTTAATAAACAACTTATAATCTTTGGTTAAGGTTTGAAAAATGATATTTTAATCACAAGATGAATTAAAGCTCATTTGGTTTTGATTTTTCAAGATGAATATTCATTTTAAAATGTTTAAAAAACAATGAAAATGAACTTATTCACAAAAATACTAATTATATTAAATAAATAATATAAATCTAATTTTTTTTGTGGAATAAAATATTTCAAAATTTTTGTATTTTTTGCAAAAAGAACCAATAAAAAATAATTAAAATTGAGTGAGTTATTAATTTTTCAAATCATTTAAAATAAATATGAAAAATAACAAAAAAAATAGGAAAAAGTGGTAAAAAAGAGGTCTGGGGCGAGGGGGATTCGAACCCCAGACCTCTCGCTTGCCAATACTCAAAAACCAGCTAATCAACCACTGGGGTGCAATGCCAATTCATTAAACATATGGCAAGTGAAAAATATATAGAGAACTTGGTTGGAAAACCTAAAGAATGGCGCCATGGCCATCTTCTTCCCCGAGCTCGTGCATGAAGCCCCCTATCTCACTAATCTCTCAACCATTTGACATGATTCAAACACCAAACTCGTGTGTTTTTTAACAAGGAACAAGATGACAATACTTGATTTTATTTATTTTCAGTGTATAGCAAGTTATATCATCACGACCATATGAACCCTAATTTTGCAAAAGCAGTCGTGTAGACATGGTTATGAGGGCTATGATCAAATTTCTTGAGGGGAACACTCAACACATAATGGCAATCAATTGGCAAAAATATCATGCGAGGAAATATGCATGGATCATGAAGATGGAGTTTTGAGGCTTACCTTGATGCAAGCTGAAATGGAACTCGGCATAGATGGTGTTCCAGATGCGATTTGATGATCCCTACAACTTTAATGGATGTTGTGGAGTGTGTTGCAAGCTTTGGAACACTCTGAAAACTTTTGGATCAAGCTGGAGAACTCCAACTGCATAATTGAGGCATAATGGCTTGGTTGAAGGGTGATTTTGAGCTAGGGGTGTTACAGTTGGTGTTTAAGTGTTTGGAAACCTCAAATACATCATATGTGATGTGTTTGAACAATTGGAATGGATTGCTTAGGGCTGCAACTCAAAACCTGATGGTGGTTGCTCAAAAACAAAGAAAATTAGCACTTAAGAGAGATTGAGAGAAAGAAGTGCTATAACTTACTTTGGTGTGCCTTAAATGATCCATTGGAACCTCTATTTATAGGTGATCAACTCTTGTCTTGGACAAATAGTGAATGGCTGCTGGATCAGATCACCTTCAAAGGGATTGGTTGGGCATAAATGCCTCTTGCATTAGGTGTAACAGCTGCTCCAAATAGATCAGCTATGCCTTGACTGAAATCACATTCCTCAGTCATTTTAATTGTTGTTTAATCAGATAACTTGATTGAGGAGAGTGAAAATCTTGACAATGCACTATTCCACATTAATGCCCTTTGAAGTCAAGGTAAAATGTGACAAAATGCATGAACTTCAAGTTGGAAGATTCGTTGGCTTTGTGACTCAGCTTTGTACGTTGGATCAGATGTATTATGATTGGTTTGAGTACATGTGGCATAATGATCCTTGGTTTTGATTCAGAAATCGTGTGTGGCAAGCAAACATGCAAACTGATTTTTCCAAAACAGCTTGCAACAGCATGACTTTGGGCATGGATTTCTCTTAGCTCAAGTTGAATTAATTCATGCTGAGAGGCTCTTTGGATTCTTAGAAACATATGCAACAACATTGATGTTTACCTTTGGACTTGATTCAGCTTGCAACTATGTGAAAAGATCTCACAAGTTTTGGTGTTTTCAACAAAATCTGCCTTGGTCATAATTTTTCTAAGTGTTGGAAAATGATGTATTTTAATGTTTTAGTCATTTTGGCCCAATCATAACTCAGAATCCATAATGAATTGGAGTGAGGTGTAGTTGAATATTTTGAAGAGGGTAATGAGAGCTACAAATCCAGCTTTGGATACAGAAAAATGGCCTTGTGGTTTAGGAGTTATGATCCTCTAAAGTTGGTACCCTAGCCACTTTGTTCCATAACTTAGAAAAATTTCTAAGTTTTTATGGTTACCCCTTTTACAAGTTATCCCACTTTTCTTGATTTTTCTTGATGAATGATGATTCCAACCACACATTAACATCATTTTAGGGTTAAGGAACCATAATTATGAAAAATGTCAAAAAGTCAAAGTTTGACTTTTGTGCATAGTTGACTTTTTGTCAGATGAATTCCAAACTGTGCGATCCTCTATGAAATCAAGTCCTTGACCTAAATCAAACTTGATGGATTGATTTCATAGGTATTATAGGGTATATTGAATCATGTCCTGGGGTTAGGGAGCATGTCCTGGTCAAAAGTCAAAGCTACAGTTGATTTTTCTCGCGAAACCCTGACTGTGGTTCATGTGAAATTGAAACTTGTTGTTCAAGCTTCTTGGATCAATCCATTGTTGTAAATGGATCAATGTAGTGTGCTAGAGACCCTCAAACCATGTCTTGAGGTCTTGGCTCATGATTTGTCCCAAAAGTCAACTTAGGGGTGAATTAGGTCAAGAAACCCTAATTCCTGATTTTTGATGAATGCATCCCTGAGGTTAAATTGACTTGATGATTTGGTTTATGATGTCCCTTGGAGCATCCTAGGTTATGCTTTGAAGCATTGGTTCATGCCCAAAGGAAAAATTCCATCTGGAGGCCCTGGTCGACCAAAACCCTAATTTGGTGACACTGGCGATCTCGAGGCTTAATCCACCTAGAAAGGAGCAACCTTGTGCTTATTCCTTGAAGTGGGAGTCCTCTTGATCCTTTATGGATGTTTGAGATGTTTAGACAAGTTGAAGATCATGTCATTCCTTGATCTTATCTTTTGGCTGAGGCTCAAAGAGAGCTTGAAACCCTAATTTTGATTGTAGTGGATGCTCACCCATCTTCGGGGAGACTAATGGTTCATCCATATTGTGATGATGATTTTCACAATGATGGGAAATCTTAGTTGCCAAAATTTGGGGTATGACAGATGCCCATATTTAATCTTCTTGGACCCGAAGGTGTGAATGGCGAAGGTATTCGGGCATTCGGGGTGACACAGGAATAAATATCGGAATACCCGAAATTTTAATGGTGGTTAAGAATGGTCGTTCATGCATCCTTATTCTTTTGTTAAGCAATGATGCTTAGAAAAGGTGAACTTCCCCTCGATCCTGGTTTCCAGCCAAGGAACTGGTCTTAGTTTCTGAAATAAACTTCCCCTCGATCCTGGTTTCCTGCCAAGGAATTGGTCTTAGTTTCTGATATAAACTTCCCCCCGATCCTGGTTTACTACCAAGGAACTGGTATTAGTTTCTGATATAAACTTCCCCTCGATCCTGGTTTCCTACCAAGGAACTGGTCTTAGTTTCTGATATAAACTTCCCCTCGATCCTGGTTTCCTACCAAGGAACTGGTCTTAGTTTTTGATTTAAACTTCCCCTCGATCCTGGTTTCCTACCAAGGAACTGGTTTTAGTTTATGATATAAACTTCCCCTCGATCCTGGTTTCCTACCAAGGAACTGGTCTATGTTTCTGATATAAACTTCCCCTCGATCCTAGTTTCCTACCAAGGAACTAGTCTTAGTTTTTTTTGTCAATAAACTTTCTTGACAAGGGACACTATGCGTAGCGATTTTCCTCAAACTTCTCGCCGAATTTTCCTGGGGAGATGGCATTTGATGGAAAAAGATCTGATGTCAGACTTGCTGGGGAACCCATCTGTCTGAACTGCAGAGGTGCACAAACTTCTCTGTTGGAGATGCCATTTGTCGACTCTACCAAGGAAAACGAGTCTCTTGAGAGACTATTTCCGCTTGGGGTATTACATCATACTTTTCTCGGGATCTTCTCGGAAAAATGCCATATGATGTGATCTAATTTTGAGGTGCTGATGACCTTTCCGTCAGCGGACTTTTCGGAGAAAGACTGCTGCATTGCTGAATCTTTGATTAAGAGGCTTTCTCTGGGGATTTTCCTTAATCCGGGAAAGCGAAAATATCATCTTCAATGGCGAAGAGTGATGTTCATCGACAGTCTTCTTTGGTCTCAGAGGTTCAAGTTATCAAAGTGGTCAAGAGACCAACTTTAATCCAGAGATAAGCTGGAGGAGAGAGATTGTTCAGACGCAACTTTTCCTGACAAGGAAAGAACCGACGACTCGATCGTGAAGACTTTTATCACTAGGGGACAAGACCGGCTAGAGTGATAGTGATGCAATATGAATATGAATATAAATTAATAATGCATGATGCATGTATGTATATGCTGACAAAACTGACACGACATACAAACTAGTAGATGAACATGACTGGATACTCGACCACAGTGGGAGATAAAAAGTATTGCTGGTTCAAGATAGCAATTCTGCCTTGCTTAGGTGGGATAGTCCCCGCGGGGGGCTATGTTGGTTGGGCTTAGGAGGTAAGAACTCGGCCGAGGTGTGTCAGACGAAACCAGGTCTCCAACACATTTGATCCTTCGTTCAGGCATACTGGTTTAGAAGTAATACTTTGATTCTGCACTTTGAGGTTCGCTTACTTCTGGAGAAGCGATCGATGTTCTTCTGATGTTTAACAGTCAAAAGATTTTGCCACCTTTATTTTAAAAGCAGAAAAAGTTTAACAAGTAAATTCATTTTTTGTTTTATTTCAAGAATCGTTAATCACGTTAAAATGTCGTTCTGTAAAGCTAAAACAAAAAAGATTTGCAAACAAAAGCACAAGGGCTCAAATTTTATTGATAGGATGGAAGTCAGCCAATCGCGTGATTCCATAGAGTATATACAAAGTCAAAAAATGCTAATTTAGGGGAAAAGGGCTACATCAAAAGATAACGACCACTATCCTTCTACCAACTTGAAATTCTGGACATCCTGAGTATCTGTCGAAGATGACCCTGACTGGAGTTTTCCTGACGGATGACGTAGCTGCTGCTGAGGGATTTTCCCCTGTTGAACATAGTTACTTGCCCTTATCCCTAATTTTTGCCTGGATTGCACTTTGAGATTTCCAATCCACCGGGATGATTTTTGATCATGTCTCTAATTTTTGCCTGGACAGCCCTTTCGGGTTTTAAATCCACTGAGACGTTTTTTTTTTAGTTTAGGCGGAGTATTTCTTGACTACATCAACATTTGTGGGGTAGGTAAATTCCTCTGCGTCCACGGTTGCAAGTCTCAAGGCGCCGCCTGAGAAAGCTTTCTTGACCACATAGGGGTCGTCATAATTCGGAGTCCATTTGCCCCAAGAGTCAGTGAGAAATAATTGTATCTTTTTGAGCACAAGGTCTCCTTTCCTGAAGATGTGAGGTCAAACCTTTTTGTCAAAGGTCTTCTTCATTCTTTGTTGATACAACTGACCGTGGCATAGAGTCGTTATTCGCTTTTCTTCGATCAGATTCAGTTTTTCGTGTCGGCATTGACACCATTCAGCTTTTGTAAGCTTAGCTTCCATCAATACCCAGATTGATGGGATCTCTACTTCGATGGGGAGCACTGCTTCCTTGCCATATACTAGAGAGAAAGGGGTTTCCCCTGTTGAAGTGTGGACAGATGTTCGATAACCGTGAAGAGCAAAGGGCAGCATTTCGTGCCAGTCTTTGTATGTTACAACCATCTTTTGAACAATCTTCTTGATGTTCTTGTTAGCCATTTCTACCGCTCCGTTCATCTTGGGTCGGTAGGGAGATGAGTTATGGTGTTCGATCTTGAACTCTGCGCACAACTCTTTCATCATCTTAATGTTCAAGTTTGATCCATTATCGGTAATGATCTGGCTTGGAACACCATAACAGCAGATGATATTGTTTTTGATAAATCGGACCACCACTTGTTGGGTTACATTAGCGTACGACGCTACTTCGACCCACTTGGTGAAGTAATCAATGGCTACCAGGATGAACCGATGTCCGTTTGAAGCTTTGGGTTCAATCACGTCGATCATGTCGATTCCCCATATGGAAACAGGCCATAGGGAAGAAAGAACTTTGGGATGTGATGGCGGTACATGGATTTTGTCGGCGTATATCTGACACTTGTGACACTTCCTCATGTAGTTATAGCAGTCGGATTCCATGGTCAACCAGTAGTACCCTGCTCTCAGAATTTTTCTCGCCATTGTGTGTCCGTTGGCATGAGTGCCAAAGGATCCTTTGTGAATTTCCCTTATCAGCATGTATGCTTCTGGTCTGTCTACGCATTGGAGCAAGACCATGTCGAAGTTCCGCTTATAGAGTGTATCAACGCTCAGGAAGAAGTTGCCAGACAGTCTTCTGAGGGTCTTTTTGTCTTTTCTGGATGCCCCGGGTGGGTATTCCTGTTTCTGAAGGAAGCGTTTGATATCGTGATACCAAGGTTTGTCGTCTATGACTGCTTCGATCTCGAAGATGTAAGCGGGCCGTTCAAGGCGCATTATGTCGATCTTAGGTAGGTCGTTCCATTGACCTACACTAAACATGGAAGAGAGAGTGGCTAATGCATCAGCCATGTGACTCTCATCACGAGGTATCTGATGAAACTCGATTCTGTTGAAGAAAGGCAACAACCTTCTTGCATAGTCTTTGTAAGGAATCAATCTGAATTGGTATGTGTTCCAATCTCCTTTGATCTGATTGACGACCAGAGCTGAGTTGCCATATACGTCCAAGTTCTTGATCCTTAAGTCGATCGCTTCTTCGAGACCCATACTACAAGCTTCGTATTTGGCCTCGTTGTTTGTGCACTTGTGAAAGGAATGTGGGTACCCTGAGGTGTTATGATAATTTCCCCAATTCCGTTTCCGTAATGATTCACAGCTCCGTCAAAGATAAGTCCCCATTGGGAACCTGGTTCTGGCCCTTCACTGGGTAGCGGTTCATCGCAATCTTTCATTTTTAGATACATGACATCTTCGTCTGGGAAGTCAAATCCGATTGATTCCTGATCGTCAATCAGTTTATGAGCCAAATAATCTGCTAAAATACCTCATTTGACGGTTTTCTGAGTGTGGTGCTCGATGTCCTATTCTGACAACAACATCGGCCAACGGGCAATCCTTCCCGTGAGAGCTGGTTTTTCGAAGACGTACTTGATTGGATCCATTTTAGAGATTAACCAAGTAGTGTGACGAATCATGTACTGGCGAAGACGTTTGGCTGCCCAAGCCAGAGCACAACAAGTTTTCTCAAGCATAGTGTACCGAGTCTTGCAGTCGGTGAATTTCTTGCTCAAATAATAGATGGCAGACTCTTTCCTTCTTGTTTCGTCTTGTTGGCCAAGTACACATCCCATTGAGTCCGCTAGGACTGTGAGGTAGATGATCAGTGGTCTTCCCTCCACTGGAGGTGATAGAATCAGTGGGTTCAATAGATATTCCTTAATACTGTCGAAGGCAGTTTGACAATCCTCTGTCCAAACGCAATCCTGATTCTTTTTTAGTAATTTGAAGATCGGCGCACAGGTCGCGGTCATGAGGAATATGAATCTGGAGATGTAGTTTAAACGTCCCAGGAATCCCCTGACTTGTTTTTCAGTTTTTGGAGAAGGCATTTCTTGAATGGCCTTGACCTTGTCAGGTTCAACCTCAATTCCTTTCTGGCTGACGATGAACCCCAAGAGTTTCCCTGAACGGGCACCGAAGGTGCATTTATTGGGATTCAAGCGGAGTTTGTACTTTCTCAAACGCTCAAATAGTTTTGACAGGTGGGTCACATACTCCTCCTCTGTCTAAGATTTTACAATCATATCATCGACATATACCTCCATCTCTTTGTGTATCATGTCATGAAACAGAGTAGTCATGGCCCTTTGATAGGTTGCCCTGGCGTTCTTCAAACCGAACGAAATTACCTTGTAACAAAAGGTACACCATGGGGTAATGAATGAAGTTTTCTCCATGTCTTTCGGCGCCATTTTGATATGATTATAGCCCAAGAATCCATCCATGAAGGAGAAGACTTTGAACTTTGCTGTACTGTCTACCAGCATGTCAATTTGTGGCAAGGGAAAGTCGTCCTTTGGACTTGCCTTGTTCAGATCTCTGTAATCGACACACATTCTGACTTTTCCGTCCTTTTTGGGAACGGGTATGATGTTGGCTAACCATTGAGGATATTCTGATGTGGTGAGGAAACCCGCGTCGATCTGCTTTTGTACCTCCTCTTTGATTTTGATGGCCATGTCCAGGTGAGTCCGTCTCAACCTCTGTTTTACTGGCGGACATACCGATCTCAACGGTAAGTGATGTTCCACGATGCTGGTATCCAACCCTGGCATGTCCTGATAGGACCAAGCGAATACATTAGGAAACTCTTTGAGAAGCTTGGTTAAACTCTCTTTGGCAGTTGGACTGATCGTTTCCAACGTCTCTTTGTGAGGTTCAATGAACCTTTCCTCCTGTCGGAGTAATCGGGAGATCTCCTCTGGAATTTCGTCGTCATTTTCTTCTTCGGCCCCAAATACCGGGAACTCAAAGTTGGGAGAAAGCATTGGATCGCATGTTTCAACGGGGTTTAAAGCAAGCAATCTGCATGACGTGATGATTGTTTTTAGAAGAGATAGAGAAAATGCAAGAGTGTGTGCAGTGTATATTTTTTTCTACAACTTGTTTTTATTATTGAGTTGTTTTTTAGGATTACCAATTTCTTAGAAAAGCAAAAAGAGAAAACAGCAATTACTGAAGAAATTATAGAACGGCGGTATTTTATTAATGAACAATGCGATTCTTGAAACTACAGCCCTATAAAACAAAACTCTGTCACTTTGGGCAAAGCGAAGAGGGAAATTTACAGAAAGCGAGCCCTATCAAAACATCCGTTTCACCTGGGCAGGGTGAAAGGTTAAAAGATGGCAATTACTTTGACTTATGAACGATCTTCGGAACATCGACAACAACCCATTGGAGGCGAACTCCTCGGTGAATCACAAAGTCTGGCACCTTCTTTCTTGGTTTGTCCTCAGAAATAACGCTGATTTCTGGTGGAGCTGGATCATTGGAATCTGTCTCCCAAGCAGAGTTATCATAGGAGGATTCCTATATTGCATTTTGCATAGTATTTGTGCTCTCAGGCAAATCTCCCCATCCAGTTGGCTGGATGTCTTCGAGCCTAATACGAGAGCTTTCATGAGCGGTGTACTTGACCATGTAGTCGTATTTTCCACTCGGTTGTCCCAAGGTGTCCCACACTTCTGTGGAACTGGAGGAGTCATCCCTTTCGATGACGTTGACCTTGGGAAAAGCATAGTTGATGAATTCTAGTCTGGGAGAACTTTGTGAATTCATCGTCGTGTTGGATAGGTTCTGGATACCCTGAGTGTTGATCCCATGACATGGTGGGGACGCAAGTATTCTTTTCAATGATGCTCAGCTGATTTTCATTGTTCGCCTGATTTTCTTACCCCAAGTTTCCTGGGTACGGCGCCACATTGGCAGGCCATCCATCGGGCCATAGTAGTCGTGGTCAAAGTTGTCTTTCATCAGAGTGTCCTCCTCTAATGAGTTTGGTGGAGCACGGCATCCTTCCGGATCACAATCTCCATATATCATTTCGACATCTGATCTGGGTATAAATCTTGGACTCTGTGTAGGAAAGCAAAAGGGAGTCTACATTTCGTCCTGAGACGTATAACCATCCTTGTTGAGATAAGACTTCCATTCTTCCTCTGTATCAGATGAATCATCTTTATTGATGGTATGCACTTCTTGAGTCACTGGGTGAAGGAAACCTCCACTGTGGAAGAAATTCTGAATGGGATGAAGGCTTTCACCGTTAGCAGCTGTCTGGGTACAGGTTGCAGAAAAACCAAGACCCTTCTTTGTTTTATTGTCAGTAGGAATGACAAGCTGTCCCCATCCTGTTGTATTGGTACTCTCGACCGCTTTGATAACATCTTTGTACGAGGAAATCGAAGTCCCCCCTTCGGATTGATTGTCTTTGTGTAGCGAAAGCGTTTGGAAATGGGTTCCGATTATCCCTTCCGGTTCTACATAAGTGGATGACGATAAGTTGCTTACGAGCAAGGCCTGTTCTCCACAGACTGTGACGAGTTGGCCGTTCTGGATGAACTTTAACTTTTGGTGGAGGGTTGAAGTGACCGCCCCAGCCTGATGTATCCAAGGTCTTCCTAATAAACAACTGTATGTTGCCCGGATGTCCATGACCTGGAAAGTGACTTGGAAAGTGTGAGGAACGATAGTTATGGGAAGGTCGACTTCGCCGATAACCGTTTTTCTGGATCTGTCAAACGCTTTGACGACGACCTCGTTGGTTCTCATCGGAGGGCCTTGGAATGATAACTGTATCAAAGTGGACTTCGGCATAACATTCAGGGCTGACCCTGTGTCTACCAGTACGCTCGCTAAAGAATCGTCCTGGAAGTTGACTGTAATATTGAGCGCCATGTTATGACGGTGAACTTCTTCAGGTAATTACTCATCACTAAATCCCAAGTTATTGCAGGAAGTGATGTTAGAGACAATGCTATCGAACTGTCTAATTGTTACATCCTGTTCTACAAAGGCTTGCTCCAAGACTTTCTGTAGAGCCTCCCTGTGCGCTTCTGAACTAAGTAACAGTGATAATACCGAGATCTTTGAAGGAGTTTGTAACAGCTGATCAACAATGTTATATTCACTCCTTTGGATGAGCTTCAGCATCTCATCATTGTTTTTCAAAAGGTCAGGATTACTGGATTGACCGACTGGTGGATCAGGAACTTCTGTCTGAGGTTCCTTTTCTTTGCTGGGTTCACCAACTCCTCTGTTGAAGATTCTACCACTCCGTGTTACTCGACTGATGTCTGCAATGTTCACGACGGAGGGTAATGGAATTTCCTTTCCATTCTCGGTTGTGGTTGCACCGTACTTGTAAGGGATAGCCTTAGTTGATTCATACGGTAGCGGTCCCGGTAGATAGATGACTATGGGAGCCTTCTGATTTTTCCGACCATCGTAAGTAATTTCGATATGTTCCTGGTTGGGAACTCTCGATTCGTCAAGTAGAGGGATGATGGCACAAACATCCCTAGCCCTCTGATGATCAGAGATTGCGACAACGTCCTCGATTGGATCAGTGAGGCAGTTGACTGATCCAGAACTTGAGCATGGTTGAATCTCTTTACGGTCCAACTGACTTTGAAGGGCTACTCGCACGAGGTAGCATCCCTGATTATCCACTGAGCAAACTCCACACCGTCATACTTGTGTAGTGGCACCTGGCCACATCCGCTTTAAATACAGTGTAACCTTACTAGGTCTGTTTCCATCGACCGAACACCCTGACTTTGATATATAGTAGGATTCCCATTAGTGATACTAATTTGCTGGGTGTCTTCATCCATATAGATTGGAAGCCACCAGTGGTTCAACAAGTGCTGAAGTGTTTCTTCGACAAGGGCACAACCTTGATCGTTTTTGCAACCCTCCTCACAGCTCTGATAATCATGTGATACCAGGAACCCGAGTCGGACCTGTTTACCATGTAACTCCACCAGGCTGGTATGGATTATGTTGATTTGATAATGATTCTTATCATGTTAGTCTTGGATCCATCCAAGATCCATCTGACGCTGGAGGGCCTCATGTATGAAAGAGCATCCCTGTTTGTTTACCGAGCAAGTCAGACAGGAATTGTAATCGTGCCACGGCAGATTATGATATTGGCTTTGCCTTGAGTGCATTGCCACCAAGTTGACATTCATCGCACGGATGTCGTGGTTTTGAATGATGTTGGAATTTGTATAAACCATGTTAACTCCACGAACTCGGTGCTCTTGGATCCATCCAAGATCCATCTGACGCTGGAGGGCCTCTTGTATGAAAGAGCATCCCTGTTTGTTTACCGAGCAAGTCAGACAGGAATTGTAATCGTGCCGCGGCAGATTATGATACTGGCTTTGCCTTGAGTGCATTGCCACCAAGTTGACATTCATCGCACGGATGTCATGGTTTTGAATGATGTTGGAATTCGTATAAACCATGTTAACTCCACGAACTCGGTGCTCTTGGATCCATCCGAGATCCATCTGTTCCTGTAGAGCTGATTGCACCACAGAACATCCTTGATTACTTTTAGAGCAGACATCACACTGGTGATAATTGTGAGGTGGCACATGGCCATATCCACTCTGTCGAGATCATCCATCTTTTTCTGACGATTGGCCCGAGTATTATACGAATGAGACAGTTTGACTCTAGAATCGAGACACAAACGTAAGATTCGTAGGTAAGAAGAATACGTGACGTGAGAATGATGAATGCAATGATTATATTAATTATTTTTGTTTATTTAAAGTAAACTTCGAAAATTATATTGCAAATATCAAACAGTGGGGACACCCTCATTTTAATGAATTTAAAGGATTACGGAAATGGAAAAACAGTAAATTACAAGGTACGGAAACAGAAACCTAAGCTAATGGGTCCCGAGTCCTCTCTGAGGAGAACTCGGGTGCTGATTCTGGTACTTTCCTTTTCTTTGACCGGGGCTCTTGGGCCGTTGTCGGGTTGTCATTCCTTTGCCAAGTGAAAGGAGCGAGCAAATTCCTTTGGTCATCCTGATTTTCTATAGCATGTTGCTCTAAGATTTCAATCAGAGCATCTTTATCCTTCAGCAGTTTCTATATTTTGGTACACTCCACATTGAGAATGCGGTACTTGTTCTTCCAAGACCTTATCTCCTGTTGAACTTTGTTGAGAGTAACTTGAAGTTTTTCCGCTTCAGTCATGAAGTACATGACAGATGCCCTTGGCGGAAGAACTCCATGATGAGGATAAGGCATCTTTAGCTTGAGAGCTCTAGTTTGTACCCAATGGAGATAAGGCTCCACTGAGACACAGTCTGGTTTCCCTAGAGACTCTCGTCCTTTCTTATGAACATGTTTCCAAGCGTGCACTATTTACATCTTTAGTGCCCTGTCATTTTCTCCTTCCTTGAAGAAAAGACCTTCCAGATGATCATTACACGGGACATGCCTCATCGGGTATCCAATTTGACGACGAGCTAAAATTGGATGGTAATTGATTCCTCCCTTAGTTCCTATAAGGGGTACATTGGGGAAGTTTCCACAACGGTCAATGATTCTGATCCCGTCATAAATCCTGTTGCACCAATCTATGTCAGAGTTGGTAAGAGACATGACTTTCTGCGACCAACGTAAGGCACTCTTATGATCCCAAAAAGTGGCAGACTTAGGCAAATGGGAGATAAACCATTTATATACCAGGGGTACACAGCACGTGATCAATCCTCCATTGTATAAATTCCTTAAGTGTACAGAATGATACGCATCTGTGAGCAAAGTCGGTACAGGGTTTCCAATGAGAAAAACCTTAATGGCGTTGATATCTACAAAGTTATCGATGTTGGGAAACAAAAATAACCCGTACGTGAGCAAAACAAAGATGCTCTCGAAAGCGGGCACGTTCCCTATACTAGCAAAGTATAGAGCCTTCTTTACCAAAAACTTGGCTGGTAAACCTGGGATTCCTCCCTTGGTGGTCATGTGAGTCTTGGCTTTTGACTCATCCAAATAAATTGCTCTTGCAATGGTCTGATCCTTTGGAATTTCTTCCAGTCCAGAAAAGGGAGCTTGATCAGTAATGTGTAAATCAGTCAAGTGAGAATACTCCTCCAGCATTGATGCGAGCTGGTAATCCGGGAATGTGAAACTGTGATAAACCGGATCGTAAAACTGAACGAGTGCCTCCATGATTCTTTCAATTACATGGACCCTTAACAGAGGTAGTAGACCTCTGTACTTGGCTTTGAAAGCGTCAGGGTTAGTGATCATCCTTGCTAATCCTCTCAAATCCTTTAGTTTTGGAACCTTGAAGGTATACTTATGAGTTTTCCTTCTACCGAAATCTATTAGCGCAATCTCCTTTCTCTGACATTTGTAATCATTGTCTTAGTTTAATTTGAAAAAGAGAGACTAGAAGAGAAAATTTTCTTTGTTTTAATGTTTTTTAAATGAATGCATGAATGCAGCACACAAAAACATAGAAAAAACATGGGGTCAAGGGGTCGGTGTCATGAAGTCAAGGCTCTACCCATCCCAAAGGTTTATACTAGTGATTTTTGTACCTGTCTCTCAAAATCATTGATTCTTGTCGAGATAACATCAGCGGGCCGGGAACCGTGCTAGGTGATGTTATTTCGAAGAACCTCAGAAGAGGGTAGTATCGTGTGACAACTATTTCCGATAGCTTCCGCACTACTGAAAGAGGTTTTTCCTAGGTGTATACTCAATCTTTCCACATGCGGCAACACACACATTCCCATTAGCAGAAAAATAAACACATATATCAATTAGGAAAAGTAGTATATATATTTGCCCTAATGTCCTAGACATTTAAGAGCTATGAATCCTATGTTTCTGACAGAAAATTGCTCCCCGGCGGAGTCGCCATTCTGTGGTACCTTCCCAATTTAAAGGTTTTTGACCTAAGATCCTAATGAGGGCCGATCCTAGCCATAATATTGGTTCCTAGTGACATCACTATGCCTGTGACACCTTGAATTCAAGATTTTTCATCCCTTGGGAAAACAAGAAAGAAGCTCTCCCACTGTGGTCGCCACTCTTCTGTAGCGCGATTTTTGCGGTTTCGAAGCACTATTGCTTGCGTACTACAGTTCGATTCATTTTTTATCCTATTAAAGCTGATGAAGGAAGGGAAATAGATGTCTCCAATTAACCTTGCTTGCAAACTGAGGTTAAACAGTCAAAACTGTTGATTTACAGATGCTATCAAAATAGGGGGGTTCGCCCTTTGGGGCTATTTTGTTGAAAACAGTGTCAAGGTAGGGTGTTGGGGACCGATGCTATTCGGTTGATATATGGGATTTTGGGTTTTTTATTAGTGTGCTGCTTAAGATTTTTCAATCTTATGCCTATGTATTCCCGGGATAGGGAAATCAGAGCGATCGTAGTTCCTCCTATTCTATGGGAGGAAAAAGGTTGTTTTGATGTCTTGTTAAAAGCCCAAGACGTGAAGCTAAAGGTGGTTTGTATCTTGTTCAAACCCCAAGATGTGAAGCTGAATGGTCTATTTGTATCTTGTTTGAAGCCCAAGATGTGAAGCTAAAGGGTTTTGCCTTTAGAGAGAATTTGTCATCTCTAAAGAAGGGTCTGTCTGTCATAACTGTTGGGTGACTGGTTATAAAGGAGAATTACTTTAACTGGGATATGTGAATCCAGCAATGCCATAATTTCCTTTATAGGAGATTTTCAACCTGAAGGAGAAGACTTTAACTCAGTGCAGAGCAATGCCATCTTTCCTTAGGAATTTCTCATGCTAAAAGAAGGACAATGGCGTGGATGTAAATAATCCAGAGGCTTGCCACTTACAGCAATTAGATGAAGGAAAAGGAGTTGTTGATGTTTGTATACTGTGAAAGAGGCACATATTTGATGCTAAAAGGTTGATTGATTCAGCCGGGATTTTCCTTATACAAAGCCTAAGAGGAGGCTATTAGCCCAACAAGAGGGTGTTTTTATGTGTCTCGTACAAAGCCCAAGAGAGAGGCTAAAAGGGTTGACTCAACAATAGAGTGCTTTGGTATCTCGTACGAAACCCGAGATGGAAGCTAAAAGGGAGTTGACTCAACAAGAGAGTCTTTTATACTCAACAAGAGAGTGATTTAGTATATCGTATGAAGCCCGAGATGGAGGCTATTGGAAGATTGACTCAACAAGAGAGTCTTTTTATACTCAACAAGAGAGTGTCTTGTATCTCGTACGAGGCCCGAGATGAAGGCTAAAAAGGGGTTTGACTCAACAAGAGAGTATTTTATACTCAACAAGAGAGTGTTTTTGTATCTCGTACAAAGCCCGAGATGGAGGCTAAAAGGTCTGACTCATCAAGAGACTCTGAAAAGGTTAGCTCCACTGGGGAGAATCACTGTACAAGGCCCAAGAGGAGGCTAACTTCACTGAAGAAGGATTATTATACAAAGCCTAAGAGGAGGTTATCTTTCTTGAGGAAAGGATCATTATACAAAGCCTAAGAGGAGGCTATGGTTACTGTTTTAGTTGAGTGACAGGTCCAGTATGTTTGGTAAAAGAGAAAATCAGTTCTTATATGGGTAACGTCGTACTCATGGATTTGATCTGAGGATCGGGATTATTTCCTGTTCTCTAAGGAAACGGGGAATCTAAAGGAGCTTTAGACTGTCCGAGTCTTATGGGTTTTATCTCCCCATTTTGAAAGGAGCTTGAGAATGTCTTTGAGACTCAAGGAAATTAGACTATCCAAGTCTAGGGTTTGATCTTTTGTACTATGCTTAAGAGAAATTAAGAGACAGCACATTTGCGGTAGAAAGATCTAGACTCCTTGAAAGACTGTTCTATTA
This sequence comes from Lathyrus tuberosus, assembly GCA_022829125.1. Taxonomy (NCBI): domain Eukaryota; kingdom Viridiplantae; phylum Streptophyta; class Magnoliopsida; order Fabales; family Fabaceae; genus Lathyrus; species Lathyrus tuberosus. Next base: position 1,268,372 of record JALAZF010000676.1, read on the forward strand.
AGATGACTAATTTCTGTTCCTATACCTTTAAGAGGTCGCCGGGACAATTTGTACGAAGCCCAAGAGGAGGCGAGAGTAACTTTTAAGAAGCCGAGGGACAATTTGTATGAAGCCCAAGAGGAGGCTATCTTCCTGGAAGAAGAATCATTATACGAAGCCTAAGAGGAGGTTGTGAAAATTTCTAAGAAACCGACGGGTCCTTGTACAACGCCCAAGAGGAGGCGGGGATGCTTTTAGGAAGCCATTGGGTCCTTGCACTAAGCCCAAGAGGAGGCTGATGAATAGTTCTAGAAGGGGTTTCACTTGGAACAATGGCCTTCTGTATATGGACTGTTCAAGGGGGAGATTTCTTAGATCTAGTTATCTAAAATTGTTGTAAAAGAAAATTCCCATGGTTTAGGTTATGTTGAAATGTCCGAGAGAACGTCGGATGTAAGGAGACTAGGTTCTGTCTAGTTCTAGACGTAGTTACCGGGGGAAACTCTAAATATCTATACTAGTATTACACAGTTGACATGAGTTTACGAAAGAAGACTTATAGTGAAAACATCCCCACAGTACAATTATATACATATGAAAGCGGTAAATGAAAGCGGGTAAGCACTTACTCGGTTGTAGAGCTTCCATGCTGTTTTGTTAGTTTGTTCAACAAAGAAAACTTTGATAACAATATCATATGCAAAATCAAAGGAGAAAGTGCTTTGAAAATATTGTTGGGGCTTATAGCTCAAGGAGAGGCCCAAGGTTTTATCAGTGATTGCACTGTGAATTTGTACAGAGGAACTTATACAAGTGACTGGGGCCCAAAAAGGTTTTCTGTACAAAGGGATGGGTCTTATACTCTCTCAAGAGGCCCAAAAGTTTATTTTTATACAAGTGGTGGGGCTTACAGCTCAAGGAAAGGCCCATGGTTTTTGTATAAAAAGGCGACGATAGTGCCGTGACTTTTGAAATACAACGGGACTTATACAACATTTGAGGCCCAAAAATGGTCTGTAATTACAAAGGATTGGGTCTTACATTCTATCAGAGGCCCAAAAATTGTTTGAAGAAAAGAAATGGGGCTTATAACACGAGGGTAGGCCCAAGGGTTTTATTTAAACGGGCGATGATCGCGGCAAACTTTTTGAAATACAACGGCACTTATACAATACACTGAGGCCCAAAATGTTTTTTTTTTCAAAAAGGGTTGGGTCTTACACTCTACTAGAGGCCCAAAAATTGTTTTTGTACCAGTGATGGGGCTTACAGCTCAAGGAGAGGCCCAAAAGGTTTTGTATTTCAAAACGGCGATCGTGCCGAGGTTTTTGAAAGCACAGTGGGTCTTATACGATGACCGAGGCCCAAATTATTTTGGTTTAAAAAGGGTTGGGTCTTACACTCTATTAGAGGCCCATGAGTGTTTGAAAAAGATTTGTTAGGGTGAAAATCAACAAAACCCTAATTTCATCATTTTTAAAGTAATTATTCAAAGAAGATTAATTAAAATGATACAAATACCAAATAAGTTTTAATAAACAACTTATAATCTTTGGTTAAGGTTTGAAAATGATATTTTAATCCCAAGATGAATTAAAGCTCATTTGGTTTTGATTTTTCAAGATGAATATTCATTTTAAAATGTTTAAAAACCAATGAAAATGAACTTATTCACAAAAATACTATTTATATTAAATAAATAATAATTTTTTTTGTGGAATAAAATATTTCAACATTTTTGTGATTTTTTGCAAAAAGAACCAATAAAAAATAATTAAAATTGAGTGAGTTATTAATTTTTCAAATCATTTAAAATAAATATGAAAAATAACAAAAAATAGGAAAAAGTGGTAAAAAAGAGGTCTGGGGCGAGGGGGATTCGAACCCCAGACCTCTCGCTTGCCAATACTCATAAACCAGCTAATCAACCACTGGGGCGCAATGCCAATTCATTAAACATATGGCAAGTGAAAAATATATAGAGAACTTGGTTGGAAAATCTGAAGAATGGCGCCATGGCCATCTTCTTCCCCGGGCTCGTGCATGAAGCCCCCTATCTCACTCATCTCTCAACCATTTGACATGATTCAAAGACCAAACTCGTGTGTTTTTTAACAAGGAACAAGATGGCAATACTTGATTTTATTTATTTTTAGTGTATAGCAACTTATATCATCACGACCATATGAACACTAATTTTGCAAAAGCAGTCGTGCAGACATGGTTATGAGGGCTATGATCAAATTTCTTGAGGGGAAACACTCAACACATGATGGCAATCAATTGGCAAAAATATCATGCGAGGAAATATGCATGGATCATGAAGATGGAGTTTTGAGGCTTACCTTGATGCAAGCTGAAATGGAACTCTGCACAGATGGTGTTCCAAATGCGATTTGATGATCCCTACAGCTTTAATGGATGTTGTGGAGTGTGTTGAAAGCTTTGGAACACTCTGAAAATTTCTGGATCAAGCTGGAGAACTCCAACTGCATAATTGAGGCATAATGGCTTGGTTGAAGGGTGATTTTGAGCTAGGGATGTTACAGTTGGTGTTTAAGTGTTTGGACACCTCAAATACATCATATGTAATGTGTTTGAATAATTGGAATGGATTTCTTAGGGCTGCAACTCAAAACCCGATGGTGGTTGCTCAAAAACAAAGAAAAATGGCACTTAAGAGAGATTAAGAGAAAGCAGTGCTATAACTTGCTTTGGTGTGCCTTGAATGATCAATTGGAACCTCTATTTATAGGTGATCAACTCTTGTCTTGGAGGAATAGTGAATGGCTGCTGGATCAGATCACCTTCAAAGGGATTGGTTGGGCATAAATACCTCTTGCATTAGGTGTTACAGCTGCTCCAAATAGATCAGTTATGCCTTGACTAAAATCACATTCCTCAGTCATTTTAACTGTTGTTTAATCAGAGAACTTGACTGAGTAGAGTGAGAATCTTGACAATGCATCATTCCACATTAATGCCCTTTGAATTCAAGGTAAAATGCGACAAAATGCATGAACTTCAAGTTGGAAGATTCCTTGGCTTTGTGACTCAGCTTTGTAGGTTGGATCAGATGTATTGTGATTGGTTTGAGTACATGTAGTATAATGATCCTTGGTTTTGATTTAGAAATCGTGTGTGGCAAGCAAACATGCAAACTGATTTTTCCAAAACAGCTTGCAGCAGCATGACTTTGGGCATGGATTTCTCTTGGCTCAAGTTGAATTAATTCATGCTGAGGGGCTCTTTGGATTCTTAGAAACATATGCAACAACATTGATGTTTACCTTTGGACTTGATTCAGCTTGCAACTATGTGAAAAGATCTCACAAGTTTTGGTGTTTTCAACAAAATCTGCCTTGGTCAGAATTTTTCTAAGTGTTGGAAAATGATGTATTTTCATGTTTTAGTCATTTTGGCCCAATCATAACTCAGAATCCATAATAAATTGGAGTGAGGTGTAGTTGAATCTTTTGTAAAGGGTAATGAGAGCTACAAATCCAGCTTTGGATGGGGAAAAATGGCCTTGTGGTTTAGGAGTTATGATCCTCTAAAGTTGGTACCCTAGCCACTTTGTTCCATAACTTGGAAAAATTTCTAAGTTTTTATGGTTACCCCTTTTACAAGTTATCCCACTTTTCTTGATTTTTCTTGATGAATGATGATTCCAACCACACATTAACATCATTTTAGGGTTAAGGAACCATAATTATGAAAAATCTCAAAAAGTCAAAGTTTGACTTTTGTGCACAGTTGACTTTTTGTTAGATGAATTCCAAACTGTGTGATCCTCTATGAAATCAAGTCCTTGACCTAAATCAAACTTTATGGATTGATTTCATATGTATTATAGGGTATATTGAATCATGTCCTAGGGTTAGGGAGCATGTCCTAGTCAAAAGTCAAAGCTACAGTTGACTTTTCTCGCGAAACCCTAACTGTGGTTCATGTGAAATTGAAACTTGTTGCTCAAGCTTCTTGGATCAATACATTGTTGCAAATGGATCAATGTGGTGTGTTAGGGACCCTAAAATAATCTCTTGAGGTCTTGGCTCATGATTTGTCCCAAAAGTCAACTTAGGGGAGAATTAGGTCAAGAAACCCTAATTCCTGATTTTTGATGAATGCATCCCCTGAGGTTAAATTGACTTGATGATTGGGTTTATGATGTCCCTTGGAGCATCCTAGGGTATTATTTGAAGCATAGGCTCATGCCTAGAGGAAAAATTCCATCTGGAGGCCCTGGTCGACCAAAACCCTAATTTGGTGACATTGGCGATCTCGAGGCTTAATCCACCTAGAAGGGAGCAGCCTTGTGCTTAATCCTTGAAGTGGGAGTCCTCTTGATCCTTTGTGGATGTTTAAGAAGTTTAGACAAGTTGAAGATCATGTCATTCCTTGATCTAGTCTTTTGGCTGAGGCTCAAAGAGAGCTTGAAACCCTAATTTTGATTGTACTGGATGCTCACCCATCTTCGGGGAGACTAATGGTTCATCCATATTGTGATGATGATTTGCACAATGAAGGGAAATCTTAGTGGTCAAAATTTGGGGTATGACAGTTACCTCGTGCGAGCATCCCTTCAGGTTTAGTTGGATCGCAAGGAGATTCACCCATACCTAGCTTCGGGGTCCATTGACTGGACGCTAGACTACTTTACAGATCAAATCAGAGACGTGATTGTAATCTCTGACCCTGAGAGGAACAAGGATGTTTGTACCATCATCCCTCTACTGGACGAATCAAAAGTTCTTAGCAAGGAACTGATTGAAGTTACTTACGACAGTCAGAAAAATCAGAAGGCTCTTGTAGTTATCTATCTACCGGGACCATTACCGTATGAATCAGCTAAGGCGATCCCTTACAAATACGGTGCAACGATAATTGAAAATGGAAAGGAAATTCTGTTACCCTCCGTCGTGAATATTGCAGACATCAGTCGAGTAACACGGAGTGGTCGAATCTTTAACCGAGGAGTTGGAGAACCTAACAAGGAAAAGGAACTTCCGACAGAAGCTCCCGATCCACCAGTCGGTCAATCTAGTAATCCCGACCTTTCGAAAAACAATGATGAGATGCTGAAGCTCATCCAAAGGAGTGAATACAACATTGTTGACCAAATGTTACAAACTCCTTCAAAGATCTCAGTGCTATCATTTTTACTCAGTTTTGAAGCCCACAGAGAGGCTCTACAGTAAGTCTTAGAGCATGCCTTTGTGGAATAGGATGTGTCAATACGACAGTTCGACAGCATCATCTCTAACATCACTTCCTGCAACAACTTAGGATTTAGTGATGAGGATTTTCCAGAGGGGGGAAAAAGCCACAACATGGCGCTCAATATCACAGTTAACTTCCAGGACGATGCTTTAGCCAGTGTACTAGTAGACACAGGATCGGCCATCAATGTTATGCCGAAGTCCACTTTAATGCGACTATCATTCAAAGGACCCCCGATGAGGGGCAGTGAGGTCATCGTCAAAGCATTTGACGGGTCTCGGAAAGCAGTTATCCGCGAAGTCAACCTTCCCATAACTATTGGTCCTCACACTTTCCAAGTCACTTTCCAAGTCATGGACATCCGGGCAACATACAGTTGCTTATTAGGAAGACCTTGGATACACCAGGCTGGGGCGGTCACTTCGACGCTGCACCAGAAACTGAGGTTCGTCAAGAACGATTAACTCGTCACAATCTGTGGAGAACAAGCCTTGCTCGTGAGTTACTTATCATCATCTACTTGTGTAGAACCCGAGGAGGTTGTTGGAACTCAGTTCCAAGCACTGTCATTGAGCAATGAGAATCAATCAGAGAAAGGAACCTCAATTTCCTCATATAGAGATGCTCTCGAAGTGATCGAGAATAACAATGCAAAAGGATGGGGACATCTTGTCATTCCTACTGATAATAAAACAAAGAAGGGTCTTGGTTTTTCTGCAACCTACACCTAGACAGCTGCTAACGATGAAAGTCTTCATCCCATTCAGGACTTCTTCCACAATGGAGGTTTCCTTCACCCTGTACCTCAAACAGTCCATACTATCAATGAGGGAGATTCCTCCGATGTGGATGAGGAATGGAAGTCCTATCTTAACGAGGACGGTTATATGTCTCAGGAAGAGGTTCCTATGCCCTTTTGCTATCCCGCACAGAGTCCGAGATTTATACCCAGGTCAGACGTCAAAATGATATATGGAGATTGTGATCCGGAAGGATGCCATGCTCCACCAAACTCATTAGAGGAAGACACTTTGATGAAGTATAACTTTGACCATGACTATTATGGCCCAATGGATGGACTGCCTATCTGGAAGCCGTACCCAGGAGACTTGGGGCAAGAAAATTAGCCGAATAATGAAAATCAGTTGAGCATCATTGAACAGAATACTTGTGTCCCCACCATGTCATGGGATCAACACTCGGGTCATTCAGAGAATATCCCGTATGACGATGAATTGGCAAAGCTTTTCGGACTAGAATTCATCAACTATGCTTTTCCCGAGGTCAACGTCATCAAGAGGGATGACTCCTCCAGTTCCAAATAAGTGTAGGACACCTTGGGACAACCAAGTGGAAAATTTGACTTCATGGTCAAGTACACCGCTCCCGGAAGCTCTCGTATCAGGCTTGAAGACATCCAGCCAACTGGATGGGGAGATATACCTGAGAGCACAAATACTATGCAAAATACAACAAAGGAATCCTCCTACGACAGCGCTGCCTGGGAGACAGATTCCAATGATCCTACTCCGCCAGAAATCAGCGTCATTTCTGAAGACAAATCAAGGAAAGAACCAGACTTTGTGATTCACCAAGGAGTTCGCCGCCAATGAGTTGTCGTCGATGTTCCAAAGATTGTTCATAAGTCAAAGTAATTGCTGTCTTTAACCTTTCACCCTGCCCAGGTGAAACCGATGTTTTGATAGGGCTCACTTTTTGCAAATGTCCCTCTTCGCTTGGCCCAAAGCAACAGAGTTTTGTTTTATAGGCCTGCAGTTTCAAGAATCGACTTGTTCATTAATAAAATAACGTCGTTCTGTAATTTCCGCATTAATTGTTGTTTTCTCTTTTCATTTTTCAAAAAATGGTAATCCTAAAAAACAACTCAATAATAAAAACAAGTAGTAAAAGAAATACACTGCACACACTTTTGCATTCTCTCTATCTCTTCTAAAACACAAATCATACCATCATGCAGATTGCTTGTTTTCAACCCCATTGAAACATACGATCCGATGCCTTCTCCCGACTTTGAGTTCCTGGTATTTGGGGCTGAAGAAGAAGTTGACAACGAAATTCCAAAGGAGATCTCCCGATTACTCAGACAAGAGGAAAGGTCCATTGAACCTCACAAAGAACCGTTGGAAACGGTCAACTTGGGCTCAGAAGAAGAGAGAAAAGAAATCAGGATTGGGGCACTGCTCAGTCCAACTGCCAAAAAGAGTCTGACAAAGCTTCTCAGAGAATTCCCCGATGTGTTTGCTTGGTCCTACCAGGACATTCCAGGGTTGGATACCAGAATCGTGGAACATGGCTTACCATTACGGTCAGAATGTTCGCCCGTAAAACAAAGGTTAAGACGGACTCACCCGGACATGGCCATCAAAATCAAAGAGGAGGTACAGAAACAGATTGACGCGGGCTTCCTCGCCACGTCTGAATATCCTCAATGGTTAGCCAACATCGTACCCGTTCCAAAAAAGGACGGAAAGGTCAGAATGTGTGTAGATTACAGAGATCTGAACAAGGCTAGTCCAAAGGACGACTTTCCCTTACCATACATTGATATGCTGGTAGACAGTACAGCAAAGTTCAAAGTTTTCTCCTTCATGGATGGATTCTCGGGCTACAATCAGATAAAAATGGTGCCGAAAGACATGGAGAAAACTTCATTCATTACCCTTTGGGGTACCTTCTGTTACAAGGTAATGTCGTTCGGTTTGAAGAACGCCGGGGCAACCTATCAGAGGGCCATGATTACTCTGTTTCATGACATGATACATAAAGAAATCGAAGTGTATGTCGATGATATGATTGTAAAATCTAAAACAGAGGAGGAGCGTGTGACCCACCTATCAAAGCTATTCGAGCGGTTGAGAAAGTACAAACTCCGCTTGAATCCCAACAAGTGCACCTTCGGTGTCCGTTCAGGGAAACTCTTAGGGTTCATCGTTAGCCAGAAAGGAATTGAAGTTGATTCTGACAAGGTCAAGGCCATTCAAGAAATGCCTTCTCCGAAAACTGAAAAACAAGTTAGAGGATTCCTGGGACGTTTGAACTATATCTCCAGATTCATATTCCTCATGACCGCGACATGTGCGCCGATTTTCAAATTACTCAAAAAGAACCAGGACTGCATTTGGATAGAAGACTGTCAAACCGCTTTCAACAGTATTAAGGAATATCTATTGAACCCACCGATTCTATCACCTCCAGTGGAAGGAAGACCACTGATCATCTACCTCACAGTCCTAGAGGACTCCATGGGTTGTGTACTTGGCCAACAAGACGAAACAAAAAGGAAAGAGTCTGCCATTTACTATCTGAGCAAGAAATTCAACGAGTGTGAAACTTGGTACACCATGCTTGAGAAAACTTGTTGCGCTCTGGCTTGGGTAGCCAAACGTCTTCGCCAGTACATGATTCGTCACACTACTTGGTTAATCTCCGAAATGGATCCAATCAAGTATGTATTTGAAAAACCTGCTCTCACGGGAAGGATTGCCCGTTGGTAGATGTTGCTGTCAGAATACGACATTGAATACCACGCTAAAAAAGCCGTTAAATGGAGTATTTTAGCCGATCTTTTGGCTCATCAACCGATTGACGGTCAGGAATCAATCGAGTTTGACTTCCCGGACGAAGATGTCATGTATTTGAAAATGAAAGATTGCGATGAACCGCTACCCAGTGAAGGGCCAGAACCAGATTCCCAATGGGGACTAATTTTCGACGGAGCTGTTAATCATTACGGAAATGGAATTGGGGCAATCATCATAACACCTCAGGGTACCCACATTCCTTTCACTGCCAGACTTACGTTCAAGTGCACAAACAATGAGGTCGAATACGAAGCTTGTATTATGGGTCTTGAAGAAGCGATCGACTTAAGGATCAAGAACTTGGATGTATATGGTGACTCAGCTTGTGTCGTCAATCAGATCAAAGGAGATTGGAACACATACCAATCAGGATTGATTCCTTACAAAGACTATGCAAGAAGGTTGTTACCCTTCTTCAACAGAATCGAGTTTCATCACATCCCTCGTGATGAGAATTACATGGCTGATGCATTAGCCACCCTCTCTTCCATGATTAGTGTAGGTCAATGGAATGACCTACGTAAGATCAACATAATGTGCCTTGAACGGCCCACTTACATCTTCGCGATCGAAGCAGTCATAGACGACAAACCTTGGTATCACGATATCAAATGCTTCCTTCAGAAACAATAGTACCCACCTGGGGCACTAAGGAAAGACAGAAAAACCCTCTGAAGGCTGGCTGGAAGTTTCTTTCTAAGCGGTGATACACTTTATAAATGGAATTTCGACATGGTCTTGCTCCGATGCGTAGACAGACCAGAAGCAAACATGCTGATAAAAGAAATTCACGATGCATCCTTTGGCACTCATGCCAACGGACACACAATGGCCAGAAATATTCTTAGGGCCGGGTACTATTGGTTGACCATGGAATCCGACTGCTACAATTACATGAGGAGGTGTCACAAGTGTCAGATATACTCTGACAAAATCCATGTACCGCCAACGCATCTCAAAATTCTTTCTTCCCCATAGCCTTTTCCCATATGGGGAATCGACATGATTGGCGTGATTGAGCCAAAACTTTAAACGGACATCGGTTCATCCAGGTAGCCATTGATTACTTCACCAAGTGGGTCAAAGCAGCGTCATACGCCAATGTAACCCGACAAGTGGTGGTCCAATTTATAAAAAACAATATCATTTGTCATTATGGTGTTCCAAGCCAGATCATTACGGATAATGGATCTAACTTGAATAATAAGATGATGAAAGAGTTGTATGCTGAGTTCAAAATCGAACACCATAACTCATCTCACTACCGACCCAAGATGAACGGAGCGGTAGAAGCGGCAAACAAGAACATCAAAAGAATCGTTCAAAAGATGGTTGTAACCTACAAAGATTGGCACGAGATGCTGCCCTCTGCTCATCACGGTTATCGCACATCAATCCGCACTTCAACAGGGGCAACCCCTTTCTCTATAGTTTATGGCATGGAGACAGTTCTCCCCATAGAAGTAGAGATCCCATCAATCCGGGTATTGATGGAAGATAAGCTTACAGAAGCTGAATGGTGTCAAAGTCGACATGATGAACTAAATTTGATTGAGGAAAAGCGAATCACGGCACTATGCCACAGTCAGTTGTATCAGCAAAGAGTGAAGAAGGCGTTCGACAAAAAGGTCCGACCTCGCGTCTTCAGGAAAGGAGACCTCGTGCTCAAGAAGATACAATCGTTTCTCTTTGATTCTCGGGCCAAATGGACTCCGAATTATGACGGCCCCTATGTGGTCAAGAAAGCTTTATCAGGCGGCGCCTTGAGACTTGCAACGATGGATAGATAAGAATTTGCCTACCCCACGAATGTTGATGTAGTCAAGAAATACTTCGCCTAAACAAAAAAAACGTCTCGGTGGATTGAAAACCCGAAAGGGAGGTCCAGACAAAAGTTAGAGACATAATCAAAAATCATCCCGGTGGATTGGAAACATCACAGTACAATCCAGGAAAAAATTAGGGATAGTGGCAAGTAACTACATCCAACATGGGTAAATTCCCTAGCGGCAGTCCTGCCATCCATCAAAAAACTCCAGTCACGGTCATCATCGACGGAAGCTCAGGATGTCCAGAATTCAAAGTTGATAGAAGGATAACGGTCGTTATGTTTCAATGTAGCCCTTTTCCCTTAAATTACCATTTTCAAACTTTGTAAATACTCTATGGAATCACGCATTTGGCTGATTTCCATCCTATCAATACAATTTGAGCCCTTGTGCTTTTGTTTGCAATTCTTATTTGTTTTAGCTTTATAGAACGACATTTTAACATGATCAATGATTCTTGAAATAAAACAAAAATGAATTTACTTGTAAAATTTTTCTGCTTTAAAATAAAGATGGCAATTTCTTTTGACTGTTGAACATCGAAAGAACATCAATTGCTTCTCCCGAAGTAAGCGAGCTTCAAAGTGCAGAATCAAAGTACTCCTTCTAAACCAGTGCGCCTGGATGCAGGATCGACTATGTCAGATGCGAATACTCCATCTGACATCCTCGGCAGAGTTCTTATCTCCTAAGCCCGACCAACGGTTGTTCCCCACAGGGACTACTTCTCCTAAGCAAGGCAGAATTGCTATCTTGAACTAGCGATACCTCTTCGTCCCCAGCAGTGGTCGAGTATCCAGTCGTGTTCATCTACTAGTCTGTATGTCGTGTCAGTTTTGTTAGCATACACATACATACATCATGCACTATTGATTTACATTCACATTCATATTGCATCACTATCACTCTAGTCGGTCTTGTCCCCTAGGGATAAAAGTCTTCACAATTGAGTTGTCGGTTCTTTCCTCGTCAGGAAATGTTGCGTCTGCACTACCTCTCTCCTCCAGTTTATTTCTGGGATGAAGTCGGCCCTTGACCACTTTGATAACTTGACCCTCTGAAAAACCAAAGAACCCTCAGCCAGCATCATTCTTCTCCATTGAAGATGATGTCTTCGCTTTCCTGGATTAAGGAAAATCCCCAGAGAAAGCCTCACAACTAAAGACTTTTAACAACACATTGATTTTGCTCTCCGGAGAGTCGATGTTAATGAAGTCATCAACACCTCAAAATTGGATCGCATCATATGGTATTTCTCCGAGAATATCTTGAAGAAAAGTATGATGTAATATCCCCAAGCGGCAGCAGTCACTCAAGAGACCTGCTTTCCCTAGTAGAGTCGAAAAATGGCGTCTCCAAAAGAGAAGTTTGTACACCTCTACAATTCAGACAGATGGGTTCCCCAGCAAGTCTGACATCAGATCTTTTTCCATCAAATAGCATCTCCCCAGGAAAATTCGGCGAGAAGTTTGAGGAAAACCGCTACGCATGGCGTCCCTTGTCGATAAATTTTATTGACAAAAGAAACTAAGACCAGTTCCTTGGTAGGAAACCAGGATCGAGGGGAAGTTTAAATCAAAAACTGAGACCAGTTCCATGGTAGGAAACCAGGATCGAGGGGAAGTTTAAATCAGAAACTAAGACCGGTTCCTTGGTAAGAAACCAGGATCGAGTGGAAGTTTACCTTTTCTAAGCATCATTGCTTAGCAAAAGAAGAAGGATGTGTGAACCGACATTCTTAACCACCATCAAAATTTCGGGCATTCTGATATTTAATCCTCTTGCACCCCGAATGCGCGAATACCTTCGTCATTCACACCTTCGGGTCCAAGAAGATTAAATAGGTGCATCTGTCATACCCCAAATTTTGACCACTAAGATTCCCCTTCATTGTGCAAACCATCATCATAATATGGGCGAACCATCATGCCTCATTAGTCTCCCCGAAGATGGGTGAGCATCCACTACAATCAAACTTAGGGTTTCAAGCCCTCTCAGAGTTCTTAGATAGAGGATCAATCAAGGAATGACATGATCTTTAACTTGTCTAAAAGGATTAAGAGGACTCCCACTTCATGGATTAAGCACAAGGCTGCTCCCTTCTAAGTGGATTAAGCCTCAAGATCGCCTGTGTCACCAAATTAGGGTTTGGTCGACCAGGGCCTCCAGATGGAAATTTTCCTCTGGGCATGAGCCAATGCTTCAAAGCATAACCTATGATGCTCCAAGGGATCTTATGAACCCAATCACCAAGTCAATTTAGCCTCAGGGGATGCATACATCAAAAATCAGGAATTAGGGTTTCTTGACCTAATTCACCCCTAAGTTGACTTTTGGGACAAAACATGAGCCAAGATCTCAAGAGGGGATTTGAGGGTCTTAAATACATCACATTGATCCATTTGCAACAATGGATTGATCCAAGAAGCTTGAGCAACAAGTTTCAATTTCATTAGAACCACAATTAGGGTATCGCGAGAAAACTCAATTGTATCTTTGACTTTTGACCAAGACATGCTCCCAAACCCTAAGACATGATTCAATGCACCCTATAACACCTATGAAATCAATCCATTAAGTTTGATTTAGGTCAAGGAGTTGATTTCATAGAGGATCGCACAGTTTGGAATTCATTTGATAAAAAGTCAACTGTGCACAAAAGTCAAACTTTGACTTTTTGAGATTTTTCACAATTATGGTTCCTTAACCCTAAAATGATGTTAATGTGTGATTGGAATCATCATTCATCAAGAAAAATCAAGAAAAGTTGGATAACTTGTAAAAGGGGTAAACATGAGCCATTGCCAACTAAATTCAATCAAGACTTATCCAAGACCAAGGGAACCAGCAACCTGTACCCTAACCTCTAGTCAATGGCTAGAGGAGACTTGGATTCTCATTGATCAACATTGCCCAAACCTATGCAGCAGTTGCCATTCACTTTTCCTTGTAAAACAAACTTGCTCTACTATAAATAGAGCTCATTTGTGATCAGTTTGAGTACACCAAAGCCATCAAACAGATGCTTTCCTCAAAATCTCCTTCTTCACTCTAATTTTGCCTTCTAAGGCAAGTCACTATCAGGTTTTGAGTTTGAGAGCTATTCCAACCAAACCAATCACAAACACACCTCATAAACATCATATAGAAGTGATCTAAACACTCACATAACATCTGGAACACCAAAATCACAAAATCACCAGCCAACTGCTCAAGCCTTTGATAGATTTGCAGTTGAAGTGCCAAATCAAGTTCCAGCTCAAATCAATCCACTCCAAGCATCCAGACACACTCCATAGCACCTAGGGAAGCTGTACATAACCTTGGAACCAAGCTGTAAAACCTCTAACACAAAACACGATCACCAGCTGCAAGTGGTAAGCATGAGCTCTTCTAACTCTATGATCCATGCAATTTTTGCTGCACAATAATTTGGCCATATGTTCATAATCATGCATGGAGTGTTTTCTCTCAATCAATTGCATTGTTTGAATCGTGTATGGAATTTCTGAACCTTCATGCAAATTTTAGGGTTCTTGAGGTTTCACTTTGATTTCTTATTCCATGTTTAAAATAAATGAAATTAAAGACCATAAACATGATCCTGAGGTAGAAACAAGTAGATTGATATGCAGATTGCATGATATAATCAAGTACTCAGTGAGATTGGATAGAAAATGCAAATCTGCAGAAACAGAGGAAGGGCGCGTGTTCTTGCCATGTTCTTGGCGCCCTTTTTCAAATATTTGAATATTTGAATTTTGTGATTTTATTTAATTGATTCAAAAATTAATTTCTCTCTGAGTTTTAATGATTTTGAGTTGATTCTTTTTTTAATAATTCACAAAAATGTTAAAATATTTTATTTTACCAAAAAAACTCCCAAAAATATTATTTATTTCATATAATTGATATTTTTACAAAGAATTAATATTTTAATTGTTTGACATTTAAAATATTTTTTCCTTCTTGATTTTGCAAATTTTAATGACTTCTAATCATTTTGTAGGTCAAAACCTGATTTTTGAAACATTAATCCAAGATCACAATTTTTTTCCCCATGTTTAACAATTTTGATCATTTTAATTGAATTTTTTTTTCAATTAAAATACACTTTGGAAACAAATTTGGGTTTTTGATTAATTCAACCCTCATCAAACTTTTTTCAAACACTTTGGGCCTCTAGCAGAGTGTAAGACCCAACCCTTTTAGAAAACCAAAACCTTTTGGGCCTCAGTGTATTGTATAAGTCCCGATACTGTTAAAAAATTCGGCGCGGTCGTCGTCTTTCTAACAAATCAAACCCTTGGGTCTACCCTCATGTTATAAGCCCCATTCTTTTTCTTTAAACTATTTTGGGCCTCTAATTGAGTGTAAGACCCAACCCCCTTTTAACCAAAACTATTTTGGGCCTCAGATATTGTATAAGTCCCTCTGCGTTAAAAGAAAATCTCGGCACGATCGCCAGTTCGAAAACCACTTTGGGCCTCTCATTGAGCTGTAAGCCCCACCACTTGTACAAAAATAAACCTTTGGGCCTCTTGAGATAGTGTAAGACCCATCCCTTTGTACAAAAAGCCTTTTTGGGCCTCAGTCACTTGTATAAGTCCCTGTATAAATTCAAAACAACAGTGCAATCACTGATAAAACCTTGGGCCTCTCCTTGAGCTGTAAGCCCCAAACAATCTTTTCAAAGCACTTTCTCCTTTGATTTTGAATATAATATTGTTATCAAAGCTTTCTTTGTTGAACAACTAACCAAACAACATGGAAGCTCTACAACCGAGTAAGTGTTTACCCGCTTTCTTTATCCGCTTTCATATATATATAATTGTGTTGTGGAGCTGCTCACTGTAAGTCTTCTTTAACAAACTTTTATATACTTGTCAAATATCAACTTTGTAATACTAGTATAGTTATTTAGAGTTTTCCCCGGCAACTACGTCTAGCACTAGGTAAAGCCCTGTTGGTCACTCTTAAATACAAACAAAACTAGATCCCCATAGGATTACCAGACACAGTCTTCCCTCCTCTTGGGGTTAAACAATATGGAGATGTTAAAGGCAGCATTCTCGGTGAACCCTTTCTCAGACTGTCACCCTTAGAAGTTGTCAAAGAGACTCTACTCCCCAGAGATGATCTTTTCTCCGTGAATGACATCTCTTGAGTTTCTTCCAAATTCTCAGACTTTCCTGGCTTTATCTATTCTCTGTGAATGGCATGTCTTGAACTTCTTGGGGTTTAGGGACCCACAGGCTTCTTAGAAGCACCCTTAGAAATTGTCAAAGAAACTCTAACTCCCCAGAGATGATCTTTTCTCCGTGAATGGCATCTCTTGAGTTTCTTCCAAATTCTCGGACTTTCCTGGCTTGATCTATTCTCTACGAATAGCATGTCTTGAACTTCTCGGGGTTTGGGGACCCACAGGCTTCTTAAAAGTATCCTCGCCTCCTCTTGGGCATTGTACAAGGACCCTTCGGCTTCTTTAAAGCTCTCATGCCTCCTCTTGGGCTTAATACAACGACCCTGATGACCTCTTAAAGGTATAAGACAGAACTTAGTCATCCTTTGCTAAAGCAGTCTTTCCAGCGTCAAAACTCCGACCATTTGAGGGTTAGTACTCATCCCTTAATGCCCGTGCCTCCTCTTGGGCATTGTACAAAAGATGAAACTCTAGACTTGGACAGTCTCAATACCCTTTGGATTTCCCATTTCCTGAAAGAACAGGAAATAACCCCGATGTTCTGATCAGTACCAAAGTATAACCTCACCTGGAATCAGTCTCTTTATAAGAACTGATTTTCTCTTTTAACCAACATACTGGACTTATCATTCAACTGAAACAGTTACTGGCACCAATAGCCTCCTCTTGGGCTTTGTACAATGATTCTCCCCAACATAGCTAACCTTTTCACACTCTCTTATTGAGTATGAAAGACTCTCTTGTTGAGTCAACCTCCCTTTAGCCTCCATCTCGGGCTTCGTACGAGATACAAAATCACTCTCTTGTTGAGTCGGACATTTTTAGCCTCTATCTCGGGCTTTGTACGAGATACAAAAACACTCTCTTGTTGAGTATAAAAGACTCTCTTGTTGAGTCAAAGACTCTTAGCCTCTATCTCAGGCTTCGTACGAGATACAAATAACTCTCTTGTTAAGTATAAAAGACTCTCTTGTAGTGTGAAAGACTTTTAGCCTTTATCTCGGGCTTCGTACGAGATACAAATCACTCTCTTGGTGAGTATAAAAGACTCTCTTGTTGAGTCAAAGACTTTTAGCCTCCATCTTGGGCTTCGTACGAGATACAAAAACACTCTCTTATTGAGTATAAAAGACTCTCTTGTTGAGTCACATCCCTCTTAGCCTCCATCTCGGGCTTCGTACAAGATACAAAAACACTCTCTTGTTGAGTATAAAAGACTATCTTGTTGAGTCAATCACCTTTGAGCCTCCATCTTGGGCTTCGTACAGGACACATATAAAAGCACTCTCTTGTTGATTGAACCCCTTTTAGCCTCTCTCTCGGGCTTCGTACAAGACACATAAAAACTCCCTCTTGTTGGGTCAATAGCCTCCTCTTAGGCTTCGTATAAGTAAAACCCCGGTTGAGGAAATCAACCTTTTAGCATCAAAATTTGTGCCTTGCTCACAGGATACAAACATCAACAACTCCTTTTCCTTCATCTAATTTCTGTAAGCGGCAAGCCTCTGGATTATTTACATCCACGCCACTGTCACTCTTTTAGCATGAGAAATTCCTAAGGAAAGATGGCATTGCTCTAAACTGAGTTAAAGTCTTCTCCTTAAGGTTAAAAATCCCCTATAAAGGAAATTATGGCATTGCTGAATTCACATATCCCAGTTAAAGTAGTTCTCCTTTATAATCAGTCACTCAATAGTTGTGACAAACAGACCAAATATTCCCCTTTAGAGATGACAAATTCTCTCTAAAGTCAAAACCCTTCAGCTTCACATCTTGGGTTTTGAACAAGATACAAACCACCATTAGCTTCATGTCTTGGGCTTTGAACAAGACACCAAAACACCTTTTTACGATCGCTCTGATTTCCCTGTTTCGTTAAACGAGAATACGTAGGCATAAGATTGAAAAATCTTAGCGAGCACACTAATCAAAAACCCAAAATCCCGTATCTTCAAACATCAATCAAAAAGCATCAGTCCTAAGAGAGACCCACGATCTTTGTAGCATCTGTAAACCAACAGTCATCTGTTCAAACTCGGTATGCAAGCAGGGTTAATTGGAGACATCTATTTCCCTTCCTTCATCAGCTTCATTAGGATAAAAAATAAATCAAGTTGTAGTACCCTAAAGCGATAATTCTTTGCAACCACAAAAAAAACTCGCGCTACACCAGTACGCTGGCTAAAGCATCGTCCTGGCAGTTAACTGTGATATTGAGCGACATGTTGTGACTTTTGCCTTCTTCTGGCGATTCCTCATCACTAAACCCACAATTGTTGCAGGGAGTGATGTTAGAGACGATGTTATCGAACTGTCGTATCGACACATCCTGTTCCATAAAGGCCTGCTCTAAGACTTTCTGTAGAGCTTCCCTGTGAGCTTCGGAACTGAGTAAAAGTGATAACACTGAGATCTTTGAAGGAGTTTGTAACAGCTAATCAACAATGTTGTATTCACTCCTTTGGATGAGCTTCAGCATCTCATCATCGTTCTTTGAAAGGTCGGGATCACTGGATTGACCGACTAGTGGATTAGGAACTTCCGTTTGAGGTTCCTTTTCTCTGTTAGGTTCTCCAACTCCTCGGTTGAAGATTCAACCACTTTGTGTTACTCAACTGATGTCTGCAATATTCACGACGGAGGGTAATGGGATTTCCTTTCCATTCTCAATTGTTGTTGCACCGTATTTGTAAGGGATAACCTTAGTTGATTCATACGGTAGTGGTCTCGATAGATAGATAACTACAGGAGCCTTCTGATTTTTCTGACAATTGTAAGTAATTTCAATCAGTTCCTGGTTAAGAACTTATGATTCGTCAAGTAGAGGGATGATGGTACAAACATCTTTGTTCCTTTCATGATCAGAGATTACGCCAACATCCTTAATCTGATCAACGAAATAGTCTGGCATCCAGTTGATTGATCCAGAACTTGGACACACTTGAATCTCTTTGCGGTCCAACTGACTTTGAAGAGCTACTCGCACGAGGTAACATCCTCACTAGATTTGTTTCTATTGATCGAACATCCTGACTTTGATGCCTAGTAGGGTTCCCATTAACCACACTGATTTGTTGCGTGTCTTCATCCATATAGATCGAAAGCCACCAGTGGTTTAACAAGTGTTGCAAAGTTCTTTGCAGGAGAGCGCACCCTTGGTTACTCTCACTGCATACTGTACAGTTCTGGTAATTATGCGAAGTCAGAAAACCGAGCTGGACTTGTGTAGCGTGTAACTCCACCAAGCTGTTATTTATCAAGCAAATATCAAAGATTTGGATCATATTCACTTGATACTGATATCTGTCGCGGTAATCCTGAATCCATCCAAGATCCATCTGACGCTGGAGGGCCTCTTGTACAAAAGACCATCCCTGTTTGTTTACCGAGCAAGTCAGACAAGAATTGTAATTATGTCGTGGCAGATTATGATGTTGGCTTTGCCTTGAGTGCATTTCCACCAAGTTGACATTCATTGGATGGATGCCGTGGTTCTGAATGACGTTGGAATTCGTATAAATCATGTTGACCTCACGAATTCGGTGATCTTGGATCCATCCGAGATCCAATTGTTCATGTAGAGCTTATTGCACCACAAAACATCCTTGATTGTTCTTAGAGCAGATATCACACTAGTGATAGTTATGAGGTGGCACATGGCCGTATCCACTCTGTCTACAATGCATCTTGACCAAGTTGGCCTTTAATAAGAGTACATCATGAATTCGATAGCTTTTATTTGACTCTCCCTCTATCATATTTACCGCAGCTTTCTCGTGTTAAGGCAGCGGATTCGTGAGACCATTTGGATTCGTATCTTTGAAAGATAAGACCCCGATCGTAACAAGCTTTTGTACATCGTATTTGAAACTGAGACAGTTTTCTATGTTATGCCCTGGTCCTCCTTGGTCGTAAGGGCAAGTCTGATCCGCTTTGAACCAAAAAAGTGGATTCTCCGGTACTGTAAGAGGAGCCCTGGTTTGGACATGCCCCTTGACCAGTAGTAATGGAAACAGTTCTACATACAACATTGGTATAGGATCAAACCCTGGAGGTCGAGTTGTACGGTTGTTGTTATATGTAGGACGAGCCTGCTGAAGAGGCTGTTGTGTGCTTTGCTAATATTGTTGTTGATTCGGTTGGCTTTGAGCAACCTGAGGTTAATACGTAGGAACAGGCGTAGGGTTGATAGCAGGAGTTACAGCTGCTACTAGTTGGTATCGTTGCTTTTGCTTTCCGAGAGAGATATTCCTAATATCCTGCTCTTTTTTCTTAGGGAGAGCACTACCGTATCGTTTTGTACTACTTGATGATCCAGCGTCTTTAACTAAACGTCCTTCTCGGACTGCTTCCTCAAGACGAACTCCCATGCCTATCATCTCGGTGAAGTCACTGGGCGCACTGGCGACCATTCAGTCTTAGTAAAATGAGCTCAAGGTCTTTAAGAAGATCTTTGTCATCTCTTTTTCCTCAAGAGGTGGACAAATCTGGGCGGAAATTTCACGCCATCTCTTAGCATACTCCTTGAAGGTTTCCTTGTCCTTTTGTGACATCGATCTGAGTTGCTCTCTATTCGGTGCCATGCCTAGGTTATACTTATACTACTGAACAAAAGCAGCGCCAAGATCTCTGAAAGTGCCGATCTTAGTGCGGTTTAAACCCATGTACCATTTGAGTGCGACACCGGTTAAACTATCCTGAAAGTAGTGAATCAGTAGCTCTTGGTTCTTTGTCTGAGTTGACATTCGTCGAGCATACATCACTAAATGACTTTGAGGGCAAGAGCTGCCCTTGTACTTTTCAAATTCCGGCACTTTGATTTGTGCAGAACTTTCACATTGGGGACCAACCAAAGGTCTGCGGCGTCCTTTCCGAGTAGATCCTGACCGTGAAGGGCTTGCAGCTCTTTCTGCATCTCCAGGAACTGTTCCTAGAACTCGTTCATTCAGTCGAACATACTTTCGTTTCCACCAGAAGGTATCTATGGAATCTGTCCTTCCGGGACAGTGTGTACCATGGGTGGTGGTATAGTCATCATGGAAATGACTCTTGGTGCCCCCCTCTCTTGAAGATTGTAACCTTCAGGAGTTGCTGTCATGCCCCGGGCATCTTTTCTATCCCGAAGTTTGTAACCTTCAAGCCCAGCGGCTCTTGCTGCGGTTCCATGATCCTCAGTGATCGGCGGAACATATCCTTCCGGGATATAGTTAATAGGCATGCCCCAGGGACGATCTTTTGGCATTTTGTACCTAGGATCATACTTTTCCACTATGGACGTCGACGTTATCTCTGAGATCACCGTCCTTTGTTGTTACATCTGAGCTTCTGCTAGAGCTTGCATATTGTTATGAAGCTTTCTTAGATCCTCTTTCAGAGTGTCTATCTCTTCCCTTAACTCTCTATTCTCTTCCTCGAGATCATCCATCTTTTTCTGTCGATTGGCCCGAGTATTATACGAATGAGACAGTTTGACTCTAGAATTGAGACGCAAACGTGAGATTCGTAGGTAAGAAGAATGTGTTACGTGAGAATGATGAATGCAATAATTATATTTTAATATTTTTTTAATCAAAATAAACTTCGACAATTGGATTGCAAATGTCAAACAGTGGGGAAACCCCGTTTAATTGAATTCAAAGATTGCGGAAATGGAAATACAGTAATTTATATAGTGCTGCAAAAGGAAAGGTCTAAACTAATGGATCCTGAGTCCTCTCTGAGGAGAGCTCCGGTGCTGGTTCTGGTACTTTCCTTTTCTTTGACCGGGGCTCTTGAGCTGTGCCGGGTTGTCATTCCTTTGCCAAGTAAAAGGGGCGAGCAAATTCCTCTGGTCATCCTGATTTTCTACAGCATGTTGCTCTAAAATATCGATCAGAGCATCTTTTTCTCTTAACAGCTGCTGTATTTTCTTGCACTCCACATTGAGAATATAGTACTTGTTCCTCCAAGACCTCTTCTTCTGTTGAACTTTTTTGAGAGTAATCTAAAGTTTTTCCATATTAGACATAAAATAAAGGATATGGTCCCTTAATGGAAGAACTTCCCGACGAGGGTAAGGCATCCTCAGCTTGAGAGCTCTAGCTTGTACCCAGTGGAGATAAGGCTCCACCGAGACGCAGTCCGGTTTTCCTAGAGATTCTCCTCCTTTCCGGTGAACGTGTTTCCAGGCATGCACTATTCCTGTCTTTCGTGCCCTGTCATTTTCTACTTCCTTGAAGAAAAGACCTTCCAGATGAGCATTACGCGGGACATGCCTCATTGGGTATCCGAATTGACGACGAACTAAAATTGGATGATAATTGATTCCTCCTTTAGTTTCTATAAGGGGTACATTTGGGAGATTTCCACAACGGTCAATGATTCTGATCCTGTCATAGATTCGATTGTACCAATCGATGTCAGAGTTGGTAAGAGACATGATTCTCTGCGACCAACGTAAAGTACTTTTTGATCCCAAAATGCAGCAGACTTGGGTAAGTGGGAAATGAACCATTTGTACAGCAGGGGTACACAACATGTGATCATTCCTCCGCTATAAAAATTCCTTAAGTGTACCGAATGATAAGCATCTGCGAGCAAGGTCAGTACAGGGTTTCCAATCAGAAAAATCTTAATGGCGTTGATATCTACAAAGTTATCGATGTTGGGAAACAAAAATAACCCGTAGGTAAGCAAAACAAAGATGCTTTCGAAAGTGGCCACGTTCCCAATATTAGCAAAATGCAGGGCTTTCTTTATTAAGAACTGGGCTGGCAAACCCTGGATTCCACCCTTAGTGGTCATGTGAGTCCTGACTTCTGACTCGTCCAAATAAATTGCTCTTGCAATGTTTTAATCCTTTGGAATTTCTTCCAGTCCAGAAAAAGGAGCTTGATCAGTGATATGTAAATCAGTCAGGTGAGAATACTCCTCCAGTGTTGGTGCTAGTTGATAATCCGGGAATGTGAAACAGTGATAGACCGGATCGTAGAACTGGATTAGTGTGGACAAGATTCCTTCGATTACATGGACCCTTAATAGAGATTGCAGTCCTCCATACTTGGCTCTGAAAGCCTCAGGGTTGGTTATCATCCTTGCCAACCCTCTTAAATCCTCTAGTTGTGGAACCTTGAAGGTGTACTTGTGAGTTTTCCTTCTAACGAAATCCATAACGCAATCTCTATATCTGACATTTGCAATCATTGTCTTAGTTTAATTTAAAAAAGGAGAGACTAGAAGAGAAGATTTTTTAATGTTTTTTAGATGAATGCATGAATGCAGCACACAAAAACATAGAAAAAACATGGGGTCAAAGGGTCGGTGTCATGAAGTCAAGGCTCTTAGGATGACGGCAGCAAGCGGATCACCAAGCGAGTTGGCTCATCTTAGAGTAATCTCAAATGAGGGTAGTATTGCGTGACAACTATTTTCGATAGCTTCCGCACTACAAAATGGTTTCAGTCTACTAAAATCCTCAGCTTCTCGGATAACCCAATGGAACAATCTGCTTTCAACAACCGAAGTCGTATAGGCATTGAATCGGCAAAGGGCATCTCCACTTATTTGATGGTCGACCGGGACCTCTTATCTGGGATTCACTCCCCGTAAGATTACCCGTATAATGCCATCACTTATCTTAGGGTTATACTCAATCTTTCCAGATGCGGCATCACACGCATTCCCATTAGCAGAAAAGTAAACACATATATCAATTAGGAAAAGCAGTATATATATTTGTCCTAACATCCTAGACCTCTAGTCCTATGATCCTATACAAACAATGACTCCCCAGCAGAGTCTCCATTTCTGTGGTACTTTGTGAATTTAAGGCCTTCACCCTAAAATAGGCTAGAGAGAATGCCTCCCACTGTGGTCGCCATTTTTCTGTAGCGCGATTTTTGTGGTTTCGAATCACTATCACTTTGGTACTACATTTCGATTCATTTTCTATCCTGTTGAGTTAATTAAGGAAGGGAAATAGATGTCTCCAATTAACCCTGCTTGCATACTGAGGTTAAAACAGTCAAAACGGTTGGTTTACAGATGCTATCAAAAGGGGGTTTGACTTTAGGGTTATTTGCTTAAAAACAGTGTCTAGACTATTGGCTAGGTTTCTGGTAAGGTGTTAGGTTTGATGCTTTTGAGACCCTCAAATCATGTCTTGAGGTTTTGGCTCATGCCTTGTCCCAAAAGTCAACTTAGGGGTGAATTAGGTCAAGAAACCCTAATTCCTAATTTTATGGTGAATGCATCCCCTGAGGCTAAATTGACTTGATGATTGGGTTTATGATGTCCCTTAGAGTATTTTGGGTTGTGCTTTGAAGCATTGCCTCATGCCCAGAGGAAAATTTCCATCTGGAGGCCTTGGTCGACAAAAACCCTAATTTGGTGACACTGGCGATCTTGAGGCTTGATCCACTTGGAATGTTGCAGCCTTGTGCTTGATTCTTGATGTGGGAGTCCTCTTGATCTTTTATGGGTGTTTGAGAGGTTAGACAAGTTGAAGATCATGTCATTCCTTGATTGATCCTTTGTCCAAGGCTCTGAGAGGGCTTGAAACCCTAAGTCTTGGTTGTAGTGAATGCTCAACCATCTTTGAGGAGATAGATGAGGCATGATGGTTCATCCATATTGTGGTAATGATTTGCACAATGATGGGAAATCTTAGTGGTCAAAATTTGGGGTATGACCCAATCCATTGTTGCAAATCGATCAATGTAGTGTGTTAGGGTCCCTCAACTCATGTCTTGAGGTCTTGGCTCATGTTTTGTCCCAAAAGTCAACTTAGGGGTGAATTAGGTCAAGAAACCCTAATTCTTGATTTTTTATGAATGCGTCCCCTGAGGCTAAATTGACTTGATGATTGGGTTTATGAGGTCCCTTAGAGTATTTTGGATTATGCTTTGAAGCATTGGCTCATGCCCAAAGGAAAATTTCCATCTGGAGGCCCTGGTCGACCAAAACCCTAATTTGGTGACAATGGTGATCTTGAGGCTTGATCCAATTGGAATGTTGCAACCTTATGCTTGATTCTTGATGTGGGAGTCCTCTTGATCCATTGTGGATGTTTGAGAGGTTTAGACAAGTTAAAGATCATGTCATTCCTTGACTGATCCTTTGTCTAAGAGCTCGGAGAGGGCTTGAAACCCTAAATTTGATTGTAGTGCATGCTCACCCACCTTTGGGGAGACTGATGAGGTATGATAGTTCATCCATATTGTGATAATAGTTTGTACAATGATGGGAAATCTTAGTGTTCAAAATTTGGGGTATGACAGATGCCCCTATTTAATCTTTTTGGACCCGAAGGTGTGAATGACGAAGGTATTCGGGAATTCGGGGTGCAAGAGGATTAAATATCAGAATACCCAAAATTTTGATGGTGGTTATGAATGGTAGCTTACGCATTCATCCTCTTTTGCTAAGCGATGATTCTTAGAAAAGGTAAAACTTCCCCTCGATCATGGTCTTCAGCCAAGGAACTGGTCTAAGTTTCTGATATAAACTTCCCCTCGATCCTGGTTTCCTACCAAGGGACTGGTCTAAGTTTTTGATATAAACTTCCCCTCTATCCTGGTTTCCTACCAAGGAACTGGTCTAAGTTTCTGATATAAACTTCCCCTCGATCCTGGTTTTTACGCATGGAATTAGTCTCAGTTTCTGATATAAACTTCCCCTTGATCCTGGTTTCCTACCAAGGAATTAGTCTCAGTTTCTTTTGTAAACTTCCACTCGATCCTGGTTTCCTACCAAGGAACTGGTCTAAGTTTCTGATATAAACTTCCCCTCGATCCTGGTTTTTACCCATGGAACTAGTCTCAGTTTCTGATATAAACTTCCCATCGATCCTGGTTTCCTACCAAGGAACTAGTCTCAGTTTCTTTTGTAAACTTCCCCTCGATCCTGGTTTCCTACCAAGGAACTGGTCTCAGTTTCTTTTGTCAATAAACCTTCTTGACAAGGGACGTGTAGCGCGAGTTTTTGCGTGGTTGCGAAGCACTATCGCTTTGGGGTACTACAGCTCGATTCATTTTTTATCCTATTGAAGCTGATGAAGGAAGGGAAATAGATGTCTCCAATAAACTCTACTTGCAAACTGAGTTTGAACAGATGACTGTTAGTTTATAGATGCTACAAAGATTGTGGGTTTCTCTTAGGTTATTTTGTTAAAATAGTGCCCGAGCGATTGGTGGGAGGTTTAAGACTGATGTTTTTCAATTGATGTATGAAGGTACGGGATTTTGGGTTTTTTATTAGTGTGCTCGCTAAGATTTTTTTCAATCTTATGCCTACGTATTCCCGTTTAACAAAACAGGGAAATCAGAGCGATCGTAGTTCTTCCTATTCTATGAGAGGAAAAAGGTTGTTTTGGTGTCTTGTTCAAAGCCCAAGACGTGAAGCTAAATGTGGTTTGTGTCTTGTTCAAAGCCCAAGATGTGTAGCTGAAGGGTCTATTTGTATCTTGTTCGAAGCCCAAGATGTGAAGCTAAAGGGGTTTGACTTTAGAGAGAATTTGTCATCTCTAAAGGGGGGTATTTGGTCTGTTTGTCACAACTGTTGGGGTAACTGATTATAAAGGAGAATTACGTTAACTGGGATATGTGAATCCAGCAATGCAATAATTTCCTTTATAGGGGATTTTTAACCTGAAGGAGAAGACTTTAACTCAGTGTAGAGCAATGCTATCTTTCCTTAGGAATTTCTTATGCTAAAAGAGGGACAGTGGCATGGATGCAAATAATCCAGAGGCTTGCCACTTACAACGATTAGATCGGGGGAAAAGGAGTTGTTGATGTTTGTATACTGTGAACGAGGCACAACTTTTGATGCTAAAAGGTTGATTGACTTAATCGGGGTTTCCTTATACAAAGCCTAAGAGGAGGCTATTGACCCGACAAGAGGGTGCTTTATGTGTCTCGTACGAAGCCCGAGAGAGAGGCTAAAAGGGTTGACTCAACAAGAGAGTGCTTTTGTATGTGTCTTGTACGAAGCCCAAGACGGAGGCTAAAGGTGTTTGACTCAACAAGAGAGTCATTGTACCTCGTACGAAGCCCGAGATGGAGCCTGAAAATGTTTGACTCAACAAGAGAGTGATTTTTATCTCGTACGAAGCCCGAGATGGAGGCTAAAAGGGGTTTTACTCAACAAGAGACTCCTTTATACTCAACAAGAAAGTTCTTTTGTATCTCGTACGAAGCCCGAGATGGAGGATAAAAGTGGTTGACTCAACAAGAGAGTCCTTTATACTCAACAAAAGAGTGTTTTTGTATCTCGTACGAAGCCCGAGATGGAGGCTAAAAGTGGTTGACTCAACAAGAGAGTTTCTTATACTCAACAAGAGAGTGTTTTGTATATGTCTTGTACGAAGCCCAAGACAGAGGCTCAAAGGGATTGAATCAATAAGAGAGTCTTTTATACTCAACAAGAGAGTGATTTGGTATCTCGTACGAAGCCCGAGATGGAGGCTAAACAGGTTTGACCCAACAAGAGAGTCTTTTATACTCAACAAGAGAGTGTGAAAAGGTTAGCTCCGCTAAGGAGAATCATTGTACAAAGCCCAAGAGGAGGCTAGTGTGCTGGTGACTATTTTAGTTTAGTGACAGGTCCAGTATGTTGGATAAAAGAGAAAATCAGTTCTTATAAAGGGACTGATTTAAAGGTATTGTTGTGCTTTGGCACTGATCAGAGGATCGGGGTTATTTCTTGTTCTTTAAGGAAATGGGAAATCCAAAGGGTATTGAGACTGCCCAAGTCTATAGGTGTTTAGAGAAATTGATTCTCAGATAGTGAATGATCTTTGTACGATGCCCAAGAGAAGGCTGGTATGTTAAGGGATGAAGGTCAACCCATTAACAGGTCTGACACTTGACTCAGAAAGACAGCTCTAGCAAATCGATGACTAGGTTTTGTTCCTATACCTGTAGAGGTCTCTGGGTCCTTGTACTAAGCCCAAAAGAAGGCATGAGAGCTTTTAAGAAGCCGAAGGGTCCTTGTACAACGCCCAAGAGGAGGCGGGGATGCTTTTAAGAAGCATGTGGGTCCCCAAACCACGAGAAGTTCAAGATATGCCATTCACCGAGAATAGATCAAGCCAGGAAAGTCCGAGAATTTGGAAGAAAATCAAGAGATGCCATTCACGGAGAAAAGATCATCTCTGGGGAGTAGAGTCTCTTTGACAATTTCTAAGGGTGACAGTCTAAGAAAGGGTTTACTGAGAATGTTGCGTTTCACGTCTCCATATTATTAAACCCCAAGAGGAGGGAAGATTGTGTCTGGTAATCCTATGGGGATCTAGTTTTGTTTGTATTTAAGAGTGACCAACAGGGCTTTACCTAGTGCTAGACGTAGTTGCCGGGGAAAACTCTAAATAACTATACTAGTATTACACAGTTAATATTTGACGAGTATATAAGAGTTTTGTTAAAGAAGACTTACAATGAGCAGCCCCACAATACAGTTATATATATATATGAAAGCGGATAAAGAAAGCGGGTAAACACTTACTCGGTTGTAGAGCTTCCATGCTGTTTTATTAGTTGTTTCAACAAAGAAAGCTTTGATAACAATATTATATTCAAACTCAAAGGAGAAAGTACCTTGAAAAGATTGTTGGGGCTTACAGCTCAAGGAGAGGCCCAAGGATTTATCAGTGATTGCACTGCTGTTTTGAATTTGTACAGAGGGACTTATACAAGTGACTGAGGCCCAAAAAGGTTTTCTGTACAAAGGAATGGGTCTTACACTCTCTCAAGAGGCCCAAAGGTTTTTTGAAAAAGAATGGGGCTTATAACACGAGGGTAGGCCCAGATGATTTATTTTTGAATTGGCGATCGCGCCGAGTTTTTCTTT
The DNA here is from genome assembly GCA_022829125.1 of Lathyrus tuberosus. Lineage (NCBI taxonomy): Eukaryota > Viridiplantae > Streptophyta > Magnoliopsida > Fabales > Fabaceae > Lathyrus > Lathyrus tuberosus. Next base: position 1,297,036 of record JALAZF010000676.1, read on the forward strand.
TAATGCAGAGGGACTTATACAATGTCTGAGGCCCAAAAGGTTTAGGTTAAAAGGGGATTGGGTCTTACACTCTGTTATATGCCCAATGAGTTATTTTTGTACAAGTGATGGGCCTTACAGCTCAAGGAGAGACCCAAAAAGTTTTGTTTTAAAAGGTGACGATCGCGTCGAACATTTTGACAGTATTGGGACTTATACAATACACTGAGGCCCAAAAGGTTTTTAGTTTCAAAAATGGGTTGGGTCTTACACTCTATTAGAGGCCCAAAAGGTTTTCAGAAAAAGAATTGGGACTTATAGCTCGAGGAGAGGCCCAATTGATATTTTTGTTAAAAAGGGCGACGATCGCGCCGTTGTTTTTGAAAATACAGTGGGTCTTATACAATGACTGAGGCCCAAAAGGTGGTGTATTTACAAAAGGGGTTGGGTCTTACACTCTATTAGAGGCCCAAAGTGTTTGAAAAAGTTTGATGAGGGTTGAATTAATCAAAAGTCCTAATTTGCTTTCAAAATGTATTTTAATTGAATAAAAATTCAATTAAAATGATCAAAATTGTTAAACATGTGGAAAACAAATTGTGATCTTGGATTAATGTTTCAAAAATTAGGTTTTGATCCACAAAATGTTTGGAAATCACTAAAATTTGAAAAATCAAGAGGGAGAAAATATTTTAAATTTCAAAAACAATTAAAATATTAATTCTTTACAAAAATATCAAGTATATGAAATAAATAATATTTTTGGGATTCTTTGGGAAAATCAAATATTAATATTTTTGTGAATTATTAAAAAAAGAATCAACTCAAAATCATTAAAATTCAGAGAGAAAATAATTTTTGAATCAATTAAATAAAATCACAAAATTCAAATATTTGAATTTTTGAAAAAGGGCGCCAAGAACATGACAAGAACACGCGCCGTTCCTCTGTTTCTGCAGATTTGCGTTTTCTATCCAATCTCACTGAATACTTGATGATATCACGCAATCTACATATCAATCTACTCATTTTCACCTCACGATCATGTCTATGGTCTTTAATTTCATTTATTTTAAGCATGGAATAAGAAATCAAAGAGAAACCTCAAGAACCCTAAAATTTGTATGAAGGTTCAGAAATTCCATACACGATTCAAACAAAGCAATTGATTGAGGGAAAACACTCCATGCATGATTATGAACATGTGGCCAAATTATTGTGCAGCAAAAAATGCATGGATTATAGAGTTAGAAGAGCTCATGCTTACCTGTTGCAGCTGGTGATCGTGTTTTGTGTTAGAGGTGTTGCAGCTTGGTTCCAAGGATATGGACAACTTCCCTAGGTGCTATGGAGTGTGTCTGGATGCTTGGAATGAATGAAGATGATCTGGAACTAAAGATGGTATCCCAACTGCAACTTGGTTAAAAGCTTGAGCAGTTGGCTGGTGATTCTGAGAAATCAATGTTCCAGATGTTGTTTAAGTGTTTGGATCACTTCTATATGATGTTTATGAGGTGTGTGTGTATGATTGGTTTGGTTGGAATTGCTCTCAAACTCAAAACCAGATAGTGACTTGCTTTGGAAGGCAATTTTGGAGTGAAAGAAGAGACTTTGAGGAAAGCATCTGTTTGATGGCTTTGGTGTACTCAAACTGATCACAAATGAGCTCTATTTATAGTAGAGCAAGTTTGTTTTGCAAGGAATAGTGAATGGCAACTGCTACATGGGTTTGGCCAATGTTGATCAATGAGAATCCAAGTCTCCTCTAGCCATTGACTAGAGGTTAGGGCACTGGCTGTTGGTTCCCTTGGTATTGGATAAGTCTTGACTAAATTCAGTTGGAAATGGCTCAGTCCATGCCAACTTGGTGCATCCATTAAATTCTCCAATCGAAAATTGGAGTCTTGTCCCTCTTTTAGGTATTTCTAGGTTTGGCATGCTACTTTTGGTTCCAAAGACTTGGGAGGCTTGGGATCAGAGTTGGTTCCTCCTTGGTCCCCCTTGAGGTGTTCAGATGGATAGAGTTGCTTCTCCTTTGTAAAATTTGAGCAAATCGAGCAAAACTCCCAAATCAGCCTTGCCATGACAGTTTACAGCAAGGCATATTGGCATTGTCATATCTCATGGCTCAAGTGGACTTGATGGAGTTCTTGGCCATTTTGGAAAGCCCTTATATGATACAACAACTGTTTGATCATAATTGGTTTTGATACTTTTTGGATCCAAGTGAAAAATGCCCCTACATTTGGAAAAAAGTAAGGCAGATTCTAACTTAGTGAAAATTTCACTAAGTGTTGGAAAAAAGTGACATTTTCACTTTTTGTGATTTTGATCATTCCATAACTTAAAATCCATGAGGAATTGGAATGCGTTGTGTTTGAAGCTTTTGTAGAGGGCCATGAGAGCTACAAATCCAGCTTTGGATGGGGGAAAATGGCCTTGTGATTTAGGAGTTATGATCCTCCAAAGTTGGTAACCTAACCACTTTGTTCCATAACTTAGAAAAATTTCTAAGTTTTTATGGTTACCCCTTTTACAAGTTATCCCACTTTTCTTGATTTTTCTTGATGAATGTTGATTTAAATCACACATTAACATCATTTTAGGGTTAAGGAACCATAATTGTGAAAAATCTCAAAAAGTCAAAGTTGACTTTTGTGCACAGTTGACTTTTTGTCAGATGAATTCCAAATTGTGCCTTTCTCTATGAAATCAAGTCCTTGACCTAAATTAAACTTGAGGGATTGATTTCATAGGTGTTATAAGGTGTATTGAATCATGTCCTAGGGTTTGGGAGCATGTCTTGGTCAAAAGTCAAAGGCATAGTTGACTTTTCCCGCGAAACCATAATTGTGGTTCAGATGAAATTGAAACTTGTTGCTTAAGCTTCTTGGACAAATCCATTGTTGCAAATGGATCAATGTGGTGTGTTAGGGACCCTCAAATAATCTCTTGAGGTCTTGGCTCATGATTTGTCCCAAAAGTCAACTTAGGGGTGAATTAGGTCAAGAAACCCTAATTCCTGATGTTTAGTGAATGCATCCCCTGAGGCTAAATTGACTTGATGATGGGGTCTATGAGGTCCCTTAGTCGACCAAAACCCTAATTTGGTGGCACTGGCGATCTTGAGGCTTGATCCACTTAGAAGGTTTCAGCCTTGTGCTTAATCCTTGATGTGGGAGTCCTCTTGATCCCTTTTGGATGTTTGAGAGGTTAGATAAGTTGAAGATCATGTCATTCCTTGATTGATCATTTGTCTAAGAGCTCTGAGAGGGCTTGAAACCTGAAGCTTGATTGTAGTGGATGCTCACCCATCTTTGGGGAGACTAATGAGGCATGATGGATTACCCATATTGTGGTGATGATTTGCACAATGATGGGAAATCTTAGTGGTCAAAATTTGGGGTATGACAGATGCCCCTATTTAATCTTCTTGGACCCGAAGGTGTGAATGGCGAAGGTATTCGGGCATTCGGGGTGCAAGAGGATTAAATATCAGATTACCCAAAATTTTGATGGTGGTTAAGAATGGCAGGTCACACATCCTTCTTCTTTTGCTAAGCAATGATGCTTAGAAAAGGTAAACTTCCCCTCGATCCTGGTCTTCAGCCAAGGAACTGGTCTCAGTTTCTGAAATAAACTTCCCCTCGATCCTGGTTTCCTACCAAGGAACTGGTCTCAGTTTCTGAAATAAACTTCCCATCGATCCTGGTTTCCTACCAAGGAACTGGTCTCAGTTTCTGAAATAAACTTCCCCTCTATCCTAGTTTCCTACCAAGGAACTGGTCTCAGTTTCTGAAATAAACTTCCCCTCGATCCTGGTTTCCTACCAAGGAATAGTTTCGGAAATAAAATTCCCCTCGATCCTGGTTTTCTACCAAGGAACCGGTCTCAGTTTCTTAAATAAACTTCCCCTCGATCCTGGTTTCCTACCAAGGAACTGGTCTCAGTTTCTGATGTAAACTTCCCCTCGATCCTGGTTTCCTACCAAGGAACTGGTCTCAGTTTCTTTTGTCAATAAGCTTTCTTGACAAGGGACGCTATGTGCAGCGATTTCCCTCAAACTTCCCGCCGAATTTTCCTGGGGAGATGCCATTTGAAAGAAAAAGATTTGATGTTCGACTTGCTGGGGAACCCAGTCGTCTGAGTTGTAGAGGTGCACAAACTTCTCTGTTGGAGATGCCATTTATCGACTCTATCTGGGGAAAATGAGTCTCTTGAGAGACTGCATTCGCTTGGGGATGTTGCATTATACTTTTCTTGGGATCTTCTCGGAGAAATGCCATATGATGTGATCCAATTTTTAGGTGCTGATGACCTTTTCGTTGAGAAAAACTGCCGTACTACTGAATCTCTGATTAAGAGGCTTTCTCTGGAGATTTTCCTTAATCTGGGAAAGCGGAGATATCATCTTCACTGGCGAAGAGTGATGTTTGTCGAAAGTTCTCTGGTCTTTTAGAGGTTCAAGTTATCAAAGTGGTCGAGGAACCAACTCTAATCCAGAAATAAAATAGAGGAGAGAGATTGTTCAGACGCGACATTTCCTGACGAGGAAAGAACTGACAACTCTATTGAGATGACTATTATCACTAGGGGATAAGACCGACTAGAGTGATAGTGATGCAATAAGAATGTGAATGCAAATCAATGATGCATGATGTATGTATGTTTATGCTGACAAAACTGACGCGACATACAGACTAGTAGATGAGCAAGACTGGATACTCGACCACTGTGGGGGATGAAAAGTATCAATGGTTCACGATAGAAATTCTGCCTTGCTTAGGAGAGATAGTCCCTGTGGGGACAACCGTTGGTCGGGCTTTGGAGATAAGAACTCTGCTGGGGATGTCAGGTGGAGTATTCGTATCTGACATAATTGATCCTTCACTCAGGCGTACTGGTTTAGAAGGAGTACCTTGTTCTTCACTTCGAGGTTCAAACACCTTTGGAGACGCAATCGATGTTCTTTCGATGTTCTATAGTAAAAAGAAATTGCCATCTTTATTAAAAGCAGAAAAATTTTACGAGTAAATTCATTTTTGTTTTATTTCAAGAACCGTTGATCATGTTAAAATGTCGTTCCGTAAAGCTAAAACAAATAAGAATTGCAAACAAAAGCACAAGGGCTCAAATTTTATTGATAGGATGGAAATCAGCCAAGCGCGTGATTCCATAGAGTATTTACAAAGTTTGAAAATGGTAATTTAAGGGAAAAGGGCTACATCGAAACATAAGGACCATTATCCTTCTACCAACTTTGAATTCGGGACATCCTGAGCTTCTGTCGAAGATGACCTTGACTGGAGTTTTCTTTCGATGGATGGCATTACTGCTGAGGAGTTGAACTGATCAGATATAGTTACTTGCCATTATCCCTAACTTTTTCCTGGATTGTACTTTGAGATTTCCAACCCACCAGGATGATTTTTGATCATGTCTCTAATTTTTGCCTGGACCGCCATTTCGGGTCCACCGAGATGTTTTTTGTTTTTAGGCGAAGTATTTCTTGACTACGTCATCATTTGTGGGGTAGGTAAATTCCTCTCCATCCATGGTTGCAAGTCTCAAGGCACCGCCTGAGAAAGCTTTCTTGACCACGTAGGGGCCATCATAATTCGGAGTCCATTTACCCCAGGAATCAGTGAGAAATGGTTGTATCTTCTTGAGCACAAGGTCTCCTTTCCTGAAGACGCGAGGTCGAACCTTTTTGTCGAACACCTTCTTTATTCTTTGCTGATACAACTGACTGTGGCATATAGCCGTTATTCTCTTTTCTTCGATCAGATTCAGTTTGTCGTGTCGACTTTGACACCATTCAGCTTCTGTTAGCTTAGCTTCCATCAATATCCGAATTGATGGGATCTCTACTTCGATGGGGAGCACTGCTTCCATGCCATAAACTAGAGAGAAAGGGGTTGCCCCTGTTGAAGTGCGGACAGATGTGCGATAACCATGAAGAGCAAAGGGTAGCATTTCATGCCAGTCTTTATAGGTTACAACCATCTTTTGAACGATCCTCTTGATGTTCTTGTTAGCCACTTCTACCGCTCCGTTCATCTTGGGTCGGTAGGGAGATGAGTTATGGTGTTCGATCTTGAATTCAGCGCACAACTCTTTCATCATCTTATTATTCAAGTTAGATCCACTATCCATAATGATCTGGCTCGGAACACTATAACGACAAATGATATTGTTTTTGATAAATCGGACCACCACTTTTCGGGTTACATTGACGTATGACGCTGCTTCGACCCACTTGGTGAAGTAGTCAATGGCGACCAGAATGAACCGATGGCCGTTTGAAGCCTTGGGTTCAATCATGCCAATCATGTCGATTCCCCATATAGAAAAAGGCCACATGGAAGAGAGAACTTTGAGATGCGTTGGCGGTACATGGATTTTGTCGGAGTATATCTGACACTTGTGACACCTCCTCATGTACTTGTAGCAATCAGATTCCATTGTTAACCAGTATTGCCCTGCTCTCTGAATTTTTCTCGCCATTGTGTGTCTGTTAGCATGAGTGCCAAAGGATCCTTCGTGAATTTTTTTTATCAACATGTTTGCTTCTGGTCTATCTACGCATTGGAGCAAGACCATGTCAAAGTTTCTCTTATAAAGTGTATCACCGCTCAGGAAGAAGCTACCGGCCAGTCTTCTGAGGGTTTTTCTGTCCTTCCTTAGTGCCCCAGGTGGGTACTCTTGTTTCTGAAGGAAGCATTTGATATCGTGATACCAAGGTTTATCGTCTATGATTGCTTCAATCGTGAAGATGTAAGCGAACCTTTCAAGGCGCATTATGTCGATCTTAGGTAGGTCATTCCATTGATCTACACTAATCATGGAAAAGAGAGTGGCTAATGCATCGGCCATGTGATTCTCTTCACGAGGGATATGATGAAACTCGATTCGGTTGCAGAAGGGTAACAACCTTCTTGCGTAATCTTTGTAATGGATCAGTCCTGATT